>OZ020268.1:86458061-88858061 GCA_963971225.1 Melieria omissa
ACTAGGGACGCTTTTTGATCCCTGCCGTAGTCATGGACCTTTCTCCTTAGAATTTTCTTGCGCTTCACCCATCTCACTTTATATTTTACCGTCTTACTGAGCTTTTAATTCTTAAGGGTAATCCTTTCGCTACAGATTTTTACTGGGGAAAGTTAAAATTTTTAATTTTACGTTTTAAGCTTCTATGTTGTTGTATTAGCAACATTCCATAAAAAATTTTTTTATTTGTATACTCGGACTCTGTATTTTGGAGTGTTTTTCTATGAGACAACAACAACATCGTTGTGGCTGTAATAATTACTTAAACATTAAACTTTTAACGCATAACGAAAATTTGAATATATCTCCATTTACTTTAGCCAAAATTAAAAAAAGTATATTAATTGAAAGAAAACGTCAAATTAAAAAGTTATCTAAAGTTTTCTGCTTCTTCTTCCTTTACTATGTCTTTAAACTTAAACATTCAGTTTATTAATTTCGTATTTTTCCTAAAACTTCAAGCTATTCTAATGACAAATAAAAAAAATTTATTCCTGGAATTATAGAGGGTTCAGACGTCCACAAATTAGCATGTTGCCATATGGCGAAAAGGAAAAGGGTCCTCGAGGTTCTTCGTGTTTCCCTGCATCATGATGGGGACAGGCGCGCCGTTCCAATGTGGTATAAGTCATCTCTTTGAAACCAAGCAAACTTTCATAAGAACGTAACACTAACACTTCTGGGCATAAATGTGACATTCACTATTTATAGCATAAAAGCGACGTGCACTTAAACTTTCTTGCAAGTTCATATACACTTTCATATTTTAAACTATTCATAAGAAAAGAATAATGTGTTTATCATCCACACCAGCAAAAAATATGATCTATACAAAAGTGAAACAAAGCTAAAAAAGGAGATTATTAATAACGGAAATTGCTGTGAAGCCATTACAAACCGTATGAATTGAAATGGAATGGCGGGGAGTGTGACAGCATTTACTGTCAGCGCACGCCATGTGCGGCCTGGCCGCACACAATCACTTTGTTATTGGTTTTTCGCCTTTGTTCTTCTATTTTATTTGTGGCTTGCAAAGCTATTAAAGCCATTCATGTTATTACCGCAAACAGCAACGAGAGCAGAGACAGCCAACGGCACACGGCGTCACACGTCGCCATGTTGAATTTATGTGTTGCAGCACGTGCGCACGACCTCGGAAAGTGGTGGTGGCCAAAAGCCACAAAGTGTACATTCGCTTTTTTAAAGCCGAGCCGATGTGTGCGAGGGCTCGTGCCGACCACAAGTGGTGCGCGCTTGCGAGCTGCCACTAATTCTTTTTTACAAGTGTAGCCACAGACAATTTTCAAATTGACTTTTCGCAATCGGCACACACACATGACTGGGGAGTGACGAGGGGTAGAAGGGGGTCTATGCGCTCAAAACACACCCAAACGTTTTTCGACGTAAACTGTGGACGTACAACGTGTGCGAAAAGAAATTGGAAATAATGGCGCAAAAGTGGGCGATTGGCAAAAAAAGTGGTGAAATGGTAATCAATAAGAGACAAACGTTGCCCGTGTCCATTGAGCGTGGCGATTGCAGTTTGAGACAGGGGTAATTTGTTGTTTGGTGCAATTTGCAAACTGCCGCGACAATCAATGTGACTTGAATGTGACACTTGACAGTGTAGTGCGCTGTGAAATTGGCGATGAATGAGCGGTCGACAAGCATGGCGAATGGAGAGAGCTGCACGGGTATCATGTGCTCATAAATATTGAACGAAATTGGAAAATTTCGCCAAAAAACGCTTTTTCATTTGAACTTCTACGACTTATTTAAATACTTTTCAAAGATAAAAGCGAGCATACAGTTCATTTGGAAGCTCTATACGCGAATAAAAGTAAATTGCAAACCGGGCGTATAAGTAATTTATTACGTATACGAACTCTTTTCTGTTGTTTTGCTATTGTGATAACAAAAGAGAATGGGAAAAACAACAATAACAAAAACAACAAAGTTTCAACATAAAAAATTGTTTTTTATAGCTGGCGCGCTGCACCTGGTTGCCTGAAATACAATGACAAGCAGCAGCGAAAGCAAGAAGAAGAAGAAGACAAACACAATCGCCGTAGGCAGCACAATGTTGAGTTGGAGCGTGCGAGAACCGGTTTGTTTGTATTGTATTTTTAGAATGAGAACGTAAAAGGAATGTGACGGTGAGCGACCGTCACAATGATCAGCTAGTTGGCGTGGGTAACACAGAACGCAAGACCAGGTCATTACAGCAGTAGCGATTCAATCTCGCAATGTGGTTCTTGGAATTGGACACAACACAGTTGCTTCGATTTACACAAAATACAACCCATGGCACAATAAACAAGGTAGTGGCAGGAAGGAGCGAAAAAATTCACGTGTATTTTGTTAGTGTTTTTGTTCGGTTCATTGTCAAATCGGACGGACGGTTCTCTTGCCAACAGTATTGCCAGCATCGAATAGACCACTTGGTCTATTCGAGAACGTAAAAATACACCAATTAACAGCAAAAGTACATAGCTTCTTTGTTTTAATCTGTTGTTTTACAATTAGGGGCAAATGTGCTAAGTGCTAGTTCGCCGATTTTGCGTTAATTCATAAAAGTTAACGAAAATTGGAAAAATAATATCCTTCCGTCATTGCAAACATGCTTAAAATTTCACAGAAAAAGAGTTGAGTGGCCATGCTGTTCGCCGAATGTAAACAAAGCAGACAAAAATTTCTGACAACCTACCGAACTCTGACGAGAAAAAAATAAAATTCGCTCCTTCCTGCCACTACCTTGTTTATTGTGCCATGATACAACCCTTTCGAAATCCTTCAGCTGAGTTCTGGCCCGTGTGGAAATGAGAAATGAGATCGCACTCAGCTCTCGGCACACGCGTTCCACTCATTCGAGTACACACATACGTTCCACATAATTATGCGCACCCTCTAGCTGTCTCGCTCTAGCGTTCAGCGCACAGGTCACATAACAATACTTTGCAAAAACGAGCGCAGCAGCTGGTTGCGTTTGTCTGACAAACGAGCTGCGCGCCAGACGACCAGCCAGCAGCAGCGAATGCGTGTGCGAAGAGTAGAAGAGAAGAGCAAAAAATTGACAGCTCTGTGGAAATGAAGCGGCGTCAGTAGAATTTAGTGCTGTGTGTGGCGAATTTGCACGAATTGAAAAAGTATTGTGGATTATTTAATAAAAATGTGCGTAAATTGTTGAAAACAATATAGAAAAGTAATTTGTGTGACAGATAAGTGGAGTTGAAAGCAGAAATAGTGTGGAGAGCCGCAGAATCGTTGAAGTTATAGTGAACGGGTCGGACGCAATGATCAACACACTGTTGGAGCATGTACCAATAAAACTGGAAGCGCCGGACAATGACGGCGAGGGCGACGACGACACCAACGACAAATACAAGCGCAATGTCAATGGCAAAGGTGCGCAGCCAGCACAAACCGATGCGGCTGCGACTGCGGCAATTGGTGAGGAGGATGAAATGGAAGGGGATGAAGAAGACGATGAGGACGAGGAGTCGGAGGACGATTCGGAGACGGACATACTCGAGGACGAAGATGATGTGGCGATCAGCAGCGATGAGGAGGCTGAGCTGGAGGCGCAGCGCATCAAACTGCAAGATCTGATTGGGAAGAGTTTGCTGCAGTCGGGGTGCGGCGGAAAGCAGTTGCGCGTACGCAGTGCTTCGAGCAGCACCACGGCCAGCACCAGCAGTTCTTCGCTGGTTGTGGTAGAGTCACAGAAAACGTCCAAACAAAAAGAGCTGCAACCAAAGCAACAAGAACGGGAAAGCACGACAAATGGAACAACAACAGCAGCAACAATTTCCATCGAAACGGCAGAGACGACACGGCGCAGTCGCAAGCGCACGTATTCTACTTGCTCAGTGGCATCATCGCTAGTAACACCTTCCTGCCAGACGGAGTCGTGTGGCAACATTTATCAGTTCGAGGAGTTGCAGATTTACCTCTTCAATTGCAGCTTCTGCGATGAGCTTTGTAGCAACATAAGCACCTTCTCGCATCACTTGCAAGCGGAGCACAAGCTTTTCCAGGAAGATGTGGATGAATCATCAGCAGTGGTTGCGACTGCTCAGCCACAGCGTCGAAGTGCGCGCAACCAGGCGAAGCAGACTGCGCATGCGTCGCCGCTCGGTGTTACGGTAAAGACAGAGCTGAATACATCAGCAAACGAGGAGGCGTCCCAATCATCATTGCCAATAACGCTGCCGGCAGTCGGCGACAGGAGTTCGATGCAGTCTTGCGGCAACATTTTCGTACTAAACCACAAGAAGCTGTTCCTCATTTGCGGCTACTGTGAGTGCAAATATGCCAATCTTGAACTCTTTGATCGGCATCTGCGTCAGCAGCATCAAGTCTTCAGCGGTCCTTGCAAAGAGATTGACGTGATGCCTAAGACAGAGGTAAAGCAAGAGGTGTTCGTTGTCACGCAGATGGAGCCGACGCTAGCAGTACGAGCCACTGTGGAGGAGGTGCAGACGGGCAAGGTGACGACGGTGACGTCGGCTGCGGTGCCGGCGCAGGCTATGGTGACCATACCGGACGGCATGAACCTGAACAACAATGACATGCTGACAACGCTGTTGCCGAGGCAAGTGCCAGACACGCCACCGCCCGAAGAGGAGAAAGAGGAAATTGTGCAGGAAGAGAAGCAGCAGCAGGTGGTAGAAGAAGTGGTGAAGGAAACGGTACAGCAAATGGAGCAGGAAAAGCCTGAGTTGCCGGAGGCGCAACTTGCTCCATTGCCGATTGCTCCAATTGTGCCGCCAGAAGAGGATATAGCAAAGTCAACAGAGCAGTCGGATGTAAGAGAGAAACAGACGCGTGTCACAAAACGCAAACGGAAACGCAAAACGGTCAGTGTTACTGTTATTATCGCATAAATTTTATAACTTTTGTTTTTTTTCTTTCAGTTTTTCACACGTCGACGTTCGCCTGCCAAGCGGCGTGCCGCAAAAGTCCCACTGCCAACACCGGAGGAACCGGTTACTGTTCCTGCTGCTTCGCAGCGTAGTCGACGCAAAACGGCAACCCTGCCAGCTAATAAGGATCCTCGTGTTGACGAGCCACTGCCAGCATCCGAGCCGGAGCCACTGCCAGCATCCGAGCCGGAGCCACTGCCAGCATCCGAGCCGGAGCCGGAGCCGCAGCATGAACTACCGTCGTCGCCCGAATCGGCGCTGTCAACGAAATTAGCTACAGTACCAGAACCTTTGGAAGTCAATTCGTGCACCAACTCATTGGGCGACAGTGAGACAACGATTGTTCCATCAGCGCCAGTTGTGGCTGCGGCTGCGGCTGCGGCGCTACCCTCAGCTCAACTGCATCCTTGCGATATGTGTCACAAAACGTTCAAGAAATCATCGCGGCTCGCCGAGCACAAACGGCTGCACACGGGCGAGAAACCCTTTCGTTGTGATGAGTGTGGGCGGGAGTTCCGGATCAAGATGCGCCTCAACGAACATCAGCTACGCCATCGTAAGGAGAAGGCGTTCAAGTGCGAAATGTGCGGCCTGTGCGTGGCGACTAAACAGGATTTGGTGCTGCACAAGCGACACCATTCCGGCGATCGCCGCTACCGTTGTCCCGAATGTCCGAAGGCGTTTGTGCGTAGCTCCGACTTGAAGATACACGTGCGTCTGCATACCGGCGAAAAACCGTACGTGTGCGATGTCTGTCAGAAGTCGTTCTGCGCCAATCAGAATCTCATTGTTCATCGGCGTTCGCACATGGGCGAAAAGAATTATAAATGTGACTTTTGCGAGAAGCGATTTATGCGGAATATAGACCGGAAAGTGCACCATCGCACACATACAGGTGAGTGTATTTCTTTGATTGATTAGCGACAGAAAAAATTTTACTGATATTTAAGCTAATAAATGCAATAATAATTTTAAACTAAAAAAATAATCAATAAAGAAATAATATATTAATTTTTTGTTATGCTAAAAATCATTTGCTTATTTTCCAGGGGAGAAACCGTTCAAGTGTGAAATTTGCCAGCGCGGCTATTCGTCGCGTGTTCATGTACGTGCACACATCGAACGTGAGCATGTGGGATCGGGCGAGAAGGCCAAGGCAGTGCGCAAGAAACCCGGCCCCAAGTCTAAACACCTCAAAGAGGAGTTGGCCAAGCAGAAGCAAATAATTGAGGAGTTGCAGCAGCAGTTGCTGCAGCAAATAATGGCGGAAGACCTGGCCGAGGACGAGCAGCTGCTCGAGGCGAAGGAGGAGAAGCAGGCGCAGCCATCGGCTCCGGCAACATGTCTGACGCCCACGCAAAAAGTAGAAGACATTGAAATGCAAACGCAACAGCGCAGCGCCATGCAACAGGTCTCGGTGACGGTGTCGATGCAGGTGCAGGAGAATGTCGTGGAGCCGGTTGAGCCAATGCCCGAAAAGGAGAACGACACTGCGTTGGCGAGTTCAGCACTCAATCAGAGTGTGAAGAAGGAGCGCAAGATAACGAGTTACTTCACCGACGTAGGACAAAAGACGGAAATCTAAAGACTTGCACATTTCAAATGAAATACAGAAAAAATACTGAATACTTTATTAGAGTTACCATTTAAGAGCGTATACATTAGATTTATAGAATTTGATATAGGAATCTGAATGGGGTCGCAAATGCGCAAAAGCAGTACGGAAAACAAAAGACCTCGCAACGTAATATACGACGCAGCATTGGATTGCTGATAAATTTCAGAAAGCGAATGAGATACTTCCACACGTTGTGCGGCAAAGAGATATTAATACCATGAATAATTAGAAGCGAAATTATTGCCGTCGCTTTACCAAGCATGCGCCTTGATATTAATTTGAGTAATGGTTTGAACTGGTGTTCACGAACAAACCTCACATTACTTCAGCTGGGTTTCACTATTTGTTTATTACACAATACACAGCAGAGGAGTAGACCTTCCTAATTATACACACTGATGCATACCATTTTATAATTATACTCATTTATTTAAGTCATATGCAGTTAATATAATGTTGCCTGCAAACATTGCTCACACTTTAAAACCCATTGCAGTCATTGCATTAAACATTTAGTTTTTAGTGCTTAGGTTAAAACCTTGAAATTTAAGTTACTCGAGTTGCTGCTTTAAAAATTACTTAAATATTTTTCAACACATTTATATGTAATGTTCGTTTGTAAGATTATAATTCACGAAACGACTTTTAAAATGCCTAAAAGACACAAAACACGTAATGCAGGCGCCACTGCGCACGTATTAGTACAATGCGTACATTGGAAAAGCGATTGCGACACGTACAATAGAGAGTTGAAGTGTTTGCGGCCAGCTGTCGGTGGTGGTAAGTTTCAGTCGCTACCCTGCTCTGCGGGAAAATAATGTCTGAAGGGTGCCGGGTGATGGTAAAAATGTGCAGCCACTTGGGCATCATTCAGGCAAATATTGTAGGCAAACTCTTTGACGTGCTGCAAGTACTTTGCGCAACTTGAACGTGTAAACAATTAAACCTTTCATTTGATTATTATTATATATATTTTTTTAAATAAATTTAAAGCGGAAATAAATTTCTTCAATACTTAACCGAGTTGCATTTATGTTACGAGTGCCAAAGATGACTTCAAAAAAAGCTGATTCGATTATAAATAGAGAACTATAATAGTTGGGCGAAGTTTTGTACTTTCGGAAAGCTGGAAGCCAGAGACTAGAGGAACAAATTTGTTGGCTTTGTTGCGATTACTTTTTGGTTGGACTTTATTTTCAAATGTACAGTCTGTCTAGTAGAAGCGTGATCGACCAAATTGTCACTTAGAGCACCGATATCAAAAAAACTTGAATACACCTAAGTAGCCTCATCATTTTTGTAATACGCATTGCAAAAATTGTCAGTCTCGCGAAACAATTACAAAGTGCACGGTGTTTTAACAAAATGAGTTCCGCATGAGAGAAGCGACTTGAAGCCGTATTCCTTTGTCTACACCCTAGAGGGCCGTAAATGTCACGTTTAGCTGCAGCAAAATATATGAAGAAGTCGAAGTCATTCATAACGAGGTGGACGAATCGGTATATGGAAGCAAAAAATGTCGACGATTTGGCTGGGTGGGGCCTTGAAAAAAAAGACCTCCCCAAAACAGGACAAGAAGATCATTGATTTGTTTGCGACGAAGCCGGGCTTATCGTTGCGTAAACCTAAAGCAGTTTTAGAGAAAAGTGATGTTCAAATTTCAAAAGAGACGATTCGAGGACGTTTAAGAACTAACGACGTTAAATACCGGAGCTCTTTGAACAAACTGTTGCTCTCATCATCACACGTCAAAAACGGCTTGGCTTGGCTCATGCCAATTCAAATCGGAATTGGAATAATAGTATTCACTGATGAATTCCAATTTTGGGCAAATAGTAGCATAAATCGATCTTGGTGTGCCGCCATCAACCGATTGTTCCAACGAACTGTTAAAGACCCAGTATAGGTCCATGTTTGGGGCTATTTCTTAGAAAAAGGATTTAGGCGACTTTTCGTTATTACCATCAACTTGAACGCGGTTTTGATGAACAAAATTTATGAAAAAGCTTTATTACCAACAGCTGCGGAGATGTTCAGGAGAAGAGGACTCTCTTGGATTATACAAGAAGACAACAACCACAAACATCGCAGCAGAATGTGTGCTAAGTGGAAAGAGCAAAATGGGGTAGAAGTGTTAGATTGGCCTCACAGTCGCCTGATGCCAACCCGATAGAAAATTGTGTAAGCAATTGTAAAGAAGAAACTCAGAGGAAAAACTATATACTGGACGTCCACTGTAATTTGTATATATAATTTTCTTGAAAAGTAATTATGTTAAAACCCAAAATCTCCTTGATCACGTGTCAAAATTTCATTACTCTAACTTTATTCGTTCGAAAGTTATTAAAAAAAAGGCGGAAGCTGCAATTCTAATGAAGTACACAAATTATAATTTATTTGAGTATCAGTATTTTAAATAATAAAAAGATACAAAATCAATGAAGCAAGAATAATGAAATTTCGACACGTTATCAAGGAGATTTTGGGTTTTGACATACTTAAAAAGTCTTTAAAAGGACAAAGGATGTAGAAATGAAAAACTGAGTGCGCAGTATTCCTATGTTTGGTCTCTTGTTTCACGCCTATATGGATTTTTTCCGGTGTGAAATTTTTTTTAAATTTTGTCGCACGATGCAATTGGTGACTCGTTGGAAAACGTATGAATGAGACGACTGTCCGACTATGAACGAACGAATTATTCGACGGTCGGTTTCAGTTTACAGTTTAGAGTGTTTTCGAAATGCGTGTTGAACTATTGCAAAGTATCTCAGTTGGAGTTGAAGAATGTGTGACACATGGGGCGTATACGTATGCAAACACACACACACATGTGCACACACACACACGCATAGACCATAAGTGCTGCATGACATCATAGCATCCAAAATTCACACTTTTCATAAAGAATTTCGTAGTTTGTGAGCTCTTGATTGGACAAATTGAGTGCTGACGGCGAATAAAAGCGACATTCACAATGTCGAAATTTTATCATTTCCACAATTCAAGTTGCGCATACGTCGTGTTGTACTTGAAAAACAAATTGTTTTTGCATTTGCTGTTCGGCTGTGGCGCTGCGAATGTGAATTTGAAGCGCAATTAATGCAAATGTGTTCGCCAGCACACTTAGCGACAACGGCAGCTGCAAACGAAGAAGCGGCGGCGGAGACCGAAGTAGGCTAAAGAAAGAAAGACAACGAAGCGGAGAGCGCAACAGGCACAGCGAGTAGACGAGACAGCGTAATGCGCAAAAATGTGCGCTTGTGACAAAATGTCGCGTATACGCCCCGAACGATGACTGTTGCGCCGCCGCTTGCTGCTGCGTGCTGCCCGCACAGTGCGCCACTTTTGCGTCTGTCTCTTTCGCTTTTTCGTGCGCTAACACACACACGAACACCAGCGAAAAGCACGACAAGCTAAGCTCAATTGTGTTTCGTGTTTGCGTTCGTTCTCATTTCTCACTTGAAGCGGATTTCTTGTTGATTCGTTGTTTTGCCTGTCTGCTTTGTGCTCGTGTTCGCAATAATTTCTGCCAGCAGTGCTCACTAAGCGGAAAGACTATGCGATTCAGCAGCAGCCACACACCAGAGAAAAATATGCGTTACGTGCTGTTATTGTTCTTCTTGCTGGTCTTTGACGGCGGCGTGTTGGTTGACTGCGGTTAGTGTTGCTGTTGTTATATTGTTGTGTATTACGTTTTGTCTCGGTTGCATTCTTTGCGGTCGTTAACTTTCTGACTGTTCCTTTTTGATTCGGCGCGTTTGTGGAACACATTCACGTAACGGCCGCCGACTCGTTTGCTCTCTTTTGCTCTCACTTGCGCAACCGGTTGTGCGCACTGGCCGCGTTCTACTCGCGCTTGGCGACGACTTGCGTTGCGTGACGTCGACTGGTGACGGTTGCATTTGAAATTTGATTTGAACGATGCGCAAATGTCGGGGGCGAGCAAATACTCAACTGCAATGAGTGTTTATGTAACGGTTTCGTTTTTTTAATTTATAACTCCGCGACCTCAGCCAACGATGGCAGATTCGGGTGTGGTAAGCAGACACGTTTTGGTGTTGTTGTTTTGTGCTGTTGGTGTTGGAGTATGAGTAGATAAGAAAAATACTGAATGAGTCGTTGAAATTTTTTTTTTATGAAAACGTGACAAATTCTGATAAGATTAATTAATGAAATTAACGTTTGTTGAAACGAAAATATCTGAAAATCTTTATAACAGAATTCATTACGAACTTTTGTAAAAAATATTCAAAGTTTGAAAATATTAACGAAAAATTGAGGGTTAGTTCAATAGTTCATTTAGACGTTCGTTAAGATCAATTTAGTGCTAAGCACGAATGTTCGAGTAGTACAGTGGACGTCCAATATTACGAACCTTCCATTTAACGAATTTTCGTTTTAACGTACGGCCAAATTTTTTCTATTGATGGTTCTATATTACGAATAAAAATGAAATGTTATTTTCGACATAACGAATATTTATGTTGTTTTCGCTCTTTGAATTGTTTTTATTTGAGCATTCACATTCTTTACAACAACAGTGAATGTTTGATTTTGTTAAGTGAATGGTCAATTGTTTTTGTTAAAACTTTCAAATTTACGTCAAGTTACCAACATTTTAAAATTCTGTTTGTATGCATTGCTGGTCATTTTCACAGGATTTGTTTTGCGTTCGGTTGGCGTTTTTCTTTAAAAAATAAAAATTTTATAAATCAATCAAGAGAAATTGCCATACAGAAAAGTACCTTCTGTCTGTCCTTTGCTCAAAATTGCATTCGCTGTCCTTTGGTGCCAATCAAACGGGTATAAAGTTACTGACAAAACATGAAGAAATGTTAGAAAAGGGGAAATCACCGAAAAGTGTTTTTCTCGATTTTTTATCGGGTTGTAAGCGCGATCAACACTAAATAACACAAGTGGACGAGTGCACAAAGCCGCTCAACCGTTTTTTTAACTCCACCTGGGTCAAATAGCCCCCAAGGGACAGGCAAAATGTTAAAAACTGAATATGTGAGACTTATTTCGTTAAGAAGGATGGTTTAAAACGAAAAAAAAAATTCGATCGATTTAACAAATTACGACAAATAACCTCCACTGTAATTGAATTGACGTTAATGCGAATTTACCAAATTTCAATTTACAAGGTTGCAATTAAAAAGTTGGAAAGAAGTGCTTTAAATACATTTATGAAAATATAGGCCGGGAATTTTAAACTTTCTGATTTTAAGTGAATTTTTAGTAAAAAAGGCGTGGCTCCGTCGTTCGTGTGTTGGATCTTGAGTCTGAAGGTCAGGATACCACACAAAGCTCGACCAGAATTGCTCATTTAAGCAAAGCAATTTTTCATTCGGCACTTTCTCAACAGAAAATTAGGAAACTTGGCTTATGCAGAGCTCGCAATCTGTCCATCGTAGTCGATGGATATTTTTCAAAAGTAATTCGAGAAAATCCTTGGAGGTTTTTTTTTCAATTGTCGTCAAAGACTTTCTATAGTTCAGAGCCAAAGCTCTTAGCTCGAGACTTTTGTTCCGTGTTCACTCCTCTCTGGAGCAGAGGCCTCCACACAACAGCCTTGTGTTGGTTACGTTAGCCAGTTGTGTTGTTCTGGCAGGGTAGGTGATTGGTCTGCCGCAGGTAGTCTTGATAGCACCATCACATCTAACACCGCCGTCGCCTCCTCCGACAACAGAATGGCTGGGGATCAAATCAGGGACAAAGTTCTCAGCTCAATGCTAATGAGGATTAATACTCGAAGGACTTATTCTCTGATGGGTTTCTACATCTACTAAAATTTTTGTAGTGCACCAAAAAATAGCTAAATGTGAAGAAGAAGCCCATAGTAATTGTCAGTGTTATCACTCGAAATTTCATCCTTCGTAGTTATGCAAGAAGTTTATGCTTAGGACTCCTAGCCAACGACTTTTGTGGAAGCTTCAGCGATCAAATAGAGACGAGATCATTACTCACCTATTGCACACCTGTCTTGCAGAAATCGTAACAAATCAATCAGTAACAGTCAATCATACAAGTTAGCTCTGGCATCTTTGGAGTTGGCAACATGAGCTTAATACTGTTTATAACTTGTTCCAAGTCATAGCAGAAAGAATCGATTCTGAGTGATATTCAAACAAGTCGATGCGCCTTTGCACCATGAAAAACAATTCATGCCTTTTGAATGCATTGTAAATTATATGTTAATGGTAGTGAATGAGGCGTGAATTTATATAATTCAAATATAATTGAGTTTATCATTATCATCACTTCAGTGCAATTAGTTATGCTATATTAGTAAACTGCCTTTGGTGTGGAGTATGAAGTCCGTTGGACTATGAAAAATCGTAAACAAAATGTTATTGCATGATAAAAATGATAAAAAAAAATAAAATAGGTTTGGCTATAGTGCTTACAATAAATATGAATAATAAATAAAACAAAAACAATAAACACCAATCAAAACATATACCGTGTTCATACGATGCGACGAATTGACTTTAAACTTGACTTGAGCGATTTAAAAATTTATTTTATATTACTTTATTTATTTTTTTAATACTTTCTAGGCCTCTAATGAATATCAGCTGTAAGTGTTGCTTGATTTTTACTTGAAAAAGACCAAAACAGCCAAAAGAAAGTGTACATCACCATCAGCAGATTTTCAAAGAGCTTGGAAAATGCTTAACCCTTTATATGCGTTTTCGAAGTGTATTTAAAATTTAAGAATTCATATGAAATGCGCATTGATTCGATACGCTTAAAATGTTCAAGACGGTTTGACTGCATTGAGACGATGCCCCTAGGGACTTGAGCTTTCGTATGAACGGGATAATACTTATGCAGACTTATGTTTAATGTAAGAGAATTAATTTTTGTTTGGCTTCGTCAACACAAAGCGACAATTTTCAAATTTTTAAAATCACCTAACATTGTATCTACAATTTAAATTCAAGAATTTAACTCGTCGAATTTTGATTTAAAATAAAAGTAAAATATAAATGAGAAAATAGTAAAGTGCACTCACATTCATGCACAAAAGTATGTTTAATAGAATAATCAGCAACCATGCACAACAAATTTGCATTAAAAAAAGCGCGTTAAGCATTGCAGCCGCAGCTAAAGTGACCGCCGCAAGCACATGTGAGCATCACTCATACGACACGTTTTCGCTAATATGAAAACATTAAAATTAATTTGGTATGCAATTCATCAATAAAGCGCACGCAAGTATGCAAACGTAATGAGATGAATGCATCAATCGGGCGGCGGCGGCAGCGGCAGTCAATGCGGCCTGATACCATTATGGCGTTTACGAATGAAACGAAAAAATATAAATTGACGGTGTGGCGCCCATCATTGCTTAATTTATTGGAAAAGTGCACACAACTATAAATGAATGGTTGCCTCGGATCGGATTGATGTATGACTGAACGCACCAATGCGGCTAATTATGACGACGGCGCGCATTATTGCCATCACAGATTCGCGCGCGCCAAACAACTAATTAAATTAATTGCAACGACGCCATGGCTGTTGTGTTGGTCAGCACTGACCAGCAGTGTTTGTTTTTGTCATAACGCGCATTTGTTTTGTTGGCTGCTGACGATTGCGGCTAATTCCAAACAGCGCAAAATTTGCGCTAATAAAGCCACAAAGTCGAGCGTTATGTGGTGTGCGCATCAATTTCATTGAATGGCATTTGAAAATATCCAACAGCCGTGTCGTATGTGCAACATTCAATTCCGATAGACAAACGCACTCATACGCCCCGTTGGCCGACGCAGTGCACATCTTCGCGTACCCTGGCCGGCTGGCACGGCCGTCGCGCAATAATATTGAACTCTTAGCACAACAACACTAATTGAATTCCATTAGCATTGTGTGCGGCTGCACAATGGCGCGTTTTTGCAGCGCGTTTCGTGTATGCGAGCAGCGCCTAATGGGCAAACGAGAAATTTCAATTAAGCAATTAGCACGTCAGAGTGTTTGATGAGAAGCGTTTGGACATAGCTGAGCATAGCGCGAAAATGATATTTTCACATTTTATGCATTTGCGAAATTTTATTAGTTTACCAATCCATGGTCATGAAACATGGCTGGTGCGCTTGAGTGCTTTTTGTGTTAATTAAATTTTTGAATTTCTTCTTCTGAAAAGCTTTGCCGTTGTTGCCGCTCAACGTCGTTGGCTGGCCGCAGAAATGAAAATGCATTACACACACGAACACCCACACCCAAATGTATTTAACGTAATTGGTTGTTTTTGCTCTTATGTTACTCATTCACACGCACAGATATGTTACGTGCAGTGGCGCACTCACGATTAAACCATATTTGTCACAAAAAATTTTTGTAAGAAGCAAAAATTTGGGGAGGTTTGAACTCCCCTTGTGTGCGCCACTGGTTTCGTGAGTATGCGCAGCCACATCGAAGTGTGTTCCTATACACAAGTAAATATATAATATGTATGTATGTATATTTATATCTGCATCATGAGAATGTGTAAGTGCCCACTTAATTGTATTTGCAATTTTGTCAATTTGCTTGTTTTCATCGCTTTTCGAAATTCGATTAGCTTGTGTTGTTGTTGTTATTGTATTTATTTTTGTGGTTAGCTCAATATCATATCCCGATTAGTATTGAATTGGTTTGCTTCCTCTCGACATGAATATGAAAACTTTGTGGTAATGCAGTAAATTTTCTTGCAATAACAAGAAAATCGTAAATGAAATAATTAAAAATGCATGAATAAATTCAAATATAGCTATGCATTCAATATTAAACTACGGGAACGTACAATTTCGAAAGAAATTGATTTTCTATGAATCAATAAGACGAATCGCATGGAGAAATTTTTCAAATTTCAAAAACATTGGCACAGCACTTTCGGTGAAGTACAATCAAACAATTCCCTTTGGAAATGTAGAAAGCTTGCAAATATCTAAATTTTTGTGGCTGTAACTGAATGTGTGTGTAACTGAATTTCATACGTCTAAATTTAAATTACAAATAATTTTGTAAAGAAAAATTCTGTTGAAAATTTGTTTAAAAAAATCCACAAAAACGACTATACACACTACCGAGAAAGCTTCGCATTGCTGTTTGTTTTCAGATGAAAAAGCACAGCGTATTTTGAAAGCAGAGCGTTAAAAGTTAAAACATTAAGGGAGAAATAGGTGTAGAGATCTCAAAAAAATTAATTTTTTTTCATAAATTGACTCTACAATTCTGTGGTCAAAAGCAATAACCGCTTAAGTCGCTTAGTTGACTTAAGAAGAAATTGAGTTATGGATTGACTGTACTCAACGTTTGTGTAAAATCGGGAAGTTTGTAGCTTTAAAATAAAAAAGTTATTAATAAAAACCTATTCGCATTCCCATAACGAACACACTTCGCGCTAAAACGTTAACCCTTTCAGTCACAATGTCCAATATATTGGACTACAGCCCATACAATTCATACAGCGGGCTGTTATTTTCATGTCGGAAAGGGTTAAAACGAGATTGCTCGAAACAGCAATTTTCGACTTAGGCGGTTATTACTTTTGACCATAGAATTATTCAATAATAAAAATTGGAAAGTTGAAAATTTCAAATCAAAATTTAAAGCCGTTTAAAAGTTATAAGCATTTGAGCGGACGTCCTTTCGGAGCTGTCGAGCAGGTAGTCATTTTTTAATGACCTGAAGGGTGTAAGAGAGACAGAAGAACGTTAGCAGATGTGATGACGGAATAGGCGGGAATAGTTGAGTAGTTCATAAGCTGTTTAAGTTGATTCATTACTTCATTTACCTTTCAACACTACTTTTTCTTTTCAAACGCGTTTTTCTCAAAACTGCTTTTCTCGAATTTGTATAAATTCCACCTCGCAGAGTTTTTGATCAATCCTTACGAAATCTAGCACACATTTTCTTTATATGCATATGTACGCTTTATTTGAACTTCCATGATAATAATTTTTACTTATTTTTCATTGCAAAAAAGAA
Organism: Melieria omissa; assembly: GCA_963971225.1. NCBI lineage: Eukaryota > Metazoa > Arthropoda > Insecta > Diptera > Ulidiidae > Melieria > Melieria omissa. The sequence goes on from OZ020268.1 coordinate 86,474,619, forward strand.
AAAACGGTTAAAAATCGTACAGTATAATCTCGATAATTCGGACACTCGCTAATACGGACAACGCGGTAATCCGGACACTCATTTCTATTGTAGACTCTGTAATCCGGAGACTCAATTTATATTGTAGACTCTGTAATCTGGACGCCAGTGTCCGGTTTTTAATTGTCCGGATTATCGAGATTATACTGTACTTAATTTTCACATTCTAAAAAATGGAATTTTCAAATTTTTTTGTGATAATTGCAGTTCAAATAGAAAAGCCACTTATAAAACAGTGAATTCAAAAAAAATTATTTCAGATAAAAATTGTGACCTCCAGGATGTACATAATCTGCCTATCCGGGTGGCGACTTACATTGTGCAGCAGCTGATATCTGCGAGATTCTTCAAGAAAAATGTTTGCAAGTTTCAGTAAATATTCTTCAATATGTCTATAAAATATCCTCAGAGTCTCATTAACAATATGTAATCTTTATATGTTAAAAAAGTTCATGAAAATTACGCCAAACACGCCTTCCTACACTTAGCCCCTTAAGGCGCTAACTGGTATTTTTACATAAAGCAAACCTGTTCCTTAATCTCTTTTCGTCTTGTTAAAACAATGTAAAGAACAGACCAAAAGTAGCCCAAAAAGTATGTTCTTTTCAAGACTAAATCATTTCATTGACAACACCGCAACAGTATTCAAAACATTCCCTAAGCTACACAGATTTCAATTTAATAACTAAATTAATTAAATTTTAATCATTGATGGATATAAATTTGGCATGTTTATGATTTTGTTAAAAAATATATTCATCCCTGGTCGATCACTATTGTCTTCTTTGTAATTTTAAAATTTTATTAAGGATATGTGGATACTAGTAGAGTTTGTCGATAGCTTCTGTTACCTCGGCTGCACAATCAAGGCGGTCGGCGGAGCGGAAGAAGATAACTAATGAGGAACCAATTCTAAGGCAAATAAAGCGCAGAAAATGGAAATGGATAGGTCATACACTAAGAAAACCTCCCGACAGCATCACGAGAATGGCACTGGACTGGAACCCGCAAGGGAGTAGAAGTCGCGGTCGACCAAAAAACACCTGGAGAAGATCGACTCTACGCGAACTAGCCGCTGTCAATACCACATGGGACGGCGCAAAAATAACAGCCCAGAATCGTGGACGATGGAAGAGTCTTGTTGAGGTCCTAGGAGGAGTGAGGAGTGAACAAGGAATAAAAAAAAACAAAAATGTGGATACTTCAAAAATATAAATAAAAACTACTTGCATGTACGTAGTTAATGAATTTAAAAAACAATTAATGAAAAGAGAAAATATTTCATTAAAAAAAATTCGCACCAATTATAAATGCATAAATGATATTTACATGTGTATAATTATGAATGAAGACAATCTTCGTGGCTGCCGTTTACAGCGTCTTAACCAACTATCTTCAACAATTTTGCCGTTTCGTAGAAAGCAAACAACGAGTTGAATAGCTGTATTACACTCAGTTGTCTAATAATATGAAGTTTCAAATATTGAGTAATATTTTTGCATATGAGTTTTGTTGTTTGTTATGAAATAGGTAGATGTAAAAAAAAAATTTGCATTTCGCTGCAAAACTACGTAAACAATGTCACGCTTTTCCGTAGTGAATTTACTTGCTGTTTTATAGCGCAAGTGTGGAGTATGTCAGTATCTGACAAATAATGATTGGATTTGAGAAATAATTTGAAGGAATTGTAAACTGCTTTTATTGAATGCCTTTGCCATGGAAATATATTTGAAAATTCAAGACTTTTCAAGTTTAATTTCAGAACTCAGCTTTCAGAGATTTGAATAGTGATTTAAAAAATAAGACAATTATTGTTGAAGTAGTGCAAACTGATATCAAGCGAAGGGAAAAAGAGGCGTGAGTTATGGAACAACGGTTTTAATTTAAAGACATGTTTCACAGCAAAAGGATTGGTTGCAACTAGTGTCCGACCGAATATTCGGTTTCGGTTTCGGTCCAAATAAGTGGTTCCGGTTTCAGTTTCGGCCAAAAAATGACTGAAACCGAAACTTTTTGGAAAATTTTGATTTGATTTTTTTTATGTTTGTGTTTTTAAAAAATGAATTAATTGTTTTTATTAATAAGTATTTATTTATGTTATGTTTTGTTTGTTTGTTTGTTCTTTATTACTTAAAGTAAATTTCGTTTGTTGAAAAATGGTCATTTTGATGCCTGATGTGGTGATTTTTATTTCAACTAGAAAGTTTCAGTTTCGGTTTCGGCCGAATATTAAAAAAACCCGAACTCGGTTTCGGTTTCGGCCCAAAACAGTGGTTTCGGTCGGACACTAGTTGCAACGTATACCAATGTATCTGATGTGGTAATAGAAGTCACTTTATGTTCCTAAGAATGCAAACTAATTTTACTTTGGGTTTAACATAACCAGAGTTGTTTAGATACCGTTTTCGTATCTCGGCAAATGGAGCCCAAATGGATACTTAACAATTAACCCGGAAAACGTAAATGCCCACAGGTGACATGCGCGATTCAAAGTCAATCAAAAATCCTATAAAGTGCTAGTTGTGCATATGTATATGATTTCTGGAGCATCGAATAATTCCCAAATGTGCTCGTGTAAACAAGGTCACTCTAAAATTGGCCCAAAGCAAACTGACAAGCAGATGGCTGTGTTCAAAAGTGAAGTGTCTGCGTTGAATTGAAAGAGTGAAAATCTACTTTATTTGTCTTGATTTTGCATGAGCCGACTATTGCGTGAAACAAGAACGCTTAAAATAGTGTTAACTCGTATAACACCGTGCGACAAAAATTAAAAACAAATTGTACACCGGAAAAAATCACGTGAAATTTTTACACGTGATCAAGGAAAATTCTTTTCTTCTATTCTATTCTCTTAAAGAAAATTCTATATATAATTTCAAGGGTAGAAAGGATACAAATTTTCAAAGTACCTTTTTCATATCGTTTTTTTTTTACAAATAGATACAAAAATCAATTTTATTTAAATTCTTGATCTTTTCATTTGATATACTTACCGCCATATTCTAACAAGGTTAAGTATTATTTATATTTTGTATCCCCTTCAAAATGTTGAAGTCCTTTTAAAAAGACAAATGATGTAGAAATGAAATTAGTTGGGGGAAAAATATTGCACACCCACTTCAAAAGTGACACAACTCAAAATGTTTAATTTCCGGGTTTATGTGCAAAAGCTCAGTATACTTTCTTGTAGAATTAGAATTAGAATTACAATTAGAATTTGGTCTCTCTTAATGTCGAAAAGTTTGATGCTATTTGATCGCTGCAGCTCAATGAAAAAGAGTCCTAATTCAAATTGTGACACTTTTGACGAAATAAAATTTTGTTGAAGTTAATATTAAGTAAAGTTGTGACAATTTTAGTATATATTTTTAAATAAAAAAATTTATTTCGAATTTTAAAAATTTTTCTTTCAATTTTTTAATTGTCATTTATAATTTTTAAAATCAGCAAAAGTGACATAACTTAAAATAATTCCGTATTTATTGAATTAAAATATCATCAAAAAAGTCACAACTCAAAAGTTTGAATTTTATAGTGTAAAATAAAAAAAAAAAAAAATCTCTGCAACTTGTTTGAAAACATAATCTGTAGGGATTTTCTACTAAACTAACTATGCGTAATTAAAAAAAAAATCGGTATTCAGCTCGAAAACAGTTCTTTGGGTTTCCTGAAAAATTAAAAATTTTGAGTTGTGTCACTTTTGTAGTGGGTGTACGATATATACTTTAACGATTCTTATCTATTCTTATTATTTATCGAATTGTATAAAGCGTTCTCATACATTCTAATAAGAGGCCTTCTTCGAGCACTTCCCTTCGAGCACCGAATATAAAGTTTCCCATTAAAAGAGGAAACCTATGAAACAGAACAGCGTCGTGGTTTCGTTCACTTTGGTTACATAGTAAACATAGTATTTCTACTTCACTTGGTGTAGTTGAACAAATGTTTTTTAAATTTGTGGACTTTGCCACATGATTTCTGTGCCTGTTGTCTTTCTCTCAACTTGTGTACATTTCTATTCTATTTTTTCGGTTGAGTAAAATGGCCGAATCTGTCGAAAAGCCAAGCGTGCCGTTCGAAGAATTATTATCCACAGCTTTTCAAATAATTAGACAGCGACAATGGCAAATCATATTTTGATATTGTTCAACAACAACTCAACTAGTCATTTGATCCGCTGACGACATGCCTATGTAGTTCGCAATCACTATAAATAGCCAACAAATTCCGCATACCTGACGACTAACTGTGTGGAGACTATGCACCACTTATGCCGATTGTGCTCGCGCCCTCGTAACACAGGCATTTCAATTGATAATTTTAATTTAAATGCGCAATTAGACCGTAGCCATCGCATTCGAATTAAACACACCTCAGCACCCACATCAATACGTCATGGAGAATTTATGCTCGTCGCAGTGACGTTTATGAAGCGTGTAAAACGCGTCGCGCAAGGCTTCGACACCTGACTGGAACTTTAACACGCTTATCAGCACGCGGCGGCAATGGTGTGAGTGAAAAATCTTCCATCATTCGAAAGGTTACTCTACGCGTTATTGTAGCGCTTTGCGATTCCAGCGTGCGTCCGTGCTGCGACCCCCTGATGCTCCAATTTTAATTTATATCATTTACGGATATAATTTTTATTTACGTTTTATTATTTTTATTAGACACCTCTTTGTTGATCGAGCAACTAAACTGGCAATTAAGGTGAGCAACAGGCAACAAATGACAAATGTAAAATATAAATAATGATAAAAGCCATGGCAACGACAACTGAGTAGTAGACTCTGAGCAGTGGAGACATGTGATTGCGGGCAGAGAGAGGGTTCGCAAGTGGTAGAGTGAAGTATGTGAAATGTACTCGAGATAGATTTTCATGTCTGCAAAAAATTTTCTATAATAAGAATACTTTAAAAAGAAAACCCATTGCAGTATATAAGTGAAACGACAGCTTCTAAAATCTGCTGCCGAACGAAAAAGCTTCCTTATTTTGAGTTGTTTGAATCAGTGTTTCGAACCTATGACTCTTCGCCTGGTGGACCTATGCACTGCTAAGTAGCGATGGTGGCCGATTTATGGTTAATACTTTCTGTTTGTTCCATTTTCCTCTATATAATAAAATGTTTCACCTTTTTCATTACAATTAAATAAAAAAAAAGTACAGTGGACGTCCAGTATAACGAACTCTCCATTTAACCAATTTTCGATTTAACGTACGGCCAAATTTTTTCCATTGATGGTTCTATATAACAAAAACGAACTTTGCTATTTAATATAACAAGTATTTTTTTGTTCTTCACCATCGTCAAGAAATCTTCGAATTGTTTTTATTTAAGAATTCACTTATTTTTTACAATAACAATGAAGGTTTGATTTTGTCAAGTGAACGGTACCTCAATTGTTTTTGTTTTGGTTAAAACTTTTAAATTGACGTCAAGTTACCAACATGTTCAAACTCTTGCGTTGGGTCGGATTTTTCTTTTAAAAATTAAATTTCAATAATCAATCAAGAAAAATTTACATACAGAAAAGTTTACTTGCAGTAAAGAGACAATCGCGTATTGAAGACTTTTTTTAAACAAGATATTTATTTAAAAACTGATTATGTGAAACTTATTACTTTAAGAAATATGGTTCAAAATAACAATAAATTTCAATCGATTTAACGAATTTTTCGATTTAACAAATTGGGTGTACAACATAAGATTCGTTATATTGGACGTCCAATTTAATTTAAAAAAATTATTCTTTAAATCTGTAAGTTTTCAATGGTCTGAATCTGAATCGCTAAACAATTATTGAAGATTACGAATGAACAATGAACCTCAAGTCTTAATACAAACTTGATGATATTTCCAATTAGTACTTGTGGTATCTGTATAGAATGAGAAAACATCAACCTGGCAGCTCCTCACAACTCGTGACTTAGTCAGGTTTGCCTCAGCGTAGCAGACATTTTTTATATTTAAAAGTTTTGAAGGCGTGTTTTGATCTGAAAGATCCGCTTTTTAAGTTTTTAGAAGATTGAATCTATTTTGGTTTCTAGTGGGGTTTGGTATTTAATGATTACTGTGTAAATTATTCCCGCTCTGTCCCACAGTGTGATCGTGTAAGAAGAAACTTATCAAGTGAGGAAATTTGGGGATTGATCTTTTTATGCAGTTAAACTTGTATTGTGGTAACAATGTGATCAAGAAATATGCACATAAGAACGCAGTTCTGAACTTTTACTTTCATTCAGCGCCTAGTTACCGATAAAAAAATCTCTACCGACACTTTTGTAGTCTGTAACCTGATTCGCGACAAACTGATTGGAACTTACATGAGTTCTTCCACTGCTGGAACTTGTGGTACAGAAAGCAGGAGCAGATGAAGAAGATCACGGAGACAATGAGTAACGTCAGTATTACGCCGATCCAGATGTCGCTCACCACGCGCGAGTACTCCACATCGCCCATGCCGTGTACGTGAGCGGCACGTGGTGGCGGACCGCGACCGGCCGCCAAGGGTGAGCCGAATCCGTCCGAGTAGTCGGCTGAACCGGTCACGGGCACCTCCAGCGAGGGGCTGTTGAAGGCAGAGTCCAGGCCGAGCGCCAGGCGCTCCAGCTTGTTGATGAGGACTGAATAGTTCTGCGGCAGTTCGAATGCGGTCAACTCGAGCTGATCGTGCGACGTGTAATTGGAGACCACCTGCAGTTCGGACATGTTGGCGTTGGGGTTTGGACGCGCGCGTTAAGTGTTCTGTGTTCTTGGCGGAGACTGGCTGGTGTGTTAGTGGTGTTCGGCAGAAGCGTGTTGCAAAAACGTTCGAGCGTCTTTAGTCGCGCAGCTTCGCGTGGCGACTGAAAGTGCGCGAAGATGTAAAATTGTGATTTTTTAGCAGCGTTTTGAAAGTTTGTGAAGCTGCTGCGCACGTTTGCGTTTTATTGTTTTGTTGGTGTTTTTGTTCTTGTTGTTGTTTTAGTTGTTGTTGGAATATTTTGATTTTTCGCTTCTCATACACAGAACACTCGAAATTGTATTAACACCTTTGCGCTAATAATTTGGGTTAATAATTTGAAATCAAAACAATTCGAATGGGTGTCGGACGGTGGTGCGTTCGTCTCTGAGCCGATATTTGTATCGGAATCAGTCGCTCGTGCTGGCGGCTGTGCGCTGCTGCAAGTGTTGCGATACATTATTTATAAGATACAGATACAAGTTAGCGTCGGCGTCGGCGCCGATAAACAGATAAGCCCGCTCTTTCTCTTCGGCTGTGCACTACACCGAGTCTTGGCGTGTGTTGGCGTTGTAGTGTGGTCGGTCGGATGTGCGGCTTTGTGTCCGTCTGCTACACATCCATTCGCTACTTTGTTATGCAAATATTTGTCGTCGCGAACAAAAAACTCCTTGAAATGCTTTTAGCGATCTTGCGTTGTTACAGTTAGTATATTGTTGTTGTTATTATAGTTCTTGTTGCCTTGCTACATATATGCGCGAATTTAACAATTAAACACTTTTCATAAAACAAAAACATCGGCTCGTGTAAATTGCTGCACTCCACAGTGTTATTTGTTGTTGTTGTTTTTGTTTTCAATTGGCATGTGTGTTTTTGCAGTTGTAATTTAAATGGTTTTGCGAATTATCGCACTCGGGCCATGATTGCAGTTTACATGAGTTGTAGGCCCGCGGCTGTTGTCTATTTGCTGTACTGATTGTGTTCGGATGGTTGCTGCCATCGCTGTTGTTTTAGCCATTTTCCGTCGTGTCATGGAGAACACTTGCACTTGCCGTGAACAAGCCGTTAATTTTTTATTTGCCAATATTTTTTTTTGCTCTGCGTATCACACAAAATCACTTAATCCCATTCGCACTCAACATTTTATCATTGCTTTTGTTTTTGTTTTTTTTTTAAACAGTTCACTATTTACCTATTTTCTGATTGCTATGCTCAGTGAGAGGAAACGTCGATTTTTTAAATTACAAAAGTTTTGATATTGAAGGAAATGAGTTTTTTATGGAAATACGTTAACCATTTTAACACTAAATCATTCAAAACTGAAAAATTCAAATTGCTCTATAGAGTGAAATTCAATTCCAGACCTCAGATTGGTCCAGAGATAGCTGCGAGTAATCACCGGTTTTACTGGATATTACAAACTAAGAAAAGACATGAAAACTTCTGGTTTAGAATAGAAAATTGTCTGCAGATTTTAAGCAGAAGCTAAGAGACTTCAAGGGGCACAATAGATCGATCCTGGTCTCAGTGCAATATACCCAATTCAATCAATTCTATTCTAAGAGACTTCAAATTTGTGACATTGTGAGTCGCAGCAGTTGATGATGCCTGGGCCATTACTACAATTTCTGACCATTATTCCCAAGAAATTCTAAAACTTGTTAGTACATTAGGCCAAAAGGACCGGTTATAGGGGCACAATAGATCACTCTTGTTGATCACTCAACATCAATTTGCACATTTTCATCAGTTATTCGATTATTTAATCAATCTGAATCGCAAAAGCTGGGTGTCTCGAGTTTGTGCAAAGCAACAAGCACAAACGCTCCCACTGTTGGAGACTAAGCAAGTGATGATACTGTTCAGTACTTCTTCCAGAGCCTCACGTAAATCAGAACTTTGTGCGTGGAGAACATGAACAAAGGGATGGCTGAGAGTTGAGCTCATTCAATGAATGTTGGAACGAGTGTTGTCTTCCCCAGCCGATGGCCAAAGTCGCTAGCGCTGCTAGTGTAATATTTGTATTATAATTTATTGTTGTACAAATAAAATAAAAATAAAAAAAAATGTTGTCTGCCTTTAGTTTTTAATTAATGTAACAAAATATCGATAACTGCTACGTTTTTTACTGATTGTCACGCAGTTGTTCAGGCACAACATACCAACACGTCCAACTTATCTCAAGAATCAAATGCAAATATTTCACTGCTTAGTTATTTGAAATGGTGGAGGCGTTTATATAGACTCAGACTCAGTTGCCTTTCTTCCATGAATATATTTTTAAGCTGGACAAACAATTTCTTGCAAGTTGTTGTTTCTTTTCAGAAAATACCTTTCCTGGCAAACTGCGAAACTTTAAGCGAAAGCCGCTGTTTCTGTCTCTGTTCGGCCGAAATGACAAGTGCGTCGTTCATAATTTTAACAGGTGTTTTGAAACGGCTATGCTAAGAAAGAAAGATGTTTTCGCTGGGGAAATTGCAAATTAACCAAACATTAAAAAAAATGAAAAAACAAGGTGCCATGTTAAATTATATTTGGTATTCTTCTCAATGAAAAGATTGGTTTTAAGAAGTAGAACTAAAAATGTGTAAAAGTTTTTTACTAAACTCAACGATGAATATGAAATGAAATAGGCTTCACTCTAAAATTGATAACGAAAAGATTTGGAGTGTCAGTATATCATTCCGAAAATTAGATCTCGAAACATACTCAAAACAGTAGATTTGTTAAGGCTTTGATTTGAAATCACATTTCGTCGCCCCAGAAAACAAATGTCATATGTTCCATTGAGTTTAGTAAGACGTACGACATTTGTTTTCTGAGGCGACGACTTGTCAACCACAATTTTTGTAATAAGCAGTGGCGTGTGCCAATAAAGACAGTTTGATGCCGATTCCAAGCAGCAAGTTGGAACCATTTCCTGCTGAAGGGACACCAACTAAAAGACAAATTTGTTTTGTGGCCGGTTCTGAAGATTTCAAAGCCTTTAATTCCGTCATAACAATCCATAAATAATGGACAAAGTTTCGCATAGTTAACACCAGGGGCGGATTCAGAAAAATATTTTGATGGGGGCTTTTAAAAAGTAATTCTTTGATATTTATAAAATGCCTTTTAATTTGTATGTAGTTTTAAAGTCGATCCTAATATTTCGAGGGGTTTTGAAACCCCTCCCTCCCCGAATCCGCCACTGGTTAACACGCAACTTCAACTATGGGATAAGTTCCAGCCCGGACGAGTCTTTTGTTAGCAGCATGAACGAATTTCGAAAACTAGTTCAACTTCCATTCCAAAGTCAAATTTAATTGGATTAAATAAATAAATTTAAGTACTCTTCAAACTCAAATCTATTACTTTTCATAACTCGTAGTATATTTTTTTTTTGCAAGTCACAATCACTCTTTCGGAAATCGTGTTCAATATTTGTAACGTTCTGCACCTCTACAACTGGTTTTTGTTTTAATTAGTTTTGGATGTTTACAAATAAATTAGTTTTGAACTTTACGGCAACACATGACACGCCGCGGCGTCACGTCACAAGCTTCGCGCGCTTTTTTCAGTCTTCGCGCTTGTAAACAACAACAATCAATGTTTGAGTCAAAACGAAAACAGAAGCGAAAAAAGCCAAACTGGCACTGCCAGTTGTCAGCGCATCACGTGTATCACTGGACGGGCCGATAGGCGCTCGCGTTTCTCACAAATGCACAAATTTCGTTGGTAACAATGTCGATGTTGTTGTGGACGCTTGACACTGACACACATGCGCACAGCGACACCGGCTCGACACGCTGAGTCTTCAAACTGAAATTCAAATGGACGACTGACTGAATGCGCGCGCCCTCCAATGTTTACAACAATTAACTGTGCCGTTTACAATCAAAGGCGAGATATTTTATTTTAACGCGGCCGCTCGGTCGGAACCCGCGAAATGAAATGAGCGAAAACAAAACAAAAAAAAAACAAACCACAACAACGGGAGATACTGCGGCGCGCAGAGAATGGCAAACGCAAACGCAAACGCAGCAACAAGAAACACTCGACGGCGGAGATAAAGAAAAGATACGTGGTGAACTGTGGCGGAGACAAGCGTATGAAATCAAATCATCTGGAGCGGGGTGGGGCATGCTGGGGGGCGCGAGTATAGTAAGTGCTGAGTACACAAGCACGCGCCGCTAACTCGCTTAGTAATTGTTGTAGTTTTTCAACCCTGTCAGCCGTGTCAGCAACTTCGGTGATGTGATTTATCAGAGCACACCGAAGCCGCCCGAACGGGTTCGCATATTCAATTGGGCCTAAATCTTATCGGCTTATTTAATTTGCTAATGTTTTTTCGGAAGTAAAGTGTCGTATGAACGTAGCTTAGAACAATAATGTCACAATTGCTGTCACAAAAGTTGCAATTTTCCGTCAGGTTTTTGTCAATTTAAAAAGTTAATTAAGTTAACGTTTAGTTGGAAATGTTTACAATAACCGCAATGTCGGATTAAGTTACTTGTGGTAGATTTATGCGTAGTGGACAGATTTACAAAATTTAATACACTTATTAGTGATGGAAACTTTTAAGAATTGAGAATCGAGTACTTTTTCGGAAGAACCCATCGGATTCGATGCCGCAAAAACTTTTTTGGTTTGTCAAGTACGCAAAACTTTTTGACTGGTTTGTTTCGACACTTAACATTGTTCGATACCGAACACAAGTACACACACTGAATAATTTTGAGAACCCAGACTCGATGTTGGCAGTTTCTTCTCAGAAACGAGCTCATATAATATAAGTAAATAAAATCTGTCAAACACTATTAACTCTTTCGACTTCAAAGTTGTCTGAGAGCAACTTCAGCTATTTGTCAAAACTACGACTAATTTATAGGTTTAATTTAAGAAGGCACCAACAAATTAATATTTTTAGAAGTGAATTCAAAGCAAATTACAAACTGTTACTGTTATCCAATAAAATAATTTCCAATAACACTGCACAACACCACAAAAAAATGACAAGGTTCTAACAACGTAGAGGGAGCAAAAAAAGATATACCTGTATCGGTGTTTTGAAAGTTTACATATGAATTTTTTTCTTAGGGGGGGTCAAAGTTTCCCCCATTTTGCTCATTCTTATGGTGAATCGGCATACGAAAACCATGTAACCTCACATTTTAGGTATACGATGTGTTCAGCAATTTGATGTAAAATACAACGAAGAACATTTTTGTGCAGCATTTTAACCCTGTAGCTCCTATTTGTATGGGTCAACTTGACTCTTTTTTTCTGAAATGACAAAAATGTCCTGTAAAACAGGACTTTTTAAGGACAACATTTATCACGAAAGTATTCGCCATAATATTCTACTATAGGTCTCTGAATACATTAAAGCTCAGGAATTAACTTGAATGCCAGAATTAAGCCAAAACTGAAAATGTGTTTAAGTGTTTATTTCGTACTTATTCAAAATTGGTACTAAAATCTCCTACATAATCTCCCATAAAAATAGGAGCTACAGGGTTAAAATGCTCCACAATTTCGTATGCCGATTCACCATAAGAATGAGCAAAAAGGGGAAAACTTTGACCCCCCTAAAAAAAATTCAGATGCAAACTTTCAAAACGCCGATACGCGTATATTTTTTTTGCCCCCTCTACCAGAATCCGTTGTCGGAACCTTGTTATTTAAAAAAAGTTTGATTTTGTTGTGCAGTGTAATTTACAGCGATATGAGGGAAAGTTTGTAGTCTAATTGAAGTCTACGGGCGCGTTTGACGCCCTGTTTCTTTAATAATAGTTAAATAAAATCTAAAAGTGATAATTTTGTATTTTTCCATAAAATTTAAATAATTTTTCGAGTATTTTCCATATCAGAGTCCTGCACGAGTATGCATTTTTGCTATTCGAAAACATTCAAATGCTTTTGAATAGAATACTTTACTTCATCTCTGCGGACCAGTCCGAATGAATACGAGTACAACTCTCTTCAAGTACGAGTAAGCTCCGAACAGAAACGAGTAAACGTACACTATTTATTCATATTCGCTCGAAGCAGGAAAACGAAGACAAAAGCATTCGAATAATAGTACAAACTGCTTGAATATTTGAATATACTCGTTTTATTATTCCTTAGATTATTTAGAAATATTTATGTTGTATACAAATATTTATTTATTCGTTATGCTACTTTCTTCAATAATTTCCATTTAACGTATTAACTAATAAGCCACTTCAATCACATCACAAGTATACACATGGAAAAGTGACATACTGCGCATAAAAATATTCGATGAAACTGTTGATCTTCGAATACTTCGCAAAGTTCTCGGTTACTGAATACGAGCACTGCGGTATTCGCTTCTCACCGAATACGAGCACTGCAGTGTTCGCTAATCAGCGAATATGAATATAATCGAGAAGCGACGCTCGCTGGTTCTCGTTTCTATTCGTTTCATTGTACACATTCTTCGAATACCAAGTACCCGTATAGTATGTACAGTAGTGTAGTCGCCAAAATGAATGTATTCATGCAGGACTTTATTCCATATGAATCGATACTTTATTAGAAAATCGTTTACCTTAGTATCCTTTCGAATCGCAATATCAATTCTGTTTGGAAAACCCCGTTGAAAGTGCCTATATGGCCTTCTGAGTAGTAGTAGAGTACTCAGAACAGGTTTTTTAAGAACCGACCATACGAACCTAACCAAATCTGACCAGCACTAAACTATTTCAATTTCACTTTCAATCTATGTATTAAATTCTTCATGGCTTGGCCGGTACAACACCTTTCGTAGTATTTTTCCTTAAGAATTTCTTAGCTGTTTGCTTTAAGCTTCGATCTCGAGCCTACAATCGATCTTTTGTAATTAAAGATATGACTTAAGATTGCCGTAATTTATTGTATTGTTTCAGTTTTTAATTGTTGTTTTAGCATTTATCGTAGCGTTTGCATTAGCCATTCCATTTCATTTGTAAACAATTGATTTTTTCTATATATTTGCACATACCGCGCGCACAAAGAGTGAACTTCATTGCAATCTTGAACCGAGAAATGGAATCGGTTAGCTGAGCGCGTGCAGATAAAGTATCTTGTTGTTGCAATTTGTGAGTAGCTGCAGCCGTTGCGATTCTCTGTGATGTTGCCATATACACACAAATAACCCTTTATATGAATCATATGTTTGGACATATGTTTCATGTATATATTTTATAAACTTGCAATGCATATGTGTGAAGAGTGCAAAACGAGTACAATTTTATGAATCTTCCAAGTTTGCAACACTTGAAATTTGTGCTGCCGATTGTTCAAATAATTGTTTAGAACAAATAATTCTATTAACAAAATAATACAGGGGCCTAGCCCGAAAATTACTAATAAGAGAATAGTATATAATTTAAGTATTACAAATTAATCGTCAATAAGATAACTTTTTATGGCGGTGCTTAGTTTTTGAAAAACTATACATAACCATTTCAATTAAATCAAATCGTTTTTCTTCAAATTATACGACAAGCGTTTTAAGTAAATATATGAAGAGTCTTTCAATAAGATTTCTAATTTGGAGTGTTGCAATATTTTTGAATTGACAACATTCAACTGCTACTGTGATGACATTTGACAAAAAAAAACTGAAAGGTTTTCACACACTCGAACGTGTTGAAATAGTGAAAATTTATATACAAATTGTGAGTTTATGGCGTTCACGATATCTTCTCTTTTATGTATATATATATATCTTATATTTCATTTATATATCTATAAATATAGAGCAACATTTTTTAACGTTCTGGTGTAAATTGTTAATATAGCTTTTTCACCAAAGCTGATAACAAACTCTTACACTCGACGTTCAACTAATTAGTATAAATCACGATTGCAATTTGTAGATAAATAAAAGTATGTGTAAATGTTTTCAAGCATTTCAATCACTTGAATAAAATTAAAAAATCAATTACGTAAACATGAATGTTAATTTGCAAAATCGAGTGGCAGCAAGTCAACTTACAACTCGTATTAGACTTGAGTCACTGTGCTGGGCGTAGTTGGGCTACCTTCGGAATCACTATAAATTTCATAAGGAAAACAACACGTGCACTTAGTCGAGAAGCGATTGGCTCAATAATAAACAGTAGAAGAGATAGGAAAGGGTTTGATACAGTGGCGTATGAAAATATTGGGCTAAAATTGCAAGAACCGTCTTACTTGTTGTCCGCACAAGTATATCGTCTATACTACGCAAATGCCTATTTATGATCATAAATGAGTTTGTTGTTGGCTTTAATAGATGTTAAAAAGTTGACAAAACAAACTTGAGCCAGTGGCGTAGCGGCCTACGAACCGGCCCAAATGCCCAAATTATTGAAAAACATATACTAAGTGTGCTAATTTGGCAGACGATGACGCACGCAACGTGTAAATTAGCACTTCCTACTTCCTCCGTCCACCGCGCTGATCACCGCTTTGCACTTTTCACCCGAAACAAAAACAGTAACACACTTGTAACTGATACATTCACACTTGAAAAGGTATTTGCAGAGCGCTCGTAGCACAAGGGACTTGATATCTCTTTGATGAGCTTTTGAATTTGAAGCGTTCCTGGAGTTGTTGTTGTTGATCTATGACGTTAGCAACAATCTTTAACATTTGCTGAACAATTTTATGGCAAATAAACAAGAATTAAAAAAAATTTATATTAATAGAATGGGAAATAACAAGTAAGAGTAACTAACTATGTCAAGATATATCATTAAAAAAACGTGTATACTTCTCTTCTTTAAACTATAATATTTAGTTTATTCATTTCGTATTTTTCCTTAAACTTCAAACTATTTCACTACAGTCGGTATGGATGGACTTTTCCATATCCAGCACCCATAATAGCAAAATATCACTAGGACCGTTTTGGTGGCCATCTACTTTAATAAAAGTTAAATTAAAATAAGTTAAGTATTTAAAGGAACAGGAACAAAATGGGTTAATTTGGTTCGCAACGGGGCAAACGGGGCTGTGTCACATTTATTTCATTATTTCACATTATTTTGACTAATTATTGGATCAACTTTCAGCCCACAACTATACTCGTTCAAAAACTGTGGTAGGTTCTAATCAGCCGATGGGCTGTCAGATCAATATCTATCACTGAATCACACAATCTTACTGATTGACGCATGTGACAGTTGCTGGATTTGGCCGTTGCGATTTCATACTTATTTCTATATTTATAAATGTCTGATTAGGGTGAATGACGTTGATGACGTTTATGATTTCCCATTAAGACATATTTTGTAGTAGCTAAAAATAAATTAAAAAGAGATATCGCTGACATATTAATCACAAATAGCTGCTTAGTTAAATTATAGTTACTAGTCAGATTACCACTTACCAGCATGATTGATTGACAGATTGGGCGATTGATTTTGGACTATAAATGATCAATTTTGGAAATTTCTAAGCATTGTTGGCATTTTCTATGTTATCATTAAAAAACAAATTATCAAATTATCTCATTAACTATTTGGTCTTTATTGTTGTAATTAATTCGTGTCAAGAATTTGAACTCCATTCTTAACTTACTTCGAGGCATTGGTAAAATCATTCAGTCTTTGAGAACACAATTTACTGAAAACATGTAATAATTTTTGATAAAAAACACATTAGACATGATTTAGTGCACGATTTTTCGATTTCGATGCTCCGAAACCTCTCATTTTATGCAGTTTGGTGATAAAATGCATGAGCCAAACAATTTGTGAGCTAGGGTGGAACTAACTGGCGTCGCATCGAGGTCAAAGTTCACAAAATAGCTGGGAAATTCGACAAATTGCTTCACAGCTGGTCAGAAGTGGCTCTTAGAGGGTTAAAATATATGAGCGACCCCCACTAGTTTTCTCTAATGAACATTTCTTTCAAACATATTTATACCCTATCTCAAACTTTTGATGTGGCTCCCATACAAAATGGTCGTTTTTATCAAATAGGCTCCCACTCCTCCCATGTTGCGCCCAGACATGTCAAATATATGACCGAAATTCACTTATTTTCCCTTTCGAATGTTTCTTCCAAACATACCTATCATTTATCTTCAAGTCTTAAGGGAGCTCCCATACAAAACTGGCCATTTTCTATGCAATTGGCTCCCCACTTGTAAATGTAGTAGTTAAGTAAACGAGATAACATCGTATATCGGAAACTACTGAACCGATTTAAATGATTTATTCAGCGATCGCCAACATTCTTCAGTACAAAAAATACAAAATTAATTACGGTTCAGAAACTCACTCAAATTGTCAACTTTTGGGTTTCTACAAAGCAAAAGAGCATCGAGAACCCATTACACTGCACAACAAAAAAAAAAAAATAACAAGGTTCTGACAACAGATTCGCCATTACTTTATGAAGTGCACTACGACCTAAAAGATATATTTGCTTTCAACATTTTTCCCATACACACTAACCCTCAAAAATGAAATTTTGAATAAGTACGAAATAAACACTTAAACACATTTTCAGCTTTGGCTTAATTCTGGCGTTGAAGTTAATTTCTGAGCTTTGATGTATTCAGAAACCTATAGTAGAATTTTATGGTAAATATTTTCGTGGTACATTTCTTCCTTAAAAAGTCCTGTTTTACAGGACATTTTTGGCATTTTAGAAAAAAAGGGTCAAATTGACCCATAAAAATAGTAGCTACAGGGTTAAAATGCTCCACGAAAATATTCTTCGTAGTATTTTACATCAAATTGCTGAACACATCATATACCTCAATTGTGAGGTTACATGGTTTTCGTATGCCGATTCACCATAAGAAAGTGCAAAAGGGGGAAAACTTTGACTCCCCCTAAAAAATAATTCAGATGTAAACTTTCAAAACGCCGATACACATATATTTTTTTTTGGTCGCCTCTACCAGAATCCGTTGTCTGAGCCTTTATTATTAAAAAAAAAAATTGATTTTGTTGTGCAGTGTTATTATGAATCTCCATATAACACTAACTCATGTCTAGTACACATACGTCTTTCAAAACCACAGATCTAACAGATTAGATTTAAGCATTCGAAATGATGTTGGCAACATATTTTAGCGGTTCTTAATCGGTTTTAAATAGACGACTTGGTCGTATCTCCTTTTGTGAATGGTGATTTTTAATATAGTCGCGAGCGCAATTGCGGTTGCGGAGATTTGAAAACGGCGTCGAATGTGTTGTTCAATTTTTAACAATGTTGTTAACATATTTTTGAAAGCGGCTATACGACTCTAGTTTATGTAAGTGCAAATCGAGCATGGCTCTTTATCAGATCAAACAATAACCAAAACATGTGCAAGTGATGTGCTTCTGTGTTTGCAATTCCATTGCTTTTCTTCATGGAATTGCTGATAACGCTGATTGGTCATTATGATTGGTCATAATGTGGCTGAATGGGGATCTTTGAGGAATGTCTTAAATGAAGACAACACGATATGATACAAGAAATTTATTTATAACTGTTGACTGCAGCACTTGCTCGAACCCAAGTGTGGCAGTGAGGCTGTGAGCCATTTAACAGAAATCAGTAATTTTTATTTTTGTGTTAATGAACTTCATCACTTTGATATTTCATGTAGCTTCTATTTACTTTGGACTTGTCATAACAACTACGCGTAGATATTTTTGGTGCTACTGTTCCAAATGCGTCATGGAAATGCGGATACAAAAATGGCAATGAGGCGAATAAGATGCAGATGTACTCATACACGTGTTTATAACAAAGTAAAGAGAGGGTTAAGTTTACGATAACCTGTATAAATAAACTTGTCTTAACTGAACTAAAATCGCTGAAACAACAAATATGACAGTTGTACAGTAGTTTGACACCTAATAAGAAGGAAATTTTCCAAATGGAGTTTGATTAAATTGGCTCATTGACTTAAGATTTGGTGCAAGTATTTTGAAAGAGAACTTTAATATTTGGACATAAACTGTGCGTCACACGTTTCTCAATGGTTCCTGCCAGTGTTTGGATAATCTTAACCCCAAAATAGGTAAAATAGAGGTGAAGAGATAAGTTAAAATTATATTGTTTGGTGAGTTGTTCATTTAGGAAATTATAAGATGACATTATGGTAATGTCAAGATTATTTCAATGCAGTTATGAAATTAAAGTGGGAACAGCTACTAGTTTTAATATAATTAACACCTCTTTAAAAAGTTATTTGAAGGAGATTGTGGTACTTTTACAGCCCTATTCTGGCACTACCGTAACAATTGTTACCCCCCGTAACAATTGAATTGAATTTGATTGTTTCCGTATTCTGAAAAAATGGTGACAAGAAGAAAGTTCAAACAATTCACCACTCGAGGTGAAAGCTTTTTTTCTATCAAAACAGCTGTTTTTTGTATTTTTTCTGTCAAACTGTAAAAAAATAAACAAACCAAAAAAGGCAAATGCAGAAAATCTGGCGAAGCAAGTCTTTTTTTTTTGAGTTTCTTCACAATGTATGCATATATTCTTTTAGTTTCTAGAGTTCCTAAGTTTAAGCGCACGACATGCGCGACGCAGGAGCAGCTGAAGCATTTTTTTTTGCAGTTTCCCAAGGCGCATTTGAATACGAAATTTCAATTTTATAATTTTAGTATGCTTGTCACCTGCTCCTACGGAGGTAACAAATTTCGAAACAATTGTCACCTTTTGAGCTTTTGAATTTGTTCCAGAATACCAAAAAGTGATAATTGTTACCAAGTATTCAATTGTTACCGAGGTGACTATTGTTTCGGTTGCCAGAATAGGGCTGTTAGTATCCTTTTCAGTATGAAGTATAAAGTTTATACTATTAAATCGACTAAAAACTAATCAAAAATTATAAATCTGACAATGCTTCATACAATTTTGCTCTCAGTTATAGTAAATTTTACCGTTAATTCGGTACGAACGGTGGTTACCCGCCTGATGCTCAGGCACCTCGAGTGAATGGAAAATAGCATCACATCAGACCGAACCAGGTTTAAAGACCAGCTTATCACTTTATCACGGTAGAGCCAGACCAGAGTTTTTATAATGACTCAAAAATGAACTTAAATCATTTTAAGTAGCATTCCTTTTATATAAGAACTTTTTTAACTTCGATAGTTCTTGGAACTTCAAGGCCTTCTAAAAACTACACTACAGGTGAGTCACAGAAAAGAATTATTATGTCTGGTTGTGATGAAGGAAGATTTTGTTTGCTGTTATACTGCGTCATTATTGCTAACCGATTAATTAAATAATTTTATTACAAAATGTATTGAAATTCTTTCAGACTACACTTTTTCCCCTCCTTTCGGCCAACACAAAGCGGCCTTTCTCATTTAACGTCTCGCCATGATAGACAAATCAATAAAAAATCTACTTTATTTTGGTACATGTGGCAAAAGCGGAAACGATGCGCGCTTCATTAGTTCCGCCACCGTTTGACCCACAACAACATCAGTGCAACGTTGCACATGGAATGCACCTTTTTTTGGCGGTGCAGCGGAAGACGGCGTGAACTGGAATGCATTTTCTTGTTCAATTCTCTCCCTGCTGACTGCTTTTGTCCATTTGCTGTGGCCTCCCGTGACATAATTCCTCATAAATTATGCATTGTTATTGTTGGTATTTGTCACTTGCATTGTTACCGTTCTTTGTTTGCTTTCGTGCTACTGTTTTGATCCCATTAAATGTGAATTTATCTATTTACCAAAATGCGTTTGTATTTCCTTTGCAGCCCCTTTATTTTTCTAACAAAAAAAAAGACTTCTGAAAGAAGAAGTAGTGGACAAATAATTCGCTGCGGAAGTTGAAAGGTCGGTTGAGTAAGAAAATCATAAAACTTAAATTAAATTGAGCGTAGAGTTGATAATTTTATGCATATTATGTCTCGTACGGATGCGTTGCCGATAGTTTATGCGAGTAGAGGATGTGGAGAAATGATGGGAAGGAAGTTGAGGTAACATTGAAATAAAGAGAAAAATACTTAAAAACATTATTTAATTTAATTTTAATTAAGCCCCTCAGGCTGCTTTGCCTTAGAGTGGCTTGGAGTGGCAACTTTCTTATGGAAACTCCAGTTGATGTATATTAATAATCGTGTTTTTAGTAAATTGTAGATAGTTTCATTTCATCAATTCATTTCGTAAAAGTATTAAACATGAAATTTTTTCTCCCATACAGGAATGTCATCTTTTTTAAGAGTAATTTGTGTATTAATAAGAAAGAAAAAGAAAATCTAAAGATATTTTCACTAACATTGTGTTCTATGCTATGATCCCGTCTCTACTTTTTGTTTTTGGTTAAGTTAAATTTCAAACTCAAGACTCTTTGACTTGTTGTCTGACTAAGACTGTTCATAAGATCTTAAAAACTTCCCGATTTCCGATCTAGACATGATTTAGCGTTGTATAGAATATCTTAGAAGAAGTGCACAATAAACTTCCTGACTGGGGAGATGTGGGGGAACAATCCAGTATAGTTAAACGACAACACACAAAAATGGTACACCGATGGCTTCAAAACTTCTGCTGGTGTAGGGGCTGGCATAGTGGGACCAACAGTCAAAACGTTCTTTTCACTAAGCAACGACACGTCCATATTTTAAGCTGAAATCTTTGCAATAATAAAGCCAGTTCGGATCATCACCAAAGGCAACCCTAAAAGAGCAAAAATTACAATACTCTCGGACAGCTTTTCAGTACTAAAAGCTTTGGACAGCTACTCTTTCTCATCGAAAACAAGGAATCGTGTAGTTTTGGTTTGGATTCCGGGGCATGAGGGCCATGAAAGCAATGAAATGGCGGACGCACAAGCCAAAAATGGCGCAGAGAGCCCATTCATAGGGCCAGCCCCGATGTTTGTGTTTAGCAAAAAAGACCTGAAACAGGACATTAAAAAATGGACGCAAAAACACATAGAGAAATACTGGAACAACTTGGAAGGTCCACTCCAAAAAGTTCCTAAACTTCAACAGAGAGAGAGACATCTCTGCTCTGGTGGTGTTATAGGCCACTTCTTCTGCAACAACCACCTCTACAAACTTGGTTTTACCGACAACAGAACATGTAGATTCTGCCAAGAAGCTGATAAAACAATGGAACACATTATCACCAATTGTCTTGCCCTGACACACAGACGTGCAAAGTTTCTGGGGAAACATAGCGTCGGTGAAGAGGACCTGATGCAAATATCGCAAAAAGGTCTTCAATACCTGAGATCTGATAATTTAAGGGGCACAATAAACCTCTCAGGTTTCGGTGCGCAAGGGCTTGGGACCAACCCATAATCATTACATTACATTACATAGAAAATCTTATGTTGAAGACTCCAATCCCTTGTTTGGTATTTTCTATGAGAAAATACATGAACCGAAAAAAGTGGGGTACTAAAGTTGGGGTAAACAACGTTGCATAGAGTTCACAGTTTAAGAGTTATTAGAAGAATATTCCATAGCAGCGCAAAAAATGTTCAATTATCTCGTATCCATTCTTTTTTTGTGAATATGGGGTAAGTATAGGGTTTTCCAACAAGAGGTGTTATTTTGAATCACCCGGTATTTCGGTAGCTGTCACTTTCGAAGCTTTTATTCTTTGACATTTGACAAGTAGAAACTACGCCATTACTAAAAATGGAACGATACACGCTTCAACAACGCATTGAAATTATTAAAATTCACTACAAAGATGGTGAAAATCTTACAGTCACAGTTCGCAAAACTAAAGCATTTTTGGGTCGTCGTGAAGCACCTTGTCGGACCGCAATACAGAAATTGGTGGAAAAATTCGAGCTGTTGGGAAAGGTAGTGATGTAAAAAATAAAACCCGTGCACGTCGCTCAAGAACAACTGAGAATATTGCTGCTGTAGCCCAAAGTGTTGAAGAAAACCCAGGTTTGTCGATTCCTCGTTGGTCTTTGGAATGATGATTTTTTATGGTCGGAGTTGGATGGTATTGATCTGGACAACGTTTACTTTCAACAAGACGACGCTACGTGCCACACAAGCAACGAAACCATTGCTCTTTTACGGGAAAAGTTTCCGGACCGTGTTATCTGTGGAAGAGGTGATCACAATTGGCCACCGAGATCTTGTGATTTAACACCTTGCGACTTCTTCCTTTGGGGCCACGTGAAAGATAAGGTGTACGCCAACAGCCCAGCGTCGATTCAAGACCTCAAAGATAGAATTCGCGAGGTTATCGAGGACATAGGGCAGCCACTTTGCGATTTGGTTTTGGAAAATTTCATGAAAAGGATATGGTCCTGTAAGCGTGGTCGTGGTGGCCATTTGGCTGATGTAGTTTTTCATTATTAACGGCATATCTTCCTCTTTATTATGGAATAAACATCTTATTGAAAACCCTATATGTTAGAGGATAAGTATATATTTTTGAGAAAAATGTTTGAAAAACGAAATAAACGCATGTCGGTCTCACATTTGACCCTTTTCTGGGGCAACCTAAAAATTTGTTTCAATGAAATGAAATTCTATATGGGAGCTTCTTGTAAACAATTTTTTTAAGAATTGTGTTTTGTATTTGAAAAGGATCAGTTGAGGATATAATGAAATATGAACTCGATAGCTTAACTACGGCATTACTAAAACTGGACCTAAAGTTCAATTTGGTCCGACCAGACCTGGTGCCCACAGGAGGGTTCATTCATTACTATTACATAAGGTAATAGTAATGGAATATCATATAAGGTTACAGAGGAAAGTTTGTTAGTATGATGTGTGGCAAAAATATTTGGTATAATAAATGATAACTTTTCTTTGCTTGATAGAGTACCAACTCACAGGGGTTACCAGTATTAATACAAAGCATTGTGTTGGTTCTGAAGTGGCGCAAAAATTAACGCACAGGGTTTTGAAGGAAGATGGACACTTGACTTGAACGCACCAGGGTCAGAGTTGCTGAATGCAAATTTAAGAACGAAATTAGTACTCTAACAACAACCTTAATAAGTTGCAGAGTAATTAGACAATTTTCTTTGAACTTTGTTGATCTTTGAATTTGATGCGACGCCAATTACACGAACCCATAAATTGCTTTGCTCACACCATTTCTCATCGAACCTCACTAAATGATGGGTTCCGAAGTTTCGTATTCGAAAAACCTTAAAATATTTTTATTACATCCAAAGTAAAAAAAATAGATATAATTACTATAATGCGCCATTTATCGATTTCCGTTCACACGCAAAAATCGAAAACTCCCATCGGCTGCAACGAAAAGGGGAAAAGGAATCGGGGAAACGACAAAGCGACAAGAACTCTTACACAATGTGAGGGTAACTGATCAAACTGAAGATGCGCAGTGAAAAAAGCAGAAACGAATAAAGGTCTACAGGGAACACATTGGAAAATCATCTACAGAGGGAAATCCTGCTCAAGGAAATGCACAAAGCAAGGCGAGTCGGCGGCATATGTCCTTTGTGTACCTGTGGCGTGTGAGGCAACGGACGTTCGATGGCGTAGACATTACATAGAAAAAAAACGCAGAAGAAAGATAAATAGCGTTTTTGTTATGTCTGGGTCTGTCTGCTGAGCAACACTTTTGTATTTCCGCTTAGCAAAGAAAACAAACCGAGCCGAACTGGCCGCTTTGATTAGCGGCAGCGGAAAAGAGCGTTTAATGCGATTTGTTGGTTTACAAATTGGCTTAAAACGAATGGTCGGTATTCGGCGACGGCTGTTGGATATGTTGGCAGAGCCTAAACAGCTCCAGCTGGCATGAGCGCAACACATGTGTGCAACGTGTGGCTGATGGCTTAGAGGATTTCTATCGTTCGCAGCTGATAAGGATGTGACGGTGATTACTGGATATTTGTCTTGGCAAAGCGATTTGAACTAATGCAGCAAACGAGTATTTAGAAAATGCTGTTGGCGGACAGTTGGTTGGTTGAGAATTTCTGTAAATAATTGGGGATTTTTTGAAAGGAAGGAAGGTGAATCATAGGATATGATTATTCAATCGAAGCAAAAAATCATCAAAAACCAAGCTCACCTGCATAATTAAGAACATACAGAGCAATGTGATAAGTAGAGAATTTTCGAAAATAACAAATATTCTGTTTCTCATTAATATCGACATCCAATTTTTTTTTGCTTCGTTCGACATTGCACAAATTCCTTCAGTGCAATTTTGAATTAATTGGCGATAAGTTCATGCCAAAACATAATAGGAAAATAATGTTTTGCCATATTGTTATCCTTCTGTTCGTTGTCCTTATTGAAGACAAACATACTTGGAGACAAGCACATCCATCCATGTGTGTACATACTTACATACATACGTTCGTGCGTCTATTATTGCAAGCTTATCATTGCATTCATTGTGCCCTGTCGCCTGTGCAGCCGGAGACTCATGCAATATTCATGTCTCCTCGCCCAACTGAATCCGTTCGCTGGTGTCTGTGCGCACAAACGCAGGAAGCAACGCTGTGTGGCAGAGAAAACGGCAGACAGTCAGCCAGTTTCCAGTGTCCTTGTTTTGCTGCTCCTTGCCGAGCGCTCGCTGTCGTTGTCGTTGTCGCGACATACAGAAACGCATGCAACAATTGCTGTCTTTATGATTGCTGCTGTTTTTGTTGTTGTTGCAAATGGCATTGCTTGCGTTTGTCAGTTGGTGCTTTTGTCAGTTTGTCAATTTGTTTTTTATTTGCTGTTATTGTCACCGGCTGACACCGCAACGAGTACAAAGAAGCGCACGTGAGGCAGAACATTATCGCACTCATGCAACCACTAACAGTGCCGTTATGCTATTATCCTTGTTGCAGGAGTGCGTCACAAAGGTCGATTTCCATTTCGAAGTTCGTCCCGCAGCGACACTGTCGCCGGCTGGCTGAAGTTATCGCAGTGCTGCGAACGCGAGTGTCACAATATGACAACTGAGATGTTTACCAATGATCGATGGCCAATGCGTTGCACAGAGTTGTGGGAGGGAAGGTAGTCACTGTCTATTGTCGAGCTCAAAGCTTGTCAATGAGCAAACTCTTTGTTAGCGCGTCAACATTATACAATATTCGAATGCTAATGTCTTTTGCCTTTTAATTTCATTTCAACAAAACACTGTCCATGGTCCATTGGCCGGAAGGGCTGCATGTGGAGACTCAGGTAGCTCTGACCGTTAGAACTGCAAGGATTTCGATTGCTTGTATTAAATTGTTCGTATTTGACACGTCATCTGAGCGAATTCTTATTCTTATTAACACTTTCCAGAGGACATTTAATAGGACGTGATTCCAAATGTGAGGCCTATCCGATTTATGGTTAGAATCTTTTGACTTGGCTTTAAAACCGAGAGACCATTTGATACCATAGATAATCGAATTGATCAATCCAAAACTATGTTCAGGTCATCGAGATTGAGTCCAAAACTTCATGCAATACTAAGCACTTTTTGTTACTGATTACAAGTATTGATTGGGTATTGACTGAGTATTTTTACCCTCCTGACAGACAGTCTTGACACAATAATTTCATTACATCTTAAATATTTACATCATACAATTTCTAGGAGAGCACCAGAAACCCAACTTAGAAATAAGAATTATTATTTATAAATTCGATCATTGGTTATTCGTAACAACGATCACTGCCGTAAAATGTCAACTCGTTAAAACTCATTTGTGCTGAATAAGCAAAATAAGAAACATGCATTGAATGCACTTAAGACTACAGAGCGCAGTAATAATTTAAAGCAGTTATAGCAAAGTCTAACACATTAAAAATCAATGGCTTGTAAATTTGTAAGCCAAATAGAGCTATTTGAATTTCATTGCTGTCATCAAATCTACTTAATAAGCAATAAACGATTCATAGCAAATCAATTTATTGCATGTAAACAAATTACACACTTAACAACACAAAATTACGTAAACAAATAAAATATCGTATGACCACAGGATTTCAATATCAACAACGTTCATTCACCTCGTGGCTTCCGGAACAGACTCGCATTAAAAAAAAACTCGCAAGAGACTTTCATATTCTGCCCTGCAGAGTTATTGTAAACCCTACGAATAGGTGTGGCCAGTATGGAGGAGAAGATATGTTATAAGTTTTCTAATTTGAACCTTGGGCGCCAAAATATGTCAGGTAAGGAAAACATCAGACATGGGGGTTTTGCATTAAATTCATAGTGCACTATCCTTTTCACTACCACTAAATAAATTTTAGTGGTAATTGAATTTTTTCCACTAGAATTTTTCCACAGAATGGATAATCGGGAGGAAATGGTGCGGGAAACATATAGGAGTCTGTAGTGACAGTCAAGCTGCACTTAAGGTCCTGGAGAACGCGCGTGTTACCTCTAAGATTGTCCAAGAATGTAAGATGAAGCTTAAATCAGTCGCGAGAAGTAATAAGTTCCAACTTATCTTAGTTCCTACAACACTGCGGTGTTGTAGGTAACGAAACTGCCGCCTGAACTGGCTAACTGCGGATATACACCCATGGGACCAGAACCAATAATTGGCAACAGTCTAGCAGGAACCTACATAGAGAACGTTGGTCTAGTTTGGGAAGCTGTAAAACTGCCAAGTTTTTTGTGAAAAGCCTGAACAGGAAAGCAGGGAATATCCTCCAGAAGCTGAGAAGGAGAGACCTCCGACGAACGGTCGGGTTAATCACAGGACACAATCCATGGGGGGCGACATATGGCCAACATGGGCATCATCGAAGATCCGACCTGCATGTCTTGCCTGGAGGAGGTAGATAGTACAGAGCATTTTCTCAGTGCATGTCCTGCCTTTTCTAGAACGAGATTGCGCACGCTGAATTCAGACGTTATGAGAATGGACGAAGTTCATTCTCGCACCCTGTGTGATCTCCTGAGATTTATTAATGAGTCCGGGAAATTTGCACAGGAGATCTCATAACCCTCTTTCCATCAACATGAATATGGCAAACATTCTAAAAATCGTAAATCTCAATCGGGCAGATACATGGGTAAATTGTTGCCGGAAAACCCTTTTTTTGCTCTTCAATTAATTATGTTAAATAAATACGAATCAGATACGCAGATGCAACTCTCACGAATTGTGTTGACCGGTGTTATGGCATATTTTATGTAAATCGCATAGATTGTTAGCGTGAAATATGCTTTGTGCAATTCATGAAGTGCAAGTTGATAGGTTTAAATGAAATCGTTAAGCATCTTGCCCAGAGAATTAAATTTTGCATAATGCGAAGGACATGAAAATGGCAGCACACGTTCGGCACTTCAGAAGCAGGAACCATTAATCAATATCTGCGAATGGCCTTCGAAGTGATGTAAAATGTGTCTCCGGGGATTAGGGCGACAAAGCAACATTGTTTGCGACACAATGTGCGGTAAAAGCTAAACGACGTGACGTGTGCCCAAGATGTAATAATCCTAAATTCGATTCATGAGCGAATGGTGCGCACTGGGGTTTGACATTGAAATATCCTTGTGCGGCGCTTGCGTTTTCGTCGTTCGTTCGTTCGGCGTTGGCGCTTCCAATTTGTGGCGCATTGAAGTCGAGCGAATTTCTGACGGAGGAGTATGAATTTTTAAAATGTTAAATGTAGGTGAATGCTGTCCTTTTCGGTTGATACATTAACGTGCAAACAGGCGCACCGACAGGCTGCCAGTGCTATGGCGTGGACGTCTTTGAAATAAGTACGCAGGAAGACCGACGGATAGGCGTGCGACAGACAAGACCGACTTTGCGGTCGGCACGTACACACTGTGAATACTTCAGATGACACTTTGAGGCAGGCGACCCATAAACGGGGCAACGAGCAATCAAAGTGTCAATTTTATGTGACAGCAGCTGGCAGCGCTGACTGTTGTTGGACAGGTTGTGGCTGCCGCAGCTGAAGGGCGGCTTAGAAGCGAGTGCCAGTGCCTAATGATGATGTTTTATGAACGCATCAACGGCATTTTGTGGAGCAATTTGAATATTAAATGTCTATGAAAATGTTAAAGTGCTGCGCACACTTAAAGCGCTGCAAAATTTAAGATTCCATGCAACAAAGCTGAGAGGGCCCAAATGTTGCGGCTAGTGCGGCTGACCTACTTGCAAGGCGAATAATGCAAATTCGGCCAGTTAGTCATGCAAGTTTTGACTCTTACACTGCCAGTTCGCCTCCCTTCTGTGGCCGTCGTCGGCCACTTGGCGTGCGGTGCAACCGTTCGCAAGTGGCTGTGGCATTAAATTATTGCAGTGCGGCACAGTTTGGTGAATATTTTCGAGTCGTTTTCTTGGCCGTTGCATGAATGCGAACCATTTTGCCGCATCTGAATGGCTTTTCGTCGCTTCGGAAAATGCGAAACGGGTGTGTGGTGTGAAATACGAGCCCGACTAGGCTGGACGTCTGCCGCATGTTGGCCTTTTGTTTTGTTTGGCTTAGAGCCAATTTCCGCAGTTGGGGCACGAAAGTATTGGAAAACGGTTGGGAGCTGCGCATGTGGCTACACAGAATTGGCCGCAAACATGGAAAACGGCTGTAGCGATGGCCGGCCAATTTGTAAGTTATTTAATTTGAATTCAATGGAATTCTAAGTTGAAAAGAAATTTGGGAGGCTTTTTTGTTTGAGTTTTGCCCATATTTGGGATTTAGTATGAGGAATGTTCGAAGGGAGAGCTTTGAATGTTGAACTACCCTAATAAAACTGCATGGCATATAAAACCTACCTAATGTCCTGCGAACGACTGCGAACAAATGGTACAAAACCACTTGATCCACTTTGATTCATTATAATTTTGAAAACATAATAAAATGTGTATGAGTTCACTGAGATTTACAATATGCAATAAGCTTCGTGAAAGAGTACTTTCACAGTTCACAGTGGTATTCGAATGTTTGGTTTATATCTGAAACTTGCAAACATAACGCTTTTGACCCCAAAGATGCCTGAGAGCAACTTCACCTATTTGTCATCTTATAGCAAAAGCTACGGCACAAACAATTTAATATTTTTAGAAGTGAATTCAAAGCAAATTACAAAAATTTTACTGTTATCCACAAAATAATTTCCAATAATTTGCAGCGATATCAGAGAAAGTTTGTGTTCTAATTGAAGTCTACAAATTGGGCGCGTTGACCAAAACCATGTTTCTTTAATAATGGTTAAATAAAATCAAAAAGTGATAATTTTGTATTTTTCCATATACATTATATGATTTTTCTGTAATCAACAAATATTGATAAAAAATTTATTTAACCCGTTTTAAGCTAAAATGGTTCAAAGGTAAACTAGCTCTAGAACTCTAACAAAGAGGCGTGGCGACTTCAAATATCTTGTGCACACTTCTTAAGTAATATGGAGAGTACAGGGTAAAATTCGGGGTCGAAAGGGTTAAGCGATATAAGTATGTGCCTACATTTGAAAGTCTTAGCCTAGTAAAAAGAGCCAAATCACATTTCGACGAATGTAACCAAAGACATTACATAACAAAAATATATTGTGTGTATGTGTTGAGACGTGCCCATCCCATATTTCTAGAAGATTCTAGATTCTTCTTTAATTGCAACAGCCAGGCAAATGCAGAGAGCTCTGGATGAAAACATGTGAAAGATAACCTTCAGTGACTTTCGCTTTTACTTGAATCAGACTTGCTATAAATATATACATATGTGTCTATGTACTGGGCTTAGTTGAGTGTTCCGACAAAAAGATGTTTCGAAATCAAATTGATTCTGTACGTCATATGTTTTCGAAATCATTTTATAAAAATTTTCCGAGGAGGTGTTAGGGGAAGTAGCTTTTGACACGTTAATGTTGGACAATACGACGTTGTGAACACTAATAAAACGATCTTTCGTAGCCGCGTCCGTTATCACGTTGGGCCCGGCGCCGGTTCTGAGGACCGTTACTACAATTTTCGTTTGGCTTGTCCGTGGGACAGACAGTATTAAAGTTAAAAAATAAATATAGTCTCAATGAAATGTGATCAAATGTAGTCATCAAATTTAGTTTTAGTTTACAAAGAAGAATTCCTTATCGCTTGGCGATACCCTACAAGAATGTATAGCTCGCCGGCTAAACGGAAAGAACAGCAAATTCGGCACCGGGCTCAACTCACTTTTATTTTTAAAAAGATTTAATGGATATTTGTTCATTGTCATGGCGTGGTTTTTATATCTTAAATTAAGTTATTTGCATTAGCTACATTATTGGTTACTTTGGAAAGGAATACAATAAATTTAATCAATCAATTTAATTAACTTTTCGTCATTTATGACATGATTCTGTCAACACTGATTGCTGCCGGACTAAATGTAGCTTTACTTGAAAACTGTTCTTACCCAACAACACCAACCAGGTTTACACATTTTATTGAAATTATTATTAAATATCACCAACGCTGTGTTGTTAGATCATTGCCCCTCCAACTTCAGCCTTAAACTATGCTCAAATTTGTCACTCAATCAGCCGAAAGATGCAGAAGAGCTTTTGCAGCCACTCAAGGCAAACACAACAACAACACTCAGCTATTTACAATTCTCTGTAAGTTCATTCTTAAAGGTGTGCACCCGCGGCACCCCTCGACACTTGCACTTACCGCTAGCACTGCTGCCCGCCTCGACATCGCCGCTGTGCATCTCGCGCTTGGCTCTCTTCATGCCGCCGAAGCACTGCGCGCAACAGCAAATTGTGAAGCCCACAATCAACAGGGTCCAGGCGCACACCATCAAGACGATGGTGGATGTGGCGCGGTACTTGTAGGAGACGTAGTTCGGCTCGTCGAGCAGCAAGACAAACTTGTCCGTGTCATTGCCGTGCAGCGACGGCGCGAACAGCGGCTGCAGCTGGGCGAAAGTCACGTACGTGCGCGTCGCGTTGGACATTGCAGTCGACGATGATTTCAACCTTTGTAGACGCCAATCGATGCGCACTTAGCAGGTGATTGCTCTGTCGCAGTGTGAAAAACTTTTTGTCAATATTTGTCACTCGTAGCTGGCCCGTCGGGTTGCGCGTACTGCGATCTCAATGCGCCATCTGTCTATCTTTATTATTAAATGTACGAACTGATACTTTGCAGTTTGTTTACATGCGAGCGGCGGCTGGTGGCTGGCGCCAGAGACACCGAGAGCGAGGCAGATCGGAGCAAAGTTTTGACTGGTCCGCCAGCGAACGCGCTAACGAGTTGTGAAGCTGGGAGCTTACGTGCGATCAGCGCCGAATTGTGCTTTCGGCCGGTTGGGTTGTGTGAAGGTCGTGGTGAGTTTGCGCACTGGCGCTGCTGCTTTGGGAATACAAGTTTCGCTGCGGTCGAGAGAGCGGCGAATAAAATTTGTTTACAAGCTGAATTTGTTTGAATTTATTACCGCAATTCGGTTTTTCATTTTTTTCTTATTGCAGTTGTTCTGTGTCTGTCTGTGGCATGCGCGGAATTCCGTTGCTGATGTGGCTTTAATTTTGGATTGCCTCCGATTTTATGTGCATTTTATGGTCTTAACCCTTTTTCAACTCATATATATACAAAGAAACAACTCTTATGTATTCTCCATTAATTCAACGCTTTTTATTATAAAAATAGTTCGAATTTTAATTTGATTAAACGTTTGTCGTTTGCATGGATCTTTGGGTGATTTGTCGAAAGATCCGGAAAGCTTATGAAATAATGCAACATTGTTTAATCATTAAAATTAAACAAAATAAAAATCATCATATAAATGTGATTGAAATGTGTTAACTGATGTAGTTATTATTGATTTGAAATTTGAGCTTTCAAAACGGACAAAGTTGGCCTACGTGTGTCTTGATGCCTTTGCTGGCTGAAAGAAGAACTTTGTACAAAAGTCTTCACTATCTCTGAAATTAATCATTCATGCTTGTACTCCAAAATAAAGATTACGGCAAAAAATGTATCTTGTATCTTCTTTTTCTTCTTCTGCAAATATACATACAGGGCCTTTCAGTAAAAGACAAGTCATATTAAATTTTGCAGGTTTGGATTTTTATCTGATTTTATATAGAGTTAAGTTTAATCTATCTTGTATTAAATAAATATATAAATAAATAAATATATAAATAAATAAATAAATAAATAAATAAATATCAGGTGTACAACTTTGCTTTTCCAAAATTAAAAGCTTTATTGCGAAAAAGTGCTTACAGATGTATTATTCAAAGTATTGTCCGTCGCTAGCGACAACTTTCTCCCATCTTTCCGGCAATTTTCGGATCCCGGCTCGAAAAAAGGAGTCCTCTTTTGACGCTATCCATGAAGCAATCCATTTTTCCAATTCTTCGAAGGATTGAAAATGTTGATCTGCCAGGCCGTGTGCCATCGAACGGAATAGGTGGAAGTCAGAAGGGGCGACATCTGGGGAATACGGCGGGTGGGGCAAGACTTCCCATTTCAGCGTTTCCAGGTACTTTTTGACCACTTTAGCGACGTGAGGCCGAGCATTGTCGTGTTGGAGGATGACTCACCATTTTCACTCACCACGAAATCACCATTTTTAAAACGTTGAAACCACTCCCGACACGTTCTTTCACTCAGAGCAGCATCACCGTAAGTTTCTGAGAGCATTCGATGCGCTTCAGCTGCATTTTTTTTCGAATTGTAACAGAAAAGTAAAACTTCCCGCAAATGGCGAGAATTGGGCACATAAACGGACATTTTCGAGCGTGAATAATACGAAAACAAGAACAACTGTCACTGAAACGGCGATGACAATTCGTTAGGCACTGTCCACACTCACTTTAAAGGCATTACCATCTATGTATTTCAACCAGCCTCAGCCGGTACAGCCACCTATCGGAAAACGGCGGAAGCAAAGTTGTACACCTGATAAATAAATAAATAAATAAATAAAACAAAAAATAAAATAAAAAAGAAATAAAATAAAATAAAAAATGAAAAAATTTAGGTATAAAATCTAAGAATCTGCAGATATGGATTGATGAACACTTCCACAACGTCTTGGTTTGTAACCCAGTAAAACTTTCTTAAGTTTGCTTTAGTAAATTTGAAGAATTAGTGGAACAGTTTCTTCAATTTCAACGACGGACAGCTTATGGTGTCTTTGACACTGATCCAGATTAAGACTCAAAAATAGGGGAGGTCTTCAAACACCAAAATTTCCCCCAAAAAAATAAAAAGCCTTAAACACGAAATCTTCCTTTTATACTTTTTTCAATAATTTGAATATTAAAAAAAATATATATATTTTCCATTGAAAAATAGTTCAGGTGGTCTCCAAACAAGAAGTCCCCTTAATAAAATCAACAATTTTTATGATTTCAAAAAAAACAATTTCAAAAAAGACGATTTCGCTTTACGGAAATGCTCAGATGGGTTAATATTCCGATTCAAATTCCAAACATATGATACTATTTTTTAATCAGAAATATTTTCCCAAAAGACAATATAGTATTTTGTTTCAATATTTTACAAGCTTTTTATGAAAAATTTTTCTGAAAAACATGAAAAAGGGTGGTAAAGAAAAGGGGGAGGGGGGTTCATGTGTACACAAAAAATGTTCACACTTTTAATGCAAACAACTTTGTCGTAGAAAGTGAAAAAGCTCTAGGGACCCTGTAATCTTTATGTGCAAATTATTGGCAAAAATGCTCAATACGATGTCCTCTTTCAGAAATACACGGTCTTTACTCTGTTGCACACAAAAAGTTTAAAATTGTTGTACTGTGTAATTGTTAAGATTTTTACATAATACTAATTAAAGCAATTTTAAATCTTTTCCCAGATCGTAGGCATAAATGGGTTTAGGTGAAATTGTCGGTTTCCTTTAATATGTAGAAATATATAGAAAATATATTAAGCATAGATATGTGAAAAAACCAAAACAATGTTGTTTAAATTTGTATCTGCTTATTTCCAAATTCATTGTGAATTTCATTTCATATCTCAGAATTTCATTTTCGGGCTGTTTGCCACTGCGCACTGGGAGTCGCCATTATGCAAATCATATTCAAATACATATATACATACATAAGCACATTTGTATGTGTGTATAAAATATGTTGCAAAATTCTGTAAAGCATTCGCATTTGTTGCATTCTTGAATGGCACAGTTATTGCGCAGATATGGCACCATGTCAAAGCGTTCCGCACATTTCCATTTCGCTTTTGTTACTCAGCAGAGATGTGCGAGTGAAAGCCCGGCGCTTGGCTTCTACTGTTACACATATTCACTGTTGATTTTGTTTTCGGTTATGAATTTATAATGCGATACGGTGCGCAGATTTCAATAAGTAGACTGAGTTCTTGGCAACTCACTGGCAGCTGCACGCATCCGAGTGAGTAAGCGAAGATCTCTTGCAAGTAGACGGACGCGATTGTGAACAGAAATGCTTCTGGTTGCGGGGAGTGCAATGGGGTGAAGGATGCACACAGCAACAGGCGCTTGGCATGAATATAAAATTTCATATTTTCTCCATTGCCATAACGCGCGATGATTCTGATGATTCTGGGCTTATTTCGCTGCTACCCGCAACGAAATCAAATCAAATCGCATTCGCATGCAGCGCTGTGCAGTGTGTTGATTCCACCGGTTTCTCTTTACTTCATCTTTGCTTTTACAATTTTTTCAATATTACAATATTTTTCATTTCTTCTGCGTTGCACTCGGTGCCAGCGAATTTCCTCGAATTTTCTGTTTCATTTTAATGTGATTTCTCTCTGCGCTACTTGTGCACCCAATTGGAGGTGACCCTGGTCCAAACCGCTGTCGCGATCTAATAACGCCATAAAAATACGTTTTATTACATCACGTTTGACCTTTTTGTGTTTGCTTTTGTATTCATTTGTTTTTGAAATGTTTTTGTAATTCTATAAAATACACAACGTGAGTTGAATGAGCAGTAAAGTGCACCACCGACCTAATGCAGCAAAAGTGTCGGAGTTACGGGTTATCGAATCGAATTACAAGCAGATTTGTTTTGATTATTTTGAATGTTTTCAAATTTATCTATTTTTTGTGGTTATTCGAAGAAGTGTTTTTCTTTCATTTTGCAAAATTTGTTATTATTATAAACATTTGACTATATTTAACTCTTAAATAATAGTTTTACTACCACAAACATTCGAACTTTAAGGTAGTCCAAGTCGTTATGCATGTGTAAGCCAGACAAAGGATTGTTTAGGATCCTTACCAAATGATTCAAGGTATCAAGCTTAATCAAACATTCACTGCACTCAACTCCCAGTAAACCAGCGGTAACAAATTTTCTTTGGTCCTTTCATCAAGAAACGACGTGTGCAAAAAGTATACGTGTCAACAAACGAATATGAAGTTAGAATAATAATAAAACAGATTAATCCACAGTTTAATCCACTCAGGAGGCGAAAAAACACTTAATTACAACATACATAAATTTTTATAAAACTATCTGCGCCATTTTATTGTTGCTCTTTTCATTAACTTTCGATATCGTTAAAGTCCAAACCAAATTCAATTATGCCAGTTCATCACTTCCACTTGCAGCCTGCAACTTTAGTGCCGCTGGTGTCGATGGCGTTCGGCACTTGACCAGCGCCTCTGGCACAAGCATCGGCATCGCGCCACCGCTCGACAGCCTCTTACGCGTCGTGGGCAGTCGTGCACACTTCACAGTGCACTTCAAATGCACTTAACGCGATTTGAGCGCCACACACTTTTGCTCGACTGGCATTTCGTCGCACTCGTTCGGTGCTCAAAGGAAAGCACTGTGGCAAGTGTTGAACTTTTGTATCGCGACGGCCGAGTGTATGTGACTTTGAAGTGGTGATTATTGGGAATTGCTGGCTTCGTGACAAACGACGAAAAAACAGTTAGTGACAAATTTATACTTTTCGTCTAACCTATGTGTATACACTAGGGATCGCAATTTTTTGCCATTTTGCGATCCCGGGATTTTCGGGATTGAAAAGTCAAATCCCGGGATCCCGGGATTCAAATAACAAATTTTTTTAATTAAACAATTTTACCAAATTACATAAATACTTGTTTATAATATATTTACCATAAAAATGGACACAGTTTAATCACATTTGGGGTAGTTTTAAGATTTTTTATCTTGAATTTAATCACATTGTAAGGCGGAAAGGGAGGCAGTCGGTGTTGAGTCGTCGAAGTGGTTGGTTGTACGCGGCACATCACCAAAATCCAGTTGTCATTTACAATCAGTTGTTAATTACATTCAAAATTGTCAGTTTAAATTTTAATCAAATAAATAAACATAGTCATCCTTGACAACATTTTGTTTAACTTAAAAGTTTTTCATTTGACATTTAACTTCAGTTTGATAACATTTTGTTTTATCCAAAAATGACACTTAAACATAACTTATTGCTTTGCATCAAATGTATCATAAAGTACATATATACGCATATTTGATAAAAAAAATAAAATAGTTAATTTGTTAGTACTTTTAGTTTTACTTCGAATATTTCGATAAAAAAGTTAAGCGTTGTGATTAACTAAAAACTGAGATCTTAAAAATACTAAGGCATTAAATGTTTTGCCCTCTAATCTAGAGCGAAATTTATTGCAAATAAACCCTGCTGAGAGAAAACATCTTTCAGATTCAACACTTGCTGGTTGAATGCTTAGTAAATAATTATAAGCCTTTTGCAAAAGACGCCCTCTATCCCCTCCCTCCTCCTGCAGATAAGGAATTGGGTTTTTGTGCTTTTAAATTTATTTCATTTGAACTTTGAAGCATCTTTTGCAATCCCGAAAATCCCGGGATTAAAAGATTTGAATCCCGGGATTTTCGGGACTGGAAAAAGTCCGGGATCCCGGGATCCCGGGATTGCGATGCCTAGTATACACCTACATGTATACATTATACACATATATATATGTATATCTGTGGCATTTTGACAAAACAACTTAAGTCGAAATAGCGCAAATTTCCAGTTTTTTAATCATAAAGAAACAATTTCCAGACGGGTTTTTTTGTGTAATCGGTTTGTTTCTATGACATTAGTTACAGAGATATGACGTGTATAATTTCAACTTTTCTCGAGTTTTGTATGAGATTTGCTCTGCACCTTATCAGCATTTTCGCTCTCCTGAACATTTTGAAAATTAGACTTACAGGGCTATTCTGGCAAAGACTATTAAAACACTTTCAAAAGATTATTGAAAGATAGTTTGAAAGACTGAATGAAAGATTTTGGCTATTCCAACGAAAAAATCTTTCGCAAAAAGCTCTAAAATTCAACACTCGAGTTGAAAAGGTGTTTTCGGCGAACAGCATTGCCAGCCAACTCTTTTTCTGTGAAATTTGAAGAATTTTTGCAATGATGAAAGAAAATTATTTTTCCAATTTTCGTTATGATTTTCTTTTTAATTACAGATGTGTTTATCAGGATTATTTTGCAGTTACGTATTTCTTTTTAAAAAAGACAAGAACTGGTGTAAAAATATGAATTCAAATTAATTGATTTCTTTTTTATGTGATGTTAATGATGTTGTCAGATTTAACCTTAAGGCAATGAACAGCACATGAAGACAAACACTTTCGGTCAATTTATATTATGTACTTTTGCTGTTAATTGGTGTATTTTTACGTTTTCTTTCATCCTTCATAAAAATCTCACATTTGTAAACCAAGTGCTCTGTTCGATGCTGGCAATACTGTTGGCAAACGAACCGTCCGTCGTGAAATGAAAAATTCAAACGCAGTTTCAAAAATTTCAATCAATGGCTGAAGAAATCAAGCTGAAGTAAAAATTAAAAAAGTAATTGCATTCTTTTATAAAATATGTCCATATATATGATATTATATACGTATACCGTTTCTTTTCATAACACAAACACAACGCACGTACTTTTTGCAAGCTGAAAGACGACCCCAAGAGCACATCTTTCAAACTCTCTTTCATGTTACGGAAAAAAGCTTTCAAGATAGTTGCTAGAATAGCAAATTGTCTTTCGAAAGATTTTTGTACTTCGAAAGATTGAGGTGAGTTGAAAGATAGTTGCCAGAATAGCCCTGTTAGGTTGTTTTGTCAAAATGCCACAGATATTAGGGTAATACGTTCGGTTATGGGCACCCCTGCGTATCTTTTGATAGAAAGCAGGCTAGGTTTTTCTAATAAATGTCATTTGTTTATTATGAAAGCTTGATCTTTTTGTGTGGAATACCGAAGCAAAAAGACGCGTCTGCTTTGTGCTGGGAGCAGAAAGATAGATACTGTGCTTAAAAAAAAGAGAAACATTGTTTGTATAAACTTTTTAAATAGTGTTATTAATGGAAGTGAATACATTGAGAAGGTAAGTGCAATGCATTTTTATTTAGTAAATTTATTATACTTTGTGATCCAATATCGATTACAACCAATATGATTACACCAAACAAATTTTTCACCACTTCTCAAAATGGCTGTCAAATTCGGTTGTGGGCACCGAAATTAGTTTGGTTATGGGCATCCGTTTTTTTTTTCGTGATTTGGTAAGTTTAATAAATTACGCACCCTTTAAAAAAGTCGGTGGAATATCGTTGTTGATGGTGTTTCTACTCATTTTTCGATTGTTTTAGCCATGCCATCCGAGGACAAACCAAAAAATCTGTGCGATATCGATTTAATGTGCTGGTTGATGCCATTAAACAGTCTTAGTGCAGATAAGATGCCCACGAAATCGACTGCCGCAGCGTTTGCGGTTTTCCGAACAACTCTTCAACGCTACATGAAGAAAATGCAAGAGAAGTTCGGAGATAACAAAGCCGTCGAGGATGGTACTTTGTTGGACTTTGTTCGTAGATGTAATAAGCTCGTGCCATCGAATCAGGTAAATTGAAGTTTTTCCACCTTTTTCACTTCACAGCACTTGAAGAGTGTTGATTAATTAGGTTGAATTTCATGTTACTTAGGCCTTCTCGATAGCCCAGGAGAACGACTTGGTCACTTATATTTTGAAATGCGCCGCTCACTACTTCGGGCTCAGCATAAATGAGTTGCGTGAGTTGGCACATCAGTTCGCTGATTTTCCAAACAATGGAATAAGGATCAGAAAACGGGCATTGAATGGTACAAACAATTTATGCGCCGTCACCTTCAACTGACTACGTAAAGGTTTTCTGCAAAACCAGCTTGCAAAAGTTTTTCGACCGACTTGGTGCAATTGAACGATGAACATCATTTTCTGGCTGCGCACGTCTACAATATGGACGAATCGGGTTTTTCGACAGTTGCAACGAAAATTGGACCAGTGATCGTATTGAAGGGCATACGGTGTGTTGGCAAGGTGGAGGCCGCTGAACGAGGAACCATGATTATCTTGGCGTTGACAGTCGACGAAAATGGAAACAGTTTGGTTTAAATAAATAAAATTAACTTTTTTTTCTATATTCGTATTGGTTTTTTTTTCATATTGACGGCATCGGTTTATTTTCTTTATTAGTTCTTAGCTTAGGTCTCTAGCTTTTCATATGTAGATATCCATATGTTCGAATAAAATGAACTTGGTCAAAAGTTTTGAGCGAAAAACAAACGGGTGCCCACAACCGAACTTCTGCCCCTACTTGTTTATTTGCACTCCTTTTCATTTATAATTTTATAATCTATGAGTTCCGAGAAATACTTGTCATCAATATTTTATAGAAATTAGCTCAGTTGAAATAAATTTGGAAAACGTTGAACAAGTGAATTTTTATTCAAAAGAAAAAATGTAACTCGCACGTATAAAAGTATTTGTGTACTCTTTATTGATCAGGTGTTTAGTTGTTAAAATCATAAAATTCAAATACCGAGAGTCAGCGAAAAAGTGAAATTCGTCAAAGAAATACCTCAAACGGGAGTCTGTGAATTCTTCGTTTGAATTCGTTTTCTCGTTTGAATTTCCCGAAATCAAAAAGTTACATACAGTAGGTCAAAGCCAAACTCGTACACCTTAAGAAAATTACTTCTTTCCCTGCAATTTTTTCTTCTAACTAAGTTATGGAGAGTTTGAAATATGTTTTAGATAATACATTTTATTTGCTTTCATGTACAAAAAATATAATTGTAATAACTTAATTTTTAATAACATTATTTAAGGAAAAACAAAAACAGGAACGAATTCAGTGCCAAAGCCAAACTCGTACATTTAAAATTTTCAGTTGGTGTTTTAATAATAATTACTAATTAATACTTAGTATGCATTCCTTTGCTCTTGATTATCATTTCTAGTCTATTTGGCATACTTTTCACCAGCTTTTCACAATAGTTTGGCTCGATTTTTTCCCATTTCTCAAGCAAAACTCTTTTAAGTCTTCTTTGCAAGAAATACTGCGCTGGCGAACTTTTTGGTCTAGATATCTCCATACATTTTCAATAGCATTTATGTCTGGATTCTGGGCTGGTGTATCCAAAACATGAGGACAGTTATACAACAACCACGTGCGGACGTTATAAGCCTTATGCTTAGGGTCGTTGTCTTAGAAAAAATACCAATCTTCCCCCAGCCCTAATTTTTCACTAGAAATTCTGAAATTTTTTTTACAAGTTCCAAATAAACCTTCCAATCTATAATTTCTTCAATGAAATGCAGCTTTCCGGGTCCAACAGCCGAAAAGGACCCCCAAAGAACCCCCAAATTTTGACACGTGATCAAGGAGATTTCGGGTTTTAACATACTTACTTTTCAAGAAAATTATACATAAATTTTCAAGGATATAAAGGATTGAAAATTTCAAAGGACCGTTTTCATATCCTTTCTTTTACAAATAGATAAAAAATCAATTTTATTTAAATTCTTGAGCCTTTCCTCTTTCATTTGATATACATATCGCCATATTCTAACTAGGTTAAGTATTTTTTATATTTTTTTATTTTTTATCCCCTTCAAAATTTTGAAGTCCTTTTAAAAGGACAACGGATGTAGAAATGAAAAACTGAGTACGCAGTATTACTATGTTTGGCCTCTAGTTTCACGCACATATGGATTTTTTCCAGTGTGAAAAAATTTTTTCATTTTTGTCGCACGGTGTAATCAGTTCTCTGACTTCTATCGAAGTCTGACCCATTTTTTTTAATTCACGCAAGTTTTAAAGAAAATTGAAGTATTTTTTGAAAGTATTTTCTTGGAACAATTATGTCAGGGCATGCCCCCCAATTTTATAAATACATATTACGATCAAAGGGTTGGTATTTTTTAAAGACTGTACGAGTTTGGCTTTGGCACTGAATTCGTTTCTGTTTTTGTTTTTCCTTAAATAATGTTTTTAAAAATTAAGTTATTACAATTATGTTTTATGTACATGAAAGCAAATAAAATGTACTTATTATCTAAAACATATTTCAAACTCTCCATAACTTATTTAGAAGAAAAAATTGCAGGGAAAGAAGTAATTTTCTTAAGGTGTACGAGTTTGGCTTCGACCTACTGTAGCGAAAATACCAATTGTATTACCTCTTTCATATTGCAGCTTATTGTTTTGAACTTTTTTAAATTTTGAAATTGAACATCACTCATTCGTCCCCGTATAAGTTTACGCACATAGTTTACTCACCGAAACCATTGTGGAAACTTATCTCGATTGTATAAATGAACTTTGATACAAATTTTGACAATTAGTTTATGAGGCGATAAACTTATACGGTTCATCAGTTTTATAAGATTTTCACACGTTTAATACTCTTATTGTGTGTTATACAATTCTGTGCAGCGCGCAAAGGTTTCTTGTCGGAGTATTCATGAATGTAATGATATCAGTGCACAAATCAAGTATAACAATTCTCTCAAGGGCGAAAACTTTCGAGCTCTAGCAAAGCGTGATTGATTTGGTCAAGGAACGATTCTCGATTCCTAAAAGATCTGTTAGACGATGATCTCGACGTTTAAATCAATTGCGAACTTTATTGTTGGAGTAACAAAAGTACTGTGTAATTTATTTTCTGCCAATATTTGTTTCTATTGCTCTAAGAATTTAATTATATAAATTGGTATTGAAAATTGAGCAGCATGATTCCAATAAGCTGTGATTTTGCGCCAGATGGACCCAGCCAGTAGCTGAACTAGGCGACGCTGAAATGTGATAATTACGCAATTTCGCAGCTGAAGTTGGATTTACTGATGATAAGAAGGATCTCTGGGATGCCGTGGAGGATTCGAAACAGTCGATACAGAACTGATCGCTTATCTCTAATCAGCACTAGTGTTCTTTGCCGACACGGATGTATCACAGAGAATTAATTTCCTGCTGCACTGGTTTGGTTGTGTATGAACGATCAAGTTTCTACTCATCCAATATTCAGCGAAGACGAAAATAGTTTTTCCAATGAAAGGATTAAGTAGAAGATCGCTTGTTACCGGTGTGATAAGATGATGGAGTGAGAATGAAGGGATGCAGGAGATGTTTTGAAGAATTACGAAATCATTTGGGTATGGAATGTTTTGCTTAGCTCAGTGACAGTGGAATGGAGTGATAGACTTCAAGAGTCTCATTACAGACGTTTAACCCTTTCCGTAATGAAAATAAACCCGTTCTGTATGAATTGTATGGGCTGTAGTCCAATATATTGGACATTGTGACTGAAAGGGTTAAAGCGCCTCCCTTCTTTCATGTTACGGATAGTTCCGATTACTTTATGAAGCGAGATACAAATTTTGACTGACGTTTAAACGATACTGTCAGAAAAGTGTTTTAAATTTGCCAACCTCTGAATGAAAACACCTTTCCGGGGCCCGAATTGAATGGTTTTTTATATAAACCATTATATTATCCACGAAGCCAAAAGATTACTAAAACGATCATTGAGTGTTTTAGTGAATAATTCAGAAGAAGCTTGTCTTATATCGTTGCATTCAAATTAATGTCAAAATACTGCAACATCTGGTTTTTAAAACCAGAACTACAGCTCAAGTTATTACTTAAAACCCCAATTTGCGTACAAACTTTTTAAGTACACACATGCACACATAAACATTTATATGAATGTCAGATCGTTGTCATAAAAACATTTTAATGAAATTAATAAATGTCATTGCAAGCAGCACTAAGAATTTCAATAATTTTACTATCCTTTGGCAACCAAAGCGAAATCAACCACCAATGAAACGCAAACTCAAACTCAAAACGCACTTTACAAAATTTTATTATTACGCAGACACTTTATGGTTTTCCCCCGGTCGCCCTTGCGAGCCCCGTACCCCCTTTGCGATTATGTATGAATGCGCTTACTTACAAATTCCAATAATTTCAGAGAAAAACAAACTTTACAACCGATTTGAGGAATTCCATAGAAATTCGTTCCGAAATTTCATGCCACCGTCTGTGACAAAACGCTTTTTGGCAGAAATGAAAAATGTCCGACTGCCTGACGGTGCGTCCACCCTTGTCTAAACAATGCAAGTGTTGGCGCGGGTTTTATGTGTTTTGTGTCATCGCAGGGTGTCAGGGTGGGTGGATGCAGCAGCAACAACAACAATACGCATAACAACGTCCATAATGT
This sequence comes from Melieria omissa, assembly GCA_963971225.1. Taxonomy (NCBI): domain Eukaryota; kingdom Metazoa; phylum Arthropoda; class Insecta; order Diptera; family Ulidiidae; genus Melieria; species Melieria omissa. Next base: position 86,518,713 of record OZ020268.1, read on the forward strand.
ACGGTGACAAGTGTTGCAATTCACCAGCAGCGCTCACACACCACCACCGCTGCATTTGCTACGACCGCGTCGCTATTTTAAAGTGAGCGGATGAGTGCGGAAAAATTTTCATTAAAAGCATTCAAATTTCCAGCACGCCACCCTTGGGCGGTTGCAGTGGCTCGGTGGCCGCAGTAATGAGATTTCCAAATTCGAATTCCAAAAAAAAGGGAATTCCAAAGCTGTTTTTTCACTCTCGTTTTGTGCTGACGCTGAGCAATGCGGCAGGGAGGTTGGCGACCGCTGATTCGGCGGCATTTTCGTAGACTTTTCGCACATTACGCGGGGATTAGCATTTTTGATAGATGGAAAGTAGCGTAGCGCGGCGGTGGGTGTGGTTGGGTGAATGGGTGCGAGCATGCATTGCGCCCGCGAGGGATGTTTCTCTAATGTTGTGTGGGTTGCGGCAGCACGTATGTGTGTCTGTGCGATGTGCAGCCGGGTCGCAGTATGTTTGATTGGGTTTATGGATTTCTACCTTGACGCATAGCAATCAATAATGGAGCATTTCGACACGTGTATGTATGTACTTACATGTGTATAAAATCATATTCAGTTTCTACAACAATACTTATACCTCAGACAGGAAAGAAAATCGTAAAAAATTTTTGACACTGTTAGATGATAATTTTTTGAACTATTTCTCGGTTTGAGTACTTCCACCACTCTGAAGTCCATCTAAAATCAATTTTCTTATAAATCCGACCACTTAGTTTGAAAATAATAACAAAATTATATACAAAATAAAATATATAAAATATTTCCACCAAGTTTAAAATCCCAATTAAATCACGTTTCCCCATGCCTTCTTCACCTACTTTTTGTCCCTTGAGATCATGAATTTTCAAAAAGTCCTTCTTAGCTGATGTCCTTAGGCGCCTTATTTTTTAAGGAAAAAGTATGAAGTTGACTATGGTACATTTTTGCTATTATTTCGATACTAATGTGTATTCCGCCAAATAATGTGGCTGTGTTGTATTGCTTGATGTGTCGACTTTCATTACACACCTAACTCGTTAATTGATTAACAAAAAATTTCCATGTTTTTGACCATCAAAGAAAACGCCTTAAAATTCCATACTTTCCGACTTTGAGATTCGATTACCGCGGCATTTTAAAACTTATAGACATAAGTTGCATCGGAAACCGTGTGGTGTTGCCAACCGGGTTTTTGGTTTAGAAATTACGATCAAAAATATGGAACAAGTAGAGGAAAAACTGAAAAATGACACGGTACCTATATCTCAATAACTAGAGCTGCTAGAAAAAACCCCTGGGGATAGATTCGAAATCAGCGCACCCAAATTAGTAAGAAACAGTAGAAAAACTCCATGCAACAAAAAAAAAGTTTTCTAAAATGAACTCACAGATCAAATTTCATGTTTCTTACTTCAAACAAACATTTGTATATTTATCGTAAATATGTTTGGGTGTATTATATTCATGCATTTTCTTTTCTAGATATACCCAACTAGTATCGACATATTCCAACATCCCATGCAAGCGTGCTGTTTTAACCTGTGAACATCCTCGCAACTGTGACGTCTCGCACTTCTCTCCCTTGTTCAAATGTTTCAAAGTCAAATAACTCTGCACGCTTCTGTCGTTTTGTTTACATTTGACACTTTGTATTTGCCCGAAAAATTTACTCTGCTGATTGATAAAGGTCCTGCCGGCGGCGCTCTGCTCTCCAGCTGGTAGCTGTCAAACGGCAGCCAGCAGCCAATCAACAAATGTCGACACTTTTAGATGACAAACAAAAATAATGAAATTTATTAACGTCACGTTATTAAAAGTGAATTTCAAAATGCAAACGTGGCGCTGCGCCTGACTTTTGACAGCATCTCCTTGTGGCGATACTTCCTTCCGCGCCGAAAGTTCGCACTCGTACTCCAGCACTGCTATCAAGATCTTTGACACATGTCGCCGGTGCTGGCGCTGATTGGAGTGCAGATTTCACTCTCTGACATCATCATTATTATATAATAATACAATAGTTGTGAAGAGAAGACCAGATGTCGAGATGCCAAATGCTGAGATACCGCTATGTAAGTACTCGCATTTGACTTTCCGGTAATCTAGTCGCCGTTTCCGCTGGTTAACGAGTATCAAAATTGGAGTTTTGTATTTTCGAAGCGGCACGTGCCGGAATTCAAGCAAATTGATTTGATGTGCTGTTGAACGGCTCGGAAAAAATATGCCCAGTGCTACATAAATTCATGTCAGTTCCGAAGCATTTAGGTTGGGTGTGGTTGGATTTTAAAGTTGAACTACAAAATAAGCTGTTCATAATCTTCACTTTACTAACAAATAAAATAAAACAATAAAATGTTAAATAAACACGCTGCTGTAATCTCAAAGAAAAACTGCTCCTTCGAAGACAACCAATCATGATCCTCTTCCATAGTTGCAGAATTAAAGGATTTTTTTAATTCCACATTGGGTTTCTTTCTCAAGAAGAGGCCCAGTTTTCTAGGTGAAAAACTGTGAAAAATAATACATTGAACCTGATCGGTAAGGCTCAAGACTAACACACAATTAGATAACGGGTTATAACTAAAAATCTGCACAAATTTTATTTCAGTGTAACTCAAAATATACTATAAACACAAAAGTAAGCTATTCCATGTAGTACAATTATATTATTTTAAAAAGGAAAAAATTAATGAACTTCAAAATACGGGCCATTGTCAGCAACCCGTCGTAGTTTAGTCAGGATACATGAGCAAGCACGTTGTACACCATTACATCAACTTCCTTGAGGCACTTCCGGATGCGACGTGTCAGGTGCTTCACATTTTGGGCCTTCCAACCATTTTTATACACTAAAGCTTTGACTTCTCCAAAAAAATCCTCAATCGGTCGGCATTGTGGTAAGTTTGTTGGATTCTTCTCTTTAGGAACAAAGTAGATGTTTTTGTCGACCAAGAACTCCAATGTCGCATTTGCATAATGAGAAGAGGCTTTGTCCGGCCAAAATACGATTTCATCATTTTTATGATGTTTATGTATAAAAGGAATCAAAATTTTGTCCAAACATTGATTAATGTACGTCACATGATTTATTGCTAGCCCATTTGGTTTAAAGAATGGCTCAGAAATACCCTTAGCAGAAACAGCTATGTAGAGCATAACTTTGGACTCAAATTTTTTTTTTAATTTGTACTTTATCTCAGGAGGCTTTGTAGACACATCGTTTGTGTAATAAATATCGTTGCCCGGCATTTGCGGACCGCTGAGTGAAAAGTAGCTCTCATCATCCAAAATGAATGATTTTCCACTCAAATTCTTGCACATCCACCGACATTGCGATTTCACTTGCCTTATCTGCTCTTCAGTGTACCCTGGACAACGCTGGCTTTAATGTTTAATCTGTTTAACGTTTTGCAGATATATGGCTGTGAGCATTCGAATTTTCGTGCGGCTTCGGTTTGACTTATGCAATCCTTATTGTTGAACGCAGTCTTCAGCTTCCGAATGTTTTTCGGCGTCATAATAGTCGGCTTTCTTCCAGAACCCGGTTGCCTTTCTATTTTCAGAGTACTTAGCATTGAGTAAATTGTTCTTCTGGAGATGCCTTCCACCATAAAATGCACACACGTAAACTTTTTTCCTGCGTCTTCATGTTTTTTATAAAAATTTACAACGCGCTCACGGAGGTATTGCTGCCTGGAAGCCATTTTACGCACTAATTGAATTTGTAAGCTATTACAAATTACACGTTAAAAAGATGATGCAATCAATTCGCTAATTGCATAATATTAGCATTTTAAAAATAAAAAGAACAAAATAGCAAGCCATGGAAATTAGTGCAGATTTTTAGTTATAACCCGTTATATATACATTAGACATGATTTAGTGTTGTATGGAGATTCTTAATAATAGGTCTCTATGCTCCTTTTGATTTTTGCTTTGTAGAAACCCAAAAGTTGACAACCACACAACTCCGATCGTATGGGAGACTTCCTCTGGTGGTAAATTTCTGAACCGTATTTAATTTTGTATTTTTTGTACTCAAGAATGTTGGCGATCGCTGAATAAATCATTTCAATCGGTTCAGTAGTTTCCGATGTTTTTCCGCTTACCAATGTTTTCTGGGGAACCAATGACATAGAAAATTTTCAATTTTGTATGGCAGCCTCTTTAAGACTTCGAGATAGCGGGTAGGTATGTTTGGAAGAAACATAAATGGGAAAATAAATGGGTGTCGGTCATACTAATTAATAGGGGTCATCCCCTGCGCGTTTGTTCCTGTTAAAAAAAAAAAAAAAAAAAATACATTTGACACGTCTGGGGGCAACCTGGGAGCAGTGGCAGCCTATTGTGTAAAAACGACCATTTTGTAAGGGAGCAACATCAAGGGTTGGAAATAGGGTAAAAATATGTTTGAAAGAAATGTTCAGTAGAGAAACCTAGTGGGGGTCATTCATATATTTTAACCCTCTAAGAGCAACTTCTGACCAGCTGTGGAGCAATTTGTCGTATTTTTTGTGAACTTTGATCGATGCGACGCCATTTAGCCCCACCCTAGCCCCAAAATTCTTTGGCTCAGGCACTTTTTCACCAAACTGCATAAAATGAGAGTTTTCGGAGCATCGAGAACCCATTATTAAGAATCTCCATACAACACTAATTCCACTCTAATGTGTATGTAACCGAGTTGCAGGGGACTGTTACGCGTTGCCTCCAATCAGCCAATACAGCCAATACCATCGAGGCTACGGTCTTCCTCTTTACCTCTTTCTCACCGGAGTTTCTTCATCCATACAATCAAACTGGTTTATTAAGCATAGATTTTAAATTGATATGGAAAGCCTTCGTAGATCTCTTAGAGTTCATGGTTCATTCAAATATGATAGTTGCCACCGATAGAAAACAAAACTGAAGACTTCATTAAAAGGACTAAATGAGTTAGAAGAATCTTTGACGAAATGTCTGAGGCTGTTAAGATTTTGAAATGCACAAACAATTTTGAACAACCAATTCCTTGATTTGCCAAACTATCGGAAATATTGCAGAAAACATCTTATGAAGGAAAGGTAAATTATGAAAGATAATCAGCAGAGTAATATGAAAAAAATTTGCATTTATATTAAAAACGTCTACGTCGCTTGCATTTCAAATCATAATAAATGTTGCTCCCTGTTTAGTGCAACATTTCAACCATTTCCGACAGCGGCTCACAAGGCAAATGGCCGCAGCCAGGGAGCAGTGGTCGCGTTGTGCGCCCCCAACCGACCACAGATTATTCGGGTTTAATTACGCCTCATATATCAATGTTTGCATCGCCAAGCTGGCTCAGCGCCGTCTCCCCCTCGCCGAGTTTGTGACAGTGTTGCATATTGTGCAGCATTTGTTACACTTCATAATAACTTCAAAATGTTCCCCTGCCTGAGACAAATAATCCCCTCGCCTGTTCTACCCGCCATGCGCCATGTGTGTGTGTGGGTGAGTGGGGGAAACGTGCGTATAATTTCGCTTTGATTGCAATTACTTCCTAGTGTTCCTAGTGGCACCCTCCGTCACCCCCAGTGTGGCAGCCAGGGCGGTTGTTGTTATTGCAACTGTATCTGCTCCCTTGGCCGAAGTGTTGTCGCGCAGTTGCCAATCGCATACAAAACGCAATGCAATGTTGCAGTGTTTTCGCTCTGCTCGCCCCCACCGCGTCGGTCTTCTATTTTATTTGCGCGTTATTTATGCCCAACTTGAGCGGAATTATTGGGTTCTATTCGAGTCTTTGGTGCAGCCGGCACACAAAAACTGTTACTTTTTGTTTCGTTTCTTGTGGGTTGGTGATGTTCCTTATGCCAATATTTTGATATTTGTGGTGAATGTTGCGGCATAGCGCGGCGGCACGTCTGGTTTTAATTTTTCCTGAGTGTGTTTTCCCCCGATCGAATATTTTCCTTCACTTCTTTGCATTTGTTATGGACACAAATAATCAGAATGCTGCTTGTGCCGTTTGGGCAGCGAGGTTTGAGAGGTTAATCAAAGGGTTTGTTGGCAGCGAATTCGGTTAAGGAACTAATTGTCGAATTTGTCGCATGACATCTCGTGCTGCTGTGAGCACTGAAGTGCACATTTAAGAAATTAGTTTGGGGATTTGAATTGGCCTTGTGTGCGCGCTTCTCGGATTGGGCGAAGAGTTCGCAGAGAGGAAAACAAACAACAAGACTGCGTTTTATCATATTTGAGGTTAAGTGCTGTCCCGTTTGGTGAAGAAACTCGGAACAGAAATGGGATATTTGGCAGATATCGATCACTAGATAACACTGGACAACAGCATGTCTGTTGCATGGAGTTTTTTACATGAGTCTGAATCATTTTTCCACGCTGTTTTCAAAACCATATTCCGTTTTTATGTAACAGCTCTAATTTTCGCAAAAAATGGGCGTGTCACTTTTTCGAATTTTCCTCGGTTTTTTTCTCGTTTTCGACTGTAGTTTCTAAACCAATAATTCTATCGACATGATTTTTATATCGTTGCACTAACAGCATTTCACGCCATCTTTTCTGACATTAATAAATTTTAAGCGTTCTAAAGTAGGAAAATATTGAATTTCAAGGCATTTTTCTGATGGCGAAAATTTTACAGATGTTTCCTAAATCAAGTTACGAAGTATATGAATATCTTAAGAAGAAACATCAAGCAATACAACATAGCCAAATTATTTGGCGGAATACATATTCGCATCGAAATAATATCAAAAGTGTACCATAGCCATATTCATCACTTTTCATACTTAAAAAAAAAAAAAACTAAAAACTTTGCATATTTTGAGGCCCCTTATTTAATGAAGAATATTTTCTCAAAAGACAATATGGTATTTTTTTTCAATATTTTACTCAATACAAGCTTTTTATGAACAATTTTACGAATAACATGAAAAAGGGGGGTAAGGAAAGGGGGAGGGGGGTTCATGTGTACACAAAAAATATTCACACTTTTAATGCAAACAACTTTGTCTTTGATATCAAAGCTCTAGCGCTTCAAGTTTTTATACTTTCCGTGTAAAAGTCTATAGGGTCCCCTTTAACCTTTATGTGCAATTTACAAAAAACTCAAACATGCTGGACTATTACTTTCTTCGGCAAAAATCATCAGTATGACGTCCTCTTTCAGAAAAATACGGTCGTTACTTTCTTTAGAAAAGTTTAAAATTGTTGTATTGTGTAATTTGAACTTTTAATAAAGTGGAAGTTGACTGTCGTAAGGTCCTAAGTGGGAAGAATGGTCGAAAAAACATCCAGGAGACACGGTAGAGTGGAACCAATGGTTGGATTTATAAAAGATGAAGACTCCAGCTAAGTTTTAAAGGTATTACTTTTAAAATAAACCCATTAATTAATTGTTGTTGTATAAGTACTTTTTGTTTAAAAATAGCGAAAAACCTCTGTTGCCAGTGGCTGGCTTGGACAGGTCACTCAAATAGACAATTAATATAAAAAACGCCGTGATTCCGCATCAACTTTTGATGTGACCAACAGAAGAGAGCCGCCTGAGGAGGGGGCGGATTGTGTTGTAGGCCGTTTTTGAATACCTACTGAAATGTCGCCGAATCAATAAGTGATCACAAATCAACTAAATAATCTTTAACCCTCTGTTCGGATCTGTTCGCCCGAATAAAGATTAAATTGTATTACATTTTACAGCCCGCATTCTTTATGGCAGTTATCCTGCTTCGAGTTAACCAATCACTCGATACAGATACAAAAATTCGCTTTCAGAAATACGTAACAAACCGCATTCCTTTGATTCTTCCGAATTTTTCCATTTTGACTCCTCGTCAATTGTTGGGCACCCAACTGTGCGCGTGTTCCTTTTCTGGCTAAACGTATCCATTTCATGTTATCCTTGTGCGGTAGATATGTGTGAGGCTGTCGGGTGCTGTATTTTATCGTTGTTGATTGTTGTTGCAGCAAACAAGTGCAACATGTTCATAAATGCGGCAACTCGATATTCTTACAGAATACATAGAACAATACTCTTATGTGGTCATATTGCCGCTTGGTGTCTCGCACTAATATTGGCTCGATTTATTGTTGTTTTTTGTAATTTGGAAATACAATGCCCTTATCATGCGCTATTACGAGTAAAAATATGCTCGCACACACCTCCCCGCCTTTTCGGTTTTGCGGCAGTAGAAAGGATACGCTTTTGTTTTTCGTCCTTTTTTCACTTTTCACTTCGCATTATTCATGGTCGTGGCATGTGCATGATTTGGTTGCAGCAAATGGCAGCGCATTGTTGGCCGAGCCTCTACGCAGCGTCACTTGGGCCGACAGTGGGCGTTGCGCCTAAAGTGAGCCGGTCAAGCATTTATGTGGGGGCATGCAACAATGTGGGCATTCATCGATAGCGCAATTGCAATTGCTGCTGGGAACTAATCGGCACTACATGCTTAAAGCGGAAAAGTGCTTTCCCCTGTAATTGAAAGTTTACTACGAAACAAGAATCTTCAACGAAACAAAATAAAAGGACTAATTACGTCTATTACTACTTCGTAGGCGTGATTAGTAGTCAGGGATCAGTAGTTTCAAAACAGCGTCCATGCGTTAATGTAATCTAATGTTTGGAAAACCTACCAACCAAAATTCTGGAACGTTTATTAGCAAATTTTTCAAATTAATGTATTATTGAGTGGACCAGAGCAACCAGAAGATGTTTTTAAAATAACGTTGGATCCGATCAACCAATTTTTGAGGAATTTTCTTTCATTTATGACATTTCTATTTATTTCATAAAATATCCGTTACTATCCATTATATCAAATAAACATAGATATTTCAGTCAAGTGCAGTAGAATTCGAGAGAATTCGTTCGAATTTTTGGGGATTAGGTTTACATATTGAAATGTAACATTCGTGACTCACAAAGTTGCGTCCCGAAAGGTAGCGCCTTTCGATGCCCATCAAATCTTGGTGCAGCCATTTTTCTTGCAAATTGTGGTGGATCGTGGATTGCGTGATATTTCGGAAAGTATTTAATTATTTAGTTGTGTATTGGATGACTGCATAAGTTCGTGCCCGACTTGAAGTCAAAACTCAAATTGAAATTTGTCAAAACAAAATCTTTATTAATCAATTATGTATTCGCCATCATGTTCGGCAATCCACTCTCAACGATCAACCAACTTACGGATGCCGGGTTCATAAAAATCACGTTTTTTCGTTGAAAAAGAGGACAAGGTAATTTTTAACGTCGTCCACGGTTTTAAATATTTTTCCATTCAAATTGTTCTGCAATGTTCGGAATAAGTGGTAATCAAAAGGCGCAATGTCTGGTAAATATGGAGGATGCGACATGATTTCCCAGTTCATCTGCTTCAGTTTGGACAGAGTCGGTTTTGCAACATGTGGTCTGGCGTTGTCATGGTGGAAGAGGAACTCCTTTGCATTGGCCAAAATCGGACGTTTTTCTTCAATTGCTTTCTTTAATTGGGCCAATCGCTGACGATACTTATTCGCGGTAATCGTTTCGCCAACGGGCAAGAGCTCATAATATATCACTCCTCGGATATCCCACCAAACACACAGCAACACCTTCATCGGATGCAATCCACCTTTGGAGACCAGTTCCGCCTTCTCGTGTGCTAGTTTTCATGTTCGTTTTCGTTGGACATTGTTGTACAGAATCCATTTCTCGTCACCTGTCACAAACCGATCCAGAAAATACTAATTTTTGATACGTCGAAGCAAAGAAATGGCTGATGTTACACGGCCCACTTTATTTTTTTCACTCAACTGATGCGGCACCCAAGTTTCGAGCTTCAAAGTGTACCCAACCTTTTTTAAATGACGAAATGCAGTTGATTTGTTGACGTTCAGTTCTTGGGAAACCTCTTCCGTTGAAATGCGTGAATTGTTCTCAACAAGAGTGCAAATAACGTCGTCGTTAAGGTCGGAAGGCCGTCCAGCGCGAGGTTGGTCTTTGAGGTTAAAATCACCAACTCGAAATTTAGCAAACCATTTCTTCACTGTGCGAAGCGCTGGTGCACTGTCCTAATAAACTGATTGAATAGCTTTCGTTGCGGCGCCAACAGTTTTTCCCTTCCGAAACTCGTATAACATAACATGACAGTAATGTTCGTTTTCGTTATCCATTTTCAATGTGCTTTTCCAACAAGCAAACTCAAAGAAATCAAAATGATTTGACGCTTAATTCAAAGTTTGATTTGTCACCTTCACAAAGAATTACAACAAGTATACATTTCAGTTATGAGTACCAACCGTGAACGATTGAAACGCCACCTAGTAAAATCGGGCACGAACTTATGCACTCATCCAATACATTCGTTCCGAAAACTTTCGGTTGGTCTATAATATCAGACAATTACACCTCTTATCAGATAAATGCACCTTTCGTGGCTTTCGAGTTCTTTTTCAAAGAATGAACATTTTTGTTCATTGACTGAATTCAAAAAAGAAAGAATAAAGAAAGAAAGAATCTCTTTGAACACCATCATGTCTGGAATCTCAATAATTAACGAAAGAATAGTTAGAATAGAAGAATAATTGACTTTGGTTTTAAGAATTTCGTTTGAAACTTGCTGGTGATATTTCATAAACTTTTTTTATTTTATTTAGGATAGGCGGCTTAAAAACAAATCGATGGGCTTAATATGGCAGGCAATAAACTTTGGTTGGTTGGTTGAAGTGGCTGACTCACAGTTTTCTCCCTCCGAGTCGCAATTAGCGCATAGGATCGTTTTGATACCAACATGCTCACGAACTAAACCTGGTTTGTAGTATCACCAAATCCACCCGGTAGAATTTAGGTATACAAGAAGGTTCCCCAGACTTACTGTCGAGCAATCGGCCGAACAAGTAAGGAAGTGTTTCCCCAGAGACCTAAATCTTTCCCTTGCCAAAGCTTGGCAGTGACAGAGGAAGTGAGTAAGTGTTTCTTTCTCTTCTAAATTCCCACAGCTCTTACAGTGGGCATTGAAGGGTATGTTTAGCCTCTCCGCATGTGGACCTATGGTCCAGTGGCGTGTGATGACCGCCGTCAGTCTAGCGACGTCCGCGTGAGATCTGTGTATAAGATCGCGGGACTTTCGTTCATTGTAGGAGGGCCACATCGCCCGCGAGGTACAATAGGAAGTCAGCGACTTCCACCTCCGATTGGCAAGACTGAGACAGTGCAGAGAGCAGCTCCTCTTGACAACTTCCAAAGCGTCGGAACCGGGACACCCAGCTTTAAACTTTTCACAATCCATAATCTCACTCAATTCATCGTAGATAGAGAAAATTGCATAGGATCCAATAAGGCACACCTCCTTGCCAATTTATGCGACAAACTAAGAAGATATTTCAACTCACAAAGAACAAGAGCACAAATGACTTGAGCCCATTTGTGATCTAAAAATGGAACCTTTACCGCTTGTCACGAAGTTGATATCTGAAGATATGAGATGCCAAGTCTATGACATAATTAAATTTATTTAACTAATTCAATTAGTCATTTATTCCTCCGACGCGTGCAGCCCTTTTAATTTGTAAAGTTCAAAATGAAATTTCAATACATTTCAAATGCCAACTATTCTGATCGAATGATACAAAAAACCACCACAAAAAAAACTATCTGCCTCTCGTATCCAACTATCGGAACATGTGTGCTGACATTCAGATTAACAAAGCGTTTGATAACACATGACTGCAACAACAACAACATATAATACTAACATTTCAAGCCTAACCAGCAGCTCGTTAGGATACTTGTCAGCCACAACACACGCTGGAGATATTTAGAGGACTTTCAAAGACTCATTCCAGGAACGAACGGCTGTCGGTGCAATCCGTTCAAACGTTCTGTTGTAAGTTAACTGCACACGAATACATGAAACCAATCGATAACAAGCGAAATGAGATATAATTAGACGCCTTGCAGGCGGAGATTCGATAATAAAATTCGAACAGAGGGACAACGAACACCTTTCGTTTGTACGGGGCTGATAACGATCTTGTTTGGGGATCTCTGCAACGCCAAGTCGCTGAATCAAACACTAAACTATGTTCAAGCAAAAAGGGTGAAAAGAGTGAAAAGAGCTGAAGAGTTGCGTTGGCGCTGTCGTGGCACCGTGACCATCTCGCGCCCAAATAAAAGCAATCGCTCGCACTAAAGAACCAGCGTGGAGATCACTGATCTTTGACCACCTTTATTGCTATTACGCATTGTGTTATGAGTTGCGATCATTTCATAATTCCGAGGAAACAAAAAGGTGAGTGGCTCTTGAGAATTTCCAATTTCAAAGCCACAAAATCACCTGTCCTTATGCGAGCACTCAATGCTGGGCAACAACGTATCGGCTGAGAAAACGATTGTTGTATGTGCTACTAAATTCAAAGGAACATGCGACATGCGTTTTCTGCAGCGACGATCACCCGATCTGCCTGCTGTTCATATGCTTAAATATGTATTTATGTGCATTGGCCTGTCTGCCTGCCTTTCATTTGTGCCTTTTGTTGATGTTCATCCTGCCTTTGTTTTCCACGATCCTTCCATTCTTTCGCTCATTGCATACGATAAAATAAATCGCCGGCTTACGCCTTCAGCGCGCTGCTCAATTTTCGTAGCAAAGGCGTTTAGTGATTTGGTTTTTTGGGTTTTGAATTCGATGCCTTCAAGATCGCCACTTGAATGCCACCAGATGACTTTTGACCATTGTTAGTGGTGGCGGCAATGCATCTGCCGTTTAAATGCCTCGGCGTTGTCTGTTTTTCTGGGAGGGCCGTCGCGTTTTTTTTTTGCTTCGTTTTGGAATTTTAAATTTGAAATTGATGACGACAGGTTGGGCAATGTGCGGCCAACAGTGTGGGTCTTTCGACTTCCTTGGGCTGTCTGTGCGTTGTTTGGACGATCAGCCTACAGTTGCGAGATCAGCTTGGCGGCTGCCAGTGACGTTAAGCGAGTAAATTGCCGCAGCTGTCTTGTCCGTTTCGCTTAATATTACCTGCCCAAGTGTGCCGTTTGATCGAAATCAAATGTCTGTGCGTTGAGGGATTGGATCCTTAATGATCTCGAAATGGGTTGTTTTGATATAGAAATTGATCGATGGGCAGTATTAAAGTTGTAAAAACTTTGATCCTTGACTTAATTTAAAGATGAAGTAAATTATTGTATATGAAATTATTTTTGTAGTTTTTAAACTTAAGTAATTCGAAGAACATCAAACGACCTTCGTTCGGTAGATTGATATGTTAATAAATCTGCCAATCAATTTAGTATTCTTAAATTGTATTTAGCTTCTCACTCAAGTTTATGATAGTTTTTTGAAGTGATTCAAGTGATGAAACTAAAAGTTTCAATAAAAAAAATGTGAAGTATTAGCAAAACCTCGATACGTCCAATGTTTCCATAAAAAAGTTGAGTAAATTTTATGCTTCAGAATCGACAAAACACTTTCCTTTCAAGATGTTACATTTATTCATGCACAAAAAATGCGTCAATCACATTAACGAATGTGAAAACTTCGGCCTTGGCTGTCGAGGAAATTATACACATCATCACAGCAGGCAGACAGAGTCAGACAGTGCTCTGCGGTGCACTTAGAGCTAAATGTTTGCTGATTAATGAGGCCACTTCCAATACCCAATGCAGTCGTCGCTCTAATTTGTCTGGTGTTGAAAAGGTGTTGAGTGATTTTTGCCGCACAAGTTCGTCCACATATTGCAGTGACGAATTTTTCGTCTGCCGTAATTAGTCTGTTGATCATAAATTACTGCAAGATAAGTTTGTTGAAAAGCCGCTGATTCATTGCAGGTGCAGTTTTCAAACAAATGAATGGTTTTGAGTGTCTTGAAAAAAAACGACAAGTTGTTATATTTAGTTGCAGTTGCTGCTTAAAATTTGGAAAATTATATGGTAACATATAATAACATAGAAACGTACTACTCTGGGCAAAAAATAGCAAGACTTTTTAATTTAAATTTCGCGCGGAAACCCATTCGTCGAAAAACTTTTTTTCTAGGTTGGTATGGCTGTCAGTGACAGCTGTGCCAAATGTCACATCAAAATAATCATTAGTGTTTAGTATACGCTTGTCTTTGTGAAGTACAAAAAGTGCATTCGGCGATTTTTACAATGAGAAGTTCCATTAAATTTTGTGTGCGGAATCAAATTTCTGGTGCCGAAACGTTCAGAAAAGGCCTTCGGTGTTAATTGTATGTCGCGAGCAAGTGTTTTTGATTGATACAAATTGTTCAAAGAAGGTAGAGAACGCGTTGACGACGAACCACGTTCAGGACGGCCATCAACATCAACTGATGATCAACACGTCAATAAAATCAAGGGAGTGGTGCTTAAGAATCGACGATTAACAGTCAGAGACCTTACTGGCATCGTTGGAATATCAGAAGGATCAGTGAAAACCATTTTAAAAGATCATTTGGGCCTAAGAAAAGTAAACTGAAAGCACGATTGGTTCAATAACCACTAAATTTTCTGGAAAAACAGCGTCGCCTTGACGTCTGTGAAACAATGCTTTCCGACTACCAGGATATCATGAAACGCATTATATAACTGGCGATGAGTCTTGGATCTATAATTACGACCTGGAAACAGACGATCAATCGGCCGAATATCGTGCCAAAGATGAGCCGAAACCGAAAAAACACGTCAAAGCAAGTCAAAAATCAAGGTCATGTTGACAGTTTTCTTCGATTATCGAAGTGTGGTGCACTCTGAATTCATTCCGACCGGCCAAACTGTCATCAAGGAATACTATTTGAGTATTTGTGTGAAGCTATTCGTAAAAAGAGGCTAGAATTATGGGCCGACAACTTTTGGTTTTTAAATGCTATTCCGGAAATTGACTTTAACAACTGTTTCGAGGATTGGAAGAAACGTTGGCACAAGGGTATTGGGGCCGGGGGGATTACTTTGATGGGAACGAAATGGAAGAATAAATAAAGAATTTTAAAATAATGAATAAAGTGTTACTATTTTTTGCCCACAGTAGTATGACAGATTTATACAACAAATGTCAGATAAGCGGTTGGTGACCGGAATGTTAGTGAGTTAGTCCTCAAAGAAATTAAGTCTCTTCTAACAAAAGTTAGTACAGAGATGCGTCACATTGGACCATCTTGTAGCTGTATTCATGATAAATTGTCATCAATTCCCTCTAAAGATCAGAATGTATCATATGGCTGAAGTGACCAGTGAGTTTAGAAAAACTCACTCACTGAACTAGTAAAAACTTGAAACAATCAGCGAAATTGCACGTCTCAACGCCCCAAAACTATTGAAAACTGGACAACCGAACCACGCCTGTTCCCCAGCTCTGCCACGGCGAGTGTAAAGCAATCATTTGAAATCATTAATTTCGCTGAAATTCACTTAACTTTTCAAATGGCAACGCAATAAATTCCGCAACTTTGCGCCTCATCAAGCGAGATTAATGCACTCGCACAATAGAAAAGATACAAATCGACAACAGTGCCGAGATTCGCCACTGTGTGCCCAGTCGATGGGGGAATGCGGCCGACAGTACGAAGCGAACATGTGGTCTTATGAGCCCAATTTCGAGGGCTTCACCCAAAGGGACGTCGCGCCGCTCCCAGTGCAAAGCCCGCACGGCTGCAGCGTGTGGGTGGCAATAGGACGAGGAAAGTGCAGACCGCGAAGAAAACCACCCTTAGTTCGCCCGAAAAGCATTCCGCGCCGAAGGTGGAGGCGCATCGAATGCCAAAGCAGCTGGGTGGTGGTGGGTGGTGGCTGCAACCCACGCGCCGCTATTCAGCACTTTGTGTTGGCAAAAAATGCCCATGCAAAATGCTGAGCGTCTGAATGTCTCCCGGTTGTCGGACGTGCCGCCAGTTGGTGCAGCTGCATAATTTTACTAAAGCGAGCACAAAATCAAAATTACGCAAGCAAGAACCGGGGTTGCAACGAAAGCGCGACACTTGCCTAAGCTGCGCCTAATCCCCGACGGAATACGGCAACGTTATTTCGTACTTTTGCCGAAACGTTTATGGCATTACAAAAAGTTTTGACTGCGGCATTGCGTACCAAATAAAAATTCATTGTCTACTTGCAGGCGCCACAGCAGGCAAAATGTTTTGACACGCACACATACACAAACACACAGACGTTTTCATGTTGCTGGCTGCATCACTTTACAATGCGGCGTGAATGTATTTTGCCATCACCCACAAGTGGCACTTTTACTGTTGTTGCCGCGCCTGACGTTTGGGCTTTTCAAGGTTATTGCCAATGTTGGAGGCGGCATTTGGCGTTCCACCCTTGGGCCACCCTCTTTTATCATGGAGGAATATCCGATTAATGATGACTTTGATGGTGGCGGCGTCGTGTTGTGCCCCCTTGACGCGGTCGCTGCAACTGTTTGCGTCGCCGAGGGTGTTGAACTATAAATTGAACTTTTGTAGCATTTGGGGAATTAAGTGGCATTTCCGGGGTGGCCTCGCCTCCACCCCCACGATGGTGCGGCCAACATCTTCTGCATGTCGCCAGCCTCAATCAATTCCAGCATGTGTGCCTTAATCAAAATGGGAAAACACAATCGATTCGTCGCGAGATTAAGGAGCTCATCCTTATGGCATGAGTAATGATGGATGCATACGACTGGGCGGCGGACTGCAGGTGATTACGGTTTTTCGATTTCATTCGGCAGTGGGTGCACAAAGCGTTTTAGCTTGTCGTAAAAATAGTGAGGTTAAGGCTGGCGAGAATAAATGCATGTAAGGTAATTAAGTGAACCGACGTACCTTGGAAAAGGATCATAAAAACTCAGTCATAAAGCATGCAAAGACGTCAAACTTGCATTTTTAACCCAAGTTTTTGTATTAAGGGGGTCTTCTACCTTGTGGCCTCGTTTTTGATACTGTTTTTTGACAATAGATTGTAGGGGAACCAATAATGCAATCAAGGTTTGGTTTTTTGCATTGAATTTGTTTATTTCTATACTTCCAACATTAATTTTTCTGAAATTTTACTGTCTCTAGTTTGACCGTGATTTGACCTTGAAATGTCCCTTACGAAAAATTTATACTAAAACGGTTGTCACGATTCAGCCCATGAAAGTCGTCTGAAACAAAAAAACCAAAATGATTTAGTTTCTTTATGACTTTGGCTATCGTTTGACACGAGGTTTTTGAAAAATTCCAAAATTTCACGAAACAGGCAACAAACAAACAAAAATGTCTACGTTTTCAAGGTCAAGAATAGCTGTAAAAATCGTTAAAATGAAAAAAATCTAAAAAGCTCGTGTCAAACGATAGCCACATGTTTTCCGCAAATTTTGATATATCACTTTAGTTAATTGAGCAATTAGTTCTCGAGATATCTTGCCAACCAGTTGCAAAAACACAACTTTTGGGAAATTGCATTTAAAGTGGCGATGAGCGCTGCGATAACAGCATGCGGAGCTATATTCGATGACTCTAAAAACCCCGAAATAATAAGATTTCTGTTATACCCTTTGAATCTTATATTTCTAGTACCTTCTAGGCCACAAAACTGCAAAAAAAATAAAATCGATTTTTTTGAACCAACAAGGTAGAAGACCCTCTTAATTTTATAAAGTTTAATAAATTTTAAATATTTACAAAAATCAGTTTCTACACATTTTCCCCTTTTTTTCGTTTCAAAAGAAGAGTTAGAAACGGAGACATGCTTTCAATTAAAAATATATCAATATTTTTTTATGACGTCAGGATTTGTTGTTAAAGGACTTTGAAATTTCAAGGACATGCTTATTTCAAACAATTATTTAAAAAATTGAGTGCATTGTAGAATAACAATATGGGTATCAAATGAAAGATAAAAATCTTCAGTATCTTAAAAAATTTAATGTTTTGTTGCAAAAGGACGAAGTGGTATTGAAAATGTACTTTTAAAACTTTACCCTTGAATATCCTTGCAAATTTCCAATAATTTGTTTCGAAAAAAATATATTTTAAGGACTAAAATGTACACTAATACATCCTTGAATTTCGTCCTTCTAAAGTTGTTAGTTTAGGATATAAAAAATTTAATACTTAATTTAAGAAAGGAATCAAAAGAAGAAGAAATCGTCAAACTTAAGCCTTTCTTCCGGCCACTAGTAGGACGTTCTTGGACTTTTTAGCAAATAATTTTGTATACAATTCAATATAAAAAAATGCGACCAAATGAACATCACGAAACATCTAGAACTCGAATCTTTCGAGGTAACGTTCTATGATTTGTTGGCCCATTAGGCTGGAATTTCCGCCATGACTCCACGAATTTTATGTTGTAAATGATCAAAAGTGCAAGTATTATCCATAGTCTGGTTTGACAGTTCCGAAATAGCAGCTTTGAACTTAAAACCTACAAAATAGATATGAACACAGTCAGAGAAAGTTATTTTAGTTATTTTCAATGCACAGATTTTCATTTAGTTTAATTTAATTTTTAAATCTTTCCTTCGCCAAATTGAAAAAATTTCGAATACGCATGTACAAAGAGAAATCAGACAGTTCGGCGACGAACTCGACGCTTTGGACGGTTTCCAGCGAATTGTTGGCGAATTTTTCCACTTGCACAATTTTGGAATGCGCCGATTTTATTTGTTTTGCACTCGACAAAGGCGGCGCCGCGCTCCTGGGAACCATACACTTGCACGCCAACACACTCACACATTCACACAGGCATACGTCATATTTGCATGCGTGTGAGTGCTTCCCTGTGTGTGTTTGTGTGTTTGCCGACGGATTTTGTAAGCGCGACAAGCGTGTAAACGACCCCTTTGGGTAAAAACGGGCAGCGCCAGCGGCAACAGAGTGTACGACGCGATGGCAGCGACGAGGGAAACATTCAGTGCTCTTACTGCAAGAAGCAACACTGCCGGGCGCACTAGATGCCCCCATCTGCTGCAGAGAAAACAAATAAAAATGTCAATGAAAAATGTGTTTGTTATTTGCTTGCAGTGGGGGCCAGTGTTGTTGCTGCTGTTAAAAATTTCATTTTAATGTGTTTGCTTTAAGTATTAAAAGCAGCGCACAGGGGAACTTCCTGGGATGCTTTATGCCGCTACTGCTGTGCAGCGCAGAGTGAAGTTCTCGCCAGTGATAAGTGGCCATTATTATGGGCGGATTGGCGAGCTGATTTTGATTATTGAGAGCGTTGAAGTTGTCCCCCAGCATGACTTCTCAATTGTTCTTGTTTACATGCAACAAGGGGATGTTTTTTTATGAGATCGTATGCACGAAATCTTGAGCAATATTTTAGAAGAATAAAAACTTAAGCGTTCTCAAGGTCATTTGAATAAATATTACATAAAACAAAGAATATTTGCTGAAAAAATGCAACACTTTGCAAGGAGCTTCTGCAGCTTATCACACTGAGCACCTACAGGACTTTTTATGTAAGTTGTACTTTTTATTTATTTCAAATAGCTAATCCGAGTTAGCTTGCTGAGAAACTTAGTATTATTTGGTGCTCGTCGTTCATATCCGTAATTCATTCAAGCGCCTAAAAATCTCAAGCAGCTTTTGCTTTCCGTTGAACTCTCGCAAAGCACCTTATCTGTCTAAGAGTCTTTATGAACATATGCCCAAGAGTTATCTGTAGAACTCAGCATAAAATTTTTGTCCCACTTTTTATAACAGCTTGGCTGACTTGAGTGCTATCACTGTTTCTTAACTGTCAAAGAAAAAAGGGAATAACAAATTTTGGCCACACCCGAAATGAAATATTTGAAAAGTAGTTTCCTTCGCATGATCCGCTAAGCTAAGCAAAGATGACAACAAAGACATCTTGGGACAAACTTATTACCCTTCAATTACACTCGACAAAAAATGGGTCAATCGTGTACTACACGTAAAAACAAAAGTATTTTCTAGACTAACTTTGGGTCACGGAATACGAAACTGAAAATCAAAAAATTATTTTAAGAAGCGTTTTCGAAAAATCTTCGAAAAACCAGTTTTTTCCTGTTGTTTCAGTTACGACCACATACCTCGTAAACGAATAAGCCGACTAACACAAGAAGATAATGCCTTAGCCTTTTTATATAGATTGCCCAAATCAGATGAGATTTGGGGAAGTTACTGACGGCGAAAGTTGTAAAAATTTGAAATTGTCGACCAATTTAAAAAATCATAAATTTTCGAATATTTTATTTATAGATAAAATAAATAATCTCCTCTGGTTTCTCATCTAAGATGGAACATATACTATGTGAGCAAATATTAGGCCTAACAATAATAGAATTGAAAGAAAAATGACAAAGTTATGATGCACGGAGTAAAACATCAACTTTGCATTTATTACACCTGGTAATAATTTTTTTTTGCCGAGATGAATCCCAATATTTATATAGACGTGAAACTAGAGGTCATATATAGTAGTCTGGCATAGTCAGTTTTTCATTTTCTGACCCAAAAACCTTTTTAAAAGACTTTAAAATTTTAAGGATATACACATCTCAAATATTTTTTTAAATATTTTCGGTTGTGTTGATGATGAAGATATGGGCACCAAATTAAAGGAAAAAGTGTCTCCCTTTTACTAAATTTTCTATTTTTAATTTTAAGAACTTTGAAATAGAATCAAATTTAGATGTATGAATCCACAGACTGAGATCCAAAACATTTATGTTTTCCATACCTGACATATAGTATTTGGCCCTGACATATTTTGGTCCGAAAACGCTTCCTAAAAAATTGTTTATTTGCAGTTCCGTGTTCAGCGGCCCAAAAGTCTAGAAAACACTTTTATTTTTGGGTGCATTTTTGACCCAACAGGCTGAACAGGATCACAAAAAATGATTTTTGGAAGTGCTTCTAGGATTGGAAAAAACGTTGGTAATTGTGATCTGTTAAATACAGGTTTATTTTTGCTCAAAGTGTATAGTTTGTTAGATTTATTTACTTGGAAGCTCCATGCGATCGCTGATTGCACTGGACAACAAAATCAATTTTTTTTTTAATAATAAGGTTCTGACAACGGATTCTGGTAGAGGGGACCACAAAAAATTCTTTTGTACGGTGATTTATAGTGAAATTTTGCGTTCAACATTTTTCCCTAATGCCCCGTTCTGACTATGTCATATTTGGTGTCATATTCACTGACGACAAACATTGCCATATATGTCATGTTCGTCCTATGTCGTCAAATGCGTTCTCATTGCACGGCAAAAACTGACGAAGAATACATATGACAAGGTTTGCCAGCATGTTGACATTTTTTGTTTTCTCATCAAACGTAGTCAAATCGTTCGTTCGACACAAATTCGATCGTTCTCATTTGATTGTCGTTTCGTATGGCAAATCGTAGTCATACATGCTGGCAAACGCAAATGACACCATATGACAACCCGTTCTCATTTAACTGACTACAAATGACACCATATATGACATAGTCAGAACGGGGCAATACACACTAACCCTCAAAACTCAAGTTTTGTAGGAAATTGTAGTACAAATTTTGAATAAGTACGAAATAAAAACTTAAACACATTTTCAGTTTTGACTTAATTCTGGCGTTGAAGTTAATTTCTGAGCTTTGATGTATTCAGAGACCTATAGTAGAATTTTATGGCGAATATTTTCGTGGTACATTTTTTCCTTAAAAAGTCCTGTTTTACAGGACATTTTTGGCATTTTAGAAAAAAGGGCCACATTGACCCATAAAAATAGTAGCTACAGGGTTAAAATGCTCCACAAAAATATTCTTCGTAGTATTTTACATCAAATTTCTGAACCCATTATATACATAAAATGTAAGGTTACATGGTTTTCGTATGCCGATTCACCATAAGAATGTGCAAAAGGGGAAAACTTTGGACCCCCTAAAAAAAAATTTAGACGTAAACTTTCAAAACGCCGGTACACGTATATTTTTTTTTGGTCCCCTCTACCAGAATTCGTTGTCAGAACCTTTTTTGTGTTGTGCAGTGTTGTAGGAAAAGATTTTTCTGAATATCAAATGTCAGAGCAGAGGCCATAAAACCTTTAGTTTTGGAAACCGATATGCCGCTACCAAAAATTTCCCTGATAGGGAATTCTTAAAGATATTGTCAACAAAAACGAAGCAGGAAAAGGTAGAATACACAATTTTGGGTACAAAACTTGTGAATTCAAAAAACATAGACAGTCAGCTTCAATGTGATGTTAGCCATTTTCGACTTGAAATTTTAATGTTGCGTTTTCATTTGCTGCACGCAATTTGTCACTTTGTAATGTCTTGATGTTTAAAAATCATTACTTACAATCTAATTAAGAAAATGTTAAACTTTAAAATTTACAGCGTTTTCATTTTCCATACACTTGCATTAGTTTTTTTTTATTGACAACAACTTTCTACTTCTGCGTCCGTTGCGCTCCAAGAACATGTTCGACAGTTTGTTGGCAATTTTGATGGCTTAACATTAAAGATCGTCAAGTCGAATGCCAGGGCCGACATTAATAAATGTCAACTGTGGTAAATAGCAGCGCCTATGTGGCATGCAACACATGGTGGCAATCTAATGGGGCAGACGCAACAGATTTCTTGTGGGCATCTTTGATGCTCCGGCTGGCGTTGCACACGCAGATGCGGTTTTGAGGGGCTGTGTTCATATTAATGTGCGGGCAATAAATTATGGTCAAGTTGAAAACAACAGCGGAAGTTATTAAGCAAGAGTACCGCAATATTGACATATCGCAGACTAATTTGACTGTTTACAACAGTTCAATTGGATTTACAGTAGCAACAACACATGTTGTGCAGCGCGAGAGCGTAAACCATACTTACAAGTTTTCCGAGTTATATCCCAACAATCACTGCAGGCCTCGCTCGCTATTTATTGTTGCCTGTCACTTGTCACCTTCTTAAGTGATCACAATTTCACTTGTTTGCGCGTTTATTGGACCCCAACTCGCTCCACACTCAACACAGTTTCCCCCTTTATGTGGCTCGACCTGACAATTGCACTAGCAGGCTTTGTGTCAAACCATCGTTGTACAGGGGGAAAAACTTACCTCAGGTCAAAATCAACACTTTCTTTGGTGTGGACCCAAAGCGACTGTCGCCGGCTTTGTGTTCTTTATAAGCGTTTGCTTTGTTGGGGGAGGTGCACACGTCTGTCTGGTTCTGTCTGCCTTAATGGCCGAAAGGCTGAGTGTATGTGCAGATGGGAGACTGGGTGGATGGGTGTCTGTGGGGCAAGTGGTGAATTTAATTTCAATTGAGAATTTTTTATTCACACTTGTAACTTGTAACGCGAATTTATTGCACCCTCGAGGGTTGGCCGATACCAGAAGCGCCATAGCTGGGGCACTGTTGTTGTGCGCTTGTTGTCAGTGTCGTTGTAACTAACGTTATTAGCTACATCACTGCGAGCAATGCAGTGCAATTACTGAAAATTGTAGGCAATTGGCGTATTTTAGAATTTATTTGGAAGCTAATTTGTTAATGGAAACCAACTTCAAAATTAAGGATATTTCTTACAGATATTTCTATAAATATTTATTTGTAAAACAGTTTTCGATTTTTCCTTTTCGAACTTTAATGTATTGAACTTTAAACTGTTTCTCCAATTTGAAAATGGATATTTATTGCAGATATTTAATTGTAAAACAGTTTTCGATTTTTGTATTTCGGATTTTAATGTATTTAACTTTAAATTGTTTGCCAAGCTCGGCACGAACTCGTAGATATGAGACCTGAGTGCCGTTTCACACTTCACACCTGCTGCGCACATCGTCCGCTATTGAACTTTTTGTTGCTTAAAATGAGACTTGAAAGACGTGATCACATATTCCTTGCCGATACACACGCACACAAACGTACACATGTATGTGTATAGTAAATGAACAAAGCACCGGAACCGGATGCAGCCATGCAGACATGCTCGTTACATGCAGACAGCACAATTAACAGGAAATTAAATGTGTGCAACTTTTTTGACAGTCACATGCCTGGTTGCATATTTAGTGAGTTGGTGACAGTGGCAGTGTTGCTGATTGCCGTAAAAATGTTTGCCGCACAAAAATTTGAACAAAACTTGAGAGCGCACAAAGTGCTGCACTTTATTGACAGCATTGGTGATATTGACAAAACAAAAATACAAAACGAAACACAAAAACTTAAAGTTTTTCAGGTTGTGTGAACAACAAAAATTTTTTTAAATATACAAGTGCGCAAAAGATTAAAGAGTGAGTCACTGGTTTATTTTATTCATGATAGTCACGACCTGTCTTTAAATTGTAATAAAAATACGGAAATAAAAGAAAACAAACTAAAATAAAATAAAATAAAGTAGGCAATTTATATCGACTAGTTTTTATTAGATATTTGCCTTTCAGTAAAATCCACAATTAATTCATAAATTTATTTGCATATAAAATAATCTTTATCCAATATGTAGAATAGACAAGACATTTAGTGCACGATTTTTCGATTTCAATGCTCCACAACCTCTCATTTTATGCGATTTGGTGAAAAAGTGCATGAGCCAAACATGGTCAAAGTTCACAAGAAAGCTGTGAAATTCGACAAATTGCTTCACAGCTGGTCAGAAGTTGCTCTTAGAGGGTTAAGATCTATGACTGACCCCCACTAGTTTTCTCTAATGAACATTTCTTTCAAACATATTTATACCCTGTTTCCAACCCTTGATGGAGCTCTCATACAAAATGGTCGTTTTTATAAAAGAGGCTTCCACTGCTCCCGGGTTGACCCCAGATGTGTCAAATGTATGGCCGACACCCATTTATTTTCCATTCCGAATGTTTTTTCCAAACATACCTACCCGCTATCTCCAAGTCTTAAAGGAGCTGCCATACAAAATTGGCCATTTTCTTTGCCATTGGCTCCCCACTTGTAAATGTAGTAGTTAAGTAAACGAGAAATCATCGAATCTCGGGTACTACTCAACCGATTTCAATGATTTATTCAGCGATCGCCAATATTCTTGAGTACAAAAAATACAAAATTAATTAAGGTTCAAAAGTTTACCACCAGAGGGCGCCTCCCCTACTATCGGAGTTGTGATGTTATCAACTTTTGGGTTTCTGCAAAGCAATAATCAAAATGTACTGTCAAAACCCCATTAATTAAACCCCATTTTGATTATAATTGCAATCGGAATTGAGTGTTAAGAAGAAATTATTAGATTTTTTATGAGAAAATGTGAATTTTTCTGCCGGTATAGGTAATCCTTGCGTAAGCAGCTTGGAGCAAAACTTGTTTTCTATGTCACAAGGCTCAGCTTGCGAAATTGGTCTCCACATACCAACACGTTTGACTTCCAAAATAATTAAAAACCCCTTCCTGACGCTTGTAAGAAACGCTTTAGTTTAATAAAATAGAACTATTTCGGTGAAACTAGAATTTATCAATTATTCCAAAGATGTGGTTGTGGGACAATGCCAAAGTTTTCGTCACTGTGTGCAAGGGACACAACGAAAAGTGCCACCCTTAATTATTTTCCCTCCAATACTTGCAGCTTGTGTACGTGCAGCACTCGAAGTTCATTCTAGTTGACTTGCAATTTTGCAGCGCGTTGACTTCCCCAGTTCTGGCCATAACTCACACCAACGTACACCGTCGCCCAGCAGCCAACGTGTTTCGCTTCTTGATTGCAATGATTAAATTGATGATGTTTGATGACTTTTGAGGTGATTGCTGGGCATTTGGGTTGGGCGCGTTGCAAACAGGCCGCAGCACGTGTAATCAGAGGCACACATGGCACATGTGTTGCATTGCAGGCGAAAGCCTGCGTCCGACACAGCACTCGCCGCCTGCAGTGACATCCATCAAAGCGTCTCAAAGATGTTGGCTGCACTTGTAGCTCGTGTGTAAAGGGCAGGACGTGGTAGTTTGGGGGTTGTGCTTTGATAGTGGAGAAAAAGTAGACAGCCGAGGCGGGCGCGACTCGAGCGTGTTTCATGACTCATGTCGAGGGTGCTGCTGTGTTAATAAGATGCAGTGAATTCTGCTCACTCCAAATGTTAGCATGCAATTGCTGACCCCATGCAGCGAGCGGTCGAAAGAAAATCCGAGACTCTTTGCGGCGAAAACTTGGCTTCGAAAAGGCGGCGCGGTGCGTTTGAATGTTCTATGCACATTAGGCCAAGTTTACAAGCTGTTCAACACGCACGAATCACACTTGCAGCGCAGCGCAACCGTGTTGCCGATGCTGATTAATTACGCTGCATTATTCGCCGCGCTGCGTTGCCGTGAGTAGACAACTCCGCTGAGCCAATTCGATGCAGCAGAAGTTGCAAGTAACTCAAATGCGGCAATTTCCTTCAACGTAGAACAATGTGTAGTCTTGGAGCGGAAATATAAGCAATAAGTGATGGTGACTTGCCACAATTTTGTTGTTGACCGTGCAGGAATCCAACTAATTGAGCGCATTGTTGTTGTAATTAAAAATAAATTACCGGTTGCAATGTGCGGAAGAAGAGAGAATTTGGGTTTATTAACGTCATGGTGGTAAGAATGAAGAATTGCTGAGAAACATCTTTGGGTTGCTTAGTTGCTTCAATTGCCTTCAGTCGGTTCGCATAAAGTAGTTTGCCGTACCAATTCATGTTCTAACAATTTCGGTGAGTGTAACCAATACAAAATGTGTCAGTTTAGTGACACATTGTAGTATGCCACCTCATGTTAAGCTGCCGAGTGATTACACTGTACGACAACAAATTTTACACACAAAAAATCGATATACTCGCAAAACTAGGGAAGTATTAAATTTTGTATATCTTAAACTAGTAAAGTTAGGAGAACGAAATTCAAGGATGTAGTAGTGTACATATTAGTCCTTAAGATACATTTTTTCAACAAAAAACTATTGGAAATTTCCAAGGATATTCAAAGATAAAGTTTAAAAAGGACATTTTCAATACTTATTCGTCCTTGTGCACCAAAACATTAAATTTTCTAACATTCTAATGATTTTTCTCTTTCATTTAATACCCATATTGTTATTCTACAATGCGCTCAATTTTTTAAATAAATCCTTGAAATAAACATGTCCTCGAAATTTCAAAGTCCTTTAAAAAAAGCTCCTGATGTCAGAGAGAAAAACTAAATGCAGTTTTACTACATTTGGCGTCCTAGTTTTGCGAGTATATAGATTTTTTTTTATGTTTTGAAATTTTTTGATTTTTGTCGAACGGAACAGCCTCCCTTTCTTATCTTAGGAAACATTTTCCTAAAAGGCACTTTTTTGTTTCCTCTAGAGCTACACTTCGTCCCGTTCGGATTATTTAGCAATGAGAGCTGTGAGATCTTAAGCACTGCTTTATTAAAATTTATCCGATTTATTTGGCAGAGCTTCATATACTTACTTGTGTCCACTTATGTGTTGTCTTATAAAATGAAAATTCATTATTTATTCTTCTAAACCTATTTCAATACCTTCAAAGTACTCCCCCTTCGATGAAAAGCACTTGTGCCAGCGTTTTTTCCAGTCCTCGAAGCATCCCAAGTAGTCAGTTTTCCGGAATGGAAAATTTCTACTGGATTCGGCTTTTATCTCCTCAATCCATCCAAACAGAGCCTATATAGATCCAAACAGAGTCTATAGACTCTATAGATCCAAATAGAGTCTAAACTTTAGACTCTGTTTGGATTATAAATTACAAATCGTATGTAACAATATAAATTAAGTTTATTTCAAATAACATTATTAAGGGCAACATTAAATGGTTCCAAAGATATCTTCCTCGTTGATATTATGTTGGGCCAAGTAATCATGAGACCAAATATTCATATATCAATTTCACAACCAATTTCAATTTCAACCCAACAACACAACTCACTGAAAATTGTCACCAAGTTTTACATTGAGGCCGTTCTTGAGGAAGTTAGTTATCTTTGCTTGCTTATTGGCTAAAATATTCAAAAATAAAAAAGTTAGCTATCACTTTAAAATTCACAGAAAAACTACCTTTCATCCTGTCGAACGATAGAAATTCTAGCGTCGCTTGCAGCTCTGCCTCGGTGAGTTCGGGACGATTCAAGATTTGCACAGCCTCTGCACTACGTCGCCCAAATTACGTTTCATCTCCTCGAAAGTCACAAAGAAAATAAAGGGTTCGTTGCGCATTTTCCAGAAATCGACAACATGTGCCCAGAATGGTGCATTCCGGATTTCGTTGTTCATAAAGTCTTCGACGTACTCATCAATGTTGCCGCACCAAGAGCCCAAACCTTTCAAGTAATGATACGAGGAGACAACGACGTCCTTAACGTTGCGCGCAACATAAATAATCTTGGTATACTACATGGGCTGAAAAGTCTTTGGCCTGACATAGAGATGGCGCCAAAAATTAAGAATTATTGTGTTGTACATGGAAAACCATCCTTAACTTAGATTCTGTCAAAGTTTCATGACATTTGGTTGACTCGTTTTCAAGTTATTGCTTTCGAAGTGACGCTACCTCTGAATTTTTGTAAACAATGGAAAAAAGTGAATTTCGTGTTTTGATAAAACATTGCTATTTGATGGGCAAAAATACAGTGGAAACAAAAGCATGGCTTGATAAATGTTATAATACATCTGCTCCACCAAATTCAACTATCAAGTATTGGTTTGCTGAGTTTCGTCGTGACCGTACGAGCACCAGTGATGCACCGCGTTCAGGGAGGCCAAATGAGGCAGTTAATCCGGAAAACATCCAAAAAATTACGGACCTTGTGTTAAATGATCGCAAAATAAAATTGAGTGAGATAGCTAACATCATAGGCATCTCAAAGGAACGCTTTGTTGGATCGATTGGACAACGAGATCAAGTCTAAACGACCTCATTTGGCCAAGAAAAAAATCCTGTTTCACCAAGACAATGCACCAGCTCATTCTGCTCGCGATACGACCGAAAAATTAGAGGAATTACCCTACGAAGTCGTCAAACACCTACCGTATTCACCAGATTTAGCACCCAGCGACTATTTCCTCTTTCCCAGGTTGAAAAATTGGCTCGCCGGAAAAAGATTTTACTCAAATGAGGAGGTCGAGTTGGAAACAAACGCCTATTTTGAAGAGCTTCACGCGGACCACTATAAGAAAGGCATCGAAATGTTGGAAGACCGTTACACTAAATGCATTACTCTAAATGGAGATTATGTCGAAGATTAAATTCATTTTTGCACTAAAAATATCGTTTTTTCATTGTCAGGCCAAAGACTTTTCAGCCCATGTAGTAGATGAAAGGAGAGCAGAGTAGAACTGTTAATTGGGTTAAATTTATGCAGTGCATCATTTAAACTGACTTTCTCTTTCTTCTCCCACAATTGTTTGGGCAGCAGATTTGCGGGCATGTGTGACTTAATGAGGCGCGGACTTGGCAGTCGATTGCATTTCTCGATTGTGCTGTCCAGGTCCAAAAATAGTCCTGATAATCTAAAATAGATATGCACTTTAGTCACTTTGCGACAGTCCATGGTCACACACTCCAGATACACGCTCCTGTCCAGAAGAGGCGTCTTGATGGCCTTCTCATAGTTCAAGTTGTTCATCAGCAGCCAGGCTGTCTCCTGCATCCAGGTGGTGCCGCACTTTATGAACGTCACCACCAACACGTCCTGCGGCCGCACCTCGAAATCCAGCACACTCTGCAATACCCGCTCCTGCCTAGCGGGTATGGTGCACCAGCGTTCCGCCCAATTCTCGGACTTAAGCGGGATCGCATCAGCGGCCGCAGCGACCTGAACCATGTCCAGTTGCTGGCGGCTGACCGTAAACGGACGAACCTTAAACGATTTTGATTTTTCCACTTTCCCGGTCTTTACGCACTCGCGCTACGAAGAAGACTGCTGCCGATTGCGGGGAGAAATCCAATTTTATGAGAAACATGTTACATATCTTTCTAGCAGATAACGCATGTTTTGAAGGGATGTAATGCGTTTCAGTTGGGACGTAATCTCCACTTGCCACTGGCTAATTAGATTGTCAAATAAATTAAGACATCACGATGCTTTGCCAGTGCTGTTCACTCGAAGACAGAGAGCCAAAGTCAAAATTATAATCACGTCGTCTGAAACTGTGAAACTATTGAAATCCTGGACGCAGATTTATTCTCAGGGACCTCGTAAGCAGGGCCGTTCCTGTGTATACTTCTGATTTGCATTATTTTTCTCACAGGGACACTGATTGCTTTATCTTCCGTATCGAAAACATTACGGATACTTTTAGGAACGCAATATTCGAATGACGTTCTGGAAAACACTTCATATAACTTCATATAGTCTTGAAAGCCTCCTTACATATAGCCTCCGAACATATAACTCATATAACCACATTGAGAATTAACTATGTAAGTTTTATTTTTTAATGTTCAACTTGTTCCTTATTTCATAAAATTTCTTGACACATTGTGTGGTCCTTTTGCTTTTAATGAATATATTTATATGAGTGGCCATCAATCATAAAAATATTCACTAGTTCGCAGAGAGACTGTCATTAGTATACATCTTACTATTCTTCTTACATCCAAAGACTTTAGACCGTAAATTTTTTTATTAGCATACTTCTTTATCATCACACGCACGAAGAGAAACAAATCTCACGCATAAAATGTCAGTTGCTGTATGGTTTTTATGTTTCTTATCTTTTTAACATAGCAGTTATCAATTTGGGACTCAGGGACCCTAACACTCAATCCATCGGAAAACAACTTCAAAGCAGAATCAAGAGCGTTGTTGCTGTTGATACTCGAAATACCCACAATCTCAATGCGCTGCACATAAGCCACGAGTTTGTTCTCTAAATACTATGTTTTCACCAAAACAAACAATTTTTGTACATCGTCATCATAAGGAAAGCTTGATCCAGCGCTACCTCCGAGAGCAAAACAACTATTTAACTAACTATCTATAAAAAAATGTTTGCAGAGCTAAACTAAATGTTCGGCATATGTCAACACGCTCTGAAACCGATTTTTGAGGACGCGATTATATTTGGACCCTCGCTCTTTGTCTTCACGTTGTCAACAATGATACACCAATTTGATATCTCTTTTTCTTACCAACGAGTGATAAGTAACTACTTGTGCAACAGTTATGCTGGTAGAGATTACCCAACCGAGGCGCCACACATGCCTCAGATTTCTCATAAAGTGCGGCACAGTGAAATGGCCGCTGTGAACAATTTGGACTATGAGGGAATGCTGCCTTGTAATCGATAGAGAGATGCTAAGTATCGATTTGACTTTCAGGGGTCTTCCAGGCTTTGGCGCAATGTGAATATCTGGTCGATAGTGTAGTAACCGGGTCTGAAGCCGCGTTGATAAGGTCCTGTGGCTTCAATCTTTCACAAAGTATGTTAGAAGCTTATATGCGATGAGAAGAAGGCTAATTTTACTGTAGTTGGTGCATATTGTTGGAAGAATGGGGTGGTTGAGAATTGCCACTTCGGCTTACTTTCAACATATGGCGTTCGAGGCGGACCTATTGTCTGATAGCTAGGCTGTGCATAACTGTTATTCTTTCGTTGCGATTGTGTAAAATTGTCATTACAAAATTGCTCATTTTAATAGTAGAGATGATTTAAGCGAATTTAATTGCAGTTTGCGAACAAGGTAATTTTTTTGAAGGTAAATTAACTTGGCTCTCTTAGATAAAACCATCTTTGAACTTATGTAGTTTGAGGGTTTCAGTATTGTTAAGTCCTCAAGGAAACTTCGACAGATTTGAGTGCCTGCCAAAAAAAAATGCCGTGCTGTTTACCAGTGTCCATTAGAATGCTGTGAAGAAGACAAGTTAACATACTCGTAGGACGTCGGAGTCAATCAAATGTGCGGCGAGCTACTTCTTGTGAAAACCGCACTTATGATCAGCAAACGACGGCTAATGAAAAAAAATTATGAAGCCGCACCCTACACGATATGGTCAATATTTTCAAAGGCAATAAACTGGAGTTGAAAGGTAGGAAATTTATGATTTTTTAAATTTACAAAACATACATACATATATATCCGACCGGAGCTCATGCATTCTACATTTATTCGATACTAGTAGGGCCTCGCGGCTTTGCACGCAAGCTTGAAGTCAATAGGCCCAATAAATTAAGTTTCTTCATACTACACTCTATGGGCAATGCCACGCCTCTTTTATGTAATGCCCAATCCATTCCTCCAGTCGAAGGGTGTGACCCGGTTTCATTGATATGCGACTTTCAGTTCCAAAGTTACGCGGCAAATTTCAGTCGCAAAAAATATATATATAAATATAAAAATATATAAAATATAAAATACATATATATATATAATATAAAAATTTGGGTTCTATAGGTGGTGCCATGCCCCTCGTCCAATACCCACCCCATTCCCCATGTCGAAGGGCACATCTAAATCGTAAATCTTTGATGTATGATTTGTAGTTCCACAGTTATTCAAAACATTTGAGTTGCTTAAAAAGTGCCACACCTCTTGTCCAACGTTCACAAAGTTTTACCAGTGACACGGCACATCTAAACGGTGGCCCCGCACCAAATTTTAATGCTGCCCGATTTCTCATTCCAAAGATATTCCATATTGAAAAGTTAAGTTGTATGGGCGGTGCCACACCCCCTTGTCAAAAACCCACCCCATTCCCTCTATCGAATCGCTAAATCGTTTGACACCGGTATTGCTGTGACAAATATACCATGGCTGATTTGTTATTATAGTGGGCGTGGCGAGAAGGCATATCAGATGGGCGTGCTCAATCTTATATATCCTATGTTAAAATCAGTGAAACACGGAATCATTTGATACTAATACTGATTTACAGACATGTACCGTATCTTCGTTTTCTTAGTTTAGTTGGCGCGGAAAGTGGGCGTGGCCGATTATATTATAGCCTATGTTTGCCGCAATGACACGCTGAATTGTAGATTCAGTTATGATGAGTTGTGTTACCATAGTGGGCGTAAGAAGGGGCCTGGTCATTTTCATATAGCCTATGTTCCATTCCCTGAGATAAAAAAATTTTTGGTACTTATTTCATCTAAATCGGTTCAGTGGTTTTTGCCTGATTGTGGCTCAAAAAACGTCACACTTGTTTTTATATAATAGTAAAGATTTCAAAGTTCTATGCATCGTTCGTTCTACTATGCTCCGAAGGAACGACTGCACGTGAACACTTCTAAGCGCACAGCTTGCTTTTGACGTTATTGTCGCACACATTTTTCAAAAATATTATGATTCGGAAACATTGTAAATAATGCTTTTAGAAATTGTGTACGAAAAATTTGAAAAAAAAATGGGTCAGCAAGCTTACCCACTCTGCTTACGCTTCACACAAGTGCGACTACTCAGTCATCATGCAACATAGATTTTCTAAGAGGAACAATCTAAGTAAATAATGGTTTTTTATTACTGTTTTTATTTATCAGAGCAATGTATTAGGGGTATTCACACCGGTATTCGGTAGTTTTCTATGTGTATTTTGTTTTTGTTTAATTGTTTTACAAACAAAAAATACACGTACAAAACTTCTGAGTATAGAACTAACAAAGTAACGAGCCGAGTGTGAATACCCCTATTGTACAATATTGCTTTAACCCCAGAATAAACAATTTGTTTTGTATTGTTTGTTCTGTGCTTTAACGTATGTAGCGCACTAGCTGCTAAAGCTTTAAAATAGTAAAAATTGTGAATGAAACTTCAATCACGTTCCGAAAGTTTCGCTGAACATTATTCGTTCCTCTCCAGGTAGATCGCGCTTGTTCATTAGAAAAAATATCATTCAATTAAGCAATCCAAAGTGAGAAAGTACGTAGCTTACATAGCTTAGCAAAGCTTTTCCCCATACCACTAAGCAAAAAGTTCACCACAGACAAAGCAAACCACATCACGGTAAAACAAACAAACGTTTATCTGTGGAGCAGACGAGAAGTCATTACGAACCTGCCCACGCTCAAATTTCTTTGCCTCGCCTCACCCTGTAGCGGCTAACGTGTTTAGAAAACAAAAAACACCGAAAGCGATAAGTTACGTTTTGCCGAAATGTCAACCAAACGAAAATACTCGTCCGCTCAGTAGCTTTTGGTCGGTTACGGAAGCAATGCGCTTGCGCTTTGAGAAGCGCATTCTGGTGGCTCTCGTCACGCTGGGTTTTATCTGCATCGTAATCTACAGCCGGTCTGGCGCCAAGGAGCGGCAGCCCAAGCGACAGCGACAGCGACTCCGTACCTGGAATGACGGTGAGGAACCGTTGCTTGAAGGCCCGGGCGAGCAAGGCAAGGCGGCGGCGCTGCCGATCGACGACGCCCAGGCGGTGGCGATCAGCATCAGGGAGAACGGCTACAATGCGCTGCTCTCGGACAAGATTTCGCTGAGACGCACGCTCCCAGACGTGCGGCATTCGAGGTGAGTACAATGTGCTGGACGGAGGGGAAGTCGCCATCATTGAAACCAGTCCGCTCTGCTTACAGGTGCCGCGAGTACACATACCAGTCGCACCTGCCGAACGCAAGCGTCATCATTGTTCACCACAACGAACAGCGGTCGGTGCTGCTGCGCACACTCCACAGCGTGTACCGCCGCACACCCGACTCGCTGCTGGCGGAGATCATACTGGTGGACGACTGCAGCGATCCGCCGTACCGCGATGAAGCGCTCGATCGTCTCATCAAAACGCAGTTTAGTGGCAAAGTGCGGATTACTCATTTGTCAACGCGTGTCGGCTTAATACAGGCGCGCGTGCTGGGCGCCCGTTTGGCCAGCGGCAAGGTTCTGGTGTTTTTGGACGCTCACGTGGAGACCACCGGCAACTGGCTGCCGCCGCTGCTGCAGCCAATTGTGGATAACGAACACACGTGCACCACGCCCATCATCGACACCATACACTACGAGACCTTTGAGTACATACGCGCCACAGCCGCTCGCGGAGGATTCGACTGGCTGTTCAACTACGTGCAGATACCGCTGTCCCAAGACGACAAGTCCACACTGCCGGCGCCGCACAACAATCCGGTAATGAATGGCGGCCTGTTCGCCATTGCGGCCAGCTACTTTTGGCAACTGGGCGCCTACGATGAGGGTCTGCTGATATGGGGCGCCGAGCAGTTCGAACTTAGTTTCAAGATTTGGATGTGTGGCGGTCACCTGCTGGAGGTGCCCTGCTCGCGAGTGGGCCATCTGTACAGAGATCCCAGTTTTCGTGTGGAATACAGTAATCGCACCGATGACTTCATAGCCAAGGTATGCTTTTCTAAACCATCTTCTGCGAACTTGGTTCAAGCATGAAATATCTATCTTTATCATTATCTGTTGCGATTTGGTACTTTGCAGAACTACAAACGCGTGGCTTCGGTTTGGATGGACGAGTACGCGGAGGCGCTCTACGAGCACATACCGAAACTGACCCAAATCGATGCGGGCGATGTGAGCGTACGGCGCGCTCTGCGCCAGCAACTCAACTGTTCCTCATTCAAATGGTATCTGGAGACTGTAGCGCCTGACCTGCTGCAGCTCTACCCACCTGTTGAGCCGGCCGACTACGCCTACGGCGCGCTGCAAACTGCACAGGCGCCACAGCTTTGTCTGGACGCTCTCGGCCATGGGGCGCGGCAGGCAGTCGGCGACCTGCGCCATTGTTCGCCGGACCTGAAACATCCATACAGCTCGCAACATTGGCGCCTGAGCTTCCGTCATGATTTGCGGCACGAGGAAAACTGCCTGGAGGCGCAGACGTGGGCGGAGAATGCACCCGTCTGGCTGTGGCCTTGCCATCAACAGGGAGGCAACCAGTTCTGGTACTACGACCGACAGACCCGAATGCTGGTGAACGGTCAGCCAGAGATGGAGCGGCGCTGCTTGGAGGCAAATTTGACCGAAAGCAAAGCTTACTTGAATTTTTGTGATTTTGCCAATGCGAACATGAAGTGGAGCTTCGGCTATGTCAACCGCACCGCATTGGATGGATTTTTCAAGAGTTTGCCTAAACCACTGGAAACGATGCGACAAGTGAATGTTAATGTTTCCAGTCAACCTTGATAGTTGTTGAAAGCTGCAGTTGTGATATTAAATTTGTTTCAATGTATATATTTACGTTAGTTAAAATGGACGCACAGTCTGGCGCAGTTATACTACACGATCAAAGCAACAAGGACAGTTCACGAAGGCTTCGTGTCTGCTAAGGGAGACGCGACTGCGCCGGTAGAATTGCCTTTGCCCGCTTCCTGCCGAATTTACGCAGTTTGTAGATAAAATAGTACAAGTCCCTCGTGTGAGGCCCATAAGTGTGACTGAACGAGATGGCATGCGGTGACAGCAATCCTTTGGAGTACTGTAAAGGATATCGGTTAGCTCTGCGCGGATGTGATGATGTGATGAGCGCTTACATTGCCGGCGAAATAAAATGATCTGTTCGAGTACCATTCCCAGTTGTCCGTTTTCACAGTGCCAGCGTATTCGACCGCATTGAACGGAATGAAGGATTCACGACCATCCGCATCGCGGCTGTCACCGGCGACTACGCCCACATTCTGCAAGCACTCGCTTGTCCGTTCATCCGCGTTGGCGCCGTCGTCCGGCTGACAGATTGTGGCGTTTGGAAGCGCCATTGTCACATAGCGTCGAAGTGCTTCCCTGCTCAGCACATAGCCGGCTTGGCCATACATATAGGTCTGAAAGAACGCGTAGTCAGTACAATGCTATATAATAGTTGACACTGCTCGGCTTTACCTGGTTCAGCTCATTCTTTAGTTTACAACCAAAGAATATGGGTTCGTCCGGGGAATACGATTTCAGCAGGTGGCGCAAATTTTCCACAACAACAAAGCTGCAATTGTGGTGTAACTGTTAGCAAAATTCGCTATCAACAAATTTGATATGAAGATGTAATTCTTATTAGGTAATAGCAGCAATAATTGTACCATAGGTAATGCGATTAAATAAATAAATTAACACTATGCAATAAAATAGGACCAAGAAAATCTGCACCGGGACGTGGAAAACCCGATCATTTCAATTAAAGGATATCTATACCTTCGATTCCTTGCATGGCTTCTGATGACATAAATAATTCATGCATCCATTTGCATAGCACATGTCAAAATAATTGAATGAGCAGTACTTGTTGTCGTTATTAAATGGATTAAGAATCTTGCGAGACCATAGAAGCACTACACCTCTTAACGCTTTCAGTCACAATGTCCAATATATTGGACTACAGCCCATACAATTCATACAGAACGGGCTTATTTTCATGTCGGAAAGGGTTAAAGTTGGAAATTTAATATGAACTGTGATCACATAACCGCCTTGTTCTACACCTCAGATCCGAGCTCAGACCGTACTTCTTTTAGGAAGGCCTCGTTTACTACGTTCAACATTTTTCTTCACATTTTCGTTTATCACATAAAACATTGTTTTATGACACGTTATAACAAAACTATAAATTTAAATAAGTTTGAATTAAATAAATTTAAATAATAATTAAAAAAAAAAACAAAAATTGTAAATTTAGTAAAGTATGGTTTACTATTGTGGACAAGAAATAGTAAAGTTTTGTTCATAAATTTAGGATTATATATTTATTCTTCCAAATCTATTTCGTCCCCTCAAAGTAATCCCCCCGGCC
Source organism: Melieria omissa (assembly GCA_963971225.1). Taxonomy (NCBI): domain Eukaryota; kingdom Metazoa; phylum Arthropoda; class Insecta; order Diptera; family Ulidiidae; genus Melieria; species Melieria omissa. The sequence goes on from OZ020268.1 coordinate 86,556,235, forward strand.
CCAATATACATTTGCCAACGTTTTTTCTAATCCTCGAACCCACAGTTGTTAAAGTCAATTTCCGAAATAGCCTTCAATGCGCGTAGCGATTCCCGTTTAATGTCTTCAACTGACTCAAAACGGTTTCCCCGGAGCGGTCGCTTGAGTTTGCTGAACAGCCAGAAGTCACACGGAAAAATCAGGCGCATACGGTGGTTGTGGAACGATATTGGTTGAATTTTTGGCGAAAAACTCATGAAGGATTTAATTGTTTTTTTGGAACCAAATCTTTTCTTAGACCAAATGATCTTTTAAAATGGTTTTCATTGATCCTTCCGATATTCCAACGATGCTAGTAAGGTCTCTGATTGTTAATCGTCGATTCTCGAGCACCAATTCCTTGATTTTATTGACGTGTTGATCATCAGTTGATGCTGATGGCCGTCCTGTACGTGGTTCGTCGTCAACGCGTTCTCTACCTTCTTTGAACAATTTGTATCAATCAAAAACAGTTGCTCGCGACATACAATTATAACCGAAGGTCTTTTCTGAACGTTTTGGCACCAAAAATTTTAATCCGCACACCAAATTTAATGGAACTTCTTTGTTGAATGATTTCACTCATTGTAAAAGTCGCCGAATGCACTTTTTGTACTTCACAAAGCCAAGTATACTAAAAACTAATGATTATTTTGATGTGACATTTGGCACCAATGTCACTAACAGTCATACCAACATAGAAAAAAAATATTTCGACGAATGGGTTTCCGCGCGAAATTTAAATTAATAAGTCTTACTATGTACTTTTTCCAACCATTCCCATTCCCACATCGGACCTAACGACGGTAAACTTTCAAATTACTGGCATAGCAGCATCAAAGATCCGTAAGGACAGATTTCACAATAACTACGTACGTGTCATCCTCCGCCCGCACAAACCAGTCGGCTTCGTCAAAGTGGTAACGATACACATAGCTCAGTGCCCGCTTTGTTAGGTGCGATTCGAAAATCAAAGGCTCGAGGCAACTGTCTCCTGCATTGCTCACGAACAGCACGCGATCGCAATGCCGAGCCCACGTGTAGTGGGCCTGCACTGCGATGTCTTTGTGGCGCACCTCGTAGGTGAAAATCAGGCAGGCAATACGCACACTCGCCAGTTGCGCGCCGATTGACCTTTCGTCGACCCATGCACTTCGATTCACGATACGCGCTCCCGATATAACAATCCACCACAAAAACACAAAAAGCGGCACAAATATCAATAGGAAACAGATGCTGTCCAGCACATCTTGCACCAGCGAGGTGAGACGGCTTCGATTGCCGGTTTCGTGTGCCATTACGACGCGTATGGGAACTTTCAGTTGCCGCGATCGAGTGGCAGCAATCGATGTTACTCATTCATGCCTTCGTGTAGCAACTGGACAAAAAAAAATGCATCTAATTACGCTGAAAGGTTTTTATCAGAATCGTCTTGTTTGGAAAAGAGCAGATAAAGAAATATAGTGCTACATATTTATCGTCATTCGTGAGAACCTGTGAATGTGTGAAAGCTTCACTTCTGTTGTTTAATTGGAGTTGAAGGTAACCGATAATGTAACATATGGTGAACATTTGTTGCAATCGATCTTAGTTGCACACCAATCGAATACTTGCAACGTTGAAGTGTTTTAAGTAATCTAAAGGCAATTGTACTTTGAATGATTAAATGATTCAATTAACCCATATAAGCCCAGCGATTTTTTTTGTCAATATTCGAATGAAACAGTTTTTTTTAAGATGAAATGGGGTCGTACAATTCAAATTTGGGGTAAAAAAAATTTTGGAGATATTTTTGGTTTTCGAGATATTTGGTGTTTAATAAATCGAACACCTAACTATAAATATATATTGTGGCTATAATATTGGTTTTATGGGAAAAGTGTAAATATATTTTCGAAAGTTTGATCAATTTTTAACAAGACTGCATAGTTACTTTTTTAAATATTATTGTTTTTTACTGTTTTTCGGTGCTTTTGAAATTATATCAAAAATTACCTTTTGTTTGGGGAATTCATACAACTGGGAAGAGGTGCGAGAAATGAATATATTTATCCCATATTATACAAAATATCCCATGTTAACTTTTGTTATTATTTATTAAAAATCAGACCATCAATATTATGCAAAACTTTCGCGTTTAAGGTTTAAAAAAGAGCCCAAAAAAATTTATGGAAAATGCTAAAATTTACTGTTCGATTAATCGAACATTGGGCCGATATGGGTTAAAAGTATGTTACATTTATTCGGATGTTTGACGATGTGGGTGGTTCAAACGCCCAACGGCCTCAAGATTTGTAGATCTCTTCGTGTAAAAGAATAGAATTGATTAGGGTAAACTGCACTGAGACCAGGATTGATCTATTGTGCCCCTTACAAATGTTAGAGTACATCCCCTGACCATCGTGTAAAAACTCGGGTTGTCCGTGTTTAAATCTTCAAAAAGAAAGAAGCATACATAATTTATTTAGATCTTATTTGTTGAAATTTAATTTTCATACATAATTTCTTTAGTTTTTATTTATTTAAATTTAAGTTTTATAAAATTTAATGCTCTGAGCTTTAAACTATTACTTTCGCGAAACAGTTTATTTCCTTCTCGTTTCTTCTTTTTTGCCTCATGGACGTTCTGAATTCTTTCCTAAAAGACTACAACACTACAACAGGGAATATGACTACAAAACTTTAACAAATACGCAAAAATTTAGCGCACAAAAAATTCGCCAGTATTTGTTATGCAAATTGTAAACAGAATCGACGAGAGCATACAAATCACGTGCGTCCAATGAATCGCGCAGCAATTGGTGGCAGCAGCTGCCGCCTCAATCAACGGACAGCCAGAATGCGCGCCTGACAGATGTCAAATGGACATGCGCGCCGCTACGTGTTCTGTGCACTGTCAGTCCGGCTTTGCTGTCATCGATGTGGCTCTGTGTATTGGTTGCTTTTGTTTACCTACAATAAATAAATCAACCATCGAGGCAACAACAAACGTTTTCAAATAAAAACGTAAACAAAATATTGAAGCTATTGAATCGTGTTTCAGTCCCAAGTGTTCCTTTGCGTGGCCGCTTTTATATTGAACACGAAGCGATTTGCTTGCAAAAATACATATTGGGCCCAGTTGCAGCATGTTTGTATATGAATTTTTGTTATTGAATTGATGCGGACTTGCTGTGCGCCACGAAGCGGGCGGCCGTGGCCGCCGCTGGACATTAATGACTCGTTAACACATCGTGTCAACCAAACGCCGCAAATCAGCTTACAATTTAATACATAAAGTACATTGTGGCGGCAAATAATGATTTTGGTATTTGCTTCTTGCGAATTCATTAACACTGGGTTTTTTTTCATAATTGCTTTCGAAAATTCTAGTGTGTAAGCAGCGTTTCGCAATATCTATGATGTCATATTTGCCATACGATTGGAGTGAAAAATTCAGCAATGGTGGATTTTTGGGTTCTCGGAATAAACTATGTAATTCAATTATATTTTTCCATCCAATCGTATTGCAAATATTATGAACTAGCAGTTCCTTTCGCTACCGATTTGTACTGGGGAAATTTAACATTTTATATTTTATGTCTAAGGCTTCTATGTGGTTATATCCAGCAACATTCCATTAAAAATTTTTAATTTTTGTACTCGGACCCTGTATGTTAGACTATTTTTCTATGAGAGCAGCCACATCGTTGTGGCTGTAATAATTACTTAACCCTTAAATGCATGCGGCAATTATTTTCGAATCAATCTATAACATGTACAAACATGATTTAAATTGATTCAACAGATTAACGAAGGATTTAGGAACTGTACCATATATGGTACGCCATGCATTTAAGGGTTAAGCATAAAACTTAAATATTCAGTTTATTAATTTCGTATTTGTCTTAAAACTTTAAACTATTCTAAGTACCAATGAAAGAATGTATTCCGGGAACCATAGAGGGATCAGATGTCCACAAAGTAGCATATTGCCATATGACAATAAAATAGCGAAAGGGTTAACAGTTTAGATAAATGTCCTTCCCCATTTTCCCCCATTTAAATTCCAAAATTTGCAAATTCGTCTTCAGAAATAAAAAGTAAAGTTCACAGTCAACGATTGTAGTTTCAGGGGGTTTGGGCTAAAAGAAGGTAAATCATTAGTCAGGACACAATGGGTGGAAGCGCTTTGTTTTGAATCATGAGTCTTTTCTTTAGCTTCGTTGACTATTATACAAGTGGCTTCTCATACCGAGGCCCTAGGTTCGATTCCTAGCTGGGGCTAGTGAAACGCTCATCTACTTCTATCGCTATTCACATGAAGCAGATGAGAATTAGATTAGAATTAGAATTGAGATGGCAGGAAATGACGAAACCTCCAAGTGTGAAAGAACTTCGTTAAACTGTAGGTCCCCTCCCTCCGCCATTTCCCCGAACGCTGTTGGAAAAAACAAAATACAAACAAAATATGTGTTGCATACACATTTCAAAACGGGTGAAATATGAGATATCACTCTCCTCTCCTTCCTTATCTCCCATGGGTATAGTACAATGGTCCAAAATGGACTGAGTGGTATGGAAGGCTTGTAGCCTCTCTGGCCACTCTCAAGAAAAAATAAATAAATTGTACAAGTGATGGCCAAGCATAAATTGGGTAACAATAGAATAATCGAGATCCAAAAATGAAATAAAAATAGAGTCGAAACTGAAAAACTACGTTCAAGTCACTGGAAGTTTTTCGAACTTTTTCGTTTTTTTCGTTTTTCGTGGATATTGAACAATCACGTGGCATAATAAAGAAATTGTTGTGATGGAAAAGCACAACAAATAAAAGCATGAAGATCAATACGATTAGTAAGGAATTGTTGGTCCAAGAAATAAAATCAGTCAACCCCCAAGTTCATAAGGATCTGTTGAAAATTTAAAAATTGTTGAGCTATTTATGTGTAGAAACACCTTAAAAACGAAGGAACAATCCACCATTTGCCGCCTTGAATGCTCTTTTGAAAACCCCAGTCTTGGATTTTCACCTCTGGACTTGAATTTCAATGCCATATGCTAATAGAACTGCCCGAACGCAACGTCAATGGTACCGCCCATCGCAGTTTGAAGAACACTGTCAAATAACATATCATTATCAGTGCCAGCGCCGACTACTTTGTTGCTGTCTGTGCGCAACCCCCGAGCGCCCACCCGGCCGCTTGTCAACGCGCGGCTTTTTAACACTTCCATGTGTGAACTGCGCTATCGGCGCCTCATACTCCGACACAAATCATGTCAAACCGTGCATGTGTACAATTTTCATTCAATTTAATTTAATTAAATGCATTGCTCGAAGAGATTGTGAAAGCATAACAAAGTCAACACGCAGCACTAAGAAATCAGGCCCAGTAATCAATGTAAATTATTACCGTAAGCAGCAATTAAAATGTGTGGTAATTTATGAACAAATTCGTTGGTTGTATGCCGGTCAAAGGTGAATAAATTACGAAACAAATAAAAAAGAAGAAATAAAAAATTGTTTGATTGGAGTTGGGAAAAAATTATTCGCGGCCATTACTTACGCCAACAACAACAAGCGAGCATAATTAAATTATGTAAATAGATTAAAATATGTTTCAATACATAATCATTTGATATATATGTTCAAACTCAATATGTTATAACTAGGGATCGCAATTTTTTGCCATTTTGCGATCCCGGGATTTTCGAGATTGAAAAGTCAAATCCCGGGATCCCGGGATTTAATCCCGGGATTCAAATAACAAATTTTTTAAATAAAACAATTTTACCAAATTGCATAAATACTTGTTTATAATATATTTACCATAAAAATGGACACAATTTAATCACATTTGGGGTAGTTTTAAGATTTTTTATCTTGAATTTAATCACATTGTAAGGCGGAAACGGAGGCAGTCGGTGTTGAGTCGTCGAAGTGGTTGGTTGTACGCGGCACATCACCAAAATCCAGTTGTCATTTACAATCAGTTGTCATTTACAATCAGTTGTCAATTACATTCAAAATTGTCAGTTTAAATTTAAATCAAATAAATAAACATAGTCATCCTTGTCAACATTTTGTTTAACTTAAAAGTTTTTCATTTGACATTTAACTTCAGTTTGATAACATTTTGTTTTATCCAAAAATGACACTTAAACATAACTTATTGCTTTGCATCAAATGTATCATAAAGTACATATATACGCATATTTGATAAAAAAAAAATAAAATAGTTAATTTGTTAGTACTTTTAGTTTTACTTCGAATATTTCGATAAAAAAGTTAAGCGTTGTGATTAACTAAAAACTGAGATCTTAAAAATACTAAGGCATTAAATGTTTTGCCCTCTAATCTAGAGCGAAATTTATTGCAAATAAACCCTGCTGAGAGAAATCATCTTTCAGATTCAACACTTGCTGGTTGAATGCTTAGTAAATAATTATAAGCCTTTTGCAAAAGACGCCCTCTATCCCCTCCCTCCTCCTTCAGATAAGGAATTGGGGTTTTGTGCTTTTAAATTTATTTCATTTGAACTTTGAAGCATCTTTTGCAATCCCGAAAATCCCGGGATTAAAAGATTTGAATCCCGGGATTTTCGGGACTGGAAAAAGTCCGGGATCCCGGGATTGCGATGCCTAGTTATAACTCAATTAATCTGCATTAAAGCTGTGACAGGCATCGAAAAAAGTAACTATGTATGTTTCGGAATCAATGTTAACAACTGGTGTTATAAATCGAATGTGCACTGCTTTGCATTACTATTTCAATAATTTTTTAGACAAAGATAGTTTCATAGATGTTTACTTCTCTCTTTTTCTGTTAAATTTATTTATTTTAAAGTCTGTAAAGTAGGCAATCAACTGTAGGAATTAGTCACGATTAACGTAAACAAATGGGGAAAGACAATTCGCTGCGATAACTTCAACAGCGATAGCGGTACGAAGAAGCACAGTAAACAAGGAGACCTTCAACTGTGACAATGTATAACAAATAGAAGACTGACGAAATCTTAAGTGTGATTTCCACTAACCAAATACTAAAATGAGAATTTTTTACAAAATAATTTTTACGTCCTTTGAAAAGGTTGTACTATGAGCTTCGAAAAATCCTTTACAACAGTTTTATGTTTTCTTATAAAACGGAATCTTTTCTAATGTGAAAGTAAGCAGACAAACGTGTGGTTTCATTTTAGAAAGCCGGTCAAGGCCAACTCACACAATCTTTTATGTTTTATTTCACTAGATACGAGTTAATGAGTGAAATTTAAATGAGAACTTTCAACTTCAGAACTTAATCTAAGATAAGATACCGCATGGCACATATTGTGTGAAAATGTGGAAGTAATTTGGTACGACTAACTGAAATTATAAATAACATTTCATATAAAATGTAAATAGTCCTTATTTTTATTTGTAAATTTTTTTTCATTATAATCACTGCTCCACTTCATTTATATGGGCCTAGTGATTGCCTAGGCCCGATTCATAGGAGCGATTCAAACAGTCTTTCTTTGAATCGCTCTGTCATGAATCGCACTTTCAATTGTTTCCTATTCTGTGTTTCTAATTTCAATCGAAACAACAGAATTGTCCGATGAGAACTCGTTTTATGTGTATACAGTTCCAGGCGGTGTAAACATTTACTTGCGTCCTTTTTATTTTGCTTTCCTTTGCTCAGAACTTACGTACTGTCCAACGCTGTCAGAAACCAGTACGTAAAAGCGTAGCGAAGGCTCTTCCGCACGTGCTGCCAGGGAGATGTTCTTGGCGGGCAAGTTGAGCATGAGCGCCTGCAATTCCGCGTCCTCAGTGTTGCTCGCGAAGAGCATCCGGTCGTAGCGCTGCGCCCAGGTGTGTTTCGTAGTGTAGGTGATTTGTTTGTGGTGCGACTCCTGGGTGAGAATGAGGCAGACGTACAGGTTGGCCGCAGGCAACACTGTCACCGATGCACGTTGTCGTTGTAATTGTTGTTGTCGTTGATTACAATGCCAAGTTAAGGACGTTAGCAGCATCGCCAGCAGCACAAGGGTGAGCATTTTTAAATGTTTATTGGAGTTAACGCCCGAAATGAAAGGAATTTTTTTGGAACTGAGTGCAACTCGGTTCAATGGATTTCAATGGATTTTCTTAATTCATATCTATTCCATGGCATCTGATAACACCGTGCACCAAAAATTTAAAAATTTCAAAACACACGAAAAAATCGATATACTTACATCGTCATCTCTCTGACTTCAGGATTTTTATTAAAAGGACTTTGAAATTTGAAGGACATGTTTCTTTCAAAAAATTTTAAATATTGAAAATATTAAATATTGAGCACAGTGTAGAATAACAGTATGGATATAAAATGAAAGAGAAAAATCCTTAGAATTTTAGGAAATTTAATGTTTTGGTACAAAAGGAAGAAGAGGCATTGACAATGTCCTTTTATAACTTTATCCTTGAATATATATATATATCCTTAGATATCTTAAGGACTAATGTGTACACTACCACATCTTCAAATTTCGTCCTTCTAACTTCATTAGTTTAGTTTCGCGAGTATATAAATTTTTGCGTGTGTAAAATTTGTTGTCGCACGATGTAATAGGAAATAGAAAAGCAAAATATTCGTATATGACAACTTAAGTAAAAGGCAGATCATATTTCTCCCTCATCAATTAAACTGCACAAAAAATTCAAATTTTTTTTAAATAACAAGGTTCTGACAACGGATTCTGGTAGAGAGGGCCAAAAAAATATATCTGTGTATCGGCGTTTTGAAAGTTTACGTCTGCATTTTTTTTTAGGGGAGGTCAGAGTTTTCCCTTTTCGCTCATTCTTATGGTGAATCGACATACGAAAACCATGTAACATCACATTTTAGGTATATGATGTGTTGAGCACTTTGGTGTAAAACACTACGAGGAACATTTCTGTGGAGCATTTTAACCCTGTAGTTCCTATTTTTATTGGTCAATTTGACCCTTTTTATATAAAATACCAAAAATGTCCTGTACAACAGGAGTTTTTAAGGACAAAATGTACCACAAAAATATTCGCCATAAAATTCTACTTTAGATCTCTGAATACATCAAAGCTCAGAAATTAACTTGAACGTCAGAATTAAGCCAAAACTGAAATTGTGTGAAAGTTTAAGCATGCATACCTTCATGTATCTTCGCTTCGCTTAGTTTTGGAAACAATGTCTTCAGAAAGTTAAATGCCGATCTATTGTATCCAAAGACTTAACAAAATTGTTTACCACACCAAGTTTTATATGTAATGGTTGTTAAAGAATTTTTTTGTTGGCGCAAGCGGTGGATATAGAATATTATGCTCGCCTAATGTCCCTTCAGCTCTCGGCTCCCATTGTTTTTTGGAATATTGGTTGCCCTCCTCTTAGCTATTCCACGTGCAAGTTTTGCAGGACATTTAAGTACCAATTTTGATTAAGTACGAAATAAACACTTAAACACATTTTTAGTTTTGGCTTGATAAAAAAAGTCAGACGTAAACTTTCAAAACACCCATACACGTATATTTTGTTTTGGTCCCCTCTACCAGAATCCGTTGTCAGAACCTTGTTATTTTTGTTTGTGTTGTGCAGTGTTATTAGTCAAACTGCTCATTGTTCTCATTCTAGTATCTGAACTGATTCAAAAGTTATAGTACGTACCGGTCAGGTGGAGGTTGAGCGGTTGTGCAGCGAATATAGCTTGAAAGCGTATGACAGATTATAAAAAAGTTCTATACGTAATCATTATTGGTCATGATTGTCAATTAATATTCATTAAGTGAGTTAAGTTAAGTTATGCATATTCATTCATAAGTATTGTGCATAGTTACTCTTATCATTTCAACACTTTTTTTACATACCTACACAGCAGAGTGAGAAGAAACCTATCGTCAAAATTTTGGTTTGCAATGAATCAATGTCTGCACAGAAATTAAATGGGAAATAAATTTTAAGCAACTTTGCGAATAACTAAGTAAGAGAATATATATAAAAGTTAAAATGTTTTCGTCTCTAATGGACCTAGAATTAGACACTTCTGAAATTATTTATTTCGAACCAGCACTCATGGTGGTTGCCAGCATGGCACATGAGGCATTAAGGGTATTCATTTAAGCATATAAGTTTACCTACCGCATTGTGTTACATGAACGCACGTATAAAAGTATTTGTGTAAATGCTCTTTGTCGATCAATTGTTTAGTTGTCAAAATCATAAAATTCAAATGCTTAGAATCACCGAAAAATTTAAATTTCGCAAACAAATACCTCAAACGGGATATTGTTTGACTGCATCGAACTTTGCTTGCATAGTCTGTAAATGCCTTCAACGGTGGGAGGGATTCATCCTCTTTCATTTTCTCTTTTGAATTTTCCAAAATTAAAAAGTTACATAGCTAAAATACCAATTTTGTTAAATTCTATTCTTACCTCTTCCATTTTTCAGCTGATTGTTTTGAATTTGTTAAAATTTTGAAATTGAACGTCACTCACTCATCCCCGTAAATGTTTACGCACCGAAATCATTGCGGAAACTTATCTCATTTGTATAACTGAAATTTCATACAAATTTTAACAATTAGTTTATAAGGTGATAAACTTATACGGTTTATCTGTTTTATAAGGCTTTTACACGTTTAAATGAATACCCTTATTTTGTTTGTTCCAGAGGAGCAATGAGATTAGGAAGTACAATTTTACAGTAAATACTCGTTTGTTATTAACTCAACAGTTCATGACTCATACCTAAGAGATGCAAACATTTTTGCATGGCGCAATTGTTGTGTTTTCAGTGACAAGTTGTGCAATTGTCTTTTTACGATGTTTTTAAGATAATGCCACGTGCGTTGGGTTATACTCGTATCTCTAAAATGCGCAGCGCTTTATCTCTTGAATTTCTGAGGTTATTAACACTGTTTGAAGTTATTGTCTGTCAATCAGTTAACTTTCGGTTTTTATGCACACGCGACAATTGGCGAGCGGCAGCAATTGTGGCTGCATGCAGGTTAACGTTTCTGCATCCCACTCAAACCGTAGACTGCGAGTTCAAGATCGCATCAAGTAAAAAGTGTTGGAGGGCAATGGTTTTCGCGTGGGCCGTGTTAATTATTATTGCGGCTATTGTCGCTGCCGCTTAATTGTAGCGTCTTGCGGTGGGTTCACAGAGAGGTTCACAGAGATACACGTGCAAACATATGGGTTTATTAGCTGCTGCACTTAATTTAATAGCCTTTCAATCGTTTTCGCCACAATCGCTTATCCCTTCACTTCTGTGGGTCCAATCAATGAGCCAATCACTTGGGCGTGCTTTCAGTCAGTCGGTCGTTCAATGTGTGTGATTGTAAGAAACGAATTATGTGGTTTTAATTTAAGGTTTACAACAATTCTTGCATTTCTGGAATTTTTTACGCCATACAACTATATTGAAGAAATAATGTCTAGTTATGCCTTAAGTTTAATTAAAAGAAATGTGTGTTGTTAAAAGCAATTAAACCCTTGCTTTACAGCATTTTACTGGAAAATAATAGAATTCAACATTCTTCGATCTTGTGTTCTGAGTGGGCACATTTAATATAGGGTTTTCCAACATTTCATAATACAGAGGAAGGTATGTCGTTAATAATGAAAAACAACATCAGCCAAATGGCCACCACGACCACGCTTACAGGACCATATCCTTTTCATGAAATTTTCCATAACCAAATCGCAAAGTGGCTGCCCTATGTCCTCGATAGCCTCACGAATTCTATCTTTGAGGTCTTGAATCGACGCTGGGCTGTTGGCGTACACCTTGTCTTTCACGTGGCCCCAAAGGAAGAAGTCGCAAGGTGTTAAATCACAAGATATCGGTGGCCAATTGTGATCACCTCTTCCAGAGATAACACGGTCCAGAAACTTTTCCCATGGTTCGTTGCTTGTGTAGCACGTAGCGCCGTCTTGTTGAAAGTAAACGTTGTACAGATCAATACCATCCAACTCCGACCATAAAAAATCATGAATCATCTCTCGAGGACGAGGAATCGACAAACCTGGGTTTTCTTCAACACTTTGAGCTACAGCAGCAATATTCTCAGTTGTTCTTGAGCGACGTGCACGGGTTTTATTTTTTACATCACTACCTTTCCCAACAGCTCGAATTTTTCCACCAATTTCTGTATTGCGGTCCGACAAGGTGCTTCACGACGACCCAAAAATGCTTTAGTTTTGCGAACTGTGACTGCAAGATTTTCACCATTTTTGTAGTGAATTTTAATAATTTCAATGCGTTGTTGAAGCGTGTATCGTTCCATTTTTAGTAATGGCGTAGTTTCTACTTGTCAAATGTCAAAGAATAAAAGCTTCAAAAGTGACAACTACCGAAATACCGGGTGATTCAAAATAACACCTCTTGTTGGAAAACCCTATACAAAAATATCACTTTTTGATTTTATTTAACCATTATTAAAGAAACAGGGTTTTGACCAAACGCGCCCAATTCCGTAGACTTTAATTAGAACACAAACTTTCCCTAATATTGCTGCAAATTGTTGAAAATTATTTTGAGGATAACAGTAAAATGTTTGTAATTTTCTTTGAATTCACTTGTAAAAATATGAATTTGTTGGTGCCTACTTAAATTAAATCCATAAATCAATCGTAGCTTTTGGATATTGGGAAAAAGGCATAGTTTGGGCTGACTTTCGTCATCGTGGATCATCTCAGGGAGGAAAAAGTTACTTTCATAATAATCAGGTAATTCTGGCCAAAGACTTTGTCCCATGTTTACCAGAGCTTGGCTTGAGAATGACTCGCAATTGCAGACATAGAGAGAATAGCCCCGATTTCGTAAGCCATTACAGTATGTCGTTTTCATGGATATGTGTGTCTTCGGCTATTCTGGAACTCAAACAGCCTATCTGATTCTACACTTTGAGCTTGAGAACTTAAAAATTTGTGCAAACATTTATTGAGTTTAAATAGTATTCAACAAATTTAAAATTAATTGCAAAGGAAATAAATAAACTAGACAACATTTTAAAAATAGCTCTCTCATTCCTCCTCTTAACAGACTTCTAATTCACTTGAAAACTTTTCTCAAACAAATATTACTTTCACACTTCAAAACTACCTCCAGCAGACTTTTTTACGAAAAAAACATTTGAAAAAGAGTCTTGGGACGTTTGCTCTAAACATATGAATATGCGTTAAATCGTAAAGATCGTCCAAGTTATAGGCTTTAATTGCCTTTTTACAACTATGACTTTTTATGATCACTCAGCGAAAACCGGTTAAGTGGCACAATCGACCCCACACGTACGATTACGTGCGACTGATCCGTATTTACTATCAGCTGTTGCACGGCCGATGACCGTTTACAGCTGATAAAAATATTCAACTGATAGAATCAGTTTGACTCGCGATCAAAGCTCCCAATCAGGCCAGCAATCAAAATATTTTCAACAATAAACTATAAACACGAGTGTGTGTAGGAAATTGAGTAAACAATGCGGCTAAGTGATTTCTTCAAAGCGACAGCAACAATGCCGAATGGGCGTAAACTCAGAAAATCAATGAGTGAAAGTAACGCGGCGTGGATTTGGTGGGCTTTGGCTCAACGAAAATGAATAGCTTTGAAATTAAATAATTTATTCAACAATGATGCGCGCAACAAAAAGCGCCAACAATTCGATATCGCTGCCACAGTTCATTAAAGATTTTAATTTAAAGATATCGAACGATTCGTCGCTGCAGCTGAGATGTTCGAGCACGACACGGCGAAAGACAGTCAGTCAGACGTGTGTATGATTTTCCACACACTGTGCATATGTAAGTTTGTAGAGAAGCGTAGCTGTGCTGCAGCATCCCGCTCGCCGCATGAATGGACTCAAGGTGTGTCGTAAAACTTCGATCCGATCCGATCCGCACTGCCGAAAGTGAAACCAGTTTGCGTGGCTTAGTTTTTTCGTTGCTGTGTGGTGTTTGTTTTTATTTTTGATATTTATGTATTTTGTGCAACGTCACCGCTGACTCTGCTGCTGACCCACATTCGGGGCGGGTGAACATGTGGTCGCCGTTGACTGGCAAATTATTGCGCGCAATCGACTGGACATCAACATTTTGGCTCGTTGGTTTGTTGCAATATTTACGAAATTTGTTTATTTGTTCAGCCTAAACGGTGTGTTGCCTACAATGTTGCAAGCAGTATTCGTTGCACATGTGCGGATTGCACACAATGCGCGGAATGTAAATGGAAGTTTTTTTACTGGGAGCGGTAGATGTGTTTCTGAAATGAATACTTTTGGATTATACAAACAAATGCATTCCTGACAAATCCAATAATAAAGGTAAACTAAGCAAAGAAAATTGGCGTCTTTATATTTCATATTTGAAATTTCTATTTAACCGTAGACCTACGTAAAAAACTATACTATTCTTAGGTTAGGGTCGTTTTCGACCCTCATGAAATATGTGGGGGAAAATCTGAAGGCCAACTGGAATTATACAAATTATTTCTCAAGTTATTGCTTTCGCGTTTAAGTTCATTTTTAATTTCGAATAATTGCAGAATTTTACATTAACATTTACAATGACAGCAATTAAAGGCAATCAAGTTGAAAAATAGCAAAAACAAAAACTTACAAACACACAGATATGGCCCCAATAAAATTGATTTTCGGACCCTGAAGCGGGTTTTTCAGTTTGAGATGAACGAAATTCAATAAGGAAACCACATTGCGTAATCAGGCACAAGCGATTTGATGTCGTGCAACCGACATTCGTCCTTGCAAAGTCGTCTGTATTCAACACGATATTTTTAGCTTAAAACCTTAATGTATAAAGTTGTAAGTACGTTTCCGCAGTTGGCATAAATATGCACTTTCGGCGTCTTTCCGAAGCAATAACGAATTTCGCCTTCAATAAGCTTCGAATCGAGGTGTTAATTCTGTTCACAAGGCCATTTACAGTTGGTGGTTAATCGGACAATGCTTTAACCATAATTCTCAGAGGCTCATATGAGCTAATTTACTGAAAACTTCAATTTTTTTTACTTTTCCAAATCAAGTTACTACTTAAAGACGTCTTAATTTGAATTTTTTATTTCTAGTACAGAACTTGTGAATACAGGGTCCATAGGAAAACAATGGCTACTGAAAACATATAATTAATTAATCCAGATATTCATATCTTTGGCAAATTTGGGTGGAAATGAAATGGAGATTTGTTTAGTTTATTGTAAATTTGTTCCTGACACCGACTTTGTTTACGTGTACCAGAATTTGACGCCTGCGAACTGATCTTTTGCAGTAATACAGCATCTATTGAGCTATATATTCGTGGCTATAAATCCTATAAAAAAAACTATCTTTTGCTATCTGTACCCTGATTCCAGTAATGCCCCGTTCTGACTATGTCATATATGGTGTCATATTCACTGACGACAAACACTGCCATATATGTCATGTTCGTCCTATGTCGTCAAATGCGTTCTCATTGCACGGCAAAACTGACGAAAAATACATATGACAAAGTTTGCCAGCATGTTGACATTTTTTGTTTTCTCATCAAACGTAGTCAAATCGTTCGTTCGACACAAATTCGATCGTTCTCATTTGATTCTCGTTTCGTATTGGAAAATTGTAGTCATACATGCAGGCAAACGCAAATGACACCATATGACAACCCGTTCTCATTTAACTGACTACAAATGACACCATATATGACATAGTCAGAACGGGGCATAAGGATGTGTTTTGAGCCATATGACATATGTCGCAATACCAGCAGCATCAATCAAATGTATACAGAAACTTAGAGGCCATTCACTAGGTTTCCGATTTTTGATATATCCATCATACAAATTTAGGTTTTTCTGAGTGTACGAACCCTGCATCCAATAAACTATCGGCTAATTCTTACCGGTGAACTAGTTGGTCATAATTACATTTGTGTTTGTAAGGCTCACACAGTTTTTTAACCCTGCTGTCATAACGTTATTTTTTACCCCTGAAATCATAACGATACGTCTGGGAGACGTATAAAGATTTACGATCTTAAACCGATATTTAAAGGTACGATATCAGCAAATATTTCACTTACATCAGAAATATGTATATTTTTCTGTAAAATAAAAGTCATAGTTGCTAATTATATAAGTGAGATAATTGACAATTTGAATTTGCTGTGAGAACAATTGTGGAAGAGAGCGCAAAACGTAAAAAGAGCATTTCACTTCTGTGCACTTCTATATTCTGATTACATATTTATCGGGATTGAAAGACAAAAACTGTATGAACTAACATCAACTTCGGTAAGGCTTAAATTCTTTGAATATGTCGTATATTGTAGTGTGTTCAAAAATTTCATTGACTTCATCCCATGCCGAATAGATGTGTGCTACGCTCAAAAAACTACGAACTTGACACGATAAAAATGGACCTTAACATGAAAAATTAAAATATTCTTCCATATGGTGGACAAAAAGTCAAGGAATTCTGAGTAAATTTGAGTTTTTTGTTCAAATGAGCTTCTGAGGCAAACTTCTAGGGTTTCGTTACAATTTAAAGAAATTGTTTAAAAAAAGTACAAAAATGTCTAAAATGTTATGTTAGCAATATAATTCTAACGTTCCATTGGAAGATTACATAAAATATTGGAACTGAAAATCTTTTGCTATAGAATTTATCACTATTGAACATTTTAGTGAGACTGTGAGGCTCACTTCTGGGAATTAGGGTTAAGGTAGTTAAAAACAATAAATTCATTCCTTATTTTACGAAAAAATTTGTAAACACTTTAACACTGATTACACTCTTTAATGCAGTGTATAGTTTTTTAATCAAGCCTGAGTGTTCCTATTTTTACAATATCTGTGTTTCCTATATTTTTTATGGCTTACATTGAGTTTTCAGAGTATAAATATATATTTTGACACAAAGTTCGTACATTTTCAAAATACAATCCTTCAAAAAGTTGTGTCCGATGTAGAAAATAAAAGAGGAAATCAATGAATCAATTTGTTTATTTACCTAACCCACTGTGATCTTGTGTACCTCAGAACTTTCGTCGTACTTACTATGTAAATTCGAAAGAAGTGTCTTTCATTTTAAAAATTTTGACGACTTAACCTCTACAAATAGCAAATTGTCGAATAAAATAAATGTTTTTATTTTAATTTTGTGTCGCATTATCAATCAGCTTTTATAATTTGGATCTCAACTCACAGCAATCAAATTTAGTCGGTGGAAAGGAACTTTTCTAATACATAACTATCATAAAGTAATCTACTGAATAGTAGACAACATCCTCCCCGATTGCGATTTAACCCATTGCTGCCTAATGGGTAAAATTTTACCCATGAAAATTGATTTTTTTTTAAATCACAAAAAAGTGAATATTTGAGATCTCTCAAAACCATTGATAGGGATAGTTAGGGTAAAGATGGAACTACCTTAACCTAGTGAAGGTCACCCTAAAATTTCGCCATCTATCTAGAGTTACCAGACTCCAAAAATTGTGACTTTTCCGGAGGTGGAAAATGTGGCGAAACGTAGTGGCCTTAGAACTTAACAAAAATCTGCCTCCTAACTCACCTGGAAACAATACATCTTTTGTTCACGTGTTTAGCTGGTCACTTCACAAAGTATGGAAAAAAGCTACCATTGCTGCGTAATGGGTACAAAATACCTAATAAATATCTCAGCAACGTGCAGAAATATAAAGCTGAAATTTTGTTTCTGATCATTGTGAGTCACTTCTAAGTCGTGTATGAAATTTTATCAAAATCGTATGGGCGCAACTGGTACCCGGCAGCAATGGGTTAAGATCCACTACAACGATCCAACCGTAAAAACATGCGATTGGAAGCAATATGTCAATTAAAAAAATCTTACTTTCAATCCAGTTACAATTTATTTTCAGAGTGTTATAATGAGCTTAGAGCTACACACATACATATATTCAATTTTCAACTTTGAACAATGAACTTCTGGATTTTTCTGAATCGCAGTCGATGTGTCAACAACTTTAACTGTGTTAACAACTCAAATTAAGAGCACAGTACTGATTTTAAATTTTATTTAAGATTTATTCTAGATTTCCAGAAACCAATTCAAAAAACCTTAATTCACGCACGTAACTCTAGCTTTGGGTACGTCAGACACCGAACACACCCCTTACGTACATACAAACATACATTTGCTGAGTGTAGAACTATTTAAATCAGACTCGGCTGTTAATGGACAACGACAATAATGACAAACGTTGTTTTCTTGAAAGTTTTAATTAATCAATACTTGATTGAGCAGGTTTTACAGTTCACAGTTCAAAGCGTTTCTCAATACTTGGAGCTATTTTCATTATCTTTTTTATTTCTATGCAAACAGTTTCAGTATAAACTTGTCACAGCAGTTATGTCGGTGCATTGTTTGTTGTCTCCATCGAAAACTGCGCAAACTGGTTGCTCAATCAGCAACTAACTTAAGCGCAGTCGGTCAGCCCGGTAGCTGTCGACACTGGGGCAACTATATAATGACTGCACGTTAATATATGCAACTATAATGATACGACGACAAAATGAAAACATCGGTTAATTGCATTATGTATTAATCTGTTCAAATTAACGCGCGATTAAATTAATCTCTTCATAAATACGATCCAAGATCAGTGACTCGAAGCTCATTTACCCGCACAGCATAAGTACCAACTAAACTGGATTGTTTGCGTTCGTTTGTATAATTAGTCAGCGTGGCTGATTGACCCACACACACACACACACACACATAGTGCTACGGAGGCCAAAATAAACCGGCTACGCGGCAACGAGGCGGTGCAGCAAAGGTATGCAAATGCCGAGACTTTGATGCGTTGCCGACATGGCCATCGACCCTTCCAGAACGTCTGGCGTTTCGAGATGGAAGCGAGACGCTAGACTTATCGGCGTTTGGCAAGGTCGTCTATTTTTGTGTTTATTATGTTTGAAAACATTTCCACACACTAAGTGTTGTTTGTTTGTACACCGTTTTCAATGCAATCAAATATTACAATGGTTTTGAGTCAATATTTTAAAGACTAATTGACGTTAACTTTATTTCTATAAACCTATATAGGTTAATTTTTTTAAACCTTTATCAGATAATTTCATTTGCCTGCGCTATTACAGTGCGTTTCAAAATAAAGTGTTGACCATATCTTTTAACTGTAGAAGTTTGCATGGTTTTAATAACAGATTATATTCTATATTAAAATACCATTTTCGCATGTGTTTCTGTTTTCTTAGTTCAGTTCAAGTTTCCGCTGAAATATTAAGAATTAAAAATGAAACCTCCAAAATGAAACCTCCACAAGTCGCAACAAAACCACACAAAAACATCAGTTTTATTTGTGAGGAAGTGGGTCAGTCGATTCAAAGAGTTCGGAAATGTTGACGACGAGCCACGGAGAGGTAGGAAGAGAACCACTGAGGATAAAGCGGATAAGGCAAAAGTCCGGATGTTTGATTACACTCCAACTCTTAGCAAACGCAAGAAACATTGTCGCAGAAGAGAGTCAAAGTATCAACGGACACTATTTGACGCAGGCTTCTGAAATCGGGCATTCTTCATTGAAGTACCATGTCGAAATCGCGATTGGGTGAAAAACATGTAGAAAATTGTCTGAAATGGGCTAGAAAAATTTTGTGAGGAAACATTAAATTGGCCATCACAAAGTCCAGATGTAAATCCAATCGAAAATGTTTGGTCCTTAATGGTGCAAAAGCTTAGGGGAAAAATAATAGAAACAACAAAACATCACTTTTTGGAATTTAAACGGATTTGAAGAGAGTTTTCTTTAGAGTATGCTCGAAAATTAAACCAAAGTTGTAACAAAAGATGCCAAACTATTATTGACTGGACAAAATATTGATTATAATGCGAAAAAGATCTTTGCATAGCCTTTCACCAAATATATAAAATTCATTACTAAACCTTCTTTTCTGAGTTTTATTAGCGATACTTTTTTTTTGAAACGCACTGTACGTCATAACAGGCGCAAAGTGGGAGTCCAGAGGTTTAGGTAATATACTAAAATTTCTCTTGGATACTGGACTCTCGGACAAACTGTAAGTCCATAAAGACGGCACAGTAGATCTTTTAGATCGCACTGTACTATCCCCAGCAATAATAATAATAAACTTCAATTGCATTTAAATAACAGGCCCGAGAGTCATGTTTTCGAAACCCAACCTGTATTTTTTTAAAGAACTGGGAAACTAGTCAAACACAGTTATTTTCTTTATATTTTCTCGGTACATTTACTTTTGTTGTATTTGTTTTATTTAAATATAAATATAATACAAAATTTTAATATATTTTAAATATAATATAAAATATCTAACGTATGGTAAGTTCTCAGTTTGCATGTTAGTTTACAGTGTTTGAGAATTTTTGCAGATTCTCTGCAAGAGAAGTGAAAAATCATCACAGCAGTCTCTACGAATCGTTAAAGCACTTTCTCACTATTTACTCTTCCAGCTGGAAAAGCATAACTAGCGCTACAACAACAATTAAATAGTCAACAATATCACAGTTTGAATTACAGTTATCGAATGTACGTGAACGCGTGTTTGACGCTTTTTGGCCGTCAATTCTTGCGCGTCAACAACGTCTCGTCTCTATGATTTGTTGCTAAGCAATCGGTTGTTGTTGCTGCATCTGCTACAACGGTTGATGTTGCTGCTGCTGCTATTGCCGGTGATTTCTCTTTCGCTTGCATTGGTGGCTTCTCGTCGACAGCCGTCAGAGTGACATTTGGCAGCAGCACACTGCTGGCTTCAGCGTACGTGGGCAGTGCGGCAAAAGGCTTCACTGCCGGCGCGCAGTTGGTGGACGTTGGCGTTGTGGGCGCACTTGCCAGCAACAGTGGTGTGGTCAGCTCAACAATGTGTTGCTGCTGCTGTTGGTGTTGGAGTTGGTGTGGTTGCTGTGGCGGCCTGTCCAGCAAATCGCTGATGCCTTTCTCGTGCTTATTGAAGACGCTGAAGACACTGGGGTAGACTACGAGACAAGATTTGGGGGTCTTGTGCAGCAGCTCCAACGCGGCTTCGTAGCTGGGCAGGCCGGAGACCAGCGTGTACTCGGGCACGGGATCTTCGACGTCCGGATGCAGTTTGGCCGCCTCGCTGTCCTGCGTCTGCGACTGCGCAACGGTGCTGCGGTCTGGAATAGAAAAGTTTATAATTAGAAATTATTCGAAGTTGAAACGGCTGAGTTTGTTTTCATAAAAACAATAGTTGTGGTATGAATAAATATTTGTAAACATTGGCAAAATTCACGCTTCATCAAAAGTTAAACAGAATTGTTTATTTGTTATTGTAAGACCTATTTTTTTCATCATTTTCTATTTGCTGAGTCGAAGTGTGTTGCGAGAATGTTTCGCGCCTTTGCCAAATGAAAAATAATAAAAATGTTTAAAAATCAAAAGTAAACATATCAGAAAGCTGTGTGTGGCAGCTGTCACACGCACAAAGATCTTAGCGACGTTAACAATTTCCAGTCTTCGCAATTTCATTTTATTTGTTGCTGATCTTTACTTTACTGAAATTGCTGGAATTTTTCAAAAGCAAACAAACTGCAAAGAGGTTTTGACATTAATTTTATGAAAGCAATATAAACAATTGATGCCAAAATTGCGTTGTTTTGTAATCGTTAAATGAAAAGGTTTAAATTTGAACCAACAAAATTCAGCTGGATTTCTTTTATGTAAGCAGTAAAGATTGCGTTACCTCGGCACATTTTGTATGCGACTAATGTCGTTAAGGAAACTTACGCCAATTGTCAATTGTAAATAATAAATGACTTTTTATGTAAATTACAGCAGGTTGTTGTTTTGTGTTTTGCTGAGCTCAAACATTCCATAATTTTGGGAAAATTTTGTACAAAGTTGAATAACTTTTGGCAAGCTGCACCTACAACTTGATTTGTGATCGGGCCGTGACAATTTTTTCAATTGGTTTTAATAATCTACTTCAGTATTTAATAGTGATTTATTTTATGAATATATTTGTTTAACCCTTTTGAGTGTTGAATAAAATTTAAGTAAATTTTTTCACTTAACCTCTGGACGCATTTAAATAGCTCTCTCTCGAGTTTCATCTGCAACTTTCTTTGCATTTCTTCTTAATCTATAAAGCTTTTAGTCTAACACTAACATACATTGGTCGCAACGAGTTCTGTAGTAAAATTTAAATATGTACGTATTCATACATTGTATTCAGTTTTAATTGTTGTAATGTCTGTAATTGAAGTTACGTTTCGCCAACATTGTTATTTGCTACCAACATCCAGCGAACTGATCCAATATTTGCCCCAAGATCAAAGTATATTCCAGATATTCCAGAGTCTGAAACATACAATGTTGTAAAGTTCCGAAAATCCAGACCCATTTCAGACTTTTGAAACGGCTACGTATTAAGAGCAACCAGACACCTTTGTTAGGTGGCGCAATGTTTTTTTTTAATCCATCAATCAGCTAATTGCAGTCTGAAGTGTAGAGTCAATCGTTAATCGTAGTAATTGTAAAAAAATCTACTTTTATCAGTTGACGTTGTCAATAAACCTGCTTATTGACATTCACTCACACTAGACGGCATTCAATATGTACCTTTCGCCACCTCTTCAAGGGTTGGAGAGATTCGCAATTCAAGAATAACACAGTGCAGCAAATGTGCAGAAATAATAGCGATCGCATCATAGTTTAAGTTCAAGACGTCATCGTTAAAGTTAATTTTATAAAAAGTCTACAAGGTGCAAAAACTTGGCAAGTTACTTAAGTGAACATTATGAGGCTAATGGTCAGCAGGTTATTACAGGATATGTTTGCCTTTAATGTGCTTGAAGTGCTCTCTTACCAAAGTGTACCGAAAGGAGTTTATTTATATAAAATCCATCAAACGATGTAATGTTTTTACGATAATTGCATCAGAAGATAAGATTAGTACGATGTTTGAACTAAGAAAAATCGTTTTACATTTCGTCATATATGCAACGGTGTCCTTTCTGGAATGCAATCTTAATCTTCTTTAGTTGTTTGTCCTGACTGACTGAACCGCTAAAGCTCCAAGCATGAAATTTAAACTATGAACCTTCCTAAAATGGAATTTTTTCAAAATTGGTGAAAACATTTCAAATAAAGAATGATTCGACGAAAAACACCTGAAACTCTGATAAACCTATTGGCCTCAAAGTTAGTGAAAACACATCAAAAACAATTTGACACTTGTTTCTAATTTTTTTTGTTGAAAATCGAAATCGAATGAGGTGAACCAATTGTTAAAATTTGCATGAGGAAACATGATTTTCTACGCTTTTTGACTTGAAACTTGGTGAAAGTAGTTTTGATGAAAAATAATTCGACACGTGTTTTTCACTTTTTTAAAATTAAGATCTGACGAATGTTGTAAACGATTCAATTTAATCTGACGAATGTGGTAAACGGTTAAGAGTTTTTATGAAGAAACATGATTTAATGCACCAATTGACTTCCAATATGATAAAAGCACTTCAAATGAGTAATTATTAGATAAGTATTTTTTCACAAAAATCTGACGCAATCAACAAGGGTTAAGAACTTAATTCATTGGCCCCATTGACTTTAATTTTGCGTGCAAAGCCGAGGGGCCCTGTTAGTATGTCATAAATCACAATCATTTTGTTGTTGCACAACGTAATTAGTACAACAAGAAGCTCGCTGAAGAGTAGCCAATACACTATCTACGCTTTGCTGCAGTGTGAGGATAATTTACAATGAGTAATGCATGTCAGAATTGGAAATATTTATGCTGAATTGAAAGAAAATACCACGAACACTGCACTTAACCTTCGGCACCTCGGCAGAAACAAGTCAGCGGGAAGGATAATAGTTATATTTATTTTCGTATTAAATACAAGTCTGCGTGCTTTTTTAAAAGCAAAAAGCAAAATATTGATGAAAAACAACACAAAAGTAATAAGTTAAAAAATGTATAACATATAAAAAGTATAACATAAAAATACATTTAATTCCAAACTACCAGGCAAACCTGCGAATAACAAGCATCTCTCTAGTTTAATACTAAAAGATGAAATCGTATGTAAATCTTTATATACTCTTTGGAAGTTTTGGTCACGGTTAGCGCCATTTCAAAATAAGTTCAGTTCCGTGTGATTAATACCAATAATTCAAATTTCCCTATAGCTTTAAACCTTGAATGAATCTTTTATAACAGCTTTTTGTTCCTTTAACTCTTTTATTTATACTCTTTCCCTTCTTTCATTTTGTGGAGCGTAAGCTTGCTTACTCCCATGTTTTTAGCTACTGGCAAATTTTTTAACAATTTTTACACAAACAGAGCTATTCTTGCATTAAAAGACATTCAAACGTCGCAGGCAGTAACAATTTATTTTTCTACTAAATAAGAAGGTTTACCTTTTTTAAAAACTAAGCTATTTTTGTGTTTCGATTTTTTCTTTCTCGGAATTTTCCGGAACTGGAATTGGCGGGATCCCGCGATTTCGGACTACAGAATTTTGGGATTGCAATCCCTAGTGCTTACATATTTGTTTCAAGTTGAGCTGACTCAATAGGCTTAAAAATTGACAATCAAATATTAATTGGACCTGCGCACTTGCCACCAAAAAGTGTGTACTTTATTGTTTTTAATGTTTATTATTGTTGATTTTGAATTTGTCAAAAAAAAATCGCTATCACTCAAATTATTAACTTAACATTTGACCTTTTTAACCAATTATTTTTGCGTATTTACCATATTTATTTCAATGCTTATCAGTCCGCACTTGGAGCAATCTTCAGCATTGACGTACAATGTGCACTCTAAATCTTTCGAAGTTATTTTAAATACTTGAAAAATTGTAAACAATGTTAACAGACTTTATTCAATAGTTTAAATTAGTAGGTTTTCGAAAACAATTCGAAATTATTTAACAACTTAAACAATACAAATTAGTTAATTAATTTAAAAAATATTGTAAACTTAAGACCAAAGACTGTTATATACTAATTTTGGTGCCCATTCATGGATAATTTTCAAGTACTTAACTGTGAGGCAAACAAACTGGCAAGAAAAGATACTACCAAGGATGGAGATTGACATTTTTTATAAATTAGTACTCCACAAAGTTCTTTCAAGCTACGAGGGTGGGTCAATAAGTCCGTGACTTTTTGAATGAAACACAGGTTTTTAGATAAAAAGTTATTTTATTTTTTAACGTAGTCTCCTTTGAGATCTATACACTTAGCCCAACGTTTCTCCAGTTGTTTTATCCCTTCCGAAAAATATGATTTGTCGAGGTCTTCAAAATAGGCATTTGTTTGTGAGATGACTTCGTCATTGGAGGCAAATCTCTTTCCGCCGAGCCATTTCTTCAAGTTTGGGAACAAGAAATAGTCACTTGGGGCTAGATCGGGTGAATAGGCGGGATGAGGGAGCAATTCGTAGCCCAATTCATGGATTTTTGCCATGGAAACTGCACATGAGCACACGAAATTCACTTTTTTTAATTTTCTTCTCAGTCAACGCGGTAGTCTGATATTAACGGCTGTCAAAAACAAACTAAATGTCGCAGCTTGTTCAATTTTTGACAAGAGACAACTGACAGATGACTGTTCACGGGAACAGTATTGCCATTTCAATTAAGAGGCGGGAAATTCAAAAAGTCACGGACTTATTGACCCGCCCTCGTATGTTTATAACTTTCTACTTGTAAAGAAAAAAATGGCCAGTACCGCAAACATTGCTGAGGCTCTTTCTAAAGCGAACAAGACGGCGCAATTAATCTGTCCAGTATTGGAATGGGTGTCAAAGGATTAAGTAATTATTTCAGTAACGTCCCTTAACTATGCTCAATGGACGTAAACCTTAGCTAACCTTTGAATGCAAAACACCTGAACGATTTATTCAGCAATAGTTGTATGAATGAAGAAGAAGAGATTCCTCGTCCTACCCTCAATCGCCTCCGCTTAGTAACTTTATAATAAATTTTATCAAGAACTTTATGTGATCCACAAGAAGCTCTAGATTATTCATGTTTCAAGTTTGATAAAGTCCTGCCAAAGTATCCTATATGTGTCTTCGTGTCTTTTTCGGCTTAAGAAAACCTCTTCCCGCTAACAACAAATAATAACTAATAACTTCTTTAAATATAGAAGACAATTTCGAAAAATTCACATAATTTCATAATCGGTTTCTAAAAATTCCCATTGTAAAATCTTTAAGAATGAATTTTGCGTTTGAAAAAAAAAATACTTAACTAATTTAAGTAAATTTAATAAATACCTATGTAAATTACTCATGTAATTTAATAAGTTAATAATTTGTTGGACACACTTCTCCTGATATCCTGATGTCAAATTAAAAACGTTACAAACCAAAAATAATTTTAAAATAATTGCTTACATTTTTAAAATTTGTTTGTTAAATTAAAATTTAATTAGGTTATTATTTTCTATGAAAACTCTCGAAATTGGCAACAATGTCAATTATTTCATAACTTTCTATGAAAACTGATTCCCCAAATGGGTTGAAAATTTGACATACATTTAAACAATTCAAACAATTAAATCAAACAATCAACTAATAATAATCAAATGTTATAAAACAAATGTTAAACAAAATCAATTATTAATAATTTCTGTTCGTTATTGAACTAATGTTGTTTTAGGCGCCTGCTACACCCTTCAATATTTATTGACCGCGATCCAGTATCGCAATGTTTATTGAACGTTTAGCATGCAATATTGATGGATCGTGATCCATTGAACGTGTAGCATATTTCATGATATCAGTACGCGATTTATTTTCAAGTTGGAGGAATTGCCGTAGTTGTGGGACTCGTCGACTAAAACTAATAGCGATAAAGTAAAAAAAGCGGCTGCATACCAAAAATTAGTACAAGTTTTTAAGAAAATCAAGCCTACAGCTACCGTCGAGGATATTCGAAAGAAAATAAATTCGTTAAGGTCGAACTACAGTAAGGAGATAAAACGAATCGTTGACTCAAAACCGTTACGGTGCTGAGGCAGATGAGGTGTATACCGCACATCATGGGCATTCCATTTTTAAGATCTTTTAAACGACGAACCACTCAGAATAAAAATTATGTGAATACTGACGCGATAAATATTGAACATGTAGCATTCGCGCGTAATCTATCAATCCATCAATATGGATCGCGATCCAAATATCACAATAAATATTGAACGTGTAGCAGGCGCCTGAAATCTTTTTTAAATTTTAAAGTTTTCAAAACTCAAATATTTTTCTACAACTGTTCTTGAAAATCTGGCGCCATATGAAAGAATTAACTCACGTCGAATTTGCAAAGAAATTAAGTTTAGTTCTGCAGTGTCTCAGACTACCCCATCAGCTGCAGAGGGTTAAATTTATTTCTTCACAATATTATGTGCGTTTATTGTTTAGTTTAAGTCTTTTGAAACAACAATGCATTGGTTTGAACATCTTATGTGCGGTTTTCAAACTTCGACTTTCCACTTAAGCTACTCTTCCATATTGCCACAAAACGGTTCAACAACTCTGTGAAAACACTCACGAAACTTGTTGCTAAATAAAAATTTAACGAGCCTTAATTTTACTGTCGAAAGCGATAAGATTTGTTTGTAAACAGCGATGCCATTGAAATTTGGTTCATGTACAAATTATTGCGGCACTTTTCATTTGAAATGACTTAATATTGATTTAACATTTCTCAATTTGCACTTACATCATTTCAAATCGATGCCGGAATCAAAACGTTACAAAATACTAAATTATCTCTAAGGTATTGTTTTCTTAATTTTGTTTACTATAAGTGTGCCAAATATTTTGTTACTGTAGAAATGCATGTTTTGAAGAGTTTTCATTTTTTTCTTGTTTGAATAAAATTTGCTGTTTCAAATACTGCTGTGTTAATGATATTGTTGGCCACTCTATTTATTCATTTCTCAGCTTAATTCACATCAGCCATTTATGCTTTTACCATTTATGAATATTTTTCATTTCACTTATAATCTCGTCTAATTGACAACAGTTTTCTTGCCTGTATCACTTGTAAAAATCTCATCTTATCTACGGCCATGGACTTTAGCTATGAAGCATACATTTTCAAGTGGAGCAATGACAAAACTAACCCAAAAAAAAACATCACAGAACCGTTTCGTAAATCTCAGTACTTACAATTTCTCTTCCACGTCCTGAACTGGTGGTACAGGAAGCACGAACATATGCAGAACACCATCGAGATTAGAACGAGAGTCAGCACAATGCCGATCCACACCTCGTTCATGAACTTGTCGTACTCGAGCTGCTTCTGCAGCTCGTCCATGGCGTCGAACCCAGTCGAATCGATTACCACATGATTGAGCGGCAGGTCCGGCATGTCCATGTTGTGCGCTCCTGTTGTGCTGCTCACCACCGGCGAATTGTCGATTTTCAGAAACTTTTTCAACTGAATGGAATTCAGTAAAGTGGCGCCGATTTTTTGCAAAATATCACTTGAAGTGGTTGTGCCACTGGCGTTCAGCGCTGTAGGCGTGGCTGCGGGCACCACGGTTTTGCTGCTCTCCAGTATCTGCTGTGCGTATTTATCCAAATGCAATTCGTGCGGCAGTTCGAAATTCAATGAGCGCGTTAGGCTTTCCATTTTTTAGTTCGTTTTTTTATTACAATTACGGAGGTACTCGTCGGTCTTTCGCAATGCTTGTTCCGGCTTTTGTGACTTTCTCTTGTTTACCGAAATGAGCACACAAATAATTTTGTTTTGCTTCTTTCTTCTGGCGGCGAAGGGCCCCAACAGACTTGTTCACTTTTCGGTTGCCTCACTCGACGACACTCGTACCTCGCTCCGAAGCACACACGTCCGTCGCTAAAGCAATCGCTGTATAAACTGCGGTGCAGATTGCAGTCACGTATCTATAAGATACAGATTACACGCCAGCTAAGCCCAGTGCCGTAGTTCGTTGAGCGGCCGCGCTCTGCGCCGAGACCAGGCCGGGGACTTTTCTCAGCCTCGCCGCCGACTGCTTGAGACACGGCCGCATTCTCCCAGTGCAAACCACTCAAACTGCTGGAAATTGTAATAGATTTCAACGCTCTCGGTGATCACTTTTGGCACTCTCTCTCCGTCTCCGATGCAAGAACGCCTCGTTTACCTGCCGCTCCGCAATTCTTCAGCATCTCGTGTGTGCTTGAATGCTTCTTCAGCGTTTCCCGTCGCTAAAAAGTATAACAAAAACCTCGTTTTCAATACAAAATCCAATTCTGCCGCGACCATTGCTCTTTCCTACGATCGTCGCTTGTGCGTGCATTGTGCCACGGTCTCTGGACTTGCTCATTTACCGCTCGGCTGCGCAATGGCGAGCATTCACCGCGCGGCCTGGGAAAATGCCTCTGGATTGTTGCTGCCGGCCGCATTCTCGACGACGAGGCATGAAATGGTCGTTTTCTTTGGTTCTTTTCATGTCTGTTGTCTGCTTTTCTCTATGTGAGTTCTAATGCCTCTGCGCGCCGCTTCCGACTACAATAGATCCAAATTATGCGGCCCATAATTGGCGTTGCTGAGCAGCCGCGCTCGCACATGTGCTGCGCCGCAGTTGCCTCTACTTTTCGGATACTTTTTCACAATTGTACACTGTGCGTGTACGAATGACAAAGACGAGTCTTTGCCATGTTTCGCAGCGACACCGTTGGAGGGCGTCATGCAACGGTCTTAAATTTCTGACAGGCCGATATCTTATTTCGCTTCTTTCACTGTGTCGCTGGCTTCTTTTCAATTGGTGCGCTGTTTACTTCTTTCCATTGCAACAAACTAAGCGCGACATCAGGTTGGATTATAGCCGTTTAGAGATTCGTTTTTGGTTGTTTCGTTGTTGTTGTAGAAGCACTGTTTTGAACCCGGAAGAATGTTAGTCAATGTGCGCGCGAAGTGTGTTAAACATTTTTATTTAAATTAAAATACTTGAAGCATTATTAATTTAAGTGATCTGCCACCAAAATGTTACTTATTAAAAAGCAATTAATTCTTGCTAAAATGTAAAAAATGCATTCATGATATTTAATCTATATATGTATGTGTGCCCTGACTGATTCATCATTGAACAGCCCAAACCGCAGAAGCTACAAACATGAACTTTAAACTGTGGATACATTTTGGGAAACGAACCTCCGCTAAGATAGGAGTTTTTAAATGAAATATTTAAATTCCAAATGAAAAATTAATCGACACGTATTTTTCCAGTTCAACAAAATTTAACGGGGTCATCAATGGGTCAAGGTTCGTTTACGGAAAGACCACGAAAAAACATGAACACCTGAAATCAAAAATAATTAGACATGTGTTTTTAATTTTTGTGAAAATCAAAATCTGACGGGCTCAGCGTGTGAAAAACATGATTAAATGGGTTTTCTTACATCAAACCTAGTTAAACCATTTGAAATGAGAAATAATTCAACACGTGTTTTTAATTTCTTCAAAAATCAAAACCTGACGGGTCAACATTGGGTTAACAGTTTGAGAAAGCAGAAAAAATTTAAATTAAATTAAAATTAATTAATTTAAAAAAATTAAATTAAAAATTTAAATTAAAATTAGGAATAATTAGATAGCTATTTTGAATTTTGTTTAATCAAGCGGGTCATTAACACCGTGCGACAAAATTAAAAAAAATTTTCACACTGGAAAAAACCCATATGGGCGTGAAACTAGAGACAAAACATAATAATTCTGCGTACTCAGTTTGTCACTTCTACATACTTTGTCCTTTCAAAAGGACTTAAAAATTTTGAAGGTTATAAAAAAATATATAAAAAATACTTAACCTTGCTAGAATATGGCGATATGTATATCAAATCAAAGAGGAAAAGCTCAAGAATTGAAATAAAATCGATTTTTGATCGATTTCCAAAAAAAAGACATGGAAAAGGTCCTTTGAATATTTTAAACCTTTATATCATTGAAAATTTATATAGAATTTTCTTGAAAAGAAACTATGTTAAGCCCCAAAATCTTCTTGATCACGTGCCAAAATTTCATTACTCTAACTTTATTGGTTCGAAAGTTATTAAAAAAAGGGCGGAAACTGCAACTCTAATGAAGTATGATACAAATATTCTAATTTGAGTATCAGTATTTTAAATAATAAAAGGATACAAAATCAATGAAGCGAGAATAATTAAATTTTGACGCTTGATCAAGGAGATTTTGCGTTTTAACATAATTACTTTTCAAAAAAATTCTATGTAAATTTTCAATGATATAAAGGATTACAATTTTGAAAGGACCTTTTTCATATCCTGTTTTTACAAATACTAGATAAAAAAATTATTTTATTAAAATTCTTGAGTCTTTCCTCTTTGATTTGATATACATATCGCCAGATTCTAACGAGGTTAAGTATTTTTTATATTTTTTTTTATATCCCTTTAAAATTTTGAAGTCTTTTTAAAAGGACAAAGGATGTAGAAATAAAAAACTGAGTACGCAGTATTACTATGCTTGGTCTCTAGTTTCACGTCCATATGGTTTTTTTCCGGTGTGAAAAATTTTTTTAATTTTTGTCGCACGGTGTAACCAATGTTTTTCAGTATTCGCAATCAACATCTGACAGACATTTTATTTTATAATTTATGTGAAGAAGCACAAAATAAGGAGTAAAGAAAGCATATTATACAATATAATATATTTACAATTCCATGCATGCAAAGCCACCGGGCTCTGCTAGTTCTTAATATATGGGCAAACATCAATTCAAAGACCAGTTTCTGAAAATGATATAAGCTAGAAATCAAAGTCAGGTGGGACGGTTTTAAGCCACATTAATGGTATTCACAAACGATACTCATAAATAAATGAGCAAAATTACCAAAATTATAATAAAATATGAATGTTTATCTATGTATACCTCCAAAAGAAAGCAGATGCTTATTCCATCAAAAACGTGTTGCGACTTAACAAGAACTTTGACTTAGTCTAAGCTTCGAACTTGCAGTCTGAGACTCTGACTCTGGCCAGCAGATTGTTCTGTTATATAACGGATTATTTCGCTTTTGTTTATATCAAAAATGCAAAATACTGAAATACTGCAAAATACTGAAATTTGTTACATAAGACTTTATTTCACTTATTTTAGTAGAATCTAAGAAGTAAAGCAAGTGCTAAGATTATGTTTTTAGCTTGACAGAAATATTCGGATGATCGCAATAATTTACCAGCTTTGAGTTCAACCACAGAAGATTTCCCAAAAATGGTCTGCTGTGAGTCAGCAAGTAATGAGAGCACGAAATAGGGACAGGGCCCTCCCTGACAATGGGACATTGCCTGCAATTACCTGCCCTACCTCAATTTGGCAGACTGTGCAAATGACAATTCGAAAAAGGGGAACAAGAAACATGGTTAATGGTCTTTTGATGATACAAACATGCCTCGAACAGGTAAGGCACATCCCTATCTGACAATTCCCTTTCAGATGTGGTAATGTGACATTTTTCGGAATGTATGGTACCTAGAACGCACACATACACCAATTGAAAAATTTCATTACATTTCCATAAATCACAAACGAAGTCTAAATTATGAACTAGAATTAAATCGCATAGGCACCAGGTGAGTGAAGCTTCGCTTCGTTGCCACACGGCATTGCACATCGTGGCCGATCGAAAGGCGACAAGCCCAGTAGCGGCTTAAGTCACTGCAATTAAGCGGCTTTAAAGTTTCAGGCCCGCGCTCGCCTCGCCTCGGCCATTGAGCTCGTTTCGTCTTGTGGCCGTGCAGCAGCAAATCGGCTAAAGTCCATTTTAATGTCCGACATAAATATGGCTTATTGCGGCTTGTTTGCTGCCTTTTCGCGTTCCAGCTGCGAGCAGAAAAGCGCAACAAGCTACTGTTTTATGATTCGATTGTTTGTTTTTTGTAGGAGCCTGAATCTACTTGTGGATACAAATTTCTATGCAGAGAAGTTAATGATTGCGATGTTCCCTATTTTCGTGCGCTTTGTTGGGCTTTGCACGGCACAGGCGGGATGCGGCCTTCAAGGCATTAGGAAAATCTGACATTGACGAGATTCCTTTTCTTAATGGTGTTATATGTACACATATAAGTTGTTGTTTTCTTTGTTGGCATTGCAATACAATTTGAATAGAAAATGAAAAAGCGTCAAATTACGAAAGTCAGTTAATTTATCAATTTTGTTTCGTTGTTTTTGGTTTGTTGGAATAATTTGTTGGGAGTTGTGGGAATAACAAGAAGAATGGCTCATAGAATGTTAGAACATCTATTTAAACAATGGTAAACGTAGCTAAATTGAATTTTCAAAGTGAAAAAAGTCGAGGAATCACAACTCCAAAACCTGCTGGATATTATTTGATAATTGCCAAGAACTAAACGAAAAATATAATGAATACCTTAAATACCCAACATTGTTCTCATTTCTCTATTTATAGTGAAATTTGGCGTTCTCCCATACACACTAACCCTCACAAATCAAGTTTTATCGGAGATTTTAGTACCAATTTTGATTAAGTACGAAATAAACACTTAAACACATTTTCAGTTTTGGCTTAATTCTGGCATTGAAGTTAATTTCTGAGCTTTAATGTATTCAGAGACCTATAGTAGAATTTTCTGGCAAATATTTTCGTGGTACATTTTATCCTTAAAAAGTCCTGTTTTACAGAACATTTTTGGCATTTTAGAAAAAATGGGTCAAATTGACCCATAAAAATAGGAGTTACAGGGTTAAAATGCTCCACAAAAATGTTCCTCATAGTGTTTTACACCAAATTGCTCAACACATCATATACCTAAAATGTGTGTGTATATGGTTTTCGTATGCCGATTCACCATAAGAATGCGCGAAAAGGGGAAAACTTTGACTCCCCCTAAAAAAAATGCAGACGTAAACTTTCAAAACACCGATACACGTATATTGTTTTTTGGTCCCCTCTACCAGAATCCGTCGTCAGAACCTTGTTATTTTTTTTTGTGTTGTGCAGTGTAATTAAAGCAGACTGTATAAACTATATGAGCTCACCTAATGTCTTCATTGAATTTCTTGACAGAAAATCATACAAGTTCAACCAGAGGCGGGTTAGTCACTGTCTGTCTGTCGATCACTTGGATGTGGCAAGGAGTTGTGTAACAGACAAAATAGCTTGGAAGGATGTATTGAGGTTGTAGGAAGTCATCTATAAAAGGAGATGTCGTGCCTTCCGGTAAAAAACACATAGCTCTCTTGAAGCTCTACGTTTATGTTTTGGTGTTATAGGTTGATTAGAATGGACTCTTTAAAGAAGTTACTAGGCCAATTTGGTAACTGCAAAAATATACTTTGTTCGAAATTGCTTGTCTGTCACTCAACCCTTTTGCTACAGAGCGAAACAAAATTGCGAAAGGTTTAATAAATAAAACTAATAAAAAGCACAAAGTTACTCAAACTGAAAGTTAGAGTTTGCACTGAATATGAATTGACGAAGTCGTTCGCCAGCGGAGATGTGGCTTGTGGGCCCATAAATTGAATTACCAACTGCTGCGTCAGCAACAGAGGTCACACAGTCTGACACAATGCCACAACGTGAACTGATTCAATTCAATGCCCCCCAAAACAAAAGCAACTCAAAGTCTCAAGCAAAACTTAAGACAGCGTCACCGTTGACGTAAAACATTTGTCACATTTCTATGCGAAGTGTTTTCTTTAGGCACTGAAATTTAGGGCGAAATAATTACAAATGTCTTGACTTTCTTCTAGTATGGGAAATTTGAAATATTCTCACTTTGTTGGTTTCACGCTGCTGCCTGAAATAATAACGGCGAACAACAAGCAAAACAAACTCGTAGAGAAATTACACGCGGCAACCGACAACGCTGCGCTGCTGCGTTCGGTGTGCTCGTAAATTGGTTTTTATTTTGGTTTTTTCTTGAGAAATTTCACTCATAACTGGCAGCAATGGCAACAAGTGCATACCTACCCCGTCGTTCGTTGCACGCGTGTGACCCAACTCGCATTTACGCTTGAGCGGCAGATACGCGAGTTGCGCGTATCTTTCTGACTTTTTCACGTGCACCGCACATTTCTGCCTTTCCGATTCCGTAATTGTCGAGCAGTTCGAGTGGTTGGTTGGTTCACTCGATAGGTTTGTTTGGTTTTGTTCCGCTTATCGGCAGCGCGCATCCTTTCCGTCTGTCCATTGTCTGACTGCAAGAAACAACGAAAGTTGGTTAGCCGCGGCATTCGTTGTGGACTTCTACGAACTTGTTGCACTGCATTCAATATCCATAATTGATACATTGCGCCACACTGGAGTCGGCAACAACAACATCATGAAGATAGCAAACTGACTAAAGGCAGCGTCGATTTGGCGTCAACATTGTTGTCGCAGAACATCGAATATAAAATTTTAAACCATTTGTTTGCCAGTGCGAAACTTTAGAGTGAAGACAGAAATTTAAAGTTGAAAATGAAAAACTCGCAACAATTACTACGCAGGCAGTTCCTGAAGCCATTGAAATTTTTGTTTAGACTTTGATTTGCTACCTAACCCAATCAATCCATTCCACTTCACCCAAACATTCAAAGACAAGAAATCCATATATAAGTTTTTTCATGTATTTTTTTATTGAGGAACCATTTTTTTTCTTATATAAAACGAATAGTCAAATATTATTTAGAAGACAATATATATATACATTTTTGGCTTTGAACTCGGCGCTTCTCAGGTTCAATCTATTTAAATGCCGATATTTTCTATTCTGTCTGAAAATCCATCACGACCTATCGCTGAGCGGCAAACAAAGCAACTAATACTTAATCGAATGCAATTGCGATTGTTTATGTTCGTCGACCGAAAATTGTGTTCATCAAAACATCGAGATTTCATTGCCGGTTCAATTATAAACGATTTTCGAAACGTGACTGTTATCAGCACTAAACATCGGTTGAAGTGGCGTTCGGTATTTTTAGAAGTACAAAATCATGGAATAGGGAACAATTGCCGTCTAACGTCGACAACAGTTTTCAATTTAAAAGCACACTGACAACACGGAGAAAGTACAAGTAAACGATAAACAACCAATCAGTAATCTGATGACAGCACAACTATAACTATTTATTGACAATAAGTGTAAGGAATACACTTGGAAAAATAAGTTGTTTAACAAATTGAAATTAATAAACGATTCTAAAATAGAATACAATTAGAATTTTTGAATTTTCGAGGCGCTTTAAATTCAAGAACTTTTTATAACTGAAAACTGGGTATTAAATAAGTGGGTTGGGTTGTGAACCAGACTGGGTTGTAAGCCATTACTGTTTTTTCTTTCCCTAATTGACATATCGCTAATCTTTCAACTGTCAAGTTAGTCTTTTGATATGGCTCTGCTTTTGTGGTTATACCGAAGAGTAAACACGTATTGCCTGTGGCAGCTGCAGATATCGTGTTTGAAAATCTACTGCGAAAACTATTTTTATATTTTTTAAAGTGCGTAGATAATCTAAGTGACTGAATTTGTTCCAAAAATGTAAAACCAATATACATTTATTTATGGTTTTGATTCTATTTTACGATCCAATATTTGTTTATGTTGAAATATGATTGGAAATGTCGTTATTTTTAAAGTTTTCAAAATGACATCGTGACAATTTAGTACGAAAACTAGGTGGTTCATAACCCAAGAACCACCTGGTTTTCGTACTACATTTGTACTAAGTTTTATTAAAATAAAGTAATTTTATGTAATTTTACTCGATTTTCTGAGTTCACTTGAAGTGCGCCATTGTGAGAACTCGTTCGTATTGGACATGAAAACATTGCGACACCGATTGGAATGAAGATGAAGAAAATTGAGCACTTCCATTCATTGCGATTTTGTAGCCTTTTAGCCTTTTTTAGTGTCGTCATTATAAGTTTTCCCCCTCTTGAGGCCTCCTGCTTAAATTCTTAAACTTATTAAAAAATGATGGGTGCTTTCTTAGTATTTTCCCACTTTAATTGGGATTTTCCAGATGGTTCACAACCCAGCCACTTTTTTGGAAAAGCGAAAAATCACGTCCTTAGAAAAATGGACGAAGAGAGTTAGATTTTAATCCAAACGGTAATCTGTCTTCATAACAAATATGCGTTCACCTTTCCAACGGTATCTTTCGTTTTTCGATATCTTTATTCTGTAAAAAGTTAGAGCCAAAAAACAAAACCCGGCTAACAACCCAGCCCTCTCCCTTACTATTCTCTAGCGCTTTGCAGAAGGTTGTTTTGCCCAGAAGGAAGCGTAGCCGGTACGAGGAAGAAATAACGCTGATCAACATCACCCGAGTTAACTAAAAGATTAGAGTTACCAGACCGTATCCTGAAAAAGCGAAAAAGTGTTCGTGTTACATTGGTAACACAGTGCAACAAATTCAAACAAAATTTCGAGGGACAAGGTCAAACCCATCTCATTCGATAGAGGACCTCAGTAGATGAAAATGTTCGAGTTTTTTTTTAAATTGAGTTTAAAAATGGCGGCTTAAAGCCCCTTCCCGAAACTTTTAAAACATCATACCTCTTGACTCAAATGTCAGAAAGGAATCATTTTTACGTCAAATGAAAGCTAATGAAATGAAGTCGATGACACAATATCCTTTTTGGAAAAATGTAATGAAAAAGGATATGAAGGACCTCAATAAAATTTTAATCCTTGAATATCCTGAGCTAAATTTACATAAGTGACTTCTGGTATAAAAACATTCAAAGATCTAATGATGGCGTCCAATCAACGAAAAATGAGATCTTGTTTTCGGAGGAAGGACTAAGTTGGAGCCATATCTTTGTGGGATCAACTAGAAAATACGCTCGCAAGCCAGAAAGAGCCTGGAAAGAACTTTTGCCATCAACTATAACTTAATGGAAAGAAACACTGCATCCTGAAGAATGACTTTCTTTTCCATTAAAACTTGCTCTCTTTTCAGAATTTTAAACATTCATTCCGTATTTCGATGTAGAAAAATGAGTTTGCTTTGCTCACTTTTAAATTCGGGCATTTGCTCACCGCCATTGCCGGTTGTTTTTTTGGTGCTCTCGGTAAAATGCGAATGTTTATTCTAGGAAATACATCAGAAGAAGAAGAAAGTGCAGTTGTTGTTCTTGGCACGAAGAAGGGGGAAAGTTGACTCCCCTGTTGTGTGAAGAACTCATTGATTTTGATTGATTGCCCTGCAATTTATGACCGCCTCGCAGTGCAGCAAACGACGAGTTGCTTCTATCTGCCATTGCTCGCTGGATGGCGATTCCACGCTGTAAAAACACTTTGCCCCACTCCAAGTCAGCTGCATGTGCGCGCGGCCACTGATAAAAGTGTTGCTGCAGCTTGGTTGCAGACAAGTGTTGCCAACTGCAAGTTAGCTTCCATTGGGGTGTGCAGCCAGTCGCGGCTGCTTATCATAAATTTCGGGCCAATGTAAACAGTTATTGCTAGCTGTGTGTTTTGTTTTGTTGTTGAAGAAGCGTAAGAAGGGGAAATAAATAAATAAAAGGTGTTGGCGATACATAAACATTTATTGATTGAAAAGTACTGCAACGTGAAATGCTAATCCGCCGCTCTCTCTGCTCGCACTGCCAGACGAATAGATGCAGTCATCAATAAAAGCACAGACATCGAGCTCGAAACAACGGAATAAATGAGTCGTCCGTCTCGCCAGTGGGGATTAATTTGGCGCTGAACAATTGATGCATCGCTTCGCTGCAACGGCGACGACCGACGTTTGGAGGAATCGTGTCATTAAGTTGTCTGCAGGGAAATAGGAGATATTTGACGAAATAGTGACACATCTGACTGAAGATGACGCAATGTGTTTTGTTTTACTGATATCTGCCGCAATTAAGGTCGCCAGTTGGGAAGCGTCTTAATTCAAAATTGCATCGAGTTAATGTAGGCGCCGCATCCTAACACAAAGAAGTGTGTCAGTGCGGCGCTGTAAAATTGTTTTACTTATCACAATCACTGAAAGCAGTGAACTGGTTGTGATAGGCGAGGTGCCTCAGTTCTAAATAAAGTGAAGAATAAACTATGAACCATTTTTTTGGACATGTTTAGTTCACAACAAGTGGCAACACTGTCCTTTCTCCAGAATATTAAATTTTTATTAGGTGAGATATACTGCAACAAGAGATATCGCTGCTGTCATATAGCCCATTGTCGCAACGTTTTTATATCCTGTGCGGATGTGTCCTTTACGAAGTGGTGACTCGTACCTGCCACATTATAGAATAGTAAAATTAAATTTATGACGTTTACTGCGAATAAAGAATTTTAAGCACTCGAACTGCATAGCGCAGCGCATAATGCAACAGGAAGCAAACAGTCGCAAAACTGCACAAGGAGCGAGAAAATAAATTAAAGGTCATCAATAGACACAAGCAAACAGCAAAAATAACAGACATTATGATTTTTTGATTTTTATGAATTGATTTTCGGGTTTACCAGGAAGAAGTAATCATAAAAAAGTTTTGGCACAAAGCAACACACGCGCAAAATAATAAAGCAGCCACAGGAAGTTGAGTGTTTTTAACTACCTTAAATGTTAGGAATTGCGAAGCGCTTCATTGCAACAACAATCTTGCGTTGCACACCTCACGGCAATGCCAACTGTCAGACGCAATAGAGCTGACAGCATTTCAAATGCAGCAACAGAACAATTAAGTCCAGCGATTTTTAAGAGTCATTTTCTACAAATCGTCGCATGAAAGAAACGTGGACGAGAAGGACATTGGAAGAATAGACGAGCGTCCCACTGCGCCGCAGCATGGGTGTTCGCAGCGTGCAATGTGCTGCACGTCGTGAATGCCGCTTCGCTGTTTGCGTTCTGCCAAAATCTGGACAAAAGACGCTGCTTCGTTTGCCGCTCTGGTGCTCCAGCAGCGCGCACTCACTGTGCCGAATTGAAATGTTACGCCGCATAATGAAGCGATCAGTGAGCGCTTTGCGTCTTGCGCCGCGCTGTCGGCCTCCTGCTGCTCCGGCCTGCAATGCAAACTCGAAGCACACTTGCAGTATTGCGCCTTGCAGCAGCCAGACAGAAGAAAACACCGCCGCCAGACAGGCATTTTTTTTGCACTTTGCTGGACCCTTCGTCTTCTTGCTGCTTGGGAAGAAGAATTCCATTTGCAGCAGAAGGTTTGTACAAAGATTTGCAGTTATTTGAATTGAACGTGCAAGCGAAATTATGGGCGAAAAGGGATTCGCAGAAGCCTTTAGAGGAGCTAAATGCATAAAAAGAAAAAACTGCAATGCATTTGGAACAAAAGTTGAACTTAACATACAACTACATTAAAAAGAGTTGGTCAGAGTTTTCTCTAGTCGCAAGTTTTGCTAAACTTGCGAGCGAATAAGGAAGCATTTTAATACTTTGAATAATATTGTTTCATTCCCTATTTTATAACATTTTTCGACATTTTCAGCACTTTGCACATTTGCCAAATTTCCACGATTCGAATATGGTCGCATCTGGTGTAGTCCACCAAGCAGGTTCGAATTTTTTGAAACGATGCAATTGTTCCCAAAAAAAGATTTCCACTCTTCTCATCGTCTTCTTTCAGTCACATCATTCTTTTTATCGTTTTGCATGAACCCTCGACAATCTTACACACACTTCCCCCACGCTGCCAATTGTCCAATTTAGAGGCACTTCTCAGTTTCCGCTTGTCATCGCACTTAGACCATCTCACATCAAGTACCAACAAAACAGGACATAAATCATTGCGTCCTTAAATTATTCGACTTTATTGCTGCTGCATGGCGGCTGTTCGTTTTTTGAGCACGTGAGCAGCAAAATGTTGTAAAAAATATACATTTTCAATGCCTCGTGTGGCCTATAAAGGCCAAGAAAGAAAATTGTCTATTTCAGTGATTTGTGCATATCATGTGAGATCTGTGTAAGTTGTACATTCTCCGGTTTCAGATATGACATCTGCACTTTTCTCCAACTGCACTTCCTTTCAGCGGCTTTTTGTGAGGTAACACGAACACAAACACATCACTTCAGCTGCTTCACTCCCACAATAATGGATTCATGTTTCAGTCTCGGCAATGTTGCATGAATGTCCTTTGGGCATTTTCGGTGGAATTCTTAATCTCAATTTTTAAGAATCTTAAGATTTGTTGAATTGTTGCGTGTGTACTATGTATGTCTTTTTGTTTTTGTAAAATGAAATTGAAATCTGAGCAAAAATTAAAGTTTGAAATAAAAAAACTAAAAATTATTACATAAAATAAATAGACAATGCAATGAATTTGTAGAATAAAATATGTTTTATTTTATTTTTTTTAGTGCTTACATAACTCACATACAGTACTAGTGTTTTACTTCCCATTTAGATAATTTTTATTCAACGAAATATTAAAACTAATTCATCATTTATTTGCATACGACATATTTGTGCATCTCACATCATTCTTTTATCTACCGAGCGGTATTCTTTCTTATCTGAGGCAGCATTGAGTCATTACACTATTTCAGAAAAAGTACTTGAAGCAACTAGTTAGTCATAAAGACAACTGATAAACCTTTGTGAAATGCGAAATCATAATGATAAGGCGCCATAAGTTTAATCAAGTCAGCATCATATATGCAAATATGGGCCCACTTACTTGTACTTGGCTTTAGGAAACCCCATGGTGAAAGAAGGAAATGTAAAGCTTCTTGGATTAAATAGTTACATACAAAGAGTTTAAGAGCAGAAAATTGTGTAAATTAACTGTCGTTGAGTCCACAAGGAAGAGAATGAAAATGCTAAATTATGTATTTTCAGATTTGCTTATTGTAAATTTATAATAGGCATGTTTACTTAATTCCCCCCCGGAAGTGGAAATATTCACAGATACCGTTGAATCCAGATCCATTGATATATGAAAGACTTGTTTGTTGCATTCGGTGTGTTCGTGCTTACCTACCCGAAAGTCGGCCCCAATTTCAATCGTCTCAGAGTTCTCCGAATTAGACTTCCTGTCTTCAATGATTACTGGTCTTCTTAACCCATTCCAGCCGGATGGGGTGAAGTTTCACCCCCCTGGAATGGCGATTTTTCTTTGGCTTCCCTGACTAAATTTGTTATGCGATTTGGCTGAATTTTTGTAGAATGAAATGGAATAGATGCAGTTTTATTTCGTTTTTAATAATATTGAAAAATTGTGACATTAAGGGGGGTAAGGGTTTCAGCGTAAAAAAACCACTTTTTTTATGAATTTTTTTCGAAAGTATGAATTGATCAAATTTATCTAAACCTTCTGTACATTATTAAGCATACTTTTAACAATATTCTGTAATTTTTGGTGGCCATCTAAAGTGTAAACTGCCATTTTCCACGAAAAATTCCGCCATTTTGTGGGTGGGAAACCCCCTTAATGTAAAAAAAAAAATTTACTAAACGTTGGGGGGAGGTATTTTATATGTAGAAAATGTGTACCAAGTTTCAAATGAATCGGTTTAGTAGTTTTTAAATGACAGTGAACACGGACTTTGAAAAAGTAGTTTTGAGACCAGAACACTAAAGGACAGCCATGCACTAACCATGCACTAAAGGACAGGGGACTAACTATAGACCATAACTTCAAGAGTTTTGCTTCGATCGACTTAAAATTTTGAGAATATATTCTTGAAATGTTTAACAATAAGATAAGACACAAAAAAATTCGAATTTTCGAAAGTGTAAACCCTTACCCCTCCCTTAAGTTATCCCAATCCGTGTTTAAAGTTGACTAACTGATTTTGTGTACCTTCAGAAAATTCTTAAAAATAGTAAATATTGGAAATTCCAGCCATTTTTTCTGGAGTATGTAGTTCATTGAACTGTATATCTTCTGTGAATTGTTGGTATTGCTTGTACAATCTACCTGCGTAGAATGAATGATTTTCCAGGATGGGTGAAATTTTACCTCCTCTATACCTCAAGGGCAATATCAGGTAGATACCTGAATTTTTATGTATAACTATTCTAAGCACAACTTACCAACATATGCATATATATGCAGGCAGTAATGGGTTAAAGCCGAACGAAATTGTTTACAGTTCATTCGTTCCAATTTAGCTTTTGTGGTATTTCGAGGTTATCCAACTATAGAAAAGGCCTTTGACCGTGAATTCGCGTATTCCTATCCAAGGTTTGGATACACAGAAGTTCATTTCCGCTCACCACTTAGCTAGTTTATCTACCAGCTCATTTTTCTCTGTCTCTTCCCTCCCTGTCTCTTCCCACATGTCCTCTAACACCCTTTTATCAATCCATTTTCACGGATACACCTG
Organism: Melieria omissa; assembly: GCA_963971225.1. Lineage (NCBI taxonomy): Eukaryota > Metazoa > Arthropoda > Insecta > Diptera > Ulidiidae > Melieria > Melieria omissa. The sequence goes on from OZ020268.1 coordinate 86,599,504, forward strand.
TTGAGTTATTTACTTAATTTATTAATTAGTTTTTATTTATTAATGAACCAACCATTAAATAAAATGTTGTATATTTTAGAAAGTACCTGGAAATCCATACAATCACTTCCATTGAGAGAAGAAGTTTGATAATTGTTCCTTTTTAATATGCATTAACTAAAAGATATAGTACGAACCGTATTCATGTTCTCATATTCAAAAGACAGTATCGAAGAGAACTGGTTATCGTGATATGATTCTGTAGAAAACACCTCTTCCACTTCTCTATACCTTTTTGGTTATGAAAAAACAATGGTAATTTGAGTCGCTCAAGGCAGCGGACGTACATAAGTGAAACTTAAGTAATTTGTTTTAAGGTTTGTAAAATTTGATACTCTTGCGCACCACAACAACAGGACCCACAAAAGCAAAGCTGATAATAGGGGCAAGCGGACGTGATCGTTTTTGTTGCCACATTCTCTTTCTAAGGACTTGCGTAAGTACTTAAGCACGCTCTTTGTGTGTTTCCTTTTTTTAAGAGGATTGAATAAACCCGAAACCACTTGAATAAACACTAAGCACGTTCAAAGTGTTGTTGTGTAGGTGTTGTGGTCCTAAATAAATATAGTGACAGAAGAAAGAAGAAAAATGTTGCGTAAGTAAACTATGTGAGCCAAGTTTAGTAGAGATTGTTTTTAGGATTTTTCAAAAATGTAAAACTTTTTTTCAAAATAAAGGCTCTGTTCTATTTGTTTTGCATATTAGGAAAATTGCAATTGCAAATTGTTGCACGCAGCAGTTGGAGTTTGCTCGGCTTCGGTGTTATTCGACTCGCATTAAGAATCCCATACGGCACAGCAACAAGTTTTCGCACATTTTCCATACCGTGAACATGTTGCTCCACATGGCCATAAAAATAAATTAAGCGCGCCAAAGCAATTTACGGCAACAAGCGCAACAGTTTGGCGCACAAACACCCAAAGAAAAGAGCTCATACAAATGCGGCCTCTGGCTGAATGAAAGCATCGAAGCCGTACGAGCCATTTCAACGACTCGAAAAGTAAGTGCGAAAATGTTGAAAAACCTGTTAAGTGTAAAGTACACAGTAGCGACGACGACCAAAACCGCAACAACGACAGCAGCAGCAGCAACTACAACGAAGCCCCAAATGATGCAAGTAACCGCGAATGCCGCAAGCGTCGGACTGCAACAGCGGCAAAAGCGGCCCAGAAAACGTTTGGCACGCATTGAGCACAAGCGACGGACAGTCAGAATGAACGCCGGTGCACATACATAGGTGGCTCAAGATTAAAACAATTCAAATGCGCTCAGTTTGACGGTAAGCACCCTACAATTCGCTCGAAGCCGCCTTCAAGAGTGGGTTGACAAATCTAATCAAATAATTCTAAGTGGTGACAATTGCGGCCGAATTAGAGTTGGCCGGTAAAGGCCAGTAAACGTTTCTATATACTTGAATTATGTTGAAATTGATTCATTATAAAAATAACTTACAATTTCAGAAAAACGCTAGATGGGTTTTATGTTAGTTCGTTGGACCGTGAATCTGACTTTAGGTTCGACTCTTTGTGATTACATGAAAATATGAAACCAAAAACAGTCTCCTTCGGCAGCGTCTCCCAACTGGAATTTGCAACCTTCAGCCACTTATCTTTGGAATTGAATGCCAGAAATTATTATTGCAAAAACTTAAATAACTGAACTAAAAGTATATTTAAGCTTTCCACCGTTTGTGGTGTAGCGTGCAAACGAGCCCCCCTTGTCCGTGTAAGTGCTTGTGCGGGACACGTACTCGTTTTAAACACGCCAGTCACTTAGTCGCTTCGCACATGGCGCACAGCGACTGCCAGTTCACGTACGCGCGAAGCTCCGCACACCTTCACTTACTCGCACTAGTCGTATATGACGGCTGCAAGTGGCAGCGGCCACCAACCACATTTAGCAAATTGGGTCACCAGTGCCACACAGCGTTTTTCAGCTTTGGCAACACAGCTACACCAACGACAACAAAAATGGACGACTATGTTAGATGCCCATTGTCGCGCCGAGTGCGCAGCTGGCGCTGGCGCTGGTGCTGTCAGCTGGCTTCCACTTAATTACCGACTTTGTCTTCGGAAGACCTTAAAGTGTCCATACGCGCTCAGTTGGAAACAAATAGGAAAATCTTTTTAATTCACTGCAGGTGCGGGGAGGGGAAGCGCGACGCTGATCAAAATTGTGCCACAAGTGGCGTGTGACATTAATTGAATTCAATTTTTCTCTCCACTGTTTAATTTGTTTCTTGCTTTTCATGCGACTGCTTCTTTATTGTTTTCTTCTGCATTTGAAACTTTCGCATTGAGAGCGAAATTTAATTCGTTGGACATTTGCAACGTTGTTATTTGCACTGCTGCTGCTGCTGCTGTGGTTGTTATTGTTGCGTTAGTTGTCCTCAGGCAAATAATTACGCCAAAAGTTAACAAACTTGTGATTTTAATTTAAAAAATTCACCAAAGTTTTCGCAGGTAGTTTGGTTTTTTTTTAAGAACTTCTCCATGCACTTGTGTCCATGTTTTATTAGTGAAAAGAATATTGAAAATGTTTGCACCGCATGAAATGACAACAGAAAAATATTCAGTTCTTATATTATTTGTTGTTGCTTGGTTTTGAGAAAATAACTCCAACTCGTGTTGAAATTGAAAGTAATGTGCGACCGAGCATCCAAAGGCGATTTAGCAATGCGCGATGATTTTTGCGTTCGTCTAAAGTGATGACCTATAGAATAATTTTATGCTAATTCTACAAGATTGCCAGTTGCCAGCGCGAGAACATTGTCAGAGCAGTGTCCCCGAAAAGCAATTCACGCTACGTCACTACTATAGGTCAGTTGTGTTTGGCCTCCATGAAAAAAGCAACAAGCAGCCAGATACAAATATATGAGGCGATTTTAACGAACATTCGTTTATTCCATTAACTACAACAACAAAAAACCTAAGCCCATATTAAAGTCAAAATTACGTATTATAAACATCAACTTTATGCTTTTAACGTGCGTGATAATTTGTTAACATATTAGGGGTATTCACACCGTCCTTGTTAGTTTGGTAATTCGTTAATTGGACACTCGGTAAAGTTTTTAACTGTGAATATATTTTTTGCTATAGTTTCGTTAGTCTGGCAACACAGGAGCTATTGTTTCTAACAGCTGATTTTGTACAAATTTGTTGCAAAAAGTGCACAAAAATCAATCCCAAATTGCCCAAAACTGGTGCAACGCGCGAATAGAAAGAAATTGAACAGCTGATCGCAACTTTACCAACTAACGAACAAATTGTCAAGCCTGGCTTGTTACTTTGTTACTCGGTAATTCGATAGTTCGATACTTTTACCAAAACAAAATACACGCACAAAACTACTGAGTACCGAACTAACAAAGTAACGAGCTCGGTGTGAAAACCCCTATTATTTTTACGAATATTTCTCTAGTAAAAAATAAGTGTCATTTTAACATTAAAAAAAATAAAATCAATAATTCAAACAATAAATAAAATCAAAATTAATAAATCAGAAAAACAAGAAACATTAAAAAACAAATATTGGTTTTGGTCCTGGATATTAAATGTTTTTTTAGTTTGGGTGACCCTTCCTTGGAAAGAATAACGGAGCAAAACAGCGGCGACTTACTTAGATTTGGTAAAAAGTTCTGAAAAAACAACATATAGGTCTGGAACTCTAGAATCTTGGTACCACTATGGTTCACTACTTGGTCTTTGTGAGACCTCTTGGGTCACCCAACCTAAGCTAACCTAATGAGTGACCGGGCAAACGTCTACAAATGGCCAAGGTGCTCCCAACTGTAAGATGTAAGACGCTCCAGACTTTGATAATAGTCAAAGTTACGTGGATTTACGGCTGCTAAAGTGTTGACTATGTAGAATTTATAAAAACGAGTGATGTTGCCACCTGAGCATGTTGTTCTCTTGCCGGTGTTGTGTCTCGAACATGAAATACGGATCTTCTTTGCTGTTGAATAAGCCGACGGTTTTTGTCATTGTAGTACGTAGGCCTTCCCGTACTTTGACCTTCTGGTTCCTCCATCTCGGTCAGAAGAGCAGTGCAGTGTCTCGTACAATCTTGTGTTACTCGGTAACACAAGGGTAAGTCGAGGGTACAGCTCAGTGCAGTACGAAGACTGTTTCGCTGGGTTTTGCTTCAAGTGGTAAGAAAGCTTTGTCCACGATTTGGTTTCACATAATCTCCATATCTTCTATGAGTGTTTAAAAAATTCTGTTTTTTAAAGCAACCCCTCGTGCGATATCGTGTGAAATCCTTTCCAAAAGGAAGCAGAAGAAGTATTGCTTTTCCGTCAGCGAGTGACGATGCTTCTGCGGAGAAATTTTTAAACATATAATAATTTTTGGTAGTAAAAAGGTAAACCATTTCAAAGTTTTAAGTTGATTTATAAATCTTACTAAATTAAACATTTTTTGCGTCTTAATATTTTTCCCGAGACTTTAAAAAAATTTTACAACATATCGTACAAATGACCACAAGGGTCTAGTAACCCTTGTGGTCATTGATTTTGTGTTTCACTTGGCAGACATGGGTTATGTAAGGTTAGACATGCGTACTTGCCACTTTCACTACGATCATAAGAATTATATATATATTCAGTGATTTTCTGTAAAACTGTATGAATTTTAATTAACCCTGTGTTTTATTGAGAGGGCTTCATAACAACAAGAACGGTTATTCATATAAGGCCGAATAAATGTGACTCAATTGTTTATATACAAAATTTATATAAGTTTCGATCACGTTTTGATTTTTTGTTGTTATAATTTATGTTTTCTATAAAAAAGATTAATGAATTGTTCATAACCCATAAAAAAATGAAACCGAAATTTCATGCATTTTTACTTCCTTGAGCTATGATTCTCAATCTATATAATTTTTTTTTTTATATTTTGTTGCATTTTATTGCTAAAATGTTCGATGAGAGTCAATATTTTGAAGGAAACATTTTTCTCTAAAAAATGTGGAAATTGACCAGAAAGGGTAATGGGTTAAGTTGAATTCACTTCATGGTTATTGGATTTTAGTTCTCCTCAGTGTGCTCAATGTTTTTTTACCTTGGGACGTGAAAATTCAACAGCACGTTTCCACAGCTCAAGTTATCTTCGCCTGAATCGTCGAGATCCTATGGTATCTGTTACGACTCATGGTTCCAGGTTCATGGTGCCCAGGGTCTAAAGAGCCGATTTGATGTAATTTCGACTTCGTGAAGCTTACTGCGTAGCACCTCAACCTTTCTGAAACTTTTTATGGGAACTGTCTCGTTTTAGCGCTCAGCAAGGCTGACAACAACACTACTCAGTCCCGTAGCCTTGGTGCTAGTTTGCTAGAATCTCTAACTGCTGAGCTGTCGTCTGCTTAGATTCACAGTGATCGAGAGCATATGGCGGTTGAGCACATCTTGAGCATCGCATCTCACCTTTTTTAAATATTACCTAATCATCACTCGACAATTATTATTCCCAATAGCTGATTTCAGTCAATGGTTTTCCTATGGTAAAATTAATGAAAATCAAAACTGAACTTTTTTCACAAATAAGCGTTTGCTACTATACCAACTGGAACCCGTTGCTAACTTACGCTGATTACTGGCATTAAAGTCTCTCGACACTTCCAGGAATTCTAAAGAGCTCCATGCAGTCACAGCTGAGCACAAAACATTCATTGATTAATTTTACTCGTAGATCCTTTCAAACAAATAGTTTGACACCAGAGCACTAAATGCCATCTCTCGCTGCGAACAATGGCGACACGCTTGACGGTAATGGGCCTTTTATTACGTGGGCCTGCTTTATGGTCTTAACTGGTCATGTGGCCAGTGGCGCACTCAAAATTGCACACACACATAAGTGTACAATGAATTCGCAGTTCGCAGAAATTTGTGCAAGAATGCGAAATGTCACGCGTACTCACCTCTCGTCCTGCGGAAGGACATACATACACACGAGTTTCAGATGCACATAAAACCGTGTTAGTCGTTGTTGACGCATCGTAAAGGACATTCGGTGCGGCAAAGGTTTACAAATGGCTGCTCGACGCGTCGTATGGAATTTATGGCGGCGTGTGAATTTATGCCGAAGCGTTCATGGCTCTAAATGAAAGTTTATGACCACATAACGAGCAGCGCACAGTTTTACGTACATTTATGTACCTGTTGCGCGGCACTAAAGTTGAAGAAAGGCAACTAAACTGCTTTAAGATAATGTTGGGAAATTAATTTTTATGTACGTGCGATGCTTCGCAAGGATATCCAATGTCCTTTGCCGAATAACTACGGTTGGAGTTTGGGCATTTCAAAGCGCCCGATTGCAACTGATGGAAGTTGAAGTGTCGTTGATATGGTTTCAGCTTTCTGAGAATCGAATGTTTGTGTTTAATTCATTTTTCTTAGTGATTTTTACAAAACAATTGTGAAAAACTTAACTTTGCTACAACTTAACCTTGTTTTCATTAAACTCACATACAAATTTCATAATTTTTATATATTTTTTATATTCATACAGCAGTTTATATATCAGCAGTTCTCGTGCTGTAACTCAATTCGAAAAATGTCCCACATCATTCTTTGTGATTACGTGCGCAGTTGTGGTGACGCCTCGAGTGATGTACAAATTGGGCGGCAGCAGCGCAAACACGACCAAAGTTTCCGGCCTTAATCGCTCGCCAACGCCAAAGTGACGGCATGCGTAAGAAGCTGTCACCGCCTTTTCAAATGCGTCAGACGAATTTGTAGCGTTTCCGCGCTAATCTTTACACAAAATTGATATGAGCTGGTAAGTGTGATTCTTAAAAGGCGGTGGCTGCATTGTCTACGAGTGCTACACGTACATACATACATATTTAGTATAAAACATTCCATGTAGCATAAAAAGTTGCTTATCTGACGCAACGTTAGGAATTCTTAGACGCACACTTTGCTGGTGGCCGATTGTCGGCCGAAACAAATGGAGCGTGTGACTCATGTTACGTGCTCGGGCCCATTTTCAGCTTCCACTACTTGTTGCCGCTGCATTCCGAGTAGTCGTGAGCTGCAGCACTCAAGCAGCACATGCGGCGTTACTAATGTCCTTATCAATTTTATGACTTCCTTGGGCCGAAGGACCACCAGAGCGCGTGCAGCACCGCACTTTTGCTGATAGCACAGCCAGACCAAGTTTTCTTGTAGGCTACAAATTTAGGTGCAATAATCAGGTTTGCCAGATTGATGTCGGCTGGGAAATTAGTAGCGTTTAATGGCAGTGAATGTAAGTGCTTTTGCCGCTTTATGATTGGGGTCAATGTTCATGCGTCGGACATTTTATTGTGTATCTCAACTAATTTTTGGTGTCTTGTCTCTTGGTGCGTAAGTTATTGTTGTCGTGCGGTAGTCATTTCCCAGATATATGAGTCATTTACGTTTAGGGTCAAGCGTGCTCGCAGTTGAAAGGAGCCGCTTGAGGTAAATAAATAAATTTTAGTACTACTTACAATTGCGACAACAAGATGTTTTGTATTCTAAAATTTTATTGGGGGCCTTAAAAATGAACCGAGAATAATCAAAAAGAGTAAAGCAGCTGCAGAGGTTTGGTTTGTCGAGAGAGTTCCAAGCTTAACTCAACAAAAGCTTATTATTTAAAGCATTCAGAATCAGGTTAGGTTAGGTTACTGGTTTGTCTTAAGGCATCGCATAGACTCCGTTACCAGATAGGCTTCCTTAAAATAAACAGTAGGAGTAGAGTAGTAGGACGCTGGCATTTATTTTGAATGCCCCTTCCAGTCCCTTAATCAGCGGAGTACCTAAGTAAGCCAATCGCAATCGTTCGTAGGACTCGCACAAAAGTGGCGCGACACCAGTTGCCAGTGAAACAATGCCAGTGAAACATGCTGAAATGGATGCTCAGAACATTACGAGGACATTAATCCTTTCGCTATTTTGTTGCCATATGGCAACATACTACGTTTTGAACGTCTGAACCGTCTGTGGTTTCAAGAATACATTTTTCGTTGGTCCTTAGAATAGTTTGAAGTTTTAGGAAAAATACGAAATTAATAAACTGAATATTTAAGTTTAAAGAAGAGAAGTATACACATTTTTTAATGGTATTTCTTGACATAGTAAAGGAAGAAGAAGCAGAAAATTTTAGATGACTTTTTAATTTGACGTTTTCTTTCAATTGAGATCCCTGGTTTTAAAAAATTGTACCTGAAATAAATGAAGAAATATTCATATTTTCGTTATGCGTAAAAAGTTTTATGTTTAAGTAATTATTACAGCCACAACGATGTGGTTGCTCTAATAGAAAAACATTCTAAAATACAGGGTCCGAGAATAAAAATTAAAAAATTTCTTACGGAATGTTGCTAATACAACCACATAGCAGCCTAAAATATAAAACTTAAAATTTTAACTTTCCCCAGTAAAAACCTGTAGCGAAAGGGTTAATCATAAATATAACACTGTAAAACACAAAAAAAACAAACAAGGTTCTGACAACGGATTCTGGTAGAGGGGGCCAAACAAAATATATGTGTATCGGCGTTTTGATAGTTTACGTCTCAATTTTTTTTTAGGGGTCAAAGTTTTCCCCTTTCACCTTCTTATGGTGAATCGAAAACCATGTAACCATGTTTTTGTGAGCATTTAACCCTTTAGCTTCAATTTGTATGGGTCAGTTTGACCCTTTTTTCTAAAATACCAAAAATGTCCTGTAAAACAGTACTTTTGAAGGACAAAATGTACCAAGAAAATATTCGCCATTAAATTCTACTATAGGTCTCTGAATACATCAAAGCTCAGAAATTAACTTGAACGCCAAAATTAAGCCAAAACTGAAAATGTGTTTAAGTGTTTTTTCGTACTTAAACTGTGCCCATTTTTATGGTAAATATATTATAAACCAGTATTTATGCAATTTGGGAAAATTGTTTTATTAAAACAATGTTTTATATGAATCCCGGGATCCCGGGATTTGACTTTTCAATCTTGAAAATCTCGGAATCGCAAAATTGCAAAAAATTGCGATCCCTAGTGTACATACTTAACGTGCCTGAGCTAACGATAGGAGCCTCGTCTTGACATAAAGGAATCTCATTCTGGGAGACGAATGGATTCAAGTTGAGGACAGAGATTCTCGGAACACGTACGTAAGGACACAAAATGTGCGGAGATAGGAAGGGAACCGATGGAGGATATCTAAAGATTCCTCCGGCGCGAGATTAACCTGGACATTCCGCCGCTCAGGTGGTGGGAGTTTATTTCGGCCAGGTTTCTTCAGAGGATTGAAGCTATTTGGGGCCAATCCACCACAATTGGTTTCTGGAAAGTTCTTATCGTATGTACCTGAAGGTTTTGAATAAGTTTTCCATTTTCATTAGTTCTTAACCCTTTCGACCCCAAAGTTTCTTGAGAGCAACTTCACCCATTTGGCATCTTATAGCAAAAGCTACGATTGATTTATGGATTTAATTTAAGTAGGCACCAACAAATTAATATTTTTAAAATCGAATTAAAAATAAATTACACAAATTTTACTGTTATCCCCAAAATAATTTCCAATCATTTGCAGCGATATCAGGGAAAGTTTGTGTTCTAATTGAAGTCTACGAATTGGGTGCGTTTGATCAAAACCCTGTTTCTTTAATAATGGTTAAATAAAAAAAAAAGTGATAATTTTGTATTTTTCCATAAATATTAAATAATTCTTCTGAATATAAAAAATATTGATACAAAATTTATTAACCCCTTTTAAACTAAAATTGTTCAAAAGTAAACTAGTACTAGAAATCTAACAAAGAGGCGTGGCGACTTCAAATATTGTGTGCACACTTCTTAGACAAGTGTCTCATGATTTAAATACCAAAAAGTAATATCGATACACATGGTAAAATTCGGGGTCGAGAGGGTTAAGTATACTTGATTTTATTTATTTTTAATTTTGTAAATTTAGTTTACGTAATTTGAAGTTTAGAACATCTACCACTCCAATGAGAACGGTGGAATATTTATCACTCCTTGAACAAACAGGAAGCAAGATCCAAGTTTTGTAAATCTTTGACGTGTTAGGGGTTCCCTATTAGGGAACTTAAGAGTGATGTCATGCAGGACTATTGTTATGAATAAAGCGAGTAAAAAGACGAAGAAAACAACATTATAGTATATATCCTTGTCATGATCTATCAAGGACAGAGTTGCCAGATGCTCTAATTTCATAATTTTATCTTGAGCCTAAAGTATAATGATTTCATCATTTCATTTCAACACAACTTCTAACGCCGCTGTAACCAGACAACTAAACTGCTACGCCTTTCAAAAACTTTTGATCTGATCAAAGCAAAATAACTATCTGCATCTGTTAAAAAATCAATACAATTTAGATTTTTGAAGCCATTATGAGTAAACGTACAATCAAATCATACAATCTCTGTAAACTGGAAAAACGACTTTTAATATGCTGCCAGGCATTTGGTTTATTTTTTCCAAAAGTACAAAGTTCAGTTAGGTTTTTTTTAAAGCATCAAATAAACTAAACATGTTTTACTTACTTTTTCGACATTCATTGTACTGTGTGGGTACTTACTTCTCCACTGATGACAGACGTTGGCTATAAACGTCAGGTAAATAAAGTAGGAAACTACGTCAACAATAGCAAATACAGCAACACTAACGAATCAATTAGAAGAGCCGAACCAGAGCAGAACGTTAATGAGCAGAAAAGACGCACAAAAAAACTAATAACAACAACAATACCAGGAAAAAGCGCCTTACAACCGCAGAAATTTGCATGCAGCCACGGCGAATACGAATAGTGTGCATTCAGCGACGGCAAAGGGGGAGTACTGCAAAATAAGTAAATAGTAGTAAATGGAATGAAGTGAAAAAGCCAACCGAACAGCAGCAAACTGTCAACAATCTCATTACAAATTTCAGACACAAACGTAAAGCACTCAAAAGCGAAAATGAGCATTGAATGAAAAAGCATTTGCCTCCGCCTCGCCTCACCGCGTCGCTCGTAAGCGCCCAAGAGCGGTGCCTGATAGCGGTTGAAGTCATAGCGTTTTTAATTTATGCCCGAGTGGTGCTTACGCAGTGGCGGGGCGCGGCGTGCGTCTGCTCAGCTGTTTGGCATGCAAAATTAATTATGCCCGGCTACTTGCACCCCCAATGGAGACGAACATGTTTATGACAATTTGCCAGCAAAACAGAAACAGAACCGAAGCACGCAGCACGCTCCGCTGTGCTCCCTTTATGGTGTGCTGACGTCTTTCCGCTTTGGTTTCTACAAATTGGCTCCCTTTGTTGTGCCACTTTGGCGCTCCGAGGGACAGACGAGTAAATAACGGTCGTTGTGGAGCTCAAACTGCAATGGGCAACGTTGCTCTTTTCGTGCGTTTTTTCCGCTGCACTCTTTGAGTGCTGTTGACGAGCTGACAACGGTTCGAGCTAAAAAATGTTTCGCTGTGCTTCTTTTAAATACGTTTGAACATTTCTTACTGCACACAAAATTCTGCCTGCATATCCGCTGCACGGCTGCCACGCAACTGCTGATAAAAGTGCACTGCAGCGCGTGAATTTCGCGATAATAAAATCATAAGCCAGACATTTAAAAAGTTGTTCAAAGTTCCCGGCTTGCGTTGGGTGCCGTTTATGGATTTAGTCCAAAAGCATATTTCACTTGAAAAGTTTAAGAAGGATATAACGCCGCATTAACTTCCATCTCAAGACGACGAAGCAGACGAAAGTTATTTTTATTGCAAAGATTATTTTATTATTGCAAAGACATTTAAATGCATCAACTACAAATGTGCATGGATTCATTTATTAGTACAGAAAATTACAAAGATACCATTTCAAAAGTACCTTTAAATTACAACTTTAAAACGAAAATGCAAAATTGCATTAAGTGGAGAAGTGTATTTGTGTACACTTCTTGAAACCCCACTTGTTTCCAACAAAAACACCTGTTGTAATAAAAAACACGAGATTATGTAAATTTATTGGTATAAAACAAATATGAAAAAGTAAAGTTTTAGCATTCATACCTTCTTTTATGTTTTATCTTTTATCTTTGCTTCGTTTAGTTCTGGAAACAATGTCTTCAGAAAGTTAAATGCCAAACCATTTGTATCCAAACATTTAACAAAATTGTTTACCACACCAAGTTTTATATTTAAGGGTTCGAAAGAATCTTTGTTTTTGGCACAAGCGGTGGATAGAGAATATTATGCTCGTCTAATGTCCCTTCGGCTCTCGGCTCCCATTGTTTTTTAGGATATTGGTTGCCCTTCCATCTGCTATTCTACGTGCAAGTTTTGTAGGAGATTTTAGTACCAATTTTGAATAAGTACGAAATAAACACATAAACACATTTTTAGTTTTCACTTAATTCTGCCGTTCAAGTTAATTTCTGAGCTTTGTTGTATTCAGAGACCTATAGTAGAATTTTATGGCGAATATTTTTGTGGTACTTTTTGTCCTTAAAAAGTCCTGTTTTATAGGAAATTTTTGGCATTTTAGAAAAAAGGGTCAAATTGACCCAGACAATTAGGAGCTACAGGGTTTAAATGCTTCACAATAATGTTCTTCGTAGTATTTTACATCAAATTGCTGAACACATCATATACCAAAAATGTGAGGTTACATGGTTTCCGTATGCCGATTCACCATAAGAATGTGCAAAAAGGGGAAAACTTTGACCCCCTCTAAAAAAAATTTAGAGATAAACATCCAGAACGCCGGTACACGTATATTTTTTGTTGGCCCCCTTTACCAGAATCCGTTGTCAGAATCTTGTTATTAAAAAAAAATTGATTTTGTAATGCAGTGTTATTGGTGTTAATTTATGAAAATCAAATAAATTTTTCTACAGATATTCTCTAAAGATACCTCCTAACTATTACATCCCTGCAAAACTAACGAAACACTACATTAGTAAAATAGGACGTTTGATGAAAAAATACATAAGTAAAAAATTGGGTAAATGAAGAACTAATGAAGAAATGACGAAAAAATGAACAAATAAAGAAGGAAAACCTGTAAAATACACTGCTGCTAAATGATGAGAACCGATTACAAAAATTTTTTGTTACCAGATTTTGTTACAGATTCTGAATATTATATTAGGGCTTTTAGGAAATAGGCCCCACCACTCCAATGTTTCTCCTAAAGATGCCAAATATGACATCGACCTCACTTAGTTTCGAAATATATAAAGAATTGAAAACACTTCTCTGGTTCCAGCTAGTACCCCTGCACGGGGTGTTATGGTATAACACAGTGGCGCACTCAAAAAGGTTTTTAGGAGTTCAAATCTAAATAAATCTATTTTGCAAACATTTTAGTTGCCAAATATTGTTTAACCTAGTGATGGACGCACCAACCCCTCTTCCCCTTCAAACAAAATTAAAAACAATGGGGTTCCCAGGACAATCAATTCAGTGTTCTCCTGGTATGACAACAGGTTGGTTCACTTGATGGCTTTGAAACAAGTTTGTAAAGACACCGGGCTGAAAGATTAAAGACATCGCGATGAAACTTTTACAGATACTGTTAGTATCCCAGCTAAGCATTGATGTCCATAGGCGCATGGGCCCCACACTTTTAAAAGCAGTTGTCATATATTATTAAAAATAATTCATTAGTTTATGGGTGTTCACGACTGGATATGGATGTGATATGCCCGCTCAACTCATTATAGACATTTTTACTGCTATATGCATTTTTTTGTTAATATTTTAAGTATTTCTTATGTTGGAAAGAGAGAAAAAGCAAATTAACATTTAGTTCTTCCACGTGTCTGATTTGAATAAGTTCGTCGAAATCCACTGAACCACTCTTACGTGTTCAGTTGTATTTTGTGCTTTCGATGAGATGATGATGAATCCTCTTTTAAGTCAATGTCTTTTGTTTTTATTTCAGGCATTTTTGCTTTTCTTCGCTGGTGTCAAATTTAGCGCGAATTATTCTATATTTAAGCGAAAACGTGCGCAAGCGTACGCACGTGTGCAAAATTCTTAATGCGACACACTCAAATGAAAATGTTAGCCAGTTCAGTGTGGTATAAAAAGTTTAGGTAGAAATATCCTTTGGGCTTGTTGTAATCGTTGATGAAGCCAGCTGCAGCAGCTTCTGGATGTGCGTAAAATAGTTGTGGGTGCACTCTGAGGCTTGAACTCATTCTAACGCAAACGAAATTAATGAAAATATGTTACAACTCTTGTAGCTGAATATTATTCAAGTACTCAATATTTATTGATTTAGAAATTGTAAATAAAACTATGTACCATATAGTATTTTCTTAACATTTTAATTGTGCATTAAATGTCGTTTTCGTACAATTTTAAATTTTATTAAATTGTTCTCTTAGTTTAGCTATCGTGTTGATTTATTGTGAACATTTTTATGACTGTCTGCGTGTTTTGTGTAATTCTTTTGGGTTCTTTATTCAGTAATAGTAGCAACAGTTGCATAAAAACATCTCAAACTATTGAATTGCGCTAAAAACAACTCAATAGCTAATATGGCAAAAAAGTTGCAATCTCGGCAATGTAACAGTAAATACAATTCTTAAATTTTACCAAAAATATATAAAGTAGTCATATTTACAGTGGAATCACTAACAATAAGTTTTGGAATTCGAAAAAGTTGAATTTGAATGATTTCTTTTGATATTTTATTTATATTTTGCGATGAACCTAACCCGTTGTGACAGTATCCTACTCTTTGAAGTTGAATTGCATAAAATCTGTGTTCAAAAGCAATAACCGCTTAAGTCCATAAGTCTCTATCTATCATCTTTTTTGAGCAGCACGCTTTAAAGGAACATGCTGGGCATTCAAAACTCAAAGATGTCTTAAGTCGACTTTAGCGTTTCAAGTTTTTGACCACAAAAATAGTTTATGTTATAATTAAAAAACATATTTTAAAGACTGAAAGGCAACTCACTTTTTGTCCACTTTCAATTAATTATACTTGGTAATAATAATATAAGTAATTTAAGTGATTTAAACAAGTATTGATTCAATGGATTGTGGGGTCGGCCAGGCAGAGAAATGTGTGATTTGTTGTTTCTGAACAATTGTAGTCCTTCACAATTGCTTGTAGTCACTTCATTAATTAATTGTGACTGCATTAACTCATTAAAAATGAAAATTCAATAAACAATAACTTGTAACTCGGATGCATTAACTAAAATGTCGAGATCACTGGTATTTGTACAAAGTTAAATACTTGAATTCAAAGTGTTTTAATTTAGTTTAAATTGATTGAAAACAGTTTGCAAAGGTAATTGAATTAAAATAAAATCTAGTATAAAACTGTATATATGAGCACTGCTAATGAGTTTTTTAATTTATTGCGAAACAGATTTCCATTAGACTAGATCAACACTCGTAAATCTTGGAACTTGATCCAATGAATTTACGATTGAAACCCTCACTGAGCGCGTCTTAAGATTCAATTTTATGAACATTAGTTGAGCTATGTATACACACACACATATTTGATAAACACTTAAGCACTTTCATGGGCAGTGTGTAAAAAAAAAACAAACAAACAAACCATTCGAACAAAATTATATCAATTATAATTACATTGATTATAGATTTCGCATTTGAGAATGAAATTTGTTCAATAATCAGCACTTCATCTTTGTCTCTTCGTATGTAGTATATATGTATGCAGTTGTATGTAAAATAAATCTTTCTAAATTATATATCTATTGCAATTACAAAGTTACAAAACCCAGATGTTGCAAATAAGTATGCATATTCAAAATTAGATATATATTAGCTGAATGCAAGTGGAAAACAAAGTTGAATGTGTACAACATCTGATAGCAAGTCTCATGATCATAACTTGAGTTTGTTATTCGTTAGCTGCCGATGCCCAATTAGAATTTATCGTAGTTGAAAATCCAATTCTAATAACCAATTCCAATTCTAATAGTATGAAACATTAATACATCTAGTAGTCGTATTTGCTGGGCGTTGAAAGAGGTGTGATTTGCCGTTCTAAAGAGCCAGTTTTTACCGAGCTTTTATTCTTTATTGCCAATTCATGTACATATTGAACATTTGAGCGGTATGACAGGTGCCACACCCTCTGCCCAACGGCCGGTATGCCATTACAAAAAATGTGTAAAAAGTGTCACTACAAAAAGTTTATATTCAAAGTGACCGACCAGGCATACTTTACTACAACATATCGACCTCATATCGAGATTCCAGACTTACTTCGTATTAAAAAATTAAATCCTACAGGAGTTTCCATGTTTTATTCCCCAACCTTGCTATGATCATACAAAACAACCTAACCATAAAGCAAGTTTCAAATGGCTGTCGATTATGCTGTCGACTGACCAGCCTGACTGGCTGGTCAAGGCAGGTCTTCAGAGCTTCACCATACTAAAAATATCGGCCAATAAAAACCAATAACAACTTTTTTAACTAGCTGTCGTTTAGACTAGAAAGCTTAGTAAAACTAGACTAAAACTGAGTCTCAAAATACAAATATCTCGATAGGGAATATTTGTTGTGAAAGAGCCTTAATTTTTTTTTGTTTTGTTGCTATGACATCTGTCAAGCATATTTAGTATACATCAAGTCATTAAAATTTTCGAATTTTGTACCAGATAGTCATGATTTGCGAAAGCATTAATTTTGTGTTTTCATTTGAAGAAAAATGCTGCAGAGTCGCATCGAATGCTTGTCGAGGCATATGGTGATCATGCTCTATCAAGAGCAACACGCAAAAGATGGTTTCAACGGTGCAGAAATAATGATTTTGATGTGAGAAATGAAGAACGTGGAAGACCACCAAAAAAATTGAAGACGCCGAATTGCAAACGATATTGAATAAAGAAATGTTAAATGTTGCACAAGCAACCATTTCTGTCCGTTTAAAAGCAATGGGAAAGATCCAAAAGTGTGGGAAATGGGTGCCACATGAATTGAATGAAAGGCAGATGGAAAACCGAAAAAACACTTGTGAAATTTTTCTTCAAAGACACGAAAGAAAAATCAATTTTGCATCGAATTGTTACGGGCCTTGAAAAATTTATTTATTTTAAGAATCCTAAATGGAAAAAATCATGGGTTAATCCGGGGAAACCTTCAACATCGACTGCAAAACCAGATCGATTCGGCAAGAAGACAATGCTGTGTGTTTGGTGGGACCAGAGTGGCGTGGTGTATTACGAGTTGTTAAAACCTGACGAAACCGTTAATACTGATCGCTACCAACAACAAATGATCAATTTGAACCATGCATTGATCAAAAAAAGAATGGGCCAGAAGACACGGCAAGGTAATTTTGCTCCATGACAATGCAGCTACACACAAAGCAAGACCGGTTCAGGATACAATCAAAGCACTTGGCTGGGAGCTGCTACCTCACCCGCCGTATTCACCAGACTTGGCTCCTTCCGACTACCATTTGTTTTCATCGATGGGACACGCATTGGCTGAGCAGCACTTCGATTCCTACGAGGAAGTCGAAAATTCGGTGTTTGACTGGTTTGCTTCAAAATACAAACAATTCTATTGGCGCGGTGTCCACAAATTGCCGGAAAGATGGACAAAATGTGTGGCTAGCAATGGCCAATACTTTGAATAAAATGTTTTTTACTTTTCCATTAAAAATTAGTGTTTTATTTTCGCAAAAAATGGCTCACTTCATACTGATATACCTGGTAGGTATTTTCATGACCAGGGTCTTTGAGACACAAGACTGTCTCTTTCAATTACTTATGTAAAACACATTTATTTGTAAGCTTCCATACTGTATTAGGATATCTGTGTTCCTCAGATTAAAGCTAACCCATCTAGTAATTTACTGTTTTCATGAGTCCGGTCAGTGAAACAGAGTCAAGAGCGCCTTTGCAAGATACATAGCTGCCATCTCTCGAACCTTTACAATTGGTTTTTGGAGATTTAGTATTTGTTTAGTCACTAGAAAACGGCGGCACATAGATTCCACCACCAAATAGGCAACAATGACTGAAATAATTTATGAGATGAACCCACAATGATGAAAAATTTACATATTCACGTTGAGTTATTAATTTGTTTTTTTCATCGTGAAAAAACGAATATTGTCTTCATTGATATTTTGTCTGTTATTTTTTGTATTCTGGATCGTTTTTGCAACATTTTCGGACCATATTTCTTTCACAGATAAATACGATATTAGTAAAAAAGATGCAACTATGGTAACAGATACCATTAAAAAAACATTCGCAAGTAGATATTGCAAATTATGGATTTTGGCGACGTCTACTTTTGCCTGACCTATCTCAAGTGATGTGTCAGCAATAGTGAATCAGTCATCGCTTTACCTTTCACACCGCTCATTCGCCTAGAGAAATAGCTGGACATGAGTGGGTAACAGCTCCAACGGTCTTAACCCATTCCTAGCTTCGAACTATTTTTGGTTCAATGTTTCCAGATATCTGAAATTACTTTCTCCTAAATCTTAAAAAAATACTAAAATTTCCTCCCAAAAGTTAAAAAAATGTCCTAAAACTTTTTTTTTATAATTTGCGACATTTTAAAGGAATTAAAAATATATAGATTAAAAAAATATATAGATTTAAAAATATATAGATTTTTTAATGCAGCCTTTTTTGATTTATCTTCAGCTTAACAACAAAAACTCAACAAAAAAATATATATTACAAATGAATTAAACAAAAATTTTTTGCAATTTTTGGCGGGATTTCATTGTGACAGCAATAAGTGAGAACGAGAAAGAACGAGCTTACATTTTGTAAGCTTACTAATTTTGAACACAATAGGGTGCTTTGACAATTGAAACAGTTGCCAGAATAAGTTTTGTTGCCAGTGTTCCCAATACATCATACTTCGTTTTCCAAAAATATCCCAAAAATCGTTTAAGGATCCGAAAAATCCCCTAACATAAAATACAAATCTCCTAGATATTCTCCTAAACAACTCTTCCTCCTAAAAATTCTAAAATTCTAAGAATCTCCTAAATCTACGAGGAAATCTCCTGATCTGGCAACACTGTTTTGGTTCATTTCTGCCTGGAACATACAGACCCAAAACAGCAAAGCACATGTCAACTGATAAAACAATTTCAGAGGTTTTCAGCAAATTCATGTTTACAAATTTGAAATAAAAATTCGCCGTATTAATTGGGTTGAATATGTTTGAAGTTTACTCATGTGAATTTTTGATCTTTTGAATGTTTGATTTGTGTATTTTACAATTTGTAATGCTAATTCAAATATTGTTAAATTGTGATAATTGTTTAACTAACTAAAGTAACTATAATCAAATATTACAAATAATCAGTCTTTGTTTGAACTAATGAATGACTA
This sequence comes from Melieria omissa, assembly GCA_963971225.1. Lineage (NCBI taxonomy): Eukaryota > Metazoa > Arthropoda > Insecta > Diptera > Ulidiidae > Melieria > Melieria omissa. The sequence continues at coordinate 86,618,871 of OZ020268.1, forward strand.
AATGACTAAATTATAAATTAATAAATTGAATTTACTTTGAAAAATAAAACAAATCAAAAGTCAAAATTTAAATAATTAGTCGAAATATAAACATTTAAATTGAATTGCAAGCAATTAAGGTAATTGCATTATTTAGTCTTTTTTTCGTATTTTTACAATTTCGCTATTTACATAATTTACATTTACAAAAGTGCAGCAACTCGTCTGGTGGGCGTGGGCAATCACGCTATGGTCACCCCGCTGCAGGCGTCGTCGCTGCCGCTGTTATTGCCGGCTGCAGTCATTTCCGCCACGCAAATGGTGATTGCCTCCGCCTTCTCATTAGCGCCCAGCAGCGGCGCGGCAACACCGCCGGCAGCAGCGTCGGCGGTGTCGTATGCAGGTGGCGCCTCCAGCGCTGCCACTTTCAACGATTTTCGTTTGCTCTGTTGTTGCAAGTGTTGTTGTTGTTGCTGCTTGTTTGGTTGGTGCTTTTCGCTGTTGTGCTGCCGCACAGCGTCCTCTTTCTCCCAGTTGGACGCGAGGAGGTGGTGGCCGGCTATAGCCGGATGATGATGCACTGCCGCGATTGACGGATACATAAATTTCATGCCGTAGGAGAAGTGCTGATGATGATGATGGAGCGCCTCGTCGTAGGTCGGGAGACCGGTGGCGATGGTGTAGCACGGCGGCGATTCCATCTGGTAGTAAGCCGCATCGGCTGACGCCTGGCCGTGGGCCATCAGTCGGTCGCAGAGCACCAGTGTGCCGTCGGGGTACACATCGTTGTTCAGACATTGCGAGCGAATGTCCTTGTCTACAAGCGAGAGGAGAAGGGGAAAGGAAGTCATGATTAGTTAAAATTCAAATATTAATCAACTTTGGTTTATGTTTTCGATGTTATGATTAGGTTATGCAAATTTAATTAGGATGAACTTGTTAAATACACTGAGAAGAGTTGTACTGAAAGAATTCTCTACGAGGAAAGTATGCGCTTGAATGTGACTACAGATTTCATAAACTTCAATCAGGCTTCTAGCAGCTGTCATGTTCTTATTAAACCTTCACCACATAATCGAACTTATCATAGTTTTAATCTCTTGGTATCTCACAAAATCCCTTCTGTGAAGCAAACAAGAAGACATTTCGAAGAAAATAAGCCCCCTTCAGTCCCCTTGGCCTCAGGAAACCCGCTCAAGATTGCGTAATGCATGGCGAAGCGGATAATACCAGCATAGCTGTCAATCATGATGGTTTTTAATTCATGAGCGGGTTGTTTGTTGAGCCTGCTTCAGCATGCAGTGAACGTCTGGGAGAAGGATGCAACAAAAGGGGGCATGCCATAATTGATAATCGATAAGAGAGAAGGAAGGGGCAGCAATAATACGAGAATATAAAAAAATAAAAGCCCAAAAAAATGCTTCAAATGTAATGAAGTTGGCCAAAGACTGACAAGTACAGTATGTCGAATGCATGAGAGAAATATTATAATAACAAAACATATATATTGCTGTCACAATGAAGTTGTTATTGCGTTTGATTATAATTATAGCAGAAGCACTTGTCGACTGCGAATACAATGGATGCGTTTGCTGTCAGTTTGACATGTGTGGCTACCACACGCTCGGCTGTCGGGCGAGAGAAAATGTGTGCAGCACCAATGACAGCTCACAGCAAACAGCTGATAGCTGTCACATACATCAACTATTGTAAAAACTGCAAGGGGAAACGTGTTGACATCTCAAAAGCATACTGAATGGGTATTTTAAATCTGAATTATAATGTAAACAATTTTTTTAGAATTTACCAAAAGTTTGTTTTATAGGCATTATCACTTATTTTTATTATACAATTGTTTGTTATCGGTTTTTTTTTTAATATTTTAGAAATTCCCTCAAGCCTAATCATGAATATCTGTTTAGTTTTTAATTGTAATTTTCCAGGCAATTGTGATTGCCGCATAAATCGCTTTGAATGGAAGCGCTGCTTTAAATCGAACCCTCCCAGAGGGAACATTAAATCGCGCACCACAAATCATTCCCAGCACTTCCCCAAAGTGCATTTACTACGCGACGCCCAACAACTCGCTCCGCACACACCGCGTCAACACTTCCTTGCCAGCTGTCGGAGCCGAGTAACTGCGCTCGTACGCTTCATAAAATTCATGTGCGAGTATGTAAAACAAACCATTAAATTTAAAATGCAATGCATAAAAATTTTCGCTACCTACTTTTTGGCGCACACACTGTCACCGCATGTTGCAGCAGCGCACGACCGTAAAAACTGTTGTTGATGCCGGAAATTGCTGACATTTAACCACTGTCGCTCGCACAGACACACCAGCCAACCCAATGCCGTCGAGCTGTTGTGGGGCCGAGAGAAAAAAAGCACCCGACTTGTTGCTGGAGCGGCCGTGGAGAAGTGTTTCATTGAAACTTAATGCGGCAACAAAGTTCGCAATATACATTTTTATAACAAAACACGCGCCAACTTTGGCAAAAGCGTCTCAATTGGAATGCAATGAGAGCATCACATGGCTAAAAAAATGTCATGTCTTAGTCATGGCGAGTCTTAGTCAAACATTGACATTTGTAGACGGCATTCAAAACCTAAAAATATGCAACAAACACTGAGACAAAATATTGATGTGACTTCAACGTTTTCGCACTTTCGGCGCGTGAAAATATTTCAATTTACAAAAACTAGTTGAAGCCGGCAACAAAATCGCACGCAAGTGTGCAAGTTTTATGGCATATTTCCCCGCTGCGTTTGACTTTTAGTGGCAAAATGACATACGCTCGCACACGCACGCTGGCACTTTGCGAGGACGCAAGTAAGGAATTAAAACGCAAAATGCGAAGCTCACACAAGCTGCCGGTCGTGTGTAGTGCGTATGAGTGTGTGTGAGCGTGTGTGTACGTGCGCGCAAATGTAGGCAACAATTTAACAAAGTGCAGAGCAGACACACAGCTGCATTGTGCGCTCTACAGTTGGTAGTAGATGGCTGTGGTGCAACTGGCGGAGTTATCAAACATTGCTTTGGTTCATACAAATGAGGTAAGTATTGTGAGGCATTATGACACTTGAAGTGTTGTAAAATATAAAGCCAGGTAGACTATGTTACGAACTATTTTTCAACTTTGGACTAACTTTTGTAAGTGTTTTTTGCTACATTTTTGCCCACTAAAGCCAACCCCTGATCCGGAGTTTGCTGGAGCGGGCCACAGAGTTCCTTTTGGTGCCCAAAAAGATAGTATCTAGTTATTCAAATTGTCACGCGTTATTTCAAATGGCTTGTACTGATTATTAGCCGCTGACAGTTAGACAAGTCTACATCAATTGAGAAGTTGTCCCAAAGTGCAAATACTTCTACTTGACAGAGCTTGATTCCCTTAGAAATACAGTCTACGGGTAAGTCCCATGAAAATGTATTGTGTCAGGTGCCTCCTCAAGTAACCTTTATAAAGTTATCAATGCAGTTACCCATCAAAAAGTTCACCGATTTTAACTTAGAACTCATTTGGCTTCGACTGATTGCTCCATGCATGATGACCACGCAACTCATCATGCAATTTTTTTTAATTTATTTTGATTCATCAAGCCTTTCAAATATAATTAAATCACATAGACGCTGCTTAACAAATTTGAGCCGAATCTTGGTACTATTTCCTTTTCCTCGTTCAATTTTTGGTCAAAATTTATGAATATTGAAGCAATTTTTATTTAATTTTTCAAAATTAATGTTTTTCAAAAGTGTTTCAAATTTATGAATATTGAAGAAATTTTTATTTGAATTTTTAAAACTGATGTGTTTCAGAAATGTTTAAAATTTCTGAATATTGAAGCAATTTTTATTTGAACTTTTAAAATTGATGTGTTTCAAAAGTGTTTCAAATTTATGAAAACTGAAGCAATTTTTATTTGAATTTTTAAAACTGATGTGTTTCAAAAGTGTTTCAAATTTATGAAAATTGAAGCAATTTTTATTTGAATTTTCAAAACTGATGTGTTTCAAAAGTGTTTCACATTTATGAATATTGAAGCAATTTTTATTTGAATTTTTAAAACTGATGTGTTTCAAAAATCTTTCAAATTTATGAATCTTGAAGCAATTTTTCTTTGAACTTTTAAAATTGATGTGTTTCAAAAATGTTTCAAATTTATGAATCTTGAAGCAATTTTTATTTGAACTTTTAAAATTGATGTGTTTCAAAAATGTTTCAAATTTCTGAATATTGAAGCAATTTTTATTTGAATTTTTAAAACTGATGTGTTTCAAAAGTGTTTCAAATTTATGAAAATTGAAGCAATTTTTATTTGATTTTTCAAAATTGATGCGTTTCAAAAATTTTTCAAATTAACTCGAAAAACATTGCTCGGAGATGTTATTGCGCGGGTGCGTCACTTTAGTTCAGGGTTTCAAAAAGTCCATCAATATCCTCTAAAATGCATACTTTCACTTGTTTTAACTTGTGAAATGCATTTATTTTATTTATTTATTTTCGTTTCTTTGGCCCCTGAGGCAACGAACCTGACAGTGTCCTTTGGCGCAGCTGTTGCCTACCTCAACTGACTGGCAGTTGCTTAAATTTAATATTTGTGTACGTTTTTAATTTATGTTTGGCAATTAATTGCACCAGAACAAATATGCCGCGGGCACAGCTGATGAATTTGTATTCAAATAAATAAATGCAATTTTTAAGCGCCCAAAGGCTGACAATGGTTTTGCAGTTGTAGCTTTGCACCTCCACATGGACACAACTGGGCCCCACTTCATATGTGGAAACAGAAATGCGCAACAGAGAATTTATTTTCAGGCCAGCAGAATTTTGGCGCAGCCACACACATTCACATGCGGTGTCTATGTTTTTTTGCAGCCGCCTGTAAGTTGTTGGTTTTGCAGAGAACAAATTCTATTTGAGCCAAAACAATGGAAAAAAGGAAATGGCATGTTTGGCATTCGAGTGGCAGTGGTTGTACTTGGTGAGTCCATGTCGGTGTATGTGTTGATTTGAAATATTTATGGCGCACACATCGAGTGTGTGGCTGAAAGTTTCTGCTTTTTTGATGGACATTTTTTTCAACAATTTTTATGCGCTTTAAAAAATTCAGCGTTTAATATATCCGAGTACTGAATTTTAGCTTCCAATGGCAATTGTACTAGTTTAAGTTCAAATTTAAGCTAAAGTCTCATTTCATCTCCCACCAAGCCACTGTGTGAAATGGCGCGTGCACATCTAATTAACTGACAATCACTTTCGCAACGCGAATGTCGTTTTTTAGCAGCCGACACTTGTGTTCACTTAAGCGCCTACAAGCATGCAACAAATATTGTAAATTCATTAGCAGTCAAGTTTGTGTTTATCTGCGCCTCCACGCTTCTCCGCCGCCCACTTCTACTCAAAGCACATTCTACAGACTTGCGCTTAATTACTTTCTGCTTTTGAATTATGCAGAATTATCCAAGGCGCGCCCACGCAACGCACAATTCTCCCCAGGGTTGCCAAATACACAATGGAAAGAAAAACTCAAAAAACAACAGCAAACGCACAAGTGTTCAGCTAATAAATTTGTTGTTGGCCACTGCCGCTGGCTGTGCGTGTGGAATGGGCGCGAGGAGCGAGGAGCCAAGGCTCTAATTGATAGCAAGTGAAAAGGTATCGCGCGGCTGCCGGCCAATGTCCAACTTTGCTGCGAAAATGTACGTGTTGCGGTGTGTGCGCTTATTTTCTAGTGACAGCTTAATAAATGCGACTAATGCGCAAATTTACTACCTGATTCGCTAAGCTCCTTAAGTATTTATAAGATAAAATAGTGCAGAGCAATAGCGGCAGCCAGCTTAGCTGGGTTTATGCTTGTGCGCAAAAAGCAAAGCATACATTTAGGTGCACGGCATACACGCAGACCGAACGAACGAACGACTGACTGACCTACAAACGTGGCCACTAAATTATAAATGACACACGCAGCACGAGCGCGGAGGGAGCTTACGTGAAAAGGACAACCAGCCAGCTGCCAAAACTAATTCAACTAACTAAACTAATTAAGCTGTTTACGGCTGAGCCTTCAAGCCTGCTACACATGCACAGACACACACACACATATATAAACATTTATATTGTACGTGAAGAGAGCCGAGTGGACGTAGTGGAAGTGCGTAAACCGTTTCAGTGTAAACAATTAAATTGATAGATTGTGTGCCTATTGAGCGTCGTTCACCTTTTAATAAACACAAAGTGCAAACATTCCTTGGCCGAGTTGAGTGGGAGGGGCGCGAGAACGAGCGCAAACTTACTAATGCTCGTTGGCCAAATTGACAGTTTGACAGTTTGTTGGTTAGGCGAAAGTGATGAGCAGCTCAGTGCAAAAACAAACCGTTGCAAGAGAGGGGTGCGGGGCAAATGCTTGTTATGGCGCGCACATAAATCATGGGTCTCTTCTTTGGCAGGAAAGCGTGGGAGCAGGACAAGAAGCTGTGGCAAACAACAACAATAACAACAAAAAGTTGAAAACCGTGTTAAATATTGTGCGAGTGTGTATGTGTGTGCGTGTGTATGAGGACGAAAAGTTTGTGGCTGCTTTTTGGGTCTTAAAGTTTCGGGCAGATTTGTTTGCGGCTTGTAATATTTGGTATATGAAATATTTTCGGTTATTAAATTTTGGCAACACAGCGCTCTGTTTTAGGGGCTCTACGAGGAGCAACAGGTGTGGCCATGAGTTGCGGTAAGCACTGACTTGAAATTAATCCGACAACGTGCAATTATCGGGTACTGACTACGGCTGCTGTATTGCTGCACACACAGATCGATTTCGGCTTTAAACAGTTTCATGAACTCAAATTTAACTCACTGAGGGGAAGTATTTAGTTATGATAACAATTTGTTTAGTCCCAACTATTGTAATGGAGATTGAGTGACAAAGTTGAAAGCAAAACTTTAATCAACTAAAAATAAGTTGAACTTTTAAGCAAGGAAAATCACTGTTCGGATGAGAAAAAGTGATAAATTTTAATATGGACGAAACAGCCATTAATCAGGGAATATTATGTGTAATAGTCAGGCGGATAGTCATGCAAATGCGTGATTTTAATGGACAATCTTAGAACGGAATGAATAAAATATCTCTGCCATTCATAACATTTTCTTTGAAGTCACATTCGATTGCTCTGCATATTTATCATATTTTTGCTATTAATGCATAATTTTTCATTTATTTAAAAAAGCATATTTTGAAAATTTATAAACCTTAAAAAGTTTTAAAATTTATACCAGTACAGTGGTTCATTTAGGGAGTTTTGCGTACAACTTTTGAGCCCAATTCCATTCGAAGCCATATTTTGCATCAGCAATTTTTGTATTTGGGTGGTTTAAACCCTCAAAACACCCCTTGCGTGCACCACTGCACCCAAGGTGCTGTGTTATTTTTTGTAAGCACATAGACAAAGTTTTACGAGAAACATCTAATTTTGTTTGCAGAATTTACTGCATAATTTCACTTTTGATCGGAATATTTTGACAATGGCATCATGGTAAATTTAAATATGAAAGAGGGATATTTTTAGAAACTATATAATGAGCCAATGAGCGGGAAGCTAGGCCTTAGTCTCGCGTAAGCGGGCTGTCGTGCCAGTCAATTATTATTATTATTATTATTATATAATGAGCCAAAGAATAAAATCAATTGCTTCCGATTTTTTCAAAATTCATTACCACAAGTTTAAGTATTCAATTTCCGGCGAAAAAAGTGTTCGATGTGGCAGTTAGAGGTCGACGGCGAATAGGAAGGCCGTGTCTCCGGTGGAAGCATCAAGTTGAGGAGGCCCTATCTTCTCTTGGTGTAACCAACTGGAGAAGGCGTACAAAGCAAAGAAGGCTGTAACCCGGTAACGGGTTGTTATGGCCAATTAAGTAACTAAGTAGTAAATTTGTATGATAGCTCGAAGTTTGCATCTACGCAGCTTCTTCACAGATCTCTGAGTTAAGAACTTCTTGCTTGCATTTTCATTTGATTTGCTTGCTTGCTTTGTTATCAAATTTTTATTATCGAAATGTTCCCCTCTATCTAATTTGGGTGGTATTTGTGTTGAAACAGCACAATTAAAAAAACATTATGCACCTTTGGACAATGCGCATCGTTTAAAGGACCCAATGCTGTAGGGATTGTCGACTTTTGAAACCTTCGACTGCTATCTATAAAAAACATATTTGATCAAAATTATCAGGTGTACAACTTTGCTTCCGCCGTTTTCCGATAGGTGGCTGTACCGGCTGAGGCTGGTTGAAATACATAGATGGTAATGCCTTTAAAGAGAGTGTGGACAGTGCCTAACGAATTGTCATCGCCGTTTCAGTGACAGTTGTTCTTGTTTTCGTATTATTCACGCTCGAAAATGTCCGTTTATGTGCCCAATTCTCGCCATTTGCGGGAAGTTTTACTTTTCTGTTACAATTCGAAAAAAAATGCAGCTGAAGCGCATCGAATGCTTTCAGAAACTTACGGTGATGCTGCTCTGAGTGAAAGAACGTGTCGGGAGTGGTTTCAACGTTTTAAAAATGGTGATTTCGATGTCGAAGACAAACATGGTGGTGGAAGAGAAAAAACCTTCAAAGATGAACAACTAGAAGCATTGCTTGATGAAGATTCGTGCCAAACCCAAGAAGAGCTTGCCGAATCGTTGGGAGTGAGTCAGCAAGCCATTTCAAAACGTCTCAAGGCCCTGGGCATGATTCAGAAAGAAGGAAACTGGGTGCCGTACGAGTTGAAACCGAGGGACATCGAGCGCCTCACGTCGCAAAAGTGGTCAAAAAGTACCTGGAAACGCTGAAATGGGAAGTCTTGCCCCACCCGCCGTATTCCCCAGATGTCGCCCCTTCTGACTTCCACCTATTCCGTTCGATGGCACACGGCCTGGTAGATCAACATTTTCAATCCTTCGAAGAATTGGAAAAATGGATTGCTTCATGGATAGCGTCAAAAGAGGACTCCTTTTTTCGAGCCGGGATCCGAAAATTGCCGGAAAGATGGGAGAAAGTTGTCGCTAGCGACGGACAATACTTTGAATAATACATCTGTAAGCACTTTTTCGCAATAAAGCTTTTAATTTTGGAAAAAAAACGGCGGAAGCAAAGTTGTACACCTGATACAAATGGAAGTTTTTCTTGAAAAGATTACACAATCTGTCAATCAGTCAGAATTCATCAGTTTCAGAGCTTTCTTATTGGCAAAAATGTAGTAATACGTAATAATATATAAATATATTCAATAGCTTTGGTTTGAGCTATGATACTCATCTCTCTATCTAGACCAGAGGTGCCCATGCCCTATGCTCTCGTTGCTCATTTGTTTTTGTAAATGCTCTTCAGCACAGGCTGAGGAATCGAGTCCCTCATTTGTTTTTGTAAATGATCGTCGGCATAGGCTGAGCATTCTAGTACACACACACATCACCGTATGCTTTGTTGGTGCAAATCGACGACTGTTATCTTCCACGTAGGTTTTGTTGTTGTTTAGCGTATGAATCAATTGTATTGGTGTTTGCTCTTCCATAAGAAGGTTTTGGGCACCCCTGATCTAGATGAAGATGGAAAACTCTAAGCTCTCTTTTCTTTGACAACTTGAATGACCTCAGTTCAGCTAACATCAAAAACTTGCTTGAGTTCATTCACAATTCAAAATGGCTTGAATAGGATTCTCGGCTTACAGTAAGATAGACCTTTCAATTTGTGGTATCACAACGGGTTCTTTCCGTGGCCTAAGTTTGTTTTCGGCAAGTTCCAAGACCACCTTAACCTCTAACCTTTCCTTTGGTTCGAACGCAATCTGACGACGAAATTTTGAAAAATTGTCAACTATTTTCCAATGCAATTTATGCTGCTGTATCAATGCTTAAAAAAAAACTACATTGTAAATGACTTTTTGTGTTGTCGCTTATTTATGACAATGCAAAGTTTTGCGCACATTGTTGCCGAATATCGCAGCGCATAAATTGCGCGCTGATAGCCGCCAACTGATAGCAGCTCGAGGTGCCACGCGCGAAATGAAGTATGCGGCGGCACTTGCCAGCAGCGCGCTTAGTGTCATAATCGCACGCGCCATATTTCCTAAATTCTGACATGAAAAAGTCGACTTTATTAGTGGCGCTTTACGCTTTTGTAAGGCGAAGCGCCAATGTCAGTTGGCTGCATTGTGGGGCAGTTCAGATTTATGAGTCTGCTCGGTTGTCTACGGCAAAAATCCGTAATAAACTAAAAAACATTCAAGGCAGTTGAAAAGATTGAGTAGGAATGGTCGTGAAAATCACATCAATACGCTAACGCTAGTACGTATGTATGTGTGTGTTTGCTGAATATGTGTGTGTAAATATTTTTCTTAAACTTTAAGAAAGTTATTTTCGTAAGCACAGGCAGAGAACACACTGGCGCACAGACAATTTCAAATATAAACAAATAATTCAAGCGTTTATGAGAAACAAAGTGCAACATTTTCGTCAGGGGTCAAGTGTTGAACTCACATAACTGCAAATATTCATGTGTTTGTGTATAGAGCATGTCGGTGTGTAAATTTAATCACAGCTAAACGAAGTTGAAATCTCAATGAACTGGCTTTCGCTGTGTCCAAAGAGTGCGTGAAACAGCTGAGCAGGGGACTTGTTTTTAACATGCAACTTGCTTCAATTGAACTCTGGGAGATTAGTTACTGACATGATAGACGGCTGATATAATACATTCTTATATGCATCAACATTGGATAATAAATATCTGCATTATGCAATTAAACGATCACAACAACACAGCGGGGAATATTGTTGTGCAGTCATTCAAGCTGTTTAATCTTTTTACTTTCAATTTGTGTTTTTCAATTTTCCTGTCAATTCTTATTTTTATGGTAATGAATTTACTTTCAATGTGTGGAATACATTCATATATGTAATACTTCTATATTGGCAGCAACCTATCTTCACAATTAGTTTTCATTCGGAAATCAAAGGAAGACAAGCGATGAGACAGAAAACACGAAATTTTGTGAATGTATTTCTATACGTGTATACATGAGCACTTTTACACATGAACAACTGTCAAACTGCTCCAGAGGCGGCTTAAGAAATTTCAGTTAATTTCGACAAATTTTTATTTTTTTCCAGTCAATTTTTGTCCCGCCTGAACGCACCTGACTTTTTGACACTTTTGACATATGTCAAGGTACATTCGTTTATACGCTTTCTCGCTCATATTTCACTATTGCTGACTGTGATGTTGGCGAACGTACCCTGAGCTTACTGCCAATATAGAAGTACTACATATGTATATTAAGGTGGGTCGCGAAAAAAAAATTTGTGTTGTCACCACCTAAAAATAAAATTCAGAGTGTTTAATGACTATTTGGAAAATATTGCGATTCTGAGGTAAGCCAATTGTGAGCGGTTTTGCTTCAAAAATACCTCTAATTATCATGTTTTTTTGGTGTAACTTTTTTGTTGTTGGACATTTTCGAATAATTTTTTTGTGCAATCCAAGAACTCCTGAAGGTTTATCTATTATTCGAAAATTATTCGAAAATGCCCAACAACAAAAAAGTTACACCCAAAAAACATGATAATTAGAGGTATTTTTGAAGCAAAACCGCTCACAATTGGCTTACCTCAGAATCGCAATATTTTCCAAATAGTCATTAAACACTCTGAATTTTATTTTTAGGTGGTGACAACACAAATTTTTTTTTCGCGACCCACCTTAATGTATATGAATACATTCAGTTTTTTGATTCAATTCATTTTTGATCGTTTCTTTCAATTCATAATTATTATTTTAGTTTTTGTAATTAACTTCAACTACAAGTCTTCTCTAAAGTTTTGTTACTCCTAATTTATTGTAATTTTTAAGTTCTCAAAGTATTTCTAGAAATTTTTGTTAATTTTTTAGCAAAATTTTTATTTATTCATTTCCTGCCTCAATGCTCTGTTTTAAAATATACCCGCATGTTTCGAATAGCCCACAGTCACTAGGTAGCCGCGCCTAAAAGTATGCACTAAAACCCCCTTACACTAAAATTTTCACGTTTCGCATATCTACGAATCCAATAAGCATGAGAGTGCATATGTACTTACTGCATTTCTTCCATTCGCGAAACTTGCGGTAGAAGTAGCACGAGAACACAATGAAAATCATCGACAGTATGACCAACGACGTCACCACGCCAATCCACAGGTAATTGATGACGGCGTGCATGTCGGCGCCCTCGAAGAAGCGCTCCAGAAAACCGCCCGCCCCGGATGCTGCCTTCAGCTCGGCCAAGTTCAGCACGGCGCTCTTCGAGATCTGTTCGCTGGTGATGTGCTGGCCGGCAGCGTCCACCGCCAGCGGCACACTGTGGTGCGGCTCGAGCGCGGCAGCAGCAGCGGCCGAAGCGCCACCGGAACCGGAAACCGCGGAAGCCACCGTGTCGTAGGCAACGTTGCCGATACGCTGCAGCAGTGTATTGAACGAGTGCAACTTGTTGATGTGTTCCATGTCGTGGTGTGACGGTATCTCGAACGTGATTTGGTTGTGTTGTAGCCGCTCGCCAGAGTGCAGCATATCAGCGGCAGTGCCGATCTCAAGCGCTGCCTGTGTGTTGGCGGCCTCTAAAAGGCCGGAATCGCGCACATAGGCAATTGTTGTCGTTTCCATTTTTATTTTAGAACTTGTCACTTCTTAACACTCGAAATTTCAGCTGAATTTCTGCAATTTTGTCACTCTGCGCCTTAAATTTCTTTACTTAATTCTTTGGCTCAGTTGCAGTGCAGTGCGAAATCTCGTAATTCACACACGTTTGCGTTATTTTACGTATTCACGCGTCGACACACAACTGGAAATTCTTTAGGTGCTTCGAATTTGTTGCCGTGAAAGCATTGAACATGTCCACGCGCGGTGCCAGCCAGAATCGAACTGAATTTCAGAATCTTCGCCAGCACGAGTCAGTTCATGCCATACAAGTCTTGCTGCCACCCCAACGACCCGACAGGCAACTCCGACCAGCTGCGCGAGAATCTTGTTTCTCGTGGCGTGGTGGTTGTTGTCGTTCGAGCTGCGCACTCAAAAAGGGAAATTTCGTGCCTCACTCTCAGACATTTTGCGGCTGCACTCTCTGTGCCACAGGTCAGAGTTCTGGCAACGTGCAGTTGCATGCGGCTGGCTGCAGTTTGTTGGCGGTAAACAGACGCAAGTCGCGACGTGTGGGTGGGTGGCTGCTGTGTGCGCATTGGAGCTGATGTGTTGTAGATTTTGTAATTTGCATAGATAAGCTCGAGAGGCGCTGCACTCTGCCGCATACGCCACTGACCCAATTTGAGCTGTGCGTTGGGGAATTAAACGCTTAAATATGTATGTGCGTACATTTCGCACAACCGAATGCGATCGTTATGGAGATTTTGGTTAATCGGAGCTATATTTCAATCGAATGGTAAATTGAAGGAAACATTTGTCTTTTAGTTAGTTATTCATTGGTGGAAATCTCATTGTGAATATTGAATATGTATTGTTGAACATAGCAACAATTTTCTAGTGACTTAAATATGCTTCCCTCAGCTCAACCAGACTGATATTCCTCAACGTTTGAGGCTAAGAAACTAACTTAATGAGTTATCTAAATATGGAATGTTTTGTTTTTCATTAACTTAATCCTTTCGCTACAGATTTTTACTGGCGAAAGTTAAAATTTTAAATTTAACGTTTTAGGTTTCTATGTTAGCAACATTCCATTAGAAAATGTTTAATGTATATGAGAGCAACCACATCGTTGTGGCTGTAATAATTACTTAAACATAAAAATTTCTACGCATAACGAAAATTTGAATATTTTTTCATTTACTTCAGCCAAAATTTTTTAAAACAAGGTATCTCAATTAAAAGAAAACGTCAAATCAAAAAGTTATGTAATTTTTTCTGCTTATTCTTCCTTTACTATGTCAAGATCTGCCAATAAAAAAACGTGTATTCGCTTCTCTTCTCTAACTTAAATATTCAGTTTATTAATTTTGTATTTTTCCTAAAACTTCAAACTATTCTAAGGATCAACAAAAAAAAGTAATTCTTGCAACCACAGAATGTTCAGACGTCCACAAAGAAGCATATTGCCATATGGCAACAAAATAGCGAAAGGGTTAACTTAGTTTACGTCTCTGCATTGGTATAAATATTGATGGTTTGTCATCTATTAGTTTGAATATAAAAAAAAATGTAATGATCTATCATAACAGAAATTATCTTTTATTTGATTTTTGATAATCAGTTCTTTGATGATCTCGAACAAACTACATACATATCTTACAAGTCCTGAACGAAAAGTAAGAATACAGCAGGTTGATTGAGATGAGTCTATCAGTTGCTCTGAAACTTGCTCCCTTCCTGAAGGCTATTTGATCCTTTCCTTCCCCTATGGTCATCCTAACCTATAAACTTCTTTCTAAATAAAATAGAATTGCTTAATTGTAGTCAGTTAAATATTTTTTTGGCACAATTTAGTCTGTTCATATGTTCCATCCATGTGTGTCATCTGATGTTTAGATGTTCTCTTTGTATATATTTTATGATTTTTCTATAGCATTGGGTAGGTTTTCTTTACCTGGTTAATCCATCAATCGCTGTCTACCGACATCCTATCATAATGTTTCCATGGAGTTTCAAAATCCCTACAAACGTATTTGTGAACTTAGCATAACGAACAGGCAGTGGCGGATTCAGGGGATGGTTTTGGGGGTTGAAACCCACCGAAATATTAAGGTCGACTTTAAAGCTACATACAAATTAAAAGGCATATACACAAACATTCATTAATATTAAAGAATGACTTTTTGAAACCCCCCAAAATATTTTTCTAAATCCGCCCCTGCCACCAGGTGTTCATTCACTTTACAACTCATGCATGAGAATTTCTAGTTGCGAGTCGATAGACTCTAAAATTGCGGTATATTCTTTAAATAACTTTTGCAAACTCGATCAATTCAAACAGGACGCTCACAAGTTTCTTCTTCAATTTTCTATCACTTCTAAACGTATCAGTCCATCGTAAGCCAATAAAATGATCTCGCAACCGTCGAGTATTGGCTTTTGTGAAGAACCACAAATTTTTCAGTTTTTGCTGCTTTAAATTTTTTAAAAAAGTTTAAGTTAATTCAAAATGTGTAAGAATATTAATACATTTTATTATAAATTTTTTGTGAACATAACAAAATGCCGAGCCATTAATTTTTTTTTTATAATTTCCTGAATAATTTTTGTAGTTCCTTATCGGTTATAAGGTTTGTATAGGTTCTCAATAGTATCATTATTTCACACAAAATCCTACTCAAGTGAGTTATCTCAAATGTTATATTGAAAGCATTTTGAAATCCACTCAACACTTTGAAAATCTCTTACAACTCACTTTGCACTCAAACTCAAACTACACATTAACTCAAACTACACATTAACTCAAATGCATTTTGCTAGAATTGTTGCATTTACGAAAAATATTATGTACCGAAAATTTCCCAAAAGGGAAGTTTCCAGTCAATAGTTTTCACTCAAAACATGAGAGTATATTTTCTTTAAAGAGCGAAAACTGTGCAATGAGCACAAAGTCATGAATTTTCTCTCACGAAGTTGTGGCAACGCAGACCATATGGAATCTGTTGCAAGGGGAGTTTCAGTTAACGCTTCATGAGAGCAACAATTCGTTAGACTTTGGGCGCACATGGGAACCAACTGGCAGTAGCCATCCTGACCATTGGCCCGAAAGGTCATCGTCATAGCTATGTGTGCGCTCTACAATGGTCCGACAGGAGCGCGTAAATTTACGTCAACTTATGTGACGCCAGATTGCGCATAATTACGGAAAATTTATGCTCGATAGCAAATATTTCAACCTGACCAGACAATTGGCGGCTCAACCATATCTCTGTCGACATTTTGTTATCGCTGCCAACGCTAGTCGACTCACAGAAAACCACACAACTGCGGCGGTGAAACACGCTTCTGGCATGTCAGCATGTCACCAAGTGACACAGTAACATAATAAAATCGCCTGACAGCCGACTGCAGCAACACGTCATGCCACACCGTGCCGTGTTGTGGCGTGCGTGGCGTTCGAGCAACTTTTTGCATTACTACGTGAAACTTTGACAAGCAGATATGAAAAGCGTATGAAATTTTAAATTTCCGTTTAAAGTGTAGCAAGTTTTAAGATTGAAAGTTAAAGAAGTCAAACTAGGTGTAGAACTGATCTCCCGATATGATTTGAATTCCCCTTAAATGATAATTGTTTCATTAGGGATATTGAGTAAAAAGAACAACTGGTCTGGCAAATGGGTAAAAGAGCAGATTAGCTCTAAACAAAAACAAAATACTTAAGTAAATAAAAAAATAAATTAATTTACGTACATTTGGTGTTAATTAGCTACATGTTTGCTCTTTTGCCACACCACACTCCTTGAGTAAGTTTTTTTCAAGCTAATTTGCTACTTTGCCATATCAAAAATTTGAAAGTCTGGCATATTTTTTTGTTTATTTATAAACTTTTGAAATTTTCAAACTCAATTGTTTTTTAATTTCAATGTTTTGAGTAAACAAAAAACTGATTTTTTTTGGTAACTCTTTAGCAATGTTGCTACACTGTTGAGAACGAGTAACTGGTAACTGGTTTACTATTCTTCCATTTAGCTCATTTGCCAGACCGGTTGCTATTTCTACTGAATACCTCAATTGAATTAAACTATTTCAGTTTTCTAAAATATTCTAAATACAAAGCCTTACGTTTGTTCTGTTTATACACAAAGCGATCAAGAACTCAAACTTATTTTAACTTTCCTAGACTTCGAACTAATTTAAGTCTGTTCACATTCTAAGCTTTTCAGTTCCTTAAAAATAATTTCCAAACATATATTTTCATTTTCTAAGCCCGATCCCTAAGTGAATTCAAATTGTTAAGTCACTTTTTTTTCCTGCTGCACGATTAATTTTTATTTATTTTGGATATTGAATCAACATTTTGACATTCGTTGCTTCTTTACAACTTTCTCTGATTGTTTTTGTGATATTGTCGTTGCTCGCCCAAATACCAAAACGAAATTCAATATGTGAACATCGGCGAACTGAACAAAAACATACAAATATTCTGCCAACGCATGAAGCATGTTTTTGTTTTCCTCTCGATAAAAAGGATAATCACATCCTTCGGCCATACAGTACGCATGAACTAACAAAACAAAACTGCACAATTTCTCTTTTCTTTGGAAAATTTTGCTGCATAAGACGAAGGGAAACCAATTGTGTGCCGCAAATATGTGGCACTTTTCGTCGGATGGCCTGCAGCCAAGCAACAAAGAACAATGTCACAGGATAACATGCCGAACACATGGACAATACAAATATTAAAGTTGTATGGATGGGTGGATGGATGGATGCAAATGAAGACGGAAAAATTATTTTATTTATTTATTTATTTATTTAAAAACGTGGAACAAATAATACAATTATTTTTTTCACGAAAAGTAAAGAGCACTGGCTGCCAGGACCTTCGGCTCGTAGATGATATAAAATAAAATAACTTAATCTTTACATGTTATTTACAAGTAAAATTATGTAAACGCTAACTTGAGAATATTTATTGGTTGTACGTGTAACAATTGTTGGAGATGAAGATTTATTATATTGATTTTTTTAGACCAGTTTGACTTAAATATGATACAATGGTTTCTATGTTTTCTAGAGAGGGAGATTTTAATAAGTTAGACGGGATTCTGTTTTTAAAAATATAGAGTCTTATTTGGTTAAACTGCGGGCAGTCATCAAGAATGTGTTTGATAGATAAAGGTGTAGTCGAGCAGAATTGACAGCAGGGAGGACTGGAGCCAGTTAGGAGGTGGGCATGCGTGGCAATAGTATGTCCTAGGCGGAGTCGAACAAAGGCTTTGATGTCGTTGCAGCGACCCGATGGAGGGTAAATAGGTTTGCTTCCATTTGAGTTGCAGAGGGTGTAATGGTGATGGATTCCTGTCCACTTTTCTTTGTGTTTTTCATTTTGGTAAGCGGAGATGAATTTATAAAAGTCTTTTTTTACCAGATAGTCGAATATTATGAGTGGCTCCATCGCAGCGGATTTGGCCCGTTCATCAGCCAGTTCGTTTCCTTTTATGCCGACGTGGCCTGGTACCCACATTAGCTTTATGCTGTTGTTGCTTTCAATCAGCGCATTTCGAATTTGACAAATTATGTACGTTTTGTTTTGGGTGTTCAGTAGGGACGATATGGTGGACATGCTGTCCGTGCATATGATTGTTTTTGTTTTTAAATTTTGGGCAAAAGTGATTGCTTTGAGGATCCCAACGGCCTCAGCTGTATAGACTGAAGCGTAGCTTGGTAAATGTCCCGCCGATTTCGTGTTCCCGGCTGCATCAACAACCGCAAATGATGTGTAGAATTCCGATTTGGATGCATCAGTAAATATAAGATTCCAATTGGAGGGCAGCGAAGCTGTGTACTCCGCGAACATAGATTGGTAGACTTTGGGGTTTGTGTTCTTCTTGGCATGCGTGTTGAGATGGAGAATGACAGCTGACTTTTTTAGCAGCCATGGTGGATAGTTGTCTCGTTGGCGGATAGATGTTGTTGTGATGCCCAACTCTTTTGCATATTCTATACAAATGTTAATAGCTGATTTGCGGCGTGGTAATGATTTCCTGAGTAGTTCAGCTGTAACTGTTTCATACAAAAGGTTGTTGTTACAGAGGAAAAGCTTTGGTATGAGTTTCATAATGGCAAATTCGAAGCGTTCTTCAATGCTGGGCAGGCCAGCTTCAGTCAAAACGAATTTCGTTGGAGATTTTGGATACGCACGAATGCTCCTGCTGGCGGCCGAATGATAGGGTGCATACAACAATTTAATATTGCTTTTAGCGTAGTTGCCGAAGACTGGAAGTCCATAATCGATTTTAGATAAAATAAATCCTCTGGTAATATTAACAAGCGTTTCACTGTTGATTAAGCAATGCTTCGAAGAGAGATATTTAATTATATTAAGCCTGGCAGCCAGTTGTTTTCTTAGGTACAAACAATGTTCTTTAAAAGTTAATCTTCTATCGAAGATAATCCCTAAGAACTTAAGGCTATTTACATTTACCATATTAACATTATTATAGATTAAGTTAATGTTATTACATTTATGTTTTCTACAGATATGAAATACTTTGCATTTACTTATAGCTAAATTGGCACCAGAACATTTCGACCAATTTGATATGTCTAGGAGAATGTCAGAAAAGTTCTTTTTTACAGTATTCAAATTTGTGACTTTTGAGAATAGCAGGACGTCATCGGCGTAGCTTATATGAGAAACATTTTTATATTTTGATATGATGTCGCTAATTTCATTAAATGCAGTTGTAAATAAAATAACTGACAGTGGAGAACCTTGCGGGATTCCGTTGTGCAAAGGAAAAGTGTCTGACAATGTGTTATTTATCTTTATTTTAAATTTACGATTCAAGAGAAACGCTTTGACAATGTTAACAATTTTATCACCGATGTTCCATTTTACAAGTTGGCGCAAAACTACGTGCATTCCGACCCGGTCGAAGGCTTTTTCAAAATCTAAGCTAAGCGATGACACATGGTTTCTGTTCGAAAGCGCGGACGAAGCGTAATTTTCAAAGAAGAGCAGGGCGTCAATGGTGCCTTGCCCTTCCTTGAACGCGACTTGATTTGGGCTGATAAAATTGTGTTTTTGGGCATACCATGAGATACGTTTTGCAATAATTTTTTCAAAAACTTTACCGAGGCAGCAGAGCAGAGAGATAGGTCTGTATCCCGATACTTCTGGAGGCGGATTATTTGATTTCGGAATAGGTACAACAATTGCGTTTTTCCAAATTTGAGGATAGACGCCTTGATCTAGCATGTTATTATAAAGTTGAACTAATCTGGTCTTTAGGCGGGAGGATAAATGTTGGAGCATGCAGTAAGATATTCTGTCAGCGCCCGGAGTTCGGCCAGACATACTATAGAGAGTTGATTCAATCTCGAGGAGATCTATTTTAGCATTGGTAATGTGTGCGGAAGACGTATGAATGTTGTACCTATTCCTCAGGACTTCGGCTTTCGCCGTAGAAAAGGATTCGTGAAAGTTTGCGTCTGCGGAATAATCTGACCAGACTTTAGCGAAATGATTGGAAATATCTTTAGAGTCAACGATGGGGTCATTTGCATTGTTTATGAAATTTATTGATGTTGATGAGTAAAGTCCAGAGAGCCGTCTTATATCCCCCCAAGCTTTTTTGGGGTTAGATTTATGGTCAATAGTTTGTGAGAATTTGTTTAAGCTTTCTCTTTTTGCTTGCTTGGACGCTTTTCGGAAAATGGCGTTTGCTTTTTTGTAACTAATTAAATTACTCTCGGTTCTGGTGCGTTTGAATTCTGACCAGAGAGCGCGTTTGTCATGCCGCAACTTGGACAGCTCGGCTGACCAATAAGGGACAGTCTTATTATAACTTTTTTTCACTGATTGAGGAATAGAGTAGTGGGCAGAGGATCGTATAATTTTTGTGATTATTGCTGCTTCTTTATTTATGTTTTTCGATGGCGGCGACTCATTAGAGAGCTTGTCCGCTATATTAGAGAAGGCGTCCCAGTTTGCTTTGTCAATTTTGAATTTAGGGGTTGGAGGGCTTTTAGTTGCAGTAGGGGAAGATAGAACTGTTAATATAGGGTAGTGATCACTGCCGTGTAGATCGTTTAAAGTGGTTGTGGAAAGTTTAGGAGCAATGTTGGAAGAACAAAGTGTGAGATCGATATTGGTGAATGACTGATGTGTAGAGAAATGCGTAGGCTTATTGTCATTGAGAACTATTAAATCTTCAGAAAAAATTAGGTCTTCCAAAATTGTACCTCTTTTGTTGGGAACGTTGGATCCCCAAAGGGGGCTCCAGGCATTAAGGTCACCTAAAATTATGATAGGAGTAGAAATTGGTCGTATAATTTTTGCAAGATCGTTGCGGGTGAAATTTTGTTGTGGCGGTATGTAAAGAGAGATGATTGTAAATTTAAAGTTTAAAGAGATTTCTATTGCAAGTACGGCGATATTAGAATGTACGGAAAGTATCTTATGGGGAATAGATTTTTTTATTAGAACAGCAATACCTTGTTTATTGGTTACGTTGTGTGGTAGGTTAAAAAAGTAGCTAGTGTATTGTTTCGGTGCCGCGGCTATCTTATTAGCGGCTGAGTGCGTTTCCTGAAGCGAAACAAAACTGGGAGATAGGTCCTTTATAAGAAGTTCTAACTCGGTGTAGTTGTTGTAAAATCCTTTTATGTTCCATTGTAGGATTTTAAACATAATAGAAGCAGAGGGAAAAAGTGATTTTGAGTATGAGAAAAGGATCAATTAAAAGTGTTGAATAGCTGACTTAAGGTTCACCGTCGGAGAGAATTGGTTCCGGAGAGTAGCTTAATTCAGAATTCAGATTGTGGTTTTTGTTGGTAGGAGGCGGAGTGGCTGAAATGTTGGGTGTACTTTGATGTTGGAGATCTTCATTAGTATGTGGTGAATTGAGGTTTAGTGTGTTTTGTTGTTGTTGTTGGATGGTCGTCGTGGTGGGGAAGCCGGCTATTTGTGGAGAGTTTAACTTTTGCTTAGTCTTTTGTTGATTGTTGTTTTTTGTTTGCGCTTGTACGTCTGTGCTTGGACGCGACTGGAAAGAAAAGCTTTCAGTCGATTTAGTGAGAGGCGGAGTATTGGAACTGTTGGATGAGGTTGTTGGACGTGAGGGAGGAGTTTTGTTGTTTGTTGTTTCTATGTTTTTGAGAGCCTGTGTCTCTTTTGCTGCAGCAGCGAAAGATTTGCTAATGACTGAAGAGGTTTGAGTTTTGTAGATCTTGAGAGCATCTCTCATAGAGCATTTGTTTTGACATTTAATTTTTAAGATTTCTTTTGATTGAATATATCTGGGGCAATTGTTGGAGGATGATGCGTGCTCTCCGGAGCAGTTGGCACACAGGGTGCGGGTGCATGGAGGAGGGTGAGGCGGAAGGTTACATGAATGACAGGCAGGGGCAGAGTTACAGCGTTTTGTGGTGTGACCAAGGCGCTGGCATGTCTTACACCGCATTGGATTGGGGTAATATGGTTTCACATTGACTTTGCGCCATGAGACTTCAATTTTTTCAGGGAGTTGGTAGAGGTCAAAGGTGAGCAGCGTGACCCCGCTAGGACGCGGTTGCCCGTCTACCACTTTCGTAAACTTATGCACAGATACTACACCTTGATCTTTCAAATTTTCAATGATTTCATTCTCATCAACATTGTTCAAGTATGGAGCATAAATCGTGCCTTTTGAGTAGTTGAGGTTTTCGTGAAATTTAGCTTGTATTTGACATACCCCAGAGAGAGTTTTGGCTGCTATAAATTTATCAGCTATTTTTTGGTTTTTGACTAACAGTAGGAGGTTGCCGTCACGTAACTCTGATATAACAATTTCTTTGCTAATCGCTTCCAGTGCTTTATGTACGGCGAAACACGAGTACTTAGAGAGTGGTTTATTGGAGTCAATTGCACAAATTGTTATAAATTTCGGATTTTCTTTTTTTATTTTTGGTAGTTCTGGAAAGTTCAATGGAGTATACGTCGTTTTTTTTCTTTTTGGTTCGGGACTTGAGGTAAGCAGCGCGAACCTGTTATCCCCCAGTTTTGGCGGCCCGGGGGCCATGTTGAATCTTGGGTCTTTTACCAAGTGCGGGCTTGGGATTATAAGCCTGATAAGATGACTGGAAATGTGAATGAGAGTCTTTGTTTTTTTTTTTTGTTTGGAAGCTCCGCGGCGTGCCGTACGATTATATGCGTTAGCGATAGACCGAGCGCAAAACGAAGACGTCTGCTCAGTGCGAGCACCTGTCGAAGACTGGGAAAAATTATTATTTAGAATTATTCTTGCGATTATTAGCGAGTTAACCCGGAAGCGCCTAGCTACCATATGGTCACACTAAATATGCACTCAAATAATTTATTTTTTCAATGGTGCTTCATAAAAAATCGCTCAAAATTTAATTCGCAAATTTTTAAAGAAAACGAATTCCGGCGCATCCGGGTTAGTAATGAGTCAATAACTGAAGACATATCGCACACCCAATACAAACGTGACACTAACTGCCAGCTACAAATATTTAGTTTTTCAGGAAACGCTGAAAACTGTTTTTGTGCTGGATAAACTTTTTTTTAATAACGTATAGACCGTTTAGTAGAAAACCCTTCAGATTATGCTTCAGGATAGGTTACAACGATTTTTTTATTTTACACTAGAAAATCCAAAATTTTGAGTTGTGACTTTTTAATTCAATAATTATGGAATTATTTTAAGTTATGTCACTTTTTCTGAATTTAATAATTATAAATGACAGTTAAAAAGAAAGAAACATTTTTAAAATTCAAAATTAATTTTATTATTTGAAAAAAATGTACTAAAATTGCCACAACTTTACTTAAAATTAACTTCAATAAAAATGTATTTCGTCAAAAGTGTCACAATTTGATTTAGGACTCTTTTGCATTGAGCTCCAGCGATCAAATAGCATGAAGAGAGACCTAACTGTATTTTGGCAACAGTTAACAACAACAAAATGTACTGAGCTTTTGCTTATTGGTAGATACAGTGCGTTTCAAAATAAAGTGTTGCTAATAAAACTTACAAAAGAAACTCTCGAAATCCGTTTCAAAGCCAAAATTATATGTTTTGTTGTTGCTATCCTTTTTCCTCTAAGCTTTTGCTTCATTAAGAACCAAGCATTTTTGATCGGGTTTGCATATGGACTTTGAGATGGCCAATTTAGTGTTTCCACGCCAAATTTTCTCTATCCCATTTCAGACGATTTTCCACAAGTTTTCACCCAATTGCGTTTTCGACATGGTACTTCAATGAAGAATGCCCGATTTCAGAAGCCTGCGTCGGATAGTGGCCGTTGATACTTCGACTCTCTTTTGCGACAATATTTATTTCCTTTGCTTCAGGCTATAAGTTGAAGTGTTTTCAAACATCCGGACTATCGCCTTATCCGCTTTGTTCTCAGTGGTTTTCTTCCAGCCTCTCCGTGGCTCGGTTCCGCGAAAACTTGTACCCAACTAAGAAAACAGAAACACATGCGAAAACGGTGTTTTAATATAGAAGATAATCTGATAATAAAACCATAGCAAACTTCTACAGTTAAAAGGTACAGATATTAAAGATAGTCAACACATAATTTTGAAACGCACTGTAGATGCATTGTGCACAGTATTAAAACATAAACCCGAAAATTAAAATTTTAGAGTTGGGTCACTTTTGAAATGGGTGTGCGATATGTTCTCTAAATTAGTTGCGACTGAGTTGTGAGTTTTATGAAAAAAAATTGTTTTCTATGTTATTCAGAGTTTTTGATAGTTCGATTTTTTATTTCATTAAACGTGAATACTCTCAATACCAAGAAACAAATTAAAAGTTCTCTATTGGCAAGGTGTGCTCACACTGTGGAAGGAATACTTCGCTAGCTGCAAACAGAATAAAAATATCCTTTGTAGAATAAAATAACTTTGTAGCAAAGTAATGCTGATGATCCTGTAATCTACAACTGACTACGACGCGTGGATATACCATCGGTGTTAAGTGAAAAATCTACTCGTATATTTACGATATTATAGAAAAGAGCCATGAGAGACAGTTCGATATGCACCAGCGATTTATCGATTAGGAAACATCATTTAAAATCCCGATAAGGTGTCGTCTATATACTATTTCTTTAACAGCGATTCGCTTGCGTATCTTATGAGAAATCGTTGAATCCCTTTGACCTGAAGCTCCATCAATTCGCAGAGAAAGACTCTGCAGCTGGTTCTTAGATTGTAGCTGGTTTTGAAGTTGTCAAGGAGTCGTGAACCTTTACACTGTCATTAAAGATAGGAAAGATGACATACCAGCAAATTCATGATCGACTTGCACTCTTTGAACGCTAAATCTACCCAATTTCCATTCCTTTAGCGACTAATAACACCATTCATGGATCATTGCATCTGTTAGCAAAAGCTATCTTTGCTTAATTTCAGCACTGACATCATTAGTCGTGGCAACTGAGGCGCCAAGGTAGATAAACTGCTTGACTATGTATGCAGATTAAAAGTATAATTGATGGCAGACACCTGGAACCCCACTTGCTTCCTACTTGGTGGCACAACACACATCACACACTCCGCTCTTATTTAGTGGAAGAACATATTGCACCACGCGGGCGCATTAAAACTCAGTAAAAACAGTGGCTGCGCCCAGGCTGCAGTTATAATTTTGACCCACTTACATTTGCCAAGCACGTTTGCAAGCGTCTCGGGAGCGCCAGCATAGGAGTTGCATGCAGGCAACAAAATGTTGCACATGCAACGACCGCCGTGGCTGCTGCTGATAAAGTCGCAAACTTGCGAATGATAAACGTCAACTTCGGCCAAGTTGCATTTTCAACTGATTACGTTGATGTCGATGTTGCAATGCAGCAGATATATTTGCATTTCGAATTGTAATTCTCACGAGCGCTGAACTCTTAAAGCAATAAGAACTTTTGCAATAATTAACTGCCAACTTGGATCGAGTCAATTGAAAATTTGTGACGCCCGCCATTCTCTCGAGTATCAATAAAATCAAATTTCACTGCCAAGCAGCGCATTTTCGCCATAAATAAACTATATGTTTGGCAATGCAATTAACATTCTGCAACTTGCTTCCAAATCTACAAACTGCCAAGACGAAGTCGCCGCTCCACCTTTTCCCATTCCCGCTGTTGAGCCCATCTGAGAGCGTATCCCACCGCCCACTGTGTCCGGGTCGCGACGCCACGTTGCTGGCTGCCGTCACCGCTGCTGTTAATCTAATTTATTCAATATAATTACAAACTTGGCGACTTTTGAAATGTTCGCCTTAATTACCGAAATTGCCGCCATAAAGCACGAGAAGGAGTGAATGGCAGAAAGTGAAGTGGCGCGGATTGAGTCGGCCAAAAGGAATGAACCAACAACATTGTTGTTGTTGTTACTGCTGCTTCAGTTGGCATTCGTTGTCGGCAAAGCTGAAGTCAAGAGCGAAATGCTCCAAACAAGAAGAATTGAATTGCGTAAGCAAATCTGTCTAATGCTGCAAATAATAATAATACTTGTTGTAGTTGTTGCTTAAAAATTTAAGAATTTTGTAAGATTCTCAAGAGCTAATTTAGCAATTATCGAGTGTGTTTTGGAACCTGGGTACTTTTGAAATGGGCGAAGACAAATTGTCAGAGAAGCAGAAGGTGAACAAAAAAAATTTAGTTTAAATTTAATCAAATAGTGTTAAATTTAACTCAAAACACTAAACGAATTGTATAGGAAATAGTTTTTAAATGAACTTGTTGCCTATTTACTTACTGTTCTTAGTCTGTAAGAATTGTTAATTCAGAGACTTATAAATAAATAAAGGACAATAAAATAAAATAAAATAAAATAAAAGAAAAGAAAAGAAAAGAAAAGAAAAGAAAAGAAAAGAAAAGAAAAGAAAAGAAAAGAAAAGAAAAGAAAAGAAAAGAAAAGAAAAGAAAAGAAAATAAAATAAAATAAAATAAAATAAAATAAAATAAAATAAAATAAAATAAAATAAAATAAAATAAAATAAAATAAAATAAAATAAAATAAAATAAAATAAAATAAAATAAAATAAAATAAAATAAAATAAAATAAAATAAAATAAAATAAAATAAAATAAAATAAAATAAAATAAAATAAAATAAAATAAAATAAAATAAAATAAAATAAAATTAAATAAAATTAAATAAAATTAAATAAAATAAAATAAAATAAAATAAAATAAAATAAAATAAAATAAAATAAAATAAAATAAAATAAAATAAAATAAAATAAAATATAATAAAATATAATAAAATAAAATAAAATAAAATAAAATAAAATAAAATAAAATAAAACAAAATAAAATAAAATAAAACAAAATAAAATAAAATAAAATAAAATATAATAAAATAAAATAAAATAAAATAAAATAAAATAAAATATAATAAAATAAAATAAAATAAAATAAAATAAAATAAAATAAAATAAAATAAAATAAAATAAAATAAAATAAAATAAAATAAAATAAAATTAAGTAAAGTAAAAATTCAATATACAACAACCTGATTCATTGGTGCCTCAACACTCAAAGTCACTCGCATCACATTCAAATGTGCAAATGTGGCAAATTTTCATGAAGAAACGTTGTTGTAGCA
The DNA here is from genome assembly GCA_963971225.1 of Melieria omissa. Taxonomy (NCBI): domain Eukaryota; kingdom Metazoa; phylum Arthropoda; class Insecta; order Diptera; family Ulidiidae; genus Melieria; species Melieria omissa. The sequence continues at coordinate 86,646,113 of OZ020268.1, forward strand.
AGGCGCCAACTTAATGTAAGCCAATTCCCTTCGAATTGTGGCTGCGCCAGCACTGAGAGGAAAAGGCATGATTAGCTTAAGGGGAACTTGTCGGCGACTTGCTAATCGAGATGAAGAAAATGGAAATGAAGATGAACGTGATTATGCGGATAATGACAATGATGGCAACAGGGCCAGCACTGCAAAAAAACAACAATAAGTATTCGTGCGCAGCAACAGCCAGCAGCTGCCGAGCGAAAGCTTAATAGTCCTTAGCGGCAGAGGCGCAAGACGACGGCCGTGAAATGGCAGTGCGAATGTGGAGAAGTCTATCTCGGCAGAGTGGAGCACTGAGAAGGCACGAACGTACTTTGCAGCACATTGTGGTAGCACTTGTGGCTTCTTCGCCGAAGTTCGCCAAAATGTGGCGCACTTTGTGGCATTTGGCCAGAGTGTGCGCACCACGCGGACCGCCACGACACGCATACATTTCTAATGTTGCCGCTTAGCTTTGGGGGGCAGGAGATCGTAAAAATAAATGGTTATTTTTAATTTGAGTTTTGTTTTAATGCTTTCGATTTGACGACTGTGGACAGTTGACGTTCAAATGTCGTATTTACCAGTCATTTTCGAAAGGGTTGGTGCGAAAAGCTCTGTTTCACGCTGCACGACCTTCACACGGAAAAGTGAAATTATGCTGCAGAAAATTTAAATGCACCCAATAAATTTTCCATCCATGGCCACTTTTCAACTGGCATAGTTTGCCGCAGTTGGCCAAGTTTGGCCCGATTGTTGGCTTAAAACTGCACTTGACGCGGCGCGCCACGCTGCCACTTGCAGCCGAAAGTTGCGCAACTCTTTGAAACTGCCAGCGCACGTGGTCGGAGCAGCGAGCAAGCAAGCTGAAGCGGCCATTCGAGGAGCACAAGTGGTGTTGGTGGTGTGCCATGAGGCTTTTAGCCAAAGTTTGCGCTCACCTTTTTTGGCGCATTCGTTTGCTGTTGCATATTGTAGTCGTTTAGTATGCGCAACATTTGCGCGAGGTGGGGCAGCTAGAAATTTTAAATAATTGACAGAGGCATCGTGGAGCAAAGTGTGAATTTTTGGGGGAAAAGAGCCTAAAAGACTCTTACTCAATTTAAGTAAAAGTAAATTAAATCCCAATAAATTAATGAATTGCAAAGCCTGCGTAAGCCTAAATATTGTTTCTTTGGAAAAATTTAAAGTAATTTAAAGTAAAACTCGAAATTGCTTAACGATTTTCACAGATTTCGGGGTTAATTTCCCGAGAATCGGAAAAACTTTTACACTGCACAACAAAATCAAATTTTTTTAAATAACAAGGTTCTGACAACGGATTCTGGTAGAGGGGACCAAAAAACCATATACGTGTATCGGCGTTTTGAAAGTTTACGTCTGAAGTTTTTTTAGGGGGTCAAAGTTTTCCCCTTTTTGCACATTCTTATGGTGAATCAGCATACGAAAACCATGTAACCTCACATTTTAGGTTTATGATGTGTTCAGCAATTTGATGTAAAATACTACGAAGAACATTGTTGTGAAGCATTTTAACCCTGTAGCTCCTATTTATATGGGTTAACTTGACCCTTTTTTTACTAAAATGCCAAAAATGTCCTGTAAAATAGGACTTTTTTAGGATAAAATATACCACAAAAATATTCGGCACAAAATTCTACTATAGGTCTTTGAATACATCAAAGCTCAGAAATTAACTTGCACGCCACAATTAAGCCAAAACTAAAAATGTGTTTAAGTGTTAATTTCGTACTCATTCAAAATTGGTACTGAAATCTCCTACAAAACTTGATATTTTGACCCCCTCTACCAGAATCCGTTGTCAGAACCTTGTTATTTTTTTGTGTTGTACAGTGTGGCATCATAAATAATGAGCAAAATTTTTGCTTATGTATAGAAATCTGACTCACCATTGAGAATTGATGTAAAAACTAAATGTTTCTAAAAATCAATTGAATTAAAATTGTTTGCGTCAATTTGAGATTATATATGCAATAGTTTTTTTTAATTCGATAGCCTCAGTTACTCAACAAACTAGACTAATTTTAAATATCAGTTGAATGGGCAGAGTGACTGAGATCGTGTCTCTTTTGGAAGGATCAAGTTAAGAAAGCTCTCTTACCTCTTTGTGTGAACACTAAGAAGAGAAGATAAGCGGCGCGCAGAAACGCCTGAAGAGGTCATGACCTGCTAACGGCCTGTTTAGGATGTTAGATTTCTTGGTACCAGACCAGTTATTCTTTATATTTAGGGTTAGGTCTTTATAGTTAGAATTTTTATGAAGATACATATCAATAAAAAAATATTAAAAGTTTTAGTTTTGTCAATTTGTTGGAAAAAGTGCTGAGTATTTTATAGCAAAGCTTTTCCAAATTAAATCCACTGTGCTAGCAACCATAAAGTGCGAGTACTTTTACCAGTTTCGGTGTAACTTTTACAAGGCACTTGAAACTTTTCCAGATTTTCAATAAAATGAAAACGCTTCAGAATTTCAACTTTCGCCACTTCAGCAGTTTTATGTTAACATTTCTTACAATTTGCAAATTAACACTATAAAGTGCGGCACAGCGAAACGGCAGTGAGGCTGAGAAGACAGTGCGTGGAGGCCAATGAAAGTGTTGGCGCGAGTTTGCAATGACTTTACAACTTTGGATAAAACATTAAAACTGCGACGAACATCTGATTCAGCCTTTTGAATAAAAACCAAACACATTGAGCCTTGTAAAGGACACAACTTTACAATAATTTATGCCTTGAACTTTCACTTTAATAATTTGAATTAATCCAAAAGCCAACGAAACCGCAAAACCGCCACCAGGCACATTTGATTCGGCCCGATGCGAAATTTGAGTAATGGCTGTGAATCCATTATTCATTCGTGCCTCAAGAACACACTTGACGAAATTGTCACTTCCATATGTGCCAATACGCCTTTGTGGGCGCAATGCAAGTGTGATGTGGGCATACATACATACATACAAACATATACATACACAGCAATACATGTGCGTGGAGCGATGTGTCGCTTGGCGCTTGTTGGGTTTGTGGGTTCGTGTGCGGGCAGCCGCATAACTGCTGCGGCGTCTTATTACCAAAATGACAGCTGCACCGACACCCGAGCGACGGGTCGTCATTGCCGCCTCAGCCCAAAGTGCACCTTTGACCGCATTTCGTCATCGTTGGGGTGGTGTCAGTTGCAAAGCGCCAAAGTAGCCAAGCGACCATGTAAAATTATCAGAGTTGACCACTTTACAACTTTTTTCGTAAAGTGATCCAAAAAAATGTTAATGTATTGAAGAAAAATTGCTTTTTGTGGATATGCACCAAACAATCCAAAAAAATGCGACAGCTGTCAATTGTTAGTCATCAGCTGTGCCATTGCTGCCAAAGAAGTGTGCTGCGCAAATTTCGGCGTTCAGCAATAAATTTAATAAATTCCTGGAATGCCGCAAAACGGCCGCGTGTGGACTTTTCAAGTTCACCAGCCGAACAGCCAAAATCAATAGACGCCGTCTATGGTTTCCCTTGGCACCGACTGCTGCCGGCTGCTGCAGTTTTTGCTGCATTGTTCACTGCAGCCAAACGTCAAAGTGTCGTAAGACGGCGGATTGGGCTTTCGTCACGTATGCCGCGTCTGGTTGCTTTGTTCGCTGCACTTTGGAAATGTGAATTTTGCAAATGCTGTGGAAAATTGTGGTCGTTAAAAAGTTGCAAGCGCACATTGGCCAAAGGATCTTGAAAGATGTTTAACATTGTGTTAGGACATTGTCCCAACTATGGCCGCGTGACACAGCATAAGTCGGGCATTTAATGGCTGCAAGAAATCCATCTGAATAGAAAAAGAATTTTATCAGTAAAAAAATTCCATCAGGAACAACTACGTGTCTCAAGCGTTAAAGAATCAAAAACGAACAGATGTCCTGATCCTCCTGAAAAAGTGGCTTTTGTTTGCTTTGTTATTAAAAGTGCGCTAAACAGTTCTTTGAAGAGGGAAAGAAGATTTGCTGGTGCTGACTGATGCATGAAGAATTTTAATTTTTAATGACAGTAAGTAGCGGTCTGCTTCTAGTCGCTTTTTCATACTTATTTCTAGCGAAGCCTGGTGAGTTTCTATTGCCAAAGGACTCCACTTTTAAGCCTTTTACCTGGTTACATATGTATGTAAATAATTTCAGTATCTAACTGATCTGGACCAGAACCAATAAGAATTAATCATGAATGGCATTGAGAATATGATAACAACTAACCATTTTACAATGAGTAAACATTTTCATCTCTTGGCATCACAGATGAAAAAATAAAAATGTAAATATCTAAAATATATTTTCAAAACTGATATAAATTGTTTAAAACTTCCTTCATAAACATCTCTTTGTTTGGTACTAGTTTAGTCATCTCACAGACATTTAATTATTAAAACTCCTTAGGTCATTTTCCGTCTTCACCATTCATTGTTTTATAAACGCTCCGGTCATCTGAGCACCACATCAATTTATGGAATCTTTGGACTTTTTCAACATTAATAACGTGTTTACATCCACTCGTATCGATTGCAATCATTATTGTATTCTTTTCTTTCCCCAAACTTAAATTGAACATAATGAACGCAGCAACACAAAAAGTCAACATTTCTCTTTTCAAATAACCTTTTTGTTTGGTTCATAAAACAGTTCCAGCTCTCAGGTTGCAACTGTGCATTGCTAATACGTCTTTAAACGTCTGTGTATTTTTCTTCTAAAGCATTAATTTAAAAAAGCGAACCGTGTGGGCTTTAACATGAAACGCTTCTCTAACGATGGGCATCGATCAAAGTCAATTAGGCGCGTTGATTGGGCCTGAATGCACAATTTGACAGACAGCGAAATGCCGTTTACGGCGCCGCTGTAATTATTTTATGGGTAATTTGTGAGTTTAGTAGCTTTTCATTTCTATGCTTTAATGACACTGATTTCAAATGCAACGAAATCAAGCATTGCTTTCCACACAGTTGATTACGAACTTGGATTCACATAATTATAGAAAATTGTACATAATTAGCTATAAATAAACACAAATTTATTTGTATATCTGTTGTAATCTTTTCTTTCAACTTTACAACTTATGAGGGAATAACTTCAACAAGCTCAGTTTTTAAAATTTTTACCTTTTGAAATATAGTCTTTGAATTAAACATTTTTTAAGTTGGAGTTCCACACAACTCACACCTTATGATTTCGATTTGTATCTTAAGTAGAGAAATGTTTCTTTTTTGAATAAATTTGAATGAAATAAAGGATATTTTTCGATCTTCTTCTATATATAAAAAATCAATCATTTACCGTGCGATAGTCTCGCTAAAACTCGAAAACGGCTTAACCCATTAAAGCCGGGTACAAGTCCCGCTCATACGATTTCGATAAAATTTCATACACGACCTGGATTGACATTGAAAATGATCAGAAACAAAATTTCAGCTTTTTATCTTTGCACGTTGCTGAGATATTCATTAGGTATTTTGTACCCATTACGCAGCAATGGTAGCTTTTTTCCATACTTTGTGAAGTGATCAGCTAAACACGTGAACGAAAGTTGTATTTTTTACAGGTGAGTTAGGAGGCAGATTTTTGTTAAGTTCTAAGGCCACTACGTTTCGCCACATTTTCCACCTCCGAAAAATTCACGATTTTTGGAGTCTGGTAACTCTAGATAGATGACGGAATTTTAGGGTGACCTCTACTAGACTAATGTAGTTCCATCTTTACCCCAACCATCCCTATCAATGATTTTGAAATATCTCTACCTCGAACTTTTCTGTGATTTTTTTAAAAAGTAAATTTTCATGGTTAAATTTTTACCCATTAGGCAGCAATGGTTTAACCGTTTTTAATCATTCTTTTTGTTTGCCTTGAATCAGGAAAATTAAAAAAAATAAAAAATTTAAATTTATGAAAAATTTAATAATTCCCAAATTTTTGGCATAACTTTGGAACCGTAAATTGCACATCGTGGAAAAAGGGGGCGTGGAAACAAGGGAGCGTGGCCATACAACTCACATTTTTAATATAGAATAACGTCAACATTTTATAAGCCGCACAACATTGAAATGTAGTATTCCGTCATTCCATAGATGTGTCGTTCTACTGGTAAAATTTGAAAGGTATTGAACAAGGGGCGTGGCACCGCCCATACCAGCGTAGCATTTCATTTTAGGGAGAGTTTTTCGTACAACTTTTGAGCCTGACATCATTTGAAACCATATTTTTTACCAGAAATGTTTATACATATTTGAGGGTGTGGGGTGTCTTGAACTTCCAAAAACCAACCCCATACAACTAAAATCCATAATCTATAATATGGAATAATTTTAGAGCTATAAGTCGTACAGAATTCAAATTTGGTAAAGCGTTGTCACATGCATCTGCCACTTTACTACTGAAGTTTCATGAGGGTTAGATAAGCTACATGGCTGATATCTTGAAGCTATAAATCGTATATCAATTTCCCTCGGTACGAACTTTCTACTTAGACCTGCCCTTTGACTGAAAGAATGAGATGGGCACTAGACAAGGGGTGTATCACCACTCATACGACTTTGCTGGCTTACCCAAACCATCATTGAAGGATTAGTTTGAGGATTTCAACATTTAACATTTCTCAAGGAAACTTGGACAGATTTGAGTGGCTCTGAAAACAATTGCAAAAAAATTCGATTTTCTTAAAACCCCCGAATTTTTATTTTAAATGTGTTTTTGGCAAGTAAGTTTCAAAATAAAAGCAAGAAGAAAAAGGGTTAACAAAAAACATTAGCTACTACTAGAGGGGTTAATTGACTAAATCATTTCGGCGACCTAAAACAGCCCCGTTCCTGACAGTTTTTTCTCCTACACCTTCATAAAAATTATTTTGGTTTAACGCAAATTTCACGCATAACATTAAAATTAATTGAGTTTATGGATCATAAAGTCACAGAAATATGTCGGAGACGCATAAAACGCTCGAATCCTGCCGCGTTGGCCGTGCCGTAAAAACGAAACAAACGCACAGGAAGCACGAGAGAAAGGTGCACTTTTAACAACACATAATTAAAGCTAATAAATTTCCAATTATCAGATGAAAAGTGAGCCTAAGAATCGCTCGAGCTTACTTTGTGGCAGGGCGAACGAGGCCGGCACAAGGATATGCGAAAACACGGGCCCACCGCTGCTTATTTTACGCATTTAATTTTATTTGTATTTTATATTTTCATTTCATTGTTTATTGAAGACAAATAAAAGCGAAATTTTATTGTGTGTATTCCTTTCGCAGTGCAGACGCGACGCGCCGTTGAACAAAAAAGTAGTAAACTGTTTACTGCATCCCCGGCCGTCGCCCGCTGTTTAATGTTGCGCTCGTCATCGAGAAAAGGTGTTTTAAATTAAAATTACACGCTCTTCAATACGAAATGAACAGGACACTTGGAAAGAGCAGCAAATGGAAAAACTTCCCACGTTCTGCCATCACAAAATGCCTTCGCTCATCTTATCAAGATCTCTTTTTTTATCAAAATTATTCAATGCTGCCCACTGAAAACGTAGACCATCAACGATCGGAAGACGCAGGGCCAGAACGCAGTGAAATGCATAATTACGCGCTCTCGTCCCTAGCACGTCCCCGCCGTCGCGACGGACTCCAGGCTGAACACACACATGGTCACCCCTTTCAGCTTTGTTGTGCTGTTTTTGTTGTTTGGGCTGTAATTATGCACGCTCGGCGCTGCGATCGCATTATTCACGCTTTGTTGACCACCTGTGAGCGGCTGTGCCAACTTGACTGCTCAGACATGTTTTCCCTCTGCTTAGGAGAAAAGTCTTTGTTTCTGATTGTCTTTGTTGTTGTTCACCGTTGCGTTTTGTTCAGCGTAAAAGCGTTGACAATTTGATTAAAATTATTGAGTTTCTTACTGTTGTTATGGCTTTTGTTATTGGAAACTAAAAAAAAGAACAACATCGAACGATTGTGTGACTACTGAATGTGTTGGTGCTGTCATTTGCATACTTGATAAGTGATACACCGCCAGAAGGCGTTCAACACACATTTAACAAAAGTGTTCGAGTGCTCAGGTGAGAGGAGCCAAACGTTGTTGTTGTTGGTCTCCTACGATTCAAGCTGCAACTAAAAACTGTTTTGTTGAAACAAACTTCAAAGCATTGTACTTTGATGTTCTGACTGCAGTAGGGTCCGTTTAACTGTCGTTTTTTCCGGCCTGTTAGTAGCAGTTAACCGGTGTTTTTAGTTAACTAAACTCCGCTTAAGTAAAATTCCTTATAACTAAGCGCACTTCGGATAAGTGAAAAGAAGAGACATTCTAATTCCGGAATTTTTTTTTTAATTAAAAAAAAATTTTTTTTCGCAATTTGAAAAGAAATCAGCTGATTCACTTATCAAGGATGTAACAATATGCCAAATAATATCAGAGATGGAATCTCTTTAGAATTATAGGTCAGACGGCATTGAAGTTCAGTACAGAGCCACCGTTCAGGTGTGTTGTTTCACTGGAAAAATTTCATAAGCATTGAACAAAGGGCGTGGCACAATTTTTCTGACCCAAATTTTCTACGTAACTTTGTCGCAGATCAATGAAATTTAGGTAAATTAAAAAAAAAAATTAACTTTCGCCAAGACGGGATTGTTTGAAACTCGGGGTCTATAGGGGCAAAACATGGGTTAAAGTGTTGTATGAAGAAACTTTATTTATTGGGCCCATTGGCTTCAAACTTGCCTGTAAAGCCGCCTGGAGCCTGGACTTCTATTACAGTTAAGAGAATTTGTCAGTTAAGCGGCTTGCAATTAAGCAAATTGTCTATGTTTTTCAGTCCTAAAAATGATAGTTACATATTGAGATCATTATCATCAGTATCCATTAGCATTACAACTCGAGTTAAGCTTTAGTTGCTTTAACGATCCTCGATTAAGAGTCAAACTTCCAGTTTTTGGTGTCTAGATTTTTAAACCCATACTGGCACTGTCGTACTTTTGGGATCCTCATTGTGGAACTGATCAGGCTTAGTAATTTACGGTACGTTTTGCAGCTGTCGCGTATGTAACCAAAAACTCTTTACTACTTATGTATTAAAAGCAAAAAAGCGTTTACTCTTTTTTCTATGCTCTTTGCCCGATGTTGGACCACTTTAGACGTCTATGGAACACGTTTAGTGTATTGTCTTCGTACACTTATTCAATCTAATGTACACAAAGAAAATTTAAGTAAAATAAAATAAAAATATTCACTTCTACTTATTTATTTAGGGAAATTTAGATCTTCCTGAACTATCTGAAGTAACTTTTACATTGAGGAGAGTCACAACCCAATGATGTATTTGTAAAAAATTCTTCACAATTTGCCACACAATTTTAGTATAATAGACAATATTATATAATATTTGACAGGTTCCATATGAAAAATCAAAAGGTATTTTACATATTTAAAAGGCAGTGATGCACATAAACAAAGATTTCAATACTTTGTACAAAAAAGCACCTTCCTGTTTGTATTTATTTAAATACATGCATGTATAAGTAACTAAAGAAAAAATATATAAAGTAACTAAAGTAGTGGTAGTAGTTTCAGTAGTAGTAGTAGTTTCAGTAGTGGAAAACATAGTTAACCTTCACACTGTCACCATTAACATATGTTAATATTTCAAATTTTGATTTTGCTATAACTTTAGTTTTAAGTCCGATTCTCATGCGGCTTCGGCTCAGTGGCCATCATATCGAGCTCTTTCTAAATATGTAATCAGAAAACTAAAAATTTTATTTTTTCCATTTTTTTTTTACAAATGAAAATTTTTACCCCTATTTTGGTTACAATTAACATATTCAAAATTCAATGTTCAAATTTGGATATGTGATGTGGAATTACCTAACAATGTTAAATACAAAATTTTGTGAGAATATCTTTGAAAATGCACTTTTTATGGCATTTCTTTAAAAAAAGCAACTAATTCGCCCACATTGTGGGGGCTGAAACCCCATACATCCCTTTTTCCCCTTCAACATTTGAACCTAAAATCTCTTAAGCACAGTCCATTTTACGTTTTTGCTTACCAACTTAGCTCAAAAAATGAAAACTGTGTTTATAAAACGGATGAAAAGAAAAATATTAACATACCTTGTGACCGAAAAGTTTTCGGAAATTATAAATAAAATGCAAAATTCTTAATCTTCATCAATATTTATTTTATCTCCTTCAAAATATGCTCCATTAGAAGCGATACACATATGCCAACGTTTCTCCCAATCATCAAAACATTTTTTATAGGCGCTTTCCGGTATGGCTTTGAGTTCCCTCTGCGAATTCTGTTTTACGTTTTCTATGGATTCAAAACGCGTTCCTCTGAGTGGTAATTTGAGTTTGGGAAACAGGAAAAAGTCACACGGTGCAAGATCAGGTGAATACGGTGGCTGTTCGATGGTATTTATTGAATGTTTGGCCTTAAAATCGTTGATAATGTTGGCTCGGTGCGAGGGAGCATTATCGTCATGAAAAATCCATGAATTATCCTTCCACAATTGAGGCCGTTTACGGCGGATATTTTCACGCAAACGTCTTAAAACAGTCAAATAATAGTCTTTACCGACTGTTTGTCCTTCAGGGACGAATTCATGATGCACCACACCACGAATATCAAAGAAAACAATCAGCATTACCTTAATTTTCGAGCGACTTTGGCTTGGTTTTTTCGGTTTCGGCTCGTCTTTTCCTCTCCATTCCGATGATTGTTGGCTTGTTTGCATGTCGTACTCATAGACCCATGTCTCGTCACCAGTTATGATGCGTTCCATGAAAGTTGGATCGGAATTGGCACGATCAAGCACGTCCAAAGAGACCTGTTCACGGTACTCATTTTGAAGAAAATTCTCAACAAAATCGCAACGCACTACTGAGGTGAACTGGTTTCAACAGCTGCCGTAAACAAACTGTCTGACAGATCGCGCTCATTTTTGGCATAGTAATTAAGGACAGTGCTACCAACCTACAGAAACTTAAAATATCGAAAAATATACAGCGCGCGAATTTTAAATGAGAATTTCCGCAAACTTTACGGTCACAATGTATGTTAATAGTGACAGTGTGAAGGTTAAAGCATATTTATATTTATGGCAAAGCAGAACTTTCTGGGTTTTGTGTTTTCAAATTAAAAAAAAACCGACTTTTTATAAGACCGAATAAATAACATCGTGAATAGCAACAAAGTATTTTGCATCTTTAGGAAATTCTGTACTTGCTCCCATATTTGTTATGCAACTCTTTCAAAATTCCCCTTCAATATTTGTGTCATTTGTATAAAACTTTATCAATATTTACTCACTCGCTTACTCACTTACTCACTTTTGATGCCGCCATTTTTTTATGAAATTCAGTCGCAGTACCCCTCATACATACATAGTAAATACGCCAACTTCTACTTGTATGTAAAAATAATTTGAGCAGAGTGCATTAAATGTTCATTTAAACGCTAAAACGAACTGTCAACATTAATTTACGTCGTTTAAAGTACAAAAACATACCAAATGGTAATCTGATAAACAACCCCCGCATTGCTGCGGTGGTGGCTAAGTTAAACCCTTTTGGTAAACACTTTCACTCAACATTCAAATTGTCCAACAAGAGTTGCCACCGCACAGAATTGTCCCAATATAAATGTAAAAAATTTAAATTTCTTGTGAACTAGTCTTGAATTTAATTGATAAATGTAAATATTTATTTAAAAACCATAAAAAATTAAATTTTATTAACCCATTGCTGCCCAATGGGTCAAATTTTACCCATGAAAATTGATTTTTTTTTTAAATCACAAAAAAGTCAATGTTTGAGATCTCTCAAAACCATTGATAGGAATAGTTAGGGTAAAGATGAAACTACCTTAACCTAGTGAAGGTCACCCTAAAATTTCGGCATCTAGCTAGAGTTACCAGACTCCAAATATCGTGAATTTTTCGAAGGTGGAAAATATGGCGAAACGTAGTGGCCTTAGAACTTAACAAAAATCTGCCTCCTAACTCACCTGTAAAAAATACAACTTTCGTTCACGTGTTTAGCTGATCACTTCACAAAGTATGGAAAAAAGTTACTATTGCTGCGTAATGGGTACAAAATACCTAATGAATATCTCAGCAACGTGCAGAGATATAAAGCTGAAATTTTGTTTCTGATCATTTTGGGTCACTTTTAGGTCGTGTGTGAAATTTTATCAAAATCGTATGGGCGGAACTGGTACCGGGCAGCAATGGGTTAACTGATCGTTTTTTTTATATTTATAAGTTAAAAAAATTGAGTTAAAAAAAACTGAAAGACTGCTTTAATTAATTTTGTTTCTTTTCAGTGTGTTGGAGCGTAAGTCTGAAAATCGGCGTTCCAGCTCAAAATAATTAATCAAGAAATACAAAAACCACTTTTCTTTCAAGTAGCAAACTGCTAAGAGTAAAATTGTAAATGGAAAAGCTTTCAACTCACCATCTGATGTCGGCTTCTGGCTTAAGTCGAACTTCGTCAAAAGAGAGGAGCGCTTAAACAATAAACTGTAATCATCAGTGTTAAATTTATTATTTATTAAACAGATTTTTATTCTTGTTTATTATTACAGATTCTCCATTCTAAGCAACGTGGCCATACCAACTCAACATTATGACTTTTGTCAACTCTGCACGCAACACTCACTAATCGCAAAAATCAACCAAATTGCCAGCAGTCACCGGGGAAACGTCATTAATTAAATTTTAAGCATACAAAATATAACCGAAAAATCAGCAAAGGGTGTGAAAAGCAGGCAAACATTATAAAAAGGTAAACAAAGATGCGGATGCAGCAGCTCTAAAACGTTTAAACGCCATCAAACACAGCGCCCCACACGCACACATCCACACACCCACAGACGCTTTGCAACTGAAAAGTATTCACGAGTCAACCAACCAACACCCTTCTTCCCTCTCCCCCGCTCTCTCATGCGACACATATAAACCGCACATAAGCGCAGTTCATAAAGCAACACTTTTAACCCACTTTTTTGAGGACGTGACCGCCCCCGGGCGCCATCCTTGCAGCGTCAACGCGTCAATACGCCTAACAAATAACGCAAGCCGCAGTTTTTTATTTTAATTTAATCTCATTACGCGCCACAGCAGCGCACATACCTACAACAACATCGACAAAGTATCTGCTTAAAAGCAAACAACGCTGGTTGGAGTCGTCGGGGACGCGCGGCAGAGCGGCTTTGTGCTACCAGTGGCACTTACGTGCACATTTGTAATCCTTTGAATGCGCTTAGCATCACGTCGGGCCAGCTGGGCAGTGGCGGGAGTGGAGCAGGGAGCAGCAGCAGTCAGGAGTTGTAGAGCGCGTGGCGAAACACGTGTTTATCTCGTTGTAATGCAAACGCGGCCATTCAAAATGTCAATTGACCCAGTGGACGCGCGAGCGGCGGCAAATTCACGGCAGCAGCTAACCAGTGAAAGAACTCTGGATGCCGTCTCACACTCTACCAAACACACACACACAAACACATTCAAATGTGTTGAACGCGCCATACAACGCGAAGGTGATTGCACTCCTATTAGATTTTACCGTTGTGCGGCGTTTGAATATTTGCATCCGAAGGATAGTAAAAGGAGTGCAATGGCTCCTCGTCGCCTGTAGTTGCCATTAAAATTGCATTGCGCCAGTCGTGTATGCAGCGAGCGTCGTTGGCTCTGCTTAGGCGTCTGCAAGGTTATGCTGAATTCTCAACACCGCGCCCGCCCTTTCGCTTCAAGTGCAGCTGTCTGTACTTTAGCACACTTTGCTTCGCGCGCTTCGAGTGTGCAAGGCGCGAAATTCGTTTTCACTCTTACTTACATATTTCTCCATATTCCCGCTAGAGACATAGTAAAGCAAGTGGCAGCACTTTGGTGAAAATGCGGCAACTGAAGCTGATGCTGTCAGGTGTGGGCGCTCGACCATCTTGTAGACTTGGCACATTGAAGATTTTAATTTGCACCGTGGAACACAGGAGGAGTGCAGATGGTCGCAGAGTGCGGAGTTCTCGTATCACTCAAGTAAGTAAAAGTGAGAGTCAAATAAATGTTGGAATTATTCAAAATTCTCATAGTCCCTTTCGTTGATCCTTTCTTAGTAGTTCATATACATCTCTTAAATTTGGTGCAAATATTTTCATAAATAACTAAATTATAGTTTGAATGGACAGACTTTTTCAACTGACAGTCCGCTGTGAAATTTTTTGTTATCAAGAGACAAAAAATTCATGATTTCTTAAAAATTGTGACATTGTTTTTTTAAGAATAAATTTGTTTTAGTTCATTTTTCTTAATCTTGAGCGGGTTTCTTCCAGTTAGGGGAACTTGATCTAATGAATCTAATGCAAGTGGTCACTTGACCTTTGAAACCAAGCTTCGGTCTTTTCTCTATTCTGAAGACTCTGTCATTCGGAGTCCAGTTCAGCTGAGGCGGTAATTGCCATTTGATTCATGCTTTCATCTTGCGAACTATTCTCACATTTTTCAAGAAAAGGTATGTATAACTTATTGTTAAATCTTCGCCTAAAAATAGGAAAAATAAGTTTCTTTAACTTTAAATTTTACTTTTTACTTTTAACTTTTAACTTTTATTTTTTTACTTTTAAGTTTTAACTTTAAGCTTTTAACTTTTAACCTTTAACTTTCAACTTTCAACTCTTAACTTTAACTGTAACTTTGAACTTTTAACTTTAACTTTAACTTTTTACTTTTAACTTCTAACTTCTGACTATTAACTTTCAAGTTCTACTTCTACTTCCACTTCCATTTCCAATTCCACTTCTACTTCTACTTCTACTTCTATTTCTATTTATAATTTTATTTCTACTTATACTTCTATTTCTACTTTGACTTCTACTTCGAATTTTACTTTTACTTTTACTTCTACTTCTACTTCTTTCTACTTTTACTTCTCCTTCTACTTCTTCTTCTACTTCTACTTCTTCTTCTACTTCTTTCTACTTCTACTTCTACTACTTCTTCTACTTCTTTCTATTTCTCCTTCTACTTCTACTTCTACTTCTTCTTCTACTTCTTTCTACTTCTACTTCTACTACTTCTTCTACATCTACTTCTACTTCTACTTCTACTTCTTCTTCTACTTCTATTTCTACTTCTACTTCTACTTTTACTTTTACTTCTACTTTTACTTATACTTCTACTTCTACTTCTACTTCTACTTCTAATTCTACTTCTACTTCTACTTCTACTTCTACTTCTACTTCTACTTCTACTTCTACTTCTACTTCCACTTCCACTTCCACTTCCACTTCCACTTCTACTTCTACTTCTACTTCTACTTCTCCTTCTCCTTCTACTTCTACTTCTACTTCTACTTCTACTTCTACTTCTACTTCTACTTCTACTTCTACTTCTACTTCTACTTCTACTTCTACTTCTACTTCTACTTCTACTTCTACTTCTACTTCTACTTCTATTCTATTCTATTCTATTCTATTCTATTCTATTCTATTCTATTCTATTCTATTCTATTCTACATTAGGATACGAGGCAAATTTGGCTAACACCAGAACATTTCTTATTCTTTGTCTTATCCAAGTTAACACACCGCCAAGCACTCTGGCATCCACCAGTTTTTGAACATAGGATCCTAAAAATTATTTTCACTCTCGGATTGGAGTCACTGTGTAGGAACATCATATCAATATAAATTAATACTTGTTAAATGTAATCATTGTGTTTTAGTGCTGTGTAAAATTAACCCCAAACTGCTTTAACCCATACTATAAGTGTGACTTGATAAGAATGACCGTTTGGCAAGCTCACTTTCTGACCACTTTCAAGATGGAATAAATTCAATAAATAAATAAATTGTTCCGAGACCACAATGTAAACACTCATAAAGAAGCTATGGGGGTCATGGCACGCGTACCAGTCGCTAAGTCAGTGCTTATTGCACTTAACCTTTCCGGCATTTCCAGTGCGCTCACTTGTCTTGTTGGCGTTGGACTGCCGGCTGAACTCAGCCCACTCCGCACTTTCGGTTCGATCATCAGTTCATGGCATCAGACACGTGAGCAAGTGCGACACGTGTGTCCACACGTCATGCACGTGGACACGTGTTAAAGCTTCAAATTCACGCATTTCATGGGTGTCGCCGAAGCTCACGCCCATCGTTCAGCAACGCCCCACAACTCAGTGCATTCGGCTCCCTCACTTTTCACGCTTTGGCAACTTCAGTGCGCTCCACTCCGCCAACTACAATCAGGGAAACGAGAGGAATGAAAACGGGGGCAAATATCAAAAATTATGAGCGCCGACAGCCAAAGCCCGGTGAATTGCAATAATGATTGGTGTGGGGAATGTGGGGAGCGGGAGGAATCTACTGGGTGGAATGTTGCAACGCTGCAAATGTTGATTGAAATTCAATTTGGACAAACAATTCTGGCCCTGTGGTTGCAATTGGTTTATGGTGTGTGTGAGTGTGAGTGTGTGCGAGTGTGTAAGCGTATCCAGCACTGGAGAGAAGCTAAATGCAGCGGACTTATGGTTGATTGATTTGTACGCTCCAGGGGCACGTCCGTTCGAACGGCATTGAATTAAGTTTTCCTTTCGATTTTGGTAAACTGACCACACGTTAAGAGCACAAATCAAGCGCAATGAAAATCCACAGAGTCCGGCTCAACAAAAGCGACAGTGGGCAGCTCTGACGTACAGTTGAACATTTTTGACAGGGATCAATCGCATTATTGTATCCATAGATATGTAACTATATATTAAAATATTTGCATTGTTTACCGAAAAAATACCCCTTCCACCAGTTTCGATTTCCTACGTTTAAACAACTTTCCATCGGTTAGGCCTTAACGTATAACTAAGATCCATTGACTAAATCCACTGAATGTGTTAATCGCCGCATTCGAACCAATCGTATTAATTAGCGAGCAAAGCGCTGTTGCGGTCTGCAGCTGTTCTCCAGCCGTCCCGCGTCCTCTCATTTCGTGATTGCACATTTATCGATTTCCATTTCAATGAACACTCGAGTGTTGGCCACTGATTAGGTCGTCGATTACATTGGATACATGTGTGGATTTGCTCAAATTCAGTGAGTGCAACCACATGCAATCAGACACACACACAGACACAAACACATACGTGTGTGTGGGAGGAAAAACAAAATTTGCGGCTGGTACTAATGGCACGCGTGACTGCAGCTTCGAATGCACTTAAAATCGCACGCGCCACGCTTATTGCGACAAATAGTCGGACGCAGTTTTCAGAGAGAATTAATTATGACAGCCAGCAGTCGTTGCCGCAACAGAAGCCAAATTCCATTTTATTTCAAAATATCAGCAGAGATGGCATTAAAAATTTATACTCGTACACATTCAATACGAGTTTTTCAATTACGCACATTGTGGTCGATGCTTCGGCAATTTGACAACTCCAACGTTGTGAGATCGTAATTTTCTATAATTTAATAGACAATGCTGACTAATTAAAAGCAAACAAATTAGTTTGCAACATGCTTTATTTTGAACATTTGCGTTTGGAAAGTTTACCAGTTATGCGCCTATGAAACCGGGAACGACATCTAGCGGTAAATAGCCGAATACTTATAAACTTCGGAACCGTACCAAATGTCATGTTTACTTCTTCTGTCATATGTCAACAATATTCAGTTCACAATTTGTCAAGTTCCATCCAACAACGCATTGTTTGAAGCTCCGGAAAATGTCGGATTACGTGCCTACAAATTACGATTTGCGGATACAGTTAATTTTGTGTTACCATTTGAAGAAAAAAACCTTCTAAAACCTGGTGAAACGGTTAACGGTGAACGTTACCAACAACAATTGGCCGATTTGAACCGTGCTATACGCCAAAAACGCCCAGAATATGAAGCCAGGCAACACAAAGTGATTTTCCTCGATGACAACGCACCACCACACCGCACTAGAGCCACCAAAGAATTGGTTGCATCGTACAACTGGGAAGCTCTTGCTCATGCGGCTTACTCACCAGACTTGGCGCCTTCGGATTATCACATGTTCGCATCGATGGGCCACGCATTAACGGAACAGCGCTTCAATTCTCACGCAGAAGCCAAAAAATGGATCGATGATTGGTTTCAGGCAAAAGACGAAACACTTTTTTGGCGAGGCATCCATAAATTGCCTGAGAGATGGGAAAAATGTGTAGCTAGCGATGGCCATTACTTTGAAGAATAAAATTGTAATCATTTCCTCACAATAAACGTGTTTTTTTCAAAAATAATTACCGGTTTCATAGGCGTTTCCTGGTAACTATTTTCTGACAAGTTTTTTTCCCCTCTTTCCGGTCAATTCCCACATTTCTTGAGATACAAATTTTTGCTTCAAAATATTGACTCTTATTGAACATTTAGGCAATAAAATGCAAAAAAATATCAAAAACATATTTTCAGTTAAGAATTATAGCTCATTCAATGTTGTACGATATATCGTACAATGGTCCGCAAAGAATGCATGAAATTTTGTCTTTATAAGTTTTATGACCGAACCTAGTTCATTGATTTTTTTGATGGAAAACAAAAATTATAAAAACAAAAAATCAAAACCTGATTTGATTTTGATAGAAACTTATATAAATTATATATATAAACAATTGATTCACATTTATTCGGTCTCATAGACCCGTTGTTGTTGTTGCAAAGCTCTTTTCCTCTTAATAAAACACAGAATCAATTAAAATTCATACAGTTTTACAGAAAAATACTGAATATAGCCGATTCTTACTATCGTAGTAGGAGTGGCAAGTACACATGCCTATCCTTACATAACCTGTGTCTGTCCAGTAAAACAGAAACTCGTCTAGCAATTCTTATTTTTAATCGAAAATTGCCGAATAGTCGATTTTTATTAGTCACGTGGTTTACAGATGGGCGTGGCAGGCAAGCAAAGGTAAGGAATCTGTTACCAAACCCATAAATTATAAAAATGCATCCCTTGTGGTCATTTGTTCGATATATCGTAAAATTTTTTCGAAGGTTCGGAAAAAATAGCTAGATGCAAATAATTTTAAATTTAATAAGTTTTATAAATCAACTTAGATTCAAACTTTCAAACGTTTTACCTTTTTGCTACCAAAAAGTATTTTATATTTAAAAATTCCTCCGCAGAAGTACCGTACTTTTTAGTTTTTCAAAATCTTGCAAAAAGCTGCTTACAAAACACACTCATACTGTGTAGCAACGGCTATAATGATTTATATTTTTAAACAGAATGATACAGCAAGGCATCCTTAGTAAGGATCAAAAAGCAATAAACAAACGCTCCATAACAAATGAGTTCGCTGTCAAATCAAAAATCTTAAATCTTTACGATATATCGTACAAATTTCCGGAAAGGGTTAATATTCAGATTGACCTGATTTTTTCAAAGCAAAGTTTTGAAAACTGCAAGAGCTACCATCAATCTTCGAAAGAGGATATCGGATCTCCGAAGTATTTTAACCCATTAGCGCCTGGAAGAACTTTTTAATTTTTTCAACGACCCTATCCGCAAAACTGTCTGAAGTTTTGAAATCTGCAATCAAAGGTTCGAGATAAATTTTAATTGAAAAAGTATAGTTATTAATTTTATATACAAAATAAGGTTTACACTAAAACAGTTTTATCTCTTCATATTTTTTTATTAACCCTTTCGGTACTTATTTTTTGTTTGTAACTTTAAAAATCATTCTTTTCCGTTTTATTACTGTTTAAGCCTACATAATGAAAAATCAAAAGTCATTTTTTAAAATATTGTTCGAAAAAGTGGTTTTTGGGCATCATGACATATGGCTTAGTAAGAAATAAAAAAAATCGTACAGCCTTAGTGAACTTTACTTGGGATCTAATTTTTTTACACTTACTAAAGCAATAAATACCTACTAGATTACTTACATAAAACTATGAAATAAATTGATTTTTGTAATAGAATAAATAAAAGTACGAAGTGACCTCTTTTTGTAAAATACGCAGCTCGATAGGACTGCGCACTTTCTGAACCCTTACAATTTAATTGGTACACTAATCAAAATATTTTCATTATTTGGTATAAAAACCTTTAGAGAAAAATACAAAAATATAAAAATATTAGTATCCACAAGTTTTTGACCTAAAACAGGCACTGAAAAGAGGCTACGCCAATTGGCATAGAATAACCGAAAGGGTTAAAGTCATACAGAGAAAACTCTACCCAGTGAATTATTTATGTCCATGGATCTAGTTGGATCTAATGTTGTGAAAAGTTGCATACATTATAGGTATTTCATGAGCTTTAATTAATGTACTCTCAATCGTAGTAGCATAGTTAAAGGAAACAGCCATCAGTAGAAGAGAATGGCCTGTAAATCACTACTAACTCAACAACTCGAGTTAATCTACAGCTGAACTTCCGATAGCTAAACATGAAGAAAGGGGCAATAAAGACCCACAAGGTGGTTTGCTTCGTACATTTCCTTGGCAGAGTAACAGAAGGTCTTTTGCCCCTTCCGCATATAAAAAAGTTGTATATTTATTGCGATGTCATGTTTTATGTTTCATTTATGTCATGAATTCTCAATATTGGACAAATATAAAGAGCGGCCTGAATCTTGGGTAACGCAAAGCTTAACTAATATTTTTTGCAAATATTGAATTTTTATGTCTTCTAACGACTCTATGTGAAATAGCGCTCATATACCATGAGTGTACAATATTTTCAATAATTTTTTCAAACTAATGCAAATGCCACTTTTATTCGTTAATTCGTAATGCTGGAAGAAACTTTCACCTTGGCCCACGCACCAGACCAAGTAATACTTGCATAAATCTTTTATCGACGCTTCTTTTCTTCTGTCTGAACATTTTTTCTAAGCAAACCAGATGCAACTCACAAAAACTACGAAAGAAATAAATAAAAGCCAACGAAACGAGCAAATCATTGCCCAACGCCAGCAACACCGCGCGACATGCTGTGCGCCAGTCGATGCCCTTCGCCACGCTCAAAGAGTTCAACCGGCAGTCAAGTTCATGATCTGCCTAACACTTAATTCAAAGTGTAAACAACAGCAACTCAACGCCCAAAAACTCTGAAAAAACTTAACAAAAACTTTTGAAAAACAAAAATTAAATGTAACACAAATAGCGTCGAAATAAATTTATTGCATGGCACGTCTCGGCTGCGGTCGGTGCAGTCGCTGTCGGCAACATTTTGTCTTTATTAACTTTGGATTTGTTTGTTTGTTTGCAGCATGTCGAAAGTCAAATAACAGATTTGTGCACTCTTCTGCTCTTCTTCTTCTTATTTGAATTTGTAAACAACGACAAGTGGCATTGACATTCACCGCAGCGGTTGGTACCAGCAGCGATTTACGTCGCACCGGAGCCAAATCTCTCGAGTCCACACTTTATCAGCGCCGCATTTCTTTCCTGCTCGCACACGCACCTGATTTTTGTGAATGCAAAGACAATAACAACAATTTATACAACACTCGTATATGCAATAACTTTTCATAGAGTGAAACAAACGAAAGCGAAATATTAACAACAACTGGTAGTATTTGTCTCGCAAGTAAGCAACGCGTCGGAGAAAAGAAAGCAAAATTCTTATCCTGCTGCAAGCAAGTTGAAGATTGTGAAAGTTGTTTTTGTTTGGTACGCTGCACTGAGCTGTTAGGGTTTATTTAGTGCGATATGGCGCTTGTAATGAGATCAAAGTATGATAAGGAATTTGTAGAAAAATAAGAAAGAACCTAAAACAATGTCCATGCGTTTGCCTCCTGGCAGGTGTCACATATTACATTCAAGTCACTTTAGTCTGCTTCGTCATGTAGAAAATATTCCTTGTTTAGATACTATGTTTTATGATAGAAAGGATGAAAATAGCAAATCAATCTGACAAATGCAGAGCATTAATGCGTCGACCAAGACTGACTGCAATACTCCCACAAGTTGACCTTTGCTTTCGCCTTTGACTAGCAACGAAATGTTAAGACCTGCTCTGCTTAATCTCACTGCAGCGTCTGTTGTTTTTCTCTGAAATTAGTAAAAATATTTACAATTCCCTTTTCGTTTACTTTTGGCTATGGACAAACTTAATTGCCTGAACCGCAAAGTTTGACTAAGTTTGACAAATGCCAGACACACGGCGAACCCAAAGAAAAAGAATAAAATCCTTTAAAAATATATAAATTTTTTTTCTAAAAAAAATTATTTGCGCTTACATAAGAGAGCCACCTACAATTTCGATTAGGTAAGCCGGGATTTTGTAATACAATTTCGGCATGCAGTGCTTTGATTCGTACCGCACATTTGTTAATAACTCAAACTTAATTAATCCACAAATAATCCATAACTTAAATTTCGTCACATATTGTAACGGTGCACTTTACGCGCAAAGATAATACGAAATTGGGGTCATTCAAATTTCGTAGGCGCCAAAAAGCAAATAAGCTCAAATATTTCCAACAAACTGAACAGCAAAATAGGGGAAAACTGCCGCCTAGCCGTGTGTCATTAGCGAAAAAAAACAGCGCTATCGGAAACTCCCCCACTGCAACGACAACGCCACATGTAAATAAATATAATGCATGTACAATAAATCCGCCGGTAAGCCGTGATAACCATGACAAATGACACATCACATGTCATTCCCCGTGCGGAGGGCACTTGTCACCCTCGTCGAAACAATGCCGCAAAAGTAAATTAAAGGAATTGTCATTCCCAACTGATAATTTCTGGGCAAATAAATACATTATTTACAAGTTCAAATAAAACTTGCTGTGCGGACAAAAACCGTTATGGGCTATCACCTTTCGTAATATTTCCGCTATATAGTCGGTTAGATCCATTCACATTTAATATTACAAGCCAACAGAGCTTTCATAACTTCTGTAACATATTTCTATTTTGAACCTAAAACAATTTTCAATAATTGACTAATTCGTCGTCAATACTATTCGCCGTAAGACCCACTTAGAAGCAATAAAAGGATCGCAACCCTCAAGGAACTTCCTCGCTTTTGGCTAATGGTCGGCAATTAACATTATCCTTATCCTTATTGATCCTGGAAAGTGGCGTTTCGCTGAAAATATGGCCAGTCTTACGAGAAATGTTTGAAATAATGCTCTTATTGACTTAGGACTCTCAGAACTCTTGCAATGCAAAATATCCATTAAACTTGGAATCGTTGCAGCTTTGCGTTGCGCAAGGATTGTCACATGAAAAATGAGCGACTAAATGGCCAGAACTCAGTTGTCGTTTATCACTGAAAATACGCAAATTCTCACATGTGTGGCCACTCGCATGCTGCTGCTTCTTTTCCGTTCTAAACAGTGTGACCATTTTGCTCCTTTTGAGGTTATGTCCAACATTTTGTGTTATCACTTAGCTTCGAATTTATATATAATATCTCAGAATACTGACTACATGACACCCAGCCTGTCCTTTGATAAGGACTATCAGGTTGTAATCCCATCTAGAGCCGAATGGGAGCTGGGTGCGCTCCCTGCCAACGGTGATGTCCATATTTATACGGATGGACCGAAACTGCTTGGTCAGGTGGGCTGTGATATCTACTCAGAAGGATTAAACCTTAATTTAAAGCTCCGGCTGCCAGATTACTATAGTGTCTTCCAGGCTGAGGTCACAGCAATCTGTGCAGCCAGCGATTGGCTCAGGGTAAACAGGATATCGGCTACTGGTATCCTTATATTATCGGACAGCCAATCAGCTCTTAGAACTCTGGATGCGGTCAAAATAACACCAAAGACTGTTCTCAGCTGCAGCAAATCTCTCAACGAGACTGCCAATCAGCTTCATATTCGCTATGCTGGGTTCCAGGTCATAGGGATATTCCAGGGAACTGTAGAGCGGACGAGCTCGCGAGACAGGGTACTACTATGCAGTTAGGCCAAGAGTTGACCACGCTCGGTGTCCCTCTTTTAACATGTAAGCTTCGTACTCATGCGAGCTCTATACACGATACGAATTTAAGATGGGTTGAAGGCAACACAAGCCTCCTTGCGCGCCAACTTTGGCCAACATTAAATCCTCGACCTTCTAAAGAACTCCTCTCACTAAACAGAGCCCAGATCAGAACCATGATCGGTGTCCTTACGGGTCACTGCCTAATCGGTACCCACGCAAAAAGGATGGGGCTGTTTACGAACCACTTCCGTCGCAGCTGTTTGGACGTGGAGGAGGAAGAAAATATTCCTCACTTCCTATGTTACTGTCCTGCTTTATCCAGAAGAAGGCTGACCTACTTAGGCAACTTTTTCTTCGAAAGTCTAGAAGATCTAGCTGATAAGACCAGACGCCGTCTACTAAGCTATGTTAATAGCTCCAACTGGTTTAACGAGTGAGCGAAAGGATGCTCGATCTCATGTGGTATCACAATGGGCCGCCTGGCCTAGACGAGCTGACAAGGTGGGAGCTTCCACACCCTTTGTCGGCCCAGAACCTTTTTGTGGGTTGGGAAAAAGAGCTTCCTCCATCCTAATGAGAAAGGACGAGATAACCAGAAGGAATTAACACTGGGAAAATCAACCAGGTCTAGAACATTCGAAGCTGATTATCGGGTCCTACAATAGAAAACGATTCGAGGAATGTATGACCTTATCAAAAAATAATCTAAGGATTATCACGGGAATGCTCACAGGGCATTGTATATTGAATTATCATCTAACTAAACTAGGAATCCGTGAAAATGGGTATTGTAGGTTCTGGTCGCAGGAAAACGAGACTGCAATACATATACTAGAAAAACGCCCTGTACTCATGCATAAAAGAAGGAAGCACCTGGGGGACCATCTCATATCAGGTGCAGACTGGATATGCAGAGGTTTAGGAAACGTACTAAAATTCAGCATTCGTTTTGTAAAAAGAAAAATGTATGATCTCAGAAAAACTATAAATTTACCGCAAAAAGACTACATCTACCGATTCTTATGACAAAGGAGATGTAGTAAATAGTGTCTCATAACTTGCAATAATATTTATTTATATGAACTATTGATACAAAATGATTGTAAGAACACAGCTTTTTATGTTTCTTTGTAATAGATTTAGCAATTTTTTGGAAGTTGTTGGCCACATCTGTCCTAAACCAAACGACGCGACAATGGTCTGGCGAATTTGCTTGCACACATCCATACATAGTATGTACATGTGTACCAATGTGTTCGTGGCGGAAATATGCTTGCTAGCATTTTTTATTTCCCAGTTCGACTCCGGCGGCTGCTCGACACACCTTTACGTCCTCGCAGTCGTTTGTCATAATTTCTTCGCTCCTTATTTCCGCGTTTTTCTACTCTATTATTAACTTTGCCTCCCGACTGCTCGGCCGTTACTCGCAGTGCAATTGCCTCTTAATGCTTCAGTCTGTCTATTGAACGCTCCCAATTTTATTGCCGTTTTTGTCTTGGCCACTCCTCTCGACTCACGGCCACTTTTCCTCGGCTGTTTTTTTGTTTTCAATTTTAAAAATGTTGCAGGGTTGCATAAATTTGCACTAACTGTCGCCGCATTACACATGCATTTATGTCTCGGTTCTTGTTAGTGTAGTTGTTGTCGGTGGCACTATGCATCATAAATAAGTTATGATCGTCTGCAACGTTTTGTATGGACAGCTTACAGTCTGTTTTTGCACATAAAAATTTACTATTTTTTGCATAATTCTTGGGCTACAACAATTTAAAATTGAAAACTCACAAAACTGGCTTAATGTATGTGTAATAAAAATCAAATTAATATAAACAAATCAAAATTAATTTTAATTTAATTTGAAGACGACAGCACAAACTTCCAGTTCCCAGACCAAATCTAACCTCCCGAGATCACAGAATAAATCAAGTAGTGTCCAGATACCAAAGTGCCAGAGGTCAGCAGTCGTCATTCATTCCCGCAGTCGTCATTTCCCTGTCACTGACTGTCACTCAAATCGACCCACAGATGCAGTTCGGCCAGGCCGACCATAAACTTGGCATAAATGGGCGAAATTTTTCACAAAAACTGCTAATAACAGTAAAAATATGCATTTGTGAATGGCAGCAACGCAACAGGCAATAAACATTCGTCACTTGTGCGTTGTTGTGTGTGTGTGTGTGTGCAATGTATGCAAAACAGATGTTGCTGCCGCCGCGGCCATTGTCATTGCCCGCAAGCTGTTGTTTTTATTCGGTGGCAGCCGACAGCACAACAATTTTGACAGCTTAAGAAAATCATAAATGCTGCATTCCCCCATTCGGTTGACGTTTTTGTTGGCGTTGCAGCGAAAAAGTGCAACAAAATTGCCTGCTGCGCTGTGAACTGTCGTCAGGCGGCAACACATTGCGGCGGCAGCACTTGCGTCGCGAACCTGTCTGTCAGCGTTTGGACGCGAACGCGAATGCGAACGCATCAAGTATCAACCGACGTTGTCAGCAAGTGTCGTCGGTGTTTTATTGCACTGACAGCGCGTAGCAGCAACTCAGAAAATGCTCGGAAATACTTTGCTATTTTATGGCCAACAAAAAAGGAGCACACTAACTATGCGGCGATGAGCTACGGCAGTATGGACCGTGTGAACTTCTATGCACGCTACGTCTTGGGGGGGAAATCAAAAGTGATGATTTGGGTCTACTTGATCCGTTCAATCGAGAAATGACCTCCCGCCGACTTCGCCGAAATCATAGATGCAAAAGTACATTTGACATTTAATAATGTGTTTTGGATACTAAGAAATTGAGAAATTTTATGAAAAATTATAGGGGGGTTTGTGCAACTTTTTGCAATAGAATACCATTTAGATGTATGAAACTACAGACTGAGATCCAAAACATGTGTGTTTCCCCTACCTGACATGTTCTGGTCCTGAAAGTTCGAAATAGAAAATTTAGTTAAATGGAGACAATTTTTCTCTTTCATTTGATACCCATATCTTCATCATTGGATTACCGCAAATATTTTAAAAATATATTTGAAATATCTATGTCCTTAAAATTTTAAAGTCCTTTAAAAAGGTTTTTGGGTCAAAAAATTAAAAACTGACTATGGCAAGTTGTTATAAATGACCTCTTGTTTCACGCCTATATCAACGTTAGGATGGGTTTCGGCAAAAAACTTGTTTTCGCATGTAGTAATGTTGGTATTTTCACTCAGCGCATCATAACTTTGTCATTTTTCTTTCGATTCTATTGATGTTATTTGCACAATCTCATCTTAGATTTAGAAACCAAAGGAGATAATTTATTTTATCTATAAAACAATCAGTCAAACATTTATATTTTTTGAAAATGGTCGGAAAATTCACTTTTTACAATTTCAGCGTCAATAAATTCCTCAAATCTCATCTGATTTGGACGATCTGATATTGCTGGAAAGGCTAGGGTATTATCTTCTGACCGACGGAAAGCTTGTGTTAGTCGGAAGATTCGTTTACGAAATATATGCTCATAACTGAAACAACAGGGAAAAACTGTTTTTTCGAAGATTTTTCGAAAACGCTTCTTACAAAAAATGTTTGGTTTTCAGTTTCGTGTTCCGCGGCCCAAAGTTAGTCTAGAAAACACTTTTATTTTAAGGTGCATTTTTTGTGTCGAGTTGTGTTATTGATGATTGAATATATATACGACGGTTATAAATAAAATTTCGGGGGGGTTTAAACTCCAAAAACCCTTCCCTGTGTGCGCCCCTAGGGGGAATGGGTGCATTTGCATCGAGTTCAAAATTAAACAATAATTGTGCCAAATTCCTTTACAACATTTCGAAAGACCTTCTTAACGGCATTCATTAATTTAGCCTCCAAAATAGCTTTTCGAACATACTTATCCTCTGTCTTTAACCCTTAAGCGGCTTCGAAAGAACTAATGTTATGAGCCTCATACCAATTTTTTATATGCACTTCACATTGGTTTAAACGTACGTTGTCAATACGAACTGATTTGAAAAATATGTCTGTGCTCAAATTTTTGTTTGACGATCCATCTGATGGCGCATCCGATTTTCTGATAGTAATAGTGAAATCTGCCGATGTTTGATCGGCCGTGTCATTGAAGTTACGAAACGTTTTGGGATAATCTTTCGCGTTTGCTTGTATGGAACAAGCAAAAAACAATTTACATAACAAACAATTTGAATGTATAAAGTTTTTATACTTTCCAAGTTTAACGTTTAATCCAGTCATGAAGAAAGACACATAAAAGTAAATATGTCTCATCTGATACGAATTTGCAAATAAAGTAAAAAATTTTTAGCACTTTCAAATAGATTTCCAAATCCAATCGGAACTGTCCGACTGTAGCGTTGCAGCGCAGTCGATTGTCGTTTGCACGAAGCCAGCGAGAGGACGTCGGCGAACGGCCAGAATGTGCAATTATTTCGCCAAGTTGGGCAAGTGCAGGCTTCCCACCTTCACCGCTGATTGACATTTCTGTCATTGCATTTGTCTGTGCGTCCG
This sequence comes from Melieria omissa, assembly GCA_963971225.1. Lineage (NCBI taxonomy): Eukaryota > Metazoa > Arthropoda > Insecta > Diptera > Ulidiidae > Melieria > Melieria omissa. The sequence continues at coordinate 86,674,561 of OZ020268.1, forward strand.
TCCGTCTGTCTGCCTGCCGCCCAGGCAGTGAGTCGGTTCCCCGGGGCCGGACATTTTTCATACTTTGTTGCTCTGGTTGTTCGGAATTTTTTCGCCTCACACAATAAACGTTTGCTGTGGGTTGATGGCTTTCATATGTTGCGCATGTAGTATGTTGTCAGTTGAAGTTGTCTTCTGCGTGTTTTTTTTGTTTTTGCTCGCCTGTTAACAACTTAATTTTTCCACACGTTTAAGGCGCTGCACGGCTGGAAGTGACTGGGGCTGTAGCATTTAACTAATTGCACATCGCTGCTGTCATTTCATGACGTTTCTGGTTTTTTTGGAAAACCCATCTTTGTGGTTGTTTCATGGTTGGTGACAGCCATAAAAATTCTGAAGGAAATCGGCATTCGAAGTAGTCTTTTCAAACTCTCCGTGGTGGCAGAAGATAAAATTCCCATATTTAGATAAAAGTAAAAGAAATACTTTTGAGAGTTTTCTTGCTTATCAGACATCAAAAAGAATACAATATTCTACAATATTCTATAGTAACATTGAGTTTACAATGCCTCTGTAGAGTTAATTTGAACAATTGAGCTGGAAGGTTGAAAAACATTTCGCAATATTAGTTACACTAACACACATAATAAGGCCAAATACACACACACATAGGAGTATACAATATATGTGTGTAAAGAGAAATTTAATTTAAAATTGTTTAGTTTTCAACTATTCAAACAAATTAAGCCAAAAAAGTCCTAAAGCCCCAAGCGTCTTCGCTCCTCAGTTCAAAGTGAAAAACTCCACTTTTCAACTTTACCGACTTTGTCTGTGACACACAGAAATGTCACGTTCAATTAATTGCAACAAAATATCACCCATTACGCGTTGTATTTTTATCGCATTTAACAATCTACTGAAGGAAACCAACGGAACGGAAGTGATTGACGGTTTCACGCCGCAGAACATTGGCGGCGGCGTTTTCTTTTTCTTGTGTGGATCTTTCACAGAGCGAGTACTACTCGATCGCGCGCAAGTGTCACTGCGCCAAGGTGATCATGTGTCAATTTGACGTTCGTACGTAAGTGTGACAGTGACGCAAACTGTCATGTTGACATATGTACTGAACGGTAAGTGGATACGTGTGACTGTGTATGATTGGATGGTGGTGCGGCGATTGTGGTTTGGTGGCAAGTGATGTCAATGCACTCTGGAATGCTGTCACAAGTGATTGAGGTGAGTGGGGAATTGAAATGAAATTGTTGACAATGTCAGAATTGATCATTCGATTAAATTTTGAAAAACCAATGCACAAGATTTTCGCGGTTAGAGATGATGGGTTGAGTTGAAATGATTTAAAATGATTTGAAAAGAAACGTTGAAGTTGCAGGTAGAAATAATTGCAAAGGGTTAATGAAGTGTGAACTTTAACGAAAAATATCTTCTGATGGCGTCCGAGATGTACGAGGCGTACGAGTTTATTTTATTTAGCTAAGATATTTCAATGCCAAAGTAGTTTATTTCGTTTCGGTAAGGAATCAACATTAAACTGTTTACGTGTTCAATTTTTAAATACTGCTTGAGCTCACAAGGAATTCTGCGATTATGATATTTCGGCATTAAATATGTGAAACAATGAATTAAAAAAATATTGCAATGAACAAGAAGACACTTTTCTTATACAATTAAATGCGCTAACATCAATCGTTGGTTCTAAAAGAAGGCAAAACGCTTTGCTACAAATCGATAATGTTGCTAGCAGTGTATTTCACTGAGTCAATGAGTCAATATTTGGCGCCAATTTCGACAGTAAGACAGGCTTCTACTACCTTCCAATTGCTCGCAATCAAGCGCCCCGAACAAGTCTATACGTTGGGTGCAATAAAAGCAGCGGGCGCTATAAATATTTCGCTGACAGTAATAATTTCCAGAAGCGATCGTGCCTGCGCTAATTATAAACAGGAAGGTTCACGTGGCACTGCAATGGATGGTCGCGACGTCTGATGTAAATAAAAACGCACATGTTTTGCGCTAATGAGAAAAATATGACAAAGACATCGGTGCCATAATTGTGTCTGGCATGGCGGGCGCGGCACAGAGGGTGCAGCTGTAGAACAAGATGAATGAGCGTACATTATACTTTAAACCAGCTGACAAGGACATGAAGTATGTGTGTCGGTTTTTTATTGTTTCCTAATTTTAGCCTGTTGTTTCATTCTAACTATCACATAAAACTCAATTAGGTTTTGTTGTTTGTGCAGGTACATGAGCGTTTTATTTTTTTTATTATCAAAATGATCCGGCTGCACTGAAATCGATTGTTCCAAGCAGTCAATGGGAAAGTAGTAGTGACTGTCTCCAAAAAGCTTTCACGCTTCATTTTATACTCGATAGAAAAGTTCCAAATGGGTTTTTGAAGTACTTGACTTCAGTCAGAGTTTTGTTGCAAAAATTGTAGGTAGTTTTTAGGTTATGGAATACGGGTCACAATAGGATACTCTTTCTCTTAGTACAAACTGGAGAACTCGATTACTCTCCTCCTTAACTTCTCTGCAACAAGAAGTTCTCCTGTACCATCCCAGATAAGAGCAGCTGGGAGGACGGCTTAACACCACTAACAGGTAGCTCATGTCAGGTCTTCACTGATGGCTCTAAGCTAAATGAAGCGGTCGGCGGAGGCGTCTTTTCGGACTCATTGAGTATAAACTACTCCTTTAGATTACCGGACCACTGTAGTGTGTTCCAGGCGGAAGTAACCGTCATTGAAACCAACCTGAAGCTGATCAACGAGCGCAGCATCTTAGTACGAGATGTTATCATACTCTCTGACAGCCAAGCGGCTATCAGGGTCTCATGTCTTAGCATAAAAAACAGTGATCAGCTGCTGCAGGTCTCTCGACGAGATGGCTGAGCAGCTTAACATACACCCATTTTGGGTCCCAAGTCACAGGGACATCCCGGAGAACTGTAGGGCGGACGAACTGGCCAGACTAGGCACAACCAAATGGCTATCCACAGAATTCGCTGGCTTGGGTGTCCCGCTAAGTACTTGCAAGCTGACGTTAAAGGAGGTCGTGACTAAAGCCGCTAACACCACCTGGGTGGCCTCGGAGACAGGCAAGACAGCGCAACAAATCTGGAAAGTTGGACTAGACGCGCACCAGAGGTCTACTAAACCTCAAAAACACTTAGGTTTTTACCACACCGCCAACCTCGCCGATATATCAGACGTCGACACCAAAGGCCTAATACGCTTCATTAGTTGTTCAGGTTGGCTTGAGACCTACTAACATGAAGGGGATAGCGATCCAGTGGCATCACAATGGGCCTAATTTAGGCCTACGTGCGCTCTCGTTGAGGGCCGCCACATCTACCTACCTACCTACTAGGGATTGCAATCCCGGGATCGCGAATCCCGGAATCCCGGGATCGCGGACAATTTCAGTCCCGAAAAATCCCGGAATCGTCAAAATCCGATCCCGGGATCGAAACAAAAAAAAAAGCTTACTTTTTGCTTTTGTCACGTGGATTTCGAAAAATGCAACCCTTCTTATTTAACACAAAAAATTAATTGCCCATTGCCTGTGACGTTTGAATAAGTGTTAATGTAAGAATAGCTCTGTTTGTGTATAACTACTTTTTACGAATTTGTACAAACTAGCTCTGTTTTGGTACTTTTCCAGTACAAATTTCCCTGTAACCAAAATCAGAAGTGCAAACAAGCTTACGCTTCCAAAAAGTAATCCATTCAAAAAAGTAAACAACCAGAATTTTCAAAAAACATGCAAGTTTAAGTCTTCTTTACACTAATTTGACTTGTGACATTCACAATAAACAGGGAAAACGGTATAAATAAGAGGATTAAAAAAGAAACAGCTAAAACCATCAGCATTTGAGAAACTATTGAGAAACTTGAATTATTGATAGTTATTACTCACACCGAATTTCACTTATTTTCAATGGGCAAAACTGTAAGATTTACATATAATACGATTTGATCTACTAGTATTGAACCAGGGAGATGCCTTTTTTAGCATGTTATGTAAGTGATTTGACAATTAAATGCGTTTTTAAGTTGTTTGTCATAAATATTTTGTTCTTAGTTTTAAATTAAGAACACAAAATTGTATTTAATACATAGATATAATTTATTTGATTGAAAAAAAGTCTGAACTAGTTCCTTAAAGTAATATATTCAATCCCGAAAAAATTCCCGGGATCTCGGGATTGTGATTTTCAGTCCTGAAAATCCCGGGATTCTAAAACTGGTCCGGGATTGCAATCCGTACTACCTACCTAGGTTGTTGAAAGAAGGTTATGGAAGAAAGGGTCGAACTTGTATGCACCTTTATTGAATTTATCAGTGTCACGAAATGTCCATCCCTGTAACACGATTGAAGAATAAAAACTTTCTATAACTTGGATGTTGGGTGAGATACAGAAATTTTACTGAAAATCGAGGCACTTGTTTCGATATGGCAAATTTTGGCCGTTCCAGCGTAGAAAAGTTGCAATGGACACACCCAGAATATCAAGAACTGCCCATTAATAACCTGGAGTTGGAATTTTCTAACTAAACTGCATCTCTTGTTAGAAACAAGAGTTCACGTTATTGCGTCTAGTTACTTGCATTCGGCAAGGTGTGAACGTCTCAGCCAATTATGCCAACAATTTAGTGACTGCAGCTCGGGGAAAGAAACGAGTTTGCTAACCGCAGAGCACCTGCACCTCTTCGCAATCATTTGTGAGTAAATAAAATATGCATATATTAGAAATGTGTTGGTTGTGACCAGCAGAGGTTAACGACTCGTAACTAGGAAACCTTTGACAAATCTAGTGACACTCGTAGACCCTCAGCGAATGGCAAATGTGGCGCTGCAATAAAGTTTCATTAGGCGTGACAGTTTCCTCACTCATAACTTCACAGCTGTTTACCCATTCGGGTACACAGTGGTTAGTAGTGACCGGTGTGCGCAAGGTGGAACTAACGGCCAACGACCACTGTTGTTGCCATGTTACTCGCCAGTCTTGTTGAGCAAATACTTAAAAGTTCCCGTATGAAATTAAGCAACATCATGACGTCCGTTTTTGATTGCATTCATTACTAAGCGACATAATATTAACTCAAGTGTTTATACTTGAAAACTTTTAAAAATTCTGTGGGAATATTTAAAATTTCGACAATCTATGAAATTTGAATATTTTTGTGTCGAGTCAGTGTTGCCACCAGTGTTGATCTCACGCTCAAGCCACTAGTCTGAGCAGCTGTCACCAATTTTAGCCGCAACAGTAATTAGTTTAACTGCAACGATAAACGCCCAAAAGTATGTAAAATTTCAACACGCTGTCACGCGTAGTTTAACGAAATTTCCAACATACCCTGCTGTCATAATTCGCTGACCACATTTCATATGCGATCAGAAACAATGAAACGCCGTGAGAAACCGCAAAACTTCACAACACACTAATAATTTCACAGAATAAACCCAAACAACCCACACACGTAAACGAATGCGTGAAAATTGCAAACTCATTCGGCAAAAGGCTCGTTTGTGGGAACGCAACAACAGCAGAGGGATGGATGAGGGAGGATAGTCGAGTACCACACAGCGCCGCAGCAGCCGTAACATAATTGATCTGCCGCGTTTTGGGTTTCATTTCTATAGTTTTACTATAATTTTGATTAATTTGGCATTGCGCATGTAGCAAAATACAGTCAGATGACGAACTAACGAGAAATTGTAGGGAGGATGTTTTCACGCATGAATTTTCCAATTTTTTTTTAACCTTCACACTGTCACCAATTTTTATATACGGAAACCGTCACTATTAACATATGTTAATATTTTTCTTCTCATCCGTTTTATAAAGACAGTTATCATTTCTTGAGCTAAGTTGGTAAGCAAAAACATAAAATGGACTGTGCTAAAAAGATTTTAGGTTCACGTGTGGAAGGCGGAAAAGGGATGAATGGGGTTTCAGCCCCTGTAATGTGGGCGAATTTGTTGCTTTTTTTAAAGAAATGCCATAAAAAGTGCATTTTCAAATATATTTTCATCAAATTTCGTATTTAAGACTTTTAGGTAATACTACATCACATATCCAAATTTGAACGAGATCGGCCAACTATATCATATAGCTGCCATAGAAACGATCGCTCGAAAATGTGTTGCATTGCGATTTGTACAAAAGGGCTAAATTGGTAACAATTGGTGCATTTGAAAACTGATAGTTGGCCGAACTCGTTCAAATTTGGATATGTGATGTAGTATTACCTAAAAGTCTTAAATACGAAATTTGATGAAAATATATTTGAAAATGCACCAATTGTTAGCAATTTAGCCCGTTTGTACAAATCGCAATGCAACACATTTTCGAGCGATCGTTTCTATGGCAGCTATATGATATAGTTGGCCGATCTCGTTAAAATTTGGATATGAGATGTAGTATTACCTAAAAGTCTTAGATACGAAAGTTGATGAGAATATATTTGAAAAAGAATTTATGGCATTTCTTTTAAAAAAGCAACAAATTCGCCCACATTGTAGGGGCTGAAACCCCATTCATCCCTTTTCCCCCTTCCACATGTGAACCTAAAATCTCTTTAGAACAGTCCATTTTATGTTTCTGCTTACCAACTTAGCTCAAAAAATGAAAGTTGTCTTTATAAAACGGATGAGAAGAAAAATATTAACATATGTTAATATGTAACCAAAATAGGGGTAAAAATTTTCATTTGTAAAAAAAAGATGGATAAAAAAATAAAATTTTTAGTTTTCTGATTACATATATAGAAAGAGGTTGACAAATTGGCCACTGAGCCGAAGCCGCATGAAAATCGGACTTAAACCCAAAAAGTTATAGCAAAATCAAAATTGAAATATTAACATATGTTAATAGTGACAGTGTGAAGGTTAAGTCGCTCAACTGTGTGAAATTCAGATTTAAAGTTGTGAAGTCGGCAGACTATGGAAAATGCATTACAATGCCACTACTTATAATGCAATTACAATCGTATCTATTGACAGCTCATGGAATATTGTGGAGGAAAGGCATTGCGATTAATTACAGCACATCCCTAATTTTGGCCTTCAGATGAAGAGAGCGTTGGACGAAATTGGTTTGTATAATCGTTCAATAAATACAATTTTTGCGAACCAATGAGGGTGTTGGTCGTTACATATTATTATTCACTTCTCTATTATTTTAATGCGCAATTGTATGCCTCGAGAGTGTTGACGCACCAGATACTATTATAAAAAGTACGATACAAATAATCACCCTTTCAGAAAAGGTTCACTTTTTGTCGCTTTTTTTGTTCCATTTTTTTTAATTCAAGAAAAATGTAGAAAAATGGGGAAACAATTATGAACATAAAAATATCGCTATTCCATTTAAGAACATTTAAGAATTATGTTGTCAGAACAGTTTACAAACCATGTTACTAGCTTAAGTGACGGCTAAATACACATGCATTAAAATTCCCGTTATCCGTTAGTCCAAGAGCATTTTAATCAAAGATCACTTTATAGACATGATTTTCCTATGAAGTAAAACTGAAATTAGCAACAAGGGTCTTGTCAACAAGATTCCTTGCTATACGACCATACATTCATAAGAGCATCACCTGAGTATTATTTTCAGTGGAAAAAAGGCTCCATCTATATGTGATTTAGACCATTTGAAACGTACATTTTTAGCGGATTTTCAGTCAATATTTCATGATATTGGGTTGACTAGAAGCGAAGTTATTGCGTCTAAAGTGACAATATTGTAACGATGAGGCACTCTATGCTGTGCTATGCATGAATGCTTTTCCAAGCATACTTTTAGGCATGCACTTTGGAGTACGCCCGGTTGGCTATAATTTCGATATGGCAAGGATGGTTCGCGAAGGTGATGAGCTGTGCTAGAACAATCGACATTTTTTTCCTGTACTTTACAGATATCATTTGTTCCAGAAAAATCGTATTTCGACGACTACTTTACTCAGAAAAACTGATAATTGCACATTACTGTCTTATAGCCTCGGAAATCCATTGCACACACGGTGTGCAATCGGTCTCGAATGGGTTAAACACATGTTTTCTGTTTATTAGTCTATTGAGTAACAAAAATCGTAAAAATACATGGTTTGCAAAAATTTGTTAAAACTTTCAATATAGATTAAGAATTGATGTGGTATTTACGATTTTATTGTTTCCTCAAAATTACTAAAGCTGAGGCATCTACTTCACATTTGATTGAAAATATTTTCTTCAAATTAAAAACCTGATAATTAGCAAAACTTAGAGGAAAATATCTAAAAAGTGCAAGTATGTAAAAGTATGTTCCTGGATCTTTGTGTTTTTTTTTGAAGCAGTCTTTCTTTGTAGAATACTGTAAACAGAACAGATCTCAGAAAAAAGTGTAATTTAAAAAGTGGTCTTAATACCTATGTTTTCGACAAAATATAACACCGTGCGACAACAAATTTTACACACGAAAAAATCGGTATACTCGCAAAACTAGGGGCCAAACGTAGTAAAACTGCGTTTTTAGTTTTTCTCTCTGACGTCAGGATTTTTTTTAAAAGGACTTTGAAATTTGAAGGACATGTTTATTTCAAAAAATTATTTTAAAAATTGAACGCATTATAGAATAACAATATGGGTATCAAATGAAAGAGAAAAATTCTTAGAATCTTAAAAAAATAATTTGTTTGGTGTAAAAGGACGAAGAGGTATAGAAAATGTCCTTTTAAAACTTTATCCTTGAATATCCTTGAAAATTTCCAATATTTTTTTGAGAAAAAAATATATCTTAAGGATTAATATGTACACTACCACATCCTCGAATTTCGTTCTTCTAACTTTAATAGTTAAGGATATAAAAAATTTTATATTTCTCATTATAAAACAAAGATATATTGCACCGTACGACAAAAATAGAATATTGAATTAACTCATGTATAAATCGTTATGCTGCTAATACTGGAGGTTAAATACACTAATTCTGCAACTTAAAAATTGCGTTTGAACCTAAGTATATGTTTTCACAAGACATTGAAAATTAAAAAATTGAGTTTCCTTGGATAAAACTCATCCAAGAGTAACAAGATGAATGCATGAGGATACGTACTTACTGTGAATACTAGTGCTCATAACTTAATTTAAAAGTTAACAATAGTCATTTAAAATGCATTTTATGATTGATTTATTTTGAAACAAATTGTTTAAGAAAAATGTACATATGCGTTTACTTTGCCGCTTATGTTTTTGGTACGTGTCACGGCACAGCGACGAAGTAGTACCTATCCTAACGGGCTTGAAAAAGGGCTTCTCAAAAAAGCAATGTTTTTTATGCCTATGGAAAGGTCGACGCCGTGAATTACACTATATCAACCACAAATGGGAGCCTTGCATAACTCATCAACTTGGCCGCGACAGCATCGATCGTTGCCTCTAGTCCCTTCATCAAAAATAATACTTCCACCGCTTTTAATAAAGTTAGGCCTGATTCGACATTTTATTCGCTCTCTTGACGCAGATGGTCGAGCTATTAATTATTTGAAACTACTTTTTCCACAACTAAGCGATGCAAAGATTTCCGCTGGTACGTTACCCGATTGTAAAACTTTGTTTCTATTAATTTTTATATGTTTTTCAGGGGTTTTAAACGGGCCACAGTTGAAGAAATTATTGCAGCATCAGAAGTTTGCTGATCTTTTGAAACCGGTTAAACTAACTGCGTGGCAAAGCTTAAGCGATGTAATAAATAACTTCTTAGGAAACAAGAAGTTTTGAATTATAAAGAACTTGTCCGCAAGATGATTGACGCCTATCGCGAAATGGGGGTCAGCATGTCTCTCAAGATACATTTTTTAGAGAGCCACTTGGACTTTTCCCCCGGAAAATTAGGTGACGTTAGTGATGAACACGGAGAGCACTTCCACCAAGACATTGCACTAATTGAAAATCGCTTTCGGGGAAAAGATATGTGCCACATGCTTTCCGAAGATTGTTGGTCGCTGTGCCGTAACACGTACCAAAAACATAAGGGGCAAAGTAAACGCATACATTTTTCTTAAACAATTTGTTTCAAAATAAATCAATCATAAAATGCATTTTAAATGACTATTGTTAACTTTTAAATTAAGTTATGAGCACTAGTATTCACAGTAAGTACGTATCCTCATGCATTCATCTTGTTACTCTTGGATGAGTTTTATCCAAGGAAACTCAATTTTTTAATTTTCAATGTCTTGTGAAAACATATACTTAGGTTCAAACGCAATTTTTAAGTTGCAGAATTAGTGTATTTAACCTCCAGTATTAGCAGCATAACGATTTATACATGAGTTAATTCAATATTCTATTTTTGTCGTACGGTGCAATATATCTTTGTTTTATAATGAGAAATATAAAATTTTTTATATCCTTAACTATTAAAGTTAGAAGAACGAAATTCGAGGATGTGGTAGTGTACATATTAATCCTTAAGATATATTTTTTTCCCAAAAAAATATTGGAAATTTTCAAGGATATTCAAGGATAAAGTTTTAAAAGGACATTTTCTATACCTCTTCGTCCTTTTACACCAAACAAATTATTTTTTTAAGATTCTAAGGATTTTTCTCTTTCATTTGATACCCATACTGTTATTCTATAATGCGTTCAATTTTTAAAACAATTTTTGGAAATAAACATGTCCTTCAAATTTCAAAGTCTTTTTAAAAAAAATCCTGACGTCAGAGAGAAAAACTAAAAACGCAGTTTTACTACGTTTGGCCCCTAGTTTTGCAAGTATACCGATTTTTTTGTGTGTTTTGGAATTTTTTGATTTTTGTCGCACGGTGTAATTCATTCATGCCTCAAATTGTGCAATCAACATAAAAAATGAAAAAAAAATTACACAAATGCACAAACAAGCATCTATTTTTATCATTTTTATTGAAAATTGAAAGGGTCCTGATAACATTTCTGTTACTTTTTGCAATCATCACGTTGACGTTACCGATTAAATGTTAAATCTGAAAAATCTAGCCAACACAACTTTTGCAATTACGTATTAGAAAAACAAAATGAAGATTTCAATTCAGCGGACTACGATAAGTATACAACAACTACGAAATAGTACACCAAATTTTATTGTGAACTGACCACTTCTTCTAATTTTGTCCCGCGGTTGCATGGAGTCGATTCACTGTGCATCGGTATAAAAATTAAACAAAGAGCCAATATTCAGTTTCGTTTTAAACTTGATAAAACTTTTAACGAAACATTTCATTCAATAACACATGTTTATGGAAATGATTATTTATTCCGTTGCAGAGTTCCATCGGATTTTAACCATAAACCACTCCCATTTGGCACCAGGCGACTTTTGTCTTTTCAGAAAAATGCATTTGGCGGTGGAAGAAAGTATTTTAAAAACTTCGAAGCCATACAAACAGGTTGAACCGACATCCTGAAGGACATCCCGTCCAGCAATCTGAAACACTCATTCGACATGCGTTTAGACCGGGCAATCCCTGTATCTGCAGGCCACTATTTTGAATAAAATAAATCGCCAAAACATTTGTTATTATTGTTTTAAATTGTTTCAAAGCAAAAATACCCTTTTGCTAGTCAATGTACATAGCATTCATAATGTTCAACAATTTTGATTAATAAAAGGCAAGAAGGAAAGAGGAATTCTGAAACGCATCCTGACAACACACATAAATTATCTGAATGATCCAATTTATTGCGATTTTATTTTTACAGATTGCGTTCTTGTACTCATTCGTAATCAAAACTTATACGGATCTTATAGGGTCTATAGGTAGTTCACAGCTCAGCCCAAACAACCTAATCCACGGAACCACCTCACGAATGTTCACCTCATCCAATACTACATTTGTCGAAATGCATCGGTAGTTCGTCGATCTATTCTGAACTAGTATCACTGACATCAGTATTCATAAAAATTTCAAACTATCTACTTTGTCTAATAATGAAATCTGGGAACCCCAACTGCAATGGTTTTACCGTCTCCCGAGTTGATTCAACTTAACTCCCTTAATGGAAGTGAAAGGTTTAGCCAACGACAGATAATAATAGTTTAATTATCTTTGCTTTATCCACTTTAGTTCACCTTATCTAACTCATTTGTCGAAGCGAATGGTTTAGTTGCTTTAGTTAAATTAAATTAATGGCTTATTCACCTGAGTTCGCCTAACCCAGCATATCTATGAAAATTAACGGTTCACTTGCTGTCGATAGCATATGCACACTTACATAAAACATGACACTTATAAATTCTCAACCTCTGACAGAGAATCCGTCCTGCTTGCGCCACCGGCCAATTTCCTATGCTTAACAATTTATGTGAAACGCATTGCAGCTGTCTCTGTGTGCTCCCATTAACACCTCTACGCCGTGTTTGGCGTAACAATGCATTTGGGGAATGTCAAATTGCTCGACCGGTCGGTCACCTGGCTTTCAACCGACGGAACGGTAGCTTGTTTACACCACAAACAAACTGTAATTTGTGTTGATATTTGCGAGCATTTGCTGGTTGCCGCATTCGGACACATACACATATACATACAAAGATACATATGAATGACGATATACCCGTATAAGGGTTAAACTTTTGTTTGATATCAAATGCCTTTGGAGAATAGGCGAACATTTAAAATTTTTAAATTTGATATTTCTCAACAATTTTTCATTGCTAACTTGTTGGCAACTAAGTTGAGTTGAGTTTATTTTTACAAGCCCACAAAATCCACTTGTAATTTTTGTATTTACAGTCATATTTGTTTTTCGGTTGCATTAACATGTCACAAAGGTTAAAATATTAAAATAAAAACTTGAGGCTTCTATTCAACACGAGACCACCAACCCTCGACTGAACACCCACGTTAAAGGCAATAACAACAAAAAATAATAAATTATCAAATTACTTCACACAAAAACAACACCAAACAAATATATAAAAGAGCGGGGTTAAATAAGAAACATAACAACAACAAAAATAGACACGGAAAACAGTCGAGTGACAGAAAATGAAAATGCCACTCGGTGGCAAAAACAACAAAGCCCAATCGCCACCAGGCGGGCACCTCGTTAACGACACCGCTCGGCTCGTCGTCCAGGGGCGCGACAAGTGCATCTTGCGACTGCTTTACTAATTAACAAATTTTCCTTTTCTCGCACTAATTTCGAATGTCATTGTGGAAACTTACTACTAGCAGAAAGCCAGGAGTCTAAGTAAACAAAACGCGCAGTGACAGGAAGCAAAGTGTTCGGTTGTGAAAAGAAATCGCATTGAATGAAGCTGGCCCGTCCGCTGGATTCAACAAGAGCAGAGCACAAAAGGCCGCAGCACCAACAAGGCAGCGCTGGGTTGTCAACAAAATTCCACTTCGCACTTCAAGTGTTCAAACTGACAAGATGGAGAGCACAATCGACAGTCTCGCTGCGCCACTGCCACCAACATTGGCGGGAATAAATGCTACAACGCGCTGCATAAAATTCGTGGAAGTGTGGTTGCATGCAACTAAAAAAAGAGAGGAGTGGAGCTGCAAGCAACGCGGGGATTACGGTCAACATTTCAAGTGCATATCTTTTTTAATAATGCGACTAACATTTGAAACATATATATATAAAATAAAATAAATGTTTAAATAAAACTTTACATCTGGTAGAGAAAAATGTTTTCTTATAAATGAATCATATTACAATGTCAATAGGAATCCGGTGAGTGTTTTGCATCAGAAGCATGTGTACTCACATTCATACATTTGTACATACATACATTTTACGACAACACTAAAAACACTACAAATAATCACACATACCCAAAAACACACCACATAAAATATACTTAATTGTAACGCCAATCTGAGCACAGGCTGTGTAAAGTTACACCTTGTAAAATAATCATTAAAACTCAGTAAACTGCATACATGTTGCCCACTTGGCTTTAGTGTTTGTACTTACGGCCCATAAACTTCACCAATGATTTAATCTGTTGAGTAAATTCCACTACCAACGCTAGAAAACCATCTCTCCAGAGAGACAACAACACTTAACGTATGTTTTTCCAAAACTATAACATTAAAAATCGAATTCATTAAAGAAGCAACACTCTAAAAACCATCTCTGAAGCACCAAATTTATAAGCAAATATTTACAAAAATCATTTTCTCAAATTTAAATTCATAAATCAACCACCGCTCATCATTAAGAAATTTATTGTGTCTGCGCTGTCGGAATTTTATTACCGAGGCGACATCTCTGCTGTCGTCGATCATATTACGCGAACCACCGCCGCCGTTGCCGCCAGATCACCCCATCATGCAACCAACTGACAATGCAACCCTGTCTGCGGGAACGCCGCGAGGACGTATCCTCCCTTTTCGTTGTCGTTACCCTCAGCGGACTGCGGAAATGTTTTTAAATAGCGCGAAACAAACAAAACTGCCGCGTCGCCGCTTCTTTCAGTTATTGTCATTGTTTATTATGTGTTTTATTTTTGTATTACATTTCACTTTACATAATATGTCGGGTTTATGATTTTATGAGCAGACGGTTGGCGCTATTTTTAAATGCTATTCAAATAAAGTTTGTGCCTGCAGATTGTGGTGCTTTGGAAATTGGCTGCTGGAATTCAAAAACAATACTTTTGAATTTTTTATTAAAAACAGACATATGGGAATCCTAAATCGAAGAACACTGAGATAACTGACTGCAAAAATATGGACTTAAAATAGCCAAAGACGTCTGCTTCGGCCAATCTCTCAGCAGGATAACAAAAGATAGTTTTAGTCAGTAAAACATACCATTGATTATGTTGTAAGCAGAGTTTCCAAACCACTTTCACAGCTATTATTATAATTTCAGTATTACAAAAAATGTACTTGTCTTACTTAGCATTACCTCATTTCTTTGGAATGTGACCCATGGTCTCATGACTCACGCAAGAAATTCCAATTATTACAATTAGCTTTCAACAATAAATCAACTGTCACTCAAAACTCCTGCTGTGTAATTAACTACAAATTAACAGAGACAAAAAAGATGTTATCATAGGTCGGAAAAATACAAACAGAAGTTCGTCTCTCGTCAAACATTTGCTACCACAACAGCGAAATGAACAAAATCGAGTTCGGTAAATGAGCGTAATAAGTCATAAAGGTTAACCCTATAATTTCATAATTACACACAAAAAAATACACGAACATTTTCAACAACAAAACAAAAAACACACCAATGAAAAGGAAGAACGACGGAAATGCAGTAAATTACGCATTCCAAATGTCGACGAAGAAACGATGGCAATAAGTCAAAACAAGTTGTGCAATAAGTCTCCAATAGTTTGGCTGTTCCCAGAAAATGTGGTATTCATGATTTTCACCGAGATACCAGCATAATTGCGTGCACCTTTCGGGATTAGGAGAGCCAACAAACAATGCATTGGTGCGTGTACTTCCTGACTTCATCAATCTACAGTGGCACTATGTCTGTTTGACAACATCATCGACATTTCGAATTGTCGAAAACCGCCGACAGCAGCAAACGCGCGTAATGACAGCGCTTGATGACTTGGCGTATGTCAGCTGCCCGCTGAACACTGGCAGCCACAGTGCTCGTTAAGCTGATTTACTCCAATTTTTTTATAGACGTTGGTTACAATTCAATGCAACCTTTGCTCAAATACTTTGGTATAAAAACTAAAGACTCGTTTAACGTGCGCATTAAATCCTATTTCAATCGTTGCATCTTTTCTAACTATAAATTCCCAAAAGTTGATGCGATATGATATGCAATTGTTGTATGACCAATGTAGAGACAAGACACGAGTCTTAAAAGGAACTCAGACTGAAGCTTCTCGTAATAATCGATCCTGCAAGCGCAATTTTCGAAATGTATTCGGGAGATTCTCCGAAGAAGTTGACGAAACAATGAAGAACATATAGTCATAAACTGTCCAGCCTTGTACACAGACGCGCAATGTTTTTAGGGCATTGACCATAATCTTGGCAATGTTGAACTGAGATGATTTTAGGCTTAGAACTTACCCGAACCCATAATTACTTCATGACATAATATTATTAAGAATATCAATATTAATAATGGCTCTCAGTCCTTGGCAAACCAGTCCGACCTCTTGATGAAAGAGAGTAGATCCGAAATTTCCACTATTGCCGCGCAAGCCAAGTCTGCCAGGAACCTTGACCCAAGGTACGAAGACGGCGTTCCTGCAGAGCCGGGCAGTGGCATAGGTAGTGTTGGATCGTTTCCACTTCTTCATATCCAAAGCTTCTGCAGACATCACTGGACGAGAGGCACCATTTGACAAGCATGGATCCAATGGCGCAGTGTCCAGTAATGACTCCAACAAGCTGCCGAATAGAGGTTCAACACAGGGAGAGTACAAATCGTGTGTTCCTCAAGGAAAGGGAAGGCCATATTTCCCGGCAGGTGCTGCAATCAGTTCTGCTCCGCCATGAGGACTCGATGTAAGTTTTGCTCAACCTGTAAATATACATTTACAGGGCAGATATCGGAGCGAGCACAGAGTTATCCACTTTGGTAAGAGGCAGTGCAACCCCCTTTCTTGCCATCTCTTCAGCTGCCTCGTTTCCTGCCACTCCAGAGTGGCCCAGAACCCACCAGAGAGTGACTCGGTGATGTCCGATATCGCGAAGTGCAGTGCGAAAACTCTGCACTACATTTCAATCCAGCGCTCCAAGGGCTGTCTGACTATCCAGATGACAGATTGTGATATCCGTGGGTGATAATACACTGTTGCGTAGTTCAGCAGCTTTTCAAATTGCAAAAGTTTCCGCCTGAAAGATGCTACAGAGGTGCGGAAGTCTGAAAGACCGTTGTGTCCCTAGTACATCTGAGTGGAGACCGGCTGTACCTTCCTCTATCTTAGAACCGTCTGTGAGAATGGTAATGGAGGCGTCTCTTGTCACACTTGTAAGTCCCCATTCTTTCCTTGAGGGAAAGGAGGTTAGTGCGCTCATATAAAACTCCAGGTCTGGAATCAGATACTGAACTGCTCTATTGGGTGGAGATGTAGAATAATCTCGCCAGTCTCTGCACCTTCATTAGTTGCGTCGTCAGGGACCTGGTTTCCGTGGCCGGCTACGACGATGGCTCCGTAACATAAGATCGGCCGAATGATCACTATATACATCCAGTGGACAATGCTTGGCCGCAATCCCAACTTTTTTCCGAAGACCTTCCGACAAATGTAGAAAACATTCAAGCTCTTCTTCGGCCGCTCTTCCACGCTCTTGACGAGGTATAGATTTCGACAAATAGCTTTATAGCTGCTTGATTGTTCAGAGTTCTGATAGAATCGGTGCTACATTGTGGCTTCGCAGTCGTCACAACGATACCCTCAGCTATTAGTTGCTAATTTGTTACAGAAAATACTAATACCCACATAATTGTTACATTTCAGACATCACGAAGACCCCCTACAAAAATATAAAGACAATATTGACACTGAATTGGTGTTTGTTGAGGTGAAATTTAAACCCACGATCCCCTTACTTATGAGTTACAAACCATGGCCATTACATGTAGAACATTATTTAGTAAATGTAATCACTACTGATGTTGATGGGAAAGTTTCAGTGGAAATTGAAACCTTTCTTCTTAATAATCTGAAATACAACAGCAGATATCTAAATACGTAAAAATAAATTGTCGTGCGTTAGTGTCGCTTAAACTCGAAAAGTACAGATTTGTTTTGACCGATTTCTTTGGTTCACCTTGAATCCAGGGGGCGGTAAATTTCCCAAATAAACTTGCGAACTATAAGTCACACATCAATGAAACTTCGTACGATCTAACCATTTAGTCGCAGCATTCACTGGACGAATGGCATTTTGACAAGGGGGCGTTCCATACATCTCAAACCTATAATATTGAATAACGTCGGAATTCACTTTCTTCATTCTATTTATGTTAGATTCAAAGTAAATTTGAAGATAAATAATCTCTTTCAGCCATGCCCATGCTTGCTGCCTTCAGACAATCGCTCCAACTATCTAATGCTGCCAACTCTCTTGTTTTCCTGCGCCATAAGACATCACAATCAAGATTCCTGGCTAAAACATTAATGCACATTTAATCGCAAAATCTTCAATCACCAAACAGCCCACCACCAACAACAATACAATATAAAAATAAAACACCTAAGCCAACGTCGCGCGCCTTTTGTAAGGATTTTGACAATAGGCTCGGCTGAAAGCTTCAGCCCAACAACATCGGCTCCGTAATTTGGATCACATAAAAATTAAGCAATTTCCTTCACCAACACTCACGACATTAGGACGACCCACTCCTGCGAGATAAACAAACATTTTTATTTGTCCAATTCAGCACGCACGGAATTATTAGGTGCACGACGAACGCAACATCTCCGCACCGAAGTCCTGACCCGACTTCGGTAACGGCAAGTTGCCACTTCCGTTGCGCTCTCGCAGTCGCTCATTCCATCAGTCAAAATTGACGCGTTTTATTTGAGCTTGTCACGAGTGACAGACAGTTTGCGTGTCTTAAATTCACCATAAAAATGTCACAAAAACCACAACGACTACAACAAAACAGCACAACAACAATGTGCCTGGCACATTGCTCCCTTTTCAGGGTGTGCGCACTTAAATGGCGGGTTTTTGCGCTTTTAGCCAAAAACCATTATGGGGCAACTCATGTTGACAAGCGACCACATATGTACATAGAGTGCGCAACGCTTCGTTGTCACTGGAGCAAAGTGTACATATGTATGTACATATGTACATATTTACAATACTATATGTACAGTGCAGTGCCACTGAATTGGTAACACTGAGCAATGACGCTGACACAATACGTCGCGCTTCTTTTCTTGGCTATGTAGCAGTAGCTGTGTCTTTTGGCAATAGGGAGGAAAGAAGCTGGATTGTCAGATTTCCACCTACCTAACCTATATTTTGCATTATTTGAATAAAAATAATAATAATAATAAAGATTATTTCTATTCCTTTCCCCGTCCGTTTAAATTGTGTGTTATACCAAAGAATATGAAGTAATTACTTCATATTACTTCATATTCTTTGGTTATTCCTAACACATGTTAAAAAAATTGTGCTGCATATTCATTTCAAACGAGGGGATTTGAGGTCACAGATCATAAGAGCCACTCAACGTTTCTCATAGAGAGGCCTAACGGTACTCTTTCAGTTCTAATATCAAAGGACAACTGCGTAAAATTGTTAGGATTGAACTTAATTGAAACAACGCAAATATCTTGAAAACAAAAACCAACTAAACTAAGTTACATTCAAAAAAGCGGTGTTCACAATTCGGTGGCACTGCACTGTATGTGTGTACTGTGGAATGTTGGTCGGCGCTGGATCCTGTGCACCTACAAGGATGGCGTATAAGCTGCTAAATGGCTAAATTAGGACAATGAACGGGCATTACAGCGTAGCCGTGTACACTTTGGCAATTTCTTTGGTAAAACTGAAAGTTGTTTTTCTTGTTCCTATTGTTGTGTCAACTTCAGTGAAATTCTGTGCTTACATGTTTTTTGTATTAAAATTTAGAGAACATCTTGAAATAGTTAGTTTCATAAACAGCTTTTAAATTGAAATTCCATGTGGCTATGGTTGAAATGCAATTGGAATAAATATTTTTTATTAAATTAAAACCGGTCACTTCGTAGGCAAAAGCATATCGTTACATGGTGCAACCTTCATCATAGTTATGCTCATAAATTATTGTCTCATTTTCTGCTTGTTTAAAATTGATTTTTTGATTAACAACTCCGTTATCCCTAACTTGTAGCCCTAAGTTTGATTATAAATCCCACACGAAGCAATGATGTGGAATCATAACACTGCTCGACATGAAAAATACACCCAAAAATAAAAATACAGCTAAAAATAAAAGTGTTTTCTAGGTTAACTGCGGGCCGCTGAACACGAAACTGAAAATCAAAAAATGTTTTTAAGAAGCTTTTTCCAAAAATCTTCATAAAACCAAAAGTTCAAAACAGAAAATTTAGTAAAAAAAAAACTATTTTCCTCTTTCATTTGGTACCCATAACTTCATCATCGAACAACCGCAAATATTGAAAAAAAATATTTTAAATGTGTATGTCCTTAAAATTTTAAAGTCCTTAAAAAAGGATTTTGGGTCAGAAAATGAAAAACTCACTGTGCCAGATTACTATATATAACCACTAGTTTCACGTCTATATCAACATTTGGATGGGTCTCGAAAAAATGAACAAATTTTTCGCACGGTGTAATAAATGTTAAGTTGTTGTTTTCACTCAGTGCATCATAACTTTGCAATTTTTCTTTCAATTCTATTGATGTTAGGCTTAATATTTGCTCAAATAATATATCTTTCATCTTAGATTCTAAAACCAGGAGAGATCATTTATTTTATCTAAAAAAAAACATACGAATGTATGATTTTTTAAAATGGTCAACAAATTCACTTTTTTACAACACACTTTCACTTTTTCCCCAAGGAAGTCAATAACTTCCCAAATCTCATCTTATTTGGCCAATCTGTATATCGCTGGAAAAGCTAAGGTATTATCATCTGAAAGATAGCTTGTGTTAGTCGGCTGATTCGTTAACGAGATATATCGCACACGCACTACAAAAGTGACACAACTCAAAATTTTTAATTTTCGGGTTTATGTGTTAATACTGTACACAATGCATATATCTACCAATCAGCAAAAACTCAGTATATTTTGTTGTTGTTAACTGTTGCAAAAATACAGTTAGGTCTCTTTTCATGTCAGAAGTTTGATGCTATTTGATCGCTGCAGCTCAATCCAAAAGAGTCCTAACTAAAATTGTGTCACTTTTGACGAAATACATTTTTGTTAAAGTTAATTTTAAGCAAAATTCTGACAATTTTTGTATATACCTTTAATGATTAAAATTAATTATGAATTTTCAAAATTTTTCTTTCAACTTTTTAACTGTCATTTGTAGTTATTAAATTCAGAAAAAGTGGCATAACTTGAAATAATTAGGTAATTATTGAATTAAAATATCATCAAAACAGTCACAACCTAAAATTTTGGATTTTTTAGTGTAAGATAAAAAAAATTCTTGCAACTTATCTTAAAGCATAATCTGTAAGGATTTTCTACTGAACGGTCTATTTGTTATTTAAAAAACATGTTTATTTAGCTCAAAAACAGTTTTTTTGCGTTTCCTGAAAAATCAATAATTTTGAGTTGTGTCACTTTTGTTGTGCGTGTGCGATATGTTCATAACTGAAACAACAGGAAAAACATGGTTTTTCGAAATTATTTTTTTTTATTTTCAGTTTCGTATTCCGTGCCCCAAAGTTAGTACTTTTGTTTTTAGATTGACCCATTTTTTATCGAGTAGTGTAATCGGACATGATGTTTGGTCTTACTAAGTTGTGCTTGAAGACCTTATGAACATTAGATATGGAATTGTACTCTCAAACTATAACCAACGAAATATTAAAATCATAAAATTGAAATAAAATCTCATAAAATTGTTCGGACATGTCAGTATTAGCTTAAATGAGATTCTGGCTCAAGTCAATCCGAACTACTTCCATCAGTTCCAGTAGTTAGAAAGTGTGATTGTGTGCTCAGCGCAAAATTGCGGTTAATTACTGTCATAATCTGACAAAATGAATGAGGCATACCAAAAAAAATATTTAGCATGCGATTCGACCATCTGACACACCTCAGGTATGTAAAATTTCTGCTATACAAATTGCCACAAAGCTTATCGCAGCTGGATATTTGCATGAAATGAACATTTGCTCGAACCACCCGTCGTGTTTGCTGACATTCGCTAATTTATAAAACAATATGCTAAACACATGTATCGCATTTGTTCGCGCTTTTGTTCCACTTGCCCACGATAGGTGTTGCTTTGTTGTTCTTGTTGTTAGAATGTTGTATTCCTAGAAAAGCTTTGACAGCATTTTTTCGTTGTATTCCAATAAAACACAGAATTTTATTTTGAACAAAAATTTTCTAATTGCAAAATTTCATCGAATGCAGAAAAGTTTACTGAATATGGTTGCATATACGACTTTTCAATCCAACCTCAATCTCCATCCAACCATCCAATTCAACCACAAACCCCCACAAGCACTTCGAGGGAGCACAAAATTATGACAAATGCAGAATCCCAACAAATGTAGCGCTTATTGCGCTTTAAATTCCAATTTGTTTCTCTTGCCAACTCATTTGCCGCTTTGGCCATAAACAAAATTCCGCTGCCAAAATCTCGAAGGGCGGCAACAGGTGGTGGCAGGGACTGCGGCTTAAAGGGCCGTGAAAAATGAGTTCGAGTGGGGCTCATGCAGCCCCATAACAACCAAAAGCACACAATAAATTGAAGGCTACGCCCAATGTGCTCCTCGGAAATCCCCAGGTGAACGCGGAGTTGGCTGGCGAAGTCGCGATAAGCTCTCGGAGCATCTGCGTTGCCGTGCGCGCAATCAGTGTTTCTGAGTCTTTACCATTTCAAAAGTTGCTTTCTTCACGATTTCAAGTAGCGTAGAGAGTTCATTTTTCGTTTTGCATAAGTGGCGAAATTTTTCTTTGAGCTCTTCGCCTCTTTTGGAGTTGGCAACCGCGGAGCAAATGTGAAGGACTGAAGCGGAAAAATTCTGGAAAAAAGCTTGAAAAATTACTGCCGCTATTAATAAAGATTTTCGTCTCTCTGTTCTTAAGGTTATGCGTTCGCTATGCCTACTTTGAGGTTATGATTTTACGCGAATGCATCAGCCGGCTGTGGGCAATGAATGTGTTCGCTTGGAGCGTGGAGGCCAACGTTTGATGCAAAGCAATGTTGCGTTTAGATAAATTCATTTTAAATCAAGCGAGCAATTCTATGAAACGCTCCATTTCCCAGCCTACAGCCACAACAAAACACCGCCACATTGTTGGAGGAAAGAAGAAAAATGCGTAACAGTCATGAATTTGAAGTCAATTTGTTTTGGCCTGCGTGTGGTGTTCGTTGCCGACAGTTGATTTTCTCTCATTTCTTTTATGCTTTTCTTGCGGTATCACCGATGCCAAACTGTAGTCAGCTCGAAAAGCCGAAGGGGGATCCTGTTTGAAGTTTCTTTGTTGTTGCTGCTTGGCAGACTGTGGGACACCGCACAGTAGTGGCAACGCAGCATGCCGGCGGTGCAAGAAAATGTGATACCACGACTTTAATATATCAAATTGCATCATGCAGCGGTCCATCAAAATTATGTTAAGTCAATCTGAAACACTAGGCAGCTCAGGCTACCAGTCTACCAGCTGGTGGCAGCCGGCGAATAATTAATCGTTTTGAAACTGTGGCAAAGAAGATGGCTCGAAAAATGGAAAGAATTCGTATCCAAATAAATATGAACATTTAATTCCGAATGGCTGTTGGCAATCATGGGTTAAATTCGTATTTTTATGAGAAAATTGCATTGCAACAATAACAACTAACATGTGGAAATGAATGCCAAATTTAATACGAGGATAACAGTATTGTAACTCCAAGGTAGTAGTTTCTTCAGAGATTTCTTCTTCAACGTATAGTCTTTGGTTTTGTAACTGCTCCTTGGCTCTGATTTATGGCATACGGTGTCAAAATTTAAGCTCCACTTTAATAGTGAAAAACGCGTTTCTTCAACCCGAAGAGCAAACCCTAGAGCTGTACAACACAAACAAATAACAAGGTTCTGACAATGGATTCTGGTAGAGGGGTCCAAAGAAAATATACGTGTATCGGCGTTTTCACAGATTACGTCTGAATTTTTTTTTTTGGAGGGAGTTTTCCCCGTTTTGCTCATTCTTATGGTGAATTGGCATATGAAAACCATGTAACCTCACATTTTTGGTTTATGATGTGTTCAGCAATTTGATCTAAAATACTACAAAGAAACTTGGTGTGGAGCATTTTAACCCTATAGCTCCTATTTGTATGGGTCAATTTGACCCTTCTTTATAAAATGCCAAAAATGTCCCGTAAAACAGGACTTTTTAAGGACAAAATGTACCACGAAAATATTCGCCATAAAATTCTACTATAGGTATCTGAATACATCAAAGCTCAGAAATTAACTTTAATGCCAGAATTAAGTGAAAACTGAAAATGTGTTTATGTGTTTATTTCGTACTTATTCAAAATTCGTAAAAACCTTACCTGACCTTAATTATTGTATTTTCGCATCATTGCTTTGAGTTAGCTGTGAATTATTATAATTTTTTTTTAATTTATTATTCATTATTATTCTGTTCTAGTGTATACCTTAGAATGTATGCCTTGAAGAATGTCCACAGACTTCTTAAAATATTTTCATAACTTCCGAATTTTGTAAATAACCTGAATCGAGCCACGTTACTCACGTTTGCCACCTCTGAACACCTTTAAAAACTGCTCGCTGTCCTAACTAGAAGTCATCCAAATTACAGCAACTCTGAGATAATGCCCACTGCTATCAGCTAACAGATCTACCAAACATTTTGTTCATAACTTATCGCTTTTAATCAAAAATTCCCCTCATAGTGACCAAACGACCAAACCGCTCAACTTAATAAATTAGCAAAATAAAGCAATAAATTCGGTAAAAACAACACATTAATAACACTTTGGTTGCTGCCCAGCAGCGCAGCATTTTGTAGCATTGACATTAAAGCAATGAAGAAGAAGAAGCACAACTGGCCAGCAGTTGGCAACAAATGAGACACACGGCCTGTCGAAACTGACTGCAAATTGCGGTTATGAGCAACTGTGGAAAATTACCCTCGTAATGCATTTTGTCACCCACAAAAATGTGACACAACAACAATAAAATTCCAATGAATTCTATAATAACAAATTCACCAAGACTTTCGTTCGCTGGCTTCCGCTTGAACCAAATGAGTGGGATGGAAATTTATGAGTGTAGGGCCAAAGTAATTCGTTGCACTTCGTTGACTTTTCGCTGGAAATCGTTTTGCATGTTTTGGTCGGGACTAGGATGTGCGTAAAGAGTAGTGAGTGGTTATGAAAAGAGGTATTGACTTGAAATTAAAAGCAAATTGATGTGATTTTAATTTAATTTTTTAAATTTTTTTGAGGTAAAAATTAATAATTAATTAATGTAATTAAAAGTTCTTTAGTTAGTTTACCTTACTTTCTTTCTTTCTTTCTTTACCTAACATTCTTACTATTGGCCGTGGATTGGCTTGAAATTAAACACGTGCAAAACTCGGTGGACCATAGGCTTCAATCATTATCCGTCTAAAACGAGGTCAGCTGACAAACATTACTGATATTCTAAAAAATCGCCAGCCGATAGGTAGCCACGCGAAAAAGTACGTGATTTAGAAGAAATTGTACTTCATCTTCTATAGAAGATGTTGGGTAACTTCTTCTTCGAGAATCTAGGAAATCTAGCCGATAAAACAATGAAAGAGAACGAAAATGCACTCACTGAATGCAGTCACCTGCCACTTTTCCGCCATTTTGCACCCATGAATTTGTTCAATGAAAAATTTAATGTGGGAACGTTGTTACCGAAGACTGAAAACAATTTTTTACCTTAACTCTTCACCTCTTTGCCATGTTTATGATATTAGCTTAACCCTTTCGAACCCAAATTCGCCTGAGAGCAACTTCACCTATTTGTCATCTTATAGCAAAAGCTACGATTGATTTATGGATTTAATTTAAGAAAGCACCAACAAATTTATATTTTTAGAAGTGAATTCAACTTTTCAAAAGAGGATATTGTGTCATCGACTTCATATCTTTAGCTTTCATTTGACGTAAAAATTATTCCTTTCCGACATTTGAGTCAAGAGATATGATGTTTTAAAAGTTTCAGGAAGGGGCATTAAGCCGCCATCTTTAAAGTGCATTTAAAAAAAAACTCGAACATTCCGAGAAAAATCCCTTGGCACTTTTTCATCTACTGAGGTCCTCTATCGAATGAGACGGGTTTGACCTTGTCCCTCGAAATATTTTTTGAATTTGTTGCACTGTGTTACCAGTCACTGATGGAATTAACTCTTTCTGCGTTATCTTTTCTTTCGTTAATTATTTCTATTGGGATTGATTTTGATTTTCGATATGATTTTGATTTTCTATATAATTTTGATTTTTGATATCTTTAGTTGTTTATTGATGTGTCGAACGAATACTTGTCATGCAATTACATCTCTTACAATACAAAATTGATACATATATACCAGGTATGCGCCTATGAAACGGTAACGACATTTAGCGGTAAATAGCCGAATATTTATAAACTTCGGAACCGTACCAAATGTCATGTTTACTTCTTCTGTCATATGTCAACAATATTCAGTTCACAATTTGTCAAGTTTCATCCAACAACGCATTGTTTGACGCTCCGGAAAATGTCGGATTACGTGCCTACAAATTACGATTTGCGGACACAGTTAATTTTGTGTTACCATTTGAAGAAAAAAACCTTCTAAAACCTGGTGAAACGGTTAACGGTGAACGTTACCAACAACAATTGGCCGATTTGAACCGTGCTATACGCCAAAAACGCCCAGAATATGAAGCCAGGCAACACAAAGTGATTTTCCTCGATGACAACGCACCACCACACCGCACTAGAGCCACCAAAGAATTGGTTGTATCGTACAACTGGGAAGCTCTTGCTCATGCGGCTTACTCACCAGACTTGGCGCCTTCGGATTATCACATGTTCGCATCGATGGGCCACGCATTAACGGAACGGCGCTTCAATTCTCACGCAGAAGTCAAAAAATGGATCGATGATTGGTTTCAGGCAAAAGACGAAACATTTTTTTGGCGAGGCATCCATAAATTGTAGCTAGCGATGGCCATTACTTTGAAGAATAAAATTGTAATCATTTCCTCACAATAAACGTGTTTTTTCCAAAAATAATTACCGGTTTCATAGGCGCATACCTGGTAGGTGTATAAGTATGTGCAAATGCGAGAATTTCGAAAGAGAGAATTTCTTGTTCACAATGGAAAGTGTTTCCGATAGTCCCAGCATGAGTAATGTTGACAATCATGTTGAAAACAACCGAACTTCTAGCTCTACTCTAAACATTAGTCTTGAGCAATTTATGCTATGAAAATGTATAGATATGGCTTTACAGATTTTGGTATTGTAAATTTTATATTCATTTTAAAATAATAATGTTACAAAAAAAATCTCTGACAAAAGCCTACAAACGCTTTAAACGAATTAACTAACCTCAACGAATTTGGTTCGCTAATTTCCTTTCCATAAACTCACATATGGAACAATGCGGCCCGCTCTGTGCCAACATATCACACATTTGAAAAGTGCGGGCTGTCTGTGCATCATTTACACGCGACGACGGCAACGCAACGTGTGCGCTGGCCGTCGCTGTCAATTTTAGTAATTGAAAAGTCGTTAAACTTAAATTGCATTTAATATCTAAAATTGTGTCCCCCCATACGAGTCAAAGACGAAGATTTCGTAATCAGATATTCGAGAATTGTTCGCTTTGTTCGCGTGCGCACACGCGCATTGCATTTTACGTAATTGCACTTTCAATAAATTCAAATTTTAATTGATTACAAATTTGGAAAATATTGCTACTGGCAGCTTACTTCCCACTTCAACTGGTATTCAATGAAAGTCACATTGAAAAAAGTGAAATGAAATTTTTATGTGCCATTCATATGTGGCACACGTACGCACATCGCCTTTATTGTGTTTTCTCGAACTTGTAAAAGACATAAAATCAATTGCACCGATTCGATATTCACAGATGGAGTTAGGTCAATTAAAATATGATGGGAAAGTTTTATTGCTCACTAAAGAACACGGAAACGGCAAAAACCATTACAATCATTTTTTCCAAAACGTGGAATAATAATAAAATCTGTGCAAAGTTTTTATAAAAATTTTCGTGCTGACTTGCTCAGCTCAACTCTTATTTGAAAGTGTGACAAACATTTTGCGTTTCGGCCAGATTTTATTTTTTTTAGATGCTAACAATATCACATTCAGTTTTTTTAGGTTAGGTTAGGTTAGGTAGGCAAGGGTGTGTGCGGCAGGACCGCACTTCCACTCGGAGGCCAAAATGGCCCATTGTGAATCCCTTCTTATGGTGTTCAGGAGCCAACCAATAGTCTCAGTCAAGGGGAAACCAGTTCGACCTCTTAATGAAGGAGAGCAGATTCGAGATTTCGACTTTCGCCGCACAAGCCAGGTCTGTCAGGAACCTTGACCCCAAGGTGCGGAGTTGGCGTTCCTGCAGAGCCGGAAAGTGGCACAGGAAGTGTTGTATCGTTTCTACTTCTTCTTCATCTCCACAGCTACGGCAGACATCACCGGACGAGAGGCGCCATTTGGTAAGCATAGATCCAATAGCGCAGTGTCCGGTGATGACTCCAACGAGCTGTCGAATGGAGGTACGACTCAAGGACAGTACAAATCGTGTTTTCGTTAAGGAGAGGGAGGGCCACAGCGTCCGACATGTGCCGCAGTCGGTCCTAGTTCGCCATGACGACTCAATTTACTTTTTACATGGCAGATATCGAAGGAAACACAGAGGTATCCACTTCGGTGGCAGACAAAGCAACCCCTTTTCTTGTCATCTCGTCCGCTGCTTCGTTCCCTAACACTCCTAAATGGCCCGGAACCCAACAGAGAGTGAGCTGGTGGTGCCCAATGCTTGAAGTGCGGTACGACACCTCTGCACTACCTTTGATTTCACAACAACTGATTCCAGCGCTCTAAGCGCCGCCTGACTATCTACGAAAATTGTGACATCTGTTGGTGGTAGCCCACTGCCACAGATAAGTTCAGCAATCCTTCCAATTGCATAGATCTCTGCTTGGAAAATACTGCAGAGGTCCGGCAGTCTGAATGACATGTGGGTCTGACGTACATCTGAGTAAAGACCAGCTCCTGTACCTTCGTCCATTTTGGAGCCGTTGGTGAAAACGGTGATGGAAGCGTCTCTCGTTGCACCTGTCAGCTCCCATTCCTCCCTTGTGGGATATGAGGCTAGTGCGCGCTTGTCGAAATCCAGGTATGGGATCAGATAGTCGGTGCAGGAATCCAACTGATATCCGATATCCGGCGTGTTGTCTCCACAAGTTGGCCTCCCTTAGTCTGAGAGCGCCTTTAGCGGCGCAATCCTTAAAGAACAGCTCAGTGAGATGGAGGTGCAAGATCACCTCTGCACCTTCATCAGTTACGGTACCAGGGTCTTGGCTCCGGCCATCCGACAATGGCTCCGTAACTTAAATAGAATCGGCCGTATAATCGCGGTATACATCCATAAACGCTAGTCGGCAGCAATCCCCACTTTTTCCCGAAAGTCCTTTTACAAATGTAAAAAGAATTCAGGCTCTTTTTCACCCGCTCTTCCACATTGCACTTCAGTTTTTTTAAGTATTTTTTAGCAGATTTTATAATTCAAATTGCTTAGAAATTCATTTTTTGTTGCATAAAAAAAATTTTATTTTGATTCTCTGTAGGCGTTTATTTATTTTACTCATTTGGATCATTATTTATTAGTTCGTTATTGTATTTTGTTATCTTTTTTATAATTAAATTTACTTAGAAAACAAATTTTTAAGTTAAGTTTGATAAATATTCAGTCACAAATAAAACAATATTGCTCATACTGCAGACAACAACAAATAAATTATGAATATTAAATTCATTGCTTGCAATCTGTTTCCACACACATTTGACTTATTCAATCTGAATTTTTCAAATGGTATTTTCTCATTTTTATTTCCGCCCGCAACTCGAAATAGTTTTCTTCAAATACGAAGTTGCACTCACGTGTACGACAGCACTTCGCCGCTTTCCCACCCACTCGATGTTATCTGCTGATTACTTCTTTTTCGTGCGTTCGCAGTTGCATGCTTAGTGTCCATTAATTCCGGCAATAAAGTTTGGTTTTCGCTAGTTCGGCAGCACTCGCGTAGATCCTGTGCACGCACACACCCGCACACGATGCGTCGTTCACTTCCACTTCGCAACAAAGTGGCCAACGTCAATTTTTATTGACCGCCACGTCCGTCGCGGCCAACATCAACTCAACCGCAGACAACGCAGCACCCGACTTGCGTTACGTGTGACTTTTGGGTGCGCGTGTTCGCTCAGGATTGACGCGGCCGCCAATGCAACAAGGATACACGTTCGTTTGGCGCTGGATCAGTGTGTGTGTCCAAGTTTTCATTTTCCGCTTGTTTGTTTGTTTGTTTAGTTTGTGTGCAATGCCAGCAGACCGCTGGAAATCGAGGCGTGCGTGCCGGAAAACAAGGTGCGCGCAACATTGTCTGTCCAGCGAAGTCTGCCAGTCTGTCTGTCTTTTGGCTCGACCATTGCGTGTTCGAGCACGCACTTCCGGTTTGCTCCTTCACTTTAGTTTGTGGTTTTCTTTTCCGCTAATTTTCTAAGATTTTCTTGCCCACTTTGGTCTACTAAGGCAGGTACGTGCCTGAAACTTAAGTCATTATCGAAACGCTTGAATGTGGCGCCGCCTACCTGCTGTCTATCAGTTGGTCAGATTCAAATTAGACAATCGCCCAGACAAACCAATTTCAAGCAATTTAAAGTCGTTGGCGACATGGCAAAGTACTCGTTGTTTTCTTTAAATAAGATTTTATCGCCACTTCACAGAAAACAAATCTTAGAATATTATGCTATGTTTCAGTACTACAGGACTTATTTATTTATATTATTACGTTTCACAATCCTCAGTACATTTTTTCAATAGAAGGACATACATATGTATCTTATTTGTGAGTGAAATGAAATCATTTCAAGCGCCCATACAGATAAATCAATCACACAGATATTCAAGAAAATTTCAGAGCGGGCAAAAGGGTCAAATAAAGAACTTTTTCATTCAGGGACCTTTTGCCAGGACTTTCTAATTTGTGTCGCTGAAACTAACCCAACATCGCCTGAAACGCCTCAGGAACCGGTAAAGCAGAACATAAATTATAGCTAAAATCCGCGTTTAATTAACCTCACAATGAAAGCGCTGTCATGCAAGGTTAGGCTTTACTCTACTTTAGAAGCTGCACAAGTCCTTCACAAAGTTTATTTAAAACACACTGATAACATGGCTAAGATTTTAGAAGCTACTAGAAAGAGTTTGATATGCCTTATTACTTGTTCCGGTTAGTTCAACATGTAGTGGAGAAGACAAGTAGTACTTAGGGGCTATTCCAGAGCAACTTATCAAAAGCCCACCGTGATTTTTTTCTCAAAACTAAATTGTATTAGCCCATTAATGTCCACATATACACGTATGTACATCCGACTATAGGTACATTAGGGCGGGTTAATTTTTTTTTTGATGAAGCGTATAGCAAAAACGCAATCTATAGGTGATTCTGAGAAATGTTGCTCAAGAGACCATAGCTCTAAGTCGGATTTGGAGCCCCCCAAAATTTCAAAAGAAAAAGATCAAAAAAGAACGGAAAGAAATTTCGAAATTTTTTATATTTTGAATTGCTGCGATTATCCAATCGGTAAATTTTTATTCAACGTTGGCAACACTTTTATTGGTGTTCTGTAAAATTTTGATGAATATCGTAAGATTAGTATTCGATTAGCGTCTATACGAAGAAGTCGAAAAATTGTTGTGTGGCGATTTTTATAATGAATGAAAAACTAAAACAACGCGCGTGCCTAAAATTTTGTGTTAAAAATGAAATTTCATGTGCCGATTCATTGAAAATGTTACAAAAGACGTATGGTGAAGCGTGTAACTCGAAAACACGAGCATACGAATGGTATAAAAGTTTCAAAGGTGGCCGAGAGAGCCTAGAGAATGATGAGATCCCTGGACGGCCATCAACGTCGGTTACCGAAGAACAAATTGAATCGGCGAAGCAAATTGTGTTGAAAAATCGTTGTGTATCGATTAGAGAGATTGCTGTGTTCTTGAGCATCTCATTTGGATCAGCCAGCGACTCAGGATCAGACATCGAACGTATCATTACTGACATTACTTGATATGCTGACCAAACAACAATCGTCCGAATGGTGCTTCGAAAATGAGCCAAAACTGAAGAGAGGGCGCCAAATTCGGTCAAAAATCAAAGTTTTGCTGGCGGTTTTCTTCGATATTCGTGATGTGGTGCACTACGAATTCCTTCCAGGGGGCCAAATGGTCAATAAAGAATACTATTTAGGCGTTATGCGTAAAGCCATTCGCAAAAAAAGACCCGATTTGTGAAAGAACAGACATGGTTCCGTGTGACTTTTTTTCTATTTCCCAAACTCAAATTACCATTGCGGGGAAAGCGTTTTAACCCTTTCCTTCCCATGGTAGCCATATGGCTACCAAATTCAAATTTGGAATTTCGATGTATAATTTTTGATTTTTCCCCATTCTATGAATTGTATCGCTTAAAAGAAACATTGTTCTGAGCTTTTTCAGCAATATGTAGTTGGTTTTTATGGGAACATTGAAAATTGTTAACATTTGTGCAACGGTTCCCGCTCGACAGGGCAGCAGAATTAAATGGCAAAAATGTAATATTGCTCTATGTTTAACAAAGGACACCAAATAACTCTAAAATTCTAACAAATAACTCTAAAAACTTGTAAATAAGGGACATTTGGTTTTCATATAAAATATGTTTTAATTTTGCTTCATAAAAGCCCAGTGTAGTCTAGTGTAGTATGGCTACCTCCTCCTCGCACCTCCCACTGGAAAGTCGAAACCATTTTAAATACAATGCAAAATACTTTTCAATAGTTCTCTCGTTTCAAATA
The DNA here is from genome assembly GCA_963971225.1 of Melieria omissa. Lineage (NCBI taxonomy): Eukaryota > Metazoa > Arthropoda > Insecta > Diptera > Ulidiidae > Melieria > Melieria omissa. The sequence continues at coordinate 86,707,293 of OZ020268.1, forward strand.
ACCAACTTTCAATTTGTTTCTATGGCTATTTTATAATTCGGAAGGAAAGGGTTAAGGCCATAGAGGCCATAAAAGAGAATTTGCTGCGTAAGCTGAAGGCCATACCTTTGGCGGCTTTTAAAAAATGTATGGAAAATTGGATCAAACGTTGGCATACATGTATTGACGCAGGATCAGCGTATTTTGAAGGGGATAAAAAATAAATTTATTAAAATTTAAATTTTGCGTTTTTTTTTAATTCCCATTCTTTTTTGATCATAAGGTATATGTCCAAAATACAATATTCGAAATTTTCTTAAAATATTTTAAGTCATAGAGACCTGATGAAACCTGTAATATATCATAAGTTTACATTAATGAGTCCTAGGGGACGTGCTAGAAGGCCCCTTGTTAGTTGGATCACCATATTTGTTTCAATTTTATTTGTTTCCGCTGTCCATTTAAGAGTCCATACGGTACAGATAAGCAGACAGACAAACACCCATAATTGTGGGAGTAGAAGACAGTCGGACAACACGTAGCGGACGGAATAGACGAAATCAATACATCAGTCGCGTTAAGCACAGTAGGAACCAGAACTATCGATATCGATAACTATGATTTCACAGCTGAGAATGTCATACTGTATTGACATTTCTGTTCAGTAAGATTTGGCAAGTAATCATGAATCGTTTAAGGCCAGAACAACGCTTCCAAATTGTGGAAATTTACTTTTAGAAAAATAAATCTCTTCGCGAAGTTCATAAAGCATTCGTTCAGTAATATTTCTGTCTTGTATTATCATTTTAAGTTCTCAAGCTCTTAAAAAAACACTATAAATAAAATGATAAAATGAAACCACATAGGTAGATAGTTTTATATTGATTTCTCGCAATCCATTATTATCAATAAACCAAAATTCACTCTTTCTACGACGATGAGACAAAATTATTCACTTCCAAACTTTGTTTCGTTTCATTTACTTGTTGCTCTTAGCATCATTCCTCCATTCTCCCTGCACCCTCCGCATTAATATGTTGCCAAGTCACAGTATTCACCGCTAATTGCCCTGATTGTTATCGACTTATCAACTCAATTGATTTATTGCCAAATCATGTAAATTCTCCAATCGAAATAAACGCTCGACTTTCTTATTTTCACTCACTTCGACTCGTCGACAATTATTGCGGCAATTAATTGTTGCGTTATTGCTCTTCCCCCATGAATTTGGCTGTGGTCAGCTCGAATGCAAGCGTCGCCCTAATTAGCCATCAAACATGGAATATTGAACGAGTACGATTTCATTGGGTTTTATGGTTCTGTGGCTGTTGCAATTAAATGAAGTCCAATTGCTGCGGACTTGATTTGTCGAAAGCGACCAGATTTCAATTTATCATCTTAACATTTTTATGGCACCCATAGGCGCCCGTTGATAATTTGTCATCCGATATGATAATGATGACAGCGATGAGAATTTATTATGACATTGCAATGAAATGTGTGACGAAGGCAACATAAAAAAACGCAAAATTAATTATGAGCACATAAAACTTGATGTTCGATGCCGAACGTTAGCTGATGCGATGCGACAATAATGCGGACATTATGCTTTTGATGATGGGTATATAAATAATGTTGGTGATCGTACTAGAGCTGAGGGAGTTTCGAAAAGATGCGCGTTGAGTGAGACATATTCAATAAAGAAATGGATTTGAAATCGGGGAAAGAGACGAAGCCATTTTAAGTCCTAAAATTCACATCCCTCCACAACAAAATAAGTCTCCTTGGTTGGTTCAACCTCAACTAGGTTCAAAATATTATTTTTGAACATCCTCCACTTTTCACGAAAAGTATATCATAGTTGTGCCGGGACTTGAAATGCCGATCATTAATCATGCGTTTAGTGTGAACCAAACAGAGTAACCGTTGTGCCATTTAATGATTTATGACATCTTCATTGCTTCGTCATTTCGACAAAATAGCGCAAATACTGTCAGAGTTTCGTCCTTAATTCAACGCATTTGCATTAATCTGTCCAACTTCGGTTTCTTTTAACACATACAATGTTATCCCAATAACACATCAATGTGCAGAACACTAATCAAGTGTCAAAACAATTTCAGTCCTTCAAAGGTTCCGCAGGACAACAGCCGACCGCACAATATTCATAAAACGAAAGTTAATCAATGTAATGGCTTTTTCGTGCCAACTTCAAGGCTGCATCAACTTGTCGTATTCCCCAAGCAATCATTGGAAATGCTTAAAACTACTCACACACATTCGAGTACATAACACATCTGCATTCCTACCCACAATAGACGCTACGTGCCCGTCGTCCTTACTCGTGTGCAAAGTGTATTTGCAAGTAGATAGGTTGATTATCGAAATATAGTCATAGGACACACACTAAAACTAGGCCAACGAAATGGACAATATTCGTGCGATTGCGGCACGCACGCCCGCAGGACGCGTTCATTGCCCACTGCAATGCGTTCCCCATGCTAAACATTGCCGACACTTATCGCTTCCCCATCATCCGTTGTGATCATTGTGAAGTAATTGTCTCCTGGTCCGAGTGATTGACAATGAGGGTCGCAAATCAAGCGGCAAATTTGTAAAAATTCGCTTGAACCACACACGAGGTCTCACGACTTGTGTCGAGCTTGACCAGCGGTCAGTCGGCAGCTGCTGTCACTTAAATAGCTCTCGCCGCTTCCATTGTTGTCATTGGTGCTCCGAATGATGCTGGTTTTGCTGCCAAACATTGACTCCAGGACAGCCAGCGCCATGAGAAAAGTGCGCAACTAAGTATTTGATGGCTGCTGTGTCTTCGGGGTTAAATTAGTTCGACCCCTTCTTAATTTCATTTCCATTTGTGTTCTAATTTCTTAATTTTCTGATTGATAGCCAAACGGCCGATTAGCTGTGTGCGTGCGTGCGTGCGCCCATCTGTGTGGATTTACGATCCCAATGCGGCAATAAAACTCGAATCTTCAACAGCGATCCCCAATATCGAAATTTGTTTCACGATTTCGACTTCTTGTTGGCAATTATTATAGATAATTGCAATTCGCAATTTACTACGCGCTGTATGTACACAACTAATTTGTGTTTACGATTTTCACATTTCGTTGCTTCGATCTTAATTTTTTTTATTATCAAAACAGCTATAAACTGTCAATGTTGGTAAGCCGTCATACATTTCAGTTGCTATTCCATTAAGAAAAGACTAACGGCTCCACGGTAGTTTTAGATTTATTCAAATCAAGTTTTCAAATCGGTCCTAGATCGCATGAAATAACATCGCTCAGTTATTTCTTTTTTCTTGCAATGTCAGGCAGCCATGATGAATGCTCGGAGAAAAGTGCATTGAAGAAAACGACGCAGAAGGAGCAGCCAAAAGTCCCTAAGCCAATACGTCCATTCTAAGTGGACTTAGAAAATAGGAGGCGGAGAAAAGCGAAGAATTTAGGTTAACAAATTAATGCATCCTTCGAACTTCAAACTTCAATCACGAGTTTTACATAAGACCATTGACTGGAACTTGTAAGAACTTCATGTTAAGACTCTCGATTTAGCTGCAGTTCCGTCACAGGTGGGGTCCTATCAATGGGACATTGTCTTTAGCGGCTCGAGGTATGAAAGATGGGCTTCTTCTTCTTGACTGGCACGACAGCCCGATTACGAGACTAAGGCGTGCGAATGTTTTTACAAGGTTGGAAGGGACCTACAGTTTTATGCCGATTCCGAACGGCGAGTTCGGAGCTTTTTCATAGGCAATTTTACTCTCAGAGGTTTGCCATTTCCTGCTGAGAGGACAGCCGCCGAAAGAAAAATTTTTGTTTTTTTCTTTTTTTCGGTTTTAACGCAACGGAGTATTGAACTCGCGGAGTCTTGACTCGCGGCCGTAGATGGGCTTGGCGAAGAATAATAAGGAGTGGGCTGCATCCTCTGCTTCTGTCTTCATAGCTCCAGATAACGTAAGAGCACAATGGAGGCAACTGAAAGCTGCACGTGGTACGATTCAGGTCTCAGGATTCAATAAGGTTTGCCAAAAATATTCAGCAAAGTATTCATGTAACTAAATACCTATTTTTAACTATAACTCATAGTTGGATCTTTACCCGGTATCGTTACATACCTGAAAGTATTACTATGTATATTCCATGCTCAAACTACTTACAAGAAAAAGTAGGTTTCCGATGTATGAAATTGTAATAAAGTTAGAAGGACGAAATTCAAGCATGTAGTAGTGTACATATTAGTCCTGAAGATACATTAAAAAAAAAAATTATTGTAAATTTCCAAGGATATTCAAGGATAAAGTTTTCAAAGGGCATTCTCAATATCTCTTCGTTCTTTTGCACCAAAACATTAAATTTCCTAAGATTCTAAGGACTTTTGTCTTTCATTTGATACCCATATTATTATTCTCAATGCGCTCAATTTTTGAAATAATTCCTTGAAATAACCATGACCTTGAAATTTTAAAGTTCTTTAAAAAAATCTTGACGTCAAGGAGAAAAACTAAAAAAGCAGTTTTACTGCATTTGGCCCCTAGTTTTGCAAGTATATAGATTTTTTCGTGTGTAAAATTTGTTGTCGCACGGTGTTTTCTGTTGAATACAGTTTTTCCCTATAAACGACTGAGACTTTTCCTTTACTTCATCGCAATTTCGTCTAATCCACTTAAAGCAGCTAAAGCGATTTTTATCTATTGTTCAAAAATTGTCAATCTTCCTCTCCCTCTTCATATATTTCCATTGAAATATCAGCAATTTAATTGAAATTGTTATATCGCACAGCAACAAAATTTGATTACGCAAAATGACGCAACAGTTAATTCGTTCACTGATTGACATATTGACATAAGTAATAAAAAAGAATGATTAATTTACAGCCCAGAAAAATATTGAATAAGAAAATGATTACAGAAAATGAAAAGTAAACCATTTAGTTCTAGCTGGCACCACTGTTGCAGCACTTCCAGCAGTGGCGACAATCAACAAAAGCATCCCTCGAGGATATGCCGTGTGGACAAAAACATGCGGGATATCTTGGAACGAAAGCGAATTCTTAGTTTGTTTAATGTTTATGGAAGTTAGGCAGAAATTGTGTGAGGAGAATGGCGCGTGTTTGGCAGGTAATGGGTACAACACTGTTGCGTCTACAAAAAATCATTTATCATGCTTAAAATTTTATATACTTACATGCTCGTAAGAAGAAGGAGTTTTAAATTTTAAAACCAAATTAGGATTCATGAATAATGAATGTTTCTGTCTTAAAGTGATGATGCTTTTCACTTTATCAAAAATTCAACTTTTATTGCAGATGGAACAATCTTTGTAGTCCTAAAAAAACTTTGAAAATAACTCTTTCGTAAAAAGAGGGCATGGTGAATTAACTACCACTACAAAGTTAAATCATCGTTTTAACGTATCTAAGCTATTAGACGAAGCCGAGCCCCGCTCAAAGAAACAAAGTGAACATCCCGCAACACGCGCATCTTAGGAATGGAAATCCTTAAAAATTATTGACATGCCACTTCCTGCGGTCTTCACTGAAGCTTTTTCATAACCACATGTGGTTGTAAAACACACCCAAGCACTTTTACATTGTTGCTAATGCTTTCATGTGGCAATTAATGAACATGCAACCAGCCCAATGTTCTTTCTGGCAGAGAGAGCTAAATGAAAATCGGGTAAAAACACTCGTTGTAAAGGAAAATGTACACAATGGAGAAGGAAATGAAAAGCAACATTCGACTTTTTGCCGCCTGAGCCCTTCTAGATTTGAAGAATACATTTTTCGAATAAAATTTTTAAAATAAAAGTTTGTAAATATTTTAAATCGCTTTGCAGACAAATTTATGTCCTTGAATCATTTTGAAAATTGAAATTATAAGGGAGAGGGCTGGGGTGTGAACCGGGTTTTGTTTTTCGGCTCTAACTTTTCTCAGAATAAAGATATCGAAAAATCGAAGATACCGTTGGAAAGGTGAATATATAACGCAACTTTGTTATGAAGACAGATTACCGTTTTGATTGAAATTTAACTCTCTACGTCCAATTTTCTAAGAACGTGATTTTTGGTTTTTTCAAAAAAGTGGCTGGGTTGTGAACCATCTGGAAAATCCCTATTAAAGTCAGAAAATACGAAGAAAACACCACACATAATTTTGAAGTACATTGAGAATTTATTTAATCAGGAAGCCTCAAGAGGTGAAAAAAAGTTATAATGACGCCTCTTAGGCCAAAAAATCGCAATGAATGAAACTGCTCAATTTTTTAAATTTTCATCCTAATTTGTGTCGGAATGTTTGCATGTGAAATACGAACGTGTTCTCGTATTGGCTCACTTCAAGTGAACACAACGAAATCGAGTTAAATTATATAAAATGACTTTATTTTAATATATCCGTCCATATTTGACAGTGTTAGAACAAATGTAATACGAAAAACAGGTGGTTCATAACCCAGCCACCTCAGTGGCTCACAGCCCAACCACGATGCCTTTTTGGAAACTTTAAAATAATCGACACTTCCAATCATAATTCGACATAAACAAATATTGCATCGTAAAATAGAATCAAAACACTAAATAAACATGTATTACACTGACCTTTTTGCAATAAGCTCAGTCACTAAGATAGCACTTTAAAAAAAAGCCAAAAAATTTTCGCAGTCGATTTTCAAACACGATGTCTTTCAAACTCGATTGCTGCCACAAGCAATACGTGTTTGTACTTCGGTGTAACCACAAAAGCAGAGTCATATCATAAGACAAAATTGACAGTTGAAAGATTGGCGATATGTCAATTAGGGAAAGAAAAAACGGCAATGGTTCACACCCCAGCCTGGTTCACAACCCAGCCCTCTCCCTTACTAAAATTAACAGCTTTGTAAAAAATGTTTGATTCACAGTGTAATCTAATGGTAAAATTTCAAAACATATAATACATAAAGTATTGAATTGGCTCACAATTGTTTGAAAAACTTGTCTTGTTCTTCTTTGTGGGTGAAATGTGCGAAAATCCTTATTGCGGATTACACCGTCCGACAGCATTTTTCACACCGAAAAAAATCCATATGTTTTTCATTTTCAGTTTTTCATTTATACATCCTTTGTCCTTTTAAAAGGACTTCAAAATTTTGAAGGGAATAAAACAAAACACAAAATCATAAAAATACTTAACCTCGTTAGAATATGGCGATATGTATGTCAAATGAAAGAGAAAAGTCTCAAGAATTTAAATAAAATTGATTTTTTATCTATTTGTAAAAAAAAGGATATGAAAAAGGTCCTTTGAAAATTGTAATCCTTTATATCCTTGAAAATTTATATAGAATTTTCTTGAGAAGTAAGTATGTCAAAACCAAAAATTTCCTTGATCACGTGTCACAATTTCATTATTCTCGCTTCATTCATTTTGTATGTTTTTATTATTTAAAATACTAATAGTCAAATACAGTCGTGTCTGGATATAGTGAACCAATTATTGCAAGGCCTGTTCAAAGTATTGAGGTTGTTCACTATATCAAGGTTAACATTTTTGTTCAAAAACTCGTTTTATTCGCTAAAAATACACTTTTTGTTTTTTGCTTTAAATGACTTTCAACATTTTTTCAATATTTAGAGGCTCCATATCAAAATTTGGGTGTTCACTATATCGAGGTGTTCACTACATCGGGGGTTCACTATACCCAGACACGACTGTAATTTAGAATTTTTGTATTTAATTAGAATTGCAGCTTCTGCTTTGTTTTTTAATAACTTTCGAACCAATAAAGTTGGAGTAATGTAATTTTGTTGTATTTTGTATTGTATTTTTTATAATTTTTTTATTTTTTATGCCCTTTACAATTTTGAAGTCCTTTTAAAAGAAAAAAATGTAGAAATTAAAAACTGAGGACGCAGTATTACTATGTTTGGTCCTAGTTTCACACTCATATGGATTTTTTCCGCTGTGAAAATTTTTTTTTATTTTTGTCGCACGGTGTTATAGTACATTCAACAACATTACAAGTAACTATGTATGTTCCAAAAATGGCTGCGTTCAAAGAGTTTCGTGTAATAGGCTCGAGCCGTGAAGTAGAATTGTGTGAATTTTAACACTTTTAATGAGAAACAAGTCTCAGGTCCGTAAACCGGTTAATTTTTTTGACTAATTCGCACCATCTTTGTCAAACTTTGGAGATATTTTTTTTTTTTTAATAGAATTTACTTTTAACAATGTAAACCGGTGACTATAACAAAAAAAAAAGGGGAAATCTTGAATAATTCATATTCACGTTGAGATTTGGAATATTTTCAAATATTTGTTATTGTTTAGTTTTGTATTCATATTTCTTGGAAGCCGACAAAACAAACTTTTCAAAATTTCATGCCCATAAAGAGTAAAATCTACAAGTTGTGCCATTACCAAAGTGCTGAGGGCTCAGCTACTCCATCAAAAACTTAAAATGTTATATGTTAATGATGTTGTGACAAGCAACATTTAGTAAATATACTTTTAACGATATCTGTCACGCACCCAATTGTTACAAAGTAAATAACAGAAACTTATTCCTTACTCCTTCCTTATTTCCGTACGCTTTAGACTAAGTCATAAGTCATAAGACATTTTTGGTTACGATTTCAGTTTCCGTTTTAAATGTTCCCTTATGAAAGCTTTTAGTTGCAAGTTTGGTATAATTGTGTATTTAATAAAATAAAAATTGTTTCCTATACTTTGGGATTTCGAAGACTAGTGAACAAATTCAGACGTTTTAGAGGAAAATCAAATCGTAATTTATGGTATTAACTGATTTAGTCGTGTATCCAAATTTTATTCAATTGGTCAAACGATGTAATAAGTGTTAAGAAGTATAAGAACTATAAGTATAAAGAATTTCACTAATTATGTTTGTTTGATTAATGTTCTTTTTAAGTAACAAAAATTTTGGTTGGTGAATAATAAAATCCAGTAAGACGAAATCTTGCACTGAACTTTGCAATTTACTTTAAAGCAAGCAACAATGTTTTGCATGCTCCCCAGCCAACTTTGAATGATGCTCGTCGTAATATTCCCATAAAATCTCACTGTGGGAATTTTTACGCAACGCGCCAGCACGCCACCTTCGCCCACTTCCGTCGAAGTAATTTGACTCCTCTTCAAATTGCGCGCGACTGTGCGCCGACACTGATTTCTGATTTCAAGTGCTTCTCCAGGGACCTTCAGTTCGTTATGAGTTACGAACTGCAAAGTATGTAGGAGACAGCCTTAACTCCTCCACTTCCCCAATCCTTCAAGGTAGAATGAAAAATAAAAGAAAAAGTGCCGAAGAAATTGTGTTTATTTTTATAATTTGACATCTTGGGACACATTGCAGTAAATTTATCGACGCATGCAGTGGGAATTTTTCTTTCAGATTTTTCTTTTTAGCTGAGACTGATTGCTTGGCATTGAAGTTGCCCCTATAGATAGTAAGAAAACATTTTAGAATGCTGGCTATTTTAAAGAAAGGATTAAAGTGTCTAAATTTAGCTCAACTTGTGAGGAAAGTCAAGGTCAATTTGCTTCTATTCCGGTTTGAATGAAAGTATTTTTAAATTAACTACAAATACACTACTCCACAAAAAATGGGTCAATCGTGTGCACCTAAAACAAAAGTATTTTCTGGACTAACTTTGGGTCACGAAATACGAAACTGAAATAAAAAAAAATTATTTTAAGAAGCGTTTTCGAAAAAAAAAACGAAAAAACAGTTTTTTCCTGTTGTTTCGGTTATGAGTACATAACTCGAATCAGCCGAATAACACAAGCTGTCCTTTTGTCAGAAGATAGAGTCTTAGCCTTTCCAGCGATATACAGATTGTCCAAATCAGATGAATTTTGGGATAGTTACTGATGGTGAAAGTTGTAAAAAAGTGAATTTTTCGACCAATTTAAAAAATCATAGATTTTCGAATGTTTTTGTTTTACAGATAAAATAAAATATCTCCTTTGGTTATAAAATCTAAGATAAAAGATAATATTATTTGTGCAAATATTAAACGTAACATCAATAGAATTGAAAGAAAAATGACAAAGTTATGATGCACTGAGTGAAAACACGAACTTTACATTTATTGCACCGTGCGAAAATTTTTTAATTTTTCCGAGACCCATCCAAATGTTGATATAGATGTGAAACTAGGGGTCATATATAGTAATCTATCATAGTCAGTTTTTCATTTTCTGACCCAAAAACCTTCTTAAAGGACTTTAAATTTTGAAGGACACACACATTTCAAATATTTTTTTTTTTTATTTGCGGTTGTGCAATGATGAAGATATGGGTACCAAATGAAAGAGCAAAAGTGTCTCCTTTTTACTAAATTTCCTATTTTGAACTTTTAAAACTTTGAAATAGAATACAATTTATATGTATGAATCTACAGACTGAGATGCAAAACATTTATGTTTTCCATACCTGGCTTATTTTGGTCCTGAGACATTGCTTAAATTTGGGTTTATAGGGAAACATGTACTGTGCAGTACAAGACAGTCTTAACGAAGTCCTTGGACCTTTATTAAAAGTTGTAAAATTATTTTAAAATGATTCTCTACCAGACCTCAAACTCACAGCTACTTAGCTAAACAGCCAAAAGCACTGACCGCCAAGGTATGACTGCTTATTTAATTTTAACAACTTTCCATTTACCTATGTCGTTAGCTTTTCACAAGTTCCGCAAACATTCCTCCTCACCGCGCGCTACTATAATTTTTCCGACACTTCGTAAGAAACGCCCTCCAATTAGGCACGCCCACTTCACACCAACACACACGGACCAGTGCACGCAAACTGTCACTTATGCACCGACTGATGTCGTTTCCGCCCACTTTTCCAGCCCTGCCCATACGAATTTATCAAAATTTTACACTGACGTGAGTTGCCATTCTGACAGCTACAGCGCAGGTATGTGTGGAGGGGAAGGGGGGCGCACTTGTAATCAACTTTGCATAAATTCAGCACGAAATGAAAAAATATTCTCCGCCTGTTCATTTTCTGGGGGACGAATGCCATAAAAATGCACTTAAGCCCAACACTGGCGCGAGAATCCAAACGAAGTTTTTTTTTGGGGTCAAGCGAGCACGGAAGCAAGTGCCAACTGTGCGGAAAGGCGGGCAATTAGTAGGAATCTTTGAGTCAATAGTTAGTAGTCATGGCTGAGAAGTGAACACGCAACACTGCACAGTGATTCGTTCCATTGACAAAATTCCAAAAATTTATAGCCTCAGAATTTAATGATTTTGATGTGATTTGAAAGGTGAAACTCCAACTAAAACAACCCAAACCCAACAACAAAGAAATCTGTGCAAAAAATTAATTAGTGTGTATGGAAATGCGGCTCAAAGTTGAAACTTTTTTCTCAAAAAATTTAAACACTTTTTTCTGTTTTTTAGTCCATTGAGTAAAACAAATTGTAAAAATACATGGTTACCGGGTAGTTGCTAAAACTTTTAATATAGATTAAGAAATCGATTTTTTTTTAATGTTTTCTCAAGACTTGCAAAGCTAAGGCTTTTACATCACTTTTAATTTAAAATATTTTTCTAAATTAAAAATCTGAAAATTCGCAAAACTTAGAGGAAAATATCTAAAAAAGTATGTGAAAGCATGTTCCTGGATTTTTTTTATTTTAAGAAGCATTCTTGCTTTATCGGATAACGTAATTACATCCTCCGATATCTTCCGATCTCAGGAAATAATTCAATTTGAAAAGTGGTCTGAACACATATTTTTCGACAAAATTTATTTTATTCATCCCTAAAAGTATGCAATCAGCATGAAAAATTGAAAAAAATCTGCACAAATGCAAAACATATATCTATTGTTATTGTTTTTATTGCAAAACCAGAGGGTCCTAAGACAATTTATGTTATTCTTGGAATTGTCAATGTTTACGTTACCAATTTAATGTTAAATTTGAAAAATCTAGCCAACACACTTGGTGCTATAGCTCTCCAAAAATGACGAAATTTGAAAATTTAAGTCTCAGGCATTGCCAAACTACAACAGTTTAAAAAAACCAAATGGAGATTTCAATTCAGCAGACCATGATTAACTAGTATACCAAATTTTATGAAGAACGGACCACTCTTTCTAATTTTGTCCCGCGGTTGTATGGAGTCGAATCACTATGCAGTGCCCAGACAAGAGCGAAACTTCATGTATCCAATTCGTCCATTCTTCCTCCAAAACCCTGGTTTCCCGGTTCAAAAGTATTTTTGTGAGCAGCACACTTTACTGATATTTTTAAAAACACTTAACTCAAAACTTTTTTTTAATCTTTAAACATTTTCTTTAGACTAATCCCAACTACGTTAATAACCCTTTAGCTAACATTCACCAGTTTGAAATATTTTGTCTGCATGTCCATTCCATTGCTAACCATTTTTAATATTTGTATCGTTTTTTCCAAACCTAATCCCTACTTAGTCAGTATTTGCGTGAATATGTGAAAACTGGTTTAAGCATGCAAAATCGGTTAATGGCTTTTTAGCTATTTATGGCCAACAATATGCCACAATTGTTAGCTTATTAGAAAAAATGCAATTGACTTCATTACTTTAAATCGCCTCGATAAGCGCCCAAATGTATGCAAAGCCGCTTTTGACCCAAATTAACACGGAAGTGCTGGCAACTCTGTGCATTCCATTTCCGGTATTAGTGAAACGAAAACTTGAGAAATTTTGCCTTTAGTTGGTCAGTGAAAAGCAAGCAACAAAACGAATTGTGCAAAGTTGTCGAGTTTAATTTTGTTTGCTACAACGCGCTGTCCTTCAAATAGTTTCTTCCCAATCTATTCCACTCTTCAATAGTCTCAACTTTATATAAACTTACAAGCAGAAATGGACTGCTGAGAATATTCAAAATATTCAAATTCCGCTACAATCTGGGCTAACTTACTCCTCGTAGACCGCCCACTCCACTCCTACACAACTATTTCACTCACTTATCCGGAAACCGCTAATGCAGCCGCCAAGCAACTTCACGCTAACGCCGCTCGCAAAAGGAACAGCGGGGGCGAACAAGGAGTGCGAGTTGGTGGATTTCTGGTTTGTTGTGCGCATAAGTGCAACGCTTGTACACAACTTCCGTTTGGCGTGTGGCTAAATGCAAATTTTTCCGTCAGGTACTCGTGTCTGTAGCTACACGCCATCAACGCAACCGCCGCTCAATGGGGAGGAATGGGGGGAAAGCCAGAAACACAATCAGGCAGCTGGAGATTAAGAAGGAAAGCAAACAAGAGTAGTGGGATGTGGGTAAAGGCGCAGTACTGAAATGAGCGCCAGCGGTAAATAATGTGAACGTGCAAACAATCTGCCAATTGATAGCACACTTTCAGGCAAACAAACGAAAAGCAGCACAATTCGGGCGAGCAAATAATAAAACTGTGCTGTTATAATGAAGACCAGAGTAATACTAAGTTTGAAATGTGGAGAATGGTGATAGTTTGCAGTTGGTTTTTATACCTTTTAATAGAAAAAGTTGTTCATACATTTTCGTGTCTGATTATCCAACAATAGCACACTTGTTTGTGTTACAAATTGCTTCTAAATTAATACGAAGCGATAGACTTTGCCATTAGTATTATTCATAATTATATTTCATGCTAAAACATCAATAAATACAAAAAAAAATTCAATTCCAATAAAAGAACATTGATAACGCCTATACTCTTTGTCCCTCAAATCGTGTTCTCTTTGTCGTCTCTCGGTCACCGCAAGCACTCATCTGCTCATAATTTCACCACATGTGGTTTCTAGATTTTTCAGAAACATTTAAACCAAACACTTGCCCCCCCAATCAAAAAGGTCGCGGTGCCATTGTGCTCCCCTCTATTTAGTTCTATTGTGTGCTGATTTCAACTCAATATGTGTCGATGTTTCATCGAGCATAGCGTAGAAATGGTCGTTTATTATTTTAACTGACAACCCAACAAAAGCAAACATAAGCAATCCGAAAGAAATCTAGTGACCAGAACAATGCGATGCCAACCAAAACCATCTTCTAAGTGTCACGCCATTGTTTTCGACGCTTTCCACTTCACTATTCCAATTGTTTGACTTGGTTGTTTATGGGTTTTCCATAAAATCTGGTTTTAAAGAAGCAATGAGCATGGCCAGTGAAAATTATCACGTGTGAGATCATTTAATATCAAGTGCACGTTTTTCTTTCTATTGTACTCCAAATCTTCTGGAGAATTATTTATTTATTTAATTATTTGTACTTTAATTTTTGAGTGGAAAATCAATCTAAAAAATCAAGACAATCAAGACTCGGATTCGACTCCATACAACCGCGGAACAAAATTAGGAGTGGTCCGTTCTTTATAAAATTTGATATACCAGTTAATCATGGTCTGATGAATTGTAATCTCCATTTTGTTTTCTTAAACTGTTGTAGTTTGGCAATGCCTGAGACTTAAATTGACAGTTTTCGTAATTTTAAGTGATTACAGCACCAAGTGTGTTGGCTAGATTTTTCAAATTTAACATTAAATCTGTAACGTAAACATTGACAATTCCAAGAATAACATAAATTGTCTTAGGACCCTCTGGTTTTGCAATCAAAACAATAACAATAGATGTATGTTTTGCATTTGTGCAGATTTTTTCCAATTGTTTATGCTGATTGCATACTTTTAGGGATAAATAAAAATTGAATTATTTTCTAAGATCGGAAGATATCGAAGGATGTAATTACACTATCCGACAAAGAAAGAATGTTTCTTAACCCTTTCCGACATGAAAATAACAGCCCGCTGTATAAATTGTGTGGGCTGTAGTCCAATATATTGGACATTGTGACTGAAAGGGTTAAAATTAAAAAAAATCCAAGAACATACTTTCACATACTTTTTAGATATTTTCTTCTAAGTTTTGCCAATTTTCAGGTTTTTAATTTGGAAAAATATTTTAAATTAAAAGTGAAGTAAAAGCCTCAGCTTTGCAAATCTTGAGAAAACTTTAAAAGCGAAAATTACCACATTATTTGTTAATCTATATTAAAAGTTTAAGCAACTTCTTGACAACCATGTATTTTTAAAATTTTTTTTACTCAATATACTAAAAAACAGAAAATATGTGTTTACGTTTTTTTGTGAAAAATGCTCCAACTTTGAGCCGCGTTTGCACTCACACTAATTAACACTTCTGTTACCTTAGGGTCATTTTCGAGTAAAATTTGACTTTAAAGAGCCATAACTTTCTTATTTCTGGTAAATAATTGTTTTTCTTTGGACTCAGTGACTAATTTTATGCCATTTGAATATACGCTAAATTTCATCTTATTTGCAACACTAGTTTACTTGCAAATGAGCAACTATACAAATTTGACCTTAGGGTCATTTTATGACCCATAGTACTGAATGCAAGAAATTGGTCGATGCGATGTGAATTTTATTAGAATTGGTTTCAAAGACTCGTGGATAAACGTTTCTGGTATTTTTGTTATGTTTTGTGTTGGTAAGAGGGCGTGGCGCTAGCTATACAACCCTTTCTAGTATGGAGTAAAATCGAAATTATGAGTCGTACAACATTGCAATTTAGTGCAATGTTCCCATGTAGACTTAGTGTTCCACTGAAAATATTTCATGGGCGTTTAATAATGGGCGTGGCACTCTTTTAACAATCCAAATTTTTTTATATAACTTCGGAACTATAAGTCGCACATCAATTACACTAAGATCGAACTTACTATTGGGTCATGTTTTTTGACCGGGGAAAAGGGAGGAAGGAGAAAAGGGCATTTAATAAGGGAGTGGTTCGCCCTCACATCAAAATGAGCAGTATAAGAGCTTTTAAGTTTCAAAGGATCGAAACCCAACGGGACGAAAACTTTGTTTCTGGTATGAAATCTTGATTGAATCATTCAATATATGTAAATAGTATATATAAGTAGCATCTACGATTTTTAGCAAGTAATAAATTTTTAAAAATTTCCAAAAGGAATGTGATCAAGCTAGATCACGTTTCTGGAAAATATTCGTGTTAGCGACACAAAAAATTACGCCTTGCTGCAATTCGCAACTCTATTATCCCTTGCGTCACCATTGCATATGTGGTGTGCAATTCATCTCTAGAATGATAACGTAACGCCGTATATTCTATCAAGAATTTTAAAAGTTATTTCCTGAGCTTCTAGAAAGGAACAATATAATCGTGTGAGTTATCCTAAGCAGTACGTTCACTAAAGAAGAAGATACTCAGTGAAAGGAAACGATGGGGCGCAATCTGGGTCAGCCGAATATATTAATTTTTTTCTTCGGGAAATCGAATAATGTTAATTAATATATATTATTATATATATAATTTGTATTGGTTCATTGGTGTCAATATCTACTTAGTATAAATTTAATATTTTGGTAGACTTTTATAAATGAAACCTCTAAACTGAATAATTTTTTGTCGGCTACGGGAACAGGCTTTCTCGCGAAACTATGATATTTTTTTTGCGATTCATGATTATTATCTGTTGTAAATAATATAATTGTCCAACAATTAGTTACGATATAGTTTTAACTTCTGAAGAAATCGCAAGAATTAAAGTGCACGAGAATATCAAGAACCTGGACATGACCTCCATGTTGAACATATTTGACTCCAGTAAGGCCAAATAGTCGCTTTTCAATAATAAAAGTAATAACTAATTGTTAAAATCACTTTGTCTTAACTTTTTTGAACAAAATACAAAGAAAAAACTCGGGGTCATTTTATGACCCAAGGGTCAAATGTGCGAGTTTTTCTTAGGGTAACAGAGGGGTTAATTTTTTCCATAGATTTTTTGGGGTTTTCTTAGTTGGAGTTTTACCTTTTAAATTACATCAAAATCGTTAAATTAGAGACTATAAATTTTTGGAACTCTGTCTATGGAACGAATCACTGTGCAATGTTATGAAAAACTTCATTTTGCAGTGGAAATACATAATAATTTTTACATATTCCAAAATGTATATGACTCAAGTTATCTTATCCAGCATTATTTTCCTTGTCGTTTCACAACAATTCTAGCAGCTTGGCTAACACCAGAGATGTCCAATTGGTTCCCAACAACATACAAAATACAAAATTAAATTCAATCAATTTTTTCGTTAACCCATTCCTGCCGGTTACCAGTTCCGCCCATACGATTTTGATAATATTTCATACACGATCTGGAATTGACCCAAAATGATCAGAAAGCTTTCTATCTCTGCACGTTGCTGAGATACTCATTGGGTATTTTGTACCTATTAGGCAGCAATGGTAGCTTTTTTCCATACTTTTTAAAGTGATCAGCTAAACACGTGAACAAAAGAAGTATTGTTTACAGGTGAGTTAGAAGTCCGATGTTTGTGAAGTTCTAAGGCCACTACGTTTCATCACATTTTCCACCTCCGGAAATTTCACAATTTTTGGAGTCTGGTAACTCTAGCTAGATGGCGGAATTTAAGGGTGACCTCCACTAGACTAAGGCAGTTCCATCTTTACCCCAACCATCCCTAACAATGATTTTGAGATATCTCTACCGCGAACCTCTCTTTAGTTTTTTTAAAAAGTCAGTTTTCATGGGTAAAATTTTACCCATTAGGCAGCAATGGGTTAAGCACTTTTTATTGCCCGTAATCATATTTTGCAAAAAAAAAAATTTTATTTTAGTTAGTTTCAACAATGTTTCACAGATTGAGATTCTATTCAGAAAGTTTTGTTCCATCAGATTACACGCCTAGTTTTCAGGGCAATCTTTGCCAACTTAATTGTCAAATGTCTTTAGCTTTTTCTTTGATTTCGATTACTTATTCAGTACATAGTCAACCGGTGTGAAAAGCAGTTTTTTCACATCAAAACTTCCCTAAAATAATCAAACACACCAATATTGAGCACTACGGGGCAAATCGGGTATAACGTGTAATAACCACAATTTTAAAATATAAATTAAAATAAAAAATAGTATTAACATAAAATGTTTTCCACCTTTTGAATCGACTTAATTTTTAAAGAAAGTTTTTATTAAATTTTCAGACTTTCAAGTCGCAGACTATGAACCATTTCGTACTCGAAGCTGTGCTTACAATGCTCTTTAATTTTTATAAAAATTTTGTGAATATGATTTTGAATTTGACCCACAGCAGCCGGTAACAATTTTTAAATTCAAACTTATGAATATTCATAAGAATTTTAATATCTTAAAATTTAAAGTCAATTTAAAGTATTTTCTTAAATTTTTCATTTGTTTTAATTTCCAGAAAAGCGTTTAACCACTTTTCTAAAGCCAACTCCTCTGAATGCCCCTTCCAATTGTGTATATTAAAATTAAAGTGGTTTTAACTTTTGAGGTTATGTAGTAGTTTTGTGTTTATGTGTGGCAGCGCGGAAATCATAAATGTTTAATGCTGCACAAGCGGTGCTGGAACTGGTTTGCTGAATGGGTGCAACGGGAGTAGCCAAGCTGGCGAAATTGCGGCCTGCAGTGGGCGGCAAGCCGAGCGAATGCAGGGCGTGCAAGTGAAATTGCGCATATTTTGAGGTTAAGTGCCTCAGGCGCTGGCTTGTGTGATGCAATGAGAATGCATTTTAGGATTGGCGCGTGGAATTGAAGCCTACGAGGAGCGAGGTGGCGGCAGAGTTGCACTTCAGAAATGCGGTCAGCACACTTTTGCCACATGTGAGTGAAACGGAGCTAAGTGCGAATCTGAAATTTGAGAGCGCTGCACTATGCAAAACAAAGAGCTGGAAGAAGCAAGGAAGCCAGCTACAATGTAATTAT
Organism: Melieria omissa; assembly: GCA_963971225.1. Lineage (NCBI taxonomy): Eukaryota > Metazoa > Arthropoda > Insecta > Diptera > Ulidiidae > Melieria > Melieria omissa. The sequence continues at coordinate 86,726,048 of OZ020268.1, forward strand.
TCTTTCATAATTAGAACGGAAAATAAAATCACACAAGAGTTAATTCCTGCGCAATGCAATGTGATCCTTTTTACCCCTTCAAGTATTAATTTAAGCTGTTTGCACATTAAATCTTAATCCGCAAGAACTTAAATTGCACTGAAAATTTCAATACAAATGGAATTCGAATTTGATTTTAAATAGTGATCCAACCGATCCAACATTAATTGCATTTTCGAACTCTGCGCTATTTCACGCAAATACTCAAATCGCCAAAGCCATTTCGATGAAATATTTTCCCAAAATTTCTGCTAAAACAATTGCAATCACAACTGCGGCATCGTGTTACGCAAACGGTGACATTCCGTGTTGCTCCAACAACAACAACCAAAGCGTACATAAATACGTAACTCAATTACGCGCTGTCAATGCTATTCTCATTCCATTCGCTATCGGATCTGCTCTTTGTGCGGCAGCAAATCCTTTCGACACCGGCACCGATGCAACGAGCAGAACACATGTTACCAATGCGCGAAGCCATTAGAAGAAATAGCAAAGCAGCTGTGGGGGTGGGGGTGGGGGTGGCGACGGTAATGTCGATGTTGATGGCGTTCTAAAGTGTTGCAGCGTAAACTGTAAGCAACGCCAGTCGGAAATCAGGTCAGCAGCGCAACTCGCTCGGCGACTTGCAATCAGCAAATGTGGCTTCGATGCAAAATCGAACATATTCGTTAAGGCAGAAATGTAAACAAAGTTAGAGTGTTAATGGTTGGGCGGTAGATGTGTGCGCGGATTGAGGGTGCGTGTCGATAAGAGATTTAGAGCGCAGATTTAGTTTGCTGGCGCTGCAGAATGCACTCGCGCCACTGTCGACACACACAAGGAAAGTGGTCGAAGGCGATTTGCTGGCAATCGAGTTGGGATAGTAGAAAAATTACACCAAATTTGGAGATGAATTCAAATTCTGGGCCCAAGAAAAAAATGTATTCCTAAATGTTTCAGGAATTTGAGCCTGGTGTCCCAGTTTTCCAGTGTTTAATCAGTACTTTTTACAATATTTCGCAAAAATCAAATCAAAATCGTCTTCTTCTTGACTGGCACGACAGCCCGATTACGAGACTAAGGCCTAGCTACCCGCAACCAACCGTGTTGTGCGTGCGAATGTTTTTACAAGGTTGGAAGGGATCTACAGTATTATGCCGATTCCGAACGGCGAGTTGGGAGCTTTTTCATAGGCAATTTTACTCTCAAAGGTTTGCCATTTCCTGGTGAGAGGACAGCCGCCGAAAGAAAAATTGTTGTTTTTTTGTTTTTTTTTCGGTGTTAGCGCAACGGAGTATTGAACTCGCGGAGTCTTGACTCGCGGCCACATGCACTAGCCAGCTGAGCTACGGCTCAAATCAAAATATGATATTAAAAATTTGATATTAGGGTAGAAGACAGCAGCCAGAGTATTTCAAATAAAGCAGTCGCATAAGTATTTTATGTCCTTTTCGGATTTGCACCCATTTAATTGACTGGAAATTACAAAATACCTTTTTTTTTATAAAAAGCGGGTGCATAATTAAGACAGGTAGTTTACGAATTGCTCGATTAATACACTCAGAGGCCTCTAATAGCTAGTGAGGCCCGAAAAGAGTGTGGAAGAACAGAGACCCTCCTTCATTCCATCTTCAGTCGACCAATCGGAGCAATTGCACCTCCTCTATTTTTGAGTTTATACAATTTTTTCATAAAACTCAAGCTCTAAATCGACTGAATTGCTGATAACTTAAGTTTTTTATAAATTTAAATCATATATCAATTATGTCAAAAACTAGTGACTAGTGCTCAACACTTGCCTTGCAGATACAAATGTTTTTAAACGATTCGTTTTGAGTGCATTAACTATGCAATTGCTAGATTTTAGCATGAAAGAGAACTGCATAGTTTTTGTTATTTACGGAAAATGTTTCTGTGTGCGAATATATTTGTTCGGGTGTAAACACACTCACACTTACGCGCGATTCGGTTGACGGCTGGTTGAACGTTAAAGCAATTACTCTCGCATAAATAGGCGTCGAGAGCACACAGCGTTTATCAACGTTAATCCTCAACCCACACTCGAGGACATAACAAGCGTAAAATATCGAAAGCATCTACCATCAGTCAAGTCCATGTTGGAACAGCATGCAACAGTTTTCATAGCTGGATTTCTGACGCTTTTTCGAACCAGCGCAAAGTGATTCGTTCCATAGACAAAATTCAAAAAATTTATAGTCTCACAATTAACGATTTGATGTCATTTGAAAAGTAAAACTCCAACTAAAAAAACCCTAAAAAATCTGTGCTAAAAATTAATTAATGTCTGTGCAAGAGCTGCTTTAAGTCCGAACTTTTTTCACAAAAAATTATAAGCACATATTTTCTGGTTTTTAGTCTATTGAGTTAAAAGAATTTTAAAAGTAAATGGTTACCAAGAAGTTGCTAAAACTTTCAATATAGATTAAAAAATAATGTGGCCATTTTCGCTTTTAATGTTTTCTCAAAATTTGCAAAGCTGAGGCATCCACTTCATTTTTAATTTAAAATATTTTTCTAAACTATAAATCCAAAAATTAACATATTTAACTTAGAGGAAAATATCTAAAAAGTATGTGAAAGCATGTTCCTCGATATTCTTTTATTTTAAGATGCATTCTTTCCTTGTCGAATAATGTTATTATCGTTTTTATTGCAAAACCAGAGGGTCCTCATACAGTTTCTGTTACTCCTTGCAATTAGCAATGTTGACATTACTGATTAAATGTAAAATCTGAAAAATCTAACAAAACCATCTCAGCCATTGCCAAAGTACAAAAGTTTAAGAAAAAAAAGCGGAGATTTCATTCCACCAAACCATGATGAGCTAATATACCAAATTTTACGAAGAACGGACCACTCCTTATAATTTTGTCCCGCGGTTGTATGGACTCGAATCACTGTGCGGCATATAGAATTTACATAAACATTTTTGCATATAGATAAATATATGAGTTCAATTCAAGGACTTAATCAAAGTTTTTTGGTTTTAAAGGGAATCAAAGAGTTCCACATAGAACGCATGGGAGATGGACTTGTCGCTTTTCATTAAACTGAGCCATTTATTGTTATTGTTTTTGGCAAATTTGATAAGCTGAAAAGCACTTTTAAGGGTCGCGTCGAAAACATTGAATGGCTCAAAGTGTTGACATATGTGAAGCATTTTAAAATTTGTGCAAAATTGTACGCTTCACTTTTGAATAACCTAAGCAAACATACACACACACACATACACACAAACTCGTATACATGTTTACATCCATCGGTCAATGTATCAATTAAATTGAGCTGCCCTTTTGCGCTTTTTCGGCACAAAATTCGCACATATGCAAACACTTGCGCCGGACAAAGGGCGCGCGGACACCTAAACGGAACAATGTGAGTGCACAAAGGACACAACAATGCACCGGTTCGGTGTCGGTGGTGCAGCGTTTTGAAAATTGCTGCTCGCTTTTGTGAACGCGGAGGCGGCGGCGGTGACTGGCAGAGATTTGTGCTGTCGCAGCGTATGGAAAACGCGAACAGGGGTAAGTAAATACGCTGACAATCACACTAATTGTCAACTGTCAGACGGCATTACAATGTGTTGTTGTCGCAGCCATCGAGAGTTGCTGGCGTTTCGGCGCTGACCGAAAAGGTGCACTTTCCCGTTGAGCGTTGGTGCTCGAGGGGGCGCAGAGTGCGCGCAGGTACGAAATTCTTTCAGCTAACGCTCGCACATTTTGTGTTCTAATTTTTGCTCGCTTTTGTTATGTTGTGTGCGTTTGATTGGGCAAAAGGGTTTACGCTTCGATTGAAAAGGATTAAAATTACTTGTAAATTGGAATTTTCCGCTCGGGTGCATTCAGCGCAACGGAGTGGGAACGTCGAAATTAATCTGATCGCTGTCAAAATAATGCAAAGGAACGCGGCCGTTAGGGAAAGAGATGGTGCAGCACTGATTCGTCGTCAGCAGGTAGATGGGGAATTGGATGTCGAAGAAATATGACACTTTAACAAGGATTGAAAATTTCAATTTCAACACAATTGCAATGCTGAAAGGTGGATAGGGACGTCTTAAACAAATCTGACAGATTCCGACAGAATATGTTCGTTAAATTGGATAGTTTTTTTTAAGTTCACCAATAAATTTGTTGTTGCTTTAGTGAGGAGGAATACATTGTTTACTGGCTAAATATAGTCAACCAATTTCACAATCACTCAAACTTTTCAATTTTTACTTTCATATTTAAAATGAAAAAATCTACCAAAACTTCACTAAAATCACAAAGTATGCAAATTCATACGCACACATTCGTATTTATATGAAAATATTTCAACTTCAAATAGCTCCAAACCTAACCTGTCATTTTTGTTCCAACACATTTCGCCACAAGAGACAGTTTTGCCGCCCATGCATGCACCGCAAGCTGTAAAATTGTTGCGTTGACTGGCATAAAACTGCAACACTGTAAACGGAAATGTTGGCAAATTTTAGAAAGTAACCATAACCACTAAACCACCAACTGTCAAACTTTTTTGACACACACACACACACACAAGCGTGCGCTGTAGCAAACGAAGCAGAAAGTGTCGAGCTACAGGTTGGCATACATTTACCAAAAAGGGTGTCAAAGTTTAGCTTTTAAATTCGAAATTTAAATTAAATAATGTAAATTTGTCAAATGTGAACACTGCCGTGAATGCCAGTAATTACATGTGGTCGAACTATGAAAATAAAGAGACATCTTTCGGAAAAAATCCTGTAGATAGTGAAGCAATATGAAAAGCCGAAATCACGTGCGATAAAAGTATCGAATGCAAAGTTGGATTGGGATATGAAAAATCAGAGTTCCGGCATAGCAATAGTCATAGACATGTTTGAAAGGCTTCCATCTAACATGTGTGCTGGCAGTCTAAATCCCTTCCGCCTACATTACTGTTTTAATGAGACACCAGATTCATCCATTTCCATGTTACGTTTCAGAAATATCCCATGGTTGTGTCTTGTTTTTCTAATGGACTTGGAAGCCAGCGTGGAAATGGGCGTTAACGTCTTATATAGAAGTTGGTCTCGCACAACATTTGTTATTCTGATTACAAGAAATACGCGAGATGGCGAATCTATGGCGATGCAAATTGACGAAGAAACCCAACTAAAGGAACAGGAAAAGCTACTGATTAACGCAATCAAGGCCCACAAATCAGCAATGTTGGACTGCGCTTAAAGCAGATTTAAATTATATGGGCGGTGCCATGCCCCCTTATTCAATACCCCCACACTGTTCTCTGTCGAAAGAAAAAATGGTGGGTTCGTACTAAGTCTCATTGCTGAGCGACTTATAGTTCAGCGAAAAATTTGGGACACAAAAATGTGCCACGCCCATTAAATTCTACGAGTAGAATGACTCATCTATGCGACGACGGGCACTACATTTCAGTGTTAAACGACTTACAATTTCGAAGATGTTCTATGTTAAAGATTTGGCTTGTATGGGCGGTGCCACGCCCTCTTGTTCAATACCTGCACCATTCCCTCTGTCGAAAGATATGAATAAATGGTAGGTTTGTACTTAATTTCATTGCAGAGTGACTTATAGTTCAGCGAAATATTTGGGTCACAAAAATGTGCCACGCCCCTTTTCAAACGCCCATCAAATCTTATCAGTAGAATGACTCATCTATGGGACGACAGTGTACTTAATTTCAGTGTTGTACGACTTACAATTTCGAAGATTTTTCATTATTAAGATTGGGTTTGTATGGGTGGTGCCACGCCCCCTTGTCTAATACTCGCCCCATTCCTTTTGTCGAAGGACATGACTAAATAGTGAGTTCGTAGTGAAGTTAATTGATGTGTGACTTATGGTTCCAAAGTTATCGTCTGAAAATTTCAGAATTCACGGTCAAATATGGCAAGAATTTTCCGACTTTTCCAATAGATTTTGCGGAATTTTCTTTTCACACGAACTTGAACTGACTCGAAACGAATCCAACAAAAAAAACTCTATGGAAATCGGCCGGTCCGTTTGAGCGTGATTCGCCTACACACATACATCCTCTTCCTTTTATATATATAGATGTGTGCCTCCAAGGTTAGGTACCCGTATCGCCCGACGAGGGTGTAGATTATTATATTGTCTTTGTCTTATAATCCCATGCTTATTGAACTCATATAAGAAATCTCTCAGAACATAATTTGGTCAAATCAGTTCAGTGGTTTCTGCGTGATTGCGAAAAGAAATAATATTAACACGTTTGTTTTTGCAAAATAATGGAAATGTAGACAATGTTGAAATGTAGATTTGTTTTAATACTCTTAGAATACTTATGTTCTATATTGAAACGATTGCCATGAAAAAATTGTCTATACATACCAATTATATAAATTTCAATGACACTCGAATTCTCAAACCAAATGGAATCGCAAGTTTCGCATTGAAATTAGAACGAAAGCTAGCAATGCTTCAGAGAAAATGCAAAGTGAACAACAAGCAAAGATGAGTCTTGCGTACTGAAAATAATACATGTACTCTATGTAAGTGTGTTTGTATGTGTCTAAAACATAAAAATATTATTTAATTTAGGGCATTGCCATCGCCCGCCTTATTGTCTCGTATTCGTAATTATGAAAACTGCGCAGCCCGACATGTCACAGTCCCAAGAAAAAAACCTTCATCCGTTGTGCTGTCGTCTGCCGCATTGGACTAAATCACTAAATAATATTTGACACGCACCACAGGACAGTGGCCACAGGCCAATGTTGCCGATCTGTATAATAACTCGTATATACTTACATGCTCTGTATGGCCAATTATGGGATTTCCTTCAGCTCGACTTCAGCTGTCTGCTGGCAGCTCAAATTCCACATCGACCACTGCACCGCGCCCATATCCTTTACGTCCTTCGCATGCAAATGACGCAGACACAAGGCGCTTCTTGTTGCCTTGCATCACACTTTTTCAGTAAAATTTAATTTAGCAGAAATGTGGGCAGAGACAAGACAGTTGTAAGGATTCACTCACAGTGGCAGCTACTGTTTAAAAGGACATCACAACTGATATGCAGGAAATTTGAGCAGCACTCGGTTGTTGTGCTTTGCATGTGTAAAACGCATGAACATATTTTGTTGAATATTTTCTCTTTGGTATATTTACCCTCGAACGATTGCGGTCAGTTTTGTGGTCGAGGTTGGTTTGCGACGATTTTGACATTTTTATGGTTGCCGCCCACTTGGCACGTTGAACTGTGCCATGTTGAGCTTCATTCATTCGTTTTGGTTAGAGTGGGTGCTGACTTGTTTAATGTTTCAATTGGCGTTTCTTCGTAACATTTAAATGCGCACACGCCCCATGCCGAAGCATTTCTGTTTTCGTTTTTACCCACAAAATCAGTTATGGGCACTAATGCCTTCCCGGCTAATGTCATTTTTAAATACATGTTTTCGCCGAACCCTCCGAGGTGTCATATTCACGCATAAGTTAATATAAGAATCCATAAACACTTATTTTGCCTTTTGTTCGTATTGAATGATGCTTAGCATGCCTCGGTTAGCACCAAAATATCCTTAAAGTATGCTGAACTATGCACGAGTGCCATCACTCAAATCGTTTATATTTTTCAATTTTCAGACACCCCTTTCATTTAAAGATCCCAACATCGAGCATTTTGTTCTTCTAATATTAATGAGTTAACCAAAAGACGTTGCTGTCGCCGTCAGCCAAAAACCTCGTGCCTTCAAATGTCAAATGTGTCAAAAATTGTTGTGTGCAACGTACGTGTAGCAAGTTTGTCTGCACTGATGTCAGTCACACTTGTCACTTTTGTTCAACTCGCACACTTAGGCAGCACGAAAGTGTTAAAAAGAGGAAAGTGTTAAAAATTACTTAACTTTGATCATTTTTCGAAATTTTCGTGACAACTCAAGATGTCATTAGACACATTCAGACTAGTTTACATAGATAAATCTTCCAGTTTCAGGTGCGTTTGTTAGTCTGAAAATTCTGTCATTTATCATTTAGTCAATATTTCTGAGGTGTTTTAGAAAGAAATTGACAATTATTATTTTCATATTGATTTTGACTGGTAAAACAATAATGTACAAGCAAGTGGCGAGCAGTGTTTAATTTTTTGTTTCAAGTAAAAAAAAATTCAAGCAATGATTAACTCATTCTTTTTTTAATGGCGAACACTATACCGTTTTTTTAAATCAAAAATATTTATTAACCATTAATTTTTTTTTCAGAAAATATGTATACGAATAATGCAGGTTTATCTTTTTTTTTGTGCCAATTAAACCGGGTGATGACAAGAAAATGAGAATAACTTTTCATACCTATAAAAACAAAACGAGTGGTAATACAAAGTAGGCCGTCCCCACGTTGGTTTCTAAGGAAACCGTATATAATCACGAAATATTTTCAAAATTTTATTTCAGTTCATTCGTCCGGAAATGATGTCTAAGCAAGAAGCTTAGTTAGAGTTCTAAATACGGGAAAATCAGAAAGGAAGTGCGGAACCGGAAAAAACCACAAATAATGACCAAAAGTGAATTGAAAAGTGAAAATTGAAGATATGGATCTGATCACACTGCCACAAATCATATTAATATATATATATTATTGTTTGTCCTGGCTGACTGACTGATTCATCATCGCTCAGCCGAAACCGCTGAAGCTACAAACATTAAATTTGAACTGTTCGGGGTCTAAAAGGGTAAAAAAAATGCTCCAACTGATAAATAAATCGGCACATGTCTTCCATTTTTTCGAAAATCTAAATCTCACGGAGTCAACGATGGGTTAATGGTATGGAGAAACATGATTTAATAGGTCTATTAACTTCAAATATGGTAAAAGCACTTCAAATGAGGAATAATTAGACAAATATTTTTTTATAATAATCTGACGGGGTCAACAAAGGGTTAAGAGAAATTTGCTTTATTGGGCCCATTGACTTCAAATCTGCGTGTAAGGCCGCAGGTCTCTGTTAGTTTTTTATATATAACTACAAAATAGTTGTTTTTAACTTCACTTTCGAAAGACAAAAGGTTGACTTAAAACAATAAAATTCCAATTAACGATTTATTTTATTTATGGATTTTTACAACTAATACTTTGAAGTATTTTGTATAGGGTGTTTTTTTTAGAGGTATAGAACTTCGAATTGAAATAAAACACAAGAAAATCGTTTTAATGTCCATCAATTTGGCTTTATTGGAAGGATAATTTTATGCCATTAATGTTTAAATATGATTTCGGGCATGTGGCCGCCGCGGCTGGCTCGAATAAAGCCAATTCTACAGGTCCAATTTTTTAAGTTGATGGACAAAGCTCCAATTGCTGTGCACGGTGGCGAATCGATTCATTCGGGTCCTCTTCAACATTTTGCTCTACAGCGGCAATTGTTTCTTCGGTGCGCACTGTTCGACGTCTCTGCGGATGCGTATTATCATATAGAGTAAACGTAGTGCAAAAACGACCCATGGTTAACCGAATTAATGCTCTGATGGACCATAAACTGGACGGAGCTTGCGGTAAACTTCGCGAACTGAACCATTATTTTCGAAATAAATTTGCACGATTTGCAAGCGTTGTTCTTTTGTCAACCTGTTCATGATGAAATGGCAAACCAAACTGAACATAAATGACATTAGAGTTGCCAGATTTGACCACAAAATGCCAGTTTTATATCTATTCGAAAAACAAACCTCTAAAAAAAACACCCTATATAATAAATACTTAAAAGTATGTTTAATAAGTAACTTTCTAATTTATATTCGGTTTAAATGAGTCTCTACTGCGATATCTAAAACTGCTTCAAATACACTTTCAGAGATGTGCCAGCTCAACTGAGTCCCGACTGTTCCACTACAAACTACAATGATCTCAATTTTTCTCAAATTCTCCAATGATAAATTCAATGACTTCAAAACCAAGAGCACCGCATTCAATTCCTTTTTCCCCCCACACTTGCCACATGTTGTTAACATAACCTACAAAATGCCAATAGAAGCAAAAATCGGATAACCTATTTCCAGTGTTTAATCAGTTGTAAACGTATTTGTTTTCCTTTCCAGTCATTTTCCCCTACAACAATCCTGTTGCTCTGCACTTCACGAGCCACACTTTTTCCCCATCATTTCACTTTTCACAATTGTGCCCTGCACTTAATTTTTCTGTGGCCTTCCGCCCCCCGCTTTCCTTCTTCTCTTTCGCTGCCTTTGTTTGCTCCAATTCCTTGCGCCGTGAGCAGCGGCATCACGTCGATGCCATAGACTCCTACACAGTAATTTACGCTTTTCACATCGCCCCTTCTCCTCCTCCCTAAACGACAGCCTAGTATACCGTTAACTGTTTGGCAGCTGATAAAGGGAATAAAGCAACACTGGCACTGTCAAAAGAGGCTGAAATGCAGGCCGGGGCAACAGTGTGTTTAATCGTGTGCGTAATTGTTGGTGAGTGGCTGCGGTGTTGTGTGTGTGTGTGTCAGTTTGTATGGATGCTGCGCCCTAAAGGTCTTTTTTCCTATTAGACTCGAGAGTTGGGTTTGCGGTTGCGGTGCCGCTTTAACCTTTTGCCGGTCCGCTGCCGTTACGGCTTGTTAAAGTGTTGCCAACTTTTGCTTTTGTTCGATGCAAAATCTGCAGCTGCACTTTCTACAAACACACACACGTACCAATTGTACGCCCTGCTCATTTTTGCCATTTGCCATTTCACGCTGTTGAGGCCTTTTCACTGTTATTCGGTGCGGAAAAGCGGTACCTTTGCTGACCAGCTGGTGGGTGTATGTGCGCCATTTAGTTCATCCTTCTACTCCTTTCGAGAGGTCGTCATGTAATTAATTTGATTTATTGATTAATTACTTCGACACCGAAAATTGACTTTTATGGGGTAGGGTCAAGTGGTGGTGTTGTACAGAGTAAGTGGCACATAATGGAAAAGGTCAAGGAAGAGTGTTTGAGAAATATTTTCATGCGGCTAATACTAAGTAACGCTCACTTTTCAGTTCGTGTAATTAGCTAAAAATTAATATAGAAATAAGTATATTCAATTACAAATTGTTGGAAAATGTTTAAATACCTTCATGCTGAAAATAACTCAAGAACATTTTAGTTTTTAAATAAAATAAAATAAAATAAAATAAAATAAAATAAAATAAAATAAAATAAAATAAAATAAAATAAAATAAAATAAAATAAAATAAAATAAAATAACATAAAATAAAATAAAATAAAATAAAATAAAATAAAATAAAATAAAATAAAATAAAATGTACTATTTCCAGCCCATTATTGAAAGAAGGCACATTTCGGTTTTGTGTATTTAAAAAAATCGTAGCTTTAAATCAACCGTGCAATAACATCCTTGATATACTTCCGCCGCAAAACAAGAACTAAATCACATCAAAGTGGTCAAAAGAAATCAGTTTCCAACTTTTACAATAACAATAACAATAACACTGACTCCACTTATTTTCACATCCGCTTGTTTTCGTTTTAGTCCTTAAAACGGTCACTTTATCTAACGTTTGCTTGCGCCGCGCAATTAAACATCAAAGAAACCCAAAACAGCCAACAAATGTGAACAGTTTATTGGGCCAGAGGAAGCCGGAAACGTTACAATGATGTGAAAAACTCTGAAGGGATATATACGAGTATGTGTGTACGTGTGTAGGTAGGAAGGTAGGTAGCACTAATTGAATTGTAAAATGTGTCCTTTTTTGAACTGTTATTGCGCTTTCGGCAGCACAAATGAAAGGAACATTCTGCCGGTCCTCGTGATTGAAGCATTTCTTGCACTTTGTCAAAGTGGCAATAACAGCAGCAATAAAAATAGCAATTGAGTAACTTTTTCAGTGTTTATTGCACTTTCATTGCTTTGTGCACTGTGCGACCGATTGCGATTTTAAGCTGTAATTCTGAAAAGAGCTGTAAACCAGATTATCAATATACAACAAAACTATATACAAATCCATGTAAATAATAAAGATTGTACTTTGTACTTAAAAATATAACAACAATTAAGCAAATGCCACCCAAAAGCAACCGCTCAGTGATCTCACTCACGTGCAGTCAACATCATTTCACCGTCCTCTCACGTTCCACTTGTCACTTAACTTTTCATTACGTTTAATGCCAACTTTACTGTTGTATACTGTCCGTCAAGTATCTTTCTTACTTCCAGCAAAAATTTCGCAGTCAGCGAATTTCACTCAACCACGCAGCCAGTCCCCGTCAGACCCCTACGCACTCGTCCACCCACACATTTAGCGCATCCGAACTTGAACACAACATCCCCCTCTCCCAGCACATAAACGCCCATTAAATTCAATAAAACGCGTATTTGCTTCCACTTTCGCTCCCATTTGCCAAAAATTCAAACATGTTACACAAAAATTCCAGCACAGCTTCCCTCTGCCAAGTACACAGCCGCCCCAAGTTCCTCTGTGGTGATAACGAAATTTACGCACATTTGTTTGTCTACCCCCGAACAAACGCTCTCGTCGCTCCTGCCTCACCTCACCCTCTCAAAGTGGAGCATCTCGCAATTGTTGCCCCACATGTCGCTTTTCGCTTTCCGTATTCTTTTTTGTCGGCGTTGGCCTAAAAACTTTTTTGTGTTGACTTAGCATATTTTCCGCCTGCTCCACCTATCCCACCGCTTGCCCTCAGCGAGCTGTCGTCTTGAGAGTTTTCTTACATTTTTGGCGACACGCACTCTACACGCGCTCCTCTTCCCACCCCGCCCCGCTGCCGCCGTCCCCAACTTAGCTGCGCTAACATTTTTCGCGTCGGCACTTAGCGGTGCGCCAGGCGAGTAAAAGGCCCCACAAATAATCGCCGCAAATTTGCTTTGCTAATGTTTATGCTAATATTGTTGTTATTTTTAGTCAATGTTGTTGTTGTTGCTACTATTGTAGGGATTTTCGGGCTTACCGCCGAAACGTGGCAGCCGCACTCACTCGCGCTGAATGTGCGGATGGCGCTCATTGTCAACGTTGTCGTCTGCTTATGTAAATTTACTACTAAAATGTTTACTTTCTTCACTCTTCCGGAAGATTTTATGCATCGGCAAAGTGTGCTCGAGGATTTTCCTACGGCCAGAGCGAGGGAAGGGGCTAAAAAAAGATGGTAAGCAAATGTACACAAACGCTAAATGCCGCATAATTGGCGCATAATATTAGTTTATCAGCATTTTCCATTTCAGTTAAGACGACGGCGGTCACAACAAGTCGAGAAGGTGTTGTTTTAGAAAATTTTTGGAACACGATGAAGATGTTGCTGAAAGCATTTCTGACACTAATGCCATGTCAAATTTGAATATGAAGAAATTTACAAAATTAAAATTCATTACTCTTGATGCAAAAAAAATATGAATTAATTCATTTAGGCATAATTTGGCCGCCTTGGCTCAGTCGTTTTTTTCGATGAACCGCAAGTCGAAGGTTTGTGAGTTCTGATTTAAACTTGAGCTGATTTACTTAAGAAAGCAAAGACAAATGTCAAGATATAAGATGTTTTAAAAGTTTCAGCAGGAGGCACTAAGCCGCCATCTTTAAAGTGCATTTAAAAAAAACTGAAACATCTCGGGAAAAATCCTTTAACCCTTCACACGGCAACAACGAAATTTTTCATCAAATGTTTTTTTTTAGATATAAACCTAAATTTACAAAACCAGATATTTTTTATTTTTTAATATACTTTATTTTTTTAAGATTTTTTTGTAAAAAACATAAGCATTAAAACTGGTTTTTTTATTTTAATATGTTTAGTTTTAAATGAAAATTTTTAAAGCAATTAATAGGTTTGTTGTAGCATAGTCCTACTCCGCATTTTTCGCAAAGTGTTTGTGTGTTTTTTATTAATAAGTTTTAATCACTTTTGTTTCACTAAAATAAATGCGTGCAACTTTTCGCAAAAACGGTCAAATAAGTGCTGTCAAGTAAAATTTAGATACTTTTTCCCACTTTTAATGCCAGTATTTAAAAAAAGGAATCTTGCATAGTTGTAAAATCGCAAGAAAGAGTCGTTTTGATAATTACTTCCGAAATTACGGGCAATTTTACGGTTGGTTGCAGATATGCAACTGTACCGTGTAAAGGGTTAACACTTTTTCATCAAGAGTTATATGCACATATTTTATTAGCCGTATTCACGATCTGTGGTTTTTGGTCTTGTATCGAGTATCGTGTATTCTTGGTTTTCGTGGTAAATTTTTGAACTTTACAAAAACAAATCTGAAAATGAATACTTCCAACTGGCACATTGGGTAGTTCACAAATGAAACTACTGTACGATGTTTAACTGTAAGTATGTCTAAATAAGTCTAACTAAATATTTTTGTCCTAATTTACAAACAATTTGGTTCAATCGCAGCTATTCGCACAGTTTTTACTTATTTGTGGCTCAAACTGCACTCATAACCACATCGTAACATCGGAATTCCCATTTCCTTGGGTGGTTCTTTTCATTCAGCACTGCAGCGGGTCTTTTTCCCCTCAATTTGTGTTTGGCAATAATTTACCACGATTATTTAATTTCAGCCGCAATGCAGCCACATTAATAGGATTGTGCCCCACCTCGCCACTACTGTGCTCCCCAATCAATTCGACCACAAACAGCAACACTAAATCGCCTCATACCCGACTGATTGAGTATATTTTTGGGGGAGGAGTTGAGGCTGCTTTCTTTTGTGGCACAGTGGAACAATCACATTATTTTATTATTGCTGCCACTTTTGCCGTTTCTATTTTTATTTGTTTGGCAAAAATTGTAAGTAAACAAAAATAATGGAAGCACGCATAAGGAAAGTGAAAGCAGACGAAAAAATAAAGAACCTTTTTGCCCTACTCCGCGCATTTGTAGTTGTTTGATTTGGTTTCGTTTTGCTTTCGGCGCTTTTGCCATTGTTTACATTTCATGTTCACCTCATTGTTATTGTTGTGGTGGCCCTCCCGCGCCCGATCAAAAAAAAATATCCTTGACAATGCAATAAATTGCGCCAAAGTGGCCGGACGAAAAGAATAAAATTCAATTTCAGTCCCCACACACAGTCCGCGCGCCTTATTTGCTCCACATTATCGCCCAACCGCAGGCTGCAACGTTCACTGGCCGCCCTTGCGTGGGGCACCAGAGTTGTGGGAAGGGCGGCAAGTGCGTCACTTCCCACTGCGCGTAATCAATTGATTTTCTATTGTTTTGGCCGCAAACACGCGTTTGCATTGTGTTTTTACAGTTCGACGCAATTGCGGTGTTTCGCAATTTATTGAAATTCTCTGCCATTATTGTTGTTGTAGTTATTATTTTGTTTCGGTTTCGCCGCAACATTCCCCAACCAAATCCTGTGAAAGCACATTTGACATTGGAATAGATTTCGTTTCAATTCGCGCACACAGCAATGCGCCGCATCAAATTAATTTGACCTGCGCTGAAATTTCCAGTGCCTGATTGTCGAACACAAACAACAATCAGCCGCATACAATTCTAACAAAAACAAAACCCCTTCGACCGCAATCGCAATCGCAGCGCACGCGATTAATTCCATTTAGTCTTTGCAACCTCAAATATTTGTGCATTGTATTTATTTGTTTTACTGCGGCGCATCCTTTCGCAAAACAAATCAAAATGTTAATTCATATTTCCCAGTCCCAGCAGTGCCGCTAGCCCCATAAACAAATATATCCGTGCGGGGCCACCTAACAAAATATCCCCTGGCCTGATTTGTACGCGTGTGTGTGTGTGCGGTGCAAATCAAATTGAATATCCTTTTCCCACACGCGCCCGAGGCGGCAGCCGCCAACCAACCAGCCAGCCACCAGCATCTGCAGTCCACTCACACGCTCGGCAATCTGTGTTGCCATCATTTGTGAATTGCTTTATTTGTTCGTTCGTCTTCCTTGCGTTCATGCGCGTATCCTTGTGGGCATTATCTGTGTGTGTGTGCGTATGTGTGAATGTGGGTATCGCATTTTCGCCCCATTTCAATCAATCCTTTCACTTTGCGCTCGCAACGTATTTTGCATTTGCTTTGATTGGTTTTTCTGGCGCGCTCACTTCAAGGGCTCCCGAGCTGCCGGGCTGCCCGTTCGAAATGTTCACACTTCATCAAGAACCTGGGACGTGTGAAGTCCATTTAAATGAAATCACAGCGTGCTGAGTGGAATTCATTCAATGGAAATGGATTCGAGTTATTATTTCTGTGATTGCGGCTGGCGGGCAAAATGTATTGTTTTGTCAATTTCATATGAAGACGAATAGTTACTGTCGCCTTGAATGTCCTTTGGCGTTGTGCAAGCTGATGAAAGAGTTTTTTGTTCATAAATATACCTAAGCATATTTAAATTGCAAAGTTAAGGTTTAATAAGAATATTTCAATAGTTAAATATTCCAATATCCAAAGTCAAATGAGACCATGGTTACATGATCATTGAAACACGGTTGTCTTTACAGACGCGTGATCTAGGAAATTTTGGGTTTTAACATATATACTTTTCAAGAAAATGCTATATACATTTTTAAGGATATAAAGGATTAAACTTTTTACAGGACCTTTTTCATATATTTTTTTACAGATAGATACAAAATAAGTTTTATTTAAATTCTTGAGCCTTTCTTTTTTTATTTGATATACATATCGCTATATTCTAACGACGTTGTCTTTTTTTTAAGTTTTTCTATTTTATCCCCTTCAAAATGTTGAAGTCCTTAAAAGGACAAAGTAGATAGGTAGGTAGGTGTAGCTGCACCCGGAGGAGCACACTTAGGCCAGGCGGCCCATTGTGATACCACATGAGATCGAGCATCATATCGCTCACTCGTTAAACCAGTTGGAGCTATTAACGAAGCTTAGTAGACGGTGTATGGTGTTATCAGCTAGATCTTCTAGACTTTCGAAGAAGAAGTTGCCTAAGTAGGTCAGCCTTCTTCTGGATAAAGCAGGACAGTAACATAGAAAGTGAGGAATATTTTCTTCCTCCGCCACGTCCAAACTGCTGCGACGGAAGTAGTTCGAAAACAGCCCCATCCTTTTTGCGTGGGTACCGATTAGGCAGTGACCCGTAAGGACACCGATCATGGTTCTGATCTGGGCTCTGTTTAGTGAGAGGAGTTCTTTAGACCGTCGCAGATTTAATGTTGGAGCGCCTTGTGTTGTGTTGCCTTCAACCCATCTTAAATTCGTATCGTGTATAGAGCTCGCATGGGTACGAAGCTTACATGTTAGAAGAGGGACACCGAACGTGGTCAACTCTTGGCCTAACTGTTCAGTAGTACCCTGTCGCGCGATCGCGTTCGCTCCATAGTTTCCTGGAATATCCCTATGACCTGGAACCCAGCATAGCGAATATGAAGCTGCTTGGCAGTCTCGTTGAGAAATTTGCTGCAGCTGAGAACAGTCTTTGATGTTATTTTGACCGCATCCAGAGCTCTAAGAGCTGATTGGCTGTCCGATAGTACCAGGATACCAGTAGCCGATATCCTGTTTACCCTGAGCCAATCGGAGGCTGCACAGATTGCTGTGACCTCAGCCTAGAAGACACTACAGTAATCTGACAGCCGGAGCTTTAAGTTAAGGTTTAATCCTTGTGAGTAGATACCACAGCCCACCTGACCAAGCAGTTTCGATCCATCCGTCGAACAAAGGATGTTGAAATTAAAAACTGAGTACGCAGTATTACTATATTTGGTCTCTAGTTTAATGTTCATATGGTTTTTCTCTGGTGTGATAATTTTTTTTAATTTTTGTCGCACGGTGTATTAAATCAAAACAATTGTTTTCAGCAGAATTTGGCCAACTGTTAAGAATACAATAATTTTAGTAATATTTTAAAGCTCCAAATCCATCGTTTGGAAACGGCATAAAACTGTACTTGATCCGAGCACGATTACCCTTGTTTTGTAATCGATTTATCATTCCAGTTATACGCGTATAAAAGTCAAAATGAAATGAGACCATGGTTATACCTATTAGTTGATAATTGACACACAATCGTCCTTATAGAGGACTTGGTGAGTTTTTTGAATTGCGGAGTTACCTAAACTAAATATTCTAAGTTAAGACTACTGGGCGACCAGCTTCTCCTTCACACCTTTCACTCTCATCACCATAAGAATCCACTGAAATTCACTCATATTTTATTTACTTATTATGCCGTATTTTTTTATGATTTCTCATCTCATCTTCTAAGTAGAGGCAACTAAATCACATTTTAATAACCGTACACCCAACTCTTGTCAACAGGTTCCCGCCTACTTGTTTCTAAAAATTCTTTATGGATTTCGTTTTTCCTTTCTTTTCATTTGTCTATAAATTCATGAGAAATGCTATTGAATCAATTTCAAAGCCGCTTTAAATAAACGCGCTCCAGGGGAAATGTTATTTAGAAGTCTTAAGAACAATATTAAAAATATTTATGTATGTAATTATACTTATTTATGAATATATGTTAAATTATGACTTGTCATTCGAAACCAGAAACTGTTCCGAAACAGCCAATGCTGTTTGGGTACACGGGACTTTGTAAGATGAAGGCGGTTTAGTTTTGATTTATTGCACTGTGTTTCGAAAACTCCTAATCAATGTCTCTTGAAAACATTTAAATATTCAGGTGTTCCGAAAGTTTGTTGCTGAAGACTTCATTTTGTTCCTGTTTTCACTCATACAAACAAATGCAATAGGGACAACCACCGCAAGAAGCCATAGTTGTAGTTGTAGTTGTGGAACAAGCGAATCCCCAACGCACACCAAATGTTACCAGTTGCGACTGATGCCCGACCACTCGGCGGCACCAGACGTGTGTGTGGCATCGCCCAGTGCCACAGTCCAGCCACATGTACCACTGCGCACATTTCGCTGCTGCTGAAATTTATGTTAATGTTTCTTGTTAATTGAGCAGGAAACATGTTTTTAATTTAACCAAAGCGAATGTCTGCAATATTAACGCACATTAGACACGTAAAACTCCGCAGCGCATCAGATAAATGCACGAAATCTACGAAATCAACGCAGAAGGAGCCAAGGGAACGCAATTCAAATGCGCGGCCAGTGCGTCATGTCGGGCGCCATTCGATTATGTAGATGTGTACGTGTAGATGCAGCGACACCCGAGACGTGGCCAGGTTGACAACAACGCAACAAGAATGCTGGGAAAGGGTCAAAGTGTAGCGCGGAAAATGCATTTCTAATTTTACACGCGTGTCTGAGAGGGGAGCGAACCGACTGGGGCAAAGCAGTTATGACAGTTTTATGGTTTTCGGTGACAATGCATAGAGCTCTCAAACATTTCTCCCTACCACAACATTCGTTTTTTCTTTAATTTCATTTTTATGAATTATGCATAGATTTATGGGGCGTCTTGCCTATCGTCACTATCGCCGTGTGCCGCCACTGCTGGCTCAAGTGTCGGGCACTGATGTTCGGTCTTTGTTTATTTTCGGTTTCACAGAAAGCGTTATTGTTGTTGTTCCAGTTAATTTGTTTATGATTTGAGAATGTCTAATTAGCAACTGTCCGCCATTGGATTTTTCCTTTAATTTCGTCGCTTTTATTCATCATTTGGTGATCGAGCAGGAGCGGTTTAGCTTTAATTGTGGGTGTTTGTTTCTATAGTAGTAGAAGTACAGTTGTTAGTATGCGACGAGTGTGCGCCCCAAGGAGTTGTAAGTGAATGTGGAAACGACCTGCAGTAAATTAGATATTATTAAAACCATTTCAGAAACACTCGTAAGTTTTTCAGTTCAAAGTACACAGTTTGAAATGCACAATAAATATAAAAAACGTTTTCTTTTTCTACACAACTTTTGGTTTCACATTGCCAAAAGACAAACGAAAGTTCAATTTCGTTAAATTGTCAGTGTCGCCCTCGGCAGTGTGGAAGCAATTTGGCTATTCATGTCAGTTCTTTAAATTGAGCCGACAAATCGGCACTTTGAGCCTCATACTGTCTACACAGCACGCTACGAGCTGTCGGTAGCTCAATTCCCAATGTATCCAGCTGTTTCGTACATTTACACCGTCGAGTACCCAACTGTGAGTCAGCTGAAAGTAGCAGTGAACAAATTTTAGTTTTTGGAAAGAGCCTTAAAATTGTTAAAATTGCAAAATGTTAGTGTCTTGTCTTTTCGAAAATGTCTTTTTTATCCTTCTGGCTCAGGGGCGTAGCCAAAACTTGGTCATGGGGGGGGCTTCAAAATTTGTTTTCGCCAATTTAATATTACGTGCTTTTTAAAGTAAACTGCACTTTTCAAAGAGGGCATTTTTTGGTGGTGCAAGCCATATGAAACTTAGTGCAATTGAAATTTCATAAAATTTGGTTCGAGGTGAAAGTATGTTTTTCTCACTGGTACAAAAATTCGATACTAATTTGCAAAAAGCAAATTATAAGTTTTGCTTTAAGGGGTCAATACGTGTAAACGGTATATTTTTGGAATCGCGCATACGCCGGAACAAATTAATGCAATGTAGAATTTTTTTTTTCATTCTTTTATTAAAAGAAAAACAAATTTTTTTTTTCTTGTGCTTAAAACGGCGGCGGTGGTGGGGGTCCAACGTTGGGCCGAAATTCTAGTAGAAGTTGTGCCGGCGCCTCAAAAATCATCTGAAAAAATATTGCTATTAGTTATTATGATATCGCTCCTTTGCTGCAAGAACGTCATAACTCAAAAAAAAAACTTTTCCAGTTTATGGCAGCCCTGTGTGTATCTGCATATGATCTTTTATCTGTCAAAACCTCTTTGTAAAATATTTAATATTTTGCTCACAAGACGACATGAAAAATTTGTTGATATCTTGAACTGCCTGTAATGGTAAATTTTAAAATTGAATTTCCTCGGAATGATGTAGTTTTGAGTTATGACGTTCCTGCAGCGAAGGAGCGATATGATATATAAAAAAAAAAATATTTTCTCGAAAATACAAAAATACGCTCCAACCGAAAAAAATTACCTTTTTTTCTTAATTTCCCGAAAATGGCGCCGCGGATTTTGCCAAAAACAATGAAATTTTTAGTTCGTTTAGAAGTTCTGTGTTTCAAAAAGTTGCTGCCCGAATTTTAAATCAGTGGAACTAAAACTTGCCGAGATATTCTAACACTTCGTTCAATAACGTGTGTGACTAATAGGGATCGCAATTTTTGGCCATTTTGCGATCCCGGGATTTTCGGGATTGAAAAGTCAAATCCCGGGATCCCGGGATTTAATCCCGGGATTCATATAACAAATTTTTTAATAAAACAATTTTCCCGAATTGCATAAATACTTGTTTATAATATATTTATCATAAAAATGGACACATTTTAATCACATTTGGGTAGTTTCAAGATTTTGTATCTTGAATTTAATCACATTTTGTTTAACCCTTCAATTCCCATGTCCAAAATAGTGAAAAAGAAAATTTTCTTTTTAAATAAAAGAGCTTAGATACGTTTGGATAAGACAAAAAAATACATAAAAAATGTTTAAACTACCCTCATTTTTATATTGAAAGAAACCACTCGCACTGCTTTAATTACGCGTGAAACAAATGAATAAATTTTACAAATGACGTATCGCTAGTGTTGGTAGGAAAATTAAATAAACAAGTACTACTAATTGACTTTGCTATACAAGTGTTAGAATTTTAAAATTAAAACCTATGTGGTAGGAAAACAAATATTAAGCATCTGTCACCTACAGGTGACACTGGGAATTGAAGAGTTAACTTAAAAGTTTTTCATTTGACATTTAACTTCAGTTTCATAGCATTTTTTTTTATCCAAAAATGACACTTAAACATAACTTATTACTTTGCAACCGATGTATCATAAAGTGCATATATATGCATATTTTATAAAAAAAATAAAATAGTTAATTTGTTTGTGCTTTTAGTTTTACTTCGATTATTTCGATAAAAAAGTTAAGCGTTTTGATTAACTAAAAACTGAGATCTTAAAAATACAAAGGCATTAAGTGTTTTGTTCTCTTATCTAGAGCGAAATTTATTTCAAATGAACCCTGCTGAAGAGAAACATCCTTCAGATTCAACACTTGTTGGTTGAATGCTTAGTAAATAATCATAAGCCTTTTGCAAAAGACGCACTCTATCCCCTCCCTTCTCCCTCAAATAAGGAATTGGGTTTTTGTGCCTTAAAATTTATTTCATTTGAACTTTGAAGCATCTTTTGCAATCCCGAAAATCCCGGGATAAAAGAATTTGAATCCCGGGATTTTCGGGACTGGAAAAAGTCCGGGATCCCGGGATCCCGGGATCCCGGGATTGCGATGCCTAGTGACTAACTAATTAAAACACATTTTTTTGCCAAAATTCGTTTTTATTCATCAACATAGTCCCCTTTTAGGGAGATACAATCATTCCAACGCTTTTCCAATCTTTCAATACCGCCTTTGTAGAACGATTTTTCTTTGCCTTCAAAATAGGCGTTAGTTTCGGCGATTACTTCATCATTTGAGCCAAATCTCTTACCACGGAGCATCTTTTTGAGGTCTGCGAAGAGCCAGTAGTCGCTGGGGGCCAGATCTGGAGAATACGGGGGATGAGGAAGCAATTCGAAGCCCAATTCATGCATTTTTGCTATCGTTTTCATCGACTTGTGACACGGTGCATTGTCTTGATGAAACAACACTTTTTTCTTCTTCATATGGGGCCGCTTAATCGCGATTTCTTCTTTCAAACGTTCCAACAACGCTATATAATAGTCGCTATTGATTGTTTCCCTTTCTCAAGATAGTCGATGAATATTATTCCGTGCACATCCCAAAATACTGACGCCATAACCTTGCCAGCCGATGTGTGTGCCTTTGGACGCTTTGGGCGGCTTTCACCGGTTGCATGCCACTCAGCAGACTGCCGATTTAACTCTGGAGTGAAATGGTGGATCCATGTTTCATCCATTGTGATGTACCGACGCAAAAACTCCGACTTGTTGCGCGTAAACATGTCCAAACAGCTCTTTGAATCATCGATTCGTTGTTGTTTTTGCTCCGGTGTGAGCAAACGCGGCACCCATTTCGAAAACACCTTTTTCATAACCAAATGTTCGTGTATTATGGTGTGTACACTGCCTGCTGATATCTTTAGAATGTCAGCAATCTCCCCCACTTTCTCTTTACGGTCGGACATAATGATTTTCAGTGTTTTTTCAACGTTATCCAGAATAACAGCGTCATTTGGCCGTCCAGTAGATGGAATGTCATCGGTGTCTGTACGACCACGTTTGAATTCGACATACCAATAACAAATGGTTCTTTTTGATGGAGCAGAGTCCGAATAATGTTTTTCAAGCCATTCCTGGCATTGAACAGTATTTTTTTTCATTAAAAAACAATGATAAATCAGCACACGGGATTGCTTTGAATTCATTTTTTTTGAAAACTCAAAAGTAGTGTCACTTAAAGCACTGTAACTTGTAAACTAATGGTCGGATTGACATATAATTTTGACAGTAAGCCTAAAAAGGTTCACAATTTCGAAAAAAATATTGATTTAGTATACGTGCCGCCATCTATGTGTCAGTCACACACATTATTGAACGAAGTGTTAATTCAATTATGAAAAACCAGTGTTTCGAAATAATTCGGTTTAAACTTTGCGTTACCGATATCATGCGGAACAAATTGACCATCAATAAAGCGCTGCTGCAGGGGAACGGGTCATCAGAATTAAAAACCACTTGGGGGCGATATTCTTAAGACACCCTGAAGTCTATTTCACAAAAAAATTTTTTTTAATTTTGTAAATTTACACGTATTGATCCCCATAAAGTTGGTAGAACTTTAACCGAAACATTTCAATTGATGAACCATGTTTATGGTGATGATCGTTTATCCCGTGGCAGAGTTCATGAGTGGTGCACGCCATTGAAACACGATTAACAGGACATAAATGATGACCAACGTGTTAGCCAACTGATATCCGCGATCACCGATCACCATTAAAACTTGACGATAATCCAGATCAGCCAAAATCTACTTCAAATTGGATTTAACCTTCGCTTTCCTTATACCCACCCGGTTGATCTTTTTAGTATTCATGTTCAATATGTGTTAAAGTGTTTATCGAATGTAGTTATGATTTCGATTTACTGAACAAATTCGAATGTAGTTTTCAATAACATAAAATATATTATTCATGCTTTAATTTTTATTTTTGTTATTTTGTATACCAAATACCCACATGGGTGATCCCAGGCGCTTCCGTATCGCATTGAACTATTGGCTATCGAAAGACGCCATCTCATCGATAGGCACTTGTGATTGATTTTTGACTAAAAGTCGAATTTTAACCATCAACCACTCCTCGTTTTTACCTGATGCGGCATCGTGCGACTTTCACCTTTTCAAAAAAAATGCTTTTACCGATTAAACAAAGGCGTTTTGAGGACGTAGAAGCCATCCAAAAGGCTTGCACCGACATCCTGAAGGACATTCTAGCCGACGATCTAAAACATTAATTTCACATGTTTTTAGATCATGCAAATAGCTATACTGAGCCTGAAGGGGAGTCCTATTTAAAAAAATCATATCGATTTTACCAAAAAAATTTTTGGTTATTCAGATGCTTAAGGCAGGTTCTCACCTTGTGGGGAAAAAAAACAATTTGTTTTGCCTTATCGTGTAGATATATGTTTCAAAAATGTGCTCCAGAAATTTCAGATCAAAATCTGAAAAATTACAAAAGTTACAGGCCGTTACATAGAGCAGTGTAGAGCACCGGCCAAGCGCACTTTAAACTTTAAACGCGTTTTTCTCAGAACCACATTTTCGGACCTTACGGAAGTGATTGAAGGCGCTGGAATGAACCAATCGTCACCAAATTTTTTCCGAATGTTCCTTAGGGTTTTTTCTAATAAACGAACCACGATCAGCCAAAAATATTGAAAATTGTTTATTTAAAAAAATAATAAGTGAACAAAAAAATGCGAAAATCTTAATTTTTTTTCAAAACCTCATAACTTTTGTAATTTTGATTTTTTTTTCATGATCTTGGTTCATTCAATAGATAATACGGTACACATTAAGAATGTGTTCGATTTTTGTGTTTCAGATCACGGGTTTTGACGGAATCACTTCCGGTAGCGGGACACCTCCTCGCCGACATGCCGCCACTGATGGACGCCCTCTCCCCCCTTTTTTTGATTAATTCAATTTGAAAAATTGTATTCTCTAAATAAATGTATGTTCATATCCATAAACAATTTTCAGCGTTGTATCTTTAACCGTTTTCTAAAAAAAAATTCCTAAAAAAAAGTGCACTTTTTTGGATCCACAAGGTGAGAACCTGCCTTAAAGGTGAAAAGATCTTCTTTGTGGGAATGTATATACCACGCATAGTGATTGAAAATTTTAAATAATTATAGGCTTTGGGGGGAGGTTCTGACACCCAAAACCCCTCCCTTGGCTACGCCCCTGAATGAACTTATCAACATTCGATATTTTTCATTATAACTTCTTCCTCTTTTTTTAATGTTACGAAGTTACATTTGACTACTTTATGTTCTAAATTAAAAAATTATATTTTGTTTAGTTTATACTTAAATATAAAATGGATGTATGTATGTAGAGAGAATCTCATCTGGCTGATTCTGATCTGTTGAAGCATTGTAATCGTAGGAATGAAACAAGTAAACTCCCAAATACTCAAAGACTCCCTCTGAAATTTGCAAGCGGATTTTGGTATTTCAAACCAAATCCAAACGAATCAAAACAAGCTTTGCAAAAGTCCTATTAAAAGTTAAGGATTGCATATATCCGATATTTGTTTAATCATTTGTGTTTTTTTTAATAATTATATTGTTAATTCTTAAATCCTTGATCGTGATTAAAAAAATCGCCAACATGTAACAAGAATTAAAATCGGCCAGGGCAATACACGAAAGCAGCTGCACTTTGTATAAACTGCATCCTTACAGCAACAACAAACATTCGAAAACGCCTGTCAGCAGTCAAAATGATCGCTAAATCGAGGGCGAGTGTAGCACAATTCCAGAAAATCGAAACGCACACAAAAGACACAATCAGCAGGATGCACTGTGCGCCGTCTGCTGCCGACGTGCAACATTGCATTTGTCGTGTGATTACATGTCAAAGATGACAAACAACCAGCTTTGGAAAATACGAGTAAGATGTTGCCTTTTCTTTCCATACGCAATCACATAATGCCGTGGAACACTACGAGGATCCTGGCTCGCCAAGTAAATAAACTATTGAAATTGTGAACACAAAGAGACAATGCACATGATTATGGCAAATTTTCGGGCCGATCTTTGTGGCTGCCTAAACTGCGCTTTTCATGCTCAATCGGCAGTCGACTGCCAGCGTGACAGTAAGAAGGCGTCGTATTGCGCGCAGCAAGATCCTGCAGTTCCTTCTTACAGCTCCGCTGCTTTGTGCGATGCACAGCATTCGTCTGTCGCGGCCGTTAACAAGGGTGGATACGCCGTATTCAGGCAGACAATTCAATTAAAAACAAGCCGGCATTATCTGCTTCGCACAATACAACGACACACAACACAAAGGAACATTCGGACATTCGGCAGTGGACGCCGACACCGAAGCGATGATCAACTGCAAAATTGCAATGTCGCACTTTGCTGCAAAAACACACACACCAAAGAGCAGAGAATGTCGATTTTCTTTTTTTGGTCAAGTTGCAGTTGCATGTCCTGCGGCATCGCCACATGCTGCCAATGTGCTGTTGTTGTGTTGTGCTAGGCTGCATTGTTGTGCCGCTTAAGCGTAGGCAAGTCCTACAAATTGGACAACTGCAGAGGTCCTTTTGATAAGCAACAATCTAACTTTCAGTACAACATGTACTTGGCAGGATAACGCATCCTTTTGATAGCGGCGCGTTGCGTTTCTACTTTGCTCTTTTCGGACGCTGGAGGAGGTCCAGCTTCTGCTAGTTGACATTTTTAAACGACTCTATCATAGTGTTGGTTCATAATCGTCGCTCCACGTTTTATTGTTTTCGATTTTTACTGAAGTTGTGCCCTGTTCTGTTTCCGATTACTGTGGCAGCTGCTTTGATAAGAATTTCTACTTTATTTACTTTGGAATTTGTGGATTTTGATGTCTTATTTGTTCCCGCAAATTTACAGCCGACACTGCTTTGAACTCCTCGACGCTGCAGGCAACAGTGCCGTCAGCTTCCCTGGTAGTCCTTTTGTTGTTTTATTTACCATTGAGATGAGGCTGCCGGTGTTTCGTGTTTTATAGGCGGTTACTAATTGGGTTGCTGTCAGCCTTTTTACGAGATTAAAGTGAATTCTTTTATTGTCTACAGCGACTGTGAGTCAGAGTTGGCTTACATTTTTTATTTCAGAGAGGAAACAGCTGATGGATTTTCGAGGCAGAGTCTGTAATCAGCTGAATCGGAAATCATTTCTACTAACAAAGTGTCAACTTTTAGAATTCATTAATTGAATATTTTCAACTTTACTACTATCCCGATCATACATTATTCCATGAACGATCAGTTATTACGATTTTCTGAAAAATATTGTAATTCTTAAAAATTTTAAAAGGGTTTGTATGTTATACTATCTAGACAAGTTTTTCAATCGATTTTAGTTGTAAACAGGTCCTGGGAACCAAGTGAGAGTTCATAAACTTATGTCGAAGACGGCGATAGAATCCGGAGGACTCACGCACAAAGTAGGTTATCATCATTCTAATCTAACACTACTTAGTTAGTATAGGGTTTTCCAACAAGAAGTGTTATTTTGGTATTCAAACTAAAATGCCATTTTTTGAGCTAAATGATCGGATGTTTATTTCATAATAAAAAGGAAGGTATGCCGTTAATAATAAAAAACAACATCCGCCAAATGGCCAGCACGACCACGCTTACAGGACCATATCCTTTTCATGAAATTTTCCATAACCAAATCGCAAAGTGGCTGCCCTATGTCCTCGATAGCCTCACGAATTCTATCTTTGAGGTCTTGAATCGACGCTGGGCTGTTGGCGTACACCTTATCTTTCACGTGGCCCCAAAGGAAGAAGTCGCAAGGTGTTAAATCACAAGATCTCGGTGGCCAATTGTGATCACCTCTTCCAGAGATAACACGGTCCGGAAACTTTTCCCGTAAAAGAGCAATGGTTTCGTTGCTTGTGTCGCACGTAGCGCCGTCTTGTTGAAAGTAAACGTTGTCCAGATCAATACCATCCAGCTCCGAGCATAAAAAATCATTAATCATCTCTCGATAGCGCAATCCATTCACCGTAACTGTTGATCTAACCTCATTTTCGAAAAAGTAAGGTCCTTTGGGCTACAGCAGCAATCAAGAACAACTGAGAACAGTTGTTCTTGAGCGACGTGCACGGGTTTTATTCTTCACATCACTAACTTGTCCCAACAGCTCGAATTTTTCCACCAATTTCTGTATTGCGGTCCGACAAGGTGCTTCACGACGACCCAAAAATGCTTTAGTTTTGCGAACTGTGACTGCAAGATTTTCACCATTTTTGTAGTGAATTTTAATAATTTCAATGAGTTGTTGAAGCGTGTATCGTTCCATTTTTAGTAATGGCGTAGTTTCTACTTGTCAAATGTCAAAGAATAAAAGCTTCAAAAGTGACAGATACCGAAATACCGGGTGATTCAAAATAACACCTCTTATTGGAAACCCCTATAGAACAGTTCTCAGGAATCAAGTTAAGTCTGCACCAAATATATAAAAAATCTTCTCCTATATATTTCCCCTCACAAGCACTCCTTCTTTAGCGCTTTGCAAGCTTCGTCGCAAAGTAAGTGAGTAAACACTGATAATACTTTTCTTCATCTTCGGCTCACAGCAAGGCAGATTGCAAGATGCTCAGCCCTAGTTCCCCTTGGAGACCAAGACCTTAGTATTTAACCCTTTATAATTAATCATCTTTATGAAATTTATAAAAAAACATGCAAAATTTACTTATTAGCAGCACGAGAACAATTTCTGCTTCCAATATTTCCGTTTAAAATCGTTGTAAACGAGCACAAGAACAGCTGGTGAGCGGAACTTAAGGATTAAATTGCACCGCTTATTACACTTCGGTAATTCACAAAAAAATTCAAAAGACGGAAATTAGCAAAAAGATCAGTTTCCTTTAGTGGACGAACAAAAGACGTATCGCCAGACTGAACGAAGCAAAAAGCACAAAGCAAACTGCGGCGCAAACTGTAGCCGGAGCCAAATGGTCAAACTCGGTCAGTTCTTTGTTGCATGCACAAGAAAAAAAGAACACATTGCAAAAAGACGACAGATGTGCAAATTGAGCGACGCAGCGAGATCAATGCGATCGATAAAGGCGCAACGTAGTTTTAAAAATGGAGAGAACGCGTTCGGCAGTCCAACGTTAGTGGTTTTATGAACGATTTCGTTTATAATTTTAATCCTGCGGAAAAAATGTGAGGCAGAAAGCAGCCAAACACTAAGAAAAAAATGCCAAAAGAGCAGTTAAAAGGTGTGCACCGATACTGATGTTAAGAACGCCACACACAATGGCCAAGAGCACGCTGTCTCTCTTTTGGGCTGAGTTAGAGCTCAGAAATTTTGAAATCTCATTTACCTGCAAATTGATTGAATGGCAACGAAATTAGATTTTCTTTTGTGTTAGCGCCGAATTCTGTACAAATGTCTTCAGCTGGCAATAGAGTAAGTCGATTGTGTTTTGTTCGAACCATAATTTCATAAATATTTTATTATGGTTCGAACGGGCTGATAGAAGATTAAGAAACAATCAGATTGATTCCGCAGAGAAATGCAAATCGATGCATTCCATATCGGTCATCATAACGACATCTTTCATGGTGCCTACTAGTTTTATAATTTAGAGTAGTTCACGTTTCATTCTTCCATTTATACATAACATTTTTATAAATTTTATACTTACTCATTTAAATATGTTGTTATGATATAAGTTTCTTCCACTGAACCAATTCAAATGAAATGGAAACCAAACGATTTTTACAATTGAATCGATCTTCTTAAAATATTCAGTTTTTAAGTGATGGCTTAATGGAAACAATTAGTGTTTTCCGAAAGCAGTAAAGTTGTTAAACCTCTGTCGAATAGAGCCTAATAAAACATTCAGAAGCTTAGACGCTTTCGTCTTTTGACAATTGTCAAAGCAAAGCAAGTAAAGCAAATCAGAGCTTATTTGCAATATAGTTTGATATCTTAAGGGGGAGTTACTCTTATTTGAAGACCACCTGAACTATTTTTGAATGGAAAAATTTTTTTTTTTTATATTCAACATTTTTCTCAACATCTAAAGCAGAGCCAGCAATTAATGAAAAAAGTATCAAATGAAGGTTTCATGTTTAAGGCGTTTTATTTTTTTGGGGGACATTTTTAGAAAGTTTTGTTGTTTGAAAACCCCCCTTAATTTTCAATCAGGAATATTTTCCAAAAAGACAGTATAGTATTTTTTGCAATATTTTACTCAATACAAGCTTTTTATGAAAAATTTTTCCGAAAAACATAAAAAAGGGGGTATGGAAAGGGGGAGAGGGGTTCATGGGCATACAAAATATTTTCACTTTTTCAATGCACACAACTCTGTCCTAGACCTCGAAGCTCAAGCTCTTCAAGTTTTCATACTTTCCATGTAAAAGTCTGTAGGGACCCCTTTAACCTTTAGGTGTAAATTACAAAAAACTCAGACGTGCTGGACTATTAAATTGTTCGACAGAAATTATCTGTACGATGTCCTCTTTCAGAAATACACGGTCGTTAAAGTTCGAAATCGTTGTACTGTGTTATTAGATACATTGCAAATATTTTCGTAAGAAACTTATAATAGTTCAGTCTCTTCATTTTCGATAATTTCCATAGCCAACAATTCGCTGTCTGAATTCATCGAAGCATCTTCGAGTAAAATAAAAAAATAAAAATCCGCATTGTCCTGTTTGTCCATAAGCCTGAGTTATAAAAATTGTTGTTGCATACTTCTGGGGCACATTGCATTATTGTGAATGGAACTTCAGAAGCCGCTGACTCATGCCTACATGACTGCTGTATTAAATGTTAATAAGTAGAATACCACTGAAAAGTTATATGAGGCACACTTTCTTTATCCGAAGAAAACGAAACGCAGTACTAAAACAATTGTTCCCCCTAAAAATGCGTTCTTTAATCTTTACAATAATATGGTACTTTTATTAAACATAATCTATGTTTGTTTTTCGCGCCCCCTCTCAAAGTTTAAAGATACATTTGTATGTATATTTATGTATATCTTTTTAATAATTGCAATCATAATCATTTATAATTTTAGTCATTACAAGTTATGTTTATTTGTATTTATTTTTCACAAATTTTACATTAATTAACTATGACTAAAACAATACAATACATATGTTTTTCTTGCTATTTTATATATTTTTCTCCTCAACAGCGGTTTTTGCTTGAATTAATTTTGAAATAAATATTATTTAATTGATTAGTTCATGATAGTTTATGTGATGCATGATTTTCCACAATTCACATTTGGTATGCGACAATCGCATTTCATGATATTACTTTCATTAACACTTTTTTTATATG
The DNA here is from genome assembly GCA_963971225.1 of Melieria omissa. Lineage (NCBI taxonomy): Eukaryota > Metazoa > Arthropoda > Insecta > Diptera > Ulidiidae > Melieria > Melieria omissa. The sequence continues at coordinate 86,757,587 of OZ020268.1, forward strand.
TTTTAGGTTGTTTTAATTTCTTTGAATGTGTTGATAAGTAGGTATGTTATGTTAGTTGCATTACCGTAGATTAGCTTAATTAACTAATTGCCATTTTTGATTCTATTTTTCAATTTACAGTGAAAATGACGTTTACAAAGCAAGAACTTTAACTTTAATTACTTTTAAGTAGTTAAATATCATAATTTATGTTAGTTATTTTACTTTAATCAGACATGTTTGGGGCATAATTTAAAAGAAATAATTGTGGCGACAAATCAAGAATGGGGAAACAAATACAATAATGAGTAAACGAAATAAACATTTCAAGTTTTCAGAAAAACTATCCTTTCCGAATTTCAAATTGCTGACTTCATAGTGGTTATTTTTACGCTGGAATGATGCAAATTACGAACAAACGTGTTCAGAAATCTCCTCGAAAAAATAATATGGTAATTCTTTTAACAACAGTCATAATTACAATTAATTAATTATAGGATGATGTGTTACATATAAAAGTAAAGTAGTTGCCTTAAATTAACGATACTATCAAAAAGAAACGAAGCTTTGCGGAACGCTATCCATCTTTTTAATTTCAAAAATTAACAGCGTCTTTTACCATACTCAATGTTTTAATTTTATAATAGTCACTATGAAGGTTAAAAAGCAGGCTTTTGTTTACAATTTTAAGAAAGTGAGCGACTTGAAAGTTTGAAAAAGAAGTGGCTTTTTAACGAGAGTACTGTGGATGCACTACCCATGCTAGGTCATGGCCATTGTGGGTCGTGCTAGAGTGATGAGGACGTCCATACTCTAGTCGCGAAAAATCGTGAACGGTTTGCCCAATATTTTCTCTTCCAACTCTTGCACACTTGCACGTCACTCAACGAATTTCCCCAAACCCTCCAATGTTGCAGATGATCATAACGAACTTTCGTTGGACCATTCCACAACCCCTTTCAATGATTCTCTGCCAACTGCGCCGTTTTCTTTCTCGCTGTCACTGTCGCTGTGGTTCAGTTCTCTATCACACATTGCTGTCCGTGCCCACGGCACCGGTAAAAGAGAACGGCTGCGCATTGTTTACGATGCTGGCTCGATCGTTTGATGTGGGCGTTGTTGGATTAGCCAAACCGGACTGCACGGCGGCTTGACGCATTTCTTCGGCGGAAGCTCTAAATGAACCAAAGAAAGAACGTATTAGTGATCGTTGCAACACATACAACAACTACGGACAATAAACATAAACTCAATAAAACTCATAGTATGTTAAGAGTGCGTAAATCACTGACTAAACGAAATCTCAAATCGATTGTGCTGAATCTAAAATCGCAACACAATTAATTCACAAATTAATTGGCTACTTGCAAATAGAAAGACAGTACAATGATAAATTTAGGACTGCTTTGCCAATTGTCGGCTTAGAATCATAAGCAAGTTTCTGAAATTAACTTGAATGGAATTGTGAATGGCTTTGTGAATGGCAATTGAGTTCAGTTCAAAAGAGTTTCTCCCGTTGGTGGGAAACGCTCATTATGTTCTAAGCGATTCGTGATAAAGCAGCCCAAATAAATTAAGTAATAAGTCAGTTTTATAAAGCATACATTATCAAATATCAATTAAGACTAATGAAGAAAGTTTAGGAAAGATATTTTTACATAGAATCATATTACTTGGCATCAGTACATTGAATACAATTAAAATACATAGAAATAATCACTAAAACATAGAGAAAGTTAACAGTTCAAATTTATTTTGTTTCGTAATGTTGCATCTGAAGCAGCTAGCATGCACATTGGAATCCATAAGTTTTCACAATGGATAAATAAATTAAATACGTTTCTGCATCGATAAATGTTTTAACAATCTGAACATCTCATCGGAACTTAACTAGCGGAACTTAACTAGCAGACTTGGACAAAATCATGTAAAATAATTGGCCCTCGTTCCGTGGTTTAGAATCAGCATACAAAAAGTATAATTGCGCGCAACTACACCCAGATTCCTCATGAACTATCGCTTCAAATAAACATTGTATCTTCATATATTTGCTTAGGTTCAACTTCAACAAAGAGTCTTGTTAAATGTGCAAACATATCAGACAATTTAAAACAAGGTGTCTAGTTGCTTGAGCGCCTAAATAAATAAATAATCTGAAAGAAAGTTCTCTAACGCAAAAAAGAGACACGACTGAAGAACATTTGATTACGGCAACAAATACAAATGAGGTAAAACTACATGAAGTGAAATAATTTGTACTCACTAAAAATAAACAAGATACGAGTTACTATTCCTTAACGCTTAAGCTATTACAGCTCCAGCAGTACTAAAAATGCAAATAAAAAAATTAAAAGTATATATGTAAATGCTAATAAAGTGCAGAGCGAATGGCTTTCCATATAAGCAACAAAAAATATTAACTACAACGCTCACACTAAAACATGTGTTCGACAGCATGCATTGACAACATCGAGCGACAGTGGTCTAAACTTCGAAACGAATTTCTGTTGTAATATATCACGCTATAAATTCATATTTGCCTTTCAAATATTTGTTTGTGATGGTTGCTGCTGCTGCTGTTGTTGTTGCTCTTAGCGTTCTGTTAGTTTGTTATTGCTGTTGGTGTTGTTGTTGTTGTGTTTGCGTATTCCTAAATTGGCAGTTTATTTGTAATAACGAGTAAGTGTCGAACACGCTTCAACGCAATGAAAACCGATGCATACTCCTAGGCGATGTGACAGTCCAAAGGCAAAGCTAAATGTTTTTGTGACAAGCAGTGAGCTCGTCTTCAAGTAGTCACCACTCAGCATAGGTTTTAAGTATTCGAACACAAGTAAAATTAGCAGATCGGCTTGGGGACTTACAATCGTCTCTTTCATTATTGATATTAATTTGTATAGTTTTAAGGATGCTAACACTAAGGAAGTCAATTTTGCCCGCAGGTGTAACTAACAGCTTAAGACTTTAATTAATTGCCAGTAGTCTGACTGACAAAACCGCAACTAGAACACATTTTGAGCATTTCTTCAACTGTTGGAAAAGATACTGCTACATTTGTTTGTCAATTTGACATACGTAACTGTCAAATTATTGCTGTTTCCTAAGCTACTGCTTTCGGAATCAAATTTGCAAACTTTTTGAAATAAAACATGGGACACTGGCTTTAACATTTTAACCGCATTTATATGTAAATTAAAACAAATATCTCGGAAAAAATTTAGTTTTTGTTACTGTCCGCTCCCTGTTTGATACAACTTGCTGATGGATTTGATTTTTGAAATAAAAATTTCAGTTCACTATCCCTTTCAGTAAGATCACTGTTTCTTGTGGCTGTAACGTCGACTGTTTGGTGTCTGATGTTTTGTTAAATTTGCGATTAGTTAACTGGATTTTTGCAATAACATTTAATATTTGCTAATGTTTCTGTTTTTCATGTTTCCTCTGAATTTTTGTAACATTTTACTATATAACGGCAGCAAATTGCAATTATCTCTCATTGTTCGCCGATAGTCTCGCCTGCTTTTTTCATTCTCGTCCCTTCGCTGAGATCGTTATTTGCGTGCAGACCTGGCAATAACAACAACAGTTTCATTTTTTACCTAAACTCTAATAATTAAAATGGAATGCTCTCGCTGAATGTATGTTAGCTTTTTGTTTTTGTTAGTGGTTTTTCTAGTAGCAGTTTCGGTTGTACATTTGCGTTGCTTATTCTGTTTTGCTTCTTTTTATGTTCTACGCTCTGCTCATTTTCTGGTGGGGCAAGTGACTATTTGGAAATTTCATTGAGTTTTTTGTCCTTTCATTGCATTTTTCCTAAAACTGCAAATATATATATCTGCTTCAACAAAACACCGAAAGTAGGCGAAAATGTGCGCGTTTATGTTGGACGCCAAACGTCGGGATCTTCCATGAGAGTGATATGTTGATCGGTGCCCATTTGCATTTGCCCGCCGTCGGGTGGCATTTGTGTGGGCGATGTTGCAGCAGCTGCCATGTCCTCGCGCGAAGCTCTGCTTAGCCGTTATGTAAGCGGTTATTGCATGGCAGTGGCAGTGAGACATAAGAGGTTCGGCAGCGAAACGGAAACGAGTTTCGAACAATTGAAATTGAGGAATTTCGCATAGGTAAGCACAACGAAAGTGGGGGGAAAAGATAAAAGAAATTGAGAGGAAAAGAGAGAACATACACACATTTATATGATTAGCGTTAAGATTTCAGTATTTACTATTGAAAGTTCGATTTAATGCAACAAATTCTTATATTAGCGTCCTTAGCTGGATAATCTCGATCAATGGCGCACACAGGAACTCATTTGGGTGGGACGGGAGAGGCGGAAGAGGGTTGTGTACAACTTTTTTTAGTCCAATAACATTTTAAGCCATGTTTTCAACAGCAATTTTTGTGTTAGGGGATTTAATCTCCCTTCACCTATGTGCGCTACTGATCTCGATACTCTATGTAATACATATATATAAATATAGGATTGTTGCAATAAATAGAAATTGGGATTTCTTATGTCTCATTGTCAGTTCATTTTTTTAAAGCTTCTAACACAGAACATTTATATAAAATTTTCTTAAAATCATATTAGCCGTAAGCAGGTGTTGATAAGTTTATAGAATACAGAACGCGGACTTGGTCATTCGAAATTTTTGCTTTCGGTTCAAGCATACTTAAATTTTATCTTTTTCCAAACATAACGTATTCTTTTTCTAAGGTGTTTCAAATCAATAACTAGTTGAATAAACTTAGCGCATACAAAAAAGTGTAAAATAAAACATATTTATAACAATTATAACTATAATATTTAACATAAAAACCTAATCAGGTACAATAACCAAAAATAAATATTCTCTTAATTAATTTTTGTTGGCAAGCTTGAGTACAAACTGCAATAAATAAACGCATACATTAAATTAAATAAATAAAATATAAAAATTAAAATTTGCGCAAATGCAAAACTTAATCACTTGTATGCTTAGGATCAACCGAAATGTAACAAGTAATTTTGAGACCCATTGGGACCAATATGCAGATGTATAAACGCACTTTAGAGCATCAATTTGTTCTGCGAGGTTCTGCATTAACTTATCGCCACTCTGAATTATTTTCATAAAATCTACTTTAACTGTACCACAGAAAATCAAAATCATGTACTCACTTTTTGCCTAACCCCATCAGACCGTAGATGACACCAGTGCCAAATACTAAGCCGCAAGCAAAGATACTGCCCAGGCCGGGACACAAAATTATTGGTGGCAGAGCAATGCTGAAATGGAAAACACAGAACTTTACACACACCGCACCATTGCAATGGTAAACATACTTACACGCAATATAAAGCGGCGCGATTCCACATGGGACGCGCATCCAGCTTATTGGCCACTTCGTTAACAAATTCTATGCAAACGAAACAGCAAGGCGCCTCTAGCGCCAACACAGCAAACCCCACCAGCATTTGCACGATACCGGAGATCAAGCAGGACACATCGAGCAGCAAAATGCTGAGAGTATTGTACAGGCCGAAGAGCACGCAAACTAAAAGAATAAAAAACACTACAGTAATTACAATGTTTTAAGTAAAAACTCTTCATTTTTTCTCCGAAAATGTTTACAGTACAAACGAACATCTTCTAAAACACATTGTAACAAGAAAACCTTAACTTCAGTCATGATATGACTCATTTCATAGTAGACCAACCGGCAACCGACAAGTCACACCAAAGCGGACAATAAACCATCAGCAACAATACCGCTAAAGAAACGGTGCATGGCATTGAGTGCGTTCAACGAATGCGCATTCAACGCTCCATCAACGTAAGCGACAGCAGAACTATCACAACGTCAGCATAACCTAAGAGACAACCGGTTGTACTACTTGCGTTTTGTTTTTAGCTTTGTTATGGGTTTTGAACAACAAAAGAGAAAATGAATCAAATTCGCTCGATAAAAGCAAAATACCGACTCAATAAGCCTTAAGAGTTTCAACAATAAGAAGAGAATTTCTACAATAATTGGAGGTTTTTCTATGCGTAGTTCGAATCGGAAGCCGTAGAAATTTTACAATGTACACCAACTCAGTTCTGCTTTTCTATTTTGGATTCTATTATAAATTTACCAATTATTATGAAGAAACATACTTTACTCAAACGATTTATTAGCTAAATCACAAATGAAATGAAACCTCAATAATAACTCAGATAGACTTCTTAATGGAATTAATATTGTCATTACACAAAATTTGACGCAGAAGTAAAAACACCAATAAAAATATGTGTTCTACTCATATCGTTTCAATTTAGTGATTAAATTAGTGCAGTGGTTCAAGTTCACTTTTAGTTGACTGACGCCGCCACCTTTATACATTGTACAAGCAGTCATACATTCATGAATAGGTAGCATTGTTACTAAATACTCGTAGTTGTAGTACTATAACCTACGTTGCTATCGATCGAGTACGAGCAAGCAACATTCAACGCGTAATCGTTCTACTTCTGCACTACTGAGCAAGCCATAAAAGTTGTGTTGCGCGATTCTGCTTTGTTTTGGCAGTGAGTGCTGGAAAGGTGTCTCATTTATTACGAAAAAAAACACAAAGACAAAACCAAACTTGGGCGAGTTGAATAGTCATTGCACTCACTACGCGCTCTTGCGCTTATCAGTGCATGTTTTGCTATTACTGCTGTATACCAAAAATATTTCATTTGTACAAAAGCCCACATTTTGTGATAAGCACGAACGAATACGATTAGGGAATCTATGTTAGCCCTCTAGTAGTTTGCATATCAGTGTGTTCTGCATAGTGTCAGTAGTGACAGTGAAATCAAAAGTATGCATTAAAGATAACAATTTAAGCTCAACTGCTTGCAATTCAAACTGTGGGCGTATTGGTTTTTTTTAACATTGATAAGGCAAATATATAAATATTACAAACAACTTAATGTCAAGCTTTTCGTTTTTCGCAACGAAAACCATAAAATCAATAATGCTGCCGATTATTCATTAGATCATTCAATACATTGAAACAATTGCGTCCGTATCAAATTGCCATTTTAAAGCCACAGCACGGCCGGCACAAGCAATGAGAGCCCATTGCTAGGGCAACTACTTCACAATCGAATAGAATATCCGGAAAATTGCAGTTTACCCATTAGGAATGTGTTCGCAACAATCGAACAGAGCGCCCCACAGAACATATGAATTATCAGTTGCAATGCGAGCAATGAGTCACCTTGCTGATTTTCGCTTTTTGTAATCTCTAGCCCGATGAACTCGATATGACTGTTGTTCAATTACTATGAGAGAAGCAACAATTCAATAAACAACAGAGAGACAATTTAAGCAATTTAATAAACTACAAATCGCCTGCAAGCTATTAAAAATACACTAACAAACATACAATCCTTTCGTTAAAATAAACTTGGAAAATATTTATTACAATAAAACTCCAGCGAAATATCTTCAAAGGTTTAGATGCACATTTCAGACCTAACATAGGCGAATCATTTTGAATCAAACAACTTCAATGCATTACTAAGAAGTTTGTGCTACACAATTGAGTGAACTCGGTTAACATGTGAACATTATTCGTTTATATACTATCAGATAGTTTTAGGATTTTTAGAACTGATAAAATAAATTCAAAGATAGTGTTAACATAGTTGAAACATAGTTGAGTTGAGTGGAGTAATAACTTGGCAGGTTGGAATATATGAATGTGTAACAATCAAAGAATAGAATTGACAATTGCTTTCAATATTTGGCGAGGCATGCATGCTTTGTGACAGTTTTGATTAAACTTTACATGGTTTTGCAAAATACTAAATAATTTTGATCACATTTTAAACACTATAAACGTGAAGCAATTATCCAAATAAGTGACAATAATAACCCGTCATCGAAAAATGCAAGTGATACCATATACATAGTAATATACATATGTATATTATTTATTCGGTGCATAATTCGGGTCTTTTGTCAGCTCATTGCATTTTTTATGTAAGTACAACGCGCTATCGCTACTCAGACTGCAGCATTAAAGCACAAAAGGCGACTGCACTTTGTAGAAGCGTTTGTCGTTTAAACTTGACATCAAGAAATGATAAGCAGGCAGCTGCCATACACACAGCCACGCACGCATCTCTCATGCAATTGTACACCACCGCACCACAAGCACTCCACATAATTTCTGTATCTTGTTCCGCTTTTTATCAATGTCAGTAGAAGTGATGGTGAGGGCGATGCAACTGTTCTGCCATGGCGGGAACAAGTTAAGGATACACAATCCTTAAGAGTGGGTGGTGTTCTTGTATGTATGTGTATACACATGAGCGTACATTTGTGGGCGATAACCCACTATGTTGCGCCCCCTCTGGTAGGTAAAGATAACGACAGGCGTACAAGGTATAGAGGACAAGAGACAAGAAAATCGATGAAAACACTATGTCGACTGCGACGTCGGTAGCGACGCTCCACATACAAACATAAAACAGCTGCACTCATTTGCGTACTCCCCCCATCATCGGTCGGTGAATGTACTTCAGTAAACAGATTAAATTAGAATGCAAAGGGCTATTGAAGGCATTTTTAATGCGCTCCGCATTGGATAGCGCATAGCACTTTTTTACTCACAGAAAGCGCCAACAATGCCCATCATTCGTCCGGCATACTTCATGTACCACGGCACATCCGCGCCGCCCATGGGATCCGGCTGGTTCGGGCGCGCCAGCAGACCTGTGATCTTCTCCGCAAAGGACTGTGTTGCGAAATAGACAAAAGGTGCACGGCATTACAATTCAGTACTACATCGAAAACAAAGCACGCATATAAATTTTCAGAAGACAACCAATAGAAAGAACGCAAGAAGAAAGTGAAACGTAAAATCAAATTTTCCGTATTCCATTCACTTCGTCTTTCTTGCTGCTGGCTTCCACTTTTTTAGTTTTCGCTCCGTCAGCGATAGCAGCCAGTCACTTTTTTTTTGCATTTTTCTCAGCTTGCCTCCGACCTTCGTTTACCATTTTGTGTTGATTTTGCTGGTATTATTAATTATTTACAACTATATTGTGCTTTTGTCTAGTTAAATGTTATATTTTTCACCGAAAAGTCACTTTCTTTCTGCATACGCGTGCAGCCTTTTTTGCTCACAGCAAAAATTTTTGTTCTGCCAACGAAACTGTTCGATGTTGCCAGATGTTTTTGTTTTGCCAGAATCAATATAATTTCGTTACTGACAAATCGCTGTGGACCGCCAGCCTAGTGATGAATAATTGCCGTACCGAGTATACAAAATTTATAAAATTACAACCAAAAATATTTTCCCCACCTGCGTAAGTAGAACACAAATTATGAGATACTAGCTGGGCCCCACGGCCTTGCACGCGATTTACGTGGATTTGTATCTCACTTAAACAATTTTACAACACAACATAATTTAGAGTTTTTTCATTATTTATTTAAATGCTTTCGCTTTGAACTCCGAATCACGACTGACTACTTAAAATTAATTTGTATCTTCTCTCATTCTATTGTTTTTATGTAAGTTGCGAAAAGTGCAAGGTAAGCAAAATGTATGACTGTGGAAATGGAATTTGAAATTTGAGGAGCAATGTGAAGGTTTCTGTGGAGTAAGCGGGAATTGTGTATTTATTTAGTGTAATTTACGGGTATGTTAGTTGGCGGAGATTGGTGGAGGTAACGTAACTCGCGCGCTCATGTTTCCCCCGATACAAATTGTTAACCCATTGTTGACCCGTCAGTTGTTGATTAAAAAAACAACATGTGTCTTTTTTCTCCATACAAACTGTTAACCCATTGTTGACCCCGTTAGATTTTGATTTTCAAAAAAGTGAAAAACACGTGGCTCCGTCCGACTTTAATATTCGGAAAAATGAAAAACTCGTATCAAGTTATTTTACATTTAAAGTACATACCAAGTTTAAAGTCAAAAGGCCCAACAAAATTTGTTTCTTCATACATACTTTTAACCCGTCGTTGATCCAGTTAGATTTCGATTTTGAAAATAATGAAAAACGCCTGTCTAATTTTTATTTTTGAAGTCAATAGGCCCATTTCCATAAACAAACCATAACTCATTGTTGGCCCAGTGAAATTTTTATTTTCGAAAAATTATAAAATATGTTTCGAATTATTTTTGACTTTTTTTTTTTCGTTTTTCACATTTTATTGGCTTAAAAAGCGGCATTTAGACGGTCGCACATGTTTGCAATCATGTGCGATGGGGGAAATGTGCGATGAGCGTTTACACGGTCAAACATGTGCGCGCACTTCAGTTGTCTCGCTGCTGCCAACGAAGTAACATGGTATGCGCTTTCGCATCAATTTCTTTAAATTTGCATAAAAGCACCTCTATGCTGCGTTTCTTTTAATTTTTATTTTTATAATCTTCACCTTTTACTTTTCACAGTTCGGGATTGTGTCTATACAGCTCAAAGAACTCCTTCCATAATATTTAATTTTTTTGCGACGCCATCCTCACTGCTTGCTGTCCACCGATCGAATGAAAAAATGCCCTATGTGTGTCACACAGCCGTTTACACGGTCGCACATGTGCGTCGCGCCGACAGAGAAATCAAAAAATTTTGAAAACCGTCGCACATGTCCGACGACACGAATTTCTTGCGTTTCCACGACAATTCTTCTCGTCGCGCCGACATGTGCGACCGTCCATAGTGAAATCAATAAAGTGTACCAGGTAGATGACGTACTCTTATTTCTCTGAGTAGCAATTGTCAATGTGTCAATTTATTTGTGTCAGTTTGATTAACCTTTATTTTTGTAGTCGTGAAATTTAAAATTTCTTTTCAGTACTTCAGAAATATATATTTTCTGCATTGTCGTGCGTTTTTTTTTGCAGATACAGCACGTTTTCCTGGCATCTAGATGCGTTTTTTGTGTCGGGTTTGGTGCAGAAAGTATTTTCAAACACCAATTTATTTTGAAATTTTTTCATACAGCACAGACGGGTTATGAATTATGACATTTGGCAGCAAGATGACATTAACTGTCAGAAAATAAGTGTACGATGAAGAGAGAGGTCCTGCTATCTGGCACACTTTATTAATTTCACTATGCGACCGTCTAAAGGCCGCTAAACATTGACATCTTTAACCCATTTTCGGCCGCTACCAGAAATAGCCAATATTTTTCTAATTCCTTTTAAGGACTTACATTTAGGACCTTAATCAAGAATATTTTTGTATTTTTTTTGTGTTTTTTTTTTTTACAAAATTTTTTTATAAATAAATAAAAATTGAATTTCAAATAAAAACAAATATATATGTATATAGTTTTAGTCAGATAATAATCAAGCATGAAAACAAACAATTGTTGGCTTACATATGTGCATACATGACGACTTCTGGCCAATAGTCGATTTTTCGACCACTGAAAAGTACGCGGTGCTGAAGGGTTAAAAATATTTTCATAAACTTATGGATATCAATTGATTGTGGTAATTTAGTCTTTAGGCTTCGTAAATAATCAATAATTAATAGATAATTTGAAAAGGTTATATATTTTTCAGAATATTCAAAATATGACTAAAAAAATGCTTTTTTTCGTGCCTTCGCCAACATCTCTAAATTTATCTTTAAAAAAAAAATTATAATTTGGAGGGGTTACCAAAAGATCAAAGCTATTTTATGCATCAAAAGTTCAAAGATATAATGTCTAAGTGCAGAGCTACTCTCCTTCAAAGTGGCTGGTCGAAAAATCGACCAGCGGCCGAAAATGGGTTAAAACGTTGACATACTAAATTCAGTTGTGTAGACCAAGCCACAATTGATTTGTTGTTGTTCCTAACATCTGGCAGCCTTTTAGAAAGCGAGTGAATGCCGTGTCAGCGGAAAAGAAGTATTGAAAAGTAGCGAGTAACGAATGGTAAACTTTTTATTCTCGTGCTCACATTTTCGCGTACGAAGGAAATTGGAAAAGCAGTTGACAGTTGTTATCAACAGAACCAGCTGATTTGATGACGGTCTTCTCATAATTGTTTGATGTAGAAAATGGAAATTGCACAAAATAGCAGCATAAATACAGCTAAGATTTGCCGACTGTGTGCCATGGAACATTTAAACGGTTTGGAATTATTCACCAGCGACAGCCAGGAAATGGATAGACTGGCGAAGACTATTTGTAGTTATCTGGGTATTAAGGTGAGGTTTATAAATTCTGTCCAAAACAATTTAAACAATTTGGTTTGTGTTCACATCCAGTGCTCTGATGATGGCTTGTTGCCCAATTGGTTATGCGTTGCGTGTCAATTGGAAGCGGAAACAACGGAAAAGTTCTTGGCGTTGGTGCAAGAGGGCCAACAGAAGTTGCAACACTTACTCAGCGTAGCTCGCGCTCCGACTGTTGAAAAGATTATACAAAACGATTTAATGGAAAATACCGCAGTTGACGATCTTACTATAAGCAAGAAGAAAAATACAAAACCCAAACAAAAAGGAAAACTGAAGACACGCGTAATCAAAAAAAGACAAAAAGCCAAAGTACAAAAAGCAATAACTAAACACGTTCGCCAAAAGTCGGAAACAAAGCGTCGCCCAAAGCGGTTACGACGACGGCCTAAGCGCTATGAATGTGACGAGGCTGCACCGGACGAAGACACACTAATGTCCTCCGACGACCGCTGTGAGCTACTTTAATTCGAACTCACTGCGTGCTTACTAATTGTTTACTTTCAGTGTCCACTTCGCTAATCACCAGCGCGCAAGAGCTGACGAGTTGCACTCTTATCACCACAGAACCAATAGCCGAGTTGCGTACGGCCACTGGAGCATCGGTAGCCGAAATAGTTGAAGTGGATCCGATGGAGCGTCCACTACATTCGTATCATTCACAAATCCGCCTTATATGCGAATACTGCAAAGAAGTGTTTGCCAAGCCCAGGGAGCTGCTGAGTCACTTGCAGACGCACAACAACTGTGCCTTCGAGTGCACTGAGTGCCTGCGCAGCTTCCGCATCAAGAGCAAGTTCGAGCAGCACCAACAAGAGACGCACCACCAGGGCATGGGCATAATTGAGAATATGGCAAACAATGCATGCACGGAGAGCGACGCAGTGAAGATTGATTTGAATGATGTTAGTAAAGCAGCAAAAACCACACCTGCCATAAACATCGTTGTGGACAACAACGGTGAAATAACGTGCATTGACTCGCGTTTAAATCCGCCACCAGTGGAAACACAGCAGCATGCGGCCGGAATGTCGGCAGCTGTTGACCAGCCGGAATCACAACTCACTGATGAGACGCAACTAATGGAGCCTATCAAATCGAATGGCAAAGATACAAAATTCGCCTGCCTGAAATGTGATAAATTGTTCGAAACGCACTACGCCGTGTTACGCCATCACAAGCACGTGCACGTCGGGGACCGGGCTTACAAGTGTCAACAATGCAGCGCCAGCTTTAAAGTAACTACTGTACGTGCCACGTTTGAAAACCACTACTTAATTTGTTTTTTTTTTTATTAGAACCAATCAAATTTCGCATACCATGTGGCGAAACACACTGGAAAACGTCAACACAAGTGTGAAATTTGTAAGAAAGCGTTCATTTTAAAGCACGAGCTAACTCTGCATACGCGTACGCACACCGGCGACAAGCCTTACAAATGCGTGGTGAGTGCCAATTTAAGGATTTAAAGAAAAACACTCATACCGTGCTCAATCCTTATTATGTTGGCCTGAGTAAACGCGTTCGTAAAATTGCCTTCGAAATTTATTATAATACTTTATGCTAACATTGAATGAATTGTATTTAATACTCGAATTCCTTATTTTTAATAACATTTTTCAGCACTGCCCCAAAGACTTTGCCCATCGGTCCAATTTAGTGGTGCATCTGCGACTGCACACCGGCCAGCGTCCCTTCCGATGTGAGGCGTGTGAAGCTACGTTCAACAGCAGCTCCCACTTCAAGGCACACAAAGCAAAGCATCTGAAGCAGAGCGTGCGTCAAATATCACAGCAGCCGTTTATCAGTCAACGTTGCCTTAATGTCAATAGCGCACAGCAGAAGTATCTGAAAATGGCCGTTAACTTAAAAGCGAAGAGCACAACGAGCACCACCGAGCACACGTACGCTGAGAGCAGCGCAGCCACCACCCGCTCGCTACTCAAACGAAATGTGCACAAGGACACTGAAGAAACTGCTTCCCACAGCGATGAACTACTTATAACCAATATACAAATCCTGCCGACTGCACAAATCGCAATCGATACGAGCGCAAAAACGCCGCAAGAGAACAATCGGCCCAAGTCAGCACCGACTCTATCATCGACGGTTGCCACAAGCGCCGCCTACAAATACCAGTGCAGTTTTTGTGCGAAGCTCTTTAAAACCAAGTCGTCGCTCACCAAACACGTGCGTACGCACACCGGTGAAAAGCCCTACAGATGTCCCCACTGTCCACGCAACTTCTCTGATCCCTCAAATCTGAAAAAGCACAAGAAACTGCACAAAAACGCCACCGAGCAGCTGCAAACGGTCAGCGCCCAAATGTCCAATGCCAATCTTGTGCAACACCTGCGGCAAAAGCAATTCGGCGAACACAAATCGTACGCGACAATGGCATTGACCTCGCCAGTGCACAGTATTGATGCTGCCTCCGACCCGGATCCGGATGGCTTGGAGGCAATAGAACGTGTGGAGACAATCTCAATCGATGATGACGTAACCTGTGATCAGAATTACTTTTCAAGCAACGCTAGGCGCCAAGTGAACGATTCCCTAGCGGTTTCATTGCCACCACTGCGTCCGGAAGGACTTATATGCATCTCTTATCAAAATCCTGAAAATCCGAATGATAAAGCTACAACTACATTTTTTGTGCCTAATTAAACGTTAAGCGAAAACAACAAATATGCTTTTTATTGTAATTATGAGAAACCTCTCTGGCGTAAGATTAGGAAATTCACGTAGATTGGATGCTCAAGGAGTGAGAATTTTCCTATTGTTGATGTCTTCACAAAATTATTCGTATTCAAAACTCTTTGATTTCCATTGGATTTTACGTAAACCTGAAATAAAATGTGTGTGCCCACAAGTTAAAAGAAAACGCAGTTTTTGGTTGTTGTTTACTCGAAAGTACAAAATAAAAAAGGATTTGATTTATTTTCTTTAAGCTGTAGATCTCATTTATAATTTATCGAAAATATGAACTGGGAAAAATCAGGTAATTTTGAAAAGATCTCATAATGTACACATTACACAAATACGCTCCAATGTTTTTGCTAGTTGAAAAGTTGGCCGGATAAGAGTTCAAGCAGCCCGGCATAGTGGACTGAACAACACGAAATCCTTGTAATCCATC
This sequence comes from Melieria omissa, assembly GCA_963971225.1. NCBI lineage: Eukaryota > Metazoa > Arthropoda > Insecta > Diptera > Ulidiidae > Melieria > Melieria omissa. The sequence goes on from OZ020268.1 coordinate 86,772,908, forward strand.
CACAGATAAGAAAAATGCGTGGTGGATTTACAAAATGCATAGCAAATGGTACGGCGTTACATACAGAAACTCACCACACCCACTTACAGAATTAAACTCACTTATGTAGGTTAAAGCGTAGAAACGTACAATGTGTAGGCGGTATAAATCAAATAAGTTAGTAAACAGCGCAAAGGTTTCAAAAGACTGCCAGGTAAATTGTGGATCAACTCATAACTTCTGATCCAAATCAGCAAAAGCAATTTGGATGAGTTCTCAAGCAAAAGCACCTTCGAAACCTTTGGTAACATTGTTATTTAAAAAAAAAGTTTGTTGTAAACGCTTAAACAGGTGTTGCATTAACATTAATTCAATATAAAATAACTATATCTATGTTTATTGGCAACGACATTCCAAGGTAATTCAGAAGGAACGTTTTTTAAGACTAATAAACAAATGCATTTTCATTTGATTTTTAATCGTTCCCTACAATAAACACAGTTCATGTAGAATTGTCAAATTTTGATCTTTTATTCTGTACTTTACCCCCAAAAATATGATAAAATGTTCACGGATTTGCAAAATTCATTCCAGTTCCAATTCGTTTCTCGGTTAAATATTATGTCCTTCAAATTCGCTGTAATCGTGATTGGTCGAGCAGTGCTCTTGAATTTTGATGTTTTCATTTCTTTCATCATTTAAGTAAACAATTTTTGGTTGCCGGTTGTTGCTGTTTTGTTTTCTTAAAGCTTTCGCCAGTGGTGTTGCTGAATCGACGTGGCGAGTTTTGGATGTTCTTCAGTTGCAGACATCAAATGTGTTTGCATCTTTTAATCAAAATTGGTTGCGGGAAACTGTTGTTTCGTATTTAAATTAAAACAGGTAATCATATAAAATAACTAATGCAAAAAATGGAAACACATTTGATATCTCACGTGTCACACAATAACGTAATGACAGTATAAAGCCGGTGGACTTCTAAAGCTCACCAACTTTTTGATGTGAATTAAAACTAAAATTAAAAGCAAAATATGACAAGTGCGCCAGCGGAGCAATTTAACAAAGCAATTCACTTGCCAAATTAAAACTAAAATTTTCACAAGTTAAATCACAATTATATAAGAAGGATACGTACGAAAGTAAAAAGCGAAAATTGCCACCATAATGCAGATATCTCAGAATTAAAAGGAACCAAAAGGAGAGCGCTAAAGTTAAGGGCAACAACTTTACTTTGCACAGTGGTGCTGGAAAATTAGTAGAACCGCTTAATTTTTGTCTCGATAGAAATGCAATAAGCCTGACTTGAAATTAGCACAAGCTTTTAATGCCACAAGAATAGCAAGAAATCATAAAACAACATAAAGCACGGCGGTGAAAATGCTTGACCAAAGTGGCCAAAAGTAAAGGTTCGCGTTGCTCCACAAAAACATTTAATAATACGTAGACTATGTGTGTAAACTTACGCTATTCGCATTGTTCTATCACAAAGAGAGGCAAAGTGTTGGAATACTTGTTGTTGCGGGTCAATCAGGCCTTCGTTATTTTACATATGTATGGGTACAGGTGTGTGTTAAGGGTTTAAGTCAAAACGACTCTTGCTTTTAGTCTGTAAAAGCGAAATGACATCGCAAAGTAAAAAGCACTGGCGGCCAGTGCAAGCAAGAAAAACCCACAACCCTGTAAAAACTCATTAACAATCGTACACTGCATTTCTCACTTTTCAGATGGCATTTGCTTATGGACCTGCAAACATCCAACTCCTTCAAAGTCTTACATTCGACAGTAATCAATTCAAATAGTCAACGTTCTATATGAAAAAAAAATAAGCAAGATTTTCGCCAAATTTCTTTTCAAATTTTAAAGGAAGTGAATCTATTAAAATGGATTTTCTTTAAAAAGAAAACAGTAATTAATTCAAAAATCAATCGAAATAAAAAAAGTTTTACAATAGGTACATTAAAAATAGTGGGATGTAGGGCAGCAAGGTGCAGAATATGCGGAAGATTGAGTGAGTCTCTGAGACGAAAGCGCAAGCGCGATATATACCTCATCTGGTTTTAAAAACGACGGAAATTTACAGTTTGCACGCACACCAAACGCAAGATTAAATCGTTCCCCTGAACGCGGGAAATATCATCCTCCACTTTCCGTTCATGTTTGCGGCTTTGAAAGTAATCAACAACCAATGTATCCTCGCAAGTGCGCTCCTGTCCCTGCTGTTCCCGCTCATTCTGGCACCCACCTCCCGTCCAGCCCGCTCACCATGCATTCATTCATGCACTCCTAATTCTCTTCTAACAAAAAACATTCGTAATAAAATTCTTCGTGAATGAGAAATTCGTCCAAGAGTTGAAACTGGGCGTGAATTTCAAATGTTGAGGATGTTGTTGCTGCTGCTGTTGCTCTTGTTTGTGGTTCTGATGTGAGTTCAGGTGCGCCTGCTGGTGCTGTTGTTGTGGTTGGTATGAGGTGGAGCGCTTCAGTATGCGCAAATTCGTGCCGGACGCCATGCGCTGCAGCTGCTGCATGGTGGCCGCCGCTGGGGGCGTAGTGAAGTGTAGCGCAACCGATGCGGGGCGCGGCTTCTGTGCTGTATTCGGTGCGGATGCTGTTTCTGTCGGCTGCGGGGTGCCGGCGGCGGCTGCAGCCAAGGCAAGCAGATCAGCGCCGGAAATCGGCGGTGGCGAGATGTTACTAGGGGAGCGCGCCGTATTGTTGCTCTTACAGGCACTATTGGCATTGTTGCCAATATTACTATTGTTCGCATTCGAATGCGCGACATTCGCCGATTGTTGTTGCTTTTGTACACGTTGTTTGCCATTGTTATTCTTATAACTAGTTTGTTGTTGTTGTTGTTGCTGTTGTACACACATTTTATCACCTTGCGATTTGGCGCGAACACGTCCGACGCTATTGTTATTATTGTTCCCGCAGCTGCTACTCCCTCCCCCACTATTCGATTGATGCTGCTGCTGTTGTTGTTGTTTTTGTGCTTTAGCTGCTGCCTTTTCCGCCTGCGCAGCAGCTTTCATCTGCTGTTTTTCTTTGCGAATCAAATCGAAGGAGCTGACAATCTGTTCAAAATGAAAACAATTTAAAATTCATCGCTAATTTTACCGACTGCATTCTCTTCTCACCTTTTCACCGTGCACGTGCGTTCCATTTTGACTCTGGCTGTGAAACAATTGACGTTTGGACGTCGGATTGCCATTGCCGCCATTGCAGCCAGCAACACTGTTGCTATTGTTGTTGTTGTTGTTAGTATTGGTATTACCATTGCTGCCTGCAGCAACAATTTTCGCTGAATTACGTTTGTAGTTGCCACTCTTGCCTCCACCGCCTCCCACATTGTTGCTGCTGCTACCATTGCCACTTCCGTTCCCGTTGTTTTCACTAACAGCATTAGCTGTTGTTGTCGTTGTTGCAGCTGGTCCTGCGGATGCCTTCACCGCGTTAGTGTTTGTGGCAGTTGCTGCGATTGTTGCTGTTGATGTTGTAGTTGTTGCAGTCTTACAACTGCTTTGATTACAATTAGCACTTAAATTATTTAGCTTAATACCATCCAAATCACCCATCGATTTATGGCGTTGTCTTTTTGAACGATTGTTATTGTTACTGTTGTTGCCGTTGCTATGCGCTGCTGTCGTCGTGGCTCCGCCGGCTGGTGCAGTCGAAACTGTCGTCGAATTTTTCTGGGCAGCGGTTGTCACACCACCCACTCCACTGCTGCTTAAGGCAATGTGCTTATCATCATTGTTATTGTTTGCATTAATATTGCTGTTGTGTTGCTGTTTATTTTTCTTACTGCTACTGTTCGCATTTGAATGCTTCTGATTACTACTGGTGCTGGTCTTGCCGCAGCCAGCTGCAGCCGCTGCTGCCACCGCCGCTGCTGTTGTCATTAGCGATGTTGGCGAGTTGGCTGGCGGCGAGGCGGATGCGACCTGCCCGCTGCCACCAGAGTACTTGCGTCGCGTCTCTATACCCGCTCGCTTATCGTGCACCCACTTCTTTAGGCGCTTCACAAATGGCATTATCATGAAAAACGAATTGGCATTAATGCCCAATTTGGCTTTTGATATGGCATCGTTTTTGTTGATCGGCAAAGAGTCGATCGGAAACCAATCACAGCATTTAATCTCATTGCGCGTGCGCGGCGAGAATTGTGTTTCCAGTGACACGTCGCGCACAATATACAAGCGTGTGTACTGATAGTTGATAACAGCCTCAATGTAATCATTTGGTACAATTAGTTCAGTGATATCGTAGCCGGTTTCCTCGTAAACCTAAAACGGCAATCAGACCAGAAGCGTTAGCACCTCGAATCGAACGACGGAAAACGCAACATGCTTACCTCTCTTGTGGCACAATGTACCGGACCTTCGTTCTCGTTGACTTTACCCTTGGGAAAGCCCCATGAACTTTTGGCAAAATACGACTGCACTAGCAGACAATAATTGAGATCCTCCGATATCAGAATGGCCCCGTACGTGGGCACCGAGAGTTTATAGTTCTTCCAATCTTCTAAAATCTTATCAATGGACGATAAATGTTGTCGTAGGAATGGAATATGCTGCAAAAAATTCATATGGTCGTGTCAGTTCAATCAATTCACTAATAAAAAAGCTAAAATTTCATTCAGTTGTACAAAGTTGCAATGCATTTAAATATGTAGGGCTTATTTCTTTATCGACAAAAAAATCATTACAAGTTCAAAGTAGCATTTTGCATAGCATTCAGATCCAAAAGTTAACTTAATAAAGAATTAGCAGAAAAAGGATAAGAAGCACTCATTTTCAATAACCATAATTTACAGAACTTGTAGCTCATATTTACCTGAAATAATTGCATAGCAAACTGTTTAATGCCACACGTGTGCAACTTCTTCTTCTTTTCCTCCTCTTCAGACGCGCAAAAAAAATCCAAATAGAACCAATGCGCCAATTCAATTTGAAAGCAAATCCGAATCAGATTAGTTAGCTCCATGTCAGGCACATTTATAATGAAACGGCTGGCCAGATCATCGAGTATATCGGACGGAATATGAAAGCCGTGTTTGCCTCCGCTACCGCCGCCGCTGCCTCCGCCACCAACATTATTCACTGCAATTATTGTGGCTGGCGCTGCAGTCACTGTTGCAACGGTGCTCACGTTATTGGAGGAGTTCGTTGTTAGCACTGCCACTGCCGTCAGGTTGGATGATGAACATGACGACGTTCCATTTGAACTAGAGGTGTTCGTGTTTTTACTTGTTGTTGACGCTGAGGTCGCTGCTGCCGCTGCCGCCAAGCCGGCTGACGTGAATGTGAACACATTCGATTGCGTTGCTGAAAATGTTTTGCATTGTTGCTGTTGCAAATTGTTTTGTTGAATTAGTTGATGAGTGCTGTTATTATTGTTGCTATTGACATTTAGGGCATTCTTAAGATTAATTGATGCTAGGAGCGCATAGCCGTCACTGGTCATCGCTGCAACAAAATTATACACTTTTAAATGACCTCTGGGCTCGGCTGGTGCACCACTTACAGTTTTCATTTTTAAATCCTACCGGCGAATTGTATAAGCTTACGACGCCGTTGGTGCTGCCACCGGCTGCGCTGCTCTTGCACTGGCCGCTGCCTGGCGTCGTCGACGCTGCTGCAGGCAATACCGTCCCGATTGTTGTCGTTGTAGTTCGCATTGCCGACGACGCAACGACGGAATTCATTGCAACTTCCATTTCTTCCCTTTACTTTTCTACTTATCACTTTTTTCTGCAACTTCGATTCTATGCGCAACTGCTTCCTCCTCCGTTTGCAAACTCAGTTAATTTACGCGTTAAAAAAATTTTTTTTTAATTCAAATTAAAAAACTTAAAAGAAACAAAAAAGAAACGCAATTTTTCTTATTTGTTCTCACGTCAAATGAGCGAGCAACGAGTGGCAAACGAGCGAGTGCCTAGTAGTCAATGGCGAATGGAGAGTATGCGTTGCGCTTAAGCGAGTACGGATGCTTTTGCTTTATTCGTGGGCTCCTTTTTTATTGATGCGAATAGTTGGAGACGGGAAACTACATTTGCTTCCTTTTCTACGAAATCTTTTTGATATTTTTCTGTCGCTATTGCTATTTTGTATGGTCTTTGGAAATGTGTAGTAAAGAGAGCCATCCACAGTGTTACCACCAGTCTCCACTAAGGCATCGGTTGTTCGAAACGAAACTCTACACAGCCACAAATACTGCACGCACACAAACACACCTTAACGTATAATAATTTGCCTTGGTGTTGGTGTACTTGTACACTTTCTAAAAAGAAAATTTTTCCACTGCTCCTATTTCGTCAAAACTCGATACTTCAGTAAGCTATTTAATTTCAGATTAATGCTCTTGCACTTATTTCTAGTTTTATAGCAATTTTTTTTCGTAAATTTGCTTGATTTTTTCTTGCGCGAAAATTGTTTTCCCGTCACTTCTCTCGTTGTTGTTATAGCTGCGTGTCGTAGATTGACTGAGACTCTTAACGAAACCGTGTTGCCAGATTGCCTCGAATACGCTTTGTTAATATTGTGCAAACTGAGAGTGACTTTAATGAAAATTCATTAAATAATTAATTTATGCTATCACAAGTTATAGGAAGAATATGCATACGCAAAGAACAAAACAATATAAGCTTATGTCGCCATACCAAAAATTGCTTTCAATAAAACGAAACTTAACTACGCGTGAACTTAATAAGGTGCAGGAAATAAACATATAGCTTTATCTTCTATCATTCGAGTGTTTGTAGTTGACGAAAACTGTATTTTATCACCATACTATCTTCCACCCCATTTCATTCTCATTTCATTTTCACTACATATCATTTAAAGAAATTTTCAACTATCATACATTTTTGAAACAAATTGTTACTTATTTGTCAATTTTTTCTTGTATCTATCTGTATTTATTTGTATTAATTGTTTATTTATTTAGCGCTTTCGAATTAAAATCATTTCTGCAAATGGAATTCTAAAAATTGTTGTCCCGATGCAACCATGCACGTCACTAATATAAAAAAAGTGCATTTCCAAACAGTCGAATTACATTAACCCAGCGCTAACTTCTGAGATTTGTATCAATCGTATCGTAGGACCAAAACATATAAATTTCGTGTTTGCGGCCACCTCCTAGATTTTTATTTGAAAATCAGTTGTTCAAATGGTGCCGACGAAAATACTTTGAAGAGTTTAAGTTTTCAAGAGTGTAGCTGTAGCTCCCGTGACACTGCGTCAGAGAGCGTAATTTTCTGTTTAAGAAGAGCACCGATGGGTTAAAAACAACTGTTATCTGCAGTGCAACAGCAATTTGGACGTAGGTGGGTAGGAATGCAATTTGTTTTTTGTGGCTGTGATTTCTCTTTTAAGTAGAGCTTGTGATTCTCAAGTAGATTCCCGAAAATTGCGAAGAACAGTTGATTATTCTGGTAAAACCAAATAGAAGGGGCACAATGGGTATTCACGCCTGGCTGCCGGTTATATTCTGCAGCCTCGCCATACCGCTGTCGCTGTTCATGTGGTTGGGCAACTTGGCATTCTCGAAGTTCTGGAGCAATGAATTTGATGGTAAGATAGCAAAACACTTACGGCGGCCATCGAATTTTAAAGTTGTTTTGTTCGTTGTAGATCCTTCAGTGATTCCACCGACTCGCTGGCTATTTTCGACGTTGGCGCCCTTGGCAATGATGATGTTAGCGCTGCGCAGAAAGTCTGTAAACAAATCGGGCGCCGCACTGGGCATTGTGTTCGCCTTCATTCTGTCGATTTCAAGTCATGCCTTCTTCGCTAGCTTGGTGGCGTTTTTCTTCAGTTCGTCGCGCGCCACCAAATTTCGTGGCCACTTGAAGCGCAAATTCGAAAAGGACATAAAAGAAGGTGATGGCTATGATGTCAAATTATACAAGAATGCAATTCTCAGTTTGCTATGGGTAACTGAACTTTCGATGCAACAGGTGAAGGAGAGCGAAATTGGGTGCAGGTGCTCTGCAACGGCGGCATGGCGACACAGCTGGCCATACTGTATCTGATCGACTGCGGCAGCAGTGAGCGTTCTATAGATTTTGCAAAGGAATACCGTTCCAGTTGGTTGGGTGTAGCCATTATGGGTGAGTTGTCTGTTGCCTATGTCTATGTACTTGAAATGTAATCAAGAGCAAATCTCTCTCTCCAAAGGTGCGTTCGCTTGTTGCAACGGCGACACTTGGGCCAGCGAGTTGGGCAGTGTGCTGTCATCGCGTGACCCTTTCCTGATAACAACGCGCAAACGTGTTCCCCGTGGCACCAATGGCGGCGTCTCCTTTCATGGCCTTCTAGCCAGTTTTTTAGGAGGCCTGCTTGTTGGGCTCTCGTACTACCTGACGGTGCGCTACACTGTGGAAGCAAATGTTCTGCAACTAAGCCCGCCGCAGTGGCCGATGATCGTGTTTGGCGGTATTGCCGGCTTAGCCGGCTCGCTTGTAGACTCATTGCTCGGCGCAACATTGCAATATTCGGGCATCGACCCGATGGGTAAGATTGTGGAGTGTCCGGGCGATGGTGTGCGCCACATCAGCGGCTTACGCATTCTGGACAACCACAGTGTCAATTTAATTTCGAGCATTGTAACGGGCGTAAGCACTCCGCTTATTGCTCTAAAATTCTGGCCAGAACGCTGATACCCACATTACTTTTTGGACTATAAACATTTTAATGTTTGGATACACACAGACTTCTGTGTTTATGTGTGCTTTTTGGCATTTAACATTTTCGCATTTTTAGTTTTTAACCAATTAACCCTAATTCCCAGAAGTGAGCCTCACAGTCTCACTAAAGATTTCAAATGGTTATAATTGGAAACGATTTTCGATTCCATTATTTATGTAATCCTCTAATGGAATGTTAGAATTCTATTGCATTTATAAATTTAACATTGTAGACAGTTTTTGTACAACCTGACAGTCTCACTTCTGGGTTTATGTTACTTTTAAAATTCTGGCAATTAGGGTGAAGCCTTCACAACGAAACAGTGGACTTGAAAATGGACTAATAAGATATAGAACAATGTGGCCGTGTGCTTTTTTCGTTTTAACATTGCGTAGCAGCGCTTCATTCGAGATAGTGAGTCGTGGCTCGCATTCCTATTTACACAGACTGAAAGTGGATTTTTTTATGAAGTTGATGCGATTTAATACAACAGAATCAAAATGTGTTAAAATATTTATGTAGACGTCTATGAAGCTCTGCTTTATGGAATGTTGAATGGCAGCTATTATAAAGTCTTTAATAAATTTGTACCTATATGAAATGTATAAAGTGATGACAACTTGTTTGATTTGAATGGAGCTTGAACACCGATTTTTTTCTCTCCGTCTTTAGCTAAAATCTCCTGGAAATGATTTAATAAGTAAAAAAAATACAGTATTACTGATACAGTTTATGAAATTGACTTGTACATTTATTTCGCTAAAACTCATTACAATAATTATTTAATTTTTTCTAATGCCGGCTTTCTTTACCATTGGACGATTTCGCTGTGGCAGATCCAGATTGCCAGTGTAACCCGACTCGGTGTCCTCATTGGCGTCGTGACCGACCATCGATTTGGTGCTGATCGCCGTTGACATTAAGGGCTCCGCAATGCCAATGGAGAACTTGAACATTAAATCCGCTAGCGGTGTGGCTATTATCTGCGAGGCGGACGAGACCGTTTTGAAGGTAATGCGGCGCTTGCGCATATGAATAGTGCTGTTTCGCATCAGATACGCATTCTTTGTGTCCAACTGCTGCATGGACATGGAGAGCGGTGTTGGCTGGCTGTCTGCGTATGACGGTTGCATTTGGCTCGGGCTTGTCGCTACCGATGCTTTTGTCGGTCTGGCATTGTGCTGAGCTGATGTGGTGGCTATGGGTCGGGGAAGTTCTTGTGTTGCTCCCGGTTTCGTTGTGTACGCATGAAATATTTTTTCCTGCTCTTTTGCGCTGGCCACATTATCCGATGCATCGTCGTAATGCTTGAAACTACTCACCGCGTAGGGATAAGAGGGTTTCGTTAAGCCATATTGTAGAACGTCTCCTAGCGCTTCCTTCTGCGCAGGTGCAGTGTTGTCGTCAACGTACCCGGACACTTCCGATCCGGTTGAAGCGAGCATTTGCTCCATTTGTTGTTGTAAAAACTGATAGAGTGGCGGCGAGTTGTCCTCATCGGCTAGAGGCTCATCTGGAATATATTTATTGTTGACATAGGCGCTTCGCCCGTCCAGATCTGCGGTGGATGTGGCAGCTACGGCCTCATTTTTGCGTGCCTCTGGAGATGATTCTTGCTGAGAGACTTTCTTTGGCGACATGGTTGTTACTTCAGCAGGCTGCTGCGGTTTGTGTGTAGTTGACGACCTGGGCACCAATATTGTTGTTTGTGTGCTAACTGACGCTGCCGTCACGTTTGGAGATGAGGTGCCATCCCACGCTTTGATGGCAGCTTCGCTGTTCAGGATAACTAAAACAAAATAATACAATAATTTCTGTCGATTTTTCGTGCTGCTGGCACAGTTTCTTACAGACTGCAGCTAGGCACAATATCTCCAAGACTGTTCTGCACGCTTCCATTCTGCCGCTGTTTGAACGCATTTGTACGCATGCACGTCGGCTTTTATAGCTTCCAGCGCTCACACAACTTCCATAGCGACAGTGTTTCACATCAATCAGTGTAATGTTTGATTGGATCTTTATGGGACAACCTTTGAGGTTCATGGTGTAACGTTAATGTTTTATGTGATCGCTGCTTTATGTTCTCCTCATTTGCTTTCTAATAATAATGAAGATGTTGTGGGAGGAAGCAATGTACGCGTGTGTTGTGCACACCTCAAGCTCGGCTTGCAAGTATGTGGAGTTACAGAACAAGTATCTGCCCAGCAGGCAACACGATGTTTCCATTATTTTTCACCTTTTACGAACCCTTCTATGAGCATTTCAAAGTTCGACTGTAATCATTATAGCGTAGCTTACTGCGCACAAATCAGATTGTTCTCGTAAATTCGAAAAGTCTGAAGAAATCGAGTAACACCAATCCAGGTATCTAACAACCTAATCTTGAAAATTTATAATTGCTTATCTTTTTTTCAAAAACTTCATAAAAGATATTTAGTGTGATAATTTGATTTAATTGATAGTAATAAATGGTATTAATATAATTAATAATAAATAAGTGATCGATCACTTCCCGTTAAAAATATCAATCGAATAGTATTTTTCATCAATTTTGTTTAGTCGCCAAATCAACCTTTTAAAATAACCTCTAAAACTTACTTCTAACCTCAAACTTATTATTTCACTCGTCTCCGGAAATTTACTTTTTGTTAGAAATTATCACAAATCGCACAGAAGTAGATTTTTACATTATTATTATTATTGATGGGGATATTATGATTATATATGATGAATTTTAGTATGTTTCCTAAACTTTTGGATACCCAGTCTGCACCCGATATGAGATAGTCCCCCAGGTGCTTCTTTCTTTGATGCATGAGTACAGGGCATTCTCCTAGTATGTGTATTGCAATCTCGTTTTCCTGCAAGCAGAACCTGCAATACCTGTATTCAGGGATTCCTAGTTTAGTTAGATGATTATTCAATCTACAATGCCCGGTAAGCATTCCCGTGATAATCCTAAGATAATTTTTTGATAACGTCATACACTCCTTGAAACGTTTTCTATTGTAGGACTCGATAACCAGCTTCGAATGCTCTATCTCTTTTTCCCAAACCACAAAAAGGTTTTGGGCCGACAAAGGGTGTGGAAGCTCCCCTCCTTACCAGCTCGTCAGCCCGTTTGTTCCCTTCAATGCCGGTGTGACCCTGAACTCAGGGTACCCAGACCTTATTGTAACGGCCAAAGTCATTCAGCTTCTCACGGCACTCCAAAACCAGTTTCGAAGACACCTAGTAGGATCTTAGAGCCTTGATTGCCGTTTGGTTGTCAGAAAGGATGGCCTTCTTCACCAGATTTAAGTAAGCACGCCTTTCAATGGCGTATATGGCCTGGAAGATAGTGGTGTGCTTTCCCGTGGATTCCGAGTATCTTATCCTCGGCCCGTATACTCCTATTCCGGTGCCTTCCTCCATTAAGGAGCCATCCATGTACCAGGATATCATATGCTGGTCTATGTGATATGTTTCCGATAGACCTACACAGTTCCTTTTGTTACTAAGTTCAGTTTTGAATCAATGTCCCGGGTGAATTTTTCCAAATTCTCAATTTCTCAAATAAGCATATTTTATGATTTGCCACCATATGTTAAAACTTGTAATCCATAGTTTTCTATGTAACATTTGGCAGTTGTCTCAAAACCAATATTAAACATATCAGCTGCGTATATCTTGTATCTGGATCTGCGTATATCTTGTATCTAGTTAAATCGTCATAATCGCTTTGAATGTCGACTTTGTATGACTTGACTTGTCATTATTTGATATGGAGATAAGGGTACTCCGATCTTCAAGATCTACATACCGTCTGCTTGTTTTTCTGTTTTGAAGGGGTAGAAATCCTTATAGATAATTATAATCCATTTTTTGTAACCAAGATTCTAATCGACTTAAACTAAACTTGGCCTCGATAGTCCATCGGATAGCGCACTGAAGGTTTTAGGTTCGATTCCTAGTTCGGGTTGGTTAAACATTTGCCCTTTTAGAAGAATTTTTAGGAGGAAGAATTGTTTAGGAGAAAGTTTAGGAGATTAATATTTTTTGTTAGGGGATTTTTCGGATCCAAGTGTGAAAGAAAAACTCCCAATTGCCAAGCGCCATGCGGAATTGACGTTAAAGTGTAGGTCCGCTCCCCCCACCCCAGTGTTTCAGTATTTCACATTTTAACAATAGAAGGTCATTTAGAGCTTAGTATGTCTTATACAAAAGCAACTATCCTAACCTAACCTAAAACTAAACTAGCAACTAAATTGAAAAAATTATGTTTTCAAACAACTTTTACATTAAAATGTGAAACTATATCGACAAGGGTTAAAATCAAAGAGCAATCATGCAGTGCTAACTAACACATTGAGGGTGAGACAACATAGTTTTCTTTTACGCGCGCCTTTCAAATGATCACTTCTCGATACTTTCTAGGCAGACTATGTACCTATGTATGTATATAAAGACATTCTACGGTGTTCACTTTAATTTTATTTTTATTTAATTGGGAATTGTAAAGCTGTCGCTAATGTTTCAAATGTGACTTGAGGTGCTAATTGACTGGGGACGAGTTTGACAATATCCCATAAACAAGTATGCATTAGGTCACTAAGCCCAAGACAGCTAACTTTCTTAGTGTCAAAGATTTGCGAAGAAAGTAATTAGTACAGAGTTTGGCAAACTGATTTCTGAAAGTATATAAAGCCGCCCGGTTCACAGAGCTTCATTTATTGCAAGTTTCAAAATGAAGCAGCTTCATTGGGGTAGGAAGTTTTCTCAACTTTAGTCGAAATAGACTAACTAATGATCTCTTGTTCGTTTCGCCTTTGCCCAGGTCCTACTTTCGTGATCATCTTGGTTGGGATCACCACAACTGTGCTCGGCATGAAACTGCCGGAGAGTGAAGCAACAGCTAAACCCGATCGTATCACTTCCAATCTACCCACGGACACAACCACACACGCAGCCGGCATACTAGAACTGACAGATGTGGAAGAGGTCGGATTGGACTCTGTTGAAGTAGACTCTACCGAATGTAACACTATGAAAATTCTAAGAGGTGTTCTGAAGTTGAAGGAATATCCGAGCAGTGAGTTTTCCCCAAATGAAAATCGAGGTTTTCTTCACGCTTTGGCAACAAAGCCACCATTGGCAACAGATCTCAAAAAAACGGTGCTTGTGCTCGAGCTTCAAAACGCCATTTTAAATAAACTAACCGCCACAAAGGCACCGAAGGTGGGTCTGTTAAATGGATTCAAGAGAGATAAGTACAACCAGTTTACTACGCCTTCTGTATGAGAGTTTCTGCCGGCAAACTTGTGGCAATCGATAATTTTCCGTGGAACACAGCAGACAGTCGGTACTTAAATATTGTCTACGCCAAATTTATAATAACCACTATATATTTTATTTATTTGTTAAATGTAAGGCAACAATAAAAACGTAGCCAGCGCTAAGGCTAACAGGATAAATTCCCAGGAATTATTATAAATAACAATAAAAACTTTGATAAATTCCCTGTAAAAGATTTGTTTACATCAGAGGTGTGAATCCCGTTGAGACAAAGTTTTTCTCAAAATCTCAAGCAGAGCAAGCAATTTATGAAAAAAGTATATATATTAAGGGGTCATTCTCATGCGCGGACAGGAAAAATGGACATTCTTCAGAAATTATTTCCTTTGTGAATACGAGGAATTATCAAAAAAAGATATTCAACTTTAATTTATTCATTGTTATGGTACAAAAATAAAAAATTAAAAAATTTTTTTTTTTATTTTTTCAAACACTTTTTTTCGATTAAAGACACGGCTTCTGCCGCGTCATGGTCAGCTGGCGGGGATGGTTTTGAGTCACAGGATAATCTGAAACATAAATTTCAAATAAATTCTTAATCAGTATGAACGTACCTCTCTTCCGTTGTAAATTTGAATTTTTTCATAAGAATCTCACAAAATGGCAGGCATTAGAAGTTAGAATAGTAAAAAATTGTTGTTTTTGAAGATTTTATCAATTAAAAAAATATGAAATTTTTAACATATGGGAGTGAATTTACTAGGGACGATAGCTAACAGTATGTAGAATGACGTGACAAAATCGCAGAGAGATCGGATGAATGGGTTTTTTTAAATCATCCCCGCCATTTCAAAAAAAGGCGTTCCGAGAAAAACACGTTTAAAGTTTTGACTAACCGCTAGAATCCTTGACCGCTCGTTATATAAATGTCTGTAGAAGCCGAAATACTTGAAATTTTCCAATAAAATTTTGACAGCACCTTCTTCAAGGATGATACATTCCAAATATGTTAAACAAATTTTTACAAAATTTCACATGAGAATGACCCCTTAAATGGAGGTTTCGTGTTCAAGGCTTTTTATTTTGCTGGGGGGAGTTTTGAGAAAGCTTTGTTGTTTGAAAACCCCTCAATTTTTAATGAGGAATATTTTCCAAAAAGACAGTATAGTATTTTTTCGCAATATTTTACTCAATACAAGCTTTTTTTAAAAAAATTTTCCGAAAATCAAAAAAAGGAAGGTAAGGAAAGAGGGAGGAGGGTTCATGTGCATACAACAAAATATTAACATTTTAATGCAAACAATTTTGTCTTAGATATCGAAGATCTAGCTCTTCTAGTTTTTATACTTTCCGTGTAAAAGTTTATAAGGACCCTTTAACCTTTATGTGTAAATTACAAAAAACTTAGACGTGCTGGACTATTACTTTGTTCGGCGAAAATAATCTGTACGACGTCCTCTTCCTGAAATATAATATATTCCATATTATGGTCGTTACTCTGTTGCACAGAAAAAGTTCAAAATTGTTGTACTGTGTAATCATCGAGAACGAAAAACATATCTAAGTATCTATATCTGTTTTTCTATAACAGTTATTATGCAACTAAAAAATATTTATTAAATGATAACACCGTGCGACAGATAGAGGTATTAAATTTTGTATATCTTAAACTAATAAAGTTAGAAGGATGAAATTCAAGGATGGGTAGTGTCCCTAAAATATATTAAAAAAAAACTATTGGAAGTTTCCAAGGATATTCAAAAGTACAATTTTTTTAAGGACATTGTAATTCTACAATGAGCTCAATTTTTAAAATAATTTTTTGAAATAAACATATCCTTGAAATTTGATAGTCCTTAAAAAAATCCTGACGTCAGAGAGAAAAACTAAAAATGCAGTTTTACTACATTTGGCCCCTAGCTTTGGGAGTATATCGTTTTTTCGTGTGTTTTGAAATTTTTTAATTTTTGTCGCACAGTGTAATAGTTACAGGTCACGTAAAAAATTTGTTCTAGGGAATAATTATTACAAAACAATATTTATAGAAATTTCTTAAAGTAGGGAAATGTTTTTATTTCCAAACAAAAGGATAATAATTATTTTAGATCTCTGCTCGATTGAATGTAGCGAATGCATATACATTCTCGTCTCCATGTTGATTCTTTAGTCGTAGTAAAGAATATGAAGTGTCTTTATTTTCTTTGGTCGCAGTCAACAACAAAATAAGGGGGAAAAACATTTTTTTTCTTGTGACTGTTCCATTAGCGGGAAAGATCTGGAAGTTATATGGTTCTGAAAATGATTCCGCTCGTCGTTCAATATTGGCGTAACAATTGTGGGTTTCCATATTGATGGCCTTAGCCTCATTACGAAGATGTTGAAGTTATCCGATTACTGCGATCTGCTTGCTTCAAGAGCAAAAAAGTTCCTTCCATCTTTCGGTTGCTGCTAATCAATGCTAACCAAATCAGTAAATATGATTCTTTGAAGCAGATAAAAATTTATTACACAGGTCAGTCTCGACATACAACTAACAGAATTCAAAATACAAATTCAAATCATCACAATATCAAACTACACATTTACAAAATCAAGGGGTCAATTGTATGAGGTTTTGAACTGTAGTGGCCTCGGCCGGGCCCTCACTGCTAACCACAGCGGTCGCATTGGTCTCAGTCGTCACTTTGTCTTGGATTTTGTTTAGGGTATCCATCATCACTGCCAGTAAGCCGTCTTCGTTTAAGTTCTCGCTGCCGGCTTCCACTACCGTTTTGCTGTCCTTGAAAAACGGCGACGACTTTAACTTGCTCTCGGCATACTCCAGCTCCTTCGGATAAGTGCTTTGACACTGCTCGTAGGGCACATCCTGCCACAGGCCGTGTGTGCGGCACTTGGCCACGTTCAGTTTGCATTTGTTGTAGAAGACAGCCAACTCGCTTGGTGTTTTGCCGCAAATGGGCTCGTAGGGCGCAACGCAATCATCGTCGCACAGAAAGCCTTCTTTGATGGCGTTCGAGCTGCCGCTAATGGCTCCCGTGTTGCCCATTGTGCAGGCCGCACCCTCACAGCTGAACCATGCAATCGGAATGCCCAGATACGGCGGGCTGCGCAGTGTTTCAGCGCCGATGCCGGAGACATTGAAGGGCAGGAAAGTGCGCTTCACGTAGTAGCCGTGCTCCTCTGTGGCGACCAGGGCATGTGCACCATTCGGACCCAGCTCGGACGTCGTGGACCATTTCGTCTTCGTCTTGGCTCTCCCCAATGAGTCCGATTGTGACTTCTGCTTGTTCTTCTTCTTGGCCTCGCTGGCAGTGCAGAGTAGCAGTAGCAGCGACACTGTAAACGCATTTGCAAGAGTCAATCACTGTGAAGCAACTGGATGCGGTGCAGCATCCCAAACTTACATACCTACGGTGATGCTGACTTTGTTGAGATGCATTTGACTAAGTTTTCTGTTGCGTTCGGTTCGACACTGGAGATGTTGTCAACTCGTATGTAGGCAGGCGCGCGCTTCCGCAAGACAACTGACACGAAATCGGCGCGGTGGCCTTCTTTTAAATAAGTGTTAAATGTGGTTATTGAAAATGCGAAAGCAACAGCCGAATTCTTTCATATTGCTTGTGGCGGGGACACAGATTTCTGGCCGGTTCAGTTTCGGTGCTGTGGTAGTTGCTGTTGCTGGCATTGTAGTTGGATTGGTTGTTTGTTTACTTTCTCAGCATTGTGCGAAGCGGCTGAAAAAGAATTAGTGAAATTTTGCCGCCGCAGCAGCTGAAGTCTTCATACAGACAGCTGCTTCTTAATGTGTTGAGCAAACTGTAGGCAATGCACCGAGATGAGCCGGTTTTTTAATTGGGTCATTTGAATTTGTTTTCATTATTTGCTTTTAGCTTTATTAATTTCTCAGCGAAAATACAAAATTCTGCAGGTGTTTGTAAAACTTGCTGAACTATTTATTCAGTTATCTAATGAAATTAATATTTCTTTATGATTTGGTACTTGGACGGTTGAAACAAAGGCTGCACAAAAGATAAAATTAGTCGTAGTGCACTATAGCCTGTATTATAATAATAATCAGGGACCGTACAGGTTATGGTTTTTAACAAAAAAAAAGTCAGTTAAAAATAAAAGTTATTATGTGCAACAGTTATTAGTTTTTTAGTCGGTCAAATGGCTTTTGAAAATTCAAATTGCCTGATATATTTGACCGAAAAAAAAGTCATAACTGTTATTTTTGACCGATAAAATAAAAGTCACAAAATATCTGTTATTTTTGCCTTAAATGATAAAAGGCACAAAATAACTTTTATAGTAAAAGTTAAAAAATTAAAAGGCGTTTTATATTCGTGAAGCTGAGGCCATTACGATCCTAATGGTATATTTAAAAAAGTCCATAGGCAATTTTTTCATTATGCCATTATTGCCATTTATCGGTTAGTTAGGGAACCGGTTACTTCAGTACAAAATCATTATCGAGCCTTTTCGGCTTAACTGCAACTAACTGAATATTTGGAGTAGGGCCAAGTCTGCAAAACACGCCGCATGCTAAAAACTTCCAAGCCCAAGGAGTAGTTTTTACTGTATATATGTAACCAGTGGCCCACGCAGGATTTTGTTTCGGGGGGGGGGGAGGAACTTTGTGTAATTTTTTTGAGAACTTTGAAAACGAATAAAATTAGATGTATGAATCTACAGACTGAGATCCAAAACATGTACCTATGTTTTGCCCCCCCTTTACAGATTTCGGTCTTGAAAGTTCAAAAGAGAAAATTTAGTTAAAAGGAGACAATTTTACTATTTCATTTGATACCCATATCTTCATCATTGCATAACCGCAAATATTAAAAAAAAATATTTCAAATGTGTATGTCCTTAAAATTTTGAATTCCTTTAAAAAAGACTTTGGGTAAAAAAATGAAAAACTGACTATGCCAGTAATTTCTCCAAATCTCATTTGATTTGGACAATTTGTATATCGCTGGAAAGGCTATCGTATTATCTTCTGACCGACGGACAGCTTGTGTTAGTCGGGTGATTCGTTTATGAGATATGTGGTTATAATTGAAACTAGGGGAATAAAGATTTTTTGAAAACGTTTCTTACAAAAATTTTTTGATCTTCGGATTCGTGTTCAGCGGCCCAAAGTTAGTCTAGAAAACACTTATATTTTTAGGTGAATTTTTTGTGTCGAGTAGTGTTATTAATGATTGAATATGTATACGACGATTATAAATTGAAATTCTGTACTAACTAAAAGATATTTCGGGGGGTTTAAACCCCAAAAACCCTCCCCTGTGTGCGCGACTGTATGTAACGATGATGGTACCGGTGCATTACGGTGATGCGTTGCCATGAAGCGAAAACCCTTCTGGAGTACAGCGGCCTGTTGATGGCCTCTTTTTTCCTAAAAAACCAGCAAAGTTGTATGTGAATTTATTCAATTCCATTGAATGTAATGTTATGCGCACGTATGTAGTATGCACACTGTTTATTTTGGAAAAATCAATCGGAAACTGTCGGCTTCCATGCCAGATTATTGTCTACGCACAACTATACCTTGACCCATTTAAAGACTGAGGTTCTTCTTGATGAAACATATAATGTAGATTTCATATCGATTTATATTGTCTCGAGCAATTGTCTTTATAGAAAACTCTACTGGTTAACCCATTAACCGTTTTGGTAGAAATAAAATTAAGTAAGAGAATAGTTTTCTATTCCGCAATCCAGCAGACGAAATCTGGCTCAAAAGCACATTTTTTTTTCACAAATGGAGCAAAAACACTTGTTGGGAGAACATGTGTTGGACAGATTAGAAGCTCAGGCTGAGTTTGAGTCTGATTGTAAATTAGAGTCGTGGGCATTGCCGACTGTTTTATATAAGAAATGATTTTTTCAATCAGCTTAATGTGACATTTGAGGCTACTTGAATGTGTACTATCAATTAGTTGCGTGGATTTCTTGGTGCCGTTCAGAACAGATTTTTCAATGAGCGGAGAGTGAAATTTGTGTCGTTCATCTTGCGTGAAAGTGAAACTCTGAATGATACGGTTCAGTAACAAGTTTAACCCATTCGCTTACAAAAACTTGACTAAGAGATGGCCAAATTACTTATAGTATTGGCTCTGTGTGTGCTTGCGGAACGCGCGACTTACGTCTACGGTGTCACAAAACGGCAACACGGTCTGTAAAATCCACACTCTAAGTTAACCACCTGAAATGGAACGAACACGTTAAATGTTGAATGTTGTGATATGAGTTAAAAATGTTAAAAGTTTCGTCACTTCTCTTTAAATTCTAATGTTGTGCACCGGAAAAGACTCTGTCGGTTCAATGCGGTCCATTTCCATTATAAGTATTAATTACTTTAAGGTATACAATGTGATAACCTCCATGCATGACACAAGTCAAATCAGAAAATGAGGCGAATGAGCGCCATTTGGCAAAGATTATTCAATTGAAACTACACACTTCAATAGATGCATATATGTATGTAGTACGTGTGTGTGTGTATAGGAACGAGAGCAAATACAAAAGAAGTTGAAAACTCACTCAACAAATGAATTGAGTAAATTAAATTTTTATATTTTTTAGAAAACTATATATTGTTGGAGATAATAGTGTTGAGGATACTTTAAATCCTAATCGAAAAGAAAATGTGCTTCGGCATAGAATTTCAGAAAATTTATTTTTAATTTCAAGTGAAGATTTCAAGAGTCGGAATTTTCATCCTCAGCTCCCTTCGGCACCGAGTATTACGATCAGGAGGATGAGGACGAATACGTGCCCGTGAATCCTTGCACCGTACAACGTGCCGGTGATCCCGACCTGACGACCTACGATATAATTTCTTCATACCACTTTGACGAATATCACCAGCAGTACCAAGGCGTGCAGCAGATCATCGGTTCGACTAACTACCAAACAGCCTATCACTTCGATGAATATTCGAATATGACAATCCAGTCTTCGCAAGCGTTCCCCAAGGGCGTTCCCCACGAATTCTCCTTCGAAGCCACATTCCGTGTTCCTGAAGTTCAGCCACTAAATGAATGGTATCTCTTTGAGTTGTCCGACTACAAGTACGAGTCCCAAATGAGCGTCACCATCAATCCCATTCACAATCTGATCGAGTTGGCGTTGCCGAAGTACGATGGTTCCATTCAGAAGACTACTTTTGAGGAATTGGATGTAAGTGGAGCTTGCATTATCACACTAGAACTGGATGTAGTTTCCTATCGTTCCTAGATATTTGATCACTCTTGGCACAAGGTCATGTTCGGGGTGACTCAAGACGCCGTTCGTCTGTGGGTCGACTGCAAGCCCGTACCCGACCAGCATGGTAGCTTGCGTTCGCCTTTGGACGTGCGCAGCCCCATTGACGCCACCGACGGGTCATTTACAGTGGCGCGTGACTGCAAGACTAAGAATACCGTGCCGGTAAGAAAATACCCAAATACTCGCAAATGCTCGTTGATCGGTTACCTTTTATCTTCCAAAACAGATTGACTTGCAATGGATGATTTTCAGCTGCGATGTGGATAAACCGGAGCGCGCCACCTGCGAAGACATTACGCAATACGCGAAGGCCCCCAAAGGCTTAGTGCAACAGGAGAGCACTCCAAAGCCGTGGGCAGGGTCGCAGAGCACTCCTCGCAGGCCAGACCTCACCTTCCTCACAACGACTACGTTTCGCCCGTGGTTACTTTCATCGACACCATCCGCTCTTCAAGGCCAAGAAATACATGCTTGTCCAGTACAATGTCCGCAAGGACCACCCGGGCCGCCAGGACCACCGGGACCGTCGGTAAACTACTTTTGTAACAACTTCTGCAATGACTCTTAATAGTCAAATGCCATTATTTGTTCAAGGGTCTTAGAGAAAGTAATATTGCCTCGAACATTCGTCCTGGTTATCCTGAGCCTCGCTATATTAAAGGAGAAAAGGGTGAAGGAGGCGCGCCAGGCCTAATGGGCTTGGCGGGCTTGCAGGGTGAACGAGGTCCAGTTGGTCTACCAGGTTCAAACGGAATAAAAGGAGAGCCGGGTGTAGCTGGTCCTCAGGGCCCACCGGGCCCTCCTGGCGTTGTTGTAACACGTGGTCAAAATGCTGATGGAACCATCATTGGAGTGCCAGGCGTTCCGGGCTTACCAGGAGCTAAAGGCGAGCCAGGTGGCATGGGTGTGACTGGAAATCGTGGAGAAATTGGTCTTACAGGACAAAAGGGCGAGAGGGGCTTACCAGGGCTAGACGGCGCCAACGGACAACCAGGAAAAGCTGGCCCAATGGGACAGCCCGGACCACCAGGGCTACCTGGAGCAAACGGTCTACCTGGAATGCCCGGCGATTCAGGTACTATAAGAAGTGAATCTAGAAATATTGATGAACGGGAGATTCGTGACATTTGTATGGCGGTTGTGAGGGGTGAGCAGAGTAAATCAATTAACGCAGCTATATTTGCATAACAAAACAATACCTTTTCAGAGTATATAAGTGAGGTTTCTTCTTCATTGATTGGACCGCCTGGACCTCCGGGCAGACGAGGTGTTGGTCGTGCTGGACCACCGGGACCGCAAGGCTTACAAGGTACCATACTATTTAAAAGACATAAAATCGATAGTAAAACATGAGACTGTTTACAGGGGAGCAAGGCCACCAAGGATTGCCTGGTGAACGGGGCTATCCCGGCTTGCCTGGACTACAGGGTCCCCAAGGTGAGACGGGTCCACGCGGTGCCGATGGTGAAAGAGGCGCTCGTGGAGAGGATGGTGTTGGCCGTGTGGGACCGATGGGTCCACAGGGCTTACCGGGGCCAGATGGACGTGGTGTTGATGGCCTGCCTGGCAGGAATGGCGAACGCGGTGATACGGGTCTACCGGGTATAACTTCTTAGTGGAAAATTTTTTAAACCGACGGTTTTAATGGATATCATAACTTTGCAGGAGAACCCGGTGCACGCGGTCCTCCTGGACAACCAGGCATTTGTCCAGACTGCACATCCTATCAGGCGGCCTACGCATATCCATTGCTGTTGGCACAACAGCAACAAAACAACAAAGGGCCTCCAAGTTATTCCAACAAAGGGCCAGTAAATTACTACAACAAGGGACCGCAATAGAACTTTTACCGTTCGTATTTGTGGTTCAGGTGTTTTTCTAATGTTTTCCGTTAAATTTGAAATTACAACTATTGTTATTGCATATAGTAAATATCTACATCTAAATATCGGTGTAGCACGAATATACTCGTACAGAAATTATGAATATGTCTACATATGATTTTGTGTATAGAACAATTGTAATAAAGTGTTTAGAGAGATTTTATTTTAAATTGGGATACTTGAAGTACTTTCAAGTCTATCTCTTCTTGCATACATACATACATACCTATGTACATACTTATTGATTGACCTACTTTTTGTTGCTTTGAACCACTTGAAATCGAGCTCTTCAGGCGGCTAATTAATGACGTAAAAACTGTCAGCGATTCTCTATTCACAGCCAGCATGATGCAGCATCATTCAGCCGACGCGTTCATTTAAAGTTGCTTGTACGTAGCCACTCGGTTTCTTTGCATATGAATTATTCATGACTCGCAGTGAATCCCGTCGCGGAGGTGAATGCACTTTGGTTTTGTGGTTTGGGCGGATGTGTGTTAGTGTGCTGCTTGATTGTTGTCGAATTTAATTAATATAAAATGAGTATTCAAACTGATCAATAAAATTGTAGACGCCAAAGAAGAAAGTTATCTTAATTTGAGAAACATGAAGAAAGTTGTTGAAGAGCAAAAAAGAAAATAAATACGTGATTTATTATTGCGGTGGCGAATGCGAGAAAAATTTCCAAATGCAATTGAAAAATATTGACACAAGCGGTGTGAGCAAACAAAAATTGAGTAGTTAGGTGGACGGAGTGAGTGGTAGTTGTTTGATGGCCAATGGCTGCTGGTAAGTGGAGCTGGCCAACTGCAAACTTTGGTGTTTTTCAATACAAGTACATTTGTACTCGATCGGCTATGTTAATTGTGGTTCATATACATACAATCATACATACATATGTATGTCTGTATGTAGAATAATACACATTAGAATTTGTAAAATCTGAAGTCTGTATTTAGTATTTTTTAATAAAAGAAATCCATTATTTTTGCCTGAATTGGATCTTTATTCAGCATAGCTAGAATGATCCGACTCAAGTCAAGTATGTACCGTTTCGTAAGATAACTTGTTGCAGGAGCGTAGCCAAGGGGGTATCAGATTCTCCTCCTCTCACATAGTCTATCATTATCCAACATTGACATTATTTAGTGTTGTATGGAGATTCCTAACATTGAGTTCTGGATGTTATAGAACCTTTAATTTTTTATTTGGAAAAGTATATGAGCCAAAACATTTTGGGGCTAAAGTGGGCTTAAATGGTGTCGCATCGAGGTCAAAGTTGGGAATAACAACAAACAAGCTGGGAAATTCGAAAAATTGAACCACTGCTGCTCAGAAGTTACCCTTAGACTATGCCATGACTGACCCCCACTTTTTTTTCCCTAGTAAAGATTTCTTTCAGACATATTTATACCCTATATCCAACTCTTAATGGGGCCTCCATGCAAAATGAACGTTTTTATAAAATAGGCGCCAACTAATTTATTTTCGCTTTCAATGTTTCTTCCAAACACACCTACCAGCTGTCTCCAAGTCTTAAGGGGGCTGCCGTAGCTCTCCACTTGCAAATGTAGTACTTGAGGAAACGAGTTAATATCGTATCACGGAAACTACTGAGCCGATTTGAATGATTTATTCAGCGATATACATATTTTATATCTTAATTATAAAAATACAAAATTAATTAAGTTTCAAAAATTCGTCACCAAAGGGCGTCTCCCATACGAACGAAGTTTTGTGGTTGTCAACTTTCACTGAAAATCGGGAAAAACGTACATTCTCAATGCACTAAGTCGCATACAGGTGCCGGAAAATATCGTATTTCAAAATTCCTTTATATTAGAACACCCGTAATACTAAATGTTAAAACTTCCCCAATGACCAAGTTCTGGCTACGTCCCTGACTTGTTGCCATTTTTAAGGTAATTCCATTATGCCTCTCGTCCCTATTGGTAAAAAGATTCTCTTCAGACAAATTTTTCATTACACCGTGCGGCAGTCAATTCTTCACATGAAAAAATCGCGCAAAAATAGAGGCTAAATATAGTACAACTGCGTTTTTTACAAGACCTGACTTGTTTAAAAGGACTTTCAAATTTCAAGGACATGAAGGGAAGGGATATAGGTATGGAAAGTGTGGAGTTCATATGAGTGAAGTTCACTCTTCATAGCATTTAAGGCGTAAAGTTGCTATCGTACCAACTTTTGAAAGCGGTTGTAGTGACAGATTGCTACGATAGCAACTTTGCACTTAAAGTGCTATGAAGAGTGAACTTCACTTATATATATTTGTGTTATATCCCCCTTTGAATCATTCAGCAAACTTTTAAGCTTGTGGCGTACACTCAGCTGACAGCATTTAAAAGAAAACGTTCAACAATAACAAAATATATCCAAATAGTAGTTGTTTTGTGTTGTGCTAACGACTAAAATCAACAAACTACGCATTGATGTCGCGTTCGAACAGTCCCAAATTTAAATAAATCATTTCGTTTTCTTTCGAAAAGCAAACAGGCGCCAGACCTTAGGCCAAAAACAACAGCGTGAAAAGAAGTCGCGCGCAAAGCTCGTCATCGAACCCATCGAAAGCTTTTCAGCTCAACCGATCCCTCTGCGTGGAATGGAGTGGAATGAAATGAAATCTCAATAGGACTGAAATCTGAAATCTCACGGTAAAAGCGAAATGCGCCGAAATTGTTTTCGACATTGTGTTTTTACTTTCATTTTTGTACCTACATGTGGATGTATGTACGTCACCTACCTGTGTTCGTATAAAAGACGACGGTAGCGCGCTGAATTCGCTCATAAAGACGGCAAACTGTTTGACCAAGCGGCGATATGGGTGTCCGCATTTTAACCAGCTTTCTTGGTGAGTTTGCGCCTTCGCGCTGAACGTGGAATGTCTTCGGTTACTTTATGTATACTCAAGGACTCTTTCCGCTACTAATCAACAGCGATCATTGTTGTGCTCTATGTGTGCTCCGGTGCAGCAGAGGCGGCGACTATTAGCCGCACCGCAGCCGCTGAGGCACGCGGCAGTACTCGCGACGTGAATGCGCCCAATTCCCGGCAGAACGATGGGGACTACTCCGATGAGGACTCTGATGAAGACGGCGACCAACAGGATTTCGAGAACGCGCAACAGTTATACCAACAACAACAACAAAATCGCGAAGACTCATTTGAGGACAGCGACGAGGAAGGAGACGACGATCAGGATGATATATACAGAAGGCGAAGAAGGCGCGATGTGAATGTGGCGATGGCAGAGTCTGCCGTGCCGGATGTGCTTAATAGGGTGGAAATTGATAAAGAGCCTGAAACGAACCAGACAGAAGAACAGACGCAGGACGACGGAAAAAAGCCTGAAGGCGAAGAAGTTGTCGCTACGATTACGCCAGCACCGCCATCGCGCAAATCGTCCGTGCTTATTCTGATTCGCGATGCTCTGAAGAAGGTCACAACGCTGCCAACCGAACAGGTTGCCACCAATGCGCTGCAATATTTCCAATTGTTCGAGCACTTCCTGCAGCAAACTATTGAGGAGGTAATTGGGGCTGTCGATGACGACGATGAAGATGTAACTACCGTGAAGCCGAACACTGAGATCACTCCGGAGGAACCGGAAGAAGTGATCAAGGAACCAGAGTTGGTTACCAAAGTGCCAAGTGCTGCTGGCAAGCCGACAGAGCCGGAAATTGTTGGCGAGTCCGTAGGGTTGACGACGGTGGAGAAGCCTTTGGAACCTGAGGCTGTGAAAAAACCTGCCATGCCAGCGACAGAATCTCTGATACCGTCAGCGGCAACTACTGAAATCAAAGTGCCAGACATGGCCACGGTTGCTCCCAGTGTTGTAGAGCAAAAACCAGCGGAAATTTAACGAGTGGAAAGGGCCTCGAATACGGTTTGAATGTTAACCAAAAAATGATAGAAAACTGCATTGTCTATGCGTGTGATGAGATTAAGATATTTATTTCTTAGATTTAGTAGAGAAATGAAAAATATATTCATAGGAAAACTTAACTGTTTATTGGTATGTTCGAGGTCCGTGAGCCAGCGGGAATTTTTGAAGGTGTTGAAGAAGACGAGTAGATGTAAGGAAGTGAGTGCGTTGAATGGTAAGTAAGTAGTTGCTGGAAACTAAAAGGATCAGAAATGAAATGAACAGATATGCTGCTTTTCATCTCAGAGTATGAAGGCTTCTTTTTGTCGCTCTCTCTACTTTAACGAATGGCAAAATTATAATGAATGTGATGATTTTCTAACGTCACATCATGTTCGTTAACCCAAAAAACATATCATAATTAAATCGGCTTAATATCCAAGATGTTTTCTGCAGTCTTATGTTTTTTTAGGATTTTTTTAGTTTTATGTCTTGAGCACTTTAAGTCTCAACTTTCGACGTGGCGATTACAACCGATATCTTTATGACTTCATGAATAATTTCATAATGAAATGCAAATAATAAATATATATATATATTTACTGCTTGAATAAAGACAAATTGAATATTTCATTCAAATTTATTCAAATTAAAAAATGTTCTATTTGTAATTATTTATTTCCACATTGCAGTTATTCATTGTAATGAAATGAAACAGTAACCAAATGTAATTCTTTTATATAAAATACATTTTAAAAAATCTTCCTCAATCACAAACGACGTCTAATGTACTTTAGTAAGCAAAAGTATCGGTTATCTGTCTTGGTATTCGAATCGGACTGAAAATAATTGTTAGGATATTTTTTATTTCATATTAAATTGATTATAAAAGAAATAATTACAATAGATAAAAGTTATTATTGACCATTATGAAAGACAAGTTTTGTCTCTGATAACCGTTATAGGCAATCAATTTTTTTTTGTATTTATTAACTATTACACTGCACAACAAAATTACATTTTTTTTAAATAACAAGGTTCTGACAGCGGATTCTGGTAGAGGGGCCGAAACAAATTATACGTATATCGGCGTTTTGAAAGTTTACATCTGAGTTTTTTAGGGGGGCTCAAAGTTTTTCACTTTTTGCACATTCTTATGGTGAATCGGCATACGAAAACCATGTAACCTCACATTTTAGGTTTATGATGTGTTCAGCAATTTGATGTAAAATACTACGAAGAACATTTTTGTGGAGCATTTTAACCCTGTAGCTCCTATTTATATGGATCAATTGGACCCTTTTTTTTTTAAAATGCCAAAAATGTCCTATAAAACAGGACTTTTTAAGGACAAAATGTACCACGAAAATATTCGCCATAAAATTCTACTATAGATCTCTGAATACATCAAAGCGGAGAAATTTACTTGAACGCCAGAATGAAGTTATTAATATAGGGATTGCGCCGTTAAATTGGACCTTAGATCGTTTTGACTGATTTTCAAAGCTGAAGAAGCCCTTTCCACGCTGGAAAAACGGAAGGAAATATATTTTTTTTGTTTTTCAGTGACAGCTATTAGGAAAAAAGGCAGAGTGGGCAAGTGTTGTTTTTTAAATCGTAACATTTTTCAATGCTGTCACAACATGGATATAATGTTTGGGTTTTTTTAGTTGGTTCACACAACGACCACTGCCACAGCGACCACTAACAACATAATTTCTGAGGATAATGTACTTGCACTCCAGAAATTGTATTCGATGTTCTGAGCAGACTTACAACGTCTATATCCTCTTTTTCGAGCATCTTAGTTGGCCAAAAGCTCAACTTTCATTTTCAGCAGACGCCCGACCAGCTTTTGTGCAACAAATGATAATTTAATGTTATGAAGAAAGCAGTAAAACTTTGCTGCGTTTCATGGCATTCAAATTACCGATTCGACGCTCAGGTGGGGAAAACACTTTCACTGTTCGTATTGGAAAGCTTTTGTCGACAGAATGAAAGAAACTTGAAACTTGTTCTATGGAGACTAACTTCGAGTCGGCGTCGGTTATATAGTCTTCTTGCAACTTGGTATAAAACCAAAAGAGCCGGAAACGCGCAGACAGAAGCTGGTCAGAGTTTTGAAATGCGGTTGACAGTTGCAGCGGCTTGCATGGGCCTAGGTACGTTGTGACGCTTACTGTGACAGTGTGTGCTATAAAACTTGGGTTGCTGAATTTCTTGAATTTTTTATTTTACATTTTGTGCTTGCAGTCCTGATGCTTTGGGCAAGTGGAGCAAGCGGTGTGAGCATCGGTCAACGGCAGCGACTGCAAAATTATTTTTTGCAACATCAGGAAGGAAACTCTGGGAAACAGAAAACGCTGCCGGAAAGCAGACGTCAAGCCATACCGGACGATGAGTACGATAACGAGGAGGAAGACGACGAGGAAGAAGCTGAAGAGGAACTTCAGGCAGCTCTGGGTGGGGCAGACAGCAGTGGAAGTGCTACACATGACGGCGAAGATGGCGATGAGGAGACCGAAGGCGACGACTACGAAGAGGAGGAAGAGTATGATGCAGAGGAACAAGGACGTCGATTGAAACGCAGATCGATTATTCGACGCTTCTTGGGAATACAAATATAAATGCTTTTATTTATATTTATTTTTACCGAGTGTCTCAGGAAAAGTTGAAATAATTTTTTAAGAATATATTTATTGTATTTATAAAGAGTTATAAAGACTTATGGCGTACAAATTAATTTAATAAAAATATTTATTTATTTTAGTTCAAACTTCAAAGTAAAATTATATCATCGAACTTATAATTCTAACAAATTTTAGTAAAAATGATTTTAATAAATTTTAGTAAAAAAAATTTAAATTAACATTAATTAAAAAAAATTTAAATTCATTTATTTAAAATTGTTTACGTAAAATACTATTGTGTGTTCTAAGGAAATTAGTTGAGATTTGTGCATTTCGAGAAATGTTAGCTTATCTTAAAAGTCGATTGAATTGCGATGTTGGCGATGGATTCTGGGTTGGGCTGTCCACATTGTTCCGTTTATTTGAGCTCA
Organism: Melieria omissa; assembly: GCA_963971225.1. Lineage (NCBI taxonomy): Eukaryota > Metazoa > Arthropoda > Insecta > Diptera > Ulidiidae > Melieria > Melieria omissa. The sequence goes on from OZ020268.1 coordinate 86,802,956, forward strand.
ACGGAACTTTTTGGCCACCAATGTGTAGAGCTATCGGCAGACCCGCCACTGTGTTAAGATAGATGGGAATTGTTATATATATGGGGCTGGCACCAGCCACCGCGTGCGGACGGACTATTGGCTGTGGTTTCATCTAGAAAAGTAGAACATATAAATATATATATTTTGTCTGTTGAAGAGACAACTTGAGGAGATTTATTTGAAAATAAGTTTTTCAGTTTAATTTGAGGACTGAGAGCGGACTTATTTCACATTGTACAGTGAATGCCTTAGTTAAGTTGGTCAGTTGGAGAGTTGCTGGAGTTGCTGGCTTTCTAGCAACTTTATTACCTTCACACGTTTTAAAACACAACTTATGTCAAATTAATTTGTCCATGTAGGATTCAAAAGCTTTCTACGTGGCTAGCAGTTCTTAATAATTTTTGCTTACCAATTGTAGATTTTGATGCTGATTCGTTGCCAACGAATCTTCGCCAACAGTCACATAGTCGTCCTGTGGTTTTTCCGCCAACAGTGTGTAATCCTTTTCGAGATCGTCTGCGTTTTGTTTGCCATTGGCGACTTCGTTTGCCGATTTGCGAGCACTGCCTTGCTCTCTTTGGGCAGGAGCCCCGCTGTCTACTGTTCCCGAGTGCGGAGCGAGGTGCAAATGTGTGTTCACTGTGGTCTCGCCCATGATGAGAGGAGTGTCGTTGCCGCTGTTAGTGGTGGATGGCTTTTCGAGGGGTGCGGCCAGACAGTCCACAAAACTCATAACTAAAAGCACTTTAATGAGAAAAAGGTTTTTAATTTCTAACTGTGAAGATTTTTAAAACTAATGAAGAAGCCTGGTGACACTGGGCGACGTACTTAGTTCAAATGTGTAGCGCTGCATCTTTTCGGTGAAATACTAAAACCTGCTTCAGGGACTTGGTGCTTTTTATAGAAATTTCAGCAACATTTGAATTATGCCAATTTTTCTGAGCACAGAAAATTCTTAGACAAATGCAAATTCGACGCAAACGAAGCAGAAGAACGAAAGAGAAGAAAGAAGTGAACTCAATTCAAAAAATTATTCTTGATTTGTTTTTTTTACTTTAAAATTTGCAAATTTCCTAACATTTGACATGTTTACGAGCAGAGTTTGGTTGTATGTGTTTTTTTGCAATATATCATCAAAATGTAGACTTGAAAATGCAAAAAAGTGGATCTTACCACTACTCGTGCATTTCTAATACATACATACATACATGAGCAAATCAATCAGCAATCTAATCCAATCTAATCCGGAACAATTTAGAAAATTAACTCAAGAAAGTTAACCTAACAAATATTTCTGAATTTACTTTAGCTAAAATTATTTTAAAGTGCAAAGTAAAAAAATTTATAGTGAAAATGTCTCTTCATTTTTCTGCTTCTTCTTCTTTACTATGTAAAACTATAACATTCAAAGAACATTCTCTTATTTCAACATAAACATTCAGTTAATTAATTTTTAGAGTCTGACCGATTAATTGGCATCGGACAAAAAAACTGAGAATCGGACGGACTCTAATAATTTTGTATGATTCCTAAAACTTAAACAACAAAAAATTTCATTCATGAAACCATAGATGGTTCAGACGTCCCCAAAGTAGCATGTTGCCATATGACAACACAATAGCGAAAGGGTTAAAAAGAACAATCGAAACGATTGTTTTGTTCTTTGGTGTACAAAATACACTTTCATTATTTTGTTTTAACCCTCAATCACCCGCCTCTATTAAAATCACGTATCTACCCACCCTGAGTCCCCGGGACTGACAATTTTTGTTTACGAAATAACGCAACACCTATTAAATTTTTATGGTTTTTTATATTTTTGTAGGCCACATTAAGACCTCTTGTTACGGATGTCATTCCATTTTTTCGCATAACTCAAATAAAAATGCACCTTTTAATTGACAGAAAAAAACATACTCTAAAAAACGTACACTAAACATTTTATAAAAATACAAATATAACAAAACAATTCCTTTTACATAAATAACCTAAAAATAAAATAACTGTTCAGAAAAAAAACTTAAACTAAGAAAACGTGCAGTAGGTTGAATTTCATATGTTGTGCACATACCTCACATAATTTTTCAGCACAACTAAGGCAAATTGTTAGTAGCAAAACTTCTCAAAGGGTTAACACTCTCAATTATTAAACTTTTCGCGGCCATTTTGGCATCCTAAATTTAAATTAAAACGTTTTAAAAAAAAATTAAAAGTACAATTTTTGTAACACAAAACACCACCCTGAGTCCCCGGGACACACTCCGTGCCAAAACTCAGCCTTGTAATTGTTCCGATCGTCCGATTACTTCCGATCGTCTTCGCGTTCAGAGCGACCCTGTAGGAAGGTAAACGAAAGCTGAGCGCCGAAACATAAAACACAACATGTACCAACTTATTAAAGTTAGGTTATTAAAGTTAGTTAAGTTGAGGGTTAATAAACAATACCAATAACTAATCAAATCAAAACAGTCTCCAATGTGCAAGTTATCAACATTTTGTTGTATTGGAAGCACTTTCAACATTTATTATGTGTACCCTGTACTGCGCGTAGTACAGACGCAAACCATTCGCACAACCAATTAAGTTCGAAAAATTGTTTTAGTGACATCATAGATGGCACTGTACAGCGATTAAAATTTTCCCACTGAGTTTTGTCGAAAATTTCAGATAAATTTGCATTTCTAAACGAAAAAAAAATCTTGAGGAACATGCACTTAAATGCATATTTTACACTTGCAGAACTCCTTAAAATTGCCTGCTTCGAATTGTTAGAAACAAATCAACTCAATTCCCTGTAAACTGCACGCTGAAAGCCAAAGTAGGAACAAGTGATAGAGGGAAATCAAAGACAATTAAACTATTGTTTCATTGTCAATTAAACTATTGTTTCATTGTCTTTGGGGAAATAGATTCAGCTGTCAATGAGTCAATCAACTGTTGCATAGCCTTTTTAGCAGTGAAAATCTGTTTCTCGATAGTTGTGATACTAGCGAAAGTAGCCAGATTTGATCTCGTTGATTAAAAAACGGCCTGAGGTTGTGTGAAGAAGTTGCGCCAGGATTCCAAGATCGGTGAATTTTCTAGGCATCGCATGTTATCTAGTGACTACTTCAAATAAACTGTCGAAAATATTCGTTCGAGTTGGAACGTTCTTCTTCTTAATCGAGGGGGTCGGAATGAATGATAATCCAGTTGGAATACAGTTGCAGAAAATACATTCCAATTGCACGGAATGAATAACGGCTCTCGTTCTACCTGGAAGTACAACAAGTTCATGCCTTATTCTCGTTGAGCTATGTGGGGTAAATTTTCGTTCAGTAGATATTTGTAATTCGGAGTAGGTTTATAAACGACTGTAGTTAAGATGTTGTTTCGCAGCATGCAAAAGTACTCTGGCTTCTCTTCAGTTGTCGAATAAATCTTTCGCCTTTTACTAAAGATTTCCGTGGAGAGGAGCACTCTAATGAGTCTAAAATAATTTTTGTTATGGCCGGAGCGAAAGTTCTGGCCGATATATAATAAATTTGAATTAAAAGGAGGTACCAAAGCTGTTCAGTTCTTTCACCAAGTTTGAAGTCAAAAACCCCAATAAATCATGTTTCCTCATTAAAACTCTTAACCCGTCGTTGACTCAAATTTTGGTTTTCAAAAAATTAAAAACAAGTGTTTCACCAAATCAATGGACCCCATTATTTCATGCTTTGCCACAGTTTCCTCATACAAACGTTTGAACCGTTGTTGACTGCGTTAGATATCGATTTTCGAAAAAATTCAAACCAAGTATTTTCACCAAATTGAAGTCAAAAGGTCCAAGGAACTTGTTTCTCCGCACAAACTTTTGTTAGATTTTGATTTTCAACAAAATTAAAAACACATGTCGGTTTATTTATCATTTGAAGTGCTTTACCAAGTCACCGAAATTCCAAAAATCCCGTATTAGCGAAGGTTCATTTTTTTAATGTACATATCTACAGTTCTAATTTCATGTTTGTGGGTTTAGCGGTTTGGACTGAGTGTGGGTTGAATTAGTCAGTCAGTCAATGGCTTATCCCAATTATAGATATGCACCGATATATACTAAAATTGTTTTTATTTTACCAGTAAAAATTCCCTTTCACTTAATTTTTTTTATTCGCAATAACGCAGTTTCTTGCTCTCTTGCACACGTTTGTTCTTTAAAATGGGTGAAAAGAGATACTCGATTTCATGCAGGAACAATTTGCGCTTCGTTTGTTTATTTTCGTTTCAATTTTGCGCTTGAAACAATGTTTTCAACAGACAGAATTTATTTGCGTATGACAACAAAAAATAAAAATGATTGTCTAGCAAATTACTAAAAACTTAACCGATACTGAAAAACTGTTTACTCGTTAGAACAAAGGTCACAGTTCAAGCAAACTTGCACTGAAAAAGTTACCCTAAGATGTGTGAAACTTTTGTTTTATTTATATTTCTGTCTGGCCGTAAATTTTTACCAAAGAATGCAACATTATAACACAAGTTTAAAACAATTTGCGTGTGTCACAGACACGGCTGCCATCTTTTGTTCATTTGAATCAAACGTAAGTCTGTATGTTTCACTTGGACCTTTGGGACGGTTTTGTTTAATTTGGGTATTTTTTGTAAATAAAAATTTAAGGACACAAACATTTTGAATGTTACTAATGAACTACGAACTCGTATCTACAAATTCGAAGAGTTTCTATACAGCAATTGTGCGTATGTGTTGTTCTTGTGTTCCTTCCACAAAATTTGTCTTTTTCGTACACTCTTCGACGCCATCTAGTCTGTTGCAATCTCTCACAAAATTAAAAAAAAAACATCCCAGTTCATTGAGCAACATTTTGGTCTGAGAATGCAACGTGCAAATCATCGAAACGCAGGGGGTGGTTTTAGTCGGTAAGAACTAGACAGGCTCATGGGTTACATATGGGCCACATATAAAGAATACCACAGCCTTCGCAGAAAAAAAAGATTCATCCCACTCCATACAGCAGCATTTCAATATGACAAATTCAACATTTGTTTTTCGAAGTCGTACACGAGGGCGGGTCAATAAGTCCGTGACTTTTTGAATTTCTCGCCTCTTAATTGAAATGGCAACACTGCTCCCGTCAACAGTCATCTGTCAGTTGACTCTTGTCAAAAATTCAACAAGCTGCGACATTTAGTTTGTTTTTGACAGCCGTTGATATAGGGTGTTTTTTTTAGGGGTTTGTTTTTCCAATAGAGATAAAACTGGCATTTTGTGGTCAAATCTGGCAACTCTAATGTCATTTATGTTCAGTTTGGTTCGACATTTCATCATGAACAGGTTGACAAAAGAACAACCCTTGCAAATCGTGCAAATTTATTTCGAAAATAATGGTTCAGTTCGCGAAGTTTACCGCAAGCTCCGTCCATTTCATGGACATAATCGTCCATCAGAGCAAAATCGGTCCATCCATCGGTTAACCATGGGTCGTTTTCGCACTACGTTTACTCTATGTGATAATACGCATCCGCAGAGACGTCGAACAGTGCGCACCGAAGAAACTATTGCCGCTGTAGAGCAAAATGTTGAAGAGGACCCGGATGAATCGATTCGCCACCGTGCACAGCAATTGGAGCTTTGTCCATCAACTTTAAAAATTGGACCTGTAGAATTGGCTTTATTCGAGCCAGCCGCGGCGGCCACATGCCCGAAATCATATTTAAACATTAATGGCGTAAAATTATCCTTCCAATAAAGCCAAATTGATGGACATTAAAACGATTTTCTTGTGTTTTATTTCAATTTGAAGTTCGATACCTCTAAAAAAAACACCCTATATTAGACTACCGCGTTGACTGAGAAGAAAATGGAAATAAGTGAATTTCGTGTGCACGGGTGCACACATGTGCAGTCTCCATGGCAAAAATCCATGAATTGGGCTACGAATTGCTCCCTCATCCCGCCTATTCACCCGATCTAGCCCCAAGTGACTATTTCTTGTTCCCAAACTTGAAGAAATGGCTCGGCGGAAAGAGATTTGCCTCCAATGACGAAGTCATCTCACAAACAAATGCCTATTTTGAAGACCTCGACAAATCATATTTTTCGGAAGGGATAAAAAAACTGGAGAAACGTTGGGCTAAGTGTATAGATCTCAAAGGAGACTACGTTGAAAAATAAAATAATTTTTATCTAAAAACCTGTGTTTCATTCAAAAAGTCACGGACTTATTGACCCGCCCTCGTACTTTTCAGTGCCATTTAGTGCACATGCAACCTTATCACACAAACAAGAACAAGACACGTCGCGACGTTTCGATTTGACAGTTGCATCATTTGTTGGGCCTTTCGTAGCAAAATGTTGGTAAATAAGGGCTCGGCATCTTAAACACATCGATGTCATAAGCGCTGAGGCAAATACACGTGTCGAATGTCAAAATTAATTTTATAAATGCGCACCAAATCATTTTAATCCTTTCGACCCCGAATTTACCCGGTGTCTCGATATTACTTTTTGGTATTTAAATCATGAAACACTTGTTTACGAAGTGTGCACACGAATTTTGAAGTCACCACGCCTCTTTGTCAAAGTTCTAGAGCTAGTTTACTTTTGAACAATTCTGGCTTAAAACGGGTTAAATAAATTTTGTATCAATATTTTTTAATTACAGAAAAATTACTTTAAATTTATGGAAAAATACAAAATTATCACTTTTTGATTTTATTTAACCGTTATTAGAGAAACAGGGTTTTGATCACGAACCCAATTCGTAAACTTCAATTAGAACACAAACTTTCCCTGGTGTCGCTGCAAATTATTGGAATTTAATTTGGGGATAACAATAAAATTTTTGTATTTTGTTTTGAATTCACTTCTAAAAATATTAATTTGTTGTTGCCTACTTAAATTAAACCCATAAATCAATTGTAGCTTTTGCTATAAGATGACAATTAGGTGAAGTTGCTCTCAGGCAACTTTGGGGTCGAAAGTGTTAAGGAGTAACACAAATATTTCGGCCGAAAAATACGTAACTTTGACGATTTATTTGGCAACTATAGAAGAAATATGCTAATTTCTTTTGGGAGGGTAGTTTTGAAATTTTTTTTATTCAAAGTGCCGGCGGAACATTTCTTTTTAACTCCCAAACGGGTGGACAGATTTCTTGTAAAGTATAACCCTTAGAACAAAAGACAAACACATTTTATAAAAAATGCTCCATATGCTCTCTTTATTGTCTATAGTACGAAGAATTTTTCTTAAACAGAATTTTGTAGAAATGAAACGTTTATGTGGCAATCAAATTGAAAAATTGCGTGGCAAAGCATGAAATTTTGAAGCTACTGTCTCCATTTCATCTATTTCGATCTATGCAACAGTGTTCGAGTAATCTGTCCACCCAGTTTGTAAAAGGTGGTTCCGAGAAAAATGCGTGTGAAGCTTTGCAAGTGTTCAGCGGGTGCTCCAAGGCACTATGGGAAAATAAAAAACTGAACCTGTTAATATGTTTTTTTACTGTAAAAACAACTGGACATTGTTTTTATGACTCCAAAATATTGTTTAAGCCAAAATAACGAAGAAAAACCATTATATTTTTGCAAAATCCCTTAGTGGTATTGCTCCTTAAACGCCTTTATTGCATTGCTTCCACAATGCCATCTGAACAAACCCAAACGCATAGACTCGATAGTTTCTCCATTTCGACTGATGCAAATTACTTTCATTGCCGCCGGCAATTGAGAACATTCACTAAAGCAGAAGCATCAGTTTCGCATTGTGTTTTTGGTGTTTGCACTGACAGGTTTTAATTGTGAGAGATTATGTGGCAGCACCCCCGCTCCTCTTGCTGCCACTTGGCTCTGCTCAGCAGGGCATAATGAATGCCCGCAGCCAGAGTATTTGCATTTAATTTGCCTTTACAACTGCCTCAATGTCTCAGCGCATGAAGTTTAAGCATGCGAACGAGATATTTTTCTTAGCCACATCTATTATTCTTGCATGAACTTTGCTGCAGTGCACGCCACATGGAAAATCAAATATAAATTTTAACTAATATTTACTTTGGTGAAATTCAATTTTCTAGCAAAATGAATAATTTTAATCATACACCAACACTACCGGATGCACAGCAAAACACCCAATAGAGAAAAGATACCTGATGCGGTCGAAGCTTTGTGTGTTGACGTCTTAGAAATCACATCGCCATCGAGTCAATGAGTGGGAATCTATTTTTCTATCTATCTATCTATTTATCGATCTATTTTTGTTGCGCATATCTTTTCTGTTTCCGGCTATGAATGTATTTTGTTTGGGAATAAAGCTACAGAAGATACTTTAAACAAAATCAAATGTAAATTATTTATCTTCAAATCGAAGGCATAAATCTTAAGTTTTACTTTCAAAAGTGATAGTATTCGTAATATATTTAATAATAAAGAAGTCTAATAAAAACTCTCTCGCTCTGAAAATTGTTAAAAAAAATGTTACCCCACAGTCGCATTTTCATGCAATCTAATAAAATAATAAAATCGTAATGCGATACAAAAAAAATAATAATAAAATCTTCCTAGAAGCGAAAGGAAATGCTTAATCCTTTCGACCCCAAAGTTGCCTGAGAGCAACTTCACCTATTTGTCATCTTATAGCAAACGCTACGATTGATTTATGGATTTAATTTAATCCCTTTCAGTCACAATGTCCAATATATTGGACTACAGCCAATGTCGGAAAGGGTTAACTAGGCAACAACAAATTAATATTTTTAAAAGTGAATACAAAGCAAATTACAACCAATTTACTGTTATCCCCAAAATAATTTTCAATAATTTGCAGCGATATCAGGGAATGTTTGTGTTCTAATTGAAGTCTAAGATTGGGCGCGTTTGCTCAAAACCCTGTTTCTTTAATACTTAAATGTAAAATAAAATCAAAAAGTGATAATTTTGTATTTTTCCATAAATATTAAATATATTTTCTGTAATTAAAAAATATTGATACAAAATTTATTTAACCCGTGTTAAGCTAAAATTGTTCAAAAGTAAACTAGTAACTCTAGTTTCATGATTTAAATACCAGAAAGTATTATAGACCCAGGTAAAATTTGGGATCGAAAGGGTTAAGTATGGTTTAATACAACCTTTGTTTACACCGTACACTATTTGAAGACTCTGCTGATGACTTTTTTTACAAAATCTATCAATCGACATAGACCACTTTATTATTAAACTAACATATGATGGCATTGTGATTTTTGCTTTATGAAATACATTTTTTCGCTTTCTTAAAAATGTTTACTTTTTTGTCTGTAGTTAAAAGAAAATTATTAGTGGACCAGGATTACTACTTCTTTGTTGCATTTTTATCGACGACAATGTAGCCCACAGCTTTCATTTGAACTTTTCTTTGGAATTTAATGTTGCCACATTAAATTGACTACTTAGCATGCAAATTTTTTATATACATACATACATACTTCTTAATGTGAAGTACATTCCAACACCTGCACATACATACACACATTCAATTGAAATTTGTTCAATTTGTTTTCAGTTGGCTGTCCACGTTGACAGTTGACATGAACGTTTTTTGATGCCCACACTCCTCTCCACACTCACTCCAGTTCTGCGTCACTTGGCATCGATAGCGCGAGGACATCGGGAGGTCTCTTCTCCGCGTTTTTCAATCACCGCATTGTGTTTGTGTCGTTTTCTCACTGGGAAGCTGTCAACGCGGCCATTGTAGCCAGCGCCGAGGCAACTTTGTCTGGGCTGCCGTGATGGCGCTCTGTTCAATGCGGCGTCTGTTAATTTAACTTAACGGCGCTCTTGCTTCGCAATTGAATCGATAGTTTTCTTATGGTCCGCTCGCTGCCGCGTCCGAAGACGTTGCCAAGGACCTTTTTGCTTTTCTTTTCCGCTTTCGTGTTTGCCAGTCGGTCGGTCGATTGCTTGGTCTGTCTGTGTTTATGTCGGTAGCTGTGTGCATGCAGCTGTGGCAGTCAATGTCAGAGTCTGCTAACGGTCGACCGACTCAGCCAACGGGTGCACGGAGCTGCGAATGAGCAATCATTGATGCGAACCGACTGATTGGGCTGACAACAATGCTGGCGGGTGGGCTGAGTGGTGTCGGATGCAACAGCGTCGAGAAGCGCAAGCCGCATACGGCTTTTTAATCCGACGCGGCTGCAAGTCAAATCATATGCGAGACAGCTGGTTGGGGCTGCTTTTGAGCTGATTTTCCTTTCTTTCCACCTGTCGATTCGACGCTGTTAGGCAGTGGGGCACATTGGCGCCACCAAAGACCACAAAAGAGAGAGATGAAGCAGATTTAAAATTGCTTGCAAACCCCTTGTTGCACTCGTTTCGGCAGCCGCCGCTGACTATGGCTCTCGCAATTTGCGCGCATTCACATGCAAACAATTTGCCGTTGCAATTGGAGCAAATTGCAGGAACAAGCACCAGAGCACTGAACCAATTTGGAATGTCGCGCGGGGGCAGTGGTGGCGGGTCGTAGCCGGCTGCAAGTGCATCTCAGCTTTTAGTCAGCCAGACATATGCGTTCGGATAAGATGCAAGAAGAATGTGAAGGAGCAGAGGACAAAAGCCAATTCATGCTTGAATAAATGCGAAAAGACATCGCAGTCGATTTGCTGCCGACAAACTGGAGAGCGATGGGCGGAGGTCAAGCGATCGTCGGCTGCAATAATTAATCTGTGATGGCAGTGGGTTGCATTTTCATTTCTAAGAATGAGAAATATTTACATTTATCTGTGGTTAAAAACGACCAACGCTTAAGTCTACCTAAGACATCATTGAGTTAAGGCTTTGCGAGAACAAACGAATGACCTCTTGTTTTTATAGCAAAACGTGTGCGGAATCGTTTAGTGTTGGGCCGAGATGATTGGAAGCACGATTGAATATTCTAAGACTGTAGTTTTTAACCCAATAACAACAGCGTCAAAGAGAAGAAGAAGATTTGGTAAGCTCGTTAAATTTATTGTGCCATTTTAATGCCGAGTAGATGGTGAAGTTATAGCAGAAGTTCAAATTAAACTCAGCAAAAATGGAATCTGGAATCAGGTAAAAACATTCAGAATGCTTTCGGTTTGGTTCGATGATTACTAAAGGTCTCCCTCATCGTTAGCTAAAAAAAAACAACTCCCATCTTTTATACTAACTTTTTTTTTAAGTAGCAGTAGAAATGTTGTTTTTTTTCCGTTTTATGAAAAGAAAATTTATGTATAATGATGTATGGTATCTAAAATGAGTACGTATTTGTAAAATTGCTCAATTATTGACAATTTTGTTTCTAAAGCATACAGATCGGCCCAAATGTTTTTATTTTGCAAGTGCAAATTTATATTTCACTATAATCACTAATAATCACACATAATTATTCATTCAATTATTATTTAATTAACTAATAATCATTAATTAATTTGCACATAAAGGTTAAAGGGGTCCCTATAGACACGGAAAGTATGAAAACTTGAAGAGCTAAAGCTTCGATGTCTGGGACAAAGTTGTTTGCATTAAAAATGTGAATATTTTTTGTATGCACATGAACCATGACATTTGAACACATGAATTTTTCGGAAAATACTATACTATGTTTTTGGGAAATATTCCTCATTAAAAATTAAGAGGGGTTTTCAAACAATAAAACTTTCTCAAAACTTGCCCCAAAAAAATAAAATGCCTAAACATGAATCCTTCATTTAATACTTTTTTTTATGAATTGCTTGCTCTGCTTGAGATGTTAAAAAAACGTTGAACGTTGAAAACAAATATTTGCTATTGAAAAATAGTTCAATAGTTCAAAAACTCAGACGTGCTGGACTATTTCTTTGTTCGGCAAAAATGATCTGTACGACGTCCTCTTTCAGAAATATACGGTCGTTACTCTGTTGCACAGAAAAAGTTCGAAATTGTTGTACTGTGTTATTAGAGAGTCAAAATAACCCTTTTGAGCATTCAAGGTTTTACAAAATTGGTTTTAAAATTTTTCTCAACAAAGGAAGACAGAGCAATTCTTACAGATCGGCTCTTTTTACTGCAGTCCTCTTTTCAAGTCATCAATTTAGCAGGAACCACCATGGTTTGAGATGTTTTTCAAAATCAGCAGACTTTGTAGTTGTTTTTTATTCACAAATATCAGATTTTCTCAATGATTTTTTCCAACTGGTATTGAGCTCAATATTTGCCACACATAAATACTTTAAAAATCATTATTTTAGTTTTGCTTGAGAAATAACCAAAAGCTTTCGCTCGCGCAGAAGAAACCTCAGCGCCACTTTCGGCGCCATCACTCCTCCTCAGTGCGTTGACTTTTGCGCTGACACCACACAATAACATGGAAAACATCATTTTATTGCACGCGTTAAAATCCTTCGAAAACCCACCAAATTAAATACACAAATTGGATGCTGCGCGGCAAAGGGTTCGCTGCCAGTTTTGCTTCGAACTGTCTGTCATTCTCAGTCGGTGCGTCTGTGTCTCTGTTTGCGTGAATGTCTGGTTTGAAAATGCTGAATTTTGATATGTGTCTGCTCTGTGGTTTTGACTGTCAGTGGCTGTCTGCTGGCTAGCGGCACAGCGCCGACAGTCGCTGTGGGAGGGGCCGACAGACGTCAAGCAGATAAAAGTCGATAGCTGCTCCTTTGCATGAGTGTGACGAGTGAAGTATGACGAGTGTGTGTGTGTTTCAGTGGCTGAGGCATGAGGACGAATGAGTATTTTAAATTTTCTACCAAAGAAAACAAAACGACAACGAATATGTTGGGAATATTGGATTTTTACCTGTCGGCTGTGAGTTGAATTGAGAAGAGCGCAATTTGCTGATGTCGCCATTTTTGCGTCTGTGGTTTCGATCGTAATAAAACATTATACAAATTCGACCGCAGCTGAAGCGTGAAAACTCTAACTCACTTACAAACTGTGATACAATTCAGATTGTACATTACTAGCAATAAATACAGACTTGGGCACACTTAAAAAAATGCAGGTCTGGTTCGGTTATTCGGGCACACAAACCAGTTCACTTCATATTAGTGTTAAATATGTAGGGATTGAAATCAGAAACCATTTATGGCAAACGAGAAAAAGTTGTGATACCTTCAATTTTAAAAAAAGTCACAAAGCCTAGGCAACAATTTTTTCTACCAAAGAAAATCTAATACAGCTAATGACGATTTTATTGATTGAATGACTTTATTTTCTGTGGTTTTAGAGAATGCTGTGGATGTTGGCTGGTATTGATGAATTTTATAAGTATGCTTGGTTTTGGGTTCAAAATGCTGAATCCGAATCCGAGGTCCGGTTTTCTTTACCGGGTTTACGTTTTTATTTTCTAAGCATTTCATTTCACGGATGGTTGCGGGTTGCGTTCACGAGGCCTTAGTCTCGTAATCGGGCTGTCATGCCAGTCAAGATGAAGAAGAAGCATTTCTGAAGAGTTTTTTGGGTAAAGGAAGGTATGCAGCTCTCAAGAAAACTCTTAAGAAAAAACGAGAATCTATTTCTTGAGCGTGAAAAGTAGAAGTCAGGTAAATTTAACTTTTAAATATTACGTTAGAAACACATAAAAAATATGAAATTGAAAATAAAACGAGATAAATAAGATAAAATAATAATAAATAAATAGCTACACATACAGTGCCTCACAAAAGTATTCGGAATTTAATATTTCCATTTCTATATTTCTTTCCGCCATACTTTATTTCCACAATCAGGTCCAAAAATGTTAAATTTGGTTTCATCGCTAAATATTACTTTGGACAAAAACTCAATTCCATGATTTTTGTACTTCTGCGCGAACTCTAAACGCTTCTTTTGGTTCTTCGCGCTGATAAGGGGTTTGAGACGTGGGTTTCGTACGAGGTAATCAGCAGCTCGCAGAGTTCTGCGCACGGTTTCATCACTGACGTAGACTCCATTGTATTCAGCAAGACTTCTTTTGATTTCTGGAGCAGAATTTCGTGGTTGTGCCTAGATTTTCCTAATGATAACAACTTTATCGTTGGGCTTTCGTTTTTGAGGTCTGCCACATCTTTGACCCAGCTTAAGTGAATTGCTTTCCAGAATGCTGTGGATGGTAGATATATCTACTTCTCTTTGCAGGTTTCGCAATCTTTTTGAGAGTTTTTCCTTCAACTCGTAGGTTGTACATAATATTTCTCTCGTCCAAAGTGGTTTCTTAAGATTACCTACCCATTTGGTCAGTAAAATTTTTATTGCAAACAAAAATCAAAAACACTCGTTAAAATCTACTGCTCAAATGAATGTAAATCCTAATAATGGCGAAATCAGTTTGACAACATGACGGGATTTTTTGCAAAGGATACCATGATTGGGCAATTACGAATACTTTTGCGATGTGAATTATGTTGTATTTCTGTTTAAAATCAAATTTAAAACCATTGTATCCAAATTCTGTTGAAATTTTATGCAACAATGAAAGGTAATGAACCAATCAGAAGAAATGAATACTTCTTGTACATAATAATTTAGATTAAAGATAGACATTTTCATTATCTTTCAGAATAATTGAAATTCCGCATACTTTTGTGAGGCACTATATGTATATTTCTTGCCGAAAACAGTGTTGTCATTTTGACTTTTCAATGAAAAAAATATTTAAAAACCGAATCAGTTTTCTTGCGTGGTGCGCAGACCTTAAGGAAATATGACTCAAGGAAATTTATATGTAGATTTCGCTTTTCTTGAGAGCTGCATACCGACCTTCAGTTAAAACCAACAGCATTAAAGTTGGTAGTAAAGAACTAATTTGAAGATCGTTGGTAGCGATGATAAAATCTATATATTTGAAAAACTAGGGGCCAATTTTTCTCTCTGACGTTTTTGATTTTTGTCGCACTGTGTAATCCTTAAAATCTTTCAAGTCATATTCTTGTAATGCTATGTTTAAAAAAATGTGGTCAAATACTGGAATGGCAACAACCGATAACTCAGAGTGGAGCCAACCTGGATTAATTTATTCAAAGACACCAACCGGACGAAATGCCGAATTGATGACGAACCAAACCAGGTTGTTATACGAGTAGTAGAAACTGTATAGGTTATTTATAATCGACGAGCTATGTAAGTGGAACTAGTGACTAACGTTGCTCTCACAGAAACGAACGTCTCAGCCCAGCGCTCAAATCCGTCCTCTGAAATACGATATACTTAACAGTACTTAGTGCCTGAAGGGGAAATCGGCACAGAACATGAGCAGGTTTAGTGCTTCAGGTCGCATTGCGGTCGAAGCGTGGCTTTCAATGCTTCCTTCTTCTAAAAGAACATAACAACTACATCATTAATTCGTTTAGCACACCGCAAATGTCGAAATTAGTCGAAATGTGTGAACTTTGCATTAATGCCACGAATTTTGTGGGTGCAATCAAGTCGACACACAACTTATTCATATGAAAAAAACACAGCAAAGGAAAAGTGAAAACGCGGGCAGGGACGCGCGGCCAACTGATTTACGCGATGCACTTAATTCGCTATAGGTCAATGAATAAAGCGGAAAATGCAATTAATCATGGCCAGCCATCAATTTCGCCCGATTTTTTTCAGCTCGTCCGTTTGACTTTCGTTGCTCGACTTTTGCAGCTCTCTGGAAATAATTTAACTTTTAGGGCAAATTGCCTTTTCGATTATATTCTATTTTTGATTTTTGGTTGTTTTTTTGCGTTTGGTTTTTTTTTGTTGGCGCTGCCATTTTACTTTTGCTGTTGCGGCAAACGAAATGCATGGCTGCGCCATCGGCAAATCAACAACCAGCCGAATAAAAAGCCGCCGAACGAAATTGAAACAGCAGCAAGCAGCCAACAGTCAGCAGCGCGTCAACACGCAAAAACAAAAATCGGCACCGACCAATGAAAGCGATAAATAAATGAGTGAATTTGCATTTGCCGGGCAGCGCGGCGCAGCGCAGAGCACCGTTTGTGTTGAGTGCAATCAATAAAAAGTAAAACTGCTAAGGGCGGCCATCCACTCAATACTATGTTTTCAGCATGTCACCACAAGCGTTGTGAGCGCCAGCAGACACTCCATTAAAACCGAATTGTCGGCAATAAAAACGCAATAGGAGAGCAAACAAACAAACAAACAGCTGGACAAACAACAGTGACAGCGGCACCGACAGCAGCGACAACGTCAACGTAAACACCATCGCCAGCACCAGCACCGGCTGTGCTGAGCAGGCAAAATTTGGCGGACATCAAATGAAAAATCCATTTCCTCAATCGAATTAAGCGCCACACACGCGGCGGTGCGTGGCGGGCGGCGGGTGGCGGACAGCGTTGTGTCCGCCAACGTGTATCGCACACACGCAAACCAAACAAATAAATAAACTACCATATCATTGTTTTTGAAAGGGTGACGATAGTGGAGCAATGAGGCCGATGCCAGTTTGTTATGAGCAACAGTTTTATTTCCATTTTAATTAAAGCGAAATTACAAACGAGCAAAAAATTTGATTGCTGCTGGGACTTCAATGCGAACAAATTGAACAAATGCTTATTTCCCAAAAGCATTTATTTTGAATTCTAATTCTAACCGGTATCGGTATGATGCATACTTCAGTGCAAGCCGTGGGGGGTGAATACGGTTAAGTTTCAATTAAAACCCCGCAGATCCGAAATTCAATTTTTTGAGCAAATATTTTTCGATTTTTGACAGAGACACTGAAAATTTCCTAGACACTGAAAATTTGCACATTCGCCAGATTTACTCGTATTAAGAAATTCATTCAAAAAATTTGCCTCAAATAACACTTCGCACATTTAAATATTTTATTTTATTGTTAAAGATTGTAGATGTTAAAAAAATAACTCAATTTCACTTTCAATTTATTTGGAATATTAATAACATTGGGTGCAGTAAGAACTAAGTCTTTTAATTGCACTTCAATCTGGATTAAATTTCTCAAATTATACTTAAAACTATCAATAACAAAATAAAAAAAAAAATAAACTTAAAACTATCAATTACTCCTTGGAAACTTAGGTGTTAAACACTGTAAATTACTGCTAAGTGCGTCTTTCTTGTTGTTTTTCTCAATAATAGTTAAGTGTGACGTTAATGAATCCAAGTTTTCTTAATACTTTTGAATACCATGCTAGATGTCAGTGTTGCTACGTACCTGACATTACTTTCCCTTAACCCTTTCGCTATAGGTTTTAACTGGGGAGAGTTAAAACTTTATATTTTACGTTTTAGGCTTCTATGTGATTATACTAGCCACATTCCATAAGAAATTTTTATTTTTATACTCGGACCCTGTATTTTAGAGTGTTTTTCTATGAGAGAAACCACATCGTTGTTATCGTTACTTAACCCATTCGAGACCGATTGCACACCGTGTGTGCAATGGATTTCCGAGGCTATAAGACAGTTATGTGCAATTATCAGTTATTCTGAGTAAACTAACATAGTCGTCGAAATAAGATTTTTCTGGAACTAATGAAATCTAGGCAGCCGCCGTGGCTCAGTTGGTTAGTGCGCGGTCCAGCGAGTCGCATGCAGAGCGACGCAAGATAGAATACTGCGTGTAGTAACACCTAAAAAAAATAACGGGAAACTCGTTTTCTCTTTCGGTGGCTGTCCTCTCAGCTGGAAATGGCAACCCTCTGAGAGTAAAAATTGCCAATGAAAAAGCTCCCAACCTGCCGTTCGGAACCGGCATAAAACTGTAGGTCCCTTCCACCCGCGTACAAAATTCACACGCACAACACGGGTGGTTGCGGGAAGCTAGGCCTTAGTCTCGCGTAAGCGGGCTGTCGTGCCCCAGGAAAACAAATTTGGCATTGGTTTTACTGTGTACAATACACAGAAAAATAAAATTTCGCTCCTGGGGACCGTGTTCGAAAAAAATCGTCGTCTCGAATGGGTTAAACAACAAATTTTTTAACGAAAATTTGAAAATTTCTTCTTTTACTTCAGCCAAAATTAAAAAAAAAAGTATCTTCATAAATTAAAAGAAAACGTCAAATTAAAAAGTTACCAAATTTTTCTGCTTCTTCTTCCTTTACTATGTCAAGATATACCATAAAAAAACGTGTATACTTCTCTTTTTTAAACTTAAATATTCAGTTTATTAGTTTCGTATTTTTCCTAAAACTTCAAACTATTCTAAGGACCAACAAAAAATGTATTCTTGAAACCACAGAGGGCTCAGACGTCCACAAAGTAGCATGTTGCCATATGCCATAAAAACGTATATTTGCAACATTTTATAAAACCTAAGTTTTCTACCAACTATTTCCCATGAAAAACTGAAAATGTATTTACTGAATTTTTTTCTTATGTAAATTAACAAATAAACACAAGAAAGCAATATAAACACAAACAGTTTCATGCAGTTGAGAATTTAAATTTCAACATTCCAAGCTCTCTAACCAGATCAATCGTTTCGGCCTCAAAAGAGCTTTTGTAAAATTCCTCACTTGGAGCTCATTCCATAAATGTAGGACCCAATCCGGCATCTTCAATAACAACACGGATGTTTTCAAATTTTATAAAAAATGTATTTGAAACTTGAACGCTAATGCGCTTCTGTCTGCTTTTGTTCGTGTTTTTTGTCTGACTTCTGGTTACTCCAAAAAGTGTCCACCTTCGTTCGGAAAGTCTTTCTCAACTCTCGTGCAATCCAACTGTTGAATCCGTACGTAATTTATCCAATCTGGTTCGTAGTAAGATTTAAGATTCATATATAAAATATACACTTTGATGAAATTAACAATTTAAATTCCAATATTAAAAGTTTCAGTGCAACTGATGTGATTAATCGTTTAATTTTATTCAACTGACACTACTGTGATCCAAAAATTTCAAAAAAATCCAATTGAAATCCAATGAAAGCCAATTACAGAAAATAAAAATTAACAGAATATTAAATTAAACTCTCTTCTAAACAATTTTTCTCCTAGAATTTTTTTCTAAGAGGACCAAGAGGATTCTCCCAAATCTGAAAGAAAAATCTCCTAAATTTGCAACAGTGTCAGACTAATGTTGTCAGCAGCAACGAGGCGCAAAAGTGGGATCGCGTCAGGACTAACCGAAAGGTAAGAAGACCTCGACTAGGAATAGCTATTCGAAAATTAAACCATAGTTGGAACTGGTTGACGCGTCAAGAGGGAGAAAAAAATTCTTTATACAGAAACGAAATTTAATGAGAGATTTTATATTAACAAGATATCATTTGCTACTCAATATGCATCTTGAACTATCCACTGGTATCGCTTACCGAATAAAACGAGTGGCTTAAACTTTTGAAGTTTTCAATTCCAACGTCAAACCCTAAAAATAATTGGATTTGGATTGGCCATACTCTATGAAAAGTTTAAACGGGCATTGCGGTATTGCTGGACAAGCATTTATAAGGCAGTAGGCCCAGAGACCAACCAGCTCATACTCCAAATAGAATTGGACCGAATTCGAGTCAACTGGAGCACGGCAAAACTTGAACGACAGATAACTCATCAACTTGATGAGTCAAGTCAACTTGATGAGTTATCAGTGGACGAGCCACAGGAATCAAGATATAATATAGTTGCATTTGAGGTTTTAATTTTTTTTGCTGTTTGCCTATTACGCAAAACAAAGTGATTTATTAACGATTTGTTACAGTTACCGCTTGCAAACCTTTTTTTGGGTATTTTGATTGAATGGCTGCGTTTCCAGTTACAGCAATTTTGAGTAAATGACAATAAACTGCAATATTTCAATTGCAACTGACGATATTTTACGTTCTCCTTTATCCGGCTATGGCTCCATATACACAACAACAATTCGTGTGCGGTTGCTGGCTGGCAATTTGTATTTTCCCTTATTGAAAGGCAACCAGCTCGAAAGTTGCACTGAGGAACTTTCTGCGCGCTCCAAGTAGTCAAACACACAGACGGGTCGGCACACCCACACTTGCATATTCATATCTCAAAAATTCAACTCCGAATTTAACAAACTGAAAACTTTGGCTTTTCATTTGTTTGCCTAAAATCAGCTGCCACCGTTGCCAATGTCGACTGCGCCCGAATTTTGAGCATTTTCGGCTCTTGCACATAGCGCGGTCCACTGCTCGGCGCCCGCCGCGGTGTATGGGTGTATGCAAATGTGGCTGCCACATATTTAAATGGCCCGCAACGTCAGATAGCTGACGTCGCGCAGATACCGTCAATTTGAAATTCGAATGCCGCCGCTGTCGCTGCCACTGCCGTTGCCGCACACAACAATGCCAGCAATTATTGCTAATGTTGCATGTGGCTGCATCTGCGGCTATGCGGCGCATGCATATGCATATGTATGGATGTGTGTGGTTGTTTGCAACTTGAGAGTTGACATATTTTGATGGGCGCGCCCATTCACTTATCAAAATGAAAAGCGTTTTATTTTAACGATTCGGAAATGGAGACGCGCGCTGCAATGCGATGCCGCTGAATTGGCCGAATTGGCAGCATTGTTGTTTGGCAACGCATACTCACAATCCGGACAATGTAATGGCAATAACAACGAACACAACAACAACAATGCCAAACGGCTGTAAACTGAAATGCGCACAATGCAACCGCCGGCAGCGTAGGAGTCACAAAATCCAGCAATAAAAAACAGCCGAAATCAACTGAATCGATCAGCGTATATCAATATTCGGATAGTTTATTAATTTAATATTTAATATTGCGCTCGGCAGGTTGCCATTGCTGCCGCGCAGCGAGCAGCGTGTTTTTTGTATTGCCCGTAGTTGCCGAGGGAGCCAGCAATGCGCGCTGCACATTTGATTCCCACTGCGGAGCAGCGGGCGGCGCTCCAGCAATTTTATTTAGCATTGAAATGAAAATTGAAATTCATTTATATGTAAAAACAATTTTTTGTAATACATTTTAAAACCCTTTCTTTCTTTCTTTTTGCTTTGAATGTTAAATTTACACTCGACGCTTTTAATGAAACTGCAGAAGAGTTGAGTTATTGCAATGTTAAGCAAATATCCCGCAGTGAATTTATGAAATTTCGGTTTTTATGAAAATGCGAATCACTAGCAGAGTTGCTGCGAGGATGGAGTTAAAAATGCAACGCAATGTCCTGCGTCTGCCACATTGTTTTCAGCTTCATCATTAGTAGCAACTTGCATTGAGTTGCAGTTTTGCGGAAGCTGTTTTTGTTTTCAAGAGTTATTCAAATATGTGAATTGTGCCACCGTCAACAAAGCCCTCTACCCTGTAATATTAAGGACAATATTTTGGTGTATGGATCATCAATCTTTTCTTATGAAAAACATTTCAAAATAAACTTATTTATTTACTTAACTGGCCATAACAACCCGTGCGGGCAATATTTTGAGCGATTCAATATTGCAGTGGCACATACGATAAAATCGTTTCGTAAAAAAAAATTGTTTCCTTGGTATAATGCGCCTATGACGGTAACTACATCTAGCGGTAAATAGCCGAATATTTATAAACTTCGGAACCGTACCAAATGTCATGTTTACTTCTTCTGTCATATGTCAACAATATTCAGTTCACAATTTGTCAAGTTTCATCCAACAACGCATTGTTTGACGCTCCGGAAAATGTCGGATTACGTGCCTACAAATTACGATTTGCGGACACAGTTAATTTTGTGTTACCATTTGAAGAAAAACGCTTCTGAATCGCATCGAATGCTTGTGGAAGCTTACGGCGAGCATGCTCTTGGTCGCACACAGTGTAACGAGTGGTTCAATAAATTTAAAAGTGGTGATTTTGATGTGAGAAACGAGGAGCGTGGCCGGCCACCAAAAAAGTTTGAAGACGCCGAATTGCAAGCATTGCTCGATGAAGATGATGGCCAAACGCAAGAACAGCTCGCAGAACAATTGGGTGTTGACCGTCGGACCGTCGGAAAACGTTTAAAAGCAATAAACGTGTTTTTTCAAAAATAATTACCGGTTTCATACCTGGTATTTTCATTTATTGAATACAAAATATTGTTACTTTCAGATTGATATAGTGTAGTAATTCATAGGTGATGTAGTGCAGCTTTATTTATGAAATACGAAACATTCTTTCAGAAAAAATTAAATACTATCTTCTTCGTCGGTTTGAACTTGTCTTTCCATCAATTTTTAAATCTAAATATTAATGACTAGCAGGGCCCCGTGGCTTTGAGCGCACTTTTAAAGTCAATGAGGTCAATAAATCAAGTTCTTCTTAACCCTTTGTTGATCCCTTTAGATTTTTATGAAAAAATACTTATCTCATTATTTCTCATTTAAGAAACAATTTCACCTTTCACCATATTTGAAGTAAATTGGAAAATTGGTAAATCATGTTTCTCCATACAAACTCTTAACCAATCGTTGACCTCGTCAGATATCGATTTATTATTTGAGATTATTTCACATTTTAAATAAACAAATATTTAACACTAGAACTACTGGGAGCGGTTTGACGGTTTTCACTTTTTGATTAACCGTAGCTCGAAAACGGTTTAACTTACGAATCTGGTTCTCTTTGACGTTTAATATTTTGTACTAAGCTTAAGAATCACACAAGTGCGCTCTTGGCAGGCAATGGCAAAAACCTCCAAGTGTGAACGAAAAAAATTGCCAATCGCCGTTCGGATTCGGCGTTAAACTGTAGGTGCCCTCCCCCCCTTTCCCCATCCGCTTGAAATGTGTGCTGTAACATATGTTGGCAAAAACAGTGTTGCATACACAGTTCAAAAACGGGTGAAATATGTGGTATCACAATGGGCCTTTCAGGCCTCCAAGTGTGTCTCTTATAGAGGCAGCCACCGCAACCTAACCTTAATATTTTAAAATTTTGGAATCACTGCGCCGATTTATTTTTTTTATATCATCGATTTTACCTACTAGTACCACGAGCGGTTTGAATGACGGTTAACTACGTAGTCATGGAAATAAAATTAAAACATTCACAAAAAAGTCAAAGATGGTAAAAATTTTACAAGAACCTACGCCTTACCTTCTGTTTTATATTAAATTTACAACCGAATTTTATATATTTATGAATTTTATTGTAAATACAAAAGTGCATTATTTTACGTATTGTGAGCGTATTGGAGCATGAGCAGAAAGCGGTGAGAGGAAATTTACTATGGTCATGAGTAATAGCTTCACTTTTTAAATATTTGCCAAAACTATACTTTTTTATATTCAAAAACATAAATAAATATTGTTTGATTGCTTACAATGAAATATTTCTTCAGATTCGACCGATTTCGTTAAAAACTGTGAATACCATCATTTGACCACTCACGGTATAAGTAGGTATGAAGCCAAACCCGGTACTCCTAGTGTTAACAAAGATTACAAGTGTTTTCACCAGCTTTGAAGTCAAAAGGCCTATCGAGTCATGTTTTTTCGTAGGCTTTCCGTATACGAACCTTAACCCTTGGTTCAACCCGTTAAATTTTGATATTTGAAAAAATAAAAAAACACATGCCACATTATTTTTGATTTCAAGTGTTTTTTCCAAATTTTAAATCAATAAGCCTATTAAATCGCATTTCTTCATACAACACCTTAACCCATGATTTAGACCCTGAGTTTAAAAAAATCGCGTCTTTGTCTACAATTTAAATTGAATATTTGTAGCTTTACAATGCTCGCAATGCTGATGAAATTAAGACATGAGGTGACATAAACAAGGAGCAGGATATAACCCATTACTATAAATATTATAATTTTTTTTTCAAATTCCATTTGCATAAAACATTACATTTACTGGTTATTTGTTCTTAAGAAATAATTTCAAAACAAAGCTAAGACATACATTTTTAACGGCGACTATAGGTCTGTTTGGCCAGATTTCCAGTAAAAATTATCCAGTAAAAAATATCAGGAGAGTAAGCCAGCGTACGCTTCCTAAAATCAAACTATCCAAAAAAGTAAACAAACAGCAATTTGTAAGAATTTGCAAGTTTTTTGGTTACACCACTGGGACTTGGCCCACTCACAATACACAGTAAAAAGGGTGTTGACAAAAGTGTTAAAGAACGAAACAGCTGATCTAAAAGTTTCATTTGAAGTTTGAAGTGGTAGGGAAAATTAAGTTAAATCAGACATTTAATGCAAAATGCAAATAATTCGTTGCGCTCAATCTGCAATTCTTCCCTTTCAGCTTCAGCGGGTAAAGCTGAGCAAGACGGTTGTGGGTCAGCAGACTTGCGAACGCACAATTTTTTGCTGTTTCATATGTTTTTCTTGTTCTTCTTCTTACTGGCAAAAAGTTACTGGACAAAATTTCTCCAGTAAAAACTTGCAAGTTCTCATGGAATGAACTGTCACTTTACGCTCTCAGTTTCTCTCTCGTTAGTGGAGATTTGGCGTCAACAAACAGGATCCAGTAAAAATTTGTACGAATTTGTACAAATTAGTACAAATTATTCTCTGCCAAACAGACCTTATTTAAAAAACATCAGTACACAAATAGACGTAAGAAGCTCTCTAGAAACTATGATAAACCAAGGCAAATTCAATAGATTGTGGCAGCACCGCAGCTGATTAAACTTTTTCCTTTTGATTTTCTTCTGATTATTGACGAATGGGCATTAGACATGATTTAGGGTTTTATGAAGATTCTTAATAAGCGGTTCTCGATGCTCCGCAACCTCTCAGTTTTATGTGGTTTGGTGAAAAAGTGCATGAGCCAAAAAACTTTGGGGCTAGAGTGAGGCTAAATGGCGTAGCATCAAGGCCAAATTTCACACAAAAGCTGGGAAATTCGACAAATTGCTTCACAGCTGGTCAGAAGTTGCTCTTAGAGGGTTAACATCTATGACTGACCCCATTAGTTTTCTGTACTGAACATTTTTTTCAAACATATTTATACCCCATCTCCAACCCTTAATGGTGCTCCCATACAAAATGGTCTTTTTTACAAACTAGGTTCCCACTGCTCCCAGGTTGCCTCCAGACATATCAAAAGTATAACCAACACCCATTTATTTTCCCTTGCAAATGGTTCTTTCAAACATACCTACTCGCTATCTCCAAGTCTTAAGGAGGCTGCCATACAAAACTGGCCATCTTCTATGCGATTGGCTCCCACTTGTAAATGTAGTAGTTAAGTAAGCGAAAAAACATCGTATATCGGAAACTACTGAACGGATTTAAATGATTTATTCAGCGATCGCCAACATTCTTGAGTACAAAAAATACAAAATTAAGTAAGGTTCCGAAATTCACCACCAGAGGGCGCCTCCTATAAGATCGGAGGATGAGGTTGTCAACTTTTGGATTTCTACAAAGAATTAATCAAAATATATGCATGAGCCAAAATTTTTTTGTATAACATTACACCTGTACATTATTTTAGTTTCTAACTATTTTTTACTTTCAATTGCTACGATAATGCGTTTAGCATTTATATGGAACTACGCTATTAATATTTATGTAGTTGTAAGCGTTTTTCTCGATCTTCTATTAATTTCCATCTATTCACTGTGGAATATTTATTATTTCAATTAAATGATATCACCGAGAGTACGCAGCTTCGAGCACTTTCATGCAATTGAACGGTGTACCTAATTTAGTTCGTTGCCGATAGCTTGAAACGGAAATTGAAAACTTCGCAACACTCGAATGGAGCAGTGGATATCGAAGCCGGGATGTGGCAGTGTGAGATATGCATTGTACGTATCGTAGACAATTTAGTGACAAAAATAAATGGATTTTGTATTCTTAGCAGCGGTTACTTTAAAACTCAATTGAAGTTCAATATTTCGCTAACCTGATGCAGAACATTTACATAATTTGACAAATGTCAAACTATTTACTGTAACAAAAACCCTAAGTATTCCGTCAATTTGATGTTATTTAGTTCCATGCACTTGATTACAATCCTGTGCCATGCTCTACGTGTTGCAATATTTCGCTCAGCTTTATCGAAATATCACAGATAGTGTGCATTTTAATTTCCACTCATTCTCGTTGCTTCTCCATTGTGCCTTCACGTTCTGCTGCGTTCCTTCTGTTTTCTACTGTTTTTTGTCTTCTCTCAGCTATTCTTTGCTAAGCGAAAGTTGCACAAACGAGTGCTCAACAAATGACTGAAACGATGCACACCCGCACACCAATGCTCGTACACACACACACACACAGCCAATGTGTGGCAACAACACGAACGTATATTGGAAATCGTTGTGAACGCCTTCGGTGGCGCTGCACAGCTGCGCTGGGCGGTGCGGCCGCACTCACGGAATGACACACAAAAGTGCTCGTATGGATGTATTTGTGTGCGTGTTTTGTGGGCGTGTATGTGTGGGCGATTTAGTTTCAATTGATTCTTGAATAATGATACGATATTTGGAGTTTCCCTTTTGACGGCGGGAGACCACAGAATGGCTGCTGGCTGGGCTGCTCGACCGCCAGACGGCTGGATGCCCTGATCAGTTGCTTCATTAATTCACACTTTGGTAGCATTTTTACTGATTGTAAGCGAACGTCGGCACGTAGTGCGATGTGTTCAATACTGACGCCGGCACGGAGCAAGGTCCTTATCGATGCGTGTGTGTGTGTGTGTGTGTGTGTTTGGTATGCGGTGTGTGTGGCGTATGTATTTGTTGATGCTAGTGTGCGCCTACGTTCACAATGGATAAATTAGCATCTATTTAGGTCAATGATTTCTTTCCTCCTTGATCTGATTGTGTGCCATAATTCTTTATTGACAGATAGGCTACTTACCCCCTTCATCTGGGGAGCCGTCCGCCTCCCACGTCAGGCAGATATGTATTGGCAATTTTATTGTTGTTGTATTGCTTGTAAATTGCCGGAGGTGCTGCACGCATATTAATTTCGGCGGCGCAAAGTGTTTGCACAACGGGGCGTATGAGTGCTCGATGGGATTTTTGTTATTGGATTGGTTGCCGTTAGCGTTCGGTGTCATTTAACTTTGACGCACGTGAAAGCGGTGTGCAATGTCGGCAGTGCCGCACACACTTATGTGCGACAACGGGCGTTGCCAGATGTTGGATATTTATTGGAGTATTGACAAAATAATAACAAAATAATTTTTCTTTTGAATTTTGTAGTTTCTGTTATTGAGAATTATTTTTATTAAGAAATGTGTTTTATTAAAAAGTATTTATTGGAAGTAAATTTTTGCTTGGAAATTCTGTGTAAATCTATTGAATGCATAAAACCAAAAACGTGGCAGCGCTAGAACAAACAGAGTTCGCTCAAAACAATCCATTCAGCACATTTCAAGTGAATTACAAAGACGTTCACTTGACCTCTTTGCTTCTTTATTAATTTGCGAATTTGCGCTCCGTGCTGCGCGTGGCGTCGATGCTGAGTTTCTTCGGCACATCAACGGAATTCGAGTGCCAGTCACGTTTGAGCTGCACACACACATACACAAATACCAATACATGCACACACACATACAAACTCGCAATCATTCCATATGTCACGTGTGTGACGTGCAACAAAGTGCGCACCGGAAACGCAGTCATACCGACCGGAAGCAAACATCGATCGCCTCGATAGAAATACGCAGCCACCCACCAACACACACGCACACAACATACATACATACGTCAAGGAACGTGACTATAAAACGCTGTTCTGTGGTGGTTAAGCAGCGATGGTAATGTGGTGCGAAACGCGCATATGGCGAAACACAGGTCGTTGCTGAGAGCGGCTGCCGTCTGGATATGCTGCGGCGCATTCCGGCTGCTGCTCGCCAGTCCGAACACATACCGCCGCTGTGCTAATTGAAAATTAGCCAGTGCCATTATTATTGAAACATACACAACACATACAAACCAGCACACTCACATCAGGCCGATACGCAGCGCCATGAATTTGCGGGTGCACCCAGGGCGCAATCAGATCGTCATCATTGCTGTCGTCATCGAAATCGTGGTCGGCGCTCGAAAAGGCCTCTTCGCACTTGCCGCAGTGTCGTGCTGCCCAGACATTCCATCTACTATTCATACATGCAGGTACATACACTCGTACATACATATGTATTATATGTTTTCATGTGTAGGTATAGATGCGGTGTGTAGGCCAGTGACTCTCTTAAAGCATTGCAAAGCAATCTGCAAAAATATGTATTCGCTTTGCATAAATATTCGGTCGTAAAATGAAATTCAATTAGGAGGACTTGGGCACTTAGGTGTCGGCATTTTTCCATCTCCTGCAGAAATTTTCATAGAATTGTTCTGTAAGTGTGCCATTGCCCGTAATCGTTTTGATTGGCAGATATTTTATACGAATCCATAGAGGGATTTGGTCGATTTGATTACAAGAAGCAACACTTACAGCCATACGTCTAAGTAAGATGTTTTAATATTTCATGGTGCAAATTGAGGGAGTAGGTGATTGAAATTGGCGATGGATGAAGGGGATTACTCTGTCTGCGATCGAAAGTAAGTGAGACCCTATCGGCGCTTGGTGTGGCTCATTCGAGACAAGTCCTGAATTAGAATGTTAAGTGCTGGAAGATTGGGTGTAACATGACAACGGGTTGTTATTAGCCATACATGTTTGTGTATAAGTATGTATGTAGGATTGATGTGCTAATAGTACGATTGATGTCCTACTCTTCCGGGTAAATGAAATGCCTGAAACAATTTATTTAAATGTATAAAAATATAAAAAAATGTAGAAAAACTGTCCGACTCGTCCACTCTTGCCAGCGTCACTACGACGACTCATCTGTCCTCTTGCGATCCGTCCGCTTTCTCTCGTCTCGCTGTTCGTCCGTTTGCTGTGTCCGTCATAGATATATTTTAAAAGGTCCGTCCGCTCGTTGTCATTCGTCCGGTTCGATCCCACATGTATATCATTTAACAAATGATTTTCTTGACAATGTTTTCTCACGCTAAGATTACTTAAATATCCTTATTTTTGGTACGTCTCATGCCAGTCTCAGGTTTAGAGGAGCAAAATATGGCAAAGGCTCCCAATGAATTTTTCTAGTGTTTATTACTAATGCCATAAGCCTCATTAAAAGGTCACTTGCACAGATCGTGAGTACTGGCAATGAGATTTTCGAAACTGTCCCATGCTCAGAAGATATCCGGGCGCAATCGAACATCGGCCTTGACTTGAAATTATCGCAGAAGACCATGTGAAATGATTCTGGATTCTGAGGTGAGTATCTATTTTTAATGACTTTTATTCGGACATTTTCTTTACATTGCTGCCTTTTAAATTTTTTAGTAAAGAAAGAACCCAGCAGCTAAAAAGTTTTGCTGAAGAAATCATATGAAGAATGACAGTGTCGATATTGGTTTGACAAATTTCATTCCAGAGATTTTGCACCCAAAGAATGGCTGGATTGATTATCATTTAAAGGTTAACATTTACAACATCTCGGACTCCTTGAATGCTTCGCTTTTGTGTTCCATATGTATTCAATGATGTTCGTTTAACGAAACCCATCAATGTGCTATATGCATTTTAAGAGCAACAAATTCGAACCATGAAGATAAATGGATAGTTTGTAATAACGTCAATCGAAAAAAATGATGTTCCAGGCATGAAGAGATAAACCAAATCACTTCAAAAGCTGATATCTCAGAATTTTCTGCCAAATCGATGGAACTGAAACGGTGCGGTGTATTGTGAGCTACTTCCAAGGAACCAAACGATCAACTCAAATGTCGCAATTGTCAGCAACTGAAAACAACTGGACAGATTACATTTTCTATTGGGATGTTTGACTACAAACATGTATGAAGCTTGCACCATCAGATTTTTATTTAGTTCAATATTTGCAAAACTTCTTGCATAGTAAAAATTTCAATGATGACTCTATGAAATCGCATTTGACTCAGCTTTAAGTAATCAAAATTGGCAGAATAAAGGCAAAAGGTCATCGAACGAACCGGTATTGTATTTTCCAGTTGATTGATTTCACTTGGTTGTACTATTGTTAAAATATAAAACCAAATCGTTTTTCATGAAGATCATTTTAAGTTTACACTAAAGTGCGACAATGTAGCGAAAGCTACATGATTCCACACAAGTGTACATTACCGACAACACCTGTCAACCTGGGACTTTTATGAATTGCTGCGTGACCGCCAATGTGCGCCACTCCATAGAAACCATTTTTAATTAAATCGTTTACAAAGCAGCCGAAATTCAATTTATTGTATTAGCGCGGCCGAGTTTGGTCCTTTCGCTGACACGTCCTTGAAACGTCAACGACCAAGTGCCTCGCTCGGCCACTGGTCATGTTTTCATGCGCTCGAATGCGCCCAAATGTTATTGTTGTACATTGGCCGGGCCACTTGCCACCCTCCGCAGAGACGGGGTCAACGGGGGCAGCTTACTGAAATAAAATAACAAAAACAGGAAACACAAGTAGACTGTGTGCCACTTGACCAATTCGCCACATAATGGTGCTTGATGCGCGCCGCTGCTCGCCCGCGACAGCTGTGAAGCAATGCGGTAAGCTGCATGGAACGGTGGCCAAAGTCCAAGTAAGTCATTGTGTTTTGTGACAATTTTGCTAAGTATTTTCTCGGGCACACGTCGCCTCCACTTAGCGCTCCACCCCGGCGCAATCAACTGGCAGCACTGTTTCGGCACATACGCGCGCAATCGAGACTTCTGTCGGAAATATCCTCGATTGGAAGTTTTGAAGTGAATGCAATTATTTGAACATTGGGATTAACCTCGAGGCTGCAACGCGCAGCGGACCAACAGAAATTTAGACGTTAGTGTGTGTGTGTGTGTGTGTGTGTGTGTGCAATTGTGCCTTAAATAAACCAAAAGAATACGCCAAATTGCATTTGGCGCATACGGTGGCAACGCTTTTATGTGTGTGCATGTGTGTGTGTTGTGTGGCCAACGCTGCGCCCATTCGCAAACCTTGACCCGCAGCGAATGTGCCCATTCAGCGTGAACCGTTTGCCGTCTGTTGCCGTTCGCCGTTTTCTCGATTTGTATGCATCCGCTTCCGTGTAGCCGTGCGCTGTCCCTCGGTCGATTGGTCTATCGGTCCGGCCGGCCGTTCTGCTATTCCGTCGTCTGTTCGCGTTTAGAATTGCACTTGAAGCATTCAATTTGGCAAATTTGCCGTAGCTCGCTCACTCGCTTTTTCTCAATGCGGGCAGTTGTGCGAAATCGAAACAAAATGGCTGCAGGTCTGAAAAAAAGCAAAACATTGGAACTTGGGTGGATTGGTTGGTATGTGAATTGTCGGCGCAACGATAACATTATTTAGTCGGTGATATTTGTATGAATGTTTTCAATGTTGTTGTTGTTATCATCGTATGTTACTTGTTAATTCTTGTCGTGACGAAAACAACTCTTTATAGTAAATATTTGTGTTTGTGCAATATTTGTAATTATACTAATAAAAATACATTGTATTGTCTTAGAACTGATTTTTTTTCTTTAACGTACAAAAATAATGCACATCTAAGCCCATTCACACTGACTATATACCGCCGTTGTTCAGCCTCTTTAGTTATATGGGATAGTCGTCTGGTGGCCTTCATTGGCCAAAAGGTCCGACTCCCAAATACTTCAAAATTCAAAGGTCCGCAGAGTTATGTATAACTGGAGCCCTGCGGACTACTCCCACTAATGCCTTGGGTGTTGTGCTTCACCTAATCCCATTGGATATCCTGGGAAGGCAATTGGCCGCAGTGCCCACTATTCTAAATTATTTCTCAGGGTAAACAGGATATCGACGACTGGTATCCTGATACTATTGGACAGCCAATCACCTCTTAGAGCTCTGGATGCGGTCAAAATAACATCAAAGACTGGGTTTCTATGCTGGCTTCCAGGTCATAGGGATATTCCAGGGAACTGTAGAGCGGACGCGCTCGCAAGACATGGTATTACAGAGCAGTTACGCCAAGAGATGAGCACGCTCGGAGTCCCTTTTTTAACATGTAAGCTTCGTACCCATGCGCGTTTTATACACGATACAAATTTAAGATGAATTGAAGGCAACACAAGCCTTCTTGAGTGCCAACTTTGGCCAACCTTAAATCTTCGACGTTCTAAAGAACTCCTCTCATTGTCACTGCCTAATCGGCACCCATGCAAAAAGGATGGGGCTGTTTTCGAACGACTTCTATCGCAACTGTTTGGACAAGGATCCAGAGGAAGGATGACCTACATAGGAAACTTCTTCTTCGGAAGTTTAGAAGATCTAGCTAATAAGACCATACGCCGTCTACTAAGCTTCGTTAAAAGCTCCAACTGGTTTAACGAGTGAGCAATCTGATGCTCGATCTCATGTGGCATCACAATGGGCCGCCTGGCCTACGTGTGTTCCTTCTGGAGCAGCCACACGTACCTACCTACCTAAGCCCAATGAGAATTACGGCTCAAAACATAGTTTAAAGTAGGAGCTAATCAGTCAACTTTTTACTTCGCACTCATTAAAATATAAAAATATGCCCAACATGAATGCTCGAATAACTCGATTTCCCTCAAACATGCTATGTAGGTATTGATAGTTGTCCTCAGTATCGAAAAGTACTCAGTATCGATACGCGCACTTAGGATCGAAACGTAATTAGTATCGAATCAATCCTAATATCCTGTATCACCAAGTATCACCAAGGTTCTACTCGATATCGAACAGTATCGACAATTACTCAAAATCAAATGCTTAAAGTCAAAACGTACCACGGTTCCCAACACAGTATCGACACATCCCATCACTTAGTTGCATCTCAAGCCATCAATTGTCATCCGATAGGATATTCAAACTTAGGCACGCGTCGCCCCTTAATAAATAGTTAAAATATTGTTTTGCGGTGAGTCATTTTTAATTTGTCGTCCCTTCTGCGCATTCCCTTCTGCCCCACACCAACGCTATTCAATTAAACGTAAAACTTTCGATAAGTGCGTAACTTTAAGTTGTCGTCCCTGAGCGTTTGTCGCACACCCTCACCGCGGAGCGCTGGAATGGCGCGATTATTGCACATGTTTTGAACTACGCCCCCAAATCCAACAGCAAATGCCACGATGCTTCTGTCGTTTTTCAAGTGGCAGCCACAATGGCAACATTCGTCGCGGCGGAGTGGCAGCTGTTGTCACCATTTGCCGCAATTGATACACGTCGCCGTTCACCTTCGACAACTTTCGCTTCCGTGCCATTTATTTGCGCCACTTTTTCTTCCTCTATGGCATCGCCCAACTAGCTGCAGGCGAAGGCGGAAGCGTTTTTCGTTATTTGCCGCTTTCTCCCGATTTTCGTGCGTCGAGTAGTATGCGGCGGCGAATGATATAAATGACGCAAACTTTTGACGTTTTCCTATTATGTTCAACACCTTTGATTGATGGATTGTCAGGAGATGCTGTTTGCGGAGCAGTGGGCGGGGTGCGGACTGCGCGGTGGACGCAGGTGACGAGGGTGGCGTGGGATGCTGGCATGATGGGTAGAGGTGGAAGTGGGAGTAAGGCTAGCAGTTGTCGTTGCCTTCGCTGAAAGTTAACACATCGGAAGGTCACATTGCGTCGATCGACTGGTGTTCGCGAATGTCGGTGAGATGGAAGCGATTTTTGGCTTAAGGTTGCGTGCTGAAAAGTTGATGCTTAACTTTTGAATTTTTAAGATGTACACGTAACAGACTAACGAACGTGTTGGCGGTGCCGGGAAGACATAATAAGCGCAAAAGCAATTAATTAAAATAGTTTTTTACGAGCCTAATTCAAGCCTAAGTGTCTCTTGTTCGAGAACTCCCACTTATAAGTCCAGCTGTTACGACATCGATCTGAAATATTGCAAAAATATTTTGAAACAATAGAAACACATCAACCAACGAATATTTTCAATTTTGTAATGAAGTAGGAAAGAAACGCTGAGAGGCCTTGGGACACACAATCACCGGTGGATAAGCTCATGTAAGCCAAAATAAACAAATAACTAATCGCAGAGTGGAAGGGCATCTCCCATACAGTAGTAGTTTGTTCGTTTGCTCAAAAGAAGTGCTATTGCATATAGCTCCAACATAAAATTCGAATACAAAAAACACATATCCCACTTAAGAAGCTTGTGAGTTCAAAACGCCTCTTACAGATGCTTCAAGAAGAAACTAGACTTCCAGAAGAAAAATTCTACTTTTCGCCAGTGGATGATTCGATAACTTTCAGGTGTGCCTCTCGAATGTGTGGCAAACAAAGTACGAAGTACTCATAATTGACAGCAAATATAGAAGATAAGTGATTAGATAACTTTCAGTTGAAATATATTTGAATTCACTTTCTAAGCTTTTTCTTTAGAAGAGCTCAAATCAATGCATTGCAAAAAATCTAGATCAAGCAGCGTCTTAAAGACAATGAAGTCACATTTCTATAGGGAAACAAAAGGAGCTCCGCGGTATCTTCGATTTCCAGAAACCATAAACACTTTGATCTCCCGTTAATATGGGAAATCATTGGTGTTGGACCAATGTTAAAAATAGACAAAATCCATTTGTGCCTTGGAAATGTGACCAATGAAAAATCATTGTTAGTGGAAATAGAAAATTCCATTTATATCTTAAATTTAAGAATTGCTAAGAATTACACGTGATCAAGGAGATTTTGGGTTCTGACTTACTTACTTTTCAAGAAAATTCGTTATAAATTTTCAGGAATATAAAGGATTAAAATTTTCGAAGGACCTTTTCATATCCTTTTTTATAAATAGATAAAAAATCAGTTTTCTTTAAATTCTTGAGCCTTTCCTCTTTCATCTGGTATACATATCGCCATATTCTAACGAGGTTAAGTATTTTTTATATATTTTTTATTTTTTATCCCCTTCAAAATTTTGAAGTCCTTTTAAAAGGACAAAGGATGTAGAAATGAAAAACTGAGTACGCAGTATTACTATGTTTGGTCTCTAGTTTCACGCCCATATGGATTTTTTCCAGTGTGAAAAATGCTGTCGCACGGTGTTATTATTATTATTATCAACTTAACAATTCACATGAGGCAACTACGAATTTTTTGAAACCCCTTTGTGTCAACATTAAGATCCTATAGATATACAGTTTTATGTACGAAGCCGCGTTGGTTAAATTTTGGTGGGCGTTCTAATAGAGCGCAGCGGTTATATGTCTTGAATAATTATTCAGAAATTACTGTACCTGCACAGTCACTGCATTACCGAATCACCCCAATTTGATGATTGTTCTATAAGCGAAGTTTAGTTTGTGCCGCAAATGTGTCTCTTTCAAGCCAATGGCTGCTTATGTTAAGCGCAAATAAAACACACTCAACGGCGGCCAAAAATCCAATATCAGCTTCCCCATCCTCTGCATTCAACGAGCTCGAGCTCACTGCCCTGCGTGTTTATTTGGCAAGATGCCGACTGCTGTGGTCACTAATTGGGCGCGCTTATTGCCTCTGCGCCAGCAACACGACGCTAATCCATGTTTCCAGCCCAATTACCGAGCCAGCGTCGGCATTCGAAGCGGACCGGCGACGGCGGGAGGGTGGGCGTGATACTCGCAATCAAAAATCTATCAATCGATTTGGTGCTGGGCCGCAAATTTCGCTGATTGATCGTATCAGCTAATTTGGGGCGCTTAATGGAGCACAGCGCCATACGGCGCCGAGCGCTTTGTCCGAACGAAACACACGCAAACGGAAATCGCTGACGCGCGGCGAAATTGAAAAGCGCACATGGCTCATATGGATATGAGGCATTAAGGATGCCATTCTTCGCAGCGGCGCTGCCCTTTGGCGACTGCGCTGTGCGCTGGGGGGGGAAAGGGCAAGCGGCCGGGCACTGGACGCTGCATCATTTACTGCGAGTTGTGTGCTGTCGTCTCGCTGCTGTTGCGGTTCGCCGATTTCGCTCTACGCAAATGGTTGGGAGCTGTGCCGGCGGGCGCATGTATCATAATGTGGACAGTTGGCAATGTTGCCGACATGTGACGCTGGACTGACATGTTGCAGCTGCAATCTGCTGTGATGCATTCGGTTCGATCGTCATCATAAACGTGTTGGCCATAAAAGCAAATGCCAACTCGACCGCACCGCACAACACGGCCGCCACAATCGGCGCCCAGAGCAGGACCTCGGGAGACGTGCAGCATGTCAAGCAGGCCGGCCGTGGAACGCACTTCACTCCGGCGAATAATGCGATGCAAAAATGGCAATTGTCGCTTCTCCCGCCCCCGCCGTCATTCTGCACGGCCGATATTATTTTCGACTTTGGGCTGATAAACATTGAGCTTTGTTAATTGGCCGCTTTGTTGCATGCGCAATGCGAGTTTGCAGTTGGCAGCAGCAATCTGCCAGTCTGACCGCCGCCCGTTGTGCGTGTGTGTGTGTGTTTGTATGCAAATGTGCGAAATTCGCCATTAACGCGGTTCACCAAAATGTGCAGCTGCAAAGTGGTTTCTGCCATATGTGCCGAAATGTCTCGCGGCAATGCTGTTGTTGTTGTTGTTATTGTAGTTTATGTTTATTTCACCACATGGTTCATTGCAAGTGCAGAGGATTTGCTTCACACTAAAACCATTTAAAGTTTTCAAAACACCGCAACGCGTTTCTTTTGTTGCTGGTTGGGCTGGTGCTCTCATGTCCGACCCACAGCTTTTCACTGTGAAATGCGAAAATGCGAAATTAATGATGATGACAATTGTTACTCGCACATGGCGAGCTGTGTTGCGTGACAGTTGCAACCAACGAAAGGGGAACTGACACAAACGGATTGTAACATATGAAGTTACCTGATGTAAAATTTGTTGGGAGCTCGTTTAGGAAAATAAAAAAAGCATTTGCAAAAAACTTCAGATTTTATTACACACGTTCAATGTTCGGTAGTTGTCGAAAGTAAACCATGACGCTCACAAGCATGCAATCTACAGCAACAAATGTTCTTTCAGAGACCAATCGCATCATCGTCACAATATTTTAGTTTTGGTTACCACCTGGAGTGCAACCTGGTTCGACCATCGGTTTAGATTTGCAGTTCAACACATACAAAGTAATAAAATTAGTCAAATGTTCCTGGTTTTTACTCCATTCTGTAGCAATTAAATATGTTATGTATAAGTTGAAGTATATATATATGTACATATTAGGGCGGGTTAATTTTTTGTTTGATGAAGCGTATAGCAAAAACGTAATCTATAGGTGATAGCTGAGAAATTTTGCTCAAGAGACCATAGCTCTAAGTCGGATTTGGAGCCCCCCAAAATTTAAAAATAAATTGAATTAAAAATGTAAAAATAGTGTTTTTTTGTTGAAACCTTGAAAATGTTGATTTTTCAGATCGATTTGAAACTATTCCAATAGTAATGCACATTTATTACCAAATTAAATACATTAATAAAAACCATAGCATTTTTAATAAATTGTGGTTAGCCATAAATACAGCAACATAACGAAAGCTCTCTTATAAAAACAATTTCAAAAAAATTCTGTTACGACAAACGCAGCTATTGAAATATTGGCTGCATTCTTTGCTGGGCATCAACCTCTTTTGAAAGAAACGTCCTTCCCACGCCCTTCCATTTTCGTTGATATAAAACTCGTTTCCTTTTGGATCCTTAGGCATTTTCTACAAAGCAAATGTACTCTTGTACACATATAACATTTTATGAAATGTTAACTTTCATAAATGCAGAATGCAATTAGAACGCAGAGCAGTTTTCCGTTTGGTTTTTGTGACTACTGTCAGACTTTTTTGGAAGTCCTATTCCAAATTATTATCGTAAAATAATGTCTCAACATTTCGGAGTTCGCAATCATTCGGAGGTTTGGGGGTTCAACCCCCTCCTAAATATCTGCATCCAGCAAATATGTTAGATTGCACATATGGTTTCAACTGATATTGGGCTCAACACTTTTGTTCGAAACCTCCCCCATTCCACCTCCAATTGAATCCTACGTGCGCCACTGTACATACTACATATACATATATAGTATATAGATCTGCGCATGTTTGTAAGTTACAAATAGTGTTGGAATGAAAATGTTTCGCATGAGAATTCTATTAGCGCAAATACCGGCTGGCAAATTTGATTATTTTGCCGCAAATTTGCTCATCTTCAACTCTGCAAAGGTTCTGCGAAATGCGCTTCTATTAAACACTTGTAAGGACACGCTGTTCCATTAGAGGAGAGAAACCTTGAACGAAATGTTATCCTCGTTCTGTGTCGTCACACACTCGCGCGCCGACACCTACTGCGCGCCGGCTAACAACTCTCGGGGGTCTTAACTTTTGTTGGCGCAACTTATCTGCCAATTCAATTAAATACACAAAAGTTTCAATTAAGAGAAATTACCAGGATCAGTTCAGTGCGGCGAGCGCATTGACGAAAGCCATTACAGTGGCCAATTGTTGGCGCAGAGCAATGCTTGGCTTAGTCGTTGTTGGTGCATTTTTGCGAGAGTGCGGAAAGGAGGCTAAATGGCAAGTTTGCCTCTGTAAAATTAAGCGCCGACATACTTTTTGCCCCGATACCGCTAATTGGATATTAAGCACTGCATGGGCGCAGCGAATGCGCCCCGAGCGCTGCTGCCAAACTTTGAACCTGCGCTGCGCGCCTTTGACATGAATGCGCCCAAAAGAAAAACACCGAAAAACTGAAAGCGCGCAAATAAGTGAAAAGAAGTGCACACATTTGAAAAAATAACGAATGTCCTGGGTTAATTGAAATTCCTCAACTTTCTCAATTAAACTTTTGCCATCTCCCCTGCCAGCGCCCGCCGTCCCTGCAGCGAGCCAGCGGGAATGCGAAAACGTAGTAAAAAAAATATAAAGCCAAACAAGCTGGCGCGCCAAAGTCGGGCGACGTGTTTTGTGGCGTTGATGGCGCGCCGCGGTGCTCCTTTGTGCGAGCCCTTCTCGAGTGATGGCGCTGGCGCACAAAGGCGACTAGCCGTCCAGCAGCCGCTGTGGGCAGTTCGGCAGTTGCGCCGCAACTGTTTTTATTTTGCGTCTTTTAACGCGCCCCTGATGAACTTCAGACGCAAAGATGCTGCGCGTTTCTTTCAATTCGTTCGTCCGTCCGTCCGCCGCGTGCAGCGTGCAACATGCAATCTGGCGTAATAATTGTTGCCCGTCGCGCTCACTCGCTATCATCCGGGCACTCAGTGCCACTGGCTGACGCGTCATCAAAATTTCAAAAGCTTCGGTCCGCCCTGCTTTGGCGTCCGCGCGGCTGTCTGCGGCTGCCTTGTTGCGCGAAATAGAATTCATTGTGTGCACACTTGCAGTCACTGCCGCCGCTCGACAACTTCACCAACGTTTCACCACGCTTAAGTTTCGAGGATTAAATCTTGCGTTTTGGCAGCCTCTGCGCTGCTTGTTGCCACTACTGGTGGCAGCCTGACGAGCACGACGGCCAATGTTATTGCCGTTAATAATATTTATGAAAAAGTTGCAATGCCCCGTGGCAGCAACAACGGCGACGGCGCGAGGCGTGGGGGGGGGAGGGAGGGCGACCCGAGTACAATAGCAGTAACTAGTAGTTGTAGTGGCAGCCGCCTTTTCAGTTGTTGACAGGGACAGGGGACAGGCGCTGTGCTGACTGCAGACCTCAGTTGGAAAAGTTTACCATTGTGTCTTTAATATTCCTGCGCTTTTGCATAAGTTTTCGCATCTTTCCAACGGCTTTGCTCTGCTTCGAAACTCCATATTTACGTAGTTTGCCACTTTGTTCGAGTATTTGCGAGCATAACCAAACAGCAAAGATCACTGTGAGGCAAATTTGTTGTGCCCCAAGGCTTTGTATGCTTAGACGTTAATTTGTATATATTTACATATACCGTAAATTTACAAAAGATATATAGAAACTTTAATTTTTATTTTAAACATTACATTAAAATTATGATAAATTGATTTTTTGAATGGTGTAAATTATTTAAAAATTTAAAAAATTGCACAGTGATTCGTGCCATAGACAAAGTTCAAAAATTTATAGTTTCAGAATCTTTGTTTATTTATCTGTTATTTATTTATTTAATATTTGTTAAACAATTGAATAAAGAATATCAATATATCTATCTATCTATTTAGTCTCAGAATTTAATTAATTTGATGTCTGAAAGTTTGAAAGGTAAAACTCCAACTAAGAAAACCCCAAAAAATCTGTGCAAAAAATTAATTAGTGTGTGCGCAAAAGCGGCTCAAAGTTGAAACTTTTTTCACAAAAAAATGTAAACACATAGTTTCTGTTTTTTAGTCTATTGAGTAAAAAAAATTTTACAAATATATGGTTACCAAGAAGTTGCTAAAAATTTAAATATAGATTAAGAAATGATGTGGCCATTTTCGCTTTTAATGTTTTCTCAAAATTTACAAAGCTGAGGCTTTTACTTTACTTTTAATTCAAAATATTTTTCTAAATTAAAAATCTGAAAATTGGCAAAACTTAAAGGTAAATATCTAAAAAGTATGTGAAAGTATCAGGTGTACAAATTTGCTTCCGCCGTTTTTTTTCCAAAATTAAAAGCTTTATTGCGAAAAAGTGCTTACAGATGTATTATTCAAAGTATTGTCCGTCGCTAGCGACAACTTTCTCCCATCTTTCCGGCAATTTTCGGATCCCGGCTCGAAAAAAGGAGTCCTCTTTTGACGCTATCCATGAAGCAATCCATTTTTCCAATTCTTCGAAGGATTGAAAATGTTGATCTGCCAGGCCGTGTGCCATCGAACGGAATAGGTGGAAGTCAGAAGGGGCGACATCTGGGGAATACGGCGGGTGGGGCAAGACTTCCCATTTCAGCGTTTCCAGGTACTTTTTGACCACTTTTGCGACGTGAGGCCGCAAAAGTGGTCACCACCATGTTTGTCTTCGACATCGAAATCACCATTTTTAAAACGTTGAAACCACTCTCGACACGTTCTTTCACTCAGAGCAGCATCACCGTAAGTTTCTGAGAGCATTCGATGCGCTTCAGCTGCATTTTTTTTCGAATTGTAACAGAAAAGTAAAACTTCCCGCAAATGGCGAGAATTGGGCACATAAACGGACATTTTCGAGCGTGAATAATACGAAAACAAGAACAACTGTCACTGAAACGGCGATGACAATTCGTTAGGCACTGTCCACACTCACTTTAAAGGCATTACCATCTATGTATTTCAACCAGCCTCAGCCGGTACAGCCACCTATCGGAAAACGGCGGAAGCAAAGTTGTACACCTGATATGTTCCTGGATTTTTTTTATTTTAAGAAGCATTCTTTCTTTGTCGGCTAATGTAATTACATCCCCGATCATCATCGATATCTTCTGATCTCAGAAAAGAATTCATTTTGAAAAGTGGTCGTAATACGTATTTTTCGACAAAAGTCATTTTATTCATCCCTAAAAGTATGCAATCAGCATGAAAAATTAACAAATCTGCACAAATGCCAAACATACACCTATTATTATCGCTTTTATTGCAAAATCAGAGGGTCCTGAGACAATTTCTGTTACTCTTTGGAATGATCAATGTTGATGTTACTGATTTAATGTAAAATCTGAAAAATCTAGCCAATACACTTGTTGCTATAGTTTTCAAAAAATGACGAAAATTGCAAATTTAAGTCTCAGCTATTGCCAAACTACAAAAGTTTAAGAAAAACAAAGTGGAGATTTACAAAGAAGAAGAAGAAAAAGAAGAAGAACAAGGTGGAATGAAGAACGGACCACTCCTTCTAATTTTGTCACGCGGTTGTATGTAGTCGAATCACTGTGCACTGTGGACCTCATACTAAAATTTAAAACTGTTAACTTTATCAGATTTTTTTCTAAAAAATAAAAACACTCAACGACTTATTTCTTCTTCTTTCATTTCAAGTGATTTCACCATTTTTTCATAGTCTTGCCGTAACCTTAACCCATTGTTGATTTTCAAAAATTGAAAAATACGTGCCGAGTTATTTATGATTTTGAATATTTTCACAAAATTTGAAATCAATAGGCCTATTAAATGATTTTTTTCTCATTTAACAACTTAACCCATGTTTTGCCCCTTTAGACCCAGGAATTTCAAAAAATTCCGTCTAAGCAAATGTTCTTTTTTAATGTACCTACAGTTGAAATTTCAGTCAGTCAGGGACAAACAATTATATGTATATAGATGGAGGCGTTTCTTCTAGGCGACGACATATAGACGATTGACTATACTACAATCGATTAATCTAACCAACACAAAACATTAGTCTTATTCAGCGAAGTGAATGAAATGAAAAATTTATCAATGAACCGTAGTACAATTTGAGTGGTATGAGACCGAAGGTAACCTGAAGCGTCAAAGTTTTAAGTGCACCTGCGGACGATATGTCGAAACGGAATTACAAAACATGTTATCTTCAGAACTATGCAAACTACTTAAGTCAACTTTGTATTAAGGTTTTCAAGCGTTTACGTTGACGTACTTTAACTGGCTTCCTGACCCATCACATTTAACTTATAACTGATCTAATTAATTTAGCTGTAGCCTAACTACAACTAAATCGGACCGTAATTTGCTGTGAGATCTTCCCGTTTCGGACCACTGTATTTCGACGCCTTCAACGCAGCTCACCAATTTGAGCACTTGTTCGAGGCAAGCAGACACAAAAACCTACACAAAACATGTGCAATCGGCAACGTAAAATTGAAGTTGGCGCAGTTGCAGGGCGCAGATGTCCTCCAGGAGAGCGCCAACTGGGTTTCGGCTTCGGCGAACGAGCGCACTTGTTTGCGTAATCGAATTACAGGCGTCTGACGGCGCGCATGCGGCACACGCCCGACACAGCGTATTGGCGGCGGCAATCAGACGTCGTCCGAGGCGATGGCATCAATAATTCCGCGCAGTCAGTCACAGTAACAGTCGACTGAGCTGTGCTCACAACAAGTTGCAACTCATCGGCGAGTTATTCCGCACTTTGTGATGTTAAGTGGCAGGACGCGTGATCGCAATTCATAAATTTCATTTCATTTTATTTCGACTCGTTTCATTTCTAAGCGCGCGCAGCCACAGCGGTGTGCAGTCGTACGTACTACGGAGCGCGTCTGTAGAGGGGCCCAGAGTGCTGGGGGCGCTACATTAAGACACATTTTTTTTATTATTAAAAATAAAATGGAATCTTCAAGCTTTAGTTAAAGTAATAAACATTAAAGGAATCCATTCAGTGTTGCCAGATAGGAGATTTCCTCGTAGATTTACGAGATTTTAGGCCTTTTAGGAGAATTTATAGGAGGAAGAATTGTTTAGGAGAAAATTTGGGAGATTTATATTTTATGTTAAGAAATTTTTCTGATCCTTAGTGTATTTTAAGAAGATTTTTGATTCATGTATTGGGAACACTGGCAACAAAACATATTTTGGCAACTATTGTCGAAGCACCCGAAGCATTGTGTTAAAAGTTTGTAAGCTTACAAAATGTTAGCTCATTTTATTTCGTTCTCACTTATTTCGCAATGAAATCCCGCCAAAAATGGCATTTTTTATTTAATTAAATTCTTATATGTTTTGTTGTTGTTATGTTTTTCTTTTTAAACTGAAGATGAATAAAAAAGGCTACATTAAAAAAATTATATGTATAGTCGTGTCTGGATATAGTGAACTAATTATTGCAAGGCTTGTTCACAGTATCGAGGTTGTTCACTATGTCAAGGATCACAAATTTTTTTCAAAAACTCGTTTTATTTGCTTAAAAAACACATTTTGTTTTTTGATTAAAATTTTTTTCAATATCCATATCAAAATTTTTGTGTTCACTATATCGAGGTGTTCACTATATCGGGTGTCCACTATACCCAGACACGACTGTATATATTTTTATTTTTTTTAGAAGCTTAATCCTTTTAAAATGACGCAAATTATAAAAAAAATTGTAGGCAAATTTCATTATTTGCTTAAGATTTAGAAGAAAGTCATTTCAGGTATCTGGCAACACAGAATCCATTAGTTCAAGTTTACTGTTACTGACACTGGCAACTGTGGGCCCCTGCATTAGACGGGTCTTGAATCCCCACCTGTCTGGCGAACT
Organism: Melieria omissa; assembly: GCA_963971225.1. Taxonomy (NCBI): domain Eukaryota; kingdom Metazoa; phylum Arthropoda; class Insecta; order Diptera; family Ulidiidae; genus Melieria; species Melieria omissa. Next base: position 86,846,849 of record OZ020268.1, read on the forward strand.
ACGTGCGACGAGGCGCGCGTTTGTTGCACGCCGAACTTTGCCAGCAACCTTAGGAGCACGGCGACAGCGACAACGACAGCAGCGAATGCGTCGCTGTAGTGGCGAGTGGCCGCGTCAAATGTGCTGCCCGAATGACAGCCGCCAATCGGACAGACCAGCACAGACCAGGTCGATAGTGAGCAGCATTTGTGTGTGTGTGGTCCATTGTGCGCGGCGCCCTTCGTTGGGCGGCGGGGCTGGCACTGATTGAAAATCAATGCGAGCGGCAATGCCGGTGCGAAGTTCTCGGCCGCTCGCCTCATTTGCGATGCCTTGCAACACACATTCGTGCCACTCATGCAGCAAGTGGCTAATGAAAGGGCCGCACCTTGGCTGGCGGGTCGCCCCCCTAATAACAGGGCTCGGCGCAGCGGCAACCAATCAGCTACTACGTCTGTCAGCGGCGGCGGCGACCAAATGCGTGTGGACGCGGCGGCGCTTTCGCACGTATCGTCAACTGCATGGCTGCCATCGAGCGGATGTGTGGTGTGCGGCGGGTGCGGGTGGGTGAGTGCGAAAATTGAAAAATTCGCTCCATAGACTTTTTAGTTTTGAAACAGTAAAAGTTTTTTGCAGATTATACAATAAAAAGGCAGTGCGCGAAGATTTATAAATAAAGTTTAGATTGAATTTAACTGACGATGACTTTCAATTACACGCAGAACACGCAGCGTAGGGAACTTGTTGATGTAAAATGGAATTTTATGCCAAGTTAATCATTGAGAAACTTTGAAATCTGCCGGCAACATTTGCGCACTTGAAAATGTTTTGCCATTGGGAAATGGCTCAATTTGCGATAAGAATCTCATTTGCCTGCTGAGGTTGGGAGCGTATCGCTGAAAATTCTACAAATAGGGGAGACACTTGAAGGCAGCAAACACAAAACCTGAAAGTGAAAAGTGGTGCCAATTCAAATAAATATAATGGGATGAGATCTTTATGCTGGAAAGTTTTTAAATAAACATTTTCTCATATAAATGAAATAAAATTGATACAAGTCCGCAAATTTTCTAACCCACTGAGTGTTGTTCCTAAAAAAACAACGTCAATAAAAAAATCAAAAACAAACAGTAGAACCTGTCGGAGAAGTGCACCCAGGGTCATTCACTTCTTGAATCATGGTATTTCTCACATTATGCTGAAGCATACTGCTCAAAAATTCTTTTCATTAGTGGTATTCACATCCGGCAACTATTTCGGCAGAACTGCAGAGTTAAGCGATTTAAACTGAGATTGAGTTTCAAAACTAGCTTATTTTTCTTGACTTAACTCAAGTCCCAAGTAACATTGGGTCTGCTTGAAGTACATTCAAAGTCTACTTGGAGCTTGTAAGTGAAAATCCCCGTTCTTTCCTAAACCTAGGAAATTGTAGTACACATTTTGAATAAGTACGATATAAACACTTTAACATAACACATTTTCAGTTTTGGCTTAATTCTGGCTTTGAAGTTAATTTCTGAGCTTTGATGTATTCAGAGACCTATAGTAGAATTTTACATTCTATTACATTCTTTACATTCTACGATACACGTATATTTTTTTTTTGGTCCCCTCTACCAGAATCCGTTGTCAGAACCTTGTTATGTTTTTGTGTTATGCAGTGTAACAAATATTTTTTTTTTAAATCAAATCCCGTCAATTGGGCGCGATACGCGTACTTTTGATGCCGCTCACAATTAATTTCTTAACCTATTTTGTGCAAAATGTTATCCAGACGCTTGTGCCCACATTTCATTATTGTATTTTGCTAATTGCGTTGGCGGCTGATGGCCAAGAGCCGAGAGATAACGCGATGCCATAGCAACGTCAAGTAGTTTGCCACAGTTAAACGGGTGCAGCAGCAACAGCAAAAGCTAAACAAGAGTAAGCGGCAACGTCAAGTTATGAAAGCGAATGCAGAGATAAATAATGCAACTGCCGGCTATGCTCGACAGCCGGAAGAGTGCAGCGCTTTAAGGAGCAAGTCTGCGGCAATTCCGCAGTCGGAAACGGAACCAAACTTTTGCTGCTGCGTAGCGTAGCTGGACTTGAAAAGTTTATGGCGTGGCCACGTCGACAGCGCCAGTGTGCCGCGGCTTCACGTTTTCATGTTCATATTGTGCGCATTACGTCGGATAACGACGTCAACTCAACACTTGCCAGCGAGCGAGCGAGCGAGCTTTACGGCCGAAGCCCCGCATCGCCGCTTTTCTTCTTCCGTCTTGCACATTGCACAGTTAGTGCCGGACATGGCAGCTCCGAGCGGCAGCGGCCAAATGGTCAGCGGCACAAGAACGAGCGAAAATGATGTTAATCCCCAAGATGAAGCTTTAACCTGCTGCTGCGAAAGCCAGCTGAGCCCCTTTAACGCCAACGCCCCCACATCAGCAGAAGCTCCAATCGTTGCACAAGCAACAACACCAGCAACAACAATAACAAAGCCAGCAACAGCAACAGGCGCTCAAGCATCTGGTCGCATCTGCAATGCAATCGGCCGACGGAAGAGCGCAGCGGGCGGCAAAACTTTTGCATAACTTCTGAATTCAATTCCGAGTTGACTTCTTCTAGAATTTTTGCACATTAACCGGAACAGTGCGAATTTCATGTAAATTATATTTATGACATTTCGCCAGGGAAAATATGTGGCTGTTGTGATTTGGCTGCACGCTGCTGCTGACTTATGAAGTTGTTGCCGAAAGTGGCTCACTTAGTGCACAGTTTGTGCTGGTCATGCACATAAATTAGCCGCTGTACGAGTATGTTGACATTTAACTGGACGAACTGGACGAGGAGAATGTTTCCACTTCAGTTTAGGCAAAGTTATGTTACTGATCGAAACAAACTTTGGTTGCAATCTGTTTAAATAAAAGTTGGCAATACTGTTTGGGCCATTCGAAAACTACGCAGTTACATTTATTCAACATGAGAAAATTGTGGCCAGTTATAAGGCGACTTAGCGGGTTGCGGCCCGCCGCAAATCGTTTGTGCTGGTCTTCTCAGGTGCGTCTGCTTTATCACTAGTTGGGGTTACATTAATTGATGAGAGGATCAAACCCAGACCTGCTGTCCATCTTCGCCATCACCCACCAACTATTGCATCTAACACGATTTCGTTTGAATTTTGCTGTCCATCCGAGTGACATGTCCGTCCCGTTCGACTACTGGGTGTTGATTCGCTATGTTACGTCCATGTCATTTATACGGTTCGATGTTAGATTTTACTTGTTCGTTAGTCGTTGCGCCAATAAGAACAAGACGGAAGATATTGCGAAGTATCTTTCTATCGAGAACTTGAAGATATTTGTGACAGTGTTCTCACTATAACTATTGGAGCACAGCAGTGCCTACCTCCCCGCCCCCACCAAAAATGGTGCAGTTTCCAAATGGAATTGGGCTCAAAAGTCATAAGTTGTACGCAAAAACCTCCAAAATGAAAATGAAATCATGCAAACTTGCTTTGTGTTATTTTTAGTCTTTCGACCCAGAATTTGACCCTGTGTCTCGATATTACTTTTAGGTATTTAAATCGTGAAACATTTGCCTAACAAGTGTGCACACGACATTTGAAGTCGCCTCTTTGTTAGAGTTCTAGAGCTAGTTTACTTTTGAACAATTTGAGCTTAAAACGGGTTAAATAAATTTTGTATCAGTATGTTTTTTAGTTACAGACAAATTATTTAATATTTACAAAATTTAAAATACAAAATTATCACTTTTTGATTTTATGCAAATTATTGGAAATTATTTTGGAGATAGCAGTAAAATTTTTTTAATTTGCTTTGAATTCATTTCTTAAAATATGAATTTGTTCGTGCCTACCTAATTTAATTAACCTAATTTAACCCATAAATCAATCGTAGCTTTTGCTATAAGATGACAAAAAGGTGAAGTTGGAGTCGAAAGGGTTAAGTAAACCTTTCGGCTTCGATTTGCGAGAGTTACCAACCGTTCGGTATTCTTCGGGGCCGACTGGGTTCTGTTAGCCGAACGTGATGCTTGCTAAGTTGTATGGTTTTGGAAAAGTTTACGACAAAAAAATCTTGATATAAGCTGATTATGTATGAAAGGTTGTTTAACCCATTCGAGACGACGATTTTTTTCGAACACAGTCCCCAGGAGCAAAATTTGTTTTCTTTGTATTGTTCATGTAAGAAAGGCTTCAGAAAATTTTAGACTTTTTGGTACACAGTAAAACCACTGCCAAATTTTGTTTTCCTGTACTTTACAGATTTCATTCGTTCCAGAAAAATCTTATTTCGACGACTAGTTTACTAAGAATAACTGATAATTGCGCATTACAATTATTGCACACACGGTGTGCAGACTGTCTTAAAGCCTCGGAAATCCATTGCACACACGGTGTACAATCGGTCTCGAATGGGTTAAGCAATACATAAATGTTTTTGTAATTATTTAACAGCAGTTAAAATGTTCCGTTTTACTGGAGTCAACAGTGAGATTTGGCAAAGACTATCCGAATGACAGCTGGATTATGAGTCGTAGTCGCTCGTTTAGATCAGCCTTGTTCTGTCCATCGAATTGTTCGTTGCGACATGGTGTCAATGCCAGCCAAATTTTTCAGCAATTTGTTTTTATCGGTTTTTAAGAGTCACTTTCCCTGCTAAATTTTCCTATATTTCAAGAAAATATCTTTGTATCATGAAAAGTAAATCATTTGCTGTGATGTTAGCCTTGGTCAGAATTTTCATTTCGTGGCGTGTATCTACTTTGCGAAAAACACTAATTTAATTTCTTGAATTACATACTTTGTTAGGCACTATACACGAAAACTCAAATCAGGTCCATAAAAATTGTTTTTATTATTAATTTTTTAAGATATTATTTTTTCTACTGGACTATATGAAGTGAATAAAGTTAAAATAGTATAAATAGGTATAAATTTTTTAAATATATACATATTTTTTTTATTAATTTTTCACTCGTACACGATTCTGGGCCGTTATTTTCGCGCATATTTTGGTGTTGACAGGGGCTAGTTCGCGTAGGGTCGACCTTCTCCAGGTGTTTTTTGGTCGACCGCGACTTCTACTCCTTTGCGTGTTCCAGTCTACGAAAACTCAAATCGGGTTCATAATAATTCGTTTTAATTGATTTTTTAAGATATCGATAAGTCGGCTATTACCCCGTTTGTACCACAGCTCAAGGCGCTATGAGTCAATACGCATCGACTCAATACAGTAGTGTAAACACGATTTCAAAGTGTTTTGAACATTTATTTAAGTTAAGTTCTTAAATTTTCAATTCGCTTCGAAAATATGTATAAACGGTTAAACATTTTCAAAGTGCTTTGAAAATCAGCTGATTTTGGTGTACACTTACTTTTTTTGTGCATTTTTGTGCATTTTCAAAGCAAGCAACATCAACTAATATTCATTAGACGTCAAAAACGAAAAAATTAAATTAAAATAAATGGTCTGCAATCAATTCGCTTCTAAAATCAATGTGCATACATACTTTATGTATAAACACCTGGCTCGAAAACGTATCGAGTTAATGCGAATCGACTGGGACCGTCGTATAAACGTGGTATATCTTAAAGTAAATTTAGTAAAAAAAAACAACACTGTTTAGCTTTTTTTCCATTTACGCTTAATTTTTCCATAAATTGGTAAACCACCAATAAATTTCTGTGGGACCGTAAAATGCATTGGGAGTCTTGGAATTTGAAGCGAGCTCGGCCAACTCCCTCAACTCGCGCTCCAACCATTATACAAGGACGCAAGGACTGACACCTCACTTTTGACCTCAATCAACTCCAACAATGCTTTGCTAGTTATGCACAATTGTGCAATGCTTAAATTGTAATTCCCTGCTATAACACGAAATTATTCGGAGGGCGCAATTCAGAGCTTTGGCCGATTCTACTTTAGCTAACTTGAACAACACGTACGCGAATGATTCAATCACACTTACGTGCACACATGTACACCGAACACACACACATACATGTGCAAGAGAGGAGCATAAAAATAATTCAACTATCAAACTCGCCAGAAGCATTAGCTACAGTGTTATCACGGGGCCAGATCGGGACACATAACTGGTGGCCGCATGATGGCAGCTGCCCGGCGCAATGAAACAAACTTAATTTGGTTTTAAAAATGTGTCCGAGGGGCGCTTCACGTCCAGCTCGGTACTTCACTGGTTTAACGTGGCTGTCCGTCCCAGGCATTTACTGGCACATTAGTGCAGGCAGACAGCGGACGCGGCGCTTGTATTTATGTACTGAACGTACTAAAGTGCGCTTAAACGCGCATATGCATTGCATATGTACGTACGACTGTGTGTAAGTGTGGACTGTGCAAAGTATTTTATTTTTGTAGATGTGGTAAGTTTGCTGGGTGAAAGTGTCCCTTGAACAGGACTTGATAAGAATTTCCGAAGCGTGAGTGGCCACTGCGGCAGTAGATGTCAGTGTTTTAACAATTGCGGTCGTGTACCGTAGAAGTGTCTAGTTGCGTAGTTCATTATCACAGAACTAAAAAAAAATAATAAGTTCAGCGCAAACCAATTCGAGCTTCATGCGTAGGTGGCTGTTAATAGTCACGCGTCCTTAACAGGTCAAATGTTAGTGTGTCCTGCACGTTTCCTCTGTGGGGGCTGACACAGTTGGCGGCTTTTACCTTACTGCCGCGCGACCCTAACCGCAGCTGCTGAATAAACTTTTCCACTTGCCAGATACATTTTTTCGCCGTCTTTCAAAAGTGTGCGCTGATGTCTTTCCCTTCGGCGTATCCTGTCCGCAGACGAATACTCCGGCAGCCAGCGCGCCAAGCAAAAACTATCGCGCGAAGCAACTTTTCTGTAGCGCGTTTGGTTTTCAGTGCCGCGTGTGCGAGATGTCAGCGCGCATAAAAAGACGCTTAAGTGTATCTTGCGCACTTAACTGCAGAACTTTTCTGCTGCTGTTTTTGCCGCCGCCGCCCCTGCAACATTGCGCCCCGCACTTTTTTTCACTTATTCCGGGCAGCGTGGAAATTGCGTGGGATGTCCGTCTAATTCAACTTTTAACTTTAAGCCGAAAATTATAGTGTAGCTTATCGGTGTCATTGCGACCCGCGAGTGGGTGGGGTTGAGATCGGGGTGTGTGCTGCCACGTTTTTACAATTTTAATTGCAGTGCTGATGATGAAAGCATTTAATTGCGCTGCGCTGTCCTGTGTCCCTGAGCTCTGTGTCCTGTGTCCCTGTGTGCGCAGACTGCAGGAAACGAAATTTCAGCATTAATTCTGCAGCGGAAATTCGGTTATCTGACGTTTTCGGCCCCCAACTACAAACGGAAATGAGCGACGAAGCGAATTTCGAATGGCTGGTGGACTGTTACCTTTTTTCCCGAATTCAAATTGCTAAATAAAAACAATAGTTGGCAAACACAGCGGCAGCAACACTTGCGAAAAATCTGAAAAATTATGAGCTGCTGCTGCAGCAGTTGGACGCGTCATATGTGTGGCGACGGCGAACGTGCGAAGGCGACGAAAGAGTCGAAAACAACGCGCGACAACGCGGTGTGCAAGTGGGCGCCCCGCGCTTCTGCTTGAATATGCATGAGCGCGTTGCCGTTTGTTTTTCGTTGTTGTTGTTTTTTTTTAACGCCACCAAGTATGTGCGACATGTTCGCCACGTGACTAACGAGGATGTCGCTCAACGCTCATCATCCACTTGGCGTCCGGCGCTGCAACCCGGACCCTGCCGCCCCCTTTCGCGCCTTGGCAGCCGCAAACATCGGCGTTGGCTTTCGCGGTGTGGGGTCCCCTTCGCACCGCCCGTTCCGGCGCGCAGTCAGTCGTAGTCGAGTAGTGAAATTAGAACACTTTTGACGTTCATTTCCCACTGTAGAAAAATTGCTCAAGTGAACAAACTGCGCGCGTGTATCTGAATTAATTCATGCAGATTTTTTATTTTACGTATTCGCCTTTGTTCGTAGCGCGCCGCTGTTGTTGTTGGCGGTGGTGTTGTTACTGCGGCTGCTGTTGCTGTTGCTGTTTTCGTTGCAACTTTCGTTAGCAATTTTTCGTTTTTACGTTTTTGCATTTTTTGCTCGTTTTTTCCTCCGCAGGGCTGCATTAATTATGCCAGTAAACATTGCAGCTGTTCGTGGTTAAATGCAGAAGGGGCGCGCGCGCATGTTTTCAGCGCGGTCGCACTGTGCTGTGGTGCGGCGCGCAAAAACCGCTCGCAAATGAAAAGAAAAGCCCGCAACTTGCCACACTTTGTTGCACGCTTTTACCTATTTACAAAAAAAAAAATAGTTGCCGCTTTTTGCCGCCAACTTTGCCGAACTTCAAAATCACACACAAACACAAATTTTTTTTATCACTCAATATTGCAGTCGGCACATGACGGAAAAGGACTCATTGCATTGTAAATAAATGAATAGCAAAATATGCACAATGCGGCGCAGCGCAAACTCGTCGGCATTGTCGTCGGCCTTGAAGTGAAAAAGTCACCGCGGACGGGGCACAACACATTGTGTGTGCCAGCCCGACCAAGTGCCAGCGCCCGTTACAAGTTTATGAATTTCGCTTTAAAATGTCAGGAAAAACAGTTAACCCACATGCTGACAGAGTGCGTGTGTGTGTGTGTGTGTGTGCGCGCGTGTTTTTGACGACGCAATGCGGTGCGTGCACAGTAAATCCTGCTTAAGTGTCACAACGTGACGAGCCTAAATGACTTGACTCGTTTGGTTGAAAGGGGCAACTGGGCGCTGTCGGTTCAGATTTAGGGCAGTGCAACATCGGATTACATGGTTGGGTGGAGGTCATCTATCGATTTCTGATCAGCAGGTTGATCACAACTGTCGTCGCGCCAACTGTCTTTAGACCGATTGCACACTACAGACCGATGCACAGTGTTTCCAGTAGAATTTTCGTTTTATATGCGGCTTTTTAATTTCAGATACATATATTTTTTATTTTTATATCTATTCACATAATGGAATACATAAACATATACATATATACATTAAGATATTTAATAATTCCAGTTTGAGGAGTAAACGGGGACAAATAGATGACCTGCAACCTACCTATAAGTTTATTTATGCTGCTGACATATCTGCAGATCTATGGATTGATTGGTGCAGTTTGCTGCAAATTTTGTCAAAGGCGTTGAACGCGTTTAATAAGTTCTTTTTGACAGTGATTTATTAGTATTTTCTTGTAGAAGAGAAGGTTTGTCTAAAAAGTTGAGATCTCTGTTGAAATGGAGAGATGAAGGTCATCTGAATATTTGAACGGATAGAAGAACATGAAACGTAATTCGTTATAAAGAAACTGATCTACAATTGTATACCGTTTCCGAACAAATTGAACAAATTATTTACGAAAGAATCGTTTTCTGTTTCCTACATATTTTGTATTAGCTACGGCAGAGATTCGGACCTGAGGTATACACTTGTGGTCCAAAGCACTAAAAATTTGAATCACGGTGTTTTTGCTAGAAGGTGTTAAAAATTCCCCAGTCAAACCATTCTGGCTAAGCCTTTGTCTCCGTGCAATATTAAATCAGGCCTTATGCAATATCACCTGATTAAACACGTTCCATGATTTAATGAGACAATTAAAAATTAAAGTTTCTCCATCAAAACTGATGTTCTCCGCCTCGAAGTAATCCCTATCGACTGCAAGGCACCGATGCCAACGCATTATCCTGCAAAATTGTCGAGTTGAATCTAATTGAACTTATCCGCCGAAATAAACGCCGAACGTACCCTTTATCACAGGCAAATTTAGTCTCATTGGTTATTAAAATAATGCCTAACAATAACAACGTAATGTGATGTGATTAGTACACATCTATGGTATATATGTAATAGAAAGTGGATGTACATATGTGTGCAGCCGCCGTAGCTCAGCTGGCTAGTGCGTTGGTCCGCGAGTCAAATGCGACGCTCGAACTCAGGCTCAAGACTCCGTTGCTGCTAACACCGAAAAAAAAGAAAAACAATTTTTCTTTCGGCGACTGTCCTTTCAGCAGGAAATGGCAAACCTCTGAAAGAGTAAAATTGCCTATGAAAAAGCTACCAACTCGCAGTTCGGAATTGGCATAAAACTGTAGGTCCCTGTAGGATGGTTGCAGGTAGATAGGCCTTAGTCTCGTAATCGGGCTGTCGTGCCAGTCAAGAAGAAGAGGAAGGGTGTATGTGTGTAAGCGATTCACGCTCAAACGGACCGGCTGATTTCAATGGAGTTTTTTTTGTTGGATTCGTATTGAGTCAGTTCAGGTCGTTGTTTAACCGTGAATTCTGAAAAATTTCAGACGGTAACTTTGGAACCATAAGTCACACATCAATTATATTCACTTCGAACTTACTACTTAGTCATGTCCTTCGACAGTGGGAATGGGGCGGGTATTGGACGAGGAGTGTGGCACCCATAAAAGCCAACTCTTTATAATGAAATATCTTCGAAATTGTAAGGTGCACAGCATTGAAATTTAGTATAGCGTCGTCCCATAGATACTTTGCTGAACTATAAGTCACAAAGCATTGCAATTTAATACGAACCTACCATTTATTTATATCTTTCGACACAGGGAATGGTGCGGGTATTGAAAACGGGGGCCTGGCAACACACATTTAACTTAAATCTGACTCAAGCGCAGTCCATTTATTTACGGAAACTTAGCAGGAACATTGCTGATTTGTGGGCTTCGATTGCGTTAATCTGTAGCTCTTCCTTTAGTTGGTTTTCTTCGTCAATTTTCATCGCCATAGAATCGCCATCTCGCGTATTTCATTAAAAAAAACAGATGTTGTACCAGACAAAATTGGCCGGGTCAGCTAGTAATTTTCATAAAATGAAATGTGAAAAGTCAGAACTTAGTTTTGCCCAAATTAAAGTCAACAACACTCAAACTTTGTATACCTGAAAACATATCTACCGTTTAAAAAACAAGTTGGATGAATTTAAATACTTCCATCAGCTCAGCCAATGACAACACAAGGGCTTTTTATTCAATGCGCCGAGCAAATATCATTGAAACCGAAAGTTTACGAAATACATGTGAAGGCACTGGTCGAATTCGTGCCGCTGCAGGTGTGCGTCTTTGATCGGTGCAGCGCCGTTGCTGACCGCGTCACAACCAGCGGCATGCAGCGGAATCTTTCATAATAATTGCAGCAATTAAATACGCCGCTGTTGGATTATTAATCAAAACTGCGCGGCCTGCCAGTCGCTCATTAATATAAATTGCAAAAACGCGCCAAACGGAATATCTCGGTTAACAACGTACGAAATTAACTTTTGAATGACACTCACACACACACACACGCACGTGCGCCCACCACTATTGTCACGAATGCAGCGAGAGATACGTGTCAGTGGCATAAATATTAAAGGGAACGAAGAGCGAAGGCTGCGTGGTCTGCGCCGCCTTCGCCTGGAAAATTGTTGCTGCGGCATGTGGTGAGCCGAAGGCGGCGGCCAGTTTTTCACAATGGAATTCTTTACAATTAATAAAAACGAATTTAAGGTGACATGGCTTGCTGTCGTTCGGCTGTGTAGTTGTTGTTGTTGTCGTCACGCGTGTTGTTGTTGTTGCTGTTGTATTCGTATGTAATTGCCGTGCTGATGGTTGCTGTTGCCACGGTTGATGTTGATGCTGCTATTGTTTTGGTTGTTGTTGTCGTTGTTGTGGCTGCCACTGTCGACGTCAAATGCGGGCGTCGAAATACTTTGGAAATTGCCATATTATTCAAGGCTGTCGCGTGCATTCTTGTGGCTTCAGCGCCCGACGCCGCCAACCACCCGCTCGCACACAGGAAATCGTCTGCCTGCCTGAGCTGCCATCAACCCAGTCGCGCTGTGTGCTTTCAGCGCCGAACAACAACTTTGTCGATGTGTTGCCGCAGCCGCAGCCACTGTCTGTCGCGCCAACCTAGGCGCGTATTTAACATTTTTGAAATTTCTTTTATGTAGATATTGTTTGCTCACAGCAACCGCGTGTGCGGGTGGCGTGTTGTGCGATGTGCAAAGTAATGTTGTTGTTATTGTTAATGTTGCTGTTGTTATTACTGCTGCTGTTGTTTGTGTTGCGCTGTTTATCCTTTTTATTATTTGCCTCACAATTTGCAACATTAATTTTAATGCGCGCGTAAATGTGGGAAAACTTGCACTGCTGCCCCGCCGCTGTCGCCGTTGTCGCCCGCTGGAAAGTGCTGACAAAGCGAGTGTGCCGACAGCGCCGCACTTTATTTGCACCCAGGGCCCAGTTTGCATTCGCCGAACACATTAACGACGGCACCGACACGACCACATCTGTCAAAATATAGAATCACAACGTTTTTTGGAAACAATTATTTTGACGATAACATGGCTACACGACCACCGACCACAGTTGTGTCTGTCGCCATCATTGAAATGATTTCTATTTCACAGGAGACAACACATCATTGCTTCAAAAGAGCTGATTTTGTTGGCGTTCTTTGTTGTTGAAATTGATTGCATAACAATAAAATGGATATAGAAAAATGCTTAATAAAGGAGTTGCACATGGCTACATTATTTTGGTACTGTCGCCGCCGTTTTCATTATAGTCAAGTAGTTGAATACATGGCAGCAATAGAAGCCGACGAAGCCATCTTGTAATAGTTTGACGCTGGCGCTGCCGTCTCCAATGTGTTCGGGACATTAGTCACTGCAGCGTTCGCAATTAAACGCGCATACTAAAATTTGTGCATAGTTTTGTTCAAAATAAAACTACCGAAATTACACATTTCATTGCAAATTTCAGCTTGAAGCGCCTAAACGCATTGCATATGTATGTAGTTTTGTAGGCTTCTGGGTGCTGGAATATACACTCATACATACATTTATATGCACGTATGAATGTGTGTGTGTGTGTATGTTGTAAATTTGTTGCAATTTATGCATTGTGCCTCATTTAAATATGCCGCATGCCGCAGCTGCCGGAATTTATTGCGAGCTAAAATAAATTGCAGCCGCACATTTTCATATTGGCGGCCAAACGAACGAACGAAGCGACCGACAGCGCCCATATTTTAGCCGCTTCGACATTTAGTCAAACTCGTCGGCCATTTCCGCTCATAAAACGGGTTTATGGAATTTAGAAATTCGCGTTTCATCTGACACGCGAAGCTTTAGTGGAATTATATATTTAAAAAAAATATATTTTGTTCTCCTTCGATGCTTGATTACAGAGCATAAAAGCTGCGTTGGGTCGTTAAGTATGAATAGGGTATAACAGTTGGGCTGAAAAGTTCGTATCGTTTTATAGAAAACTCATTTTTTGGGCAAAATTCGATTTTATTATTCAACATAGTTGCCATCGAGGGCGATACACCGATTATAGCGATCTTCCAACTTTTCAATACCATTTTTGAACATTGCGTTCATGTTTTTTGTCGATTGTGAGCTCGCGCGGCACCCACTTTACACATAGCTTTCGCATACCCAAATATTCATGAACGATATGTCCAACACGTTCCTTTGATATCTTTAGAATGTCAGCTATACAAATCAACCTCAATTTACGATCTTCCAAAATCATTTTGTCGATTTTTTTATGTTTTCGTCCGTAACAGCCTCTTTTGGACGTCCACTGCGTTCATCGTCTTCGGTGCTCGTATGGCAATCAATTTAGCAAACCACTTACGAATGGTTGCCACTTTTTCGTATCAGCAGCACTTTTTTTCATCAAAAAATAGTGTTTCATTAAAACACGAAATTCCTTTTTATCCATTTTTTACAAAATAACAAAAGTTGCTTCACTCAAAATGCTGTATCTCACAAACTAATAATCAGACAGCTGTCATATTTATACACGTTTCTTTTGAAGGTTGGTACTACCTAAAATTGATACGGATTTTATTCTAGTGGCGCCATCTCATAGAAACGATACGAACTTTTCAGCCCAACTGTTATGTGGCTCTCGATAGCCTGGCGTGAGTGCACTAGGCTATCATTCCAAAGGTCGTTGGTTCGACTCCTACCTGGTGCATGAACTCGCACTCTTTCTGTCCTCGAAATATTCCACCGCCCTGTTCAAAAGTTTCTACCCGTCAATGACCGCTTCCCACTCACTCTCACGCAATATTACGCGGAATCAGGCGCTGTGCGGCTGTAAAAAACAAAACGAATATACAAGGGGAAGTGGGCATTAGCGTGAAAAAAAATTTTCTTTTAAAAAATAGTAGTCGGTAACGTAAATAAGAAAGTCATAAATAAAATTTATGAAGCAACTTGAAAAAAATCTCAAAAAAAGTAATTATCGACAATGCAAAAAAAATGTGTTTTTCACAACAGTTTTAACGCAATGTAAAAATTAATTGTCAAAAATAAAAGTTCAATTTAAAAACAAAATTTATGTTGCATTTTAATAAAGGGTTTTCCAACAAGAGGTGTTATTTTGAATCACCCGGTATTTCGGTAGCTGTCACTTTTCAAGCATTTATACTTTGACATTTGATAAGTAGAAACTACGCCATTACTAAAAATGGAACGATACACGCTTCAACAATGCATTGAAATTATTAAAATTAAAAAAATGGTGAAAATCCTGCAGTCACAGTTCGCAAAACTAAAGCATTTTTGGGTCGTCGTGAAGCACCTTGTCGGACCGCAATACAGAAATTGGTGAAAAAATTCGAGTTGTTGGGACAAGTTAGTGATGTGAAGAATAAAACCCGTGCACGTCGCTCAAGAACTTGGGTCTTAAGGCTTATAAAGTCCAGTTAACACAAGAACTCAAGCCGACCGATCATTAACAACGTCGTGTCTTCGCTGATTGGGTCCTATGGGTGTTATCTCTGTAAGAGGTGATCACAATTGGCCACCGAGATCTTGTGATTTAACACCTTGCGACTTCTTCCTTTGGGGCCACGTGAAATATAAGGTGTACGCCAAAAGCCCAGCGTCGATTCAAGACCTCAAAGATAGAATTCGTGAGGCTATCGAGGACATAGGGCAGCCACTTTGCGATTTGGTTATGGAAAGTTTCATGGATATGGTCCTGTAAGCGTGGTCGTGGTGGCCATTTGGCTGATGTTGTTTTTCATTATTAACGCCATACCTTCCTCATTATTATGAATTAAACATCCGATCATTTATCTCAAAAAATTGCATATTTCTTTGAATACTAAAATAACACCTCTTGTTGGAAAACCCTATAGTTGCATTGGAGTTATTTGCTTACAAAACTTATAATAGTTAAATCCCAGGTGACATCTGCAGGCTTCCTTCAAAAGTTTTGAATTTCGTGTGTTGCACCAAGTATTGCAAACTAAGCACAAAGAACCGCTCTCAACTGACTGCAATCAGTTTGTTAACTCTTGAACAAATTTGCAATCTCCAATGCAAAAGATTGTTAAAAGGGCTAATAACTCTGAATTTCGTATTTTGCAACAAATATTTCAACCTAAACAGAAGCAGACCGCTTTTAATTGATGGCAAATGTTTGCTTAGTATTGCGCAGATTTGCAATTTGAAAAGCACGAGATTGTGATTAGAGGGTTTTATCATATTGATTATGCCGCTGACATATCCGAGATTGACCCAAAAACCCTAATACGCTTCATCGCTGGTTCAGCCTAGTTTAGGACCTAAAACAAAGGCGTGGAGATATTGAGTGGTACCACAATGCCTTCATTTGGCCTGAGTGTACCCTCATTCAAGAGATGCTACTCCTACCGGTCTATGTGCGTAAAAATAGACGCACGCCGCCCACATTTAGGTACTGCAACTATGCAAGAATGCTAGTCAAATGCGACGGTCGAACCCAGGTTCAAGACTCCGTTGCTGCTAACACAAAAAAAAAGAACACAACAAGTTTTCTTTCGGCAGCTGTCCTCTCAACAGGAAATGGCAAACCTCTGAGAGTAAAAATTTCCTATAAAAAAGCTCCCAACTCACCGTTCGGAATCGGCATACAACTGTAGGTTCCTTCCAAAATTCACACGCACAACAAGGTTGTGGGTAGCTGAGCCTTAGTCTCAATGCAAGATTCTGTCTGATTTGGGGTAATTTTAATATTAGCCATTTAGATATTTTTAATAATAAATGATCCTAACTGACTGCTGAAATAAAAATTTCTTATTTTGTACACATTTTTTACTGTGGTTTTATTGTAAAAAAAACCTACTTGTAAGTACTATGAAGAAATTTTCTAAAATTCAATCTTTAAAACTTGTTGAGAAGTTATCTGAGATATCTGATTTACAAATACATATAAACAAAAAATTAAGATTATTAAAAACATAATTAAAAAAAAAAACATTTTTGCACCTATTTCCTGTCTGCCTGCCTACCTACATCTTTCCTTTCTTACTAGCTGAGCAGAATATTTCCAATCAAATGTGTCAATTAATTCTTTTCAATAAGAATTGAACGTTCTTGATATGTGAATTGTTTTTATTAATATTATTTTTTATGTGTCTCTAAAAGGTAACTCTCAACTAAACAGATTGCGTGCTAAGACAGCTTTGAGTGCTAAGTAAGTAGAAAATGTGTCCATTAACATTTCGATACGATTGTCTGTCGTTATGGGGCAAACGAAATTGTGTCTAATTAAGTGTGAATATTCGGGTGTGATTGGTCACGCTGGCCCTCGAGTGTAACGTTCTGTACTTATTCGAAAAGTGAGCGTTGGCATTTGGCATGGCCGCGACTTTCGCTCAAATCCCTTTGGACTTTGCACATCAGCGGCGATGACCCCAGAAATTCCACGCTTAGACAGCGCATTGTCGCATTAAATTTGCCTGTTTTCCCTGGTGGGGTGGCGCACGCTGGCATTCTCAACCCCCGTCGTGAACTGCGTTTAACAGTCGAACACGGCCACCAATGTGCGCGTCACGTGAATACGCACGGAATGCACATCACGGACGGACGATTGCGTCAACAATTTGACACAATAACTTATGATGTTTCATGGTGAAATCAAATTTTCTTTAACGATTTTTTTCCATAATAAATGCTTGCATATTCCCTGATGTGAGTGAGACTTGGGCTTCGGTTAATGTTATGATGTGGTACACTCTAAAATATTTCAACACATTGCGAGCATAAATACGGCAACAGCATATTATATTGTAAGGACTATTTGATTTGATCATGGGTCCTTTTTGAACTTAGGGAAAATTAATTTAAAAAAACTTTAATTTTCAGTTATTTTTTTATAAAAAATATTATATATTCTATGGAAACAGATCATCAATGTAACTTTCTTAAAATGTTCAGCTAATTTTTTAGAGTGTACGAGTAACGAGTAAATTCAAAAGCGTGTCTAATTTAATTTCCGTTCACTTAGTAACTTAAGTGACTGGCACTAAAATACAAACAAAGTCCTTTTTAATGCCAAGTGCAAATATTCTATTAAATGCAGACGTTTGAAATTGATGTGCAATTTATTGAGAAAAGGAATCATTGGGCCAAATTTTATGATACGAGTATGTGAAATATTTATTTTACGAGTTCTTTTTGATACAAATAGTTGCTGGAAAACTTTTGTAGTGAAGTTGGTATTCAAACTTTTTTGAATTGGTAATGATCCCAGCAGGTCTTACGTCGCCGATTCAAACCAGGATTTGAGATAAGATCAGGTTTAATGTCAACGGCTTTGGCTTGACATTGTTTTTCTTTAACGAAGATTTCAAACGTTCCAGTGATTTTTAAGATACAACTGTAAGCAGTGGCTGATTCAGGGGGGCGGGGTTGGGGGTTGAAACCTTCCCGAAATGTTAGGATTGACTTTAAAACTACATAAAAATTAAAAGGAATTCTTTGGCATTTGATGAATATTAAAGAATTATTTTTTGAAACCCCCCCAAAATATTTTTGTGAATCCGCCCCAGACTGTAAGCATATATTTGTCTGTCGTTAAAGTTTAATGTCGATTAGCTACGGTGGGCTGGTTGTTTTTTTTATAATCAATAACTTTACTCCTCCACAGTTTTCCCATTTTTTGCTACTCTTGGCTGTCAAGAAATGTTTCTATTAGGTGTTAGCTGAATAGTGAATTGAACCTATGGCCCTTTTAATCAAAGCTTTAAGCATTAACCACTTCGTCATGCAATCGAAGTTTTCCACCATTTTCCTTGAATGAGTGTAAGCACTCATTTCTTCTTTAGGAAATTGGCTGCACCTTTGACCAAAAATGACAATGCATAAACCGATATTTCGCAAAATCGCACATCGCAACATTTCAAATGCAACGTGCAACGCGCGTTCAAAGGATGCCAAGTGCGTCAGTTCGACGAGTTCGGTCATGAATAGAGGATAATTGGCTCATGGGTTAACGGCCCAAAAGTGATCGGATACCGCAAGAGGAGTTGGGCGAAGCGGCATTGGTGACATGCGCATTGATGAGGTGACCGTGCTGGCCAAATGTCACAAGAGCAGCGCAGGCAGGCCGTGCGGATGCCGGAAATGTGATGTCAACGATACGGACCGGCGACGGCGGCACAACTTTCGGAGCCGCGCAGGCAGAGTGTCAACTGCATCCGCGCTGAAAGGCATTTGTATGTCCTGCCGGCAGCACCTCCACTTTCTTTTTGGCCGCACGTGACCCGCATCCCAACGAGCAGCGCACATTCGCGCTGACTGCGCCGCTCGCACTCGCACGACAGTCGCTCCCGTATGTTACGGCGAATGGAATTTTGAATTTGATTGTGTGGCCGGGCAATCAGACGGCGCCCAGCACTCACACCCGCGCCCATCATCTCAGCAAAATAAACGCCAAGATGTGTGCATCATCACCAACAACAACAATAATAATTGGGTACCTACAGACTATTTCCAAAAAAACGTAAAGACACGCACACACACAAACCTGCACATATGTATGTACGTAGGTCCGTGCGAGCATCGGCACAAAATGGAGATTCATATCACCACGAGATTGATGTACGTCGCCTGGGCGCCGCGGCAGTTGGGGCGGGCCGAACCGGCCGACGTCCTCTGCACGAACGACATCGAAGTGCCTGTCACTTTGGTAGTTGAGAGTTGGCTGGTTTTGTCGTTGTTCTTGCCGCCGCGTGTTATTTCCTGTGAGTCTAAGCCGTTATCTGGCGGCCGGTCGGTGGGTGGCTCTTCCATTTCATAGCCACATTCTGTTTAATAACAGAATTTTTTTCAAGTCCGTTATGGCTTTGTGTACGTAGGAGTGTCTGTCTGTGTGCCTGTTTAGTTGATTGTTTGTATGACTGTGTTTTGGTTGTCTCGTTTTCTTGTCTGAATGCTGTCTGCCATTTTGGCGTGCAAAATGAGTGGATTCGCTGCAAAAAACAATAACAAAAAGGACAACGAAAATGAAAACGGAATACGAGCACTTGAAGGTAATTCGAATAGTTGGAAAAAGCTTTAATGCCGCTTTGTTGACTTTGTGCGATTACGTTGTTTTTGCTTTGGCACTTTAAGCGCACATACACACACACATACATATGTACATAAATCGCACGTGTGCAGCAGCTGCGCCGTCGAACTCCTCCTGACTGCAGGAATAGCAAACTATCCACTGCTAATATGCTCGAAAATAGTAAAAGCAATTGCTGAGAGCCTTCTATGTGGAAAGTGTTGGGACATTTCGACCCCTAATTCGAAAGGCGCGCGCCTGCTGGCTGTTTACCAACTCTTAAGCACTTCTACAAAAAGCGATTGCATGCACTTAAAAGCTTTTTGACTTTGAGTTGCTTATCGCTTAAGGAATCCGCTTGATTCGAGTTTTTCAATCGATATCATTTTGGGCAACTGCTCAGCGCCCACCGCGGCAAGTCGACGTTTCACGATTAGGCATTAGTGCAAGCAGTCGAATTTGGCGTAATGAGCCCAAAGGAGAGAGGTGACCTCGAAGTTCTTATGTGTAAGTAGTTATAAGACAATCGAAGAAGGAGAAGAGAAAAAGCAGTAAGTAATTCGCTAAAGTTCAGAGTAATACGAGCGAGTTCGAAACGAACCAGTAAAGCAATAACCAAAATTATAACGAAACGTTTCGAGTTGATGAGTTGGAACTGAGAATATCTACGGATGTGAACATTTTCAAAAGGAGAACGCAAATGCAAATTTTGAATGCGAAAGAGCACTTTTGCACTTTTCAGTTAGTGGAATTTGTTTTTTATAAACTGGCAACTCTGAAGTGGGACAGCTGCCTTTTACAATATTGATAGATTAATTTTTCTAAAGCTACATATGTATATATTTATAATTTTAACGAAAGCACCAATTATTCAGTCAAAAAATCAAAAGCCTATGAATAAACTGAGGCTTAGGTTTTAACAATTTCGACTTCAAAGTTGCTTGAGAGCATTTAAATTGTTTGTAAGGTTTGTGTTCTAATTGAAGTCTACGAATTGGGCGTGTTTGATCAAAACCCTGTTTATTTAATAATGGTTAAATAAAATCAAAAAGTGATAATTTTGTATTTTTCCATATATATTAAATAATTGTTCTGGAATTAAAAAATATGAATACAAAATTTATTTAACCCGTTTTAAGCTAAAATTGTTCAAAAGTCAACTAGCTCTAGAACTCTAACAAAGCGGCGTCGGGACTTCAAATGTCGTGTGCACACTTCTTTGACAAGTGTTCTAAAAAGCAATATCGAGACACAGGGTAAAATTTTGGGTCGAAAGGGTTAAAGGAATATACCACACTAGCAGGGCCCCGCGGCTTGGGATGCAAGTTTAAGGTCAACTGGGTCAATAAATCAAGTTCTTCTCAACCCTCTGTTGACCTCATTAGATTTTTATGAAAAATTCTTTTATGAAAAAATTGGTATTTAATGAATTCTCATTTGAAGTGCTTTCACCACATTTGAAGTAAATTGGCACATTAAATCATGTTTCCCATACAAACTCTTAACGCATAGTTGATCTCGACAGATTTTTATTTCCGAAAAAAATAAAAAAAAAATGTCCAATTACTTCCTTCACAGAGTACTTTCCCCAAGTTTGAAGTCAATAAGTCAAACTCCTAACCCGTCGTTGACCTTGTTAGATTTTGATTTTTTTTTAATGAAAACCACATATTGAATTATTTCACATTTGAAGTATTTTCATCAAGTTTGAAGTTAAAAGGCGTAAACTATCATGTTTCTTCACACTAAGTTTTAAGCCAAATTAAGAACACGTGTTGAATATTTTGTCACTAAAAGTACTTTCAAAGTCAATAAGTCCATTAATTTATGTTTTTTACAGTTTCTTCATACGAATACTTAACCCGTCGTTGACGCCGTCTAATTTCGATTTTCGAAAAAATGAAAAACACGTATCGAATTATTTCACATTTAAAGTACTTTTACTAAGTTTCAAGTTAAAAAGCATAAGATATCATGTTTCTTCATAAAAAGTTTTAACCTAACGTTGATCTCCACAAATTTTTATTTTCTAAAAAAATTAACAACACATGTCGAATTATTTCCTACAAAGAGTACTTTCTTCTAGTTTGAAGTCAATAAGTCCATTAATTTTTGTTTTTACAGTTTCTTCATACGAACACTTAACCCGTCGCTGACGCCGTCAAATTTCTATTTAAAAAAAAAATGAAAAAACACGTATCGAATTATTTCACATTTAAGTACAAGTTTGAAGTCAAAAAGCGTAAAAAGATGATGTTCCTTCATTCAAATTTTTAACCATTGGTTCACCCCTCTATTTTTTGATTTTCCAAAAAATGAGAAACACGTGTCTAACACGTGTCTCCACCAATTTTAAAAACATTAGGCTAATTGGTTGAGGGTTTTTTGTAGTTGTTCCGTATACAAACCTTAAACCTTTGTTCACACCCTTAAATTTTAATTTTCAAAAAACAACGTGTTGAATTATTTTTTATTTAAAGTGTGTTCATTAAATTTGAAATCAATAAATTCCATTTCTTCATGCAACACCTGAACCTATGTTTTGCCCCTTTAAACCCTGAATTTCAAAAAATCCTGTCTTAATGGAGGTTCACTTTTCAATGGATCTACAATTTAAATTTCAGATTTGTAGCTTTAGCGGTTTGGGCTGAGCGATTATGAATCACTGTCAGTCAGTCAACTAGTCAGGACAAACATGTATACAGATTCTCCGGACTTTCTTCAGAAGCTTAAGGGTTCCCATCTTGAGAAACGCTGGATCCCCTAAAACGGCGTTATAAGCTGATTAGGGTCAAATAACCGCCTTGTGGAGCCACGACATTACGTCGTATGAAAACTAACTAAACTATCAGTGAAACGTAATGAAAACGGAAAAATATCTGAAATCATCTTAATTCGGTTTATTCCGCAACTTTGCACGCAATCAGCTAATACCGATGCGAATTTCCAACTTTGCGAATTGCGCTGATCCGATTGTTGACTTTAGTCTTCACTCGTTGCGGCATTTGAAGGCCGCCTCCAATCAGTTGCTGTCCTTAGAGTTGTTGGCAACTCAATTGTGTTGGCCGCTGTTTGCACGAACGTCGCATAATTTACTGTCGTGTTGTGTCAAACTGCCAGCCAATAGCGGCACTATTTACATATTTGAATATTGCACAAAATTTTAGTTTAATCCGTAAAAATTTATGGTCGCACTTGAAGCCAATAACATTAGTTGACAGGAGGGCTGCAAGCGGCAGCTACGCCATCACGCATCATTGCTGACACTGGAGGACGCAAGCATATCAAAATATTCGAACCAGCGCACACTTACTCGCAGGCAACCAAACAAACAAACCAACTAGCAAACACCCAGACACCCATTGACAGAGCATACCCACGAATCGGGCTCCATTCCCCTTGAAAAAAACTGTATTTGTCCCCAAACTCTGACTGCTAGTTTGGAAATGTTGTTGGTTGTGGTTATTGTTGCCATGCATGGCGCTGGTTGTGGATGGTTGTCGTTGTTATATTTGAGCGGCAGGGGGGTGTAATTGGGGACACCCAGTCACACACGTCAGTGTATGTTTGAGTGTGTGTGTGTATGTGTTTATGTTCTATGCGTGCAACTGCCACATAATGTGTGATTCATTGCTCAACTATGTATGTGTGTACGTATAGATGTGTCGGTGTGTAAGGGGTTTTGCTGATTTTCGCTTTTGCCTTCTGCTTGTTCTTCCTGCTGCTGCTGCTTGCGTTCTTTCGGGGATGAACCCATGCAGACATATATAAATTCCGAGCATTTCCGAAAATATAAATCGCTCAGAAAGGACAAATCCAGCAGCATCAACAACTAGGACTGCTACAAGGCCAACAACATCAAGACGGAAATTCCAAGAACAAGCAACAACACCGACTGAGCGCGGCGGCGGGCTGGAGGGCGGGCCGGGCTGCTGCAAAAACACAACAGCTCCGGGCGTCGGGCTTTGGACATTCGACTTTCGTCCTGATTTACATCTCGACCCTTTCATGATGTTATTCCTGTCTGCTGAATGTTGGTTGTTGGGTGTTGAATTGTCGTTGCTGTTGTTGCTGCGCTGGTTCTTTGCAGTCATCGTTTTTGGCATGCTTTATGCGTGCCTAACTCTGTGCATGTGTGTGTGTGTGTGATTGTTTGGTTAGACTGTGCTGCGCTGTGAATTGAAGTGAGTGTTGATTGTGGCTTCTTGATTCCTGATTCGCTTGATTCCTTTTGTCTTGCTTACTTACTGATTTTCCATCTCAGTCGCGTACACGTGTGCCTACACTTTCGTCTTAGTGTGTTTAGGCGCGTTGCGAGTGCGAGCGTCCTTTTTGGCTGTGCACGTGTGTGTGTGTGTGTGAGTGGGGGACTTGTTTGCTCACGCCTGTGTATTTTCATAATTGTTGTTTATAAAATGAAAAATGTCAGCTAAAAGTGATTTTATCAAGAAATGTTATCATGCTTCCGGACTCAACCGATTACGAAATTGGCTCTTCTGGGTTGTGG
This sequence comes from Melieria omissa, assembly GCA_963971225.1. Lineage (NCBI taxonomy): Eukaryota > Metazoa > Arthropoda > Insecta > Diptera > Ulidiidae > Melieria > Melieria omissa. Next base: position 86,870,699 of record OZ020268.1, read on the forward strand.
TGCGCACGAGTGTGCGTGGCATTGCAATTAGGACAATTTGTTCCACTTAACCTCAAACATCGAATGCGTGTTCGGCATTTCAAACTGTTTGCAAAATTATAAAATCAATGCAGAGCCACTTGTCAGCAAAAAAGAATCTGTTTTCGAGTTATGGCAAGTTTGGGATGGGGTCAAAATTGCTGTCCTAATACTGGTGTGAACTGCCGAATTGCGGAATTTTCGTTCTGCACATGTAACCTTGGTGGGCTAAACTCATGTCCGATAAGATATTACTTAAAAAACCTGTCTCCTGTAGTTGGTATTTTTGCGAAACCAATATAATGCTTTCCTTTTTGAGGAAAACAAGTAAAAAAAAGATACTTAAAAGCATATGATGTGAAAGCATATGATGCGATTTCGATTTACATTAAGCGGGTCAGTTAAAACAACACATTCCGAAAGTCCCCAAGCCCAGACACCAACTATAAGTGGAACTAAACTAAACTTACTGAACCATTTCGCTATTTTGTCGCCATATGGAAACATGCTACTTTGTGGACGCCTGAATCCTCAATGTTTCTAGGAATACATTTTTTTATTGGTCCTTAGAATAGTTTGAAGTTTTAGGAAAAATACGAAATTAATAAACTAAATATTTAAGTTGAAAGAAGAGAAGTATACACGTCTTTTTAATGGTATATTTTGACATAGTAAAGGAAGAAGAAGCAGAAAACTTTAGATACTATCTTGATATATGATAGTAAAGAAAGAAGACGCAGAAAACTTTAGATCACCTTTTAATTTAAATTTTTTTTTAATTTTGGCTGAAGTAAATGAAGAAATATTCAAATTTTCGTTATGTCTAAAAAGTTGTATTTTTAAGTAGTTATTACAGCCACAACGATGTGGTTGTTTTCATAGAAAAACACTCTAAAATAGATACAGAGTCCGAGTATAAAAATTAAAAAATTTCTTATGCAATGTGGCTAATATAACCACATAGAAACTTGAAATGTAAAATATAAAATTTTAACTTTCCCCAGTAAAAATCTGTAGCGAAAGGGTTAACCTTAACTTGAGGTTATAATCAAAACACTCATCAGTGTCCAACACGTTAAAAGTGATATCTGTTCTTTCGTATACAACGAGGAACACTTCAGACTTCATGAAGACATGGCACTGTTATTTTACTTTTATTTTGCTGTTTGCTGTTTATTTTACTTTCCTTCACAAATCATATAAAAGACGATACATTTAAAAGTGGGTTAGCTCTTCCGATTTCTTTACTTTGTTTTTTTGGTATCACAACGAATCCACTCGTAAGTGTGAATATTTTGGCAAATTCAACATTACAATGTAGCTGTAAAAGTCTACAAAAGGCTAGTTTTGACTATTTCCAAGCATTTTTTATAAGGAAACAACACATGTCTTTTTGGCCATAAAAGCCCCTCTCTGGGTTACGGCCTGCCGCAGAAATTCTCTCCAAGCGCCTATGCTTTGCGCGCGCCTTCTCCAGTTGGTCTCACCAAGAGATGATAGAGCTTATTCAACTTGGTTCTTCCACCGTAGACACGTTCCACCTCTTCGCCGTCGACCTCCAACACCTTCTTCGCCGGAGCTTCATCGTCCATACGACAGACATGGCCAACCTAGCATAGCCGCTGGATATTTGAAGTTTACACAAACTAATAAAAGAATAATTTCAATATAAAATGAAAAGTCTCATAGAAGTGTTCGCGATTGAAGGTGTTCTATCTGTGATATCAGAAACATTTTAAATCTAATGATAGATTTTAATATTTGTTTTGTCTACTTTGTCTACTATACATTGCTGAGCTGAATAGATCTTAAAATATATAGCAAACGTTTTCTGTTGGATCATAGATAACAACATTCATTTTCTATCAACAGTCTGTCAACAATTCTTAAAAAAGATGCAAAATTATGCTAAATTGTTTTTGCTAATTTATTTCTCTTAACTCTTTCTTCACTTTAGTTCTCACAACAATGGTTTTTCCTGTTGATTTTCGTTAAATATTCGTTGAAAAGTTTACCTTGCATTTTCTCGCTCTCAAATGGAGTATCAGGGAAACGTCCTCCCCCGCCCCGGGTATCGTGCAATACCATATTTTTATTGCAATTTCACTTCGAGTCTTGGGAATGGAGAGAGAGAACCGTTTTGCTGGGACATGTGTAACATGTGCGGTGAATGCGATCCCTTCTATTGTATTTCCGGGAAAAGCATTTTCATAAAGTAACGGGGACTTTGTCTGTATCCTGTCGCTCGACGGGGTGGGCGCGGTTCCGTTCTGGCACACGCTTTTAAACAAATAATAGAAAATATCTCGTTAAATGCTTTTAATAAGGGAACAAAACAGCAGCAACAACGACAGCAATCACAGCAATAACAATAGCAACAACAGCAGCAAAATGAAAACAATAAAAAGGGAGAAATCGCAAGGACAAAAAGAAAAATTGCAAACAGCGCTGCAGCCAGAAAAAATTGACGGCAGCATGGATGCTGGCGCTGCCATATGATGCCGCTCGCATCGTGAAACAAAAACAACCAAATATACGTTTGTACACACGTAGATATGTACGAGTATAAATCTAAACAAAAAACCGGGCGCAAAACAAACACTCTGACAGTAAGCGCAGACATTAACTAATGGAAAAGCGAATAAAAATCGAAAGAAATAAAAATGGAGCAAAACGAAACGCAACGAAACGAAACGAAATAAGGCGGAAGTGGATGTGGATGGCGGCTGCAGCTGAGCAAATGTGTGCAGGGCGCGTGGTCGGCAGCGGGACGGAGTGCGGCGTGTGGTGGGCGGCGTTGATGTTGCATCATTTACCATTAAGTGGCGGGTAGAGCGCGCACTCCCCAGCGAATGGGCATGGCCCTCGCGGTGTGCAGTCGCTTCAGGTTAGTCGGTGACGAGCACTCAAACGACACACACACACACACACGTACACAGCCGAGCACGCACACGTTGGCGTGGGTGGCCTGTCAAATGAGGACACAATAAATGACACACACCGCGCGAAATGATGTATGAAGCGTGCGCCAGCGCCGTCCGTCGGCGTCTGAGTCCTTGCACAATATTTGTATTGACAACAGCCGTAACAACAACAATAACAGTCGACATCACCGCCAAGAGCGGCAACTTTGCGTGCGAGTGTTGTATGTGTGGCTCGGTGCGACGAGAAAGGGTGCCCGAGGCACTGACAGCCTCCAAAATGCACACGTTGGGTGCCGCCGCTTGACGCGAGTCAGATCGAAGAAGTCGATGCGGCAGCGGCAGGCAGACGCTTCGTACATTTGATTGTCACTTGAACGAGCGAAGTTGTTGAAAATTGTTCGATAAATTGTTTGTTTAGTACGCACTTTTATTGCACTTGAGCTTACCACCGCACGGCGAATGTACTTCGACATGGTTGCAAGTGGCGGCGGGGCGCTTTGATGCAGGTTGAGGTGTTTACGCCATGTTGCAAACGAGAATCCGAAGCGCAATGCCAAACGAGCGATGGCAGGAAATTTGTATTGACGCCAACAGAAAACGCCATAAAAGACATATAAAAGTTGATCAGAATCATGATTCATGACTATTGATGAGGACTAAACTCTTTCTCCGATGACCTTTGGCGAGTTTTATCTACTTTTGTATCTATTAGCGTAGGAGATATATTCTGCAATGGGAATGAAAAACCAGGGTGTTAGAGGTCGGATTGAGCTTTATTATTCAATATGTTCTCTATGAAGAAGCTTACAAATTATGTTCCAATATTCTTTATGTTCATGTTCATTGAGAGCCATCAGGGGCGGATTCAGAAAAATATTTCGGGGGGGGTTTCAAAAAGTAATTCTTTGATATTCATAAATTGTCTTTTAATTTGTATGTAGTTTTAATGTCGATCTTAATATTTCGGGGGGGGGGGGGGTTTCAACCCCCAAAACACCCCCCTGAATCCGCCACTGAGAGCCATCACTGTACTGGATAGCAAGATCTGCAAAATAGCCCTTCGCGGTCGCTTTCTCTACTTAACTTAATGAAAATTCTTTCCCTAAGGAAATTTAAGCTGTGGGAATAGCCAGAAGTTCGGTTGTTTTAAGACAGATGTGTTTCAGGTCATAAATAAAGCACAGCAAATAAATGTCGTCCATATGGTTGTTGCAATTACAGCGTTAAAATAATTCTATAAGGAAGTTAGTGCACAGCCAATTAACCTTCTGCCGGTCCCTTGCTCAAAATTGCTCAAACGGTTATATAATTTACTGACAAAACATGAAGAAATGTTACACATAAATCACAAAAGAAAAGGGGATAGCCCCGAATAGTGTTTTTCTCGATTTGTTATTGCGTTGTAAGCGCGATTAATACTTAATAACACAAGTAGACGAGCGCATAAAACCGCTCAGCCGATTTTTTAATTCCGCCTGGGGTCAAATAGACCCCATGGGAAAGGCGTTTCATCGTTCGCGAGGGGTCATTCGAAATACTTAGAGCAATCTCAAGGAATGTGTTGAAGCAGCATGATATCTTAGCATAATCAGCGAATATACAACTTACTTTTGATAAGTAGTAACATATATTTTCGCGCTTTCGAATCCACTCAATGCCGTGGACTTCTTTTTTCAAAAATATTTGAAGAGACGAATTTAGAATGGCGAATTTTTTAATGAAAAAGTATGAAAAAAAATGAAAATGACTATGGTACATTTTTGCTTTTATTTCGATATTTCTGGGAGCCACACTAAATAATTGGGCTGTGTTGTATTACTTGATGTTTCCGCTTTCGTGTTATACATAACTCGATAGTTGATTTACAAAAAAAATTTGCATGTTTTTTAACATCAAAGAAAAAGCCTTGAAATTCCATATTTTCCGACTTTGAGGTCCAATTACCGCGGAATTGTAAAATCTATAAAAATAAATTACATCGGAAAAGAAGCCACGAGATGTTGTATATGTCACAAAGGGAAAATCATGTCAACCGGTTTATTGGTTTAGAAATTACAATCCCAAACGTGAAAAATGTCAGTACAAATCCGAAAAAGTGACACGCCCATTTTTTGAGAAAACGGAAACTAAGTTTTAAAAACGGTTTGCGGATTCGAAATAAGCGGTCCTTAATTACCCTAGAACTGATGTCAAACCCAGAAAAGCCGACGAAATTTGTTGCCCTGTGTAGTTAATTCAACCTTTTCATAAAATAAAGGCTTAAGTTTATGCCGCATGGTTAAAATAATTTAAAAAATTTAATCAGAGAGAATTACTTTTATGCATGGAAGCAAACTAAAGGCTATACATTATTAATTAATTAAAGGCATTGAAGCGAAATGTAGTGTTTTTTAGTTTTACTTTTTTTTAGAAAATAAAATACTACTGTGGGCAAAAAAATAGTAAGACTTTTTAATTTAAATTTCGCGCGAAACCCCATTTGTCGAAATATTTTGTTGTTAGGTTGGTATGACTGTCAGTGACATCTGTGCCAAATGCCACATCAAAAAAATCACTAGTGTTTAGTATACGTTTGTCTTTCCGGTGATTTTTACAATGAGTGAAATTATTCAACAAAGAAGTTTCATTAAATTTTGTGTGCGGAATCAAATTTCTGCTGCCGAAACGTTCAGAAAAGGCCTTCGGTGATAATTGTATGTTTTTGATTGGTACAAATTGTTCAAAGAGGGTCGAGAACGCGTTGACGACGAACCACGTTCAGGACGTCCATCAACATCAACTGATGATCAACACGTCAATAAAATTAAGGAATTGGTGCTCGAAAATTAACGATTAATAGTCAGAGACCTTAGTGGTATCGTTGGAATATCGGAAGGATCAATGAAAACCATTTTAAAAGATAATTTGGGCCTAAGAAAAGTGAAAGCACGATTGGTTAAAAAAAAATTGATTCTTCGTGGTTTTTTCGCCAAAAATTGAACCAATATCGTTCCAAAACCAGCGTATTCATTTGATTTAGCTCCGTGTGACTTCTGGCTGTTCAGAAAACTCAAACAACCGCTCCTACGTGAATCGCTACACGCATTGAAAGCTATTCCGGAAATTGACTTTAACAACTGTTTCGAGGATTGGAAAAAACGTTGGTACAAGTGTATTGCGGGCGGGGGGGGGGGGGCGGATTAGTTTGAGGGGACGTAATAGATTTGGAAGAATAAATAAAGAATTTGAAAATTATGAACAAAGTCTTACTATGTTTTGCCCACAGTAGTATGTGTTTACAAATGAAAACGTAATTGGAGTTCTTCGGTATTGTGTATTGTTTTGTTTGTGTACATATTGGACTGATGAATATTTAATGTTGTACTTGTACTTCTACTTTGAAGCTTGAATTGAATTTTCATGGACCCTGTGTATCAGTATTGGACAAAAATTAAGCACTTGTTCTAGAACGAAATAGAAATGCAGCTGCGAATTGTCCTGATTCATACAATCTTTGCAAATTCAAAAACCCATTTTTTTTTTGTCCTTAATGAAATGTTAATCAGCGATCTAATCCCCATGTCAAACGCTACACCAAACCAAATTTTTGTGATTTATTGCAAATAAACCAGAACCCTTACCATCTGGAAAAGTGCAGCCACAATGCATGATGAGCACCTCATATTCTGTCGATTATGGCCATTATTACACATTCTCCATCTTTCGCCAGGCCAGCGGAGCATCAGCGCAAAGTCCATCGGTTGCTTTCGCCATGATTTCCTACCCTGTCCGTCATGTGACCAGCCACCAGCCACCACAGCTCGTGCGACACGCGTTATAAATGGCACTCGGCGAGCAAAGGTGACAGAGGATATCGCAATTTTATGAGTAATCCTGACACTTTTATACGCCCGCAATTGTGTTTAGAGCGGGCGGTGCGATGCGGCTGGCGCAGCCATGCCACAGTAATAAAATTACTCGTATAGATTTTGCTTTGTTGTTGGTAGATAATGCATCCAGGCTCATTGTTCGCAACGCCCGCACCGCGCTGGGGGCGAATATTCATAAGCGACAGCGAAAAGCAGACAAAAGCAATACCGGAAGCGCTGGTAAATGGATTGCTTTTGTTGTTATTGTTGTGTCTGCACGGCCGCAACCACCCGGCACCGCGTATCGGCCGGAGCAACGGTTACATCGGCTGCGCTATCGCCGCATTTCCATTTATCCCCACGAGCGATACGGCATTTCGTTCGTCGTTCGTCTGGAACTTTTTCATTATTAATTTCCATAACTCATATCTATCAGTGCTTTCTGCTTTATGAATCCAGCTCCCACTCCCCGCGTCCCGGTCGCACAGGCGGGCAAGGAGTTTAATTTCGATATGCGTCGCAGCTCCACCCCATCTCACCGCAGCCGGCAACACTTTGGCAATGACAGTGGCAACGTCATCGCAACGTTGTCACCATCATCACGGCCGATGCCGTCAACGTCACCGCGCCCGGTGCCATTGCCATGTCGGCCACATATTCGTTTTATTACAGCGATTATTACTGCGGCGGCAAGTGTGCGCGCAGCATTCGATTACATTTTATTGGTTTTGCAGCATATTCGCATGCAAATCGGTGAAATTTCGCGCAAGTATTTAAAGCCAACAGTGCTGCGCTTCAAGGCTGGTCGTAAAACGGGGAATTGGTGTTTACATCTGCATGGCAGATTCGTTTCCGTTATGCTGCTTGAGCAAACTTTGTATTCCGTGAGTGGAATAATCGATTTCGAAAGTAGTTTGACGAAATTTTCGCTGATTCTCAACTTTCGATTTAGATGACTAAGAAGCATCGAAGTAAAACTCAAATTCAATTTTAGTTAATTTATTAGATTTCCTTTTTCCCTTAGAATGTTTGTGGGTACCAACTACCCTTTCTGCAGTTTCAGTTGGTATGTAACCTTTGCCTTTTACTATCATATATATTATATAGAGCACAACAATAAAAAGACTAAACAGAGTTAAAATGTTTGCATGTCTTAGCATTACGGAAGCCATTAAGGGGGCATTCCATGAAATGGTTTCAAAAAATAGATTTTTTTTTGCTTTAATCGAAAGATATATTATCCGAGAACATTATTGCAAAGTTTCAAAGTCGAACTCTAAAAACTTTCAGAGACACAGTTCTTTTCATCGACGCGCGCTCAGCCACACCAGGTGTTCCGAATAACTTTGGAACGCGTTTCCTCATAAACACGTTTTTATAGTCCGTCCACATGATAAAAAAAACTACTGAACCGATCTACACGAATATATTCTCGTTTTGTAGGATATTAAACAGAAAAGTGCATGAACCTCTGAAATCTATTAAAAAAAGTTGTTTTACTGTTTTTTAATAAAGAAAAGTAAGAAAAAACAAACTTTTTTGTAGTTTATATGGCTTTGTTGCTAAATTTTGAAAATTTTTATAGTTTTTGAGGTTCACGCACTTGCGACAAGCCTGCTGATTAATTTGATATATAATTTGTATGTTTCAGACTTGTTTTCATACTAACTTCGGACGGCATCGTGTGGACGGGAAGACGTCTTTTTTTAAACCAAGCCTCGGAAGATGTTCAATATGTTTGCCATTTTAAATTTTTTTTATGTATAACTTTTTTTTTTACTTTGAATTAATACCTACAGATGTTCCAAACGGATTGTTCCTGTCTCTTTCTTTTTTTGTACAGTAAAATAAAGAAAATTGGTCATTGTTTTTAGCGTTTCATGGAGTGCCCCCCTTAAGGAGGTTTCTATTATCGTCTATTATTCCCTAGTGTGGTTTTTCATATACCCTCGACTTTTGGGGCATTCTTAGTGCACATCGTTATTTTATGAGTCAACTAGAAGAGAAGTAAACTAGGCAACGGTGAAGATAGCCGCTGAAGAACGTTTACTTAATCTTTGGTCTAAACTTCTTGTTTATGTTTTAGCCAACACATGGAGACTTAGACGCTGCGCAGATTCTCAACACATTATCACAGTGCATAGCAAATTAAGTTTCATAACATTTTTCCAAGCTTTGAGTAATGAAAATAATTGGTTAATGATGGACATATACCATGAGGCTTCGATCCGAAAGAAGAAAACGTTATCAAACATCATTGCTAGAGATGTCAATAATCATTTCAACATAAATTATGCACCTTTTTGCTCAGACGCAATGACGTCTGTGTACACTGTATGCCTCATTCTCATCGAGCTTCTTACCAGCGCTCTGCGACACATAAAAACGAAAACGTATTTTCCGGCGAGTATTCGCACTGCACCAACGCGTCGCTTCATGCACTTCGCTTGGGAATTCTGAAGAAAAAAACTGAATGCGTTCTGAGCAATTTGATCCTCTATAAATATTTCATTTATGTTTTCTCATAGAGTGCCGTAAGCTTGTGTAAGCGTCTTGACATTCTCCTTTTTTCCTCCTTTTGGCTAAGCTTTTGAGTGGTGATTGCCGGTTGCGAAGCGACAGAAGGCGAAGAAAATTCCTACCGTCACATGTTGAACGTTTTGTATGAGGTGGTGCGTACGAATGCGGTGGCCGCCGCGGGCATTTATGTTGCATAAAAATTTCATGAAGTATGATTGATGAAATGCAATCAATATTTAAATGATGGCCCTCGCTGTATTTATTTTTTATTATCTGCTGTCAATTGCAAATATGTAAATGAAGCGTGTACTATAAATTTATATATGAGTACGCAAAGGCTCACAATTCTGACACAATCCGTTTGCTATTTTGTTGTCATGTGACAACAATCTATTTTGTGGGCGCTTGAATTGCACAAAACTCAATATTTCCGAAGCTATGAAGTAATTTGTTTGTCATAAATATTTTTGGATTACTATAGTGCACCGGGGCGTAGCCAGAACTTGGTCATGGAGGGAAGGTTTTAAACATTTTCTGGAGCCAATTTAGTATTTCGAGCTTTCTGAAGTAAATTGCATTTTTCAAATATAATCTTTTGTGGTGGCGCCACCTTTATTTATTTATTTATTTATTAATTCAGTCTATGAACAACAATTTTTTCAGATTATAACAATGTCCTTACATACTAAGGCGCTATAAACTAAAATAAAAGCCTCTTAGGGAAATTCAAATTGGCTTGGTTCGTTGGAATTTGACAATTTTCCCCGATTTTCAGTCAAAATTTTATGACATTTGGTTTACTGGGAGCTAAGTTATTGCATCTGAAGTGAAATTATGTTGTGTCATCGGTACAGAAATGAGCATTGAACATAGATTCAATATTATTATTAACCCATTCCAGCCGGATGGGTTGAAATTTCACCCCCTGGAATGGTGATCCTTTTTTGGCCTCCCTGACTAAATGTGTTATGCGATTTGGCTGAAATTTTGTAGAATGAATTGGAATAGATGCAGGTTTATTTCGCTTTTAATAATATTGAAGAATTGTGCCATTTAGTTATCCCGATCCGTGTTTAAAGTCGATTAACTTGTTTTGTGTACCTTATTGAGAAAATTCTTAAAAATAGGAAATATTGGAAATTCCAGCAGTTTTTTCTGGAGTATGTTGCTCATTGAACTGCATATCTTCTGTGAATTGTTGGTATTGCTTGTACAATCTACCTGTGTACAATGAATGATTTTCCAGAAAGGGGTGAAATTTCACCCATCCTGGTGCCGGACTGGTAAAATTTAACCCCCTCTATATCTCAGGGGCTATGTCAGGTAGATACCTGAAGTTTTGTGTATAACTATTCTAAGCATCCCTTACCAACATATGCAAATTTAGACAAAATTCGCTGGCCAGAACTATATGCAGGCAGTAATGGGTTAAGTTTGATTTTGAACTTGTTAAAACTTTTAACGATTTTATTTAACCCAATTTATGAACCAAGTTTTTGGTAATGATTGCTTATCCTACGGCGAATGTCATGAGTTGTTTACGCGATCTAAAAAATGTCTTAAGAACATAAAAGATGACCAACTGAAATGCAAAAATCACCCAAAATCTTTAATGAAACTCTTAAAAGTGGATTCAAGTGGATTTAAATAACATAAAAAGGTTAGGTTAGGTTGCGGTGGCTGCCTCTATAAGATACACACTCGGAGGCCTGAAAGGCCCATTGTGATACCACATATTTCCTCCGTTTTTTGAACTGTGTATACAACACTGTTTTTCCAACATATGTTACAGCACACATTTCAAGCGGATGGGGAAAATGAGGGAGGGGACAGTTTTTCGTTCACACTTGGAGGTTTTGCCATTGCCTGCCAAGAGCGCACTTGTGCGATTCTTGTAATTCTCATCTCCTTCATGTGGATAGCGATAGAAGTAGACGAGTGTTTCACCAGCCCGAGCCAGGAATCGAACCTGGAGCCTTTGGTATGAGAAGCCAGCGCGCTACCCGCTGGACTATCGAGGCCGATTGACACTTGTGACTGTTTTTTTTAGTTCAAATTCCATTTCAACCATCAACCACTCCCCGTTTTCGTCTGATGTGGCACCGTGCGATTTTTACCTTTTCGAAAAAAAATGCATTTTCCAAAGGGGACTGACTATTTTAAACAAAACAAATCGATTTTGCCAACTAAAATGTGTTGTTATAATTTTCTCAAATATAAACAAATATTGCTGGAAAATTTTGATTAATGATAGGTTATAGAGGGGGCAAAGAGGGGGTCCTCTTCAAAACAAACGTCCGCCCAAAACTCCGCTCTTGCCTATGCCCTTGACGTTTTTTTTTTGTTTTCTGACGGAGGTGGAAAATCTTCGCAAGATACCGGAACTCCAGTTCGTCGGCTGCCGGATTCCTACCGACAAAACCACCCTTGCCACCACCCTTGCCCTTGACGGTGTAACTGTTAATGTGCGCTTTAAGACAAAAAAATTACAAACAAAATCAGCTTCTTTCTACCATCTCAAACAGACTTCTAGGCCTGTTACCTTCTACACCGCAACACCTGTTTTTACTGATATAAAAATGGGTTTTTCTAACAAGTTGCTGGATTTTTGGAAGAAAGAGCTGAATCAGAATTGCACTCTGCATCTAGGAGACTACGTGACGATCGATTCTTAGAGAGTTGAACAATGAGACGGTAACTTGAATCTGACTTTGGATGCTTCCATAAATTTAACAGGTTCGAGGCTGAAAACATGGCAACTCTGTTGTGATCCAGCAGATGAAAACAATACTTCTGTGAACCCGAACGTGACATTGTGTTAAGTAGCACTTCAACAGATAAAGGTCTAGTCGACTATTGGATATCCTCGAGATGTAACGATGGGTGGATTGGGACTTTAAAGAACCCATTATTCGTTCAGTAATTAGGGGACATTCAAAATTCAGGAGATTCCTAGTGCGGCTCAAATTTTTTGCAGGCTGTGTTTAAAGGACGAGAGTACAACTGAACCCACAGTGTGTTATTGAGAACCAGCACATTACGCACACTGGGACAGCTTTTCGTAGAGGAGGATATCCTGGGCTATTAGTCACAAAAAAATAGTCAAGGAGTGACGTAGTTAATAGGAGAGAGCCCAACAAATAGGGTCGGATAGATAAATATTAATGAAAAAAAATAAATATTAGTGAAAACACGGTTTCCTTCGGCCAATCGCGCCGCAGGACAACAATAACTGGTTAAGGATTACGGTAGGTGTCCAAGATGCTGACACATACGGGTTTGTTAATAACCATTAATTTGCATTGTTATCTAAATTTTTGTAACTGTTGCATAGCACACTATTCAAGAGCTTCATGTTTTTTTTGCTTTGTGGTCACCCTACGCATTTGTATTCGAGTGATTGACAGGCGAAATGTGAAGAACGAATTTTACATGTGAGTGAATAATGATGTTTTTTTATGACGCTGAGAAATGTTTGAAAAGGCAAACTCTTCGGAAATTTTGAAAAATCATAAATGCGTACAAGAAATGCAATAAGCTTAACCCACACAAACATTCGCACACACGCGTTTGCACAAATTGAAAAGCAACAGCGCCAACAACAACAATAACAACAACAACAACAGCCATAAGAACGACATAGTGGTAAGTGCAACATGCCGCATGCAACGAGCAACAACAATGCTAAATCCTTAAGCGCTACATTGCTTTGTACATAAAATGAATTCCCAATGAAAATATGAGTTCGTTTTTTGTTCGTGCAGTGTGTGTGTGTGTGTGAGTTTTGCAGCGGTGGAAAAATGCTCAAAGCATTCCTGTCCGCACCGACTCGCACAGCGAGAAGAGGCCGGACTGATAGATGCGCTGCCTGCGCGGGGGCGGGGCTAGGGCCCGGCACGAATGATGTATTTTTCAAATAATGCAACATGCAAATGCAAATGCAAACGGGCACCAACAACAACCAAAGAGCACTGGCGTTGGCGAAAATAGAAAGTTTCGAAATAAATAAAAGCGATAAAATTGTTTGAAAAGTTTTCACACATTTCGCCCGTGCTGCCAGCTGGATCGAGGAGCAGATAGCACTGCTAGCCTAGGCGAGCGATGGAGCGCGACGCGGGATGCCGAACGAATGCAAGGGTTGGAGTTATCGAAGCGAATTCCGGCACTAAACCAACTCGAAACCAACTGCAAAAAGCAGCAGCAGCAATGCAAAAAATGCTACAGCAATGCACACACACACACACACACAGGCAGTTATCACGCCCACTGGGCGGCAACTGATGCCGGAGCGATTGGCGATGATGGCGGCCCGGGACGAAATTGCCACTCTGGGCAATTTTCAGTTCACAATTGGAATATTATGATGAATTTGGATTACGATTGTTGCGGTTGACTTGATGTCATAATAGTGAGAATTGTGTTGACACTCCCACCCACGCACACGCCCATATACGGCGCTCGGCGCACACAGCGCACATTTCTGCATGCGTCGGCATTTGTGGTCGTAGGTACGTCGATGCACTCGCCGCTTCGTTGTTGCCGGAGTTATGCTTTCGGCATTGTTGAAATGCAATTTAGCTCAACAATAACAAAATATTTTGATGAGTTTGAAGTTTCATCTCGAAACTTTTCACTTTATATCATTTTATTGCATTTGCGTTGTGTTCGGTGAAAATGCTTAATGCGTCCTGGAATTTTCATTTTTGTGCAAATTCCAATGGCTATTGAAAGAAAACAAAGCTGAAATGACTTGAATGTCAGCATAAAATTAAATGTCCTTCCGCCAGTTGATTCACGTTTTACTGTTTGATTGAGTGTTCGGGTTCGGTAATCGAATACTTTTTGTATCGAACTATGAAAATTTGTAAAGCCAAGTTTTGAAAGTTGGAAACAGTTGTTTAGGAAATGCTGAATTGTGTTTTCATGATTTTCAGAACCAACACAATGTTTCACAGCCATGAATTCGAATCCTGTTCTCAATCCTCTTACTAAAACAAATAGGATGTCCATGCCCCACATTGACTGCGCGTTGGGTAGCGGATGCTAAACTATGAACGTGTACAAGGATAAAATCACTTCATAAAAATCTTATAAATGGCGCGCGTTTGTTCCTTAGAATCCTTGTACCTTGTGTCCAGGCATCTTATTGTAAAAATCTACCTTGTGTCCAGGCATCTTATTGTAAAAAAACTACCGTTTTGGGGGCTTATGCAGCGCTTGATTACACTGCACAACAGCATGTCTGTTGCATGGAGTTTTTTACATGAATCTGAATCGTTTTTCCACGCTGTTTTCAAAACCATACTCCGTTTTTATGTAACAGCTCTAGTTTTTGCAAAAAATGAGCGTGTCACTTTTTCGAATTTTCCTCGGCTTTTTTCTCGTTTTCGACTGTTATTTCTGAACCAATAATTCTATCGACATGATTTTTATATCTTTGCACTTACAACATTTCACGCCATATTTCCTGACATTAATCAATTTTATGCGTTCTAAATGGGCGTGGTAATAAGGTTTCAAAGTAAGAAAATATTGAATTTCAAGGCGTTTTTTCTGATGGCGAAAAATGTACAGATGTTTCATAAATCAAGTTTCGAAGTATATGAATATCTTAAGAAGAAACATCAAGCAATACAACACAGCCAAATTATTTGGCGGAATACACATTCGCATCGAAATAATAACAAAAGTGTACCATAGCGATTATCATCTCTTTTCATACTTTTTCCTTAAAAAATTAGGAGCCTCAAAATATGCTCTTTTATATGTTCCATTTATAGTTTGGAGTACAAGCAAAAACCAAAAAGATTTTGAATTTCTCGAAACAAAAACAAATTAAAAACTTTGCATATTTTCAGGCCCCTAATTTTGTAAGGAAAAAGTATGAAAAGTGATGAAAATCGCTATGGTACATTTTTCCTATTATTTCGATGCGAATGTGTATTCCGCCAAATAATTTAGCTGTGTTGTATTGCTTGATGTGTCGACTTTCATTATACACCTAACTCGTTAATGGTTTTAAAAAAAATGTGTATGTTTTTGACCATCAAAGAAAACGCCCTAAAATTCAATTTTTTCCAACTTTGAGGTCCAATTACCGCGGCATTTTAACACTTATAAAAATAACTTGCATCGGAAAAGAAGCCGTGCGGTGTTGTTAATGCGATAAGGTGAAAATCATGTCAATTGGTTTTTTGGTTTAGAAACTACTATCGAAAATATGGAAAAAGTAGAGGAAAAACTGAAAAAATGACAGGATACCTATATCTCACAAACTAGAGCTGCTAGAAAACATCGGAAGAATAGATTCGGAATCAGCGCACCCAAATTAGTAAGAAACAGTAGAAAAACTCCATGCAACAGAAAAAAAGTGTTTTTTTGTTGCGCTGTGTTATCATTATGATACATACAGGCGATCAGGTGGACACTCGATGAATGTAGAAGAGTTTGATGTTTTCGAATATCTGCCCCCTTGAACCATAATCAGTAAGGGTTTTAGATTGACCTATATCCAGCTCCGACGATGTCAGCTGTTTGTTTATATCTGGTATCAAGATCTCAACCTCTTCGTTCAAGGGTTGTTCAAAACTGCTCAACCAGATATTATAATCCTGCCAAAGTCTAGAGGGTCATAGCAAATCTCCTGACTTCATAGATTGCGATTAAGAAACTTCCCCCTTAAAAATTATCCTAGAGGTGCTAAATTGTGTAATGAGCAACTTCTGGTTCTGTATGAAGTGAGCTCGCGATCAAAAATATTGATCTCATTAGTAAGTACTTACTTATGTATAGTAAATAATATTGTATGTACATTAGAGGGGATTTAGTGTTGTATGGAGATTCTTAATAATGGGTTCTCGAATGGGGTTTCGACTGTACATTTTGATTTTTGCTTTGTAGAAACTCAAAAGTTGGCAACGTCAGAAATCCGATCGTATGGGGGATGCCCTCTGGTGGTGAATTTCTGAACCTTAATTAATTTTGTATTTTTTGTACTCAAGCATTTTGGCGATCGCTGAATAAATCATTGAAATCAGTTCAGCAGTTTCCGAGATACGATGTTTTTTCGCTTACTTACAAGTGGAGAGCCAATGGCATAGAAAATGGCCAGTTTTGTATGGCAGCCCCCTTAAGACTTGGAGTTAGCGGGTAGGTATGTTTGGAAGAAACATTTGGAAGAAACATTTGGAAGAGAAAATAAAGGGGTGTCGGTCATACATTTGATACATCTGGGGGTAACCTGGGAGCAATGGGAGCCTATTTTATAAAAACGTCAATTTTGTGTGGGAGCTCCATTAAGGGTTGAAGATAGGCGGAGTGTATGTTTGAACGAAATGTTCAGTAAGGAAAGCTAGAGGGGTCGATCATAGATTTTAACCCTCTAAGAGCAACTTCTGACCAGCTGTGGAGCAATTTGTCGAATTTCCCAGCTTTTTTGTGAACTTTGACCTCGATGAGACGCTATTTAGCCCCACTCTAGCCCAAAATTTTTTGGCTCCTGCACTTTTTTACCAAACTGCATAAAATGAGAGGTTGCGGACCATCGAAATCGAAAAATCGTGCACTAAATCCAGTCTAATGACATACACACTATTAAGTTGTAAAGGAAAAATGAATGTTGCTAATGAATGCAAATGCAGCTGCACTTTGTAAGGACTTGAAATTCATGTGTTGTTATGAATTAAATGACCAAAAAAATATAAGTGTTAACAGTGAAATTTTAAATTAAAATAGTTAAACTTTGTTAGATAAAAGAGCAACGAATATTTTGCTGCAATGTCATGTTATATCTTTGACTAAAAGTAATACCTAATCACTGAAGTTAACGATTACAATTTTAGACAGTCATCTTTCATTTTAGACATCATCTTTTGTTTCTGTCTACCTAATTATATGTATTAGGTATTCCCAGACAGTTATTACGGACATTGTTTTGAGTGGCGAAACCGCGGAACATATATAAGGACCTTTTTTGCTTGTAGACTTCACAAACAAATCGAAGCCCACCTTGCTGTCAAGTAAAGCACGTTAAACCAATAGGATAAAGCTCATAGAGGACATTTTTGGAATTTTTTACACAAAAGTGTATATTTTTTAGTTTCTCAGGATGCTCCAGAAATGTTAGATCACATCCTGTGCTCTTGCCTTTTTTCTAAAGACAAGGTTTAGTTACTCTGTGGGCTTCTGAATTCGCCGGACTGAAGCAGGCCAAGACTCCATTAGGGTCCACCAAAGCATTCATCTTCGAAAGGATCACTTCTTCAACTCGTAAAAGTAAATAACTCCATTTGTATCACTGTATCGCATCGTGGCTCATCGAGCAGTTTCACCTACTCACCCATCAGCTGGAAAATATAAACAATTTTCCTTCTTCAACTGTTACTTCAGGGATGTACAATACCTTTCTCATTCGTACTCTACTAAATACCATAAAATGAACTTCTTCCAAGTTCTACAATTTGCCCACTGAACATTTGACCCCAGATGAATCTTCCGCCTTGCTCGCACAGTTCCTTAAAATCCGCTTCCTCTCCATTCTGCCAGTTGAAATTTTATTTGCTTGCAGCCGCGCCACTGTAAATAACAAACTAAATATTAATATTGCCAACAGAAAACAAACAACTTTACATTGTTCGAGCAAACTTGAAAAGCCAAAACCGAGAAACCGAAAATCAACAAGTCAACGTGCAACAACTGGCTGCCTGACTGCACAACAGCCGTAAAGACGGCAGCAGTCGCCAAGTATCAAAACTCGTAAGCACAGAACACAACAATGCCGCCGAATGCTAAGAACTGGAAGCAGCCGAAGAGATAAAACAACAATTAATTCAACGGCTGCGCTTATCAAGCGGCAGCGTACACGGAAACGCAGGGCTGCGTGGCGGCTGGTGGGGGGCGCGACAGCAAGTGTGTGAGATGGTGTGTGAACGAGTGGAATGCAATTCATAAATTCCATTAAACTATTTCAAATTACGCGCTTCAGAGCTTCAGCGTTGGCAGAAGCGGCGGCAGCGATGGAATCGGCAGCGGCGATGGCGTCGATGGCGTCTGATGCTAATTTATAAAGTTTATTCGCCTTTATTCCGGCTGCGCACTCAACTCAGCTTCAAGCCTCCACTCCACTTCCACAGCCTTTTCGCTGATCTGCAGAGTTGGGCGGCATTCCTTTACAGTAGTCTACATTGTGTTGATGTCGACAACGAGATTCACAACGAACTCTCGTTTAGTTACATACGAGTAGATATGTAATCAGTGTGTAAAGAGGAAGTGGCGCAAGGATATACATAAAGTGGCCGGTGTAGAACCTAATAAACTAATTTCTTCACACATCTAATAGGTTGAATAAATTTCTATTCCGGAGTAATGAATCATGATTTATTGAGTTATGAGACAAATTGTGCATAATAATCAACACCAAATGAACATGCAATTTAATAATTTGTCAGCTCAACTGAAGCTTAACAACAATCGAACATTGTGATTTGGATTTACTGAAAACACAAAACTTCTTGCTACATTGAATGGAAATGAAGCCATGGAGTAATTCAAATAAAAACTGGCCGCACACATCACATTGTCATCCGATTGATAACATTTGAGGCACAAGATATAACACTACTCGACACAAAAAATGCTCCTAAAAATAAAAGTACTTTTTAGAATAATTTTCGGCTGCTGAACACGAAACTGAAAATCCAAAAATTTTCTTAAGAAGCGTTTTCGAAAAATCTTCGAAAAACACTTTTTCCCCTCTTATTTCAGTTATGAGCATATCTCTTGTAAGCCAACCATCCGACTAACACATGTGGCCCGTCGATCAGAAGGTAATTAACTAGCCTTTCCAACAATATATGGATTGTCCAAAACCGATGAGATTTGGGGAAGTTACTGACGATGAAATTTGAAAAAAAACTAAAATTTTTGACCTTTTTCAAAAATTATACATTTTCGAATGGTTTTTTATAGATAAAATAAATGAGCTCCTCTGGTTTTAAGATCTAAGATGAAAGATATATTATTTGAGCAAATATTAAGCCTAACATTAATAGAATTGAAAGAAAAATGACAAAGTTATAATGCACGGAGTGAAAACATCAACTTTTCATTTAGAGCACCGAGCGAAAAAAATTTTTTTATTTTTTCCGAGACCTATCCAAATGTTGTTACAGACGTGAAACTAGAGGTAATTTATAATATCCTGGCATAGTCAGTTTTTCATTTTCTGACCCAAAAACCTTCTCAAAGGACTTTAATGTTTTAAGGATATACACATTTAAAATATTTTTTTGAATATATGCGGTAGTGCAGTGATGAAGATATGGGTATCAAATGAAAGAGGAAAATTGTCCCCTTTTTTACTAAATTTTATATTTTGAGCTTTCAGGACCAAAATATATCAGGTATGCAAAACATAAAGGTTTTGGATCTCAGTTTGTATATTCATAGATTCATTGTAGATTCATTCATCTTAATTTTTTTCTATTTCAAAGTTCTGATAGATAGAGATATCTGCTCCTAACTGAAAGACGGAAAGACGTGTTTTTCGAAGATTTCTCGAAAACGTTTCTTAAGAAAATTTTTTGATTTATAGTTTCGTGTTCAGCAGTCGAAGATTAGTCAAAAAATACTTTTGTTTTTAGGAGCACGCGATGAACCCAATTTTTGTCGAGTAGTGTAATCAAGCGGTGTTAAATCACATGATCACATGATTGATTTCAAATTGGATTTAATTTTTTGATGAGACGTGAGTTTTTCCATATTGAAATGGTAAAAAATATGTAAAGAAAAATGGCCTCAAAACCTTGAAAACTGCTTTGAGAGTTCAATCATTCAATCACTCTTTATAATGTTAACCGGATATTTGTTTTGGGTATCTTGGATTTCAGTCACTTTAGCCAATTACAAAGTTCTGAATGGGCCTTAAAGACAGCAAACAAGAATTTGGATTTTTTGAAGAAAGTGTTTCTGAAAAAGAACACTCAATACCAGTTCTGGCCACATTCAATTCCATTGAAGTTCGTTTGCAAAATCCAATTCATTTAGCAAATTTGCATTTCCAGAAGACAGACCGAAGACCGAATTATTAACACTTACCGCAAATAATGACTTAGTTTCCTTGCCCGCGGACAATCAACGTAGTCGACACGACGCTCACAACTCCGCTTACTCCCTCAAGATGGAAAGCCGCAGCCAAACATTTTCGTGCGAATTCCACCTTTATCACCAGCTACACGACCATTTACACTTCCGCTTGCGGTAGCCAGTTGCAACTGGGGGCCTGCGGAAGCGGCCGTCGAGCTATAAAGCCACTAATAAATTTCCACTTGCCACAAACATTTAATTGGATTTCAGCGAATTCGGCGGCGAACACGGACCCTGCCAAACAACGACAACGGCGCACGGTGCTCCGACCGGGCATCTGCGGAGTCGACAACTGCATTTCCTCGGCCTGGTCGAGTCAGACACGGACGCATCCAACATCCGACTGGCTGCTGCGCTTTCAGCCACATCATCGCGTAAACACGGCGAGCTGGCGACGTCTGTCGACACTTCAACATGATACTTGATGGTGAAGCTTTATGATTTCGGCTCGACGGCAGCTGGCGCGGCGGCCTTCCGCCATCCGCCTGTCGAGCTGCGGTGCGGCACTTGCGCCCGCTCGCCGCCCGGCAACACTTCCGATCGAAAATGCAACTTTGCTTTTAATTTCTGTTTGTTCGTTCGTTGGTTGGTTCGTTTGTTTGTTTCTGTTTTTGTTTGCTTTTTGTTGCCACTCGTATTTGTGTACGCGAGTGTGAGCGAGTTTGTTTTCGCTGTGTTTCGCTGTTATGGCGTTGTGCGCCGCCGTGCCACGGCATCATGGCGCACTTAACCTCAATTTCGCGAAACACTCGAAACTGTACTCGCAAAATTGCAATCAATTTCAAGCGCTCTTCGGCACAGCACCTCCGCGCCGCCCCCTATGCGCCATGCCCGGCCGCCATGCCAATTTCTGTTTGGCAGGCAGACATTCACAAGTCATGTAAATAGCGTCGAGCCGCGCCGCTCCGCCCCCAGCCCGTCGAAACGCCGCGCAGCGTTTGTGGGCGCGAGATGACGTCTGTGGCGATGGATGCATCGGTGGATTTAGCAGAGGCTTTTGCAAAAATTGAAAATTAATTCGCGTTGAACGGCGGCGGCAACGCAGACTTTTGTGCCGAAACACAAACTCAATAAGCAGCATTTTGCACCGCGCTGCAACGCCGCGTTTCTGGACGAGCGGACGCTTTGCTCTAACTGCGCGCGGCTGAGGATTGTGCGCTTTTTGCATTTGCTTTCTCGTTTTTGTGGCTTGAAAGTGGCAATATTTAGTTCATTGGGGAGTTTGATTAAGCTGATTAGCGAGACGGTTTGATAAATGTACTGAATAAAAATACGGATAGGATGAAAAAATGTTACCACAACAATAGGCGACAACTGCGTCTTTGTCGAAGAAGACATAAAACTGTTTTTTTCATTAATCTATACTTATTTTTCGGGTTCACTAGATTCGGTTGGAAGTTTAGAGATTTCTTTTTTAGACTTCTGTTGCGGTTATCGTTAACGTTCACAATTAAGTCGAAACGGCAAATAGTAGTAATGCAAGTTTAAGTGAGCTTTTCAGGAGCATTCTAAAGTAACTTAAACTTTCCTAACCTTAACTGGTTCCCGTTAAGTAAGCATATCAATTACTCTCTCTGAGTGAAAGTACAGATTATGATTTAGTAATAATATGACTTAATAAATTCATAGATTAGCTGGGGTTAGGTTGATGTTGATTCTTGAAAGCTCAGCCAAGTAAACTAGAAAAGTGAATCAAAGATGTCGAAGCAAGTATAATTCTATGGTCAAAGACGTACAATGCCACATAAGGTGTGCAGTAGAGGTGTTGGAAGTGCAGAGGTGTATTTGGGAAAACGTGGGGTCTTTCCCCTTTCAAGGTCTTCTGGATCTACAAAGCTATGATAAGCTATGACTCATCATCTCCTACGCATCGGTGGTCTGGATGAGTAGACTCTCTCTAGCAAGGATCAAGAGTATCTGTTGTACGGTATATGTTGTACGGGAGCCTTCCCGACTACTTCCGGCCCCTCGCTAGATGCCCTGGTAACTTTCCTCCACTTGATGTTTTCATCAAAGGAGAGGCCCTAAAGGACATCCGAAGACTAAAACACAGTGTCCAGTGGTATGACACTCCGGCACTGGTTAATTGTGCTGGCACCGACATCGACCTCACAGTCATGTCCCTTGACTCCATGTCTTCAACTGTCATACTAAAAAAGCGGTACATGGTGTTGCCTGAGGCTCACTGTTGGTCAGATCCTGAGGAAGAGCTCAGTGAACACTGTTTTCGTATATTCACGGATGACTCCAGAACGGATGAAGGTTCTGGCTCCGAAGTCTTCGTTGAAACCACGGGTACTAGACGGTTCTTTGCCCTAGGCTCGGACACTGACTGATTTTTTTAAGACATTCAGGAACACATACAACTACAAATATAGTAAAAAATGAGAATCACACCCAAAAAACTCCGCATATACGAGCTGAAACAATCAACAGATGCATAGTTGAACCCTGGGGCACTTGGAGACCCTTTCGAGTGATCCGTTGATTTATCCAAACTCTGTTGCCCCATTTATGTGCTCAGGTTGCCTGATGAAAGAAGTATAGATATAAAATTGTTTAACTGGTTACCTGATGAAAAGTGGGCCTTGCAGGACAACGGATAGAAACAGTTTTAAAGTGGAACATATTTCGCTGATAAGCAATAAAATAAAATAACAAAATGTCAAAACACGGTTTCGTCAACAAACTTTCAACTCCAAGAGTATAGAGGGGAATATTTAAAATCATATAATGGAGGACATTAAATTTTTTAAGAAAAAGAAGCATCATTTCTCATTTAGGACAACATCTGGTAATTTTATGTATTGATTCTGCTTTGATGGTGCAGTACTGCACTCTTGCTGTTGGAATGTTGTGAGCTGTAAAAACACCTTTGTTGGTGTTGTTACATTTTCTGTCGCCTTTGGTGTTTTTGCTCTTTTAGCGGTTTTGTGGTTGCACTCAGCACACGTTAAATGATTTGCAACACACATTAGTTGACACCGCAAACATGGGAATGCAATATTTGTAGTGATAACTTTTGTATGCGCGCAATTAACTGCAAAACTGTTGGCTGCAGAAAATCTGCGGTCGATATGGTCGGGTGGTTGTAGTGATTTATGATACTACAGAGGGCGTGATTACTCAAGGACAGGAAGGTGACCAATTGACAGTCATTTCCAGTGCAACGTTGGCGAAATTGAGAATCACTGGGAATGAGATTTAAACAACATACAGGGGCTTCCATTTGGTTGTTTCAACAGCAAAGTTATATAAAACGTAAAATTCAAGTTTAGATCAGATTTATTGTAATATCATTTTGCAAGAAATACAGTATTGAATTTATTAACATGAGCGTTTTCGCAGGACTCGATCCCTTTTCCTTCGTATACTCCACAGAAAAGGATAATTTACTTATATTACCTGATTTAGGGTCTGTTTGATACTGTCAAATATAGAAATTACACCACCCGGCAACATCTCTTGCAATAAAGCAACAAAAATCAGTTAGAATTTCAGATGGAGAAACATGTAAACATTAACGTTTGGCAGTTTTCATTTGGCGGTGTTGTACCTGTGAGACTAAGCTATGGATAACCCTGTAGTAAACCCAACCGAGTAGAGCAGAAAGGAAATGAAAATACATCGAATGAGATACACGAAAGTGGAAATAAGAAACTAAGAGAATTCGATGTAGGTAGAACAGCTTTTCGAGACTATAAAATGATTATTCATAATTAAATTTTAATTAAACATAAATGAAAAATTTCACTGCAAAGTGGGGTTAATCGGAATTCACGAATGACGCACGCAACCTACCTAAGCAATGTGCAACTCTGTCACAACAACATTGTCACATTGCACTTTGAGGCGCGCGCTGCCCCGGTGTGAGAAGCTGTGCAAATATTTCTGATTGTTTTTGTCCGCACACATTTTCCAATTATCGCATTCATTTCCCCGCAGACCGCAAGCTATGCTAATTTCTGTTTTTGTTTATCTTGCCCGGCTCGTCGTTTTTGCTGCGTTCAAGCCGAAGGTGTCAACACGCTGTTCATGTTGTTGTTCTGTCACTTCTACTGATCACGCGATTTGCAGCAGCAGCTGCTCCCTCCCCAGCAGCACACAGTCAACAAACAATTAAATTGAATTTTATTGCATTTTTCATACTGCGGTCGTGCATAATATCGATAAGTGTGGGCGGTGGGTGGGCTGCTCTCGGCGAATTTGTGGTTTAAGCATATTTACCCATTTCGACCTTACATATGCATATCTATATGTCGATGGGAGTCAGGGGCGTAGCATAGGAGGGGTTTTTGTTGTCAGAATGGTCTATAATTACACTGTGCGTGAAATTTACCCTCAAAAATTCAGACATGGGGAGATCTACAGAGCGACTTTTCCAAAGGTATATTGAGTTGAGATCCACCAGACGTTTGGTTGGATTGGCTCTAATTTAAGAGAAATCCGACTTTGAAGTTTGCTCATTTTAGTCGAGTTCGTCGCTTAAGTCTTCGAACGTTTAAATGCTAATAGGTCCTGAATCGTTCCGAATATCGCTTTACTGTCTTCGGCAAGTTTGTAGATATTTTAACGACCAACAAGTTTTCTTAAGACACCAATCGAAAAAAAATACATTCGAACTGTGTAATTGCGATATGTGCATTTTTTTGCGCAGCGCAACGTGGCGTATGAGTGTCATTTAATTATATTTATATTATATTTAATTATATTTATATTATATTTACACGTGATCAAGGAGATTTTAAGTTTTAACATACTTTTCAAGAAAATTCTACATAAATTTTCAAGGATATAAAGGATTAACATTTTCCAAGGATCGTTTTCATATCCTTTTTTACAAATAGATAAGAAATACATTTTATTTAAATTCTTGAGCCTTTCCTCGTTCATTTGATATACATATCGCCATATTCTAACGAGGTTAAGTATTTTTTATATTGTTTTTATTTTTTATCCCCTTCAAAATTTTAAAGTCCTTTTAAAAGGACAAAGATTGTAGAAATGAAAAACTAAGTACGCAGTATTACTATGTTTGGTCTCTAGTTTCACGCCCATATGGATTTTTTCCAATGTGAAAAAATGTTTGCTTCACGGTGTAATGAGTGTTTTAGATCGTCGGCTGGAATGTCCTTCAGGATGTTGGTTTTGGATGGCTTCTATGTCCTCAAAACACCTTTGTTGAAAGTCGCACGGCACCGCATCGGGTGAAAATGAGGAGTGGTTGATAGTTAACAATCTTGCTATTTTGTTGCCATAAGGCAACATGCTAATTTATGGATGTCTGAACCCTCTGTGCTTTCAAGAATACATTTTTTGTTGGTCCTAAGAATAGTTTGAAGTTTTAGGAAAAATACGAAATTAATAAACTGAATATTTAATTTGAAAGAAGATAAGTATACACGTTTTTTTAATGGTAAATCTAGACATAGTAAAGGAAGAAGAAGCAGAAAAATTAGATAACTTTTTAATTTGACGTTTTCTTTCAATTTACATAGTTTGTTTTTTAATTTTGGCTGAAGTCAGTGAAGAAATATTTTCGTTAAGCGTAAAAAGTTTTATGTTTAAGTAATTTTTACAGCCACAACGATGTGGTTGCTCTCATACAAAAACACTCTAAAACACAGGGTCCCAGTATAAAAATTAAAAAAATTTCTTGTGGAATGTTGCTAGAACATAGAAGCCTAAAACGTAAAATTTACAATTTTAACTTTCCCCAGTAAAAATCTGCAGCCAAAGGGTTAAATTCGATTTTTAGCCAAAAAATCAGTCACAAGTGTCTATCGATGAAATGGAAAAAAATGGACCCACGCAAAATATTTTTTCGATTTCGGTATTCCCATATAAAAGGATGATTACGGAATTTGTGAGCATCCAATATAATTTTCTAACACCAACATTCATGGCATGAGAAAATTTCTTTGGATTTAAAAATTAAACTTCGTCCCGAAGGGGTTGAATCCAATTTCAAGTAGATTTTGGCTGATCTATAATGAATTACCGCCAAGTGGCGATCTGCGGTGATCGCGGATTTCATTTTGGCTAACACGTTGGCCATCATTTATGTCCTTACAATCGTTTTAAATCGCATGTACCACTCGTGAAGTCTGCCTCGGGATAAACGATAATCACCACAAACTTGGTTCATCAATTGAAATGTTTCGATTAATGTTTTACCAACTTTAAAGCAAACATTTTTATTTGTCTTTTGCAAATTAGCATGGATTTTTTGTATCAGTGACAAAAACATACTTTTATTTCGAACGCAATAACTTTGCTTACAGTGAACCAAATTTCATCAAATTTCCAATGCACTAAGTCACAAATGGCTGGCACCACCACAAAATGCCCTCTTTGAATAGTTTAGTTTACTTTAAGAAGCAAGTAGTACTTACTTAATTGGCAAAAAAATGTATTTAAAAACAATTTTTAAACCCCTTCCCTCCATGACCAAGTTCTGGCTACGCCCCTGATGGGATTACATATGTGTGTGTAGCGCGTGTGGTTGCTGTTGTTTCGTACTGTTGCTGTTTTTGCCGTTGACTACGGGGAAATAATGTTGTGGCAGCAATGCTTCGTTTAGCACCGCACACAAATACGATTTTCCATTTTCATTTATGTTAAGTTTGTATGTGAAAAAATATGTGCAGTCGTGGCTGAAAGCGTACTGAGTGGGTGGCACTTGGTTTCCGCATTTAAATTCGCGTATCTGCGCACGTTGGGAAAATGTTATTCAGCTGCGTATTATTCAATTAATTGTTAATTATATACTTGGCGAAACTCAACTGTAAATTTTTGTATAGTAACAGATTCAGAATGTAAACGACAGTTAATTTTTGTTTAATAAATAACTTGAAACGAAAACTATTGCTGCTATTAACACATTTGTGAAAGCTGCAATTATTGAAGTGTTGAGAGTTTCTACCGAAAATGATATGAACAAAACAAGAAGCCAAATGTTCACTACACCTTTTCAAGGCAATAATGAGAAAACATAAATTTTTATGATATAGAACACTTATGTAAATTTGTAATGAGGTTTTGAGTTGAGTTATAAGAAAATGTAAATTTACTTGAAATGACGAATCGTAAAATTTTATTCAGAAAATTCACAAAATTTTGGCGTTTTTAACGATAAATTTTCGACTTTTACGAATTTTTTGTTTAGAATTTTTCGACAAATTGTATAGTTTGTTTGTCAATATTTGACTCACACAGTTCATGTATCATGGATAACCATCGATGAGACATTCTATGTAGATAGACATGCACATAAATCTATATAAATACTATTATTAAATATGTAAATAAATACTTGAATAATAAATGTAGGAACAGGTATGTAGAGCTCATAGTCCATTCAATCTACAATAAAACCCAGTTAGTGCTTCCCTCATTGGGTATGTAGCAGGCTGACGACTTAAATCCGGCAACCATCCTTCATAAGAACTATCAAACATAAAATGTAAATAAAATGTAATTTAGTGTTGTAAAAAAAGCTTCTTCTTTAAAATGAATTTTGGATATGCGGGATAAATCGAAATATTGGGATGGTGGAGTGAGGAAGGCGAAGCGTTACACCAAGTTTAACTAAGGACGGGGAATACCAGAGTTGTCAAATATTATAAAAGGCCAACATGCATTTAATTTATTTTCCAAACGTGTCGCAAACGGGGAAAGTGATTGATTGATTGATTTTATTTAAATATTTAAGCCACGCAATGCCTTCAAACTACGCACTATGCCTGCCTTGGTCGGTAGAACTTGGAATTTGATTTGGTTTTATTTCAAGGGATATGTTGATATGGTTAAGTACCTTAAATTAATTAAAAAAACACTCGATTCATAAAAAAGAAACATTTCATGCATTGAGCCTTCATTATTCGTTCTAATTTTGGTCAATATTTGCATTTTCTTACATAAGATTTACGCACCTGTTTGCAATACTAATTTCAAAGCCTGTCGAGACGTGACACAGCCTCGGGGACACTGTATTTATTTTTTTATTATTTATTTATAATTAAAAAATAAATATAAGTAAAAAAAGTTAATAAAAAAAATCAATACAAAATTCAACTATAATTCTTAAGAATATTCTTGGAAGAGAGATATCTATGTGTGGAATACGATTAAGTTCCGAAAGAGAGAAAACTACTTTTGCATAAATCAACATAGAAATAATTAAATTACGTAAATGTTTGAGAAGATACAGTAAACTTTATTCTTTCTTATATACACATACACACATATTTCTGCCAAGTTCCAATGCAACGCTTTTATTTGATTTTCATAATATTTGCATACTTTGCGTCAACATCCACACTTGACAGTCTACTTTTCATAATCTACTATTTAGCAGGTGTGAATGAGATGACTTTCTGTTGTTGTTGTTTTTTTCGTTTCGCCTTTATTGAAAGCAGTCACGTTCGAATGTTTCGCTTGTTTTATAAAAGTCGCGCTCCCGCCACCCGGACCAACATTAGCTGTGTGTGTCAAATGGGCGCACAGGCAGCGCCGCTGGCACATGTGGGTGGTTGACGGCGAAAGTTTGAGCTCCGCGCTGAATATCAGCGTTCGGGAATGTTCAATGTTTTGGACATTTTCGATTTCGCCGAAGAAGAAGGCAAAACAATGGGTGGGGCGCGTTGATGCTTGTGCGTTGTTTTTATTATTTCGCACATATTAAAAATCTATCAAAATCAAATTATGCTCTCTACGCTGCAGCAGATGTCACATAACGCAAATTTATTGGCAACACACATCATCTCCCGCCGAAGTTGGAGTCGTCGACAACTTGGCGAACTCACGCACGTGCGTTATATTTACACTTCTTTTGGAATGGGAGACTGCACACGGCCCCAACTCAAGCAACACATCTGAGTGGATTTGGTGCTCGTTTTCTTTCGATTCGAATTTTAACTCGAGTGCAGTTATAATTTTTTTAAGTTTTTTTAGTCTTACAAATTTGTTATACGTACAATAACAAAATTTTCTACATTTAAACAATGACTGTTGTTAGTTGTTTTTAAGAGGCAATAAACTTACTACGCAATTTCTGAGGAGTAATGAGTTAGAGTAGCAAACTAGTTACTGTGAAACTGAAAACTAGCACTTGTGCACTGCTGATGTCTGTGAAAATGGTTCTTCAATATTCACAAAGGGAACTGCCGTGAGTCGTTTAATCGATCAAGTGTTGCGCACATCCACTAGAGTCCATTAGAACTGAATATATTCTCATTATGAAGCTACGGTTTCAAGTTGTTGTTGAATGAGCCATTGCGGCGCACGTACGTTCAGTTCGGATGGGCTCGAATTCTTGTGTGTGTGTGAGTGTGCTGAATTTCAGCTTGCACACAATTTGATTGATATGAATATCGGCGGTTAGTCTAGTTGTAATTTACCACATGTAGCTTTTGATGTATGTAGGTCTTTAGAATAGCTTGTGTTCTTACGTACGGCCGCCGGCAGCATCGAAATGCGTGAACGCATATCTATTCAAAAAAGTCTTTAAACAAATGGCAAATTTTATTTTATTTTATATTATTTGATTTGATTTGATTTGATATTATTTGACTTGATTTGATTTGATTTGATTTGATTTGATTTGATTTGATTTGATTTTATTTTATTTTATTTTATTTTATTTTATTTTATTTTATTTTATTTGTTTATTTTGTTTTATTTTATTTTATTGTTTTATTTTATTTTATTTGACTTTATTTTATTTTATTTCATTTAAAGTGCTCTTTATATTTTTATAAAAATAATTTATATTTTTATTTTTTTATATTTTTATTCATATTCTCCAAAATAAGAAGCTAAGTGTGTTGTATTCCCAGAATTGATTTCGATAGAGTAATATTCAATCAACATATTTTTCATCAAATGCCAGTAAGAGTAAAATGTAAAAAATATGAAATCAAAATTTAAAAATATAGAAATGTTCAAAGAAAACATATATAGGAATAAGAGCTCGCAAAATCGGTCACGAGTACCCAAGATTATATTTGTGCTGCCCACACCGACCCACAGGTCGTATACGTGTCGGTGGCCATCGTGTGGCAACTTCCGACATTTTTATTATTGCAATTTAAGCGGTTCGAGCGGCGGTCGCAATGTTCTTCGACAATTTCTTCATTTGCAAGCGACATTAATTTCCTAAAGGCGCGAACGACTGCAGTCGTTGGTGTTTGAAACATGGACACGTGATTCGACATTCTTGCCACACTCGCAGCTAAACGCTTCTTCGCCAGACATGGCACGATTTCGCTACTTCACTTTCTCGCTTTGCACGATTTCCTTCCTGATAAACCAACAATTTCACTGGAGCTGAGAAAGTCCTAGCGGTAGGCGAAGGGCGGACTGAATCCGCCATTACGCTCTAATGACGCCGCCGGCGCTGCCACCGCTGCCAAGATGGCGTTAAGACACGCAATCACACTTCACCGTGGGCGCCGTTGCTCGCTGGCAGTTGGCGCCCGCTGCTTGTTACCGTCGCCGTCGTCGTTGCCGCCGCCACTGCCGTTGTTGCAGCCGCTGTCATTTCCCGTTTGCACGCTTTGTGTGTCATAATTCTGTGTGACGTTGCCGTCCGCGCTGGTGTTTTAAGAATATTAATTTTCGTTTGACGTTTCGGTCAACGACCCAATACGACAGCTGACCCACATTTATGCAGGAAGCATGAAAGGCAGCGCGACAGGCAGCAGTGCGCAGAGTTGAGCAGCGAAGAATAAATATAAAATATGCAAAAACTTCTTGTTTTAGCGTTCGGCCGAAGGGGTTTTCGTTTTAGTTAGTGCAATATTTCCACAGCACGCACACATTCGCTCACCGTTTGCCACGTGTGCATGTGTGTGTGTGTGTGTTGAGGTGCTATCACAAATCGTGTATCAGCGCAAGGGCTCGCCTGCCATTTTCCGATGTCCTCCGCCCCACGCCGTGCCGCATGTGATAATTTTAATGACTTTCTAGTGCTGCGGCCGGATTTATGGCATAGGACGTCCATCTCTCGGCTGCGCGCCAAGCGCGAGCCGCATGCAAGAGTGGCGCAGTGACCCACATTGTTAACCCTTTGTGTGCAGACCGTATCGGCGCCCCCTATTTATAATGTTTAGTTGGCATGGCATTCGACCGAGTCCCCAACTGATTCGGTTTCCACAAATTTTTGAAATTGCCATTACATTTTATTACTGTGGCTGTCCGGCACTTTGGATTTATGAGCTCATTATGCATAAATCGACTTGGCCCTAAACACCCGCAGCACACCCGATACCGGTGCCGGTGGTATTTATGTATGGGTTCTTTGATCTACAACAACGCTGTGGTTCAATAAACCAATAAAAACCTTAGTCCAGGCCGCCCAGCTAAAAAAGGGATTGTCCGAGGGAGGGGAACGTCTGTCAGCCATCGTCTGCGACATTATAAAAAATCATGAATGCGAAATTATGAATTGTTATGGCAGGGAACGACTGCTTGCTGTCAAATCAGTTGGCGAGTTCCACCTATCGACCGATGATAAATGCGATTGAATGACAAACGAATGAGAAACGAATGAGCCTACGAGCCACACACGGTGCGTAATATGTTCTATAAACTGAGGAATGTATTATATTTCAATATATATATTTTTTAATTAGTTGTATTGTGAATGTACATAAATAGGGTTCCTTCTTATATACTAAATTACGTCTTTGAAGACAACCTGGAAGCATTGAATAGTTTATTTCATAAAAGTGCCTTAACCTTTTAAGCAAAGAATGGGGGAAGTTTTTAGTAAAAGATTTAGAAAAGGAAATATGTAAAATGTCAGTCGTACATGTCTTCTTCGGATCTTATTTCAGAAAAATAATTAAGTTGTATATAGTGTCCGAACGAAACATCTTTTTTGGGCCGAAACCGAATTTCGGTTTTTTTAATACTCGGCCGAAACTGAAACAATAGTTAAAATAAAAATCATCATATCAAGCATTTTTTTTCAAGAAACGAATTTTACATTAACCCTTTCGGTACTTCTTTTTTGTTTTTAACTTTAAAAATCATTCTTTTCCATTTTATTACTGTTTCAGTCTACATAATGAATAATCAAAAGTAATTTTTTAAAATATTGTTCGAAAAAGTGGTTTTTGGGCATCATGAAATATGGCATAGTAAGAAATAAAAAAAATCGTACAGCCTTAGTGAACTATATTTGGGATCTAATTTTTTTTACATTTACTCAAGCAATAAATACCTACTAGATTACTTACATAAACCTATAAAAAAATTGGGGTTTGTAATAGAATAAATAAAAGTACGAAATGACCACTTTTTGCTAAATACGCAGCTCGATAGGACTGCGCACTTTCTGAACCCTTACAATTTACTTGGTACACTAATGAAAATATTTTTTTCATTATTTGGTATAAAAACCTCCAGAGAAAAATACAAAAATAGAAAAATATACTATCCACAAGTTTTTGACCTAAAACAGGCACTGAAAAGAGACTATGCCATATGGCATAGAATAACCGAAAGGGTTAAGTAAATA
Source organism: Melieria omissa (assembly GCA_963971225.1). NCBI lineage: Eukaryota > Metazoa > Arthropoda > Insecta > Diptera > Ulidiidae > Melieria > Melieria omissa. The sequence goes on from OZ020268.1 coordinate 86,903,677, forward strand.
AAGAACAAACAAACAAACATAAATAAATAAACAATTTATTCATTTTTTAAAAACATAAACATGAAAAAATCACCCTTACGTACCTGACTCGCCAATATTCAAAATTAATGAATTTAATATTTTATTCTAAGAAAAGTTTATTTACATTTGTGGCATCTAAATTACTCCTCCTTTCACTATATATCTGCTACACAATAAAATGTAAAAAAAATATTTTAGTTTCGGTTTCGGCCGTTTGGCCATTTTTTGGCCGAAACCGAATATTCGGTCGGACACTAGTTGTATATGTTTCCTCAAGGGCTGAAGACAGGGAGTAAGTACAACCTGTGACCGGGTTACCGCCGTAAAAACTCTCTTTAGGCGCCTCTGCTTTGCACGCCCTTTCTTCAGTTGGTCCCACCAAGAAATGATAGGCCGTCCTCAACTTGGTCTTTCCATCAAAGATACGGCCTCCCTCTTCGCCTTTGACCTCTAATTACCGCATCGAACCTATTTCTTTTTTTGCCGGAGCTTCGCTGTCCACACGGCAAACATGGCCAAGTCAGCGTAGTCGCTGGAGCTTAAATCGCTGAGCTCATACAGCTCGTTGTTGGTTCGCATACGATAGTCGTTGCCGAGTAAATATTAAATTTTGAAATAATATTCCACTTACTTTAATAACTAAGAGCAACATCACCAATATCCCCAATATCCAGAACACATTACGAGTATCCTTAAACCCCCAAATCACATTTACCAGCTATCCTTGTGTGCATTTGCAATTTGTTATGCACTCAAATTCGTTGGGTCTTGCAAAAATTAGGAATTTATCTCTGATTTTTCAGAATGTGCGCTGTGCAGTTGAATGCGAGCACTGCATTACTCTACCGCAATCGATACGTACAGCTGAAATGTAACGAATGTAAAAATCATAAAAACTCCTTAACAAGCAAATTCACTTTATTAAATGAAAACTTAATTACACTCTTGCCGTCGCATTCCGCCACACATTGCGCACATCCAGCGGGGTACGGTGCGCCGTTCAGACGACAGACGACAACGTTGCAAGTGGCAGCAGTGGACGAAGTGACACTTTTAAGACCACATCAACGTTCCCTGACAGGATAATGAATGTCACTTGTACGCGCGGAATGTACAGCGTACATATTTTCAGCAGTGAACTTGGCAAATGCGTTGCGGAAGGAGCGCACCAGCCAAGCCCAACCGCGGCGAACGAGCGCGCCCGACCAAGGAGACCGCCGGGAACGAGTTCGCACCTGGGCGCAGCAGGCAATGAATGCATTTAATGCAAAAGGACTGCGCGGAGATTTCCGCAAATTCCTCATGATGCGCCGTGACATGACACTCTAATAAGCAGCGCTGTGAAGACGAAGGCGACGGCGCTGACGGTCGTAAGGACATGGAGACGGCGGCGGGTTGCGGTAGCGGTGGCGAAATGCTACATTTTAATTTCCATTTTCCAGCGGCAGACAATGACCAGACTGGAGCTGTTACCGGAGTTCTGGGCGGCGCGCTGCGTCGTTGTGTGGCGCATTATGGGTTCGTAATTATTTTACAATTCTCCTTTATGCCGGCGAGCATTATCTGCGGAGCGTTCGCTGTTGCTGTCGCTGTGCCGTGGCTGTAGTCGTGGCTTCTATCGCATAATCTCATTAATTCACTTTTTACTTAAAATTCCCAGTCGGTCTCCTGTTTCCTCCAAGGACACGCAAATTATTGCGCCGTTTACAGTTCCGTGCATATGTGTGTCTGCCGCCGATGCTACCTCAATCGCAGAGCAGCTCTGAGCGAAAACTGCAAAGAATAGCCATCAAAAAATGCCACTTCCACTGCGCGACAATGTGAATATGAAAATCGTTTTAAAGACTTATGTGCTGAGGCAGCAGAGTGGAATGACTAGGCAGCAGATTTTAATGCAATAAAAATGAAAACTATGCGCATATAAATATGCTTCGAAAATTTCAAAAATGTATCTAAAATTGTAAACGCAAGGACTACAATACTAACAAAACAGAACCAAGGAATAAACATTTAAAATTAGAATTCACATTGAACACATTCGAATTACTGCACTTACGAAGTAAAAAAATTATTTTTTTGTTTGAGGTTAGGTTCGATTCGTAAGGCGTATACAGGAAAGTTCGTGTCTACTTCCACTCGAAGGCATTATTGGCGATTGTGAGTGCCCTCTGCTCGAAGGAGACACATACCTTAAACCGGGGTTTCTGTATTAAATGTTAAATCACAACAAATATTATGAACATTTTGTATTTTAAAAAATCATAAATTGTTTCCAGAAAAACTATTGTTTCAGCGCTGTGGTTAAAGAAATAAATACGAATGAATAAACTTGGTTGCGTTGTGTCATAAAATAATTTAAGTTACATTTTTTGACTTCATAACACACCACGCTAACAATTAGTAAAATGTTTAAAAAGTTTACAACTAAGGAGATTATTTATAATGAGTGGGCTTACTACCGTTTTCAACTTCTGATGATTGATGACTGATGGAATGATTTACTGATGATGATTGATGATTGATGGAATGATTGATTGATGACGATTGATGGAATGATTGATTGATGATTGATGGACTGATTGATTGATTGATTGATTGATTGATGATGATTGATGATTGATGGAATGATTGATTGATGAAAATTGTGGAATCAACTCCAATAAAATGTGAGATCTTGGTGAACACTGATAGTTTTCGCACTGACGTCTGATTGATACCCAAAATCTATCTGCAAAAATTAGTCTTCTCTAGTGAATTTGTTGATTCACCATTAATTTTTTACTGAACCTTTTTCTGATTAATGCGTGTATGTTAGTGGCGTATTCAGGACTCTAAAACTACATACAAATTAAAAGACATTTTATAAATATTGATTAACTACTTTTTGAACCCCCAGGAAATAACTCAGTGCAGTGCAGAGGGTGGCGTGTGTCGAGATTACGGGGGCCTTGAGGTCCTGCACTTCTGACACTTTGAACACGCTTCTCCATCTGCTGTCAATTGAATATTTTATAAGATGGACGCCGTTTCGCGCGCATTGAGACTGAGAAAATCATTCCAATGGGCGGAAAGACCTTACGGACATAGTAATATCCTCGACTTTGATGTTGGGTTTTCCACGCTCTTCCCTTCCAGAAGGAAATGGAAGCGTTACGCATCTTCTTTTACAAACGCAGGAACCTCATTGTACACAGACGGTTCAAAGATGGGAAAAAGCCTTTCACCTACCTCATATATGCGGAAGTCTTTGCAATAAGAGAAGCCTGCAGGATTCTTCTACAGCAAGAAATCCAAACAAGGGATGTTTACATCTTCTCAAACATCCAAGCAGCCATTAAGGCACTCCCCAAGTCCATAGTCAAATCCAAACTAGTCAGAGACTGTAAGGAATTGCTAAGGTTGGTGAGCGGCTGGGCGGATCTTACTATCTGTTGGATACCCGGTCACGCGGGACTGCGGAAACGAGTCGGCTCACGAGCTGGCCATGGTGGGATCTTCCATGGACACACAACCCGAAAGGGCGTCACCGCCTTTAAGTGCAAAGCTAAATAGTTAAAGGACTATATCCTGCGGAAAGCAGATAGTAGGTGGCGCAATCTTTCCAGCTGCAGATCTGCCTACGCTACAACTCCCGCAGAACCAACGACCTGCTGTTAAATTCTCGTAGGAATGTTTCTAGGCTAGCAGGCGTGATCACGGGTCACTGGCCAATTAGTCTACACGCGGCGAGAATGGGAATCCCCCACAACCCTTTTTGCAGAAGCTGCAGGGAAATCAACGAGAGTGAGACACTCAAACACTTCCTCTGCGGCTGTCCTGCCTTAGCATTTTAAAGACTAAATTCCTTGGGGAACAATCTGATTAGCTCTCTAGCTGATCTGTCTGAGACAAGACTGAGATGCATCAAGTCCTTGTTGGACGATGCGGGCTGGCTTTAAGGCCCAGTATCTTCTCCCAAGCAGGAAAGACCCAGTCGAGGAAGCGACAACAAAACGGCACAACATTATTAATTGGGCGTGGTCAGTGGACACGCAGTCGCCGCTACCTACCTACCTAAGAGCATATGTATCCCATCTTCGGGAAAGAATTAAATGAAGAATTAATGAAACGCTCCTGGTGGACTTTGTAATACAAAAACTTATGTCGCAAATTTTTGTTGGAATTTCGCTGACTCAATTCGTTTCATCGATTCTCTTTTGGTGGTCCTTTCAATGCGTCATTAATATAAAGAATTTAATTTTTCGTTTTTCTATTTATTAAAAATAATGAGACTTCACTCTGGCTTGAATGAAAACGGTCAATGATTTTTCCAAAACCATTAAAAAACTATTGTAAAAAAATGGTTTCCTCCCTTTTTACACAACTTTCACTTTGTGTGCCTTTGTCTTCACCTGCTCGATGGCGTCACAGTGCATTCGGCTTGCGCACATAACTGACAACGAGCTGCAGTGCTTCAACGCACACTTCGAACACGGGCTGCGTGCCACATTGCTCGCACCACGTTTAATTATTCTGCGTCTGCGGCTTCGGTCTGCTGCTGTTTCCTCCGTGTCGATGCGGCGCCAATTGCTGTCTGTGCCTAATGGAAATCATCTCCCCTAATTATCTTCATAACAGTTACCGTTATCGGCATTGAGAGTCGCGACGGCACTGTCACTCGCAATCGCACGCCGAGCCGTTTCCATTGTCTTAATGACGAGCTTATCTGTTTGTAATTTGGCCATTTGCTCTGATTAGAAGTGTCATCGCAGCACCTGCGACTGTCACTGCCACTGCCAAATGAGCCTGCGCTGTCGTTGCTATTGTCTGGGCTTACTCGGCTGCAGAGTGGTGGTGGCGGTGCCGCTGTCGTGTGCGCCGAAATCACGATAATCACTTCCTTTGCGATTAACACGCAACCGAAACATGTGCATGATTATATCGAATAATGGTGGCATTTTCGTTAAATTCAACTTGATAACGTGTACACTTGCATGTGTGCGTGTGGGTCTGTGTGTGCAAGTGTGTACAAAACGATTGGCTTGGCTGGCGCTGTTGTCACACTGCCAGCTACTATCTTTTTATGTACAAGTCTGCGTTGGTGCTTTTATGGATACTTCAAAGTGACGATACGACAAAAGTGCGCTGAGTAAGCTGGAGTTCTGTTATTGTTTTAATGAAATTGTTAGAATGAAAACCGTTCATTAAATCATCATTATTGTTTTGGCGAGGGTGACTTTACATTATAACAGCGAAAAGTTGTTGAAATAGCAGTACATGTGGTTTAGGAATACTAAAACATCACTTCAAGTATACTCGTGTGTGTCGACAACGGTGTTTGGAGTTAATAACTTAATTTTCGGTAGCGTGGCTTTGTCAGAAAGTCTCTTATAAAGGGTGATTTTTAGCAACTTTCCTTTTGGCAACACTGTTTTTGGTAGCTCAGCTGTTTTCGTGTAACATGTTACATGTTGTTATGAAAATGGCTATAGTAGATTTTTGCTATTATTTCGATAAGAATGGGAATCACACCAAATAATTTGGCTGTGTTGTATTATTTGATGTTTCCGCTTTCATTTAACACCTAACTCATTAATAGATTTAAGAAAAATGTGCATGTTTTGGACCATCCAAGAAAACGCATTAAAATTCCGTATTTTCCGACTTTGAGGTCCAATTACCACGGAATTTTAAAACTTATAAATACATTGGAAAAGAAGCCGTCAGGTGTTGTAAATGCCACAAAGTGAAAATCATGTCAACCGGTTTATTGGTTTAGAAGTTACAATCCCAAACATGAAAAAGTCAGGGAAAATACGAAAAAGTGACACGCCCATTTTTTGCGTAAACGGAAACTAAGTTTTGAAAATGGTTTGCGGATTCGAAATCAGCGGTCCCTAATATCCCTAGAACTGATGTCAAACCCATAAAAGCCGACCAAAAGTCGAAATTTGTTGCCCTGTGTTATATATCATTCTATCGACTCAAAAAAAATTGTATGTGTTTTTTTTAATCACATTCAAAAGCTCTTAACAAATCAGCCTTTATAATCCCAAGCTTCGTTACTACATTTCGGCCATGTGTGACCTTCTTAGACTTAAGTAATCGCAGCTACGATTTTATCCTTTAACCCTTTCGCTACAGATTTTTACTGGGGAAAGTTAAAATTTTACGTTTTAGACTTCTATGTTCTATATTAGCAACATTCCATAAGAAATTTTGTAGTTTTTATAGTCGGACCCTGTATTTTAGAAGGTTTTTTTACGTTAACATATTACGTTAACATAGAACTTTTTACGCATAACGAAAATTTGATTATTTCTTCATTTACTTCAGCCAAATAAAAAGAAAAAACGTATCTAAATTGGAAGAAAACGTAAAATTAAAATGTTATCTAATTTGTCTGCTTCTTCTTCCTTTACTATGTCAAGATATACCATTAAAAAACGTGTATACTTCTCTTCTTGAAACTTAAATATTTTTAAGTTAAGTTTATTAATTTTGTATTTTTCCTAAAACTTCAAACTATTCTAAGGACCAACAAAAAATGTATTTTTGCAACCACATAGGGTTCAGACGTCCACAAAGTAGCATGTTGCCATATGGCAACAAAAAAGCGAAAGGGTTAACACTGAACACTTGAACTTGCTGCAAGTTTTTTGATTATCAGACTCGGATTCATTTAGACTCGGACTCAAGCTGTCGAATTCGCTGACAGATAACTCAACAAAGCACTCATTAAGCCACAAATATTTATTTGAATTATGAAAGTGCGTCATGCATCCTAAAAGTATTCAGTAAATAAACCATTTTAAACTGTTCAGTATGTGTGATTTCGGACAGATCCCTGCATCACACGCCCAAGCGGCATTTCTGTACCGCTTTCAACGCAGCTCACCGCAGCACATATCCTTCGACTTGTTAAGTGGATAATTTCGTTTCCACCTGTCTGCATTCAGCGCGTTGAGTACTTTAAAAGCAGCATCTGCCCCTAACACAACCGTTCGCTGGAACGCACCAGCTTTCACCTTTTTTCCTTTGCTCTGCCCTACAGCGGCCCCTGGCCCGGTTGGCTGGTTGGCTGCGCGGTGCGCAGGGCCGGGTGATGGCAATATTTTCGCTTTCAAGACACTTCAAGGATTTCAGTTGAAGACTTCAAGTGTCACTCCCAATAGTCGTGCTCTGAAATAAAATACTACAATTTAAGCGAACGCGCCATGCGTACGAGCGACTGCGCTGCCCATTCGCCAAGGTGCCGGCGGAGGGAAGATTGTATGTATTTGTTACAAAGTGCACAAAGATAAGCATACTCGGAGGCGCTCACACACCGCGCACTCGAGTGCTGCGTTCGCGTTTCCCAGTTTCCCGCGTATGTGTGGTAATTTTGAATCAATGTGGAAGCTGCTGTCGCTGTCGTCGTCACCGCTGGTACTTACGCCGAGTGCGCTGTTGAGATGGCGAGCGGCGCGCTTCCCAGCTGCAGTGCCTGACAGGCGGACAGACAGACAGATGGACAGAGGGGCGAACAGCGCGTAAGCCAATGTGCCGGCGAGTGCGGGCGAATGGCGGCGGAAAAGCAAAGATAGTGGCAGGCAGCTTCGTGACGTTGGGGCTCCGATCTTCTGACATTTTTTTCCTTTATTGTTTTCACTTCGCACTCTACGTTTTCATTTTGTTTTTGCGCTGCTTTTGTGGCCGATATTTGCGTTGTTTTTTCTACGTGAATGTTGCTCGCTTTTACGTTGTGTGTGATGTGCAGACATTTTTTAAATTAAGCTTAAAAACACACACGAATGGGCGAGTGTGGGCGTGATTGCGTTCGTGTGAGGGTGTGCGTGTGTGAGTGCTTTCTTGGCACATTCGAGCAGATGTTGCTGATTACGGGCATTCGTATCCGTGCGCTGCGAGCTGAAACCAGAAAATTAGCTGCTCGGTGTGGAAGCGGCAGTCACCGGCGCCGGCACCGACAGCTGGAAATGCGGATGCGAGCTGCGCTGAAAGTGTTTGGGCTAATCAGGGAAATTGTGCAGTTGCGGTAAACGCTGCAGAGCGCACGCAATCACTCCGTCGGTGTGTTTTTGATGAAAGCATTTCCGGTTATTTTGGGTTAATATGAGCATCAGTTGCGAGCAGCTTGTGCGCGCAATGAAACCTGGATCTCATCCGAGTATTTGCGCAAATGACGAGCACTAATGCGGTGCTGAGAAAGCGTTTGGCATTTTGCTGGCTGCACTTCTACAGCAAATGGCTGAACATGCAATCGTCTGGATGTGTGTGTGTGTCGATTAAATATGTGCGCTCAGGTGCTTAATACTTTTTGACACAATTCCTAGCAGCGAACAGTTCAATTCGTTCAAATGCCAAGAACGCATTTAAGCCAATCAAACATGACAATAAGGCGAAGAAATGTTAGAAAGTTACCTGTAAATAAAACAAGTAAATACTGGATTTGTGTGTAGCAAACTTTCCCCACTACTTATAAAATTACTAATGACAGTAGGAGACAAAAGTCACTAGTCATACATATGTTAAGCAGACATTCACAAATTACATGCGTTCAACATTTTTCCCATACACACTAACCCTCAAAAATCAAGTACCACTATTGATTAAGTACGAAATAAACACTCAAACACATTTTCAGTTTTGCTTAATTCTGGCGTTCAAGTTAATTTTTCAGCTATAATGTATTTAGAAACCTATGGTAGAATTTTATGGAGAGTGTTTTCGTGGTACATTTTGTCCTTAAAAAGTCCTGTTTTACAGGACATTTCTGGCATCTTAGAAAGAAAGGGTCGAATTGACCCATATAAATAGGAGCTAAAGGGTTAAAATGCTCCACAAAAATGTTCTTCGTGGTATTTTACATAAAATTGCTGAACATATCATGTACTCAAAATGTGAGGTTACATGGTTTTCGTATGCCGATTCACCATAAGAATGTGCAAAAAGGGGAAAACTTTAAAGGGGAAACTTTAAAAACGCTGATACACCTATATTTTTTTTTGCCCCCTCTATCAGAATTTGTTGTCAGAACCTCGTTATTTTTTTGTGTTGTGCAGTGTTATTAGTGGAATTTATATGAGTAAAACTTATCTCAATTTTTATCAACACTTAGTGAAACTTTTTATTACAACTTGTTATTAAAAAATAAGTAGGAGAACTTCAAACACTTTTTGTGGATTTTTAAGCCTCATTATTCCTGCACCATTTTGCTGGCCAACTTTTAAGTTTTTGATTTTCAAACGTAAAATTGGTAATAAATAAAAATTTAACAAATATGCTCATATACCTTTTAATGGGTTTAAAGTGGCGTACAAAGGTTTTCATTTTGGGAGAGGGGTTCTGTACACAACTTTTGAGCCCAATACCAGCTGAAACCATATTTGCTACCCACAATATTTACGATAAATGTTGGGAATTTTTATACATAAATGTATCATAAATTTCAGACAAACTTGGTAAGAGTGACAATTTTCCCATATGAAACACTGTGGCAACTCCTTTCAAAAGAGGACGAAGCACGGCAATTAAGTTTTATTTTGATATTTGAAAATATTTGAACATTATTGTAGGTACTAACTACTTGGCAAACCGACAGACATGGACATGATCCACAACGTCAAGCTTTCTTTTAACCCTTTCAGTCACAATGTCCAATATATTACAGCCCATACAATTCATACAGAACGGGTTTATTTTCATGTCGGAAAGGGTTGAACATTACAATAATAATAAACATCCCTGGAATGCGTAGTTCAGGAGTTAAATAGTATGAAAAATTTTAATGAAATATTCAAACACATTTTCAATAATTAAAAAATTCATCTAAATGTATTTTCTTTTGAACCCTTATTTGGCAATACATATATAGGATTCTGTAATGTGTGCAGCCATAAGAGATTAATTAGAGACAGAGAGTAAAGCACTAAATAGGATTTCATGATAAAAGTGAACCAACCAAACCCTCCTCTGCGATGCAATGCTGCGGGTAGTCGTTATGGCTGACTGAAAGCTAACGGTGTCTTTAGAAAATGTCCACCTCCTGCACGAAAGCAAAAGTAAACTCATTTGGCTCTGGTTTGGTTGCGGACTGGACGTGTCCTCCGTCGCTTATCTCTCACGGATACGATACACTAACTGATAAAAGCTCACGCCAACGCTATTTTCTCGAAATAAAATGTGTCCGTGGCGTGACCACAGACAAGCCACTAGTTTGCTGTTATCCTTCGCACTCGTGCCGATACCAACAAATGCACTTTGATAATTAAAAATATCCTTTTATTCCATTTCCACAATGTGGCGGCGCCATACTGCTGCCAGATCAATTTATGGCGAACAAGTGTTTTGACAAAACGTTTCGCACACAATTAAAAGAGCATTTAGCACATTGATTGACCAATGACCGACGTTGTGCGGTATGGCGAGGAGCGGTGCGGAGGCGTGTGTGGTGGAAAAGCACAACGGCTGCTCCGAATAGGACGCTTCATTAGGTAACGACGTCAAGACAAGTTTGCACCACAAATTATACTTGAGCGGCGTGCAGAGTGCGATTTGTGGCGTCCATTTGCGACGCTGGCAGGAAAACGAGCGCTGTCTGGCAGGGCAGAACAGGACTGCAACAGCAGCAGCTGCGGTGCTCGCCACGCTGGCGAATATGTTGTGAAAATTGTTTTTCGTAGTTGCTTTTTTCCCTTCCATTTTTATGGCTCTCGAAAATAAATAAACACTCAATACAATAAATCTTCGACTGTGAATAGACTCTTGAGACCGGAATTCTCAAGTAGCATCTGACGATGATGGCAACCATAATGGCGTTGATGGTGCGGACGGCACTTTCGACGTTTATTCCGATGTTCGATGATTGTGCGGCGCGCAGACAACGCGCGCACACACACACACACACACACACACATACAACGCGCACAACTACATAAGTAAATGTGTCTTCCTGCCAAGCGCCATACGTGTGCGGTCCTTATTAACGTCGTCATATTTGGCGCTCTAGCTGCCCCCATCATCAGCACCACGGCCAGTCAAGTCGAGTCGAGTCGAGTAGTCGCGGCGGCATGTGAGAAATAACGGCGCAAGTGTGGAGCGCCATCGGCAGCGCCATAACTCAGCCGCAAATCGATGTTTTATGATTGTGTTGCGAAGAGTTTCCATTTCTTTTCGACACACACTGCGGAAGAGGCAGGGCACAGCACGGCGGACTGTCTGAAGCGCGGCTGCACCACTGCAGCAGTTGCTGCTTGCTCGGTTTGCTCGTTCGGCGGTCTGCCGGTCCGCTGGATTAGCGGAAACGGCAACACTAAATCAAATGCTGCCTGCCGAAAAATTCAATCTATTACGCGGCGGCTTCGGTACAAAAGCAACGGCAAGGATATATAATATCCTTTTTGGCTTTCCGGTATTTTCCAATTTTCAAACACCCTGCACAGGACGCGCGCCGCACACATTCGCGCAACACACGCTCGTAGGCGCGGCTACCGTGCAGCCGAATTCGCCGACTGTCGACTGCCGTCTGCTGTTGAAGAACAAACAAACAAACAAATCCCGACCATATATTATTGTGCTCCCGGCAGAAGCACAGAAGAAGAATGCCGGAGCTGCAGTCGTCTGCACGCTCGCATGCGAAAGTGGACGCAGCCAGTGGCAGCCGAAAAAGTAAAAGTGTTTCCGGTAGAAAATTATTAGCAAATAAATAAGCAAATCCTTTCTGGCACCATAAATTACCTTTATTTCCGGCTGCTGTCGCCGCCGTCGCCGTCGCCGCCGCCGCCGTCACCGGCATTGTGTGTTGTGTGTAAGAGGCTTTTATTTTAAGCTGATAATTGACATGGCCTACAAAGTTGCTTGTGTATTTGTGACAGCAACATTGGGATTGCGTTCTGGTTGCGTTCGTCATGACAAGTTTCGTAGATTTCCGCTCGCAGTTAAGGTTAAGATTGTGGCCTGGCAAAGATTTAACACGACTCTGGGTGAGCTTAGAGCCGAACACGGAACATTGTGCAACTGCAAAACGGATTGAGACGGATCGAAGCGCGCCCCATGTTATTGTCGGGAAGGGGTTAAGGGTTAAGTCGGATACAAAAATGCGGCAACACGTTTGGAGCAAATCCGCATCGGTCGTTTTGTGAAATATTAGTGGTGTCTGGTTGAGTTGTGCGTGCGCTTTGAGACTCGAACCTAAACGGAGAGAAACTAATGAGACGGAATTTCCGGTTGTTTCAATGTCAACTTAATAAGTTAAGGTCAGAAGTTTTGAACTTAAGTGTTGGTGTATTTGTTACATTTACATTTGATGTATTTGTTATTTTGTTCTTTTAGACAATTCGGCGAGCTCTGCGAGACTTAATCACTTGGAAACAGCTTAATTTTAACTAATAATCACGCTTGGAAAAATTACTTTTAGATATGAGTTAAGGACTCGAAAAATATCTGTTAGTGATTTTATATTTCAAACTATTTTTTTTAATGAATTTTTGTGAATCTGACTGAGTCTTTTTAGTTATTCAATTGAACATTTTTCCATGAGTTCAAGATCAATGGAAACAAGTGATTGTGTCACATGTTCTGCACAAATTAGAGTAAGTTCGGGTAATATGATATACCTGTTTGTTTTACGACGATTCTCGACACACTTTGCCTTAAAAGACACTTTTTTTGGCCTCAAACTGCTCACTAACACATTATTTAGTATATCTAAGAATATTAACTCTTTCAGATAAACTGTTGATGTTTTTTAGTTACAAATCATAATATCCAAATTTTGGCATCTGATAAAAGTGGCGGGTAATGTGATATACCCCAAAAACGTTATTTAACAAACAAATATTACAGTCGTGTCTGGATATAGTGAACTAATTATTGCAAGGCCTGTTCACTGTATCGAGGTTGTTTACTATATCAAGGTTAACATTTTTGTTTAAAAACTCGTTTTATTTGCTAATTTTTTTCAATACTTAGAGGCTCCACATCAAAAGGGTGTTCACTATATCGGGTGTTCACTATACCCAGACACGACTGTATAAAAAAAAACAATAATAATTTTGTTAAGAAGAGCGTGCCTCGCAAACTCATAATCGATATCACTGGTTTACTTTTGATTGGCCTCGAACATTCCAATAATATTTTTTTTGTACCTTTTAGGCTTTCAAACTTCAAAAGCACAAAAGCATCACACTGACTGAACTATTTAAGCAAACACATCCAAACTCATGCAGCACGAGTTTTTTTAGCTGTTATGATGTTTTAAAAAGGTTAATTTTGAAAAAGGTCAAAGCACTTGTGAAATAAGCTACTTTATCACATAACCCGACCATATCACATTACCCGAACTTACTCTCACTATACAACACAAAAAAAAATAACAAGGTTCTGACAGCGGATTCTGGTAGAGGGAGCCAAAAAAAAATATACGTGTATTGGCGTTTTGAAAGTTTACGTCTGAATGTTTTTTTTTTGGGTGTCAAAGTTTTCCCATTTTTCACATTCTTATGGTGAATGGGCATACGAAAACCATGTAACCTCAGATTTTAGGTATATGATATGTTCAGCAATTTTATGTAAAATTCTACGAAGAATATTTTTGTGGAGCATTTTAACCCTGTAGCTCCTATTTCTATGGGTCGGTTTGACCGTTTTTTCTAAAATGACAAAAATGTCCTGTAAAACAGGACTTTTTAAGGACAAAATGTACCACGAAAATATTCGCCATAAAATTCTACTTTAGGTTTCTGAATACATCAAAGCTCAGAAATTAACTTGAATGTTAGAATCAAGCCAAAACTGAAAATGTGTTTATTTCGTACTTAATCAAAATTGGTATTAAAATATCCAACGCTCCACGCTTTCTTTTTAACTGAAGTTTTGAAAATGGAAAAGGTTCACTTTCACTAAGATCGTTCTTAGATGGACCGGGCACAAGAGTACTTAGCCAGTGTACACTCAAAAACTTTTCGACTCACCTAGAATTGAAGTTTAAAAAAAAACCTGATGTGCTCCTACTTCTTCTACGGGTGCAAATTTCTAATCTCAAAATGTGTTTTACCTCCTTGAATTTATGGGTTTTACTTTGATAGCAGTCGCCGTAGCTTAGCTGGCTAGTGCGTTGGGCCGCGAGTCAAATGCGAGAGCCTAGGTTCAAGAATCCGTTGCACTAACACCAAACAAAAAAAATAAAAACAATTTTTCTTTCGGCGGCTGTCCTCTCAGCAGGAAATGGCAGATCTCTGAGAGTAAAATTGTCTATGAAAAAGCTCCCAACTCGCCGTTCGGAATCGGCATAAAACTGTAGGTCCCTTCCATCCGTGTACAAATTCGCACGCACAACACGAATGGTTGCGGGTAGCTAGATTTTAGTCGCGGTATATCGGGCTGTCGTGCCAGTTAAGAAGAAGAAGAAGACTTCGATAGAAGATTCCGGAGTGATGAAGGCCGATGCTGCTCTATTTCAATCAAAACTATTTCAGATAAGAATGTTGCCTGATTATTCTTGCATATTTCGTTCAAGCAATCTGGGAATAGATAAAATGCGCAAACAAAATCTGAATGGCTGCTTGACTATCCGCCAGAATACCAAATTTTCTGAAGGTTAGTTGTGCGATATCCAAATGTGCTAAAATATGTTCGGCATATGGGTTTTAATAGAGAATCAAAGCGTGTAGCCCTGGCTTGACTCACACATACATATGTACGTCTGCTGCGAGAAATTTTGTATGCTACAAAAAAAATTATATATAAAAGATCTACTTATTCTTATTCATGCCAGAAATTTGAAATTTGTTGACCTTCTTTGGATACTTGAGTAAAGTTAATGTGAATTCCATGACATAGAAAAATGTGAATGTGAAAATTGTGAATTCCATAACATAGAAAAATGTAAATGTGAAAATTGTGAATTCCATAACATAGAAAAATGTAAAAATAAAAATTCAAATACGAGTACTGAACAAGTAAAATTTCCGAGTGCAACTAGCCGAGAAAGCCAGCTGCTGCTGAGAGAAATTCCAGGCAAATGGTCACCGCAACAGTATTTACAGGATTTTAAAAATAGATTTTATGAAATTCACTTTGTGCTGCTCTTCACTTTTCATTCATCGTCGCCATTATAACCGCCATGAGAAACCATTCTGACCACATTAATTCCTGCAACCGCGCCGAACCAACGCTGCGGCGTCTCGCAGCGAGTGCTGGATATCCATCAGAGGAGTACGCCAGGTAATGCAGGGCATGAAATCTGGCACAAACACAGGTTTTACACGACACGAAACCGAAAGCAAAAATATTCTAGTAAAGAAATTCCAAAAGCAATCCCTTCGTATGTGTGTGTGTGTGGGTGTGGTGGTGTGTGGCGGGGAGGGGACGGAATAGGATTTATGCGGTCGTACTGTAAGTACGTAAAATATGTGCAAAATACACACACGAGCGCACATAGACTCATACATACATACGTACGTACAACCTCGTGTGCCAAGCCCCGCATTCCGCGCACACGCCCCCATTTGCAGACACTCGAGCAAAGTAAAACAATTTCGATTTAATACGCTGCCGTCGCCCGTCCCGCTCCGCCCCGCCGATCCCTACAAAAGTAAGAGAGTTTTTAAACGGATATCCAAGGAAATGTTTCATGTAAAATATGTTCTTTGAAATTGATAGCGCCGGAATGCGGGCGCACCGGCGAAGGTGTGCGTGTGTGTGTGTATGGCACACATATACATGCGCGCTGATTCGGGCTGCTATGCTGCCGCGTTTGGCCGCATACTATGCGGACCACTTTGGCTGTGCGGTGCTGGTGGCAAGCGGGCGGGCGGGCGGTGCGGCGCAGCGCATCAAGGCGAAGGCAAAGCGTAGCGTAGAAAAAGTGGCACTGAGGCGGGGTCGGCAGACAGGCACAAAGTGCCTACAAATTACGAGAATTCCGGTCTCGATTACAGATTTAGTGACTTGGGCCGCTGCCGGAGTGCACTCGCCCAGCCACCAGCCACCAGCCGCCAGCCACTCGCTCGATAGTGAAAATTGTCAGGTTTTTAATCCAACTAACTGCAGTTGCCGCGCGTCGAGGAGCAACGCAGGTTAGAGGTTACCGAACATGGCTGCGATGGGCTTTTGAACCAGGCGCCGCAATATGACTTTTCGATGCAGGTCTGGCGGGCAACTCAGTATTTCTGCGCGCAGTAAGTCGTCGCAGCTCGAATTGACATGTCTACAAATGGATGTGTGTGCATGTGAATAACGCACACACACACACAAGCGCGCACGTGCTCAAATCTGCTGCTGTCGTCGTCCATTCGGGCAGACGACGCGCTCGCAGGGAACAGGCGGCAGCTGCGCGCGCTCACGAGCGTATTCAATCGGAAGCAATCCTACACACGGATCAGAATTAGAGATGTAAATGGAAATGGAGTGCACGCAAATGCTTTATTTATTAAGCCAGATAAATTTCGCACTGCCGAAAAAGCACTGCCGAGCAACGCAACTCGAGTCGAGTCGAAAAGTGGCAAAGGTGCGCGCCGGTCGGGGGCGGCGGCAACTGAAAGCACTAAATGCAAATATTATGACATCGAGCGGAGAGTGAGTCGTTTGGTGGCGACGGCCGCCCGCAGGCCTGATTCGCCATATCGGTGGCGCACCCATTGCTCCGTTATGCTGGAGTACTCAGACGGCGCTGGCGGAATGCCGGCGAATGGATTGGCTCCGCTCGCATTACAACTTCGGGCTCGGCTTCAAAGTGCAATCAATGTTGACATGTGTGCGAAACAAATTTTGACATCACTTCGAATCGGTGCGGGTGCGGTGAAATGCTCGCCCAAGTGGAAGTGCATAACTGGCAAATACGAATGTATGTATGTTACATATGTATGTAAGTACACGTAGTCTGTGTGCGAAGCAGCAATGCGCGTATGTGTTCAAGTACGTCTGACTCTGTGTGTGACTGTCGTAGCGCACGAAACATTCACTGAGATATCGGTGTTGTACATTCAAATTGTAATGGAAATTTTAATTGAAACACTTGAGTGACGCAATTCATCGTGTCGACAGTTGCACACATAGGCAATTACTTACGTCGGCATATGGATTGCAGAAGAGCACCTGAAAGGTGGCTTAGTTGCCGTGGCTCAGTGGTTAGTGTGTCCAGCATCGAATATTGCTGTCCCCAATAGGAAATGTCAGAGTTTGCTTTGAAGCTATGATGACCATTTCGCTACTTGTGTGTTGAATGGTTTTGAGAGGTTAATACCAGAAAGTTGAAATATCCATAATAACTTGCCGAAAAGATTTTTACTGCATTATTCCTCAATCATCCTTTTGAAATCGGCATAAAACTGTTTGTCAGAACTGTGAAGATCAATTTCGCGAACAAGCAGTTCTAATAGCGGACGATATACTTTGGCACACGTTTTATTTACTTTTTTATTTATTTATTTATTTATTTATTAAATAATCTCGAAATACATTATTCCTTACAGATTATGTAGAGCTAGTGAGACCAATACTGCTAATTACTATGCAATTAGTTCATTGAATATTAGCTTAAAGTTATTTTTAGTGGTACCGGTTAATTCGTGCGTTTTTTTTTAAATTGAAGCTTTATTGTGAAAAAATGGTTACAAATTTAGTATTCAAAGTATTGTCCATCACTAGCTACAACTTTTTCCCATTTTTATGGCAATTCACGAATACCCTTTCTGAAAAATTCGGCCAGCTTTTCCCGCTATCCACGAATCGATCCAATTTTTTACTTCTTCATAATTGGAGAAGTACTGGTCAGCCAGGCCATATTGCATTGATCGGAAGAGATAGTAATCGGATGGCGCAAGGTCTGGACTATACGGCGGGTGGGGTAGGAGATCCCATTTGAGCGTTTCAAGGAAGGTTTTGACGACCTGTGCAACATGTGGCCGAGCATTGTCATGTTGCAAAATTACCTTGCCGTGCCTTTGTTCATATTCCGGCCGTTTTTCGCGCAGTGCTCGGCTCAAACGCATCAATTGTCATCGGTAGACTTCCCCTGTGATCGTTTCATTGGGTTGCAACAGCTCATAATAGATCACACCCAGCTGGTGCCACCAAATACACAGCAAAACCTTCATGAATATTCTGAACGGCCGTCGATGATGATGCATGGCCGGGGTATCGATACGTTGCTCGAGGTTGCCAGTGACAATTCGATGCAAAAAACTTTTTCTTTTGTGCCGTTGAAGCAGTTATTCACACGTGAAAAATCGGCGTTCGACGTCTCTTGGCTTCAATTCATACGGCACCCAATGGCCTACCTTCCGGATCATTCCCATTGCTTTTAGACGATCGGAAATGGTTTGTTGAGCGACGCCAAGTGATTTTGCAAGTTCCTCTTGCGTTTGAGATGGATCTTGGTCGAGCAATATCTCCAATTCGTGATCTTCAAACTTGTTTGGCTGTCCGGGCCGTTCATCGTCCTACAAGTCAAAATTGCCAATTTTAAACAGTGCAAACCACTTCTGGCACGTACGCTCAGCTAGAGCCTGCACACCATACACATCCACCAAAATACAATGACTTTCGGCAGCCTTTTTCTCCATATTGAAGTAATGAAGAAGTACTCCCCGCAAAAACACTTTATTCGACATTTTCAGAGTAAAAAAAAGTATTGTTGTTTACGCTTCAGCTAAATGACACATACTGATTCTGAAACTATATGACAATAGCTTTCCAACACATATTTGGAAAGGTGAATCACTGTTCACAAAAGCAAGTTACGCCATCTGTTATAAAACCGCATGAATTAACCGGTACCCCTATTAGAAATGAAAAGAATCAATTGGCAAAGAATTTTCACAGCAAATTCAATTCTTTCAAAGCTCTATATATGGAAGCATGGGAAGCGTACACAGTTCTGACACATTCAAGTAAGAAAATATCATTACTCCAAAGGCTTCTAGTAGGAATATGAAAGGAAATGCGCTTAAGCAGGCATTGAGAATCAATCACTCCACTTATAATGTCGAAAACAAAGGAAAGTGAAAGGGTAACCCTCCTCCTCTGTAGCGATTTTAGGTTGATTAACAGACATCTTGCACCAAAAGAAGGAATGGGATCGACAAAATTCAACGATCTCAATGCAAATCTTACGAACGATTTCTGAATGCGTTCGAGTCTATTGATATGACAAACAAGATACGATCTCAGTGAAATCAGAACCAAAGCGTCAAATGAAGGCCAGTAAAGAATAGGTCTTAGCAATGGTGTAATTTAAGTGACTATGAAATAAGAATTTGGAGTCAAAAACTACACCAAGATCAGAGATTTCATAGGAAGTTTTTAATCGCGAACCATGAATGAAATACGAACTAGGAATTACGGAACGGGATTTGAAGAAGGACACATGAGAACACTTACTAATATTTAGGAGCAATTGATTTTGATGACCAGGGCAACTACATTGTTGAGATCTGATTGGAGCTTAACCGAGTCAGAAGGGCTCGAAATACAATTAAAGATTTTCAAATCAACAGCATACAAGAGGAAATACGAAAACTTAAAGCATTCATAGATATCGTTGATAAAAATGACGAGGAGCAAAGGACCAAAACTACTTCCTTAGGGGACACCGGATGAGGCAACAAAGGAATGGGAGTAAGTGTTGTCAACCAGAACTGCATAGTTACGGAGGGAGAGGTACGATTTAACCCACAGTAAGAAAGTGGAATGAAATCCCAAGGTAGCCAGTTTTGAAACTAGGATTGAGTGACTCACTTAGTCGAAAGCTTTCGAAAAGTCAGAATATACAGTATCTACTTGAAGGCGATCATTAAAAGCGGATATTCAAAATTCCCAGAAAACTGCCAGGTTTGTGACTATTGATCTGCCGGTCACAAAGCCATGTTGGTTATTGCAGATGAAATGCTTTACTGTAAAAAAAGTTTTTGTTTGACAATGTACTCAAATAACTTTGAGATCACCGTCAGTTTTGAAACAGCTTTAATTCGAAATAGTGTTTACCGAGCAGTTCGTTTGCGGTTGTTTTTACAGATATTTAAAGTTTACTCTGAGAAAAACGTTCTTATAGTAAAAAATATAGACTGCAGACGATCATTGGCGTGAGCAGGCATATTTTCTGATTAAGTAAGTATTGAAAAAAATATTGTCTAAACAACATAAAAATATATAAATATCATTTGGAGCAAAGCTCATTTTGAACATTGGTTAATTATAAAAAAAAACGGCAAATTAGACTTTAATGAGTTTTGTGGTAAATACATTTTTTTTTATTCGAAATTTTGTAATGTTTTTAGTAAAAAAGCAAAATATTAAGCAAAACAATTGAAAGCAATTCTGAAGCAATGCTTTACAAAGTCGAATCAAGTCCCCCCAGATAGGCGAAACAGCACACAGCACACAGCACACAGCCTCGAACGAGTGGATATTGGAAATGTGTACAGCCGACCTGTACCGACATACATATATATCTACGCACATACACGCTGTACATGTATTTGTTTAGGTAAGTACGCGCGTGAAAAATAAGTATCGCCCACATTCGGGCATTATTTATGCAAACAGGCGGCGGGCACCAGGCGGCGCCACTTACAGGCAGCTGATTTCTTATTTAAAGTAAGCAATACTTTCTCTGGCAGCCGCCGTGGCTCAGTTGGTTAGTGCGCGGTCCAACGAGTCGCATGCAGAGCGACGCAAGATCGAATACTGCATGTAGTAAACACCTAAAAAAATAACGGGAAACTCGTTTTCTCTTTCGGTGGCTGTCCTCTCAGCTGGAAATGGCAAACCTCTGAGAGTAAAAATTGCCTATGAAAAAGCTCCCAACCTGCCGTTCGGAACCGGCATAAAACTGTAGGTCCCTTCCACCCGCGTACAAAATTCACACGCACAACACGGGTGGCTGCGGGAAGCTAGGCCTTAGTCTCGCGTAAGCGGGCTGTCGTGCCAATCAATTAATTAAATTAATTAATTAATTAATTAAATTAATACTTTCTCTGTTTCGCCTGTTTTCGTGGATGGAGCCGGTATTGTTTTCATCTGACGCACGGTTAGCGGATCAATTGGCAGAAAATATACACTTTGCTCGACGCGGCGAAACAAAGGCGTTCGCGAGCGGACCGCTTTAAGTGATTCCACTCGATACGGGGGGCGGAGCGGAACGAATAGGAAGCGTAGCGCGATGCGTCTGCCGTCTGCCGTCGCCGACGCCGCCGGCGTCCGTACGACAGACGCATGTAAGTACTTGTGTTTGAAATGTTGCCTTCCTGAGTAATGGCGCTGGTTGTAGCTGGCGGCGGTGGGTGGTTTCAGCCGCGCTTGAGCGGTGGGTGGGCGGGTGGGCGAGGTGACGATGAGCAGGGCGGTGGTGAAAGAACGACGAGTGGGAATGGAAATGAGTTAGACTTCATCCTAAGCTTCCTTATTTTTAAAAGGATTTCTCAGGATAAATGGCATGTGAAATAATGCGTGTCGTTAAATGCGTCTTATATTATTTACTTTTGTCCTAATGGCTTTCCACGCACACTCGCACACAGAAGGGACGCCGAGTGTCAGTGTCGGGAGTGTTTAAATTCGCCGCGACTTGGCGGCACAGCGTACGGCGACGGGGTGCGCGTTTGCGGTTGAATGTGGCAACAAGATTAGTGGCTCCAAATCCGGTGATATATCTCTCGCTTGTCTAGCGCCACTCATCTGCATATTATCACAGCGGGCTGGAATGAGACAGTTTTACACACGTTTTTCACGCAATCTGCCATGGCAAATCAATTTCCCTAATTGTTCCGTAATGAATTTAATTCAATTAAAGAATCCCGTCCAACTATTCGGGGATGAATGCGACAGCCTCATCTGGCTGGAGCTGGTGCGTTGCGAATGTTGCCACTTTTTACGGGTTGTTCCTCTTGCTGTTCAAGCAACCCTTCGCTGTTGTTGTATGAATTGGAAAAGAAAAGAAAGATGGAAACATATGCATGCATGAACTTACAGTGTCGAACAAAACATATGCATCTGCAATACGTTATTCAATTTATTTTTTTACTACTGAGTAATTTCTGGATTTATCTATTAAGTTTTGCTTAGTGATAAACATTTCAGCAATTAATATAAATCACATTTAGGAAAAATTTAGTGTTCTATGCATTTATGCGACTAAAATTGTTAAACTATTCAAAATTCTGCGCGACAAAACTTTGCAAATTTGCTACCTCCGCAATAAATTGTAATAATTTTTTGAAAATGTTCACATATTTCCTGTCAGTTGGATTAGTTCAAAGAAAAAATTATATTCTACGTTCTTTAGTGCGTTGTAGCGTAACGCCAGCGTATTATTGACGAAAATTGCGTTCGCTGTCCTTTGGGGTCAGGATGACCCTAACCAAACGGTTATGTAATTTACTGACAAAACATGAAGAAATGTTACACATAAATCACAAAAGAAAAGGGGAAAGCCCCGAAAAGTTTTATTCTTGATTTGTTTTTGGGTTGTAAGCACAATTAACACTAAATAACACAAATAAACGAGCGCACAAAACCGCTCAACCGTTTTGTTTTAATTCCGCCTGGGGTCAAATAGACCCGCAGGGACAGGCAAAAGGTTAGAAAAGACGTGCTCGGAAGTAAATCTCCATTAATTTTTTTAGTCTTTAAGAATCTTAAAACTTAAGAATCTAAGACTGAATAAATAAATAAAACCATCAGTTTAACGGTACCGTACACATAAAACAGATAAGACCGTCGCCGTGATACATCGAGGTGGACGCCCACCCAAAACTGATTCATATACCGATGCATCGACAAACAGGGATATACAAAAGTGTCCTTTTGAAAATGGCCCGTAAAAAGTAAAAAAAATGCTGCTTTCAATTTCAGAAAGATTAGCTTCTCGTCGTTTCAATGGCGCTGATTTCGGTCATATCGAATAAAATAAAACCACTGATTTCAATCATAACCAACAAAAGCGGTTATATTCTTAGCGACGAGTAAAGTTAGGTGACCAAAAGATAAACGCCTGCAAGCAGCGTACGGTTAAGCATAGATATTGCGCACGTTATGGTCTGGCAATGCTTTTCTGGATAAATTTGTTTCTAATGAATCAATTCGTTTATAAAAACTTCTTGAAAACTGCAATGCTGCTGTAAAACGAGTGGGAAATGCCTCTCAAGTGGGCAATGATCCTAAACGTTCTCTGAAAACGGTAATCAAGTTGTTCAAACACAAAACCATTAACGTTAAGAGTCGGCCTGCATAATCCCCAGACCTTAAACCAATCGAAAATCGGAAGGAAATTGTTAAACAACAGATTGATCGGACAAATGCGAACTAGGATGATTTTTTTCTGAGTGTCCACGAAGTTTACAACAACATTCCAAGCAAAGTTATCAATGGTTTTGGTTATGTTAGTTCTTTTCACGTCTAAGTAAACAATTTTAAGAAAGAACTAAGTATTTTCTAATAAAATGAGCATTGCATTGTAGGTGCATATGTTTTGTCCGACATTGTATGTACTAGTTATACATATGTATGTATGCATTGCGATAAATCTGTTAAAAATAATTCTTTATGTGTGTTATTCGAAAGTCGAAGAACCTGTAATGATTGGAAAACCCGATAGATGTCATATTTACGTCGCTAAACGATCAAATATAATTTTTTTATTTTTTTACACCGAATCTGAATACATAATAATCTTATTTATTGGTACCAGTTTTCAAAAAAAACAAATACCAGTCTTTTTTTTCATTTTCAGTGAGGAGAAGTAATAGATATTTCTCCTAGAAGTAATAGATACTTTTTCTACTTTAAAAAATTGTAAAAAATTTCAATATTAATATTGAATTATAAACTTATGTGTTTATACTAAAAAATTTGACTACATATTTCAAAGTTCGGAATAATTGCTAAGTTGCTGAAAAAGTATTTTAAAAAGTGTTAGTTCAGACTTTTAATAGCTTTGAAACCATTGAGTGTAAGAATTGAATCGATAATACGAACCTTTTGATATCGAATATCGATTCGATAAAAAGGACAATAATCTTTCTAAGTATCTTTTATTCGAAATCAAAACTTTCAAGAATCAGTTCATCTGTTCATTCAATCAGTCATGCCAATTCTTTTGAGGATCGAGTACTTCGATTGTGACAAGCTCGACTATTTCTGAGTATTCTTGACAAAAGTCAGTTCATGAAAATCACATTGGCTCTGAGCGTCGAGGTCTACCATCAAACAAAACGACTCTATCATACAACATTCGTATTGGCTGTTGGCAGAGTTGGGTCTCGAATCAAGTCTCTCTCTCCAGTTTGCAGTAACCCAAATTAAGTAATCCTTACTTCAAGCATCTTCCATAGATCCTTCTTCACGAATTCGTGTGCGTTCATTTCGTTTGCAATCACCAATTCATTCGAACTGCTGCAACTTAACGGACATAAAGCTTAATCACAATTGAACCTTTTAAAGAAATTAGCTTTCGCAAGGCGAGCACCGAGATCATTCAATCAACGAGAATGGCAAGTCATGGCATAAAGTTTCCACCCAGAGCAGTTAGTGGAATACTCGTAACTTTTGCTGATACCCGCAGTCATTCCTAATCGGACAAACATCACAGCGCGCAGCGCTGGTGAATGTCCCCAGGCATCCGCGGCAGCGCCGAGCAGTTGGCCCGCACAATGCGGATGCAAATGACATGCCGGCATTGTTGCACCACTGCCCGTGTGCCGCGCCGGCAGAATGGCGAAAAGAAAAACACAGCGCAATGAAAACTTGCGGCGCAGGAAGTGTGCTGTGGCGGCGCGCGGTCAGGGCAGAGAAGCCGGCTGACGGGACGACTAATTCAAAATCCAATTCCAACGGCATGCGGCTGCCGGCGCAATCGCCATCGCTGGCGGCTCTCGCTCTGCGTCCCCCGCGCGTGAGCGTGTACATAAAACAAACGAGTGACAATTAAAATCCAGAAATTACTGCCAAGAATAACACCACGACACGCCCCCCAATCTCATTTCCATTTGCACTCGCGGACGCTGGTAGCGGCGCAACCGCAACATCCTCGGAGCGCTGTGCAAACTTTTCAATATAATTGGCCGCTGGGATATGGAACTCACAATCAGGCGAATTTACAGTTATTACAGCGGGTGGCCGCCCATCGCCGCCCGCCCGTTCGGTGTCGCCGCCAAATTCAAACTCGAGCCCATAATTCAGCGCAAAGACATGCAGCAGGCCTTCGGGGCACGTGCTCGCTGAAGCGCCAGCGGCGGGGAGCAGAAGGAGCGGACGCTGCGCGGGCACTGGACGACGTGGTGCGCTGAGGCGCGCGCAGGGCTGCGAAATTAGCACTCGGACTAAATAGAAGCGGAAAATGGAAGCACACTGGCGGAAATGTTGCTGGGAATTATTTAAATTGCATGCGAGTTGCGCGCATAATTGTTATTACAGCGCTCACTGTCCGCATGTGAATGGCCATCGCATTTTTTCTTATCTTTATTAGGACGCCAACGCACCCAACGCTCACATACGGGAACGTGCTGATAAAAAATTCCATAAAACCGAAGGCTAGAAGAGGCATTTTTTGGCCGCTGTCTGTGTGTGTTTAAGTATACACTCAGTCATTTGGCTTAAAACAAAAACCGTTGGCGGGTTTTGACCAATGAAACAGTGTTGCCAGATCAGGAGATTTCCTTCTAGATTTAGGAGATTGGTGGTCTTTTAGGAGAATTTTTAGGAGGAAAAATTGTTTAGGAGATTTACATTTTATGTTAGGGGATTTTTGGGAGATTTTCGGATAACGAAGTATGATGTATGGGGAACACATGACAAAACAAGTTTTGTTGCCAGTAACTTATTTCATCAAACATTTTTATGGTTAAAACCTCTATTATGTTTATTTTTGAGCTTGCAAAATGTAAGTTCGTGTTTATTTCGTTTTTGTTTGTCGCGTTCTTACTTATTGCTTTCACAATGCTTCAAAGTGTATAATTTTTGCAATGAATGAAAGAAGTTTACGAAAGCGAATTTCATAGCGATCTCATTTTTTTTATATATTTTGTTTGTGTTAAGTTGAGGTTTTAATAAAGAAGATATATGATAAAAATATATTTGTATTTTTGTATGAGAAGTTAAATTCCTTAATTTATAATGAAAAAAATTATTAAAAAAAATTGGTTAGAGATTTTTTACATAAAAAAAAATTCAGTTTTAAGATATATGCCCTGTTCTGACTATGTCATATATGGTGTCATTTGTAGTCAGTTAAATGAGAACGGGTTGTCATATGGTGCCATTTGCGTTTGCCTGCATGTATGACTACGATTTGCCATACGAAACGACAATCAAATGAGAACGATCGAATTTGTGTCGAACGAACGATTTGACTACGTCTGATGAGAAAACAAAAAATGTCAACATGCTGGCAAACCTTGTCATATGTATGTTATTTTTCGTTAGTTTTTGCCGTGCAATGAGAACGCATTTGACGACATAGGACGAACATGACATATATGGCAGTGTTTGTCGTCAGTGAATATGACACCAAATATGACATAGTCAGAACGGGGCATTAGGTGAAAGTCATTTCAGGTATCTGGCAACACTGCAATGACAGTGCATGCTTTCACAATGCATTACCAGAGAATGGGCTACGCTTCGTCCTTGTTGAAGCTTCATCACGTATTTTAAACGACAAGTTCTCTAGTTCTATTCTCAAGTTGCTTAAGATTATAACTTTCAAACATTTTAGATTTCACGACTCATTAAGTTATGGATTTGAATGGATGTGAAGGGGAGCCGAGGAAATAACCTAAGGGAGGTCATTACCTCAAGTACTCAGGATTTATAGCCCATTGCACTTAAGGCTGAGAAAAAAAGGTTGATAGAGGAGATGGGAATGGGAAAAGAAAAAGAGAAAGTGGGTGGAAAGGGAGAAAGGGTTATGAGTTCTCTTGTGCAAATTTCCCGGACTCATTAATGAATCTCAGGAGATCACACAGGGCGAGAGAATTAACTTCGTCCATTCTCATAACATCTGAACTCAGCGTGCGCAATCTCGTTCTAGAGAAGGCAGGACATGCACAGAGAAAGTGCTCTGTACTATCCACCTCTTCCAGGCAAGACACGCAAGTCGGATCTTCCATCTTCCCATGTTGGCCATATGTCGCCCCCATGGATTGTGTCCTGTGATTAACCCGACTATTCGTCGGAAGTCATTCCTTCTCAGCTTCTGGCGGAAATTCTCTGCCTTCCGGTTCGGGCTTTTCACAAAACACTTGACAGTTTTACAGCTTCCCAAGCTAGACCACCGTTCTCTACGTAGGTTATTTAGACAGGAAATTTGGTTGAAATTCTGTGAACAATTAATGTGAGTTTGTCAATTACTGAACGATAGGCTGAGAGCTCATTCACAATCCAAATTGTCTCTGACCTACTTTCTTAGGAAATGTTTTTAATTTTAGAAATAATTTTTTTAAATAAAAATTACAAAAACTTTTTTTTTATATATCAACAAATACATGTTAATTAAAACACTACTAAAAATCATTTTATTAAAAAAACTATTTGAAAAAATTATGCCTTCATTTTGCACAAAACTTCAACTTAAACTTACGATGACTGCCTATGTATGCAATGCATTCTTAAATAATTGCATTTTTTTAGAAATGTTGTTTCCACAATTTAAGTAAAAAATTAGCTCCAATAATCATAAGTCGCGAGTTATAGATTTTTTTATCTAATATTTCTATAGATTTTCCTCGCAATTACAGAGGACAGACAAAATTATATACAATGTCCCAGAATATTTCTACAATTTTAAAGATATGTTTTTAAATCATATTGGATGCAACTTGTGCCGCTCCAACTGTATTCAGCAGTTGCCATTGCGTCTGCCGTTTTCTTGGCGCGAGCAATTCCCTCGAAGCGGTTTTGTCAAGGAAATTGAAAGGAAATCTGTAACTAATATAAAAGCGGAATATGACTTCAGCTGTTTCGAACGTACGTACTTACGTACGTATGGGCCGCAGTGTGCGGGAATCAAATATTCTGACAGCATCTCGCTGGACTCCCTGCGGGAGTATAATTCATAGACACATGCACACGCCAATGTGAGAGCCGCGCAGCTGGGTCTCCATTTCACACTCCACATGCCGCATTGCGCCCAACTCCTTCCGACAACAATGTTTGCTGCCGTCACATGTGGCAGCGGCCGGGCGCCCCACATGCGAGCGCAGCCGGATAAAATCGAAGCCACGCGTCGTACCAACGAATCGGCAGCGCATCACAATCTGACTCAGCATTGGAGGCAATTTATCTGTGGGAAATAACGGGGGGTTAGCGGGAGCGGCTTCTCGAAGATCTGCGTCGCACATAGTCCGCACTCGCTTTGCAGTGAAATTAAATCACAAATCAAAAATCAATTTCTGTTATTAGGACGATTTCCAATTTAACTGCTCTTGCAGCAACGGCGACGGCAACGGCAACAGTAGCAGCGACAACAGCAGTAAAATCAATGCCGGGCACGTTGCGCCGTAAGGGGTGAACCGCACGCATTGCGAGTCTCGACTTTGCCGAGATTATCATCATTTAAATTTGATAAACATTTAACGAAATTAAATCAGAACTTTGTGCATCGAGTTTTAATCTCGCATTTAAATTGCAATTCTTGCAAATGGACGAGCTTGTCGATGGGGGATTGATGCAGAGTCGTATTCAGTTGGGCAAATGCGGGCGGAATACTTTGTGCAATGTACGCGAATCTCTATTACGGGTACAGAATTAATTTCCAAATGGAAGAAAATTAAATTCGTATTGCCAACGAGTGTACACTGGCCAGTGTGTACATTAGGAAGGAATTCGATTGCGATGCGTCGGTATCCTTTTTTGTGAGGTTTAATGAACAAGTTTTTGATCAAAATGCAAACAAATTGTGAGGAAGTGGAGTGGGGGTCTCACGTAGAATTTAATATTTAAAAGAGCAAAAGAGTCAACCATTTCTTCAAAAGTTGCTCTTATCGCGTAAAAATTTAGCATCGGTCGACATCGAATCTCATAAAATGTGTCATTCATGGCTCATTATTGAGAATCCCTGTACAATACCCAAAAATGTGTCTGGTGCGAATACGTATCTCACATAAAAATATCGTTGATTTCGATATCTTAGCGCCACGTTCCACATTCTTTCGTGCGCTCCGTTGCATTTAACAAGACGTACGACATTCCTTTTCCCGAAGGATGCTACATACGCATTGTTTGTTTGGCGACAACGACCGCCAAATGTGGCTTTGGCTCGCCAACTCGCATTACTGGTGGCTCACAATGCGGCATCTGTTGTCATAGCGTAATGGGTAACGATAAAACTTTGCTTCCATTGTACGAAATGAGCATTCTTTGTCCTCGTGGAAGATGCTGAAACATTTTCTATTTCATTCTCTTGCATTTTGAAAGAGCATCAATAACTTTTTTTTGGCAATCTTTAGCAAAAATTTTATGCGAAATTTGTACAAACATTTGATTTGTAAAAATGGACTTCTTTAATTCTAATCAATTAATTCTTAAATCTTAAATATTCTCAAATCTTAAATATTTCTTAAATCTTAAATATGATTCTTAAATAATCTTAATTATTTTTCTAATTAATTTAATAATTTTTTTAATAATTTTGTTTTAGTTCTTAAATCTTAAATATTCTCAAATCTTTAATATTTCTTAAATCTTAAATATAATTCTTAAATATTCTTAATTATTTTCTAATTAATTTAATATTTTTTTTAAATAATTTTGTTTTAATTCTTAAATCTTAAATATTCTCAAATCTTAAATATTTCTTAAATCTTAAATATATTTCTTAAATATTCTTAATTATTTTTCTAATTAATTTAATAATTTCTTCTTCTATCGTGAACTCGATTTTATGTGATTTTAAGTGATAAATTTTGTTTGATTCTTCGTAGTTAGTTCAACTTGAAATCATATTTCCACCGACATGTAACTATTTTAGATACATCGGTGCTGGTCCTAAAGTAGCGAACTATTGAAAATTTGAGGTTTTACCTATGGAACACTCCTATATTAAAGGTCTCCAGCCTCTTTTAAAAGAGCTTTTGACTTTTTTCAAAGTCACGATTCATCATCGATTTTCCTGGATGTCCCGTAGTATTTCGTGAAGTTTGACACCATTGTGAAGCCAATCTGCTTTAGTCAGCAATCATTGGACTCTGGCATCACGTTGTGATGTTTTGAAAAACTGAATTGGTTCAACTAATTAACTTGTTTGAACTGGAGTATGACACGCATCATTGTCCAATCTAAAACACATTTTCATGAAGTTCGACTGCAAAGAGCATATGAAACCTATATACCTGGATAACTGAAATACATTCTCTTCTATACTCAGCAACTCTACGTAGAGCCATAGCTTCAGAACTAGAAATGCATGCAATAATTAGTTCCACGTTATGCAAAAGGTTACATATTCAATTCGATATGCTGAGTCCAAAGTAGAAAGAATCAACAAGTAACCTGCAAGAATAAACCTCGATATAATCTCCATGTTGATGTTTTTAGTGTTAACGCTAGTCACCAATAGTGATGGGCTGTTTAACCCTTCGAGAGTACTGGGATAATACTTCCCAGCATCTTTTTAATGTCCCTCAAAACAATTATTCAAATCTTATGACCCACGCAAAATATTTATTCGGAATCTGTGTCCCCGAATAAAGGGTTGATTTCAGAATTTGTGAGCATCCAACATAAATTTCTGTGTCCAACTTTAATAGCATGGGAACATTTCAACTAAGAGTGTTTTGGATTTCAAAACTAAACTCCGTCCCGAAAGGGTTAAGATATGAGTGCTTGCAAAATTTAGATTCTCATTCAGAGCTGTCGGTAAAAGCTAGAAGAAACTAAGCTTAACTACCACAAGAAGTAAGGAGTAATGGTGCTGGAAATGCATATCAGTCTGTAAAGACAGTCAAGCTGCATTTAAGGCCCTGGAGAACGTGCGAGTTACCTCTAAGATTATCCAAGAATGTAAGATGACGCTTAAATCAGTCGCAAGACGTAATAGGCCCCAACTTAGCTGGGGTCCGGTACACTGTGGTGTTTTAGGTAACAAAACTGCCGTTGAACTGGCTAACTGTGGATCAGAACGTACAACCATGC
The DNA here is from genome assembly GCA_963971225.1 of Melieria omissa. Taxonomy (NCBI): domain Eukaryota; kingdom Metazoa; phylum Arthropoda; class Insecta; order Diptera; family Ulidiidae; genus Melieria; species Melieria omissa. Next base: position 86,934,799 of record OZ020268.1, read on the forward strand.
GACCAGAACCAATAATCGGTACCAGTCTAGCAGGAACCCTGGGCTGGATCAAGTCCTATGTAAATAACTTACACAGAGAACGTTGGTCTGGCTTGGGAAGCTAGAAAACTGCCAAGTGTTTTTTGATAAGCCCGAACAGGAAAGCAGGGTTTTCCTTCAGAGGTTAGGAAGGAAAAATCTCTGTCGAATGGGTGGGCTAATCACGGGATACAATCCATGGAGGCGACATATGGCCAACATGGGCATTATTGAAGATCCGACTTGCACATCCTACCTGGAGGAGGTAGATAGTACAGAGCATTTTCTCCGTGCATGTCTTGCATTCTCCAGAACGAGATTGCGCACGCTGGGTTCAGATGTTATAAAATGGACAAACTCCAATCTCTCACCCTGTGTGATCTCCTGAGATTTATTAAAATGCCCGGGAAATTTGTTTTTCCCATTCCCATCTCCTCTATCTGACTTTTTCCTGAGCCTTAAGTACAATGGGCTATAAAACCTGAGGGCTTGAGGTAATGACCTCCCTAAGGTTATTTCCTTGACTCCCCCTCATATCCATCCATCCATCCATCCAAGGAGTGATGTGACGCTACTGCAAATCATTCGAAAGGATGGAACCAAGCAGGTCTCTAATATTGGCTGTATTGAGGTCATCAAAATTGTCTAAGAATGTTGAGCCAGAGTTTTCCCGTCTCCGTCTAGAGAGGGCGTGGCAGTAGCAGTTAAAGTTACTTAGTATCTCCTCTTCTTCTACACTTTGGCAACAGCAGCAATGGTCCCAAATTTCCAAATCTAGTCTATTGGCTTGCTTCTCGAATACTTAGACAATGTCCTATTGAAATCGCTACAAATGTGCTTATATGATGTCTGCTTATCTTTATTAAAGACTTAAAACTTTAAAGCAAAATAACAAAATTCGTAGTTTGTATTAACTTTTGGTAAAAAACACCACATACCAAAGACCACATATTTACTTATAGTTTCGAATTATTTTTGTCTCTCAATAACAATAGAAACAGCTTGAAGAAACGATCCAAACCCAGAGGTGTCCAGGCGGCGATCTTGACTGCCACAAGCCTAGTTTCCTCCAGCAACCGTTCGGAATGGGGTGTTGAACACTGAACGCGCCCTTCTTGCATGCATCACTGTAGCAGATCACCTCGAACAATAACTGAACTGCTAATCCTTCGCTCACTTCCCCGAGTCCGTCCGTGTGCATTTATTTAATTGCATCACTTGACGACTGTTGCAAAGCGTATCGCGGCTCGAAGCGGTCCAAATGCTAATTTCGTTAGAGTTAGTTATGTGTAATATTTAATTTTTGTGTAATTAGTGCGAGTGTTGGCTTCGATGCGGAGCGGTTGGATGCAACCGTAAAAGCGCCAACGCCAACACAAACACCAAACCAAAAGCAAGCGGACATGCGTGCAGGTGCGGGCGAGGCGGCGGCGAAACCGCACCGTCGCAGTTGCGGATTCGTTAAAAATAGCTTAGCGGCTGCCATAATATCCCAAGGATTGCAAATGCATTTCCCTAATTAACAACTCGTATTCGCACCGAAAACACTGAAATACTTTTGCGGCGAGCATTTTCTAACTTTATGAATATTCGCGCATGTTCCGCGCTTTGTGCTGCACGCACACAAAGCAACAAAGGCGCAGGCAACCAACCGAGCGGCCAGTGGTGCGAGCGCGAGCAAAACAAAACAGCGACCAAATAAAATAACATGCAGAGCACATTCATGCGCACGGAATTAGTGCTCGGCGAAGGCGCACCGGCTGGCTGCAGGTGCGCGACACACGCTCGCAACGCGGCGCAGCAGCGCGAGCGACGAAACAAACGCATGATTCGCTGACGGCGTTGCTGTTTGTTATCCTTGCAGCGTGAAGCGTGTTTCGTTGAAATTCGCCCCGCGCGCGCTGGCAAGCGAAACATGCACAATGCAACAACAAGTGCACTGGGCCGCGTTTGGCTTTGTGCGGTGGGGTGAGTGGGCGCAGGCATTCGTGTGATTAATTCAATGCCAAACGGCATAATCAAGACGAAGCAAAGGCGGCTAAAGCGGCCAAGGCAAGGCGAGGCAAGGGAGCGTGTCTGAAAGGCGCACTTCTTGGCGCTCACCAAAGCGGCACAGACACATTGCCGCTGCACACTCGCACAAAGGCAAGCCCCGCCTTGCGCTGCGCGCATCTGCCGCAGCAAGCTCGCGCAACCGGAACGCCGGGTGCCTGCAACGAATGCGCTGAACAACAATGTTGCCGACAACAGCAGCAGCAGCAGCAGCTGCAGCTGGCAACATCGTGTGCTGCACTTAGCTTCGAGAGATGACAAATTTCAGCTGCGGGGCCAACGCGCTAACTGCTGTACTCGCATAATGAACGCATATCCTCCGGCTTCACGTTGTAATGTGCGTTGCAAATGATGTTAATACTCGTACGTAATATTTAGGTTTATGCTCGGCGCTGCGCTGAAGGTGCTGCGGCATTCAGCACAGGCTGCGGCTGCTCAGCTGCGCTTGTTGTTCATCTCTACGCGCCTTCTTGTTCAACATCACGTCGAAATATTTTAAGCCATTCATGAAACTAGCCAAATTAATAGCTATTTTTATACAAATTACTAAAATGTTCAATGATGAATTGAAGCCTGAGCCCCAAGTCTGAAAGGGTTTATATTTTACAATTTTTGTATATAAAAATTACAATAAATTAAAACATAAGCTATACAAAAAAACTGCCTTGGAACTCTTTACGAACTTTTGAATTAATTTTTTACTTCACAGACGGTAAAACCACGGTTGCCACAGTTGGTTACTTCTAACCAAAATAGGTTAATTTTGTGTTTTTTTGTTTGTGGTTGTGGTTGGTGATTTTTATTCGTGTTTGATGACTTGTTGTTGTTTGCTCGTACATAAACGTACAGTGGCTTCCAGCTTATTTGATACAGTACCGGTTTTAAAATTGAAATTTATATAACTGAAACACTAACAAAGATATTGAAAAATTTTAAACGCCATTCAGTAGAATGAAATATATACTTCAATTTCACGAACTTAATTCATTTCTCAAATTTGCCATTTAACATCATAATACCCCAAATTAAAAATTGTACCAAATTTGATATCACAGCGTATTTGATACAGTTTTATTCGGACATACAATTTTTACAAACTAGTGGTTTATTTGATATTTTTAATATTAAGTGTGGCAGTCTTTCACCTTTACAACGGCCTGGACTCTGCTTGACATGGAATCGACAAGCTTTTGTGTAATAGCAGGAGTAATTTTCTGTCATTCCTCCTGTAATGTATTTTGCAACAAATCTTCTTCAATGTGCCATTTTTTTGCTTGGACGTTTTTGATGGGGTACAGGAATCTTAGTTTTTTCTTTAGTTATGGTTACATTTTTAACGTTTTGGTTACTTTCTCAGAAACATCTGCGTAACAAAATTTGGTCGAGTAGCAACCGTGGGCAGCCGCCATAGCTGGCTAGTGCGTTGGGCCGCGAATCAAGGTTCCGCGAGTTCAATACTCCGTTGCGTTAACACCGACAAAAAAAACATCAATTTTTCTTTCGGCGACTGTCCTCTCAGCAGGAAATGACAAACCTCTGAGAGTAAAATTGCCTATGAAAAAAGCTCCCAACTCGCCGTTCGGAATCGGCATAAAGCTGTAGGTCCCTTCCAACCTTGTAAAAACACATTCGCACGCACAACACGATTGGTTGCGGGTAGCTAGGCCGGGTAGCTAGGCCTTAGTAGCCTTAGCTAGGCCTGTGGGCAAAACAGCAAAACTGCTTATAAATGCTTATAAAAAACAAAATTTTCCATGCGACACATTTTTGATCGATCGTTCTTATGATAGCTATATAATATAGTTGGCCGATCTTATTTAAATTTGGATGTGATGGATATTACCTAAAAGTCTTAAATACGAAATTTTGTGAGAATGTATTTGAAAATGCAACTAATTCGCCCACTTTGTGGGGCCTGAAACCTCCTTGATCCTTTTTCCCCCTTCCACGTTTGGACCTGAAATCTCTTAAAAACAGTCCATTTCCTGATTTTGCATACCAATTTAGCTCAAAAAATGAAAAATGTCGTTATAAAACGGATGAGAAGAAATATTTTTACATACGTAAATAACTAGTGCCGATTTCCGTATATAAAAATTGGTGTCGGTTTGAAGGTTAAAATGCCTTATACAGGGTCATCTAGTGGTTTCTTTTAAAACATTGGTTACTTTGACACTGACAGCTATTTCTCGCTCGAAATCTTGGTAGAAAGTCAGTGTCCTACTTCTGCGGAACGAAATGAGGTGCTTTACGCTTGAACAACGTTGGGAAATATTGGAAACATATTTCGAAAGTGAGTGCTGTATGGCCGAAACAGTGCGTTTTTTTGTGTTATCAGCCGTGTTGGCGATGTCTTTTGGCCGCCTGGGAGCTGCGATGTGACCCCTTGGACTTTTTTTGTGGGGAACCGCGAAGCATCGATGTTATGCCAACAATCCAGAAACGATTCAAGCACTTAAGGCCAATATCGTCCAAGCAATCCGTGAGCTAAAGCCCGAAACCATCAACAATGTCTTGGAAAATTGGAGTCACAGGATGCGAAGCCAGCTCAGGTAGCCACTTGAACGACTTTGTGTCCCATAACTTATGGCTCACTAAAAAAGCCATAATACATGGAACCAATTTAATTCTGTTCATTTTATTGCAAAAAAAAACACTGGATGTGGGCCATCCTTTTCATATTGTATGTTTGTATGTATTTGTGAGTAGGTTTTTTAAAGTCAAAATCTACGGCTGTGATTCCTCGACAGTCGTGATGAAGAAGTATAAACATTCAGTGTGGCGTTTCGACCTACCAAATTTGCACGATTCAAAAAGTGACGCGAGCGACAGACGACAAATGCAATTTCGCGATATTTATCACATCTTATTCCAAATAACAATTTTTCATCAATGCTTACTCAGCCATTTATCAAGTGAGAGTAACCTTGCACCACTTAATGTTGTCGTCGTGGTGGCAAGTCTGGCAGCCTGCTGCTTCGTGCTGTTGCCAAGTTGCATGGCGTACGTAAATATTTTTCTACGTGCTTCATTTGTTGTGTGTTTATTTCCAAAATATGCAAATTTCGCCGTTGCGATTTATTTTGCTGGTGCGATAAATTTCATTTATTCCGATGAATTATTACTCTGCGGAAAATTACAAGACTCAGCGCAGACGAACGTGTTTGGCGATGTGCGGCACACTTGCTGTGTTTTTTTTCAAATGTGTTCATAAACACAACTTGCTTCATGCAAAACGAGTTTCAAGGACGCTTTCAACACATATAATTTTCATAGGTATTACAAACATCCTTGTGTTTTAGGTCTGTCAATCTTAAGTTGCCATTTTATTTATAATTGTTAACCATTTCATCATGAAAAGACTTGACTTAGACGGTCTTGAAAAGTACGGTGATTCGTCGTACTGTTATTAAATTTAGTAAAACATTAACTCTTCTTGATGTCAGTCTAACAACACGTGCGAGAAATATTCATATTGAAATAATTTTGTGAGTGAAACCACTGAGTTGTCCAGGACGATTCTTTGTAAAAATCTGTGCCTACGTATATAAGCAGCAATGCCCGGTGGCCTTGTGCTAATGAATTTTATAATTTCATTGAAGTAATTGTTATTAACTTAAAGATACAAAGTAATGTTATATTATGATTTTTCAAAATATCTCCGTTACTCCATCAGAAGTTGATTTTCAAACACTTCAGAACCCCCTACTGCCTATAATTATTCAACATTTTCAATCACTATGTATGGGATGTATGTTGCCACATTACACAGTGATTCGACTCCATGCAACCACGGGACAAAATTAGAAGGAGTGGTCCGTTCCACATAATATTTGGTATACCACATAGTTAATCATGGTCTGCTGAATTGAAATCTCTATTTTGTTGTTCTTAAACTTTTGTAGTTTAGCAATGCCTGACTCTTAAATTTGCAAATTTCGTCATTTTTTGTTAAGCTATAGGATCAGTTACGTCAACATTGATAATTACCCTTTAGTTTTGTAATAAAAATGATAATAATAGGTACTCGTTTTGCATTTGTACAGCTTTTTTCATTTTTCATGCTGATTGCATACTTTTAGCCATGAATAAAATAAATTTTGTCGAAAAATAAGTGTTTAGACCACTTTTCAAATTGAATTATTTTCTGAAATCGGAAGATATCGGTGGATGTAATTACATTATCCGACAAAGAAAGAATTCTTCTTAAAATAAAAAAATCCAGGAACATACTTTCACATACTTTCATTTCACATACTTTTTAGATATTTTTCTCTATGTTTTGCCAATTTTCAGATTTTAACTTAGAAAAATATTTTAAATTTAAAGTGAAGTAAAAGCCCAAGATTTGCTATATTAAAAATTTTAGCAACTTCTTGATAACAATGTATTTTTACAAGTTTTTTACTCAATAGACTAAAAAACACGAAATATGTGCTTAAATTTTTTGTGGAAAAAGTTTCAACTTTGAGCCGCTTTTGCAAAGACACTAATTAATTTTTTGCACAGATTTTTTGGGTTTTCTTAGTTGTAGTTTTACCTTTTAAATGCATTCAAAATCGTTAAATTCTGAGACTATGAATTTTTGGAATTTTGTCTAACATAACTTTGTCTGGCATAACTCGAAATAGTTCCGTAATTATTGAATTAAAATATCATCAAAACAGTCACAACTCAAAATTTTGGATTTTTTAGTGTAAAATAACTTGTAACTTATAAGTAATAAGTAAGCATAATCTGTAAGGATTTTCTACTGAACGGTCTACTCGTTATTAAAAAAAAATGTTTATTTAGCTGAAAAACAGTTTTTTGCGTTTCCTGAAAAATCACAAATTTTGAGTTGTGTCACTTTTGTTGTTGTTGTTGTTGTTTTGGTTCGTTTGTAAATAGAGGACTGCTTTTACACAGTTTTATTTAAAATTCAGCTATTTTTAGAAAAACCCAATGCAATCAGAAAAAATACTGTTTGTATGATTTGCTGATTTGATCCTTACTTCTTTCAAAATAATGCAATACTATTTATCCAACAATTCATGAGTTAAAAGAAAGTGTTGTTTTTGTTCTGAACACCTTGAATCGACGATCTTCGACAATTTGTTTTGCAGTTACTAGTTTACAAATTAATGTACTACTTCTACTTTTGTATAAGCACAGCGGACTAATGGATATGGAAAATGTTTAAAGCTTAAATTTGTGACCTTCAAAAATAATTTACTCTGCCTCGCTACTGTAACATTGTCGCGTTGTGTGTTGCTGCATGAAGGAAATTCAGGAATTCAGGTACATTGAAATGAGCTGCCGCAACGAGCTGCATGCAGCGAGTAGAAATCGAACAAGGCAAGAAACATTATCCCTCCGGTCGAAGAAAGGAGCCTGCAGCTGCGGCTGCCTCTGGGGCCAAATTGATGTTTATGAGTAATGATATTCACATTTAACGGCGACTTATAGGCTCAATTGGTTTTAATGGCCTCCCCCAAATTAGGTGATATAGATAAGCGGCGTTCCGCTCGTATGAACACGCGATGTGTATCGGCGCACACCAGCAACCACGAACCCCCCACACAATCGTGTGGTGTGGAGCGAACATCAACATGAACGAAGGAGCATGCAAAGGAAGTGGGGGGCGAGGTGGCGCTTTGGTGGGCCCGATATCGATTAACTATGTATTGAAAACGCACATTCATGCGGCAGTTGAGCTGTTTTTTTTGTACCCATACATACTTACACAACCGAATGCACACACTTCCATCCATTCATACATAAATAAGTACAGTGGATAGAAAAAGCAATGTTTTTTCGTTTTTCTGCTTTCGTTGATTTTAACGGTGACCCCCGCAACCCGCACCTGATTTGTGGCGCCGTTTGTTGCCAAAATGTTTTAATTCATTCATGGCACACGCGCTGGGGCGGTTATGTGCGGCCGCCACAAGTAAAGTTGATTTTTAATTTAGATAATTTTTCATGCCCCAATGGACATGAGCGCCTGCCGTCTGCTCCTCTTTCCGCCATGCTCCCAGTGTGCGCTGCGTTGATGTGGCCCCGTGCGCACAAATTGGCGCGGCGCTGCATCAAAGGCGACCGACAGTCGGCAACCGGCAACGTCAATTGCGTTAAATTGATTTAGGCTTTATTGAGCGAAAAGTCTTTGTGTGTGGCTAATTTTGCATATGTGCTCACGAGTCACGCTGCGGTTTCCCCACACACACATCTGCGTGCATGTGTGTGTGTGTGTAGGTGCGTTTGTGTGATGCTTTGTCGATACACGGATAGGCGATACTCCTTGTTTATGTATTTCACGCGCCTGATAATTGAATTCAATGTTTTAGGCAGAAATTTATTACGTCCGTTAAATAATACATAAATTTGCCATAAATTTGAATCAATGGGGAAATAAATATGCTTTCAAAAGCACAATCGATTAAATTGCGCTAATCATTATGTCAGCAATCAGTATTCTAGTTCAATGTACAATGATATGATGATTAGAGTATTTTTGTTGAAAAGCGTTGAACATGAAAATAACTGAGAACAACTCAAACGTTCATTGCGTTATCAGTGTTTTAGCTCCAATAAATGGTTGCAATTATGGTCGTTGTCCTGGAAAACTTATCCTTGGATCAAATTAACATTGAAAGCAATTTTCTGTGCTAAGAAATTAGGCATTGAAAATCGAGAAGGGTTTCAATGTACAAAAGAGGTTAAGGTTTTATTCACTTTATTCACTTTTCATAAATCATGCTTCATTAATAACGAAAACAAAAATTATTTTTTTAGCAAGATCCGGTGAACCGAATTTATGAATCATTTATAAAACAGCTAACTAATTAATATTTGCAAAATTATGACTTTTGAATTTTTGGAGCTTCGATTTTAAAAAATTATCTTCGTAGAATGACATCTGAAAATCATTTCGTTGTTAAGTATACATGAATGTACTCACATATTTATTACCTGTTACGACAAAGGGTTGGAGGGTAGAGAGCCAAAATTTGCTACGGCTCCGGCTCCGCCATTTCAGACAATGTGCCGAAGAGGAACTGAGAAGATGCAGGCATGTTATTTCTGGTTTCTTGACTCTTAAAGCGCTTTAGAGACACATTTTTCGTTTAACCTTTGTGTCAATAGCAGAAAAATTATACGTAAGTCAAAAGCAGCATACCCGGGTATGCACGTATATTTTGTATGGGAAATGGCATAACTTTGTGATAAATATGTGATTATTTAACACATTCTTTTGAATCTGCCTAACTTTTTGTTGTTAGTTTATTCAAAAATATGTTTTTTTTTTAAGTATGTGAAAAAATTTGAGAAATATATTTTTCATTGCATGCATAAATATTGAGTTTCTTAGAACATCCTTGTTTGGTTTGCGGCGGAGCGGATCAATAAAAACCACGGTGGTTCGGGTTTGGGGTTAGGGACCAAATCGATACGATCTACACAGATTTTGCCATAGCAATTAATAGAGTGAGCCATTCAGTTCTGATTTCAAAACTGGCTTGCCTGGGTTTCATTTCTCGATGGATGAAATCATACCTAACTAATCGGCGTTGTGTTGTCACGATTGTTGGCACGTCTTCTAAATCATTTGTTGGTGTCCCTCAAGGCAGCATATAAGGTCCGCTGTTGTTTGTTTTTTTATAAACGACATTGGTTCCTGCTTCTCATTCGCTAAATATCTTTTATATGCAGACGACCTTAAAATATATGCGGTAGTTAATAGCGAGACGGATTTCTCTGCCTTGCAAACGGATCTTAGAAATGGTCAAACCTGTTGCGCAAAAAATAAACTGGTTTTGAATGTCAGAAAATGTGTCCATGCGACTTATTCAAGGAGGCTCAGCCCCTTGCAATCATTGCATTCCATATCCGGTTCTATGTTAAAAACAGTTAATAGAATAAAGGATTTGTGTGTCTTTTTCGACGTAAAACTTAGTTTTTCTAGTAATTTTGATTACATTACATCGAAGTCTTATGCCATGCTGGGTTTTGTTCAACGGAACTGTACTGCGTTCTCGGACCCATTTACTTTTAAACTGATATTCACGACTTTTGTACACTCTAGACTTGAATACGCTTCTTTTATTTGGAGACCTTATCAGGCTACCTATACCAATCGGATTGGGCGGATTCAAAAGGTGTTCATAAAATTCGCACTGCGGTCTTTAAATTTCACCGAACCTTTGCCGTCATATGAGTCTCGTTGTATGTTGCTGAGCCTCAAGTCTCTGCACTCAAGGCGAACGTTTTTTGCTTGTTCTTTCGTGCTAAATATACTATATAGGGATATTGATTGCCCTGCTCTTCTCTGTAAGATCGGATTTAATGGTCCAATCTGGAACTTGCGACATGCGAACACTTTTTTAACACCTCTTTCCTCTCAGATCTCGATGTCGCTCTGCCGAAGAACGACGTCTTTATTAAACTAAGATTTTCATTATAATTACTTTTACTATTTCTATTGTTATCTCTTATGCAGTAAGACATAATGGCTAACTAAATATAGAAATAAAAAAAGAAATAAATAAAAAGACCCGTGTGTGCAGAACATTCCATCGATATACCGCAAAGCAACAAATGCAGTTGAAAACTGCATAATTTCTTATTCATTCACAATTTTTTTATTTTATATATACTATTTTACATTATAATCACTTACACTATTTTAAAATTTACATGGAAAATAAAAGCTCAGTTTTCAATTATCATATATCAACATATTTACATGCGTTTTCATATACATACCCGGTAGGGATTGCAATCCCGGACCAGTTTTACAATCCCGGGATTTTCGGGACTGAAAATCACAATCCCGGGATCCCGGGATTTTTTTCGGGATTGAATATATTACTTTAAGGAAGTAATTCACACTTTTTTTCAATCAAAAAAATTATATCTATGTATTAAATACAATTCTGTGTACTTAATTTCAAACTAAGAACAAAATACTTATGACAAATAACTTAACTAAAAACGAATTTAATTGCCAAATCACCTGGCTAACCTGTAGAAAAATTCATCTCTCTGGTACAATGATAGTAGATCAAATCGTATAATATGTAAATCTTCAAGTTTTGGCCATTCAAAATAAGTGAAATTCGGTGCGAGTAATAACTATCAATAATTCAAGTTTCGCTATAGTTTTAATTCTCAAATGCTGACGGTTTTATATTATCTGTTTCTTTCTTAATCCTCTTATTTACACCATTTTCCCTGTGTATTGTGAATGTGACAAGTCATATTAGTGTAAAGAAGAGTTAAACATGCATGAGTTGCATGTTTTTAGAAAATTCTGGTTGTTTACTTCTTTGTATGGATTCATTTTTTGGAGCGTAACCTTGTTTGCACTTCTGATGTTGGTTACTGGCAAATTTGTACTTTAAAAGTACCAAAAGAGAGCTAGATTGTACAAATTTCTAAAAAGTAGGTATACACAAACAGAGCTATTATTGCATTAACACTTATTCAAACGTCACAGGCAATGGGCAATTTGTTTTTTGTGTTAATTAAGAAAGGTTACATTTTTCGAAATCAACGTGACTAAAGAAAAAGTAAGCTTTTGTTTTTGTTTCGATCCTGGGACCGGATTTTGTCAATCCCGGGATTTTTCGGGACTGAAATTGTCCGGGATCCCGCGATTTCGGGATTCGCGATCCCGGGATTGCAATCTCTAATACCCGGGTATGCTGCTGTTGACGTAAGGGGTATAAATCGAAAAATGGCCGTTTATCTGGACCCGAGGGTCCAATCTCAACCAGACTTGAGAATATGGTGTAAAATACTTTTATAGAGGATATCAAGAAATTTCAGGTTGCTCAGAGTGTTACTTTCCAAGATACAGCGATTTGAAAACGCAAAACATACGCAAAGGGGATGTTGCTGTTGACATAAAGGTTAAAAAACCCACATAAATAATCCATTTCTACCATACACACATAAGTCCCATGTTGATGCGCTGATATCTATGATACAAAAAATAAATGTAGAACCGCTGTTAAATTTTTTGACATTAAACGTGTTTATTTACGTTTTTCGAACGAAATATCAAATTCGAGATACTTAAGGTTCTAAGAATTTTAAGATTTATTTTTAAATAAACACGGCCTAGACCTTTCAATGTGACTAACATATTTTAGGCGAAAGTAAAAAAATTTTGATGCGAATTTAATTCATTGCAGCATTAAAAAAAATGTCAATAGACAACCACAGTACGGTAGTACATCTTCAAAGAAGAACCCCAAAAAATCGTTTAGTATGAAATGCTCAACATGGTGACTGAGAAGAAGCATTGGCTCTACTTTTAGTTTTTGTATTATGCTGATATCTACGAAATTGCCAAATTCATTTTAAACGAATTTAAAATTAATCAAATATATCATTTTGTTTAGACTTGGCTGTGTCAGTGTGCAAGGACACACACCCAAACACATATTTAGACATTTATTGCGAAATATGAAAGTATGCAATTTCCTTGAAAACACATCAACATTTGCTGCAGATTTGTCGACAATAAAAGTTGCAATTACCTGGCAGGGTCTCAAAGTTGCCACAAGTGCTTTAATTTGTTTTCAGAACGTTGGCAAACTTGACGCTTTGTCTCATTGTGTCGCATTGTTATGTTATGTTTTGTGTGCTGTTTGTACCAGCGGCTTTTTTTGCCGTTTTCCTCATGACTCAGTTGTTGTCCTGCGCGCCTTTTACCTTTTGTGTGGCGGACTGTGTGCAGCGCGTTTGTCACCGCATCGCGGAGGACTCGCAAAGAATAAAATTGCAGAGCAGGAAAGCGCCCGCGGCAACAGTCGTCGTTGTGCTTGTGCCAAGCGAAGAGCGCAGAACGCCACACACAAAGGCGCTGCTCGGCACTGCCTTCAAATGGACGCGAACAGTGTCCGGGAGAATATGCCACAGTCCTGGCAACAATAACAGCAGACACAGATGCAGCGCCAACAACAGCAGCAACAACTCGCCGCGAACGTGATGAAGTTTCCTGATGTCTTTGTGGCGCAGCCAAGTGGCGAATGCGCTTTAATGCAACACTGCGCTGTGCGCTGTTGCATATTGTCCCGCCGCTGCCCCAGTTCCCCTCCCAGTGGCCATTGCCACATTTTCGCCCTTTTGCGCCATAATAAAAGTTTCGTCGGCCTTACTGCACAGCTGTTGTTGTTGCTGCTACTGCATTGTCTTCGCCACCGTCTGCTGCCCTGCGTCGTGGCGCGCGCCCATTCAGAATACTCTGAATGTGCTGAAATTTACACGCGCGCTTCGTTGCCGCTTCCCGGTCGGGTGTCCGCTATTATTGTTGTTGGTGTTATTGTTGGCGTCTTCCAAGTCCAAGTCCTTGGAGGTGTAAATTGTCGAAACAGTAAACAAAGGCATTTTCCTACCTACCGCCCACCGATTCGCCAGTTTTACTTTCTTTCGGCGCCGCACCGCAGTGCGAGAAAAAGTTCTCGCTTCTGTTTTTGCTGCCGTCGCTGCTTTTTAGTTATTTTCGCATTCACAGTAGATTTCGCATTGTCTCTGCCGGCTTTTGTGCGCTTCCGTCGGCGTTCCATTCACTTCACTGCTTCGCTGCTTAGCGCATTGTTGCCGCTCGAGGAACCAGCGGCACACGGGTGCGGCGCAACTGCCCACTGCGCCGTCCTACGCTCCGCTCCGCCTGCAGTCGAGCGCTGCACACTGAATTTGTAATTGCAATGTCGGTTAATTAAATACTGTTTTACTTTATTTGCAACTGTTTTTCTACTTCTTCCGCAACACGGCACACACACACGGCGCACCAGTACCAGCCTCAGTCGTCGTCCGTAGGTAGTCGTTGTCGTCGTCGTCGTCGTCGTGCTTGTCTTATCGTCTGTTGTTGCAACTGCACAATTTGCAGTTATGAAGTTTTATGTTGTACAATATTTTTGGTGTTTAAATTCCGAGTTCTGCTGCAGTGCTCAGTGTTTGCTTTGCAGAACTTTTGTCATCCTCTTTTACGCCTGCTGGCCAAAAGTGTGGGGTTCCCAAATGATGGCCAAAGGCAACTTCAATTTTCCCCCATGTTGAGGACTTCTAAGCGAAGAACGAAGGAAATATTTTTAATAAATGTCTGCCATATTCTTTTTGTCATTCCAAGCGAAGGTATTTGGGCGAAAAAAATATTTTATATTTATATTTACAGCCCAATTCTGTACACTTGATAAATTCACCATATTGACTATGTATTTGTCAAGTTTTTACTATTTGTCAAGAATTGGTATTCTATTCCTAAAAATAAAAGCTCTTTTCTTGATAAATTGTCAAAAGTGTGAATGCTATTGACAACAGCATACAAATTGAAATTTTGCCTATTGAAACTGAAAGAATTGTGCATGTTAACACTTTTAGCGGTTGAGGAGAATAGAAGAGAAGAGATCAGAGGCAGAAGAAAACAAATAATTTGCCTTCGATGAGCGAAGAAGAATTCATAAAGAATTTCCGGCTGACTCGATCCTTGTGGCATCGATTAATTGGGCTATCTTTGCCCATACGCGTTTTGGCGGCATTGCATTTTTTTGAACATGGATCCTACCAAAAATGCGTTTGTAAAAACTGTAATTTGCCTAAGAGCAAAAAAATTGTAAAAATTTTTAATAAAAATTTCAAAATAATTTCAAAAATTACTTCTGACAATTTTTTATTTGCCTTATTTTTTGGCAATTTGACAGCTATCGCATATTCACTTTATGTTGAATTAAAGCTTTTAACTTTATCAATGTTGCATCAGAATGCCAACAAAGCTTTTGCTTGATAAAAATCTTGACAAAATACCTTGATAAAAAATGTGTCAAGAATACACAGAATCAGGCTGTTAGTTTACGCCAGAAAACATTTTTGAATAATTTTTACAAGTAAAAACTGTATCGTCAAGGCGTCGACAGGCGTTGTACGCCAGAAAACATTTTTGAATAGTTTTTACAAGTAAAAACTGTATCGTCAAGGCGTCGACATAACTTGTCTAAACGAAGTGATCAAGTTTATTAGAATTCTAGTTTAGAAAAAAACACTTTTTTATATGAAAGTCTATAGCTTTAGTTTTATTAATATGCATTTGAAACTCTCCCTTCGACAAAAGTCATATTTGTATTAATTAAAAAAGTGGTTCATTTTTTCCCAAGGAATAAAACAACTTAACCCCTTTCGCTATTTTGTTGCCATATGGCAACATGCTACTTTGTGGACGTCTGAACCCTCTGTGGTTTCAAAATCACATTTGTTGTTGGTCCTTAGAATAGTTTCAAGTTTTAAGAAAAATACGAAATTAATAAACTGAATATTTAAGTTTAAAGAAGAGAAGTATACACATTTCTTTAATGGTATATCTTGACATAGTAAAGGAAGAAGAAACAGACGAATTAGAAAACTGTTTTTTGTCGTTGTTTTTTTAATTTTCACTGAAGTAAATAAAGAAGCATTCAAATTTTTGTTATGCGAAGAAAGTTGTATGTTTAAGTAATTATTACAGCCACAAAGATGTGGTTGCTCTCATAGAAAAACACTCTCAAATAGATACAGGGTCCGAGTATAAAAATTAAAAAATTTCTTATGGAATGTTGCTAGTATAACCATAGAAGAACATTGAAGCCTAAAACGTAAAAATAAAAATTTTAACTTTTCCCAGTAAAAATCTGTAGTGAAAGGGTTAAAAAAAAATGTGGGTAATTTTTTCCCGATGAACAGCTTGAATTACTGTCACTGAAGTGTAATTTTTTCGTTGGAATGACACACGTGAACTTTTAGTTCCTTGAATTACACAGTGCAACAAATTCAAAAAATAAGTAACGTAAAAATTATTCCTTTCTGACATTTGAGTCAAGAGATATGGTGTTTTAAAAGTTTCAGTAAGGGGCACTAAGCCGCCATCTTTAAACTGCCACTTTGACACTTTTCCATCTACTGAGGTTCTCTATCGAATGAGACATGTTTGACTTTGTCCCTTTCTTAGTGTTGCACTGTGTTATTTGAGTTAGAATTACTGCTTTGTTAGTTCGTAGTTTGCTTACAAATTAAAAATGGCGTCGCTTTAGCGACCTCAAAACCTATTCTGTATGGGAAATGTGTAAGGAATAGGTGCGATTTCATAAGACTAAAGTAACGTTTCGCAAACAACCATAGCATGTTGCTATGCTGCCGATTTCTGATTCTCGAGCTCGGCAATGATTTAACCAGTGATAATTTAATCTCCTCTTTTAATTAATTGATTGGCACGACAGCCCGCTTACGCGAGACTAAGGCCTAGCTTCCCGCAACCACCCGTGTTGTGCGTGTGAATTTTGTACGCGGGTGGAAGGGACCTACAGTTTTATGCCGGTTCCGAACGGCAGGTTGGGAGCTTTTTCATAGGCAATTTTTACTCTCAGAGGTTTGCCATTTCCAGCTGAGAGGACAGCCACCAAAAGAGAAAACGAGTTTCCCGTTATTTTTTTTGTTTTTTAGGTGTTACTACATGCAAAATTCGAACTAGCGTCGCTCTGCATGCGACTCGCTTGGACCGCGCACTAACCAACGGAGCCACGGCGGCTGCCGTCCTCTCCTCTTACTCACACTTTAATACACACTTTATGAAATGGGTTCAGTACATAAGTAGGGAGTCCCAATAAAAGGTCAATAAAGAATTTAAATGACTTCTTAGAGGAACATGATGACGCAGTTCTTGTGGCCTCAATTGGACCTTAAGGATTTGGACAAGCTGTGATTTCAACAGGACTTCATCAGCCACACAGCACCTGAAATAATCGATTTGTTATGATTGATTTCTGCATCGAATCATCTAACGAAATTCGTATGTAAACTGGCCACCAAGGTCACGCGATTTCTTTCATTTGGGGTTTTGTGAAATCTTTGGTTTACGTGAATAAGTCAAAAATATTTTGTGAGCCGTTGCATCGCATAGAAGAGTGTGTAACTTTTATCGGATATATCAATTTTGAACATATAGATTTTCACATCTTTTAAAATATTTGAAACTTCAGTAAAATTTAAAAGTGTTAAGGTCGTTTTTTATTTTTTCCGTACTAGAAATTTTTTAGTTAGTGGTTAAAAAAACAAACAGAGTTGGGAAACGCTTTAAACAATTTGTATCCGGATACGTTGTATCCGTACTTGAGCAGAAGAACTGTACGGCTTTCACTCGGACAATTATCTTGGACAATTAAAATAGTCTGTGTGAATTTCCTTCTGGCCTCTCTTTATGACTTTATTTGCTGCAATATTTTCCCTGTTGGTGCTGTTGTTCATTTTCGCCTCCTCCTTCCATTCTTATTTGTTTACTTGTGTTTGTGTTGGTGCCGCTTTGTGGAGTCGGTGTGGCTGTTGTCCGCTGTTGTTGTTGTCGTTGCTGTCGTCGTTATTATTTCAGCTATTTGCTGTTGTTGGCCATTGTGTTAACACGAATTCCGCCATGTTGGATTGCTAAATTGTTTATTGCATATCGTGAATCGCCATTATTATTTTTGCCGCTTCCATTTTTGTTGGCTGGTGTTTACTTTTACTTTATTGTCTGTCGCAAGTACCGAGCGGGCGACTGGGGCTTCGGGTGAGACGCTTTCGCCCCATTGACATCGGGCAACAAAAGTAACTAATTTCGTTATGGGATTTTGCTGGACTGTTCGCTGGAATATGTGCAGTTGGGCAGCGCAGGATTATCGTCGAGTAAATACGCGTGCAAGAAACTAAATGTTTGCATGTGTGTGCGTCGGCATTGGCCTTTAAACGTTTTCGCCTACTTGGAGTTGGCCATAATCCATTTATTGCGTCATTTCGTTTTTTTCGGCGGTTATAATCAGCATAGAGCGCGCTCTTCCTCGCATTTTACGCACATAAATTCATGAATTGCGAAATTAAAATTTCACCCCTTTCACTGGCTGCGGCCAAAAAGCGAAATATTTCGCTACTTGTTCGAACGCCGGAAATTATGCAATGTGCGAGGACACCCCTGCGCCGGACGCCCGCTGCGTTAAGCGCGGCGCAACTGCGCTCGACTGTGGGCGCCGCTTTGGGGTGGCAACGCGCAGCGACACGCACAAAGCCGCTCACACACACGCACACACACTGAGCCGCACACAATCTGACTTACAATATTTTAAATAATTTTCGCTTTTGAATATCAATGGCACTCGCAGCCCACTCGCAGCCCACTCGAGCCCGCAACTTGTGGCAGTGTGTGCCGAGTACTCGACGAGCTCATAATCACCCGCAGCGGCGTCGGCGTCAGCGGCGGCGATATGTTTCTTATGAAATTCAAATCATCCGCAGTTGGCAAGTGGCAACTCTTAGCCTCTGATGAGTAATGCCAAATTGCGAGGGTCGCCGCTTTATGGTTGCCAACTGTTGCTGTTTCATGGTGTAATGGCGTTTTAATGAGGTGAGCGCAATTAAATGAAAGCACCTGAAAAGCGTTTCGAAATCAAGTTCGACATAGAGAGGACAGCGATCGGTCGTAATGAGTGGGATACAGGGTGTTTTTAAGAGGTTTAACTTTAAACGTTTAACTGAATTAATAGTTAGTTGTTTGGCGCCGTGAAGCACCTGGTTAGTACGTAGACTAGTGGCTTAACACACTCAGAAAATAATTCAAAAGTATTACAAGATTTTGGATGACTTCGCAGGTCTAATTAATGACAGTGTGCGCTGATCCGATATATACCGAACACAATGGACAAAACTGTAACCTCTTCAGCTAAGATTTATTCGCAAAATATTGCATATGATGAATTCACCTTCCTAGCCCTAATTTTGAACTGTACCATATAACAGCCATAGGAACGATCGATGAAAAATGTGTCGTAAGGAAAACTTTTTTTTAATAAGATTTAGTGCATTGAAGACAAAAATATGATTTATACAAATGATAAACTTGCAACGCGTGTTTTTATTTGAAAACTGGACTGGAGTTTTTCTTCAATTTCCTGTCCTCTCTAGACAGAGTTTTCATAGTTTAAGAACCCGTAATCCTGGTCAAGTGGTCACTCTGGATTGGATTGGATTGGACATCGTTTTTGGCAACGTTGTAACGAGAGAATGATGAGAATGCACAAAAAAAAAATTAATAAATTTTATATTTCTAAATTTAATATACTCATTTTTATAACTCATTGTAAGATTTTATAATTTTTCTTTCAAAAATTAGTTCAACAAGGATATTTTCGTAAAGTTAAATATTTTATTTGGGTAGCTAAGAAGGAAAATAATTTCAGGAGAACAAATTTATTTGTAATAGTATCAGGTGTACAACTTTGCTTCCGCCATTTTTTTCCAAAATTAAAAGCTTTATTGCGAAAAAGTGCTTACAGATGTATTATTCAAAGTATTGTCCGTCGCTAGCGACACTTTCTCTCATCTTTCCGGCAATTTTCGGATCCCGGCTCGAAAAAAGGAGTCCTCTTTTGACGCTATCCATGAAGCAATCCATTTTTCCAATTCTTCGAAGGATTGAAAATGTTGATCTGCCAGGCCGTGTGCCATCGAACGGAATAGGTGGAAGTCAGAAGGGGCGACATCTGGGGAATACGGCGGGTTGGGCAAGACTTCCCATTTCAGCGTTTCCAGGTACTTTTTGACCACTTTTGCGACGTGAGGCCGAGCATTGTCGTGTTGGACGATGACTTTGTCATGTCGCTCTTGATATTGTGGCCGCTGTTTTTTTAGCGCGCGACGTTGAAACCACTCCCGACACGTTCTTTCACTCAGAGCAACATCACCGTAAGTTTCTGAGAGCATTCGATGCGCTTCAGCTGCATTTTTTTTCGAATTGTAACAGAAAAGTAAAACTTCCCGCAAATGGCGAGAATTGGGCACATAAACGGACATTTTCGAGCGTGAATAATACGAAAACAAGAACAACTGTCACTGAAACGGCGATGACAATTCGTTAGGCACTGTCCACACTCACTTTAAAGGCATTACCATCTATGTATTTCAACCAGGGTGCGGAGAACGATCAAAATACGATCTTTCTCACGAATAATCGCAACCAAACACTGAGTGCTTCTAATTTCTCGCGAGCGATAAAGTTGCGCTGCGAGCAAAAGCATTTACGATCTCTCACGAGAAATATAAATGTTCGGAAAAATCGCGAATGAAAAAATGTCGCTGCAAGCGTCGTCAGTTCGATCTCTCGCGATCGTTCGTTTGTTGCGAGCGCTTGTTGTAAAACTCATTCAGTAACTCGTATTGTGAAGATTGAATCTTTGAACGATCGCGATCGTTCGTCTGGGCAGTAAATTATGTACATATATAGGAGTTTGAGCAGTTTGCTATTAAACTCGGCTGCTACTGATTGAAGTTTATTTCCTAAAGGAAACTTATGTATAGAAGTTTGTAGATTTTAAAGACCTTTTGTTAGGAAAATTATAACAAAAAAATAAAAAACTTTGTGTTATGGTTGTATATGGTCTCGTAATGCCTTTTAATGTTTCCTAATATGTATCCTTTAAGTTGTTTTCCACACAAAATGCACTTTGAAAAATCTGTGTCTTTATTATATGTAACAAGTTTCGTCTTGTCAATATTTGACACTTTGCCCATATTTATATAAAAAAAGCAAACGCACAAGAAAATAATTTCACAAATCGTCCTTCGTCCGTATGTATCGCATAGACTAAATTCAATGATTGTTTGCAGCCACGCTCTACCGACGAACCTTACAAAAATTCGTTCGCGATCGATCAAAAATTCGCTCGCGAACGATCGAAAATTCGATCTTCTCATATTAGCTCGTTTTGCGATTGTATTTTATCGCGAGAAATACTTGAGCAAACGAGCGGTTGCGAATGATTTTCTGCATCAGCGTTCTTCCCACGACCGATCGCTTTCGTACGCTCGCTCGTTTGAAATGTGTACACATAAACTCGCTGCATACGATCTCTCACGAACGAATACGTAGGCAATGCATTCGCAACCGCTCGTTTGCTCAAGTATTTCTCGCGATAAAATACAATCGCAAAACGAGCTAATATGAGAAGATCGAATTTTCGATCGTTCGCGAGCGAATTTTTCCGCACCCTGATTTCAACCAGCCTCAGCCGGTACAGGCACCTATCGGAAAACGGCGGAAGCAAAGTTGTACACCTGATATTGTGGTCAAAGTTGCTGCTTTGGTCTTTTCGGACCAAAATTGGTCAAATTTTTTTACTTTGGTCCGCTGGTCTGCTTGATTTCGGTCCGTTTTGTGATGTGAATATCTTTTCATTAGTACAAAAAATTTATTAAAAAAAATTTAATTGTAATTTAACAATGCATTTATAGATAACGCAAATTTTTAATTTGGTCGGCTGGGGTCGGATTTGGTCGGAAGTTTGGTCGGAAAAACATTTTGCAAGTGGCAACACTAATTGTGGCTGAAGTCAAATTAGATACATGGACCTCAGACTAGACATTTGTGCTGATCGTTGTTATTTGTTCAAGAACCCGGCTGCCAACAAAACGATTCCAGGCAGAGATCTGGCGATGAGTTGTATGTAGGAGTGATCAGTTCAAATTCGAATGCTTTTGCAGAACCTTACTAGTGGTTTGAGTCTTTATACCAATGCCTCATCCAAATCGGTGAAATGTTTGTGTAACTAGATCTCCGATCAATTTTGTCTTTCAGGTAAATTTCCAACACCCTCTTACATATCCTCTACAAGAAAACCCGACCAGCAAAAAGCGACAACTCTATCTCGTTGGCGGCGAAATGGCCTGCTTTGTGTCTGTAGGCTAACAGACTGTACTCACAATCGAGTCCTTTGATCAAGGACGCAGCAAAGGCTTTTCATTCGTGTAACCCATTTTGCATCAAATAGCAAAGATTTGCTCGCGTCCCTTCGCTGCGCAGCCTGGTGGCTCTCGTCGCTATTTGCATAAAAGATCTTCAAGTCATTAATTGCTAAGCTGCACAATGTAGCGCCCGCAGTGCGCTCGCTGACAAGCAAACGGCAAATGAACACATTGTAAGGCGGCAGCAAGAGCAACAGCTCCGGTCGCCGGCTTGCACCTTGGGCTGCACTGCGAAATAGGGCTGAATGGCGCCGGGCGGTCGCTCATCTGTCCGCACTCGCCGCAAATGTTGCACGAAGCGCCACTTCAACGCCTTTTGTGCTTTTGTTTGCTGCTTGTTTGCCGTTTGATGTTTGCCTGGTCGGGTCGGGTTGGGTTGGGTCTGGTCGAGTATGCCAAACAAGACTTATGTTTGCTCAGGATTTGCGTGCCATTAATTCCATTCATCAGCCTCCACGCCACAGGTTTTGTGGTATGTGTGTGTGTGTGTGCGTGTGTGCATCCATGCGGCGAAATATATGTGAACTTTCTTTTCCATCCTTTTGCTGACTGCAACAGATTCATTGCTTCGTTGAATGGTTGCATGAGAACAAGGCGCACAATTTGCATCGAGCGACTGTTTAGAAAGAAAATTAATACACATACTCGTACAAACATAGATATGTTCTTGGAAACTGTGAGACTGTGACTGAAATGCAAAGATTTCAATTATTTCAAAAAGTCGTAAGACATTGTTTACATTCAATTTACCCAGTTCGAGTGTTAAGAATGTCTTTGGTATTTCTAAAATCATTTCATTCCATTTTCAAGTCACATCAATACTTAAAATTACCATTTCCAAGAAATTTGATGTGTTAACTTTTGTATTCTGAAATTCTGTGCTTTTCTTTACGGTACTTGATTTTAAGCTCCTGCCTGCCGCAAAAGCAATCTTAACCCATTCGAGACGGATTGCATACCGTGTGTGCAATGGATTTCCGAGGCTATAAGACAGTAATGTGCAATTATCAGTTATTCTGAGTAAACTAGTCGTTGAAATAAGATTTTTCTGGAAGTAATGAAATCTGTAAAGTACAGGAAAAATTTTTTTTCATTGTTTTACTGTGTACAATACAAAGAAAAATAAAATTTCGCTCCTGGGGACCGTGTTCGAAAAAAATCGTCGTCTCGAATGGGTTAAGGCGCCTCTACCTTGCCTCCTCAACTTGGTCCTTCCACCAAAGACACGGCCTGCATAGCCGTCGACCTCCAACTACCGCATCGAGCACCTTTTTCGCCGGAGCTTCGTCGTACACATGGCAAACAGGGCCAAGCCAGACATTCGCTTGTCCATGTCATTATACAACTGAAACTGCTCGTCATACAGGGCAGAAGATCGATTCCATCCTCATCCGTAATTTTTATGTAATCTGTCGCCTTGTTGATCGCCTAGCTTTGCTCGGGAGTATCTATTTTAGTCCTAATTTAGTTTAACATTTCCCATCTGCATTTCTACTATAATTTTGGCCATTCGCCAAGTTCCTTCCATTGTCCGTGTCCAAAATGGAAGAATTAATTCCAACTGCAATTCTGCCGAATCATAACATACGCCATTTTCTCCACTGTGCCAGCTACCAGACAGCCATTTGCATAATTAATGATGTCCTCCGTATCTGAATGTCTCACATCAGCAACGCAAACGGTCTCGCCCACTATTGCGTTGGCATTTGGCCGCAGCATTAACATTAGCGACGCTTATCAATTAAACCATAATTGGCTGACTCTGGCCACGGAATCGTAAATCATCGCGATAAGTATCAAATAATGAAATGAGAAAATTATTAGGCCAGCAGTTGACGCGTTGCGATTCCAATGAATGTTTGAATCTGTTGGGCATAAATTTCAATTTCAATTAAGTGCCAAATGCCAGCTGGGCTGTGCCGCTGTCTGTAGACGCCAGCATTCCGTTTCAGCCCACTTTACACATTTTGTTTTCCTGAGCATTGACTAAGTTTGTCGCTATTCGGCACACCTGACTGCCGCAACTTGGGCACCTAATGCGCAGCAGGTGTTCTGGCGCAGCAGCCTCTGAGGAAAGTTGCGGAAGAGGTGCTTTTATTTGTCGGGAAGGCGTATCGACACTATAAATCCGAATGACAAAATGACGAGTTATCAGCATCCAATCATGGAGCACTTTGCACGTGCGACACTTTGGAATCGTGCCTGGGCGGAAAATGACAGCGCGGTGTCGCCGATACGCCAACATCTGCGCAATATGCGAGTAATAGTGTTCTTCGCTCCCTCCCCCTTTGCTGCACATAAACAAATGTCAAACAGTTTCACAGAAAAGAAAATAAGATCTCACGTGTGAGATTACACTGTGTGCTTGAAATGAAAAGTTGAACTGCGCACGAATTTGAAATGCAACGAAACAAATAGTGTCGTCAGTTGGTTGGCTGCTTGGAACTGTACTGAACAATAAGAATAGCAAACAATCGGAGGGTGTTCGAGTGTAAAATATTCTAAGATACATTGATTCGATTCTTTTTTCTTTTAAGACCGACTTTGTTTCTTTGAGATTTTATATATCAGTTGCTAACTGCAAAAGAGCTTCTACTGTTTAGTCAAGTGAGAGGTGAGTGCCCGATATGAAATCATTATTCTCTGGGGAAAATAAGCTCATAAACATTTTCAAAGAAATCCGTAGACAACTTTCGTCAATATTGGCGATATTCACAATGTGCGGTTCAAAAACAAAACTTTCACAAACTCCATATTTTCTTTTCTGAGAAATGCAATTTATTTTACTTACGAATTTTAACCCTTTGGTTATATTATATTAAATTTTCTTGGGGGCTTTATTCTTCCCTGGGATGTACGGCTCAGTACTTTTTGAATAGTTTTTTTAAATTTAAAAGATAATTTTGTTATGAAATGTAAAAGATTTTTAAAGAAACTTTTTTAGAAAATTGCATTTGTAAATTTTTTTTAATTTTTTTAATTTATTAAGTTGCTCGGTACCTATTGTTCTTGAATATTTCTATGCAATGCACAGTGATTCGTTCCATTGACAAAATTCAAAAAATTTATAGGCTCAGAATTTAACGATTTTGATGTCGTTTGAAAGGTTAAACTCCAACTTCGAAAACCCCAAAAAATCTGTGCAAAAAATTAATTAGTGTCTGTGCAAAAACGGCTCAAAGTTGAAACTTTCTGCACAAAAAAATTTAAACACATATTTTCTGTTTTTTTGTCTATTGAGTAAAAAAATTGTAAAAATACACGGTTGACAAGAAGTTACTAAAACTTCAACTTCTTCAATATAGATTAAGAAATAATGTGCCCATTTTCGCTTTTAATGTTTTCTCAAATTTTGCAAAACTGAGGCTTTTACTTCACTTTTAGTTCAAAATATTTTTCTAAATTAAAAATCTGAAAATTGGCTAAACTTAGAGGAAACTATCTAAAAAGTATGTGAAAGTATGTTCCTGTATTTTTTTATTTTAAGAAGCAAAGAAAGAATGTCCGATAATGTAATTACATCCTCCGATATCTTCCATTGCAATGACCTAAAAACCAAAACATTTGCCACATGACAAAACCCTTAAAATCATGTTTACATTGCAAAAATGAAATTGTTCCTTAATGGTTCAGAAATAGATCAACTTAAAGGATTTTTGGACGTTAGGTCCAAAGATATCGGTGAAAATCAACGATTTTTTAAATTTTCCACCAATTTCATAGCCGTCGCTTCAACGACGATTTTTTTTATTGTGTTGTAGTGGTGTTTGTGTGGCACTGTACTTGCATAAAAATCAAATAAATATGTAATTTACATTTTACATGTTCATCTTTGAAAATAAAGCTTGTCATACTTGAAATTTGGCATTTGCATAATTTACTTAATTATCCGTAGCCCGGCTCACATGTGTACTTATGTAAATTACACTCGACCGCAATTATCTTGTTGATTTAATTGCAATATTTTTATATATATAATTCATGCATCAATAATTTGCCGGGCCACCGCATTTAATTGCGAAAATTCAATTTCAATTGCGCAACTTTATATCATTACGCATAATGCTAAATTGTATATTTTCACGGTTGGTGAGACACACGCACGGACGCCATGTGGCTGTACAACACCAAAAAGCTTTTTATGTGCAGATGTGTGACAATCAAACTGCGATGATTGATTCTCATTTGCAATGGCAAAAATAAAATATGTATTTCTCGTATGATTTTTCTTCTACAGTTTGTGATAGTCAGATTTGCGTTACGTGACCAAGGTTACCAGCCGCCGTAGCTCAGTTGGCTAGTGCGTTGGGCCGCGAGTCAAATGCGATGCACGAATCCAGGTTTAATACTCCGTTGCGTTAACAGCGAAAAAAAGAAAAACAAGAATTTTTCTTTCGGCGGCTGTCCTCTCTTATAAAAACATTTGCACGCACAACACGGTTGGTTGCGGGTAGCTAGGCCTTAGTCTCGTAATCGGGCTGTCGTGCCAGTCAAGAAGAAGAAGAAGACCAGAGTTACTAGGTGGTGTTCTAAAGGTGGACATGCTCCCTTCTAAAACTTCTTCACAAAACTACCTCGGTCGCACTGAAAGAAATTAATTCAAAAACAGATTTCAATTTCCATTTTTTTATAGAGGTGAAAAGCCTGGGTGTGGGACTTTAACACACTAAAACCACCTCCCTGCCGTATATTGTTTCCCATGGAATCACCGCTAGGCACTGCGTCAGGTCAGCGCGGGTGTGCGTCGGTCCACATCTGAAAACCCCTGGTTTTAAAAAACTTGTCAAATGTCATCACAGTGACAGTTCAGTTAAATTTATACCTCTTGATAAAATACCCTGTACCCGTGCATATGTATGTGTGTGTGTATTTGCAAGGTCTAATAGTTTGGGCCGGTATTTGCAAATTTGCCAACGGTGCATGCGAGCACGTTTCGTGGCTGACCAGTTGTGGTATTCTATATAGACTGAAGTTATATAAGTTAGTATGTTCATGCGATCGTACGCTTATATGTATACTTGCACCAAAGATAATTAAACTGTACCTACAGTGGCGCACACAGTATTTAATTTTGGGGGGTCTTGCGTACAACTTTTGAGCCGACTACCACTCGAAATCATATTTTTTACCAGAAACATTTGCGTTTGAGTGGGTTAAACCCCATAACTCCCCTGTGTACGCCACTGGTGTCCTATGAGATTGTTCCAAGCAAGTTCTGTGGCGAGTGGTTGTGGTCAATTACAAATATCACGTTTATGCAAAGCATTGGTAAGCATTATTTTGATAGCATTATAAGCACGAACAGTGGTGGGAAAATTATTGGCACTGCAACTCTTGGTGACCTATGGTTTTTTAAATTTTTGTGTATAATATGATTTATTTGCGTCGATTGATGATTTATTTCATGGTCCTTGATTTTTTGAGATTTCATGAATGTATGAGCAACAAAGTTTCCATTTTTTTAATTATTTCAATTTTTTTTGTTAAATTTGATTTATTTGATTCATTGAATGAAGATCCTTCCACTTGCATATTTCGTGGTTCTGATTGTGTGGGGTTTAATGAATGTATGTTTGTATGTATGTATGTATAAGCAACAACGTTTCAATTTTAAAAAATTTTTAAATTAAAAAATTTTTTTTTTAATTTTTAAAATTTGATTTATTTGATTCATTGAATAAAGATCCTTCCAGTTGCATATTTCGTGGTTCTGATTGTGTGGGGTTTAATGAATGTATGAGCAAAATAGTTACGAAGGCGAAGTGGGAGTATATCAAATCGAGTTCCAAGTTTGCAAAAGTGATAAGAAAATCGAAATATTGCTCCACAGATGCGCGTAACTTGCTCTTAGAGAGTTCAAATCTAGGGCCGATCTCCACTAGCTTCTCTTTCCAAATATTTTTAGAACAAACTAACCACCTGTCACCGAGTCTTGAGGCTGTCAAAGTGTTTTAAACGCATTTTAGTAATTTTAAATATGGAAATGCAAAAGCATTATGTCTTTTGATTTATTAGTCCTATATGTTTTGTTCTCAAAATGCATTAGGTAGGTAGGTAGGTGTGGCTGCTCCAGGAGGAGCACACTTAGGCCAGGTGGCCCATTGTGAAACCACATGAGATCGAGCATCATATCGCTCACTCGTTAAACCAGTAGGAGCTATTAACGAAGGTTAGTAGATGGCGTATAGTCTTATCAAATGGCCAAACAACAATTTGTATAATTGCTTTCTTTAATCCACTAGATTATCTTGAATTTTCGAGTTAAAAAAAATTAATGAAAAAGTGTATGAAATTCATTTAGAGAAGCGATTTCTGTAAAATAGAAAAAGTTAAAAATCGGTTTAGTCCTGCTGTGCTACAGTTTTTTCCCGGCACTGTAGGTATCAAGTGTACACACATAAGCTATGTACATTCCTCCTTGGATCCTTTTGCCCAACGTCCCACGAGGATGCGTGCAGGCACCGGCAACGAAGATACGGCGTGGTTTTTGCTGCCGTCGTGCTGTCTCCATGTTTGTCTCGAGATTGAGATGCTGGCATAATTATTTGCCAGTATTAGAACTTGCAGCTTATGTAAATGAGTTAAACTATTTGGCAAACATTAGCTTTGCGTTTGGCAATTATGCCATCTGGCTGAACTCACTTAACTCGGTGCTCTCCCTAAAATATTTACAGTTTTTATTATAATTTATTTTTGCTTAATATGAGAAACGCGTTTTGTGTGCATTTTCGAGTAGATGGACAGCGTTTACTTGAAGAAAATCCGAAACTTGAAGACTTTTTTCTTTGTAGAAACATGGACAGTCACAGTTTTGTTTACAGTTTTTTCGAAACTTCTAATTTAATTTTAGCTGCCACCGTATCACAAATGGCTCAACCAACTATAAAGCGTTTTTTGCCATTATCGCTCTTAAGGTGTGGACTAAAGTAGATGTATCTACCTGCAAACTGAAATTCGAAAAGTATTCAATGAGAATTTGCAAATTGAGGACATTTTACATGAGTGCAAGTGTCTACGTGCAATAGTACAAATGTTTTTTCCATATTCAAAGTACAAGTACGAATCATATCACAAACTCTATTAGGTTAAATAGAAAATTTCCAGGTGGAATCAAATCAAATATCTTTTGTGCGAAAAATAAAATAAAAATAAAACCCAGGACACTGCTAAAAAATTTTCCGCTCGCCCTTCACTAGCAATGCAAAGTGCCGAGTTGGGCTTTGTTCGCTTCACGCTGCAGCACATAAAACTAAATATTCCAGTGGGAAGTCTGGCAAGGACATGTCGGAACTGCTTCTTGCCGGCATAGTCATTGTTTGCCTGGGTCAGTCAGTGTCAGCCTCAGCCTTAGCCGCCGCAGCGTTCCGCAATATCTTAACACAAATATTTGATAAGTTCTTCTGTATGAACTTTCGGACACTGTAGTTTACTTTGCTTGATTTGCACGGAATTCGGCAGTGGCCGCATGCATGCGGACCAGTGCGCCACACAAAGGACTCGAATTTAATGTATTAGATTTTCTGTGTATGTGTGTGTGTGTGCATATTGCAAAGCTATGCAATTTGATTGCAGAGTTAGTTTAATATTTAAGCATCTTAAGATCCTGCTTGCCAATGTAAATATTTGTTGGTTGTTGCGTAATTTTTTTGAGAACAATTTTTAGGCAGAATTTTCTGTTGTTTGCTGTTTTCGAACATTATTCAAAATGCATGTCCATTTACTGGAGCGGAGCACAGGGAATTTGTTTACTATGTTTAATTGATAAAAGTGCTTCGGCAATTTTGTATTGATTTCTACTTGTATTCGTTACGTCAGTGCTGGTGCAATTTAAAGCTCTCTGCAATAGTCGACGAGCAGAATGCGCTCCTTGTGAAGCACACAAACACAGTTCCAGGAATAAAGCATGAAATTTGTGTAGAGACCTGACATTGTCCTGTGCCCCATGCAGTTATTGCCAGTTGACTTTTGATTTTTCCCATTTTCTATGTAAGCATTAAGACTAAGTCTTATTTAATGTGGGGAAAAGGGGTCAAATATTGTCTTGAAATTTCCAAAAATTATTTTTTCTTTATGAGAAATGTGCTGTTCAATTGTTACTGAAAAATCATATTTGTTTGGGTTATACAAGCAGTAAAGGCAGAGCGTTCAGACAGTTTTCGAAGAGAGAATTAAAACATCACAACAGTGATGGATGTATTAGTTTTTACACCCTTAACCCACTAACTAGAAATTAAAAAAAAAAAAATGTTTCAGGGACTTTGAAAACTGCAATCGAAAATTCATACAAACGTTTAATGAATGTAATTTTATGTTATTTTACTAATGTTAAATGTAATGTATTTATTAAAAAAACATGATTTTTTTTATTATTTATTTATCTCAGAATTAGTGTAAATAAAAAGAAACATTAAATGACTCCTCAAATATTTGAAATTTATTTTGCTATGTCGTAAAACGGTTTTGCTTGTCATTAATAGGCGCAGAATACAGTTGACTGATTAACTAATAATACAAAAAAATAAACATGAGAGCAGTAAATGAAAACTATTCCACAAAGCAGCTTAAGCGCTTGGAATCCAAAGAAACAGAAGTTAACCTAACCGAATAAGACTGCGTAGCTTCGAGGACAAAGAAATTCGGTTCTAGAACTTCTATGTCTAAACAATTTTAGATGACATCAAGAAACTGAGAGATACGCTGCAGTAACTATTACCGCGAACAATGATGCAAAAGGGAGCTGCAACAAAGTGAATTTTCGGCCCCAGTGACATTTCTCGCCATTCGAAGTCATTTCCACAGAATGAGATTTTCTCTTTGCCTCGTCAATTGAATGGCAATGACTCACAACAGTTAAAGTGTCGGTGCATTCATTCGATGCGAATCTCAGTCAAAGCAATAACGAGAAATGGGTCTCTGGGTACGCAGACTGAAGAAAACACAAAAAGAGATAATAATTGATGTAAACAATTTCCGCTACATTAGCAGCGCAGAGGGAGGGGTGTGGGAGCGATAACGGGTAAGCAAAATGTCGCACCGGGATCACATTAATAGCGACACATGAACACACACAAACTACAAACAAATGCGGCCCCAGAAGCGCGCATGCAAACTCCAATGTAAGCCGACACGCACATGGCACTCGGCAGAGGGTTGGGCGGATCATAGAGATACGACACACACACTGCTAATTTTAATAAAAAGAGGAGCGTATATTCTGCGATAACAATGCCGCCGATAAAGAACAAAAGAAGAACAATACCGAGACAATCTCTACGCCGCACTGTGTGGGTGTGTGCGTGCGTTACGCCGTCGTACAAATGCCAGCATGTCGGTGTGTGTGTGCGGCGCCACAATAGTTGTCGCAACAATAATGTAACAAAAGCAAAAGTGACAGGCGCAACAAGAATGGCGACGAAAAAACAAACATTACATTGTGCAAAATTTCGAGAAATAAAAAAAGTACTGACGGCAAAAACAACAGTAACAATATCAACCGAGTAACGACGACTTCAGCGACAAATGCAGCGCGACACTGAAGCCATTCACTGTTGCAGTTGTTGTTGTTTGGCTGTTTCGTTATTGTGCCAGGCGACTACAAGCAATGTTGCAGCATTATCCCTGTGATTATTTGTCGCTTAATATCAGGATGCATAATGTCCTGAGCACACACACACACACACACACTCACCCAGCCGTAAATACAGAATACATGACAGGCGTGTGAACCACACAATCAAATGGCGTCCGCACATCTGTACTGCTGCAACAAATGGCGAATGGATGCGAGAGCTGCTGCACCGCGGCTCTGTGCTTGCTTCCCTCCTTACTCGCCGCCTTTCCATCGCTGTACTTGTTTTACGCACGCAGACTGGTTACAAAACGACGGAAGGTTGACGCCTTTGGGATCGGTCTGCGGGAGTTTTCAAAGCACTACACAATGAGTACTATTGCATACTTTTAGGCGAACTTGTGTTTGTGAGATCACTTGTCGTTATTAACCCTTTCGCTATATTGTTGCCATATGGCAACATACTACTTTCTAGACGTCTGAACCCTCTGTGGTTTCAAGAATAATGTTTTTGTTGGTCCTTGAATAGTTTAAAGTTTGAGGAAAAATACGAAATTGATAAACTGAATATTTATGTTTAGAGAAGAGAAGTATACACGTTTTTTAATGGTATATCTTGACAAAGCAAAGGAAGAAGAAGCAGAAAACTTTAGATAATTTTTTTAATTTGACGTTTTCTTTCAATTTAGTTACTTCTTTACTTCTTATTTTGGCTAAAGTAAATGAAGAAATATTCAAATTTTCGTTATGCGTACAAATTTGTATGTTTAAGTAATTATTACAGTCACAACGATGTGGTTGCTCTCATAGAAAAACACTCTAAAATACAGGGTCCAAGTATAAAAATTAAAAAATTTCTTATGGAATGTTGCTAATAAAACAACATAGAAGCCTAAAACGTAAAATTTAAAATTTTAACTTTCCCCAGCAAAAACCTGTAGCGAAAGGGTTAAGGATTGGTGATTTCGCTTTAATAATGAATTGCAATCTTTAAAAATTTAAAAGATGTCTTAAGAAAAGAGCAAAATTCAGGTGACACATCTGAGTATTTGGAAAAATGCGGAGTTTCTGTGTAAGTTTTTATGACTCTAACATTGCAAGAAATGTAAAACTGACATAGGAGAACTCACAGAACATTTATTATTTTTGTTCTAACTGTGTGAGGTACAACTTTAGCAAATCCCCTTTACTTTCGCTTATCTCTGGAACCAGCTGCATACCTGAGAACTACCGTTTTGTTGGGTTTTGGGAAGTATCTCAGCTGGAAATGCAGTTACTTAGGTTACTTAGGATCCTTTTGTGGTGCTGGTGACTCGCAGTAATTCGCACTAACCTGCCGTTGGTATCCACCAGGAAGCATATAGTTCTTTGTTCAACCTAACCTTAATTAAGCAACGCAATTATTTTCAATTTCTATTTTTTGAAAAGTCAGCCATATTTTCTGAGCGTTACTTAAGCATTAGGGAATACGCATAAGCTCTCAAGTGACAGAACTCAAAAATTTTCAACGCACGCATTCCGCGTTGCTATGCGACAGACCTTCGCCCGTAGCGCCAGAGGCTCTCCGAAGACGAATGCAAATCTCCAACGCACAAATGGATGTACACACATACATATGTGCATCCGGCATTTGCGACGCGCTCCAGTCCGCTGCGATTGGGTTGGGATTGGGTTGGATGACAGAGCGCTGCGCCGCGGCGCTCACTTCCGTGCAACGACCCACGAAATTCAGTTTTATTAGAAATGCGAAAGCAGCCGCGCGAGCCCCTCATCCGTTCCCACTGCCACAACAGCACTGGCAAATCTCATGCAAAACAACAACAGTAATAATGGAAATAGCAAGCAAGCTTTCAACAGCACAACAGCAATATCAACGGCGACAACAACAAAAACAACAACAACACCAGCAGCCATATAAACCGAACAAAGAAATCAAACAGGATTCAAAGCAAATGCAAATGTGGAGCACAATGCACGGCGAGCGTTCAACCCGGCGCAGCTCGGCGCGCAGACGAACCCACGTCAGCGACAACACAAAAAGAAATCAAATTCAACAAACAAAAAGAACCCAAACACACAAGTGTCGCCACAAGGTATGCAACAAACGCTGAACGTTGACTTTGAATCGAGCCATTTAGTGCGCTACTGCTCGCGCTGGCGAATTTCCCTTGCGAGGAATTTTAAAATTTTCCCTTTCGCCGGTTCGAGTGTTCGCTGGAAGTGAATAATGAAACAGGCGAGTCTTCAAGATTCGGCCACTTCACTGCCAACAGATGTATGTGCTCAAAGGCCGCGTGTGGCAGACGCGCCGAGCCCCAGCAACGATTTGCTGGCGTGAGGCAAATACTAATTTCGCTCTGCTCTGTGTGACAGTTGACAATTTGCTGTTTTTATGTTTAAGTAAAACAATTTTCATTTCACTGAGTGGCCTCTTACGCTCGCGAGTCCTTTGTGTGCACTTCCTTGTGGTTCCAATTAAATTCGCGTGTTTTCTTGGGACTCGTAAAGTTGGCTGATAAAAATGTTTAGCGTGTCGTCGGTGGCATAAAGGGAAATCATAATTGAGTGCAATCGGGAGATGTGGATGTGGGCGTT
The DNA here is from genome assembly GCA_963971225.1 of Melieria omissa. Taxonomy (NCBI): domain Eukaryota; kingdom Metazoa; phylum Arthropoda; class Insecta; order Diptera; family Ulidiidae; genus Melieria; species Melieria omissa. Next base: position 86,968,808 of record OZ020268.1, read on the forward strand.
GAGTTGGTCCAATCAGAGCAGTAGGCTCTGTTTGGATTAAGCGTTTTTTGTACCCAGACATGGCATTAAAACTCAAGAGCGTCGTAAACGATGACTTTTTGTGTAAGTCTTACAATGTGCTAGTGTCCGTGAGGAGTAGAAGAAACGTTTTTCGTTTCGAATAAATTTATATAATTTATAAATTTTCTGTTATAACATAAGTCAAACAATAATGTCGCTTGAAGATGTTTGTGCAAAGACTTTTCATCCAAATAGTGTTTTCAATGACATTAATCGTTAATTAGAGCAAAGTCGAGGCCATGATCGAAAGCGTTCTCGTTCTCTCGATCGTCGAAAGCGTTCTCGAAATTTGAGAGCTTTATTGTTAATCGATAAACGGACGGCCGAACAAATATTTTTCTTTCAAATACTTAAAAAGTTCGTCACAGACCTTCGAATTTTTCTTTGTTTTCCTTTTTGGAACTTGATAAATTGGAAATGAGTCCAATACACAATGGAAGACTGAGAAAACAAAAACATAGAAAATTGCATTGAAAGCATAGATTTCGCCGAAAGTGACTGTTTGAGTAATGACTATGTATGCAATTTTTTTTCATTTGAGCTGTGAATGAATGATGAACTTTTTTGAAGATGAATATCGTCTCAAATTTAATACGAATTTTGAACATTTAAATGCCATTTCTTAGGCTCTGACGTTCAATTGGGATCACAGTATTTCAGAGTTGCATTTTCCTTACATTTCGTGATTATTGACTTGAAATGCTTGGACCGCTGTCAATGCAGCGCAGATTTGGCCGCAATTAGAAATTGTACTCGATGCAATCTCGGCCAGAGGGCGAGTTAGGTTTCGTGCGCGCGCGAAAATTTGATCCGCAGCAATGTCTTCCGCCGCCAATCGCTGCAGTTGCATAATCGCCAGCAAATTCGTGTTTGCTGCAACTTTGCGTTATGACATGGCAACGGCAACAGGCCGCAAATTCGCTGGCAACGTGGACAGCGGCTGTGCACGCAACCAGCGTCTCCAGTGGACGCAATGGTAACCGAGTTCCGACATGCAAAGTCGCCAAGAATTTATTGTTGCGCCAGAGCAGCAGCGGCGCTTACAATCGGAACAACAGCGACGGTCGTTGCTGCCACGTGCAGTTTGCGCTGGACGTCGCAGCGCAAAGTTGCCTGAGCGCAGTGAACTTCGGCATCGAACGTCGGGTCAGACGGTGGCGGGCTGCGTGTGACCGCTGCGATGTCTCATGGGGAAGTTAATAATCGCGGCGACTGCTTTAGCCGGTCGGTCAATTGAATCAGCAACACTAAACACGCAAGTAAAAGAGGTTACCGGCAACGTTTGCATGACACTGCAGTGCCTGCCACCTACCTTCGATGTTATGTTGACCGACGTTTCGTCAATTGTGGCGTCTTGGAAACTTGCTGAATTGCTCAGCAATACTCAATGAATTTTCGCATTTGAACACAAAAAAGTTGAAATTTAATTAAATCTGCGGGTGCAGTGTGTGCGCTCCATCAATATTTGCACCGACATCTCATGAAAATTCGCGGAATTCAACACATTTATTTACTGAATAATTTATTCCCGCACACAAACTACTGTCGCCCCTCGCGCATTCTTCCACAGCAACCACTTGAAAATTCGAAATTCGAATTAATTCAAAAACGAAAATCAAATTACAACAATTTAAGTGGAATTCGTCAGGATTTGGCGCGAAGCATTTCGCCTCACTGACAAATCGATGGGGGCGTCGCGAAAACACGCCGCTGCATCACGCGCACACACACACCTACAAACATGCTGAACTCACAAACACGTACACACGCAAAGGACGCGCGTCGCGCCGCACGAGACGCAACGCACAGCCGCCGGCTGCCTTTATTGAGTTAACAAAACGCTTCTACGCATCCGCGTTGCCAGCCGGAAGAGGGGAAATGGGACATTGTCGCGCGTGAACGCCACCCACCTCGCACCCGCAGAGCCGCCGTGGTAGTAGTGGGTGGGTCTGTGCGCCGCCGTCGACAATTGACACAAGGCAGCAAGCAGTGCCAATTGAACGCGCGCTCGCTAAAAACGTCTTATTTTATTTTGATTGGTAATGAAATGCTGAATTTCGGCGATAATTCAAACACCACAAAAATTGCGCTGGCGACACAAATTCGATGTTGTGTTGCGCTGTAGGCGGTGCGCGTAGCCGCTTGCGGCAGCGACATCTGACAATGGGGACAACATCGGCGACACCAAGACAGACTGAAAGACAGACGGACGAACGGACGGACGGACGGACGGACAGACGGACGGACGGACGTACTGGGTAGCTTTGAGGCGCACTTAAGTGGGCGTTTGATGATTATGAATGTTGTCAATTTGCGGAATTTGTCGAATATTTGCGGCAATTTTCTTACGAGCTATTTGCGTCGACGAATTGACGCGAATGTGTTGTAATACATAAATTTGTCCACAGGGCCAGACACGACTTGTACCTGCCAAATGTCAAGCAAAAGTTTGTTGTTAACAAACAAAAAGTGTGTAGGAAAAGTCAACAACGTTCAAATTAGGAATGTTTCGAAAAAGCAAAACAAATGGAAATGAAAGGAAAGAAAAAGTAATTAATGTAAGAAAATTAAAGAAAATAAAAGAAGAAAACTAAAACTAAGCGAAGTTGAAATTGAAGAGAAACTAAGAGAAATTCAAATTAAAGGGAAATTAAAGTAAAAATGATTGAGTTTGAAATAGAAATTAAATGGAAAAGGAAAAATGGAAAAGTCAAAAACGTTCAATTTGGAAATGTAGCGAAAAAGTAAAACACATTGAAATCGAAGGAAGGACAAGTAATTAATGTAAGAAAATAAGATAATAAAACTAAAATTAAGAGAAATTGAAATTAAACAGAAACTAAGAGAAATTTCAATGAAAGGGAAAAGGAAAAAATGGAAAAGTCAAAAACGTTAAACTTGGAAATGTTGCGAAAAAGTAAAATACATTGAATTGGAAGGAACAAGTAAGTAATGTAAGAAAAAAATAAAATAAAAGAAGAACACTAAAACTAAGCGAAGTTGAAATTAAAGAAAAACTAAGAGAAATCAAAATTAAAGGAAAATTTAAGTTTAAAAAAAAATTAGTAGAAAGGAGACCTCTAAAATACCTCTAGTTTCACGTCCATATCAACATTTGGATGGGTCTCGGAAAAATAAAAAAATTTGTTCGCACGGTGTAATAATTGTAAAGTTGGCGGTTTCACTCAGTGCATCATAACTTTGTTATTTTTCTTTCAATTCTATTGATGTAAGGCTTGATATTTGCTCAAATAACATATCTTTCATCTTAGATTTTAAAACCATAGGAGATTATTTATTTTATCTATAAAAAAAGTATTCGAAAATTTATGATTTTTGAAATTGGTCGCAAAATTCACTTTTTTACAACTTTCATCGTCAGTTACTTCCTGAAATCTCATCTGATTTTGACAATCTATATATCGTTGCAAAGGTTAGTTAATTACCTTCGGAACGACAGACACCTTGTGTTAGTCGGATGGTTAGTTTACGAGATATGTGTTCATATCTGAAATAAGAGGGGAAAAACGTGTTTTTCGAAGATTATTCGAAAACGCTTCTTAAGATAATTTTTTGATTTTCAGTTTCGTGTTCAGCAGCTGAAGATTAGTTTTAAAAATACTTTTATTTTTAGGAGCATTTTTCGTGTCGAGTAGTGTTATTGATTTTGAAATTGAAATTAGATGTTTAAGTTTAATTGTTAAAGCTGAAATTAAGTTTTAGCATACAAAATACCTTTGAGGATTTGGTTCCAGTGATGTCTGAATAAGAAACCATACAATACTGTCGTTCCAGGAGTAGTCTTTCCTGGGTTTTTGGCAGAACAAGCAAATGCAACAAGCTGATATTTAGTTCGACTTTTAAAACGAAATCTTCTTGTGTAAAAATTTTTAAACCAGCTTGTTTTACATGTTGCAGTACAGATCTGATGAGGCTAAGAGAATCGTAAAAGGACAGATTAGGTTATGGGCATTGGTTACTGGTAACTGGTAACCAAATTTGAAGACAAGAAAAAGCAAGAGCCGAATTGTTATTACTTTATGTTAAATACTTTATCTTCATTAAAGCTGGATTTCTTTTGAAACATTGCATTACAAGGACATCTCTTCTATGACAACTCATCCAAAGACATTGCTGGGTGCTGGGTAGCACGTGGCTGAGCTGTTGTAAGTGCTGAGTGAAATGTTTCAAATAGAATTGCATAATTGATGCAAATTCTTCACGAAAAGTCCTAAATCGCTCGCTTGTGCTACTTACTTACTTACAGCATAGAAGTCTGCGAGTTCTCGCTTGTTATGCCATTCATATTTATTGCCTTTTGTGTGCCTATTCTATTTGCTTGCTTCTGTTTTATTATTTTTCGCATTTAACATAATTACCCAAATATTGTATGCCCGACACACACACACACACACTGGCAACACTGGCGCGCAAAAGCGAACACAACTTGCACATATTCTCAATTTGCAGCTTGCGAGACGGCGACTCGGCAAATTCAATTTTGCCAACTCCTGCTAATACCGTCTTTAATGTGGCTCGCACCACGTGCCCGTCAGTTACGTGGCGGGCGTGCTTACTTGCTGGAGCAACATTAAATAGAACAAAACAATTGCATTTCCGAATGAAAGGCAGAACACGACAGCCGAAAGAGAAGCCATTACTGTAGGCCGAGTAATGGCCAACAGAAATGGACGAAAAAATTGCGGTGGTCATAAAATGCGATACAGATACATGTATACTACACATAGATATTAGTTTATGTGCGAGTGTGAGTGTACGTACAGCATCTCTTACGCATTGAGGTTAAATGGAATATGTTTAACCTTTCATTGCCATTGGTGAGGAATTGGTGGGAAAAAACTATTTATAACTTTTTACTAGAAAAATTGAAAATTTTTTATTTAAATACAAATTTGGATTTGCACACAATTGATGTGATTTTTCAAATTTACTTTTTACTAAAACGTCTTCATTAGCTTATTGGAATAACCCAAATTCATTAAAACTGAGATACTTTAATAATAATTTAATAATTTTTAAAAAGGGAATGAAAAAGCAATTACAAGTATACCAGGTATATCAGTATGAAGTGAGCCTTTTTTTGCGAAAATAAAACACTAATTTTTAATAGGAAAGTAAAAAACATTTTATTCAAAGTATTGGCCATTGCTAGCCACACATTTTGTTCATCTTTCAGGCAATTTGTGGTCACCGCGCCAATAGAATTGTTTGTCTTTTGAAGCAAACCAGTCAAACACCCAATTTTCGACTTCCTCGTAGGAATCGAAGTGCTGCTCAGCCAATGCGTGTCCCATCGATGAAAACAAGTGGTAGTCAGAAGGAGCGAAGTCTGGTGAATACGGCGGGTGGGGTAGCAGCTTCCAGCCAAGTGCTTTGATTGTATCCTGAACCGGTCTTGCTTTGTGTGCAGGTGCATTGTCATGGAGCAAAATTACCTTGCCGTGTCTTCTGGCCCATTCTGGTCGTTTTTCGATCAATGCACTGTTCAAATTGATCATTTGTTGTCGGTAGCGATCAGTATTAACGGTTTCGCCAGGTTTTAGCAACTCGTAATACACCACGCCACTCTGGTCCACCAAACACACAGCATTGTTTTCTTGCCGAATCGATCTGATTTTGCAGTCGATGTTGAATATTGTCCCGGATTAACCAATGATTTTTTGCAAAATTGCAAAATTGATTTTCTTTCGTGTCTTTGAACCAAAATTGCACAAGTGTTTTTTTCGGTTTTCCATCTGCCTTTCAATTAATTCATGTGGCACCCATTTTTTGATCTTTCCCATAGCTTTTAAACAGACAGAAATTGTTGCTTGTGCAACATTTAACCAGGGTGCGGAAAAATTCGCTCGCGAACGATCGAAAATTCGATCTTCTCATATTGGCTCGTTTTGCGATTGTATTTTATCGCGAGAAATACTTGAGCAAACGAGCGGTTGCGAATGCATTGCCTACGTATTCGTTCGTGAGAGATCGTATGCAGCGAGTTTATGTATACACATTTCAAACGAACGAGCGTACGAAAGCGATCGGTCGTGGGAAGAACGCTGATGCAGAATATCATTCGCAACCGCTCGTTTGCTCAAGTATTTCTCGCGATAAAATACAATCCCAAAACGAGCGTTCGCGAGCGAATGTTTGATCGATCGTTCGCGAGCGAATGTTTGATCGATCGCGAACGAATTTTTGTAACGTTCGTCGGTAGAGCGTGGCTGCAAACAATCATTGAATTTAGTCTATTTTGCGATATATACGGACGAAGGACGATTTGTGAAATTATTTTCTTGTGCGTTTGCTTTTTTTATATCAATATGGGCAAAGTGTCAAATATTGACAAGACGAAACTTGTTACATATAATAAAGACACAGATTTTTCAAAGTGCATTTTGTGTGGAAAACAACTTAAAGGATACATACACTAGTCAGAATAAGTTTGCGTACAGGCAAGTCAAAAATATTTTATGATTAATTTTGACCTCAAAAATGGGTTCTCTGTTTATAAAAACTTATCCACATTATTCATATATGCCTTAACTGCACTTTTTGTTCTGTTTTAGATGAATTAAAATAATAATTTTCCATGTATTCGTATTTATTGACACTATACTCACAAAACGGTGCAGAATAAGTTTGCGTACAAAACTAATAACGGGAACTTCCGGTTATGCTCTTTATTTTTTTTGGAAAATTTGTATTCCATTGAACAGTAAACGGACTTGTAAGATATTTGGAACCGTATATGTGCTTGAAATTTTATAGAAAGCAATAGAATTCAACAGAAAAATATTAAAAATGGATAAAGAATAATCTTACAAAAACTTTTCAAAATTGACAAAAAATTTCATGAAATTAGGGAAACTTTTGGGAGAGCACATTCGTCATTTCAAAAAGCCATCTTAAATCTAAAAAAAAAAACAGAAAATCTTGTTTGGTTACTACTATCTGACCATTTTCTTAAGTTACCCGAGCAAGAGGATTCGATTGTTTGCGATCAGTGCATCACAATCTAAGGCTAGTTGCATCCAATATCTTCAGAAATGTACAGAAATATTTTATAAACCCCATTAGTAGTGACTTTATAAGAAAAGTTCTGAAAAAAACATACTTCCCCTACATAACAGCATGTAAGAAGCCCATACTTAGCTTACTTACAAGGAGCACAGAATTGCTTTCGTAAAAGAGTCCATCAAGGAGTCTAAAAAACCGGATTTCCGGAACGAAATGTTGTTATCTATAGAAAGTGGGACCTTTCATTATTATTTGATAATGGTTTGGCATATTTGGAATTATAAAGCATCAACTAATTTGAACAGAATTTTGTTAATAACAAAAATCTGAAATTAACAGTGAAGCATAGCATATGTGGAGATATGGTATGGGGCTGCATGTCAGGAAAAGGAGTGAGCAGGCTGTGTTGTTTTATTCAGAAATGTTTCCGGGGGGTTATTTACATATTCTAAAAGCTTATGTAAGCCAAGGTTTTCAAAACTTTGGATCAGATTCCAACATTTCTTTTCAACCTTAGCGCGCAATGCATACGATGCGAAGCTATGTTTGCTATTAACTGGCTCAACAAAGTTGCAAAAGTCCCTCCCTAGTCACCTACCGTGCATCTAATTGAGTATATAAGGGGTTCAGTTAAACCCTGAGCCCAACAACACTCCATCTTCTAAGATATAGTTAACCAATACAACAATTCAAGGATATAACAAAATAACCGCTGAAAAAACACCGAATTAAAAAAAATTTGCGCCAAAACTTCTGCAGGGAGTTCAAGCGAGAAAAGAAAATTCACAAAGTTATTAATTTTTGGACAAAACTTAGTTTCAATTGAATTTTAACTACATAATCTCATCTTGTACGCAAACTTTTTCTGAGGTGAATTCATAACATATTTTGTTTTTGGCCCTCCTTTTACAGTTTGGTCAAGTTTTTGTTATTATTATCTTAATGGAATAAAAGAACTAAGTTTACGCAAAAAATAAAAAATATTTTGTTTTTGAAAAATTTCTTTAAGTGATTTATTTTTCATATGAAAAAACTACGTACCCCTTGTACGCAAACTTATTCTGACTAGTGTATAAGGAAACACTAAAAGGCATTACGAGACCATATACAAACATAACACAAAGTTTTCTATTTTTTTGTTATAATTTTCCTAACAAAAGGTCTTTAAAATCTACAAACTTCTATACATAAGTTTGCTTTAGGAAATAAACTGCAGTCAGTAGCAGCCGAGTATAATAGCAAACTGCTCAAACTCCTATATACATTATTTATTGCGCAAACGAACGATCGCGATCGTTCAAAGATTCAATCTTCACAATACGAGTTACTGATTGAGTTTTACAACAAGCGCTCGCAACAAACGAACGATCGCGAGAGATCGAACTGATGACGCTTGCAGCGACATTTTCTCATTCGCGATTTTTCCGAACATTTAGATTTCTCGTGAGAGATCGTAAATGCTTTTGCTCGCAGCGCAACTTTATCGCTCGCGAGAAATTAGAAGCACTCAGTTTTTGGTTGCGATTATTCGTGAGAAAGATCGTATTTTGATCGTTCTCCGCACCCTGCATTTAACATTTCTGCCATTTGCTTTTGACTCAAAGTGTCATCTTTATCCATTATCGTTTGCAATTCGGCGTCTTCAATCTTTTTTGCAGGTCTCGGAACCGTTGAAACCATCTTTTGCATGTTGCTCTTGATAGAGCATGATCACCATATGCCTCGACAAGCATTCGATGCGACTCTGCAGCACTTTTCTTCAAATGAAAACAAAAAATTAATGCTTTCCGCAAATCATCATTATCTGGTACCGAATTCGACATTTTTAACACGATGAAAAAATATGATGTTGTTTGTTCAATGACTTGATGTATACTAAATATGCTTGACAGATGTCAGAGCAACAAAACAAAAAAAAATGAAGGCTCGTTCACAACAAATATTACCTATCGAGACATTCATCACTCACTTCATACTGATATACCCGGTAGTCGTGCCTGGATATAGTGAACTAATTATTTCAAGGCCTGTTCACAGTATGGAATATCAGAATTAAAATCGAATGGAACTAACATTCTTCAGGGTCAAACAAATGCTTTTAAAAGGTTTCAAATCCACTCGAAAAAAGTTACCCGGGTATACTCGTATTAAAGTCGGTTTTCAAATGCGTAGGTGGGTTAATTAAACATAGTGAAAATAATTATATTTGCCGATTTGATATAGACATCAATGTCGGTTAAAATTGAACTTTCAAGTTCCAAGTTAGCAGTCTTCAATTCGTTACAATTTAATTCCTACATTTTCATTTGTTGCCACCACGAATTCGTTCCGAACATTTGTCTTGGCTTCGATCAATCCAGATTTGAATTGTTTCACACTTTCAGGCCACTTTCGTATCCTTCACTCAAAAATTCTTCTGCTTAAATACTCGCGTCTGCATATTTCTTAATTTTCTCCTGCTTAGCGTTTTCATGCCATCGCCTTCAGCCTTTGAATGAAATTTGCCAGCTCGCCAGTTGGGCTTGAAATTCATTGGGCGGTGAACTATTCATCCAGGGTTCAAGCATACTTTCCTTTCGCTCCATTCAAAACGGCGCAAAAAGTGTGCAATGAAAACGAATGAAAAATGAAACAAAACTTTGCATAATTAAAATTTTTGCCGTTTGCTTTTCACGTTTGTCTGTCCAGTGCACACTCAATAAAATCAACGGAATATATGGGCTCGGCCGGCCAACGACCAGCGCCAGCCCAGCTGCCACACCCAATAGTCGTACTTGTCATTCAATGCGAATGCGAAAATTACTCGCACAACTCCGAGTGAGCGGAAGTGAAATTGTAAGAAAAACCCAAAGAAGCATAAATCCGAGTCCTCGAGTTCGCCAGGGGACAGCGCGGCAGCGCAAAGCAGCGCACCACGTTGGAACACAAAATACAAATACAAAAGGAAGAAGAAGCAAACTTTTGAAAAGTACTCGCTTTTCCGCACAGCGGCAGTCGAGTCAAATACGAGTGCGGCGCGTGCACAAAAGCGGCCGGCGAGGTGCCTGACGCGGCGAGTGAATGAAACAGAACAACAATTTTTCGCGTTACTTCCGCTAAATTAGTGTTGATTGTGGTCGTTGTGTCGCCGAGCAGACCGCGTGGACTTCTCCTGTGCCACAATGGCCCCACGTCGGTGCTCGGCCAGTCGGCACACGCTGCGGCGCATTGCTGGCAGTTATCCTTAATTTATGCTCGTGGCGTGGTGCGCCTTTGAGTGGAAATTCATAGAATTCGAATCTGGGTTAAACGGCACTTTTCATAATTTTCAGCGTCATTACAAAAGCAATGGTAATTACGGCGCAGTTTGACATACGCTGATTTATAGTCGCACAGTTGCTCGCGCTTGAACGGTGGGCAGCAAAGCCGCTCGCAGGACTCGCACCGTTTTGCATGCGAGTGAACGAGGTACACTCGGTCCTGACGGGCTCATTTGTACTCAATAATTTCGTACAAATTGAGTAATAACCATGCAGCAACTTTATCAATATGGGAAATCGCTAGCGCTGCGCATTACTGGTCGACATACTGACACACATACTTGTCTGCATACATGTATAGTACGTACATACATGATAGTCATACACACTGAGGCCTTCAATGGAGAAACATTTGGGTAACCCGGTGGTATTAGAGTTTAAAATGGCACTCCCGAGACTTTTATGGATATTTCGTGATTACTTTCCATTGACATAACTTTTAACGCTGAAAACTGTGTATTTATACGAGAAGAAAAAGCTCGCTAATTCTGTTGTTCAATTACATAATGAGCTCACATAAAGAGAGCGGAAAAACGTCTTCTTTTTTTTTAATTTTTATAAAATCCGCATACAAATTATATGAATTTGGTTAAAAGATTAAGTTTTCCTATGCAAAACTAGACTTAAATTTGTCGCACCTAACAGTAAATAAAAAAGAATTGGTGCACTAAAAAATGAACCTGCTTTAACCCTTTCGCTATTTTGTTGCCATATGGCATATACATGCTACTTTTTGGACGTATGAACCCTCTATGGTTCCAGGAATACATTTTTTTAATTGGTCCTTAGAACAGTTTAAGGAAAAATACGAAATTAATAAACTGAAAATTAAAGTTTAAAGAAGACAAGTATACACGTTTTTTTAATGGTATATCTTGACATAGTAAAGGAAGAAGAAGCATAAAACTTTAGATCACTTTTGAATTTGACGTTTTCTTTCAATTTATAAACTTGTTTTCTTTAATTTTGGCTGAAGTTAATGAAGAAATATTCCAATTTCCGTTATGCGTAAAGAGTTTTATGTTTCAGTAATTATTACAGCCACAACGATGTGGTTGCTCTCATAGAAAAAGAAATACACGGTCCGAGCATAAAAATTAAAAATCTTTTTATGGAATGTTGCTAATACAACAACATAAAAGCCTAAAACGAAAAATGTAAATTTTTAACTTTCCCCAGTAAAAATCTGTAGCAAAAAGGTTAAAACGGGATTTTTTGAAATTTGGGGTCAAAAAGGGCTAAACATGGGTAAAGGTGTTATATGAAGAAATGTGCTGTAAAGGGCTTGTTGATTTCAAATTTGGTGAAAATATTCCAAATCAAAACGAAGTCGAACATATTGTTAATTTTTCGAAACTAAAGTTTTAACGAGGTCAACAATGGGTTTAAAAAAACATGAACATGAAACATTGATTTCAAATTGGTGAAGTCACATGAAATGAAAAATAAAAAGACATAATTAATTAATTAAATTTTTTTAATTAAAATCTGAACGATCGGTTAAAAGTTTGTACGGAGAAACATGAATTTATGACTTTTTTTTTACTTCAAACTTGGTGAAAGTGTTCCAAATGGTAAATAAACCGACACCTGTTTTTCATGTTTTCGAAAATCGAATTTTGACGAGGTCAATGATGGGTTAAGAGGAACTTGATTTATGGGGCCCATTGACTTCAAACCGGGATATGCTAGTTTAAAATTATATATAAACAACACATTGAGTGCCTCTCAGGTTGCATTATCTTTAAATACTATAAAATGTTAGTTTTTTCATATTTAATTAAAGTAAAAAGTCCACAGTTTTAGCAACTTAGTTTTCGGATCTGTGAAACCCCGTGATCCAGGGTTTTCGAATTTTAGGATTTAGTGCGCTAATTCGCACCTAATGTCTGTCTGTCTTTCGCTTGCAAGCCAACGAACTCTGGCCAAGTATTAATTAAATAAACTCTGTCGCTACGAAGTGTGGCAAGGTAGGTCGGCGAGCAGCCGTTGTCCACTTTGCACGCGTATTTACGAGTATCACCAGACGCCCGTCTCGTCAAAACAAGTGGTAAATGGCTATAAACTTGAGCTGTTGCAGGTCAATAGCATCGTAAATAAATTACAGATTCGCTTCAATTAATTTGTTGAATCTGCACTTTACAACTTTGCGGTAAACTGGCTGTCGTCTGGCTGCTTCATTGCCGCGCAGTCGAAGCCATTTGCCGCCGAACATCAGCGCCCCGGGGCGGGAGAAGCGGCATTTAAAACGAGCGTCAGAAGGCGATAAACCAGTGTGCAGACTGACGCGCGGTGTGTTGGGTTTTTATTGTTCGTCAACGGCCGCAACCGACACAACCGACTCATTAAGTCGCCAGCCGGTGTCGGCCAACGAAGGAATTCAGAGCAAAGAAGCGAAGCTGGAACTCCTGCCTCCGTCATGACTGACTGAAATGAAAGAATGAAATGAAGAAAATAGTGAACTGGATCGATTTGTGATCGGCAGCGATAAGATTATAGAACGGCGGGCGACCGAGCGCTGCATAAACTGTTTGTTTGGGAAATCTGCTGGAACTGCTTGAATGCACCAAAGTATCAAAGAAATGCCTTCACACCGCACGGCGTTAATTACTGAGGCAACTCAATGAAATTGGCGCTTCGGTAATTTGAAAATGATTGGTGCGAGTGCATGATCAGCGCATTTCTGCGCAACGCGAGACCTTCTCAACTTTCGTTAAGAAGCGTGAGTGGGCAGTTTGGCGATCGGCGCTGTGCTGCTGCCGCGAATAGTTGGTACAATACATCTTCGAATAAGTTTGATTTTGTTTCTGTGCGACCTCAAAACGGATTGTTTGCCCGTTTTAAACAAAAAAAAAACTACAACTTTTCATATGTTTAACTCGATTAGTGCTTCGTGCGAACCGATATTGAAGCTTATCCAACTACAAACATCACAGGTGTACGTATGTATGCTCAACGTACATTTGTACAGCATACATATTCAGTTCTTGATTAAAAACTGAAGAGTAGACAAACATTAGTAGACAAATAGCGGTAAAGGCATTCGGTTACACCGTGAAACAAAAATAAAAAAAGTTTTCACACCGGAAAAAATCCATATGGGTGTGAAACTAGAGACCAATTATAGTAATACTGCATACATTTGTAGTCCTTTTAAGAGGACTTCAAAATTTTGAAGGGGATAAAAAATAAAAAAAATATAAAAAATACTTAACCTCGTTAGAATATAGCGATATGTATATAAAATTAAAGAGGAAAGGCTCAAGAATTCAAATAAATTTTTTATATATTTGTAAAAAGAGGATATGAAAAAGGTCCTTTGAAAATTTTAATCCTTTATATCCTTGAAAATTTATATAGAATTTTCTTGAGAAGTAAGTATGTTAAAACTCAAAATCTCCTTGATCACAAATCATGATCACAGATCAAAAATGCTGTTGTACGGTGTTATCAATCGTTTTCAATAAACTCTCTTTGGTTGAAACTCGCGCAATTTCGTTTGGCGAAAATGTTTTGAACACTTTTAACGTCCATATTGCTGCTTCATTGACTCTTACAAATTTTGAACCGTAATTGCTGTTCAAATCTCACTCATATAAATTTTTCTGATATCAGATCCGACAGATGGTGTATATCTTTGATTTCATGAAAATGCATAAAATTGGAGTCCAATTCGAAAAACTGATAACAAATTCAGCGCTTGTCTTCTCAGACCCAAAGTTCAGCCAAATTTTTAACCCTGTGTTATTTGATTTGAAAAATGCTCAGATTCTATCAAACTAATGCCAGTTTTTTACTGTTTTATATTTAATTTTTTTATTTGTTTTGCTTGCAGCACATTTTTGTAAAATCAATTTCATATCATTTGTAAATTTTATTTCCATTGTAAGTTCGCATCTTGTCCCATTATTCTTTAGCCCGTAGCACCCATTGCGCCCATAGCACCCTGTGGGCCTTCTGGTCCCGCTGGACCTTCTGGCCCTCGCGAGCCTTCGTAACCACGCGGTCCCCTTATGCCAGGCACTCCGGGTGGCCCGATTGGGCCCGGGCTGCCTGTGCGTCCACGACGACCCGTTGGTCCTTGCGGTCCTATTACGCCCGCTCTGCCCTCGTTACCGCGATCGCCTTTTTCTCCCTTAGGTCCTGGCAATCCGGGCACACCTGGCAGTCCTGGTGGCCCTGGTGGTCCAACTTGATGTGCAGTAGTTACCGTTATCAAACCTGGAGAGATCACAAGAATTTACATCAGTTAAAGGCTAAAAATTCTTGAGCAAACTTCTATAAGTACCAAGCAAAGCCAGCAATATTGTCAGTTTCATGGTTGAGCTGAATTTAGTTGCGGTGCGTTGAGTGTTCTGCAATTTATAGGCAACTAAGAGGCCATTTTACACGTGAAATCTGAGGTTAGCGAACTATTTAGATACGATCGAATTGCCGTAAAGTCCCGCAAGAAATGCAAATTTCATGTTTGTTTATCGATCTTCGGCGCAACTGGGCCAAATTAGTACATTAAGTTTGTTGTTGAGGTCGGCGTTGGTGGCAAATGTAACAGTTCAAGATATATAAAGCAAGAGTCAGCTGCAGCTTCACAGCAGTCGACTCGGTGTCAACCATGAAGAGTGTTGCAGGTTCCCTCAACTGTGAGTCTAACTATAGTAGCTGTAATTGGCGAAAAATATTCATTCGAGCATTTATTTAGTATCAGCCGCTCTGGTCGTATTGGCAGTGCTGCCACTTTCCACCGACGCGAGGAAAATATCCGACAAACAAAATGAGCAGCGCGCCTTACTCGGAGTGCGACAGACGCCCCAAGTAATTTATCCGCATCCGCCCTGCATTTGCTCACCAGGACCGCCCGGGCCGCAGGGACCGCCAGGCTTGCCCGGTCTGCAGGGAAACAAAGGTGACAAGGGCGATGAAGGATTGACCGGTGCTGTTGGCCCCATTGGACCGCTGGGGCAGCGTGGCTTGCCGGGACGTTCGGGCATACCGGGCCCAATCGGGCCGCCAGGGCGTAGAGGACGTCGTGGCTACCCGGGCGAAAGAGGTCCCGCTGGCCCACCAGGTCCACCTGGCCCCATCGGTCCAATGGGAGCAATGGGCGCAATGGGAACGGCACGTTCGTTGGACTTGGGTCCGGGCGAAGGTTTTATTGGGGCGTTGCCGGATTACGACTTTAATGTGGGTTCGTTTGATGGCCTTCGACAGCAGAATATCAGTGGAGTGAATAATAGTCAACAAGGCCAGGACGCAAGCCATGACGAGGATGATGACGATGAAGATGATGATGACGATGACGACGATTACCGCAAAAAGTAGTAAGGACTAACTACTACTACTACTAGTACTACTACTACTACTACTACCTTCTCCTAATAAGCTTCATATTGAAATCAATTAAAATAAATGTTGATCAATTACGATGGCGTTGAAAATTATTTTCAAACAGCATAAACATAAAAACTTTAGGCCATCAGAAAAGATGTGGATGTTGATGCAATCTTTCAGTACTTTTTATTCAGCAAAATTTGAAGCTAAATAAGAATTCGTTATTTAAATATAAAATAACACAACTATTTTCAAATAAATGAATATTCTATTTAGTTCCTGTAGAACCGTAAATTGAAATGCATCAATCTCGCTCGAAGAGGAAAAACCCGCGTAGAAGGAGCAAATAAACTGTCAAAGGAAAAGTGCAGCAAACAGCTGCTAAACCGACTGAAAACCACGGCGCCATGTCCACGTTTAAGCTCTAACAAATAGAAGCTAGAAACAAAGCGCAATGGGTCCACCGTCTGACTGTGGCTGTCCAGCAGTTTGGCGCTGCTGGCTGATTCTGTCGGCACGTAGAGAAATTCTCAAATTGAGCCACAATAATTGTGATGCAGTGAATGGAGACTCGGCGCGAGCGCGCAGTGTCTGCGGGACAGATAGACGGGTGACTGAACGCAGGCGTGAGCCTGAATGCGGACACACCACAGGGCGCACAGGTGCCAGCGCCGTCATTGGTGCATCGCACTGGCAGCGACAGCTGCAGTGTGGCTAACACACACACACAGCTGATTGTTTGTCGGACTCGTGGCTCAATGGTGCGGCGCAATGGAGTTGCGCCAGCATAGAATAGAGAAAATAAGTAAAACGGCCAACAGGCGACGGGCGACTGCGGTCGGGTAAACCAGTTTATTGCCGCAGAAATATGCCAAGAAAGTAATTGAGGCAAACTGAAATCTGCCATCAAATTCTTTTTGCTGCCTCATGAATGTGGCAAACGGTGCAAAAACTGGCTGATCACTTTTTCGTATGGTCTTTTAATCGCTTCCCTGCGCCGTTGCGTGCTGACTGCCACACAGCCGGCCGAGTAATTGGAGCGCAGAGCATTGCACTTTTTAATTGCAGTTGTAGCTGAAGTTGTTAATGCTTGCTTAGGTCTCTTGTTTTTGTGTTGTTTTTGCCTATTTGAAGAAGCGGAAAATGTTTGTTGATGCGAGATGAGAAAGGCGGCTCGGTGCCCAATTGCTGTGAAGGCTTCTAAGCTCAGTGCAGAATTGAATGTCTGCAGTTTTTGAATGCCTAAAGAGATCTGAAGTCTGAGCGACGTGACTGACAAGCTATAGTTGTCTCAAATTGCTTTCTAAGATATTTGTTTGGGTTGTAGAGCAAACAGCAAAATTGTTGCGTTTCGTCATTATCGCTTTTGATTAATCAGTTAGTTAGCATAAATACAAAAAAATGCACAGCTCTGCTGTGGTTCAGACGCTCAGTGACCCACCATAGCCAACCGCAAAAAATTACAAACATCTGAGAGCAAAGTTTCATATGACAAAGCTACCAACACACCGTTCAAAAACATTCAACTGTAAGTATTTCTATCCGAGTACAAATTCGCACCCATAATACGGAAGCTGCGGGTAGCTGGGCAGGCCGCGTCAGCTTTATACACACATTTACACAATAAAATTCAGTACAAACTTACCATTCGTGTACTTCGACTGGAAGAAGAATGTGGACGCTCCAGAAGTTCAGCAGAGCCACCACTTACATTCGTCGTTCCATTGGGTGTTCCACTCAACGACATTAAACGAGGCCTGGTTCGTTTCAAGCAACCTCAATTTTCATTGAAACTTAAGGCTGTATTACTAATTTGTCGTTTCTGTCGTCTGAAAAACTTAGCTCGGAATTGGACAGTGTTTTCATATCAAACTACAAGCTTCACTGTATTGTAATACGTTACTTATGTAACCAAACTTCATAGATATAAAATAAGAATCTTCAACAAATTATTTTAATATAAGTATTCACGATGTGATGTATTTGATCTTGTATCGTATTTTTCTGATAAATTTTATATATGTGGTAAATTTGATAAATTAACATAAATAAAGCAAATTAATTTCTAAATAGCTACCATCATATAAACAACGGTAAATGCTATACAAAAAATGCTGTATTGAGTTTTCTTGGTAGTGATAAGAACTTAATTCAAACTGCCGACTGCTTTACTCATATTTTCAATTAATTAAACCATCATTTTGGTCAATCGATCGATCTGCCAACCTTATTTCAAAGAACATGAAGTGTTCGTATGTTTATTTTCTTTGCTTATTTTCTATACCATTATATCAAAACCAATGTGACCTTGTTTTTTTTCAGCCTTTGTTTTAACCGTCCAAGTTAAGGCTTTTTATAAATTTGAGCACTTTTTGGGGTTGTAGTTTCCAGATGGTTGATGGCGGTATTGACGCCTGGCCAAACTGGAGAAATATCTTTCTACTGAGCGCAGGACATTCGCATAGAATGTGGAGTGACGTTTCCTGTTCTAGCTCACATATCCTGTACACATCCGTTGAAGATATTCCCATATTTTTGAGATGGTACCTAAGTGAGCAATGCCCTGTTAGGTACCCAGTGAGGATGCGAAGGTTCTCTAAGTTTTCTCTCTGTCCGGGGCCAGGAATTGTGTACCTGCCGTAGTCCCGTTGTGTTGGTTTATTGGTCAGCTAATTCCTGGTCAGCCCATTTCCGTAACCATTTCCTGAATGTATCCTCTTGCTAGTCCATAGAATGTTTCCGGGCCTATCAGTGGGCGTAAATGAAATAAATACCTACCGATTATGTTAAAAGCTTTTGCGGCAGGCCATAGTCTGGTAACGGGTTGTTATGGCCACTTAAGTAAAAAACGATTTCTTTTCTATGGGAATAGTACATACATAGGTTATATAAGATTGGCAACGCCCACTTTTAACGCCTACTATGGTAATTAAATTCAACTGTGATACACATATCGCACACGCACTACAAAAGTGACACAACTCAAAATTTGTAATTTTCGGGTTTATTTGTTAATACTGTGCATAATGCATAAATCTACCAATAAGCAAAAGCTCAGTATACTTTGTTGTTGTTAACTGTTGTAAAAAAACAGTTAGGTCAGAAGTTTGATGCGATTTGATCGCTGCAGCTCAATGCAAAAGAGTCCTAACTCAAATTGTGTCACTTTTGACGAAATACATTTTTGTAAAAGGTAATTTTAAGCAAAATTCTGATAATTTTTGTAATTATTAATTATTAAAATGAATTATGAATTTTCAAAATTTTTCTTACAACTTTTTAACTGTCATTTATAATTATTAAATTCAGAAAAAGTTGCATAACTTGAAATAGTTCCGTCATTATTGAATTAAAATATCATCAAAACAGTCACAACTCAAAATTTTGGATTTTCTAGTGTAAAATAAAAAAAAATCCTTGCAACTTATCATAAAGCATAATCTGTAAGGATTTTCTACTGAACCGTCTATTCGTAATTAAAAAAAATTTTTATTTAGCTCAAAAACAGTTTTTTGCGTTTCCTGAAAAATCAAAAATTTTGAGTTGTGTCACTTTTGTTGTGCGTGTGCAATATGTAAGGCGATATGGGTATCAAACGATAAAGCGATTCCCTGTAGTAAACATAGGCTACATAGAATCTGCCCCTCTCATTTTCTACGCCCACGTAACAAGAAAAACAAAGTGACTGACATGCCTACAAATCAATATTGATGTCACCCCTTTCCAAAGGGGCTAAACTTAAGCTATATAAGATTGACCACGCTTACCTGACGCGCCCTTCCACGCCCACAAAAGGGACAAATATTTTATTGTTGTTGTTGTTGTTTATGTTTTCGTCAAGTATACTCTTCTTCGATGAAAAATAATTAAACAGTTAAGGGGTTAAGAAAAATGCCTACAAAGTTGCTTTAGTTAGTATTTAACATAACCTACCATTCGACATATCTACGAAATTGAAAATTATAAGTAGATCTTCCTTCACATAGTTCAATTTGCAAAGTTAGATCGTCAAATATTAAACCGTGAATACCCTAAATGGTTTTCAATGCAATTGGATACATTACGTATGCCTTCTTCTTATACAAATTAAGGGTTTTACAAAGTCGCATTTAAGCAAACATTTCCAACAACACAGATGAAACTATGTTTTTAAGTAAAATGAGTTCTTTGGTAGTAAAACTGTGCGAGTGAATTAAATGACTAACTACTCCAGATATTTTATCTCTATGAATGTACACACTTTTCTTCCCATAATTCATAGGAAGAATAAAAACATATTTGTGTATGTGCTTTCATATGTGGCGCTTTCATTTTTTTTGTGGCAGTGGTGTATAAATTGCCGAAATTCTTCTGAAATATGCTTCAACATTCTGAGCAGCACTGCCTCGCGCCACGAAACTAGCGCCACGCCAAAGTGCGCCATTTGCGTCGACGGATCCCCCAAGGAGCTGAGAACAATGTTGTGCTAAAGTTTTAACATCATTAACGTTAAAGACATTTTTGCATTAAAACTTGGCAATGTGGTAGTTACTGCTGCACGCAAATGTGTGTCGCAGCCTTGTCGCGCGACGCGTCGCTGCTTCCTCGCACATTTCCACTTTCGTGGGCACGCAAGTGCGACGACTCAAGTTGCACACTTTTGCACATAAATGCGGGATAGCTCACATGCGCTCCCAACACTTTCTCAAGCTTTCGGTAATTACATGACATTAATGTCTCTGCGCGAGCGCGCGACGCGGAAGCGCATCCTTCTGCGCGTCGCGTTCGAGCAAGGAAGAGAAATTGTGCCCGTCGGCGGGTAGCGAGAGCAGCGGCAAAAGTTTTATCTTAAGCTGCGCAGCGACGAGCCAAAGCAATTATCACGGAGCGCAAAATATGCAAACGCGCGTACAGACACATTAACAAATCCGCTTGCGGCGCGCCCGGCAGCTCTGCTCGGCCGGGCAGTGTGCACTCACGTTGGAGTTTCGTCGGTCGAAAGTGAAAATCTAAAATTTACAGCAAATATGAGAGCATAGAATGTTAGCAAAACACAAAAAAAACACGGCAGCTGAAATCGAAATTGATGCGCGAAATTCGAGATTTTCAATTTTCAATTTTATCGAACAAATTGTTGGCACTCACCGTCGATCAGGAAACTAATAAATTTAATTACCAGGCGATACACCGCACCAATCACAAAATAATTACTGCATGCACACCTTAATACATGTGTGTCTGTATTTGTGTGTGTGTGTGCGAATGCGTCCTTTTGAGTGACACATAATTAAATTATATTCCCATTGTATTGAGTCGCGCGGCGACGGGTCAGCTAGTCAATTAATGTGATGTGTTGAAAATCTCTGAAAACCGTCATTCAGTGCATTGTCGGCGGCGCGGTGAAATGCCGACTAATACTTTTAATCAAATCATATCCGCTCATAATTAATGCGTAATTATTACCAATGAACTGTAGCGAATGTTCTGCCCAACCGTCGGCCCGCCTGACCGCCGCTCGCCCAATGCAACTGCAAATAAGCTTCGAAATGCCCACACAGCCATTTGCACATTTCGACACCATCGACATGTGCACTCACACAACTTCACCCATACACCCACACACACACAATGCATGAATGCACGTTGCAGACACATTCGCATGCCATCCTGCATACCACAGCAACAGCACCGACACGCTGACGCAAATTTATAATCGCTTAATCGGAAGCCAGGTGTTACATCCGGTTGTTGGCCTAGTTGGACAGGTGAGGCGAGACGAGGTGTTGTGGCGAAACACGTTTGGCGTGTGTTCAACTGTAACAATGCAGCTACAACAAAAGCAACAATAACTATCACAGCACAGTAGTTTGCCGCGCAAAGGACATTTCACAGAGGAAAAACAGCAAAGGAGCATTTGAAAAAATAAAACTAGAAAAATAGAGTGAAAGTTCAAGTGGCAAAAAAGGACACAACCAACTTGGATTCGATTGGATAATTGCTCAGGACACACATAGGAAGTGGGATTCAAGTGGGCCTGTTGCATACCTTGCGGTCAGGTGAGATCAAGACATTGAAACTCTGCATTGCCATTGGAATTCTTCTTCATCACAGCGCATCACACTCAAACGGACTGGCCGATTTCCATGGGGGTTTTTTTTGCTGCATTCGTCTTGAACCAGTTTAGGTTTATGCGAAAGAAAAATCCGGAAAATCTATTCGAAAAGTCGGAAAATCCTTGGCTTGTTTGACCGTTAATTTTGAATATTTTTAGACGGTTATTTTGGAACCATAAGTCACACATCAATTAAATTCGCGACGAACTTACTATTTAGTCATGTCCTTCGACAGAGGGAATGGGGCGGGTATTGGACAAGGGGGCGTGGCACCACCCATATAAGCCAAATATTTAATATAGAATATCTTTGAAATTGTAGCTCGTACAACACTGAAATTTAGTACCCCGTCGTCCCATAGATGAGTCATTCCACTGGTAAGATTTTATGGGCGTTGTACAAGGGCGTGGCAAATTTGTTTGGAGCCAAATATTTTGCTGAACTATATGTCGCTCAACAATGAAACCTACCATTTTTCCTTTCGATTGCGTTAATTAGTAGCTCCTCCTCTTCCTTTAGTTAGTTGGGTTTCTGCGTCACTTTGCATCGCCATAGAATCGTCATCTCGCGTATTCCATTATAGAAAAACAACAAATGTCGTGCGAGACGAAATTCGCCGGGTCAGCTAGTTTTTTATGAAAGGCAGAGGCTTTGGTAATAGTTTCAGTCCCTTTTGTAAACAGCCCTCAAGCGGCCACAATGATTCAAAGGTTAGATATCAACATCAAACAAAGAAAAAAAATTTTTTTTGGTCACTGCTCTCTCAATTGGAAATGGCAAATATCTCAAAAGCAATAGTTACCTATAACAGTGCTCAATAGATACCCTGAAAGGATGCAAAGGTAAGCGGACAGAATTATTGAGGACAAATTCATGAAAAGTTATGGAAAGCTTTATTTTCTGTTTGGACAGTTAGCTTTAGAATAAAACATGGGTTGATAGTTGTGCTTCCACTTAGCAGCCCTTTCAATCGATTGTGAGCCCCTTCATGAAAGTTGATCTCATGCTTCTTTGTGAAGAACCAAACCACGAATTTCGTTTCATGCACTATGAAGTCGTTGCTTTTGGAGCGCCCACAGTAGAATTGACAATTTCATATGATTAATATTTAATGAGTTTTGCAGAAGTCACCGCGACAAAGCGGAATACGCAACAATTATCCACCTGCTGAGCAGCTGTACTGCTCTATGCAGGAATCGTAAGAATCAGTTAAGGATTTACTACACAGTTGGGTTGACACATTCAGTCCATAAAACGCTTCGTTACTTGTTTCGATTGATTCGCGTCTTGGAAGGAGGAAATAGTTGCCATGACATTACATGACCTTCACTGGCCTTGGTGTTCTCTTTCTCCTAGAGCTGCCACTCCTGCCTACCCTACAACTACAATGTCTGAAAGCAAATTGAATTGTCATTAAATGTATGTGTGGCCGAAAATTGAAGAGTAAAAGAAAATCGCCATTTATTGCAATCGAAGCCCTCGAGTCACGTGAAGGACACGGAACACACTACGAACTCGTATGTAGGCGTGAGGAAAAGTGTGGGGGCGGCTGCAGCGCGCCGGCCATTTATCGCGAGCCAAACGTGTTGGATTAGCTGTAAAAATGTCAACGTGACTGGCTCTTTGGCCGGACCGGACACTGTCAGGTCCAGTGGCCACAAGGACGTGCGCTCTTTACGATTGTGCTGAATTCCACTAATTGCCAGCAAATGACAGAGAATAAAACTAACAGTCAGTGGGTTAAACCTACTTTTACGCTCAAATTAGTTATAAAGTTTGCGCGTTTTTATGGCTTCGTTACTCGTGTTCACATGGGTTATAAAGCATAGGTCGAGCAATGTGTACACGCACGCTTGCTTCGTCCAAGTGTGCAGGGTCGGTGGAGTGTGGGGGCTGAAGTGACCAGCCCTCATAATTGGCTGTTGGATGCGATAGCGAACGAGCTTAATTTATAGTTACATTGATCGATTTATGTTGTTGCCGGCCAATGTTTGTTCCGCAAACATTGGATGCATGCAACTGGCGCTGCAGGTGAGTTGTGCTGCATGTTAGTACCTGCAGTATTCTGTTCCACACTTTTTAAAGTGTCTGTTTGCAGATCCAAGCTTATGCTGACTGAGGTCGTTTGCCAATTCAATAAAGCGCCAGGAATATTTAGCTGCAAGTCATCGAACCAGGGACCCTAATTGACTGCGGTCAAAGGCAACTAGCTGCTTTTCCAGCTATGAAAATGTATTACGACCACTTCGCGAACCGAGCTTCAATTAGGCAGCTGCAACGAGACATGGACGCGGCGCATTTTCTTACAATTTTCGCTTTAATTGCTCGCCACACATTCTTCGAACGTTTCCTAACACTGCGGCTGTGCAATGTTGCGTGGTGTGAATTGACGGCATAAAGTGAAATTTAATCGGACAGTCGGCGCTGCAGAATCACCGCTTCAGCACTTGTTCGTCTAACAAATTTTAAACAAGTCAAAAGTGCGGTCGCTGCTATGTTTGTACGCTGCGAAATTAATTGCATTCGCCGCGCTGAAATGGGACAAATGTTAATTAAATTACTTCAAAGTTTACTTGCACTTTCATGAGCTGGCAGCGCACAAACAAGAGAGTGATTGCGTTTAATTTGCGGCTGCACAATCGCGCCGGAAGACTGGTCAGTCTGTTTGCTTCTACGCGCGACCAGTAGACGCCGCAAGAAGGCGGAGCACGCGTGGGCGAGTAATTTTAACCGCTTCGGTTCCAAAGATCAAATAACTTCTGAGACAACAAAGTCTAACGTTGTCATGATTGGTGAAATATATCCAAAGTTGAAAGTTTATATAGAAATTATTTATTTATTTATTTAGTCTTCAGAATCCTTGCAGACTAAAATAAAATAAAATAAAATAAAATAAAATAAAATAAAATAAAATAAAATAAAATAAAATAAAATAAAATAAAATAAAATAAAATAAAATAAAATAAAATAAAAGAAAATAAAGTACAATAAAATAAAGCAAAATAAAACAAAATACAATAAAATAAAGTATTATTGAAATAAAATTAAATTAAATAAAACAACAAATAAATTAAAATAATTTAAAATAAAATAAAATAAAATAAAATAAAATAAAATAAAATAAAATAAAATAAAATAAAATAAAATAAAATAAAATGAAATGAAATGAAATGAAATGAAATGAAATGAAATGAAATGAAATGAAATAAAATAAAATAAAAAATAAAAAATTAAATAAAATGATAAAATAAAATAAAATAAAATAAAATAAAATAAAATAAAATAAAATAAAATAAAATAAAATAAAATAATAAAATAAATTAAAAAAATTAAATAAAGTAAAAAAAACATAAAATAAAGTATTATTAAAATAAAATCAAATCAAATTAAATAAAAAAAACAATAATTTAAAATAAAATAAAATAAAATAAAATAAAATAAAATAAAATAAAATAAAATAAAATAAAATCACATCACATCAAATCAAATCAAATCAATCTCATGAATATTGCACAGTGAGTCGAAGATTCAATTAGAAGGCAGCTTTGAATACCAACTAACACATCAGAAAGTAAAAATAGTTGCCATATGACAACGTCTGCATGCAGTTTTTCTAAGCTTTTTCGTGCTTTTTAACGCAAGTTTCTACCAGAAAACCACTTTGAAAAAATATATATTAAATACTATGAACGAAATTTTGTATATAGTTGCCGTTGTAAACAAAAATAGGTCGCAGTTTAATACACACATTCACTATACCTTGAGATGGACCTATGCACTTCAGGGTTAAAGCTGCTACCATTCATTTCGTGCAAATTAATACATGTAAAAGATACCTTGAGCCTTTCGTAGGTGAGGAATTCGTGTGCGGTTGATTGCCATAAAGAGATGTGCGGCATCACATCAGTTCTGAGGGGGATAACATTTTCCGCACAGTGGGCATAAATACAAATTCATTCATGGACGTGACTGCCTTGCATTGCCAGCTTAACGCTGAGTCCGCTTCATTGCATGTATTGGGAAGGCGATGCGGTTTCGGCCTGCGCCTCCTCTTCCGCCCCCGCTGCTGTCAATGGAATTAATATCAATTAACTGTGAGTTGCGTGGTTCTGCAAATTACGCACTCAATGAAGTGCTTAATGAGTGGAAACAGCTGCCAACACTCTCGACAGGCGGACTGGTTGATTGCCGCCAACACTCGCCGCCCCGTCAGCGATTGTGCGCAGAAGGGTTTCGAGTCGGCGCGGCGAGCGAAACTATTCAAAGAAATATTTCTATTGGAGTACACGCCACTTAATTACAGATGGTTAACGGTTTAATTTAAGTCGAACATGTCGCGGCCAAAAGCGCCGCCATCGCTGACACGAAACCGCCACAGCTACTCCCTGCCGTAGTGCAGCAAATGAGCGTTCAAGCTGCACTGCAGCAGCGGCGAAAAAAATGAAATTTCTCGCGCCACGGCGAGTTGATGTTGAAACAACTTCCTGACAGGCGCAAAGCCAGATTCCGACACATCACGTCAGCCAGCACGTCGCAAAGGTACCGCGCCGCCGGGACACTATGGCACTCACAGTCAGCGGAACAGGAAGCAAAAGAGAGCGAAGAATTGAAAATCGAATTTATTGTCATTTGAGTGGCGTGACATGAAGGATTAATAGGGAGCGCCCAGCGCATGGAACGCACGCATCCAGGCTAAAAGGCGTGCAATGCCGCGTCACGCGCCTACAACTCCATGGAGAGCGGATCAGACAAGTGCAGTGCACAAAAATGCGGGCGTACTGCGAAAATTGCGAGAAAACGCTGCGCCCGCAGGTGGGTTGTGGCGGCCCTGAACGGTGTCGAGGAATTCCGTACTGTCTGGCGCTGGCTCGCTGCACTGCAATCTGTGAACTTCGTCCAGGCGTCGTAAATAATTCTTTATTGCAAAAGGGAAAGCGCAAAGGAAAACAGTAATGCAGCCCGGATGTGCTCGGCGCAAGCGGCGTACTGACTGAAAGTGCACTGATAAGCGCCTGCTGCGCCCTCCCACTGGACGGGTGTCTTATTGACGCGCATTGCCGGAAGTAGCGCTGCACCAATGACACTCACGTGCTGGCGAACAACGGATATACGAAAAGTTGCCACCACCGACACCAACGACAGGTGTGTAGTTATTTAAGGGAAACTTTTAAATTTACCCCGTCAACGATGCAGTGCCGGAATTCGGTGCAGTTTGTCGACATGTGTGTGGCGATTACATCGAATTGGGTTGCACGCTGTACGCAAGTTTGCCGATGCCAAATTTCCTTATATAGTTGGAAGGGAAAATTGTCTGGGATAAATATGATTTTGCGGAATGTAAATCCAGTCCAAAAAATCGTTTAGCAATCTTTAGAAATTCCATATATGGTATTTCGAAAAGTAAGAGAGAGATCAAAAAGGGGTCTGTAAAGCGCTGACTAACGTCCCGGCGAGAAAGAAATTATGTATTTGTTGTTGTAATATTTCGAAGGCTTCAAGGTGTACACTTCCATATGGAATATGAAGCGTTACGTTGGAGGAGCTGCCCAACCGTTTTGGAACCATGCGATAGCGCTTATTGGGGACAGAAGGCCATGAAACTCTATTGACTTCTTGCAGCATTGTCGAAACTTCGCATTCGTGGCTCTATTCTCCAGATTCTTCTTTCATCTAATGCAGTCCTCTTTCATATGACATCCGTTTCTGGTTCGTACGGTGTGGTTATGACATGGTCCCCCAGCAGGTGGGTTCACGGAAAGCAATGCTGAGCATTCATAGGAGTATCCTCTGCAGGTTGGATCTTATAGAAATCTTATAAAAAACTAGGAAATTGGGATTAAAAAAAAATTTGGTATAATGTTTGAATCTATCAACGACTGATACGACGACAACGTTTGGACTGTTCAGTTTTAGTATTCTTACCAATGGAATTAGTTGGGGTATCTCCATAGAACACAAATTGTTATAATTTTAGTTCTATGTAAGACTTGTTTTAATTTTTTTTATTTATGGTTCACTAAAATCAATATAAATGTTGTTCTGAAGTACATACTTAGTTCTAAATTATAGGAATTCCATTTAGTATTCGCTTCAAATACAAAAGCCTTGAGTATGTATGTATGTGGTTGTTTCCTATTGCAAATAAACAACGTCTTTATTAAACTTTTGTCCGAGTCATTGATGTTATTTGTTGTGTTGGTCTTTATAACTTTATGAAGACTGCATTCTCCGCCATCAGAAGCGGAAACCACTCTGTATGCAAACCTACGACACCCTTTGATGCTCAACGCCACCACTTGCCGACATGTCTTCGAGCACCATAAATACTCACATGTATGTTCGCTCAAGTGTGTATGTGTACGTACGACGAGTACTTAAGTAAACAGAAGCTGCCAGTTTGTTGACTCTCATAACTACATTTCACATACGACACAACGTTGGCTTATGAACGCTGTGTATTTTGGGATTAAAACAGCAAAAGCCGCTGCGCACTTGCCTTTGGAAATTCTGTTTATTCTTCGCTGTCCTTGTTCTCGGCTAAAGCGTCTGCCGAGGACCTCATCGTAGACATTTCTATGCACTCACTCCAATAGTTGATGCAGTGGTTTGTTTGACAAGTCTCCGCATCGAAATGCCGGATTACAGCAGACACCAACTTTCACACAGAGTGCAAGTTTTTGCTGCTGGGTGTTAATTCCACAAAGGCTCGAAAGCGCGCGCCGGGCTGTCGCTCATCGAGATCGCACACTTTGTGCCGCCGCTTCGGTGATCCTCACTGATTTGCGACTTTCCTGCGACATGATGGCTGACACGAAAGTGCTAAACTCATCGCCATCATCGTCGGCAATATTGTCACAAGTGCAGCAACACATTTCGCAGTCAGCTGCCAGCGACACGCCGCCTCGAAAACAATTAATTAAACGGCAAACTTTAGCAGCTCGAAAACGTTTCGCCTATTCTGTTTACGGGCACACTGCACCAACGTCCCGCGCTCCCATGCATGGTGTCGCCCATTAGCGACCAAATCAGGCGCCACCGCGCAGCGACTACTACCGGTTCGCCTTAAGTACAAAGTTTGCTGTTTGCAGGCGCATTGTTGTTGCTAGACAACAAGTCGCTCTAATTGCGCTTTTACTGCGGGCAACTTAGCGAGTTACGCGTCTGGAAAATTTACTTCTATCGGCGTGCAGCAGCTCCTTGTCGCCTCGCCTGAACAGATTTTTCCGCTACTCTTGTAGCCGTTTAATGATTTCTGTGACGCACTTTGTACATCGGAATAATGCAAATGTGCAAATTGTTTTTTAAACATTTCACTTTCACTGCGGTCTGCAGCATTTCCAATTCCGTTCTGTAGTGAATTATATTTCATGCTATAAGCTACGAGAATTGGTCGATCAAAATAATATAACAGGCGATAAATTTAAAAAAATTTCGTAACAAAATTATTCGCCGAAAATAAACCGAAACCTTTTAGAAATGCTTTTAGAAGACAATGGAGCATCCAAATCTATAGCCTTTCGAAATCAATATCGTTATGCACTGTTTGTGAAGTAATACATATGGAATACGTCTTGCAAACATTTTTCTACACTTATGATAGAGTACGGCGGCCAACCTCAAGCTACGATTTTAATGCAAAATCTCAAGTTATTATAAAAAGAAAAGGAAGTTATTTAACTCCGTGTGAAGAAATCGACCCTAAGTCTCCTTAACTTAACTGTTTGTATAGAACCAACACAAAGCTACCGAAGTTTAAGCTGCCTAAACTTGGCGGCACTACTCTCACCCTATCACCCGAGGCAAAAGAGCTTGGAACCATACTTGACTCCAAGCTCTCTTGGAAGCGCAATGTGGAAGAGCGGAAAAAGAGCCTGAATGCTTTTTACATTTGTAAAAGGGCTTTCGGGAAAAAGTGGGAGCTGACTATCGTTCATTGGATGTTTACCGCGTTTATACGGCCGATCCTATGTTACGGAGCCATTGTGTGGTGGCCGGCTACGGCACCAAGATCCTGGTAACGCAACTGATGAAGGTGTAGAGACTAGCGGCTATGGGAATAGTAGGCACTGTCAAAAGCACCCCCCCCCCCGGGCTGGGCTGGATGTGATCTTGCACCTCCATCCCATTGAGCTGTTCATTAAGGTCTGCACCGCTAAAGGCGCTCTCAGATTGAGGGAGGCCAACTGGTGAAGGCAACATGCTTATGGACACTCTGGAATTCTTAAGTTATTCGTGAATGCGGATATGAGTTGGATTCCTGCACGGACTATCTGATCGACACGCGCGCATTAGCCTCATATCCCACCAGGAAGGAATGGGACATGTGCGACGAGGGACGCTTCCATCACCGTTTTCACCGACGACTCCAAAATGGAGGAAGGTACTGGAGCTGGTATCTACTCCGATGTACTGCAGACCCACATGAAATGGCAAGAAAATGGGTCGCCTTGGATACCTCTGTGTTTCCTCCGATATCTGCCCTGTACAGGTATATTGACAGGTTGACCAAAAAGGAAATTGAGTCGTCATGGCGAACGAGGACCGACTGTGGCACCTGCCGGACACTGTGGCCCTCCCTCCTCTTCTGTGGCTTACCAAATGGCGCCTCTCGTCCAGTGATGTCCGCCGTAGCTGTGGGGACGAAGAAGAACTAGAAACGATACAACACTTTCTGTGCCACTGCCCGGTTCTGCAGGAACGCCGACTCCGCACTTTGGGGTCAAGATTCCTGACAGACCTGGCTTGCGCGGCGAAAGTCGAAATCTCGAATCTGCTCTCCTTCATTAAGAGGTCGAACTGGTTTCCACTTGACTGAGACTATTGGTTAGCTCCAGAACACTATAAGAAGGGTTTCACAATGGGCCACTTTGGCCTCCGAGTTGAAGTGCGGTCCTGCCGCATACACTCTTCCCTACCTAACCTAACACAAAGCTAGAATCGTCATAGGTATGTTTCTTAAATTATGGTCAATGAATCTTTTAACAAATGTGAAGTTATAATTTGTGAAATTATGTTGACAACACCCAAATTGAAAATTAGAAACACGAATATAACTGAAGAATATCTTAACAGTCAATGAGAGGCTCTAAGTTCGGTATGGAAATATATACAATCAAAATGGGAAAATAAAAGTACATATGAAAGTAGTTTTATATTTAAAATAATTTTATACATTCTCGCTTTATGTTTGAAAAGCATAAACAAATAGTTATATCGCATTTGAAAGTGAATAAATAAAACCGCCTTCATTCATTTTTCACTGATCTGCACTTTGCATATGAAAACTGCACCACTAATAGGATGACCTAATCCAATGCTTCACATATTCGTAAGTGGATACATTTTAAAGATGTACAAATCTGGTGTTGAAAAATAGATCAAATATGGAAAATGTGAAAATCATTTAACTATTACAAAATTTGTAGCTTTTGTTTTGTCGGCTCGACGAAGAAATCAATCTTGAGAATAACTATTATTACAATTTTCAATCCTGCTGCTGTCGTCCACATGGGCCACTTACCCACGTTTGCACTCGGCTGTGCGATGTCTTGCAGCAAACTAATTGTGTGTCTGTGCGGCGGTGTCAATATTAAATTTAAGTTTTTATGGCATGGAAGGCGTAGTTGGTTGTATGGAAGCCAAACGAAACGTATAAATTACTTTTACGCATTTGCAACCACAAGCAATTTCCGCTTTAAGTGGAATAATTTAATCTGCACATTTTAATCCACTTTCGAATTAGGGCTTGCGAGTTGTGTAGGTTGGAAACAAAGGCTCGAATCAACGCACCAAAGGACGGCCGAACGAACGCTGTGCTCTGCCGCAGAGGCTCAACTGTACATACAACAATGACGCTGGAAACAGAAGCTTCTCAGTCAGCTGGGAGGCGACCACCATTAGGGCGAGAGTGGGTGTTGCCTGTCTGCAGTTGCAGGCTGCTGGTCTACATCTTGACTTGAGCTGACATGTCGGAGTTGATTTCGGTTAAACGATAAAACTATCAAATTATTTTCAAGAAAATAAACTACATTGACCTTTTCTCGGCTGCCTTGAGCGAGTGCTTTGCGGGCTGTGCTGTGCATGTGGGTGTTCACGTACACAAACGAGCTGGAGCTGACGAAGTGACGATGTGGTCATGTTGAAATTGCACTTGGAAACCACTCCTCTGCAATGTGCTGGCCAAAGCGGCAGGAAGGACACACACACTCGTGTACACATGACACATGTGCGCGTGAAGGTAGATGGCCTTAAGCACATTCACACATACATACAAGTAAATGAAGGGATTCGGCATAGAGCAAACACTGCAAGCACTTAACTCCAGTTGCCTTTTGCTGGCTAAGGACGCACGCAACGCAACGCAAGATTGCGTCGATATTGAACCGGCAGAGCACTCAAATTACGGTGTAATTGCGAATTTAAATTGGAGATGCGGCTGAATTCACTGAATCGATTTTGCAAGACGTTCAAGTGGCCCGACGCCTCCACGAAGGGACACTCATGCGTATCTGTGTGTGAGGGCTTTGGGCACCTGTGATGGAATGCTGCAAGGGGATGCGAGGTCGAGCTGATTTGCAGAGTTAGGTAGATAAACGATCAGCAACGTTATTAGCCGATTTAATTTGCTATTTTGGCAAAGTTTTATATGCGTATTAAACTAAATACCGGCTAAACAGATGCGCTGTCGGCAAACTGGCTGACAATACTTTTAATGACAAGATGAAATATTTAGAAGGAGTGAGTCATTCTTGTCCTTCTTGCAGACGAAGGATTAAAAATAGGGACTTATCTGCTGGTGCAAAATCGGTATAAAATTGATCTTAAGTACTTGAATTGTCGTTAGTAGGTGTAGCAGAAAGATGTTTGATGCTTAAATTAATTAGCTGCAGTAACTGAGTAGTTTTAGTTAGTAACTAGAAAAAATTTGACTGGTAGCTGTTTCGGAGGGAACCACTATGCAGCTTGCCCTCATCCCTTCCGACACTCTGAAGAGGTCTCATTATTCTCGCTTCATTGATTCTGTATCTTTTTATTATTTAAAATACTGATACTCAACTAAATAAGAATTTTTGTACTTTATTAGAATTGCAGCTTCCGCCTTTTTTTTAATAACTTTCAAACCAATAAAGGTAGGGTAATGAAATTTTGACACGTGATCAAGGAGATTTTGGGTTTTAACACACTTACTTTTCAGAAAAATTCTATATAAATTTTCAAGGCTATAAAGGATTAAAATTTTCAAAGGACCTTTTCCATATCCTTTTTTTACAAAAAGATTAAAAAATAAATTTTATTTAAATTCTTGAGTCTTTTTTCTTTCATTTGATATACATATTGCCATATTCTAACGAGGTGAAATATTTTTTATATTTTTTTTAATTTGGTATCCCCTTAAAAATTTTCTTTTTAAGTCCATTTAAAATGACAAAGGATGTACAAATGAAAAACCGAGTACGCAGTTTTACTATTTTTGGTCTCTAGTTTCACGCCCATATGGATTTTTGACGGTGTTTTTTTTTTATTTTTGTCGCACGGTGTAATAGGCTGTCGCCTAAATTTGAAAGCATGTTATTCAATTCATTGTTTAATTTAGCAGGAAGTTCTTGCAACCTTACAAAAACCCTTTTTTCACTTTAACCTTTGCATTAATTTTACTTTAATAAAATCTTTCATTACTTATTAAACGAGTCCTCGGGTTGAAGATATCCTCAATACTCATGTATGAAACAGCGGTTTTGAAGGGATATCAATGTTCAAAGAGGGAGTTTTGTGGCGTATTTAAAAAAACAACAACCACATTTTGCAAAAATACTTTTAGCATTTATGGAAATGTGCCAAGTGTTCAACTCAACTAAAATATATACTATATACTCAAATATATACTTTTTTATGTCAAAAGTATTTCATTAAAATTTAGTTGAAAAACAAATATTCAGAGGGAAAGTGCAGGTGCAGCAAAAAATAAATTGGTTCCAATTGCGAATTTGCATTTGTTTTGAATTTTCCGTCGCTTTTGTGAAAACAATTTGCACAAAGCATTCGGAGAGCGTTGCGCAAAAAAATGGGGTCACAAAATGCGCACATTTGCATAGCGCAATTCAGTGAGTCGCATTGAGTGCTAATTACTTGCAGCGGCAGCTTTGCCGCCACACTGGCGTGTAGGGCGTCGTGCCACGCGAAAGCGCCCAGCTGCGTTTATTGCGCGTTAAAGAAATTCGACCAACAGGTCCAACAATCGCGCAGCGAGCACATTCCATTTCGCTCGCACATGTACTCATATTAACGGATTTTTAATTAATTTTTCCACATTCGGGCTATTTGCTCAGACCACACATTTAATTTTGCTGCGTTCATTTTCCAAACGAAAACAATTTGTTTGAACCGGAGCCCTTGGGAAATTTTCTGGCAAGTGCCGGACTCCACAAAAACACAGCGGATTTTGCACAAAGTGCAAGCAAATTTTACATGCATTTTGCATGTTTTATAGTATGAAACCATAAATGAAGATGCTAAGAGTTTGCATTTCTCATTACTTTCTGTTGAAGAAAAAAAATATTTCGATCTCTGCTTGCAATCTAATTTGAACTTACTCTTTGTAGAAAAGACTGGGCCATGTAGACCCATAATCTTACTTGAAGCGACAGTTTTAGGTATGAAAAAAGCGATACCACGACTTTACTGTTGTGGTTTGATGCAGCAACAACATGTGCATTCTCACATCAAAGTAAAATAAATATGGTGGCATTGTCGAGGTCTGATGAGTCAGACGATGTTGTCGGAAGGGGCGTGAAACTCATCAGAGACTATAATGACGCCTTGTGACATAGAAAACAAGTTTTGCTCCAAGCTGTTTACGCAAGGAGTACTTACCTATACCGGCTGAATAAAAAATTCAAATTTTCTCACAAAAATCAAACAATTTCTTCTTAACATTCAATTACGATTGCAATTATATTCGAAATGGGGAGGTTAATGGGGTTTCGACTGTACATTTTTGATTATTGCTTTGTAGAAACCCAAAAGTTGACAACGTCACAAGTCCGATCGTATAGGAGACGCCCTCTGGTGGTGAATTTATGAACCGTAATTAATTTTGTATTTTTTGTACTCAAGAATGTTAAATAATTTAAATCGGTTCAGTAGTTTCCGAGGTACGATGTTTTCTCGCTTACTTAACTATTATTTTTACAAGTGGGGAGTCAATGGCATAGAAAATGGTAAATTTTGTATAGCAACTCCCTTAAGACTTGGAGTTAGCGGGTAGGTATGTTTGGATGAAACATTTGGAAAAGAAAATAAATAGGTGTCGGTCATACATTTGATACATCTGGGGGAAACCTGGGAGTAATGGGAGCCTATTTTATAAAAACGACCATTTTGTATGGAACCCCATTAAGGGTTGGAGATAGGGGATGTGTATGTTTGAAAGAAATGTTCAGTGAGGAAAACTAGAGGGGTCGGTCATAGATTTTAACCCTCTAAGAGCAACTTCTGACCAGCTGTGGAGCAATTTGTCGGATTTCCCAGCTTTTTTGTGAACCTTGACCTCGATGCGACGCCATTTAGGCTCATGCACTTTGTCACCAAACTGCATAAAATGAGAGGTTGCGGAGCATCGAGAACCCATTATAAAGAATCTCCATACAACACTAATTCCACTCTATAACACACATACATCCACTTTCTTTTATATATATAGATATTTAGATATAGATTAAAATAATGATCAAAGTACACTCCCGATTTTTCATTTAAGTCAAAAGGTTTAATAGTTGTGGAATTATAGGCGATCAAATGTGAACAGGGTCTAATTGACCCAGAGTGTTGTCGATGATTGAAAAAAGAGTTGTGTTCTCTACAGATTAAACTGCAAGTTTACTAGTTTTAAGCTCAGTTTGACGTGGCCATAGCTACGCTTAGGTCACAAAACCGACTATCGATGAAAAATTGGAGGTGTTGTTCTTTCAATCAAATAACTGCAGCATTCTCGTCGATATTCAAACCGGGCATTACTCTCTTACGAAGCATATAAGGAGGATTGGTTTATTGGCTGACAGCGTATGTCCGTCATGCATGGAAGATATGAACACAGCTGTGCATTTTCTCAGCAATAGTCAAACGTTTTCAAGGCTCATATTGGGTCTGTACTACTTTCTGCGCGAAATACTTCACTTCGTCAAAAGAATTGAACGATTTCAATAAAACAATTTAGAGTTTCGCCATCGAGCACAATGAACGAACGCCTGCCTGAAGGTTTTAATTTCTGCATTAAAAAAAAAAATGTATTCTTCTCGGCAACATGACCTTTCTTCAGTTAAGAAATTTTGTAAAATCTGGTTCTTCGAATTAGCAGCCTTATTCACTTCACCTGAAGTAGTTTAGCTTGCAGTTAGTTAGCTGCACCCAGTGGTAGACAACATTTACAATGCACGTAACTAAAAACATTTGCGCTACATACAAACGACAGTCTTCGTTAAGTGGAAATCGAATGCACCATTTCTACATACAAGAAATTGCTGACCCAATTTGCCGCCTCCCAACGTTGCTCCATTTCTAGAGCGTTTTAACGTGGTAAGGTGTGAAGACGAAAGCGGCGAAATGCGCACAGCCGCGCCGACCATCTTTTGCAGTTTGTTGCTGGTGGAGCGCGCATGCGCGGCCGATTTTCCGTGCGCCATTCGCCTTGTTAACAGCATTTTCCCAGTTTCCTCTGATTGTGTGAATCGACAGCGATCGCCGCGGTCCAGTGGCTTTCATTGCGCTGCGCTGTGCTGCTGCTGGCCGCTGCATTGAACTAGTTTGCACAGATTTCAGATTGGTGCGGCCGGTGGCCAAGAAATTACTTTTAGTTTTAGTTGCATTTTTTCGTTTGCTTTTGTTTGGTATTTTTATTGTGTCGACCTTAAACGGTTCCGCAACTTTCTATTCGTGCATTTTGTGAAACGCTTTGTGGCCAAATAAATTGGAAATTTGTTTCAAGTCCGGCCGCAGCGCCTTCAGCAAAGAAAGTCCAGTGTTGGGTGGATAAAATTCGAGGCGTTAATAGGCGCCTAAAATATTTTCTGCTCCAGATCGAACTTTGTTTTTACTCGAACTAGTGTCATTTGAATACTTTCAGTCTTTTTAATATATTCACTATTAGCGGCGAGCTCAGCTCACGTTCGGTCTGCTCACTTGATTTCGGCCAAGTCGCCGTAAAATAGTTTGGCACCAGCACCAAACCTTTCAGCCTTCGCTGCAGCGACTGCAGTGTTTGTTGTTGCGCTCATTGCATTGCCAGCAGCTTTGTAGCCAGCGCAGTCACGGCCTGTTGGCTTCAATTGTGCGCTTGGACGACGACAAACAGTGACCGCGATAATGCGCACGGAACCAGTGCGGTCGTGAACTCTGGCCAGCCGACGTGAACCACTTTCAACTGTGGCGACCGATTCCCTTCTTTTCGCCAGTGGACAGTCTCTGTGGCCGTCGCAGAAGAACAAAGCCTCCGGAGCGAGAGGTTCACGTTCGCAGCCGGAAAATGGCATTCACAAGCGCCGAACTGCCGCATCGTCGAGCAGGCCGGCAGGCAAAGTTGTGCGCATTCCTGCGATTAACCTGGTCAGCGCGGCCGTCGGCGATTCACATTGGAGCAGCGATTCCTGCGCTCGCGGAGCCGCAAAGCCGGCTGCGCTCGCTGTTCGGCGCATGAAGAAGAATCGACAAATTGTTAAAAAAAATATGCATTTAATGTTACGTAAGGAGTAGACGAGCAGACTGCGAGGGGCAGACCGCAAGCTAAACGATGCTGCACGTAGCGCAGCAACCGGCGCGGCAGGCTGCATGCCGCATGCGCACAAAGGTTGACAGTAAAATGAAATTGTGTAACAATAGCGCAATCACGAGCTGCGGTCGGCCACATAGGAGTGCAGCATCGAGCTGCTGATCGGCGCACAATAATTTATAGAAAACTGTCGAAATGATATTTTGCCATAATAAATGGCACCGCTCTTATTATTTATTATGCCCTGCATTACAGCGCCAGCAGTATTCGCTTCTTATCTGCGGTGATTCTATGTGCTCACTTGTAATTTATTGCGCTAGTCGAAGACCAACGATGAAGCGCTCTCGTATTTCGGATATTTAATTCGAGATCTTGAAATCAAATACTAACTGTTAACTTTGTTGCTCGTTGCACTAAGCGGCGTATAAGATCGAAAGAATAAAAGATCGAGATTTTATATATATATCAATAAGCGAGTTATTCGTTCAAATAGGTAAGAAAAGGTTTAAGATACTTAGGTGGGCTCGGTCTAACATACACCAAAGTGATGGCACTTTAAGGGGGTCGTCTAGTGTGAAGGCCGTATTTTTATGCCTTTTTTGACAGTCATTATTAAAAAAACCGTTCAAGTAAAATAACTTTTGAATTTTATTTCTTCTTTGAGTACATATCGACAAAGTTTTATAATTATTTGAAGCCAATCTATTGATTAGTATCGGAGTTACACCACTCAACAGGAAGACGTAAAAAAAAAAAGTTGCTCCACTGCTGCCATGATTCTGGGCGTTGTGATTATCTGAAATCAAAAAACCAAACGCCATTTCATTCCTGAGACTTCAAACTGCAAATTGAGCTAAAAGAAAGTTCGTATTCCAAAAAAAAGTATTTTTTTGCCTAAACATAAAAAAAATATGAGTTTTTCGACTATTTTTCACGTGCATATAATTGAAGAAAAAAAAAAGTAACGAAGCAATCTTAATTCTTTTAGCTTAATTTGTAGTTGGACATGTACTCAAGATGGTGTAAAAAGTTGAGCATTAATAGTTAAATAGTTTTTGAGATATCGTGGCAGCAGTTTTGAAAAAACGTGTTTTGAGAAAAACGCGTTTTTAAGTTGGAAGTTGGAGGTATGCGCTCCGCATACCTACTGCGGTTTACAAGTGCAACTTGATAACGGCTTCGAATTTACAAAAATCCATTTATACACGTCTTCTAAACATGTTTTAGAAGTGATTTATGAAAAAAAAACAAAAACGATTTTTTTGACCCGTCACACTAGACGACCCCCTTAAGACTTTATGCCAAGTTTACAATCGGTTTGCTGTACAATAAACATGATTTAGTGTTGTATGGAGATTCTTAATAATAGGTTCTCGATGCTCCGCAACCTCTCATTTTATGCGGTTTGGTAAAGAAGTGCATGAGCCACAAAATTTTGGGGCTAGTGTGGGGCTAAATGGCGTCGCATCGAGGTCAAAGTTCACAAAAAAGCTGGGAAATTCGAAAAATTGCTCCACAGCTGGTCAGAAGTTGCTCTTAGAGGGTTAAAGTCTATGACTAACCCCACTAGTTTTCTCTACTGAACATTTCTTTCAAACATATTTATACCCCATCTCCAACCCTTAATGGGGCTCCCATACAAAATGGTCTTTTTTACAAACTAGGCTCCCACTGCTCCCAGGTTGCCCCCAGACATATCAAAAGTATAACCAACACCCATTTATTTTCCCTTGCAAATGGTTCTTTCAAACATACCTACTCGCTATCTCCAAGTCTTAAGGGGGCTGCCATACAAAATTGACCATTTTCTATGCCATTGGCTCCCCACTTGTAGATGTAGTAGTTAAGTAAGCGAGAAAACATTGTGTCTCGAAAATTACTTAACTGATTTAAATGATTTATTCAGCGATCGCCAACATTCTTGAGTACAAAAAATACAAAATTAATTACGGCTCAGAAATTCACCATCAGAGGACGTCTCACATACGATCGGAGTTGTGAGATTGTCAACTTTTGGGTTTCTAGAAAACAATAATCAAAATGTACTGTCGAAACCGAATTAACCTCCCCAGTTTAAGTTTGAGTTTTAGTTTTCAATAAGTGATATTTAATTTGGTTTTAGGTTTATTTTATTATTATAAATTAATATTATGAATATTGAAAAAGCTATGCTTGTTTATGCTAATTTTTATAGACTTATGATTTCAAAATAAATAATGTTACTAAACGATTTTAGTTTTATTTCTACTTCATAAAGATAGACAATTGAGTAAACAAATATAAAAAAGGGCTTTCTTCACTTTTCACGAATAGCTTTTTCAAGGAAACCAATTTTTTCTAAACTCGTCAATATGACGAAGGTTCGTAACAAGCATTGTAACAATTTGGTTCGTAATTAAGGGTTAAGGACCTTCACTTTGGGGCCCAAAGAGGTGAAGCTCTTGAAATCTGATTCTGGTTGGACTACTTTTACAGAT
Organism: Melieria omissa; assembly: GCA_963971225.1. Lineage (NCBI taxonomy): Eukaryota > Metazoa > Arthropoda > Insecta > Diptera > Ulidiidae > Melieria > Melieria omissa. The sequence continues at coordinate 87,008,850 of OZ020268.1, forward strand.
TGACGGACTCGTTGCACTCACTTCTCGAGACTCCAAATTTGTGTATGCATTGTCATTTAAAAGGTAGATATAATATTACTACATATATATATGTATTACACCGTACGACAAAAATAAAAAAATTGCAGAACACACGAACAAATTTATAAACAGTCGTGTCTGGGTATAGTAAACACCCGATATAGTGAACACATCGATATAGTGAACACCCAAATTTTGATATGGAGCCTCTAAATATTGAAAAAAATTTTAATCAAACAACAAAAAGTGTTTTTTGAGCAAATAAAACGAGTTTTTGAACAAAAATTTTAACCTTGATATATTGAACAACCTCAATACTGTGAACAGGCCTTGTAATAATTAGTTCACTATATCCAGACACGACTGTACTTGCGAAACTAGGGGCCAAATATAGTAAAACTGCAGAAGTATTAAATTTTGTATATTTAAAGCTAATAAAGTTAAAAGGATGAAATTCAAGGATGTGGTAGTGTACATATTACTCCGCAATATAAATTAAAAAAAAATAAAACTATTGGAAATTTCCAAAGATATTCAAGGATAAAGTTTTAAAAGGACATTTTCAATACCTCTTCGTCCTTTTGCAAAAATTAAATTTAAATTTTCTAAGATTCTCAGGATTTTTCTCTTTCATTTGATACCCATATTGTTATTCTACAATGCGTTCAATTTTTAAAATAATTCCTTGAAATAAACATGTCCTTGAAATTTCAAAGTCGTTTTGAAAAAATCCTGACGTCAGAGAGAAAAACTAACAACGCAGTTGTACTACATTTGGCCCCTAGTTTCGTGAGTATATTATTTTTTTCGTGTGTAAAATTTGTTGTCGCAGAGTATTATCAGAATTAAGAAATTGTACAAATTTGATTGTTTAGTCAAAGCGGCATAAGAAGTCAAGATAAAATGTTGTAATCAAGTCATAATCATTATGCTTTTAGCCTCAAAGGGTATAAAGCACTGTTTATGCAAGATTTGTCCGTAAGTTGTAATGGAATAACTAGTTGGGTAGCATTTTCTGCTACCCTGGGAGTTGTGAAACATTTTCTACTGTTTTCTGTTGTTTTTCTTTTTTTTCGGTGTTAACGTAACGGAGTCTTGAACCTGGGTTCGAGCGTCGCATTTGACTCGCGGCCCAACGCACTGAGCCAGCTGACCTACGGCGGCTGCATTTTCTACTACAACAGTTAAATAAAAATGTATCCAAATAATGAGCGGCATTGAGTTCTACTAAATTTACATTTAAATAATGTTCAATTCAAGAAGATCTTCAATGTTTGCACTCATGTGTCCCAAAGCAGTTCGTAAGTTGTTACGTGAAGAATTGCCCATGTTACATATTTCTTCATAGATCCACAGATCATATTCAAAGTTTTTAAAGCAGTTTATCAAATAGCATTCGACACGAATGCATGGTTCGTATGTTGCATGAGGCTCTGATAAGTTTTTGATGCAACAGTAGATATTTATAATCTCACAATTGTCTTTAGCAACTTAAGTCCTCTATGATTTTCTCTAATTATAGACTTGGTCGGCAATGGTAACTCGGCGGCCCGTTGAATGCCGCCGCGGGTATCGCCTGTTGACAGCAGCAACACTCCCAGATGTGTTTGATCTTTTAATAATTCCTGCCCGTTTGGGCATACATGCGTGTAAGCATGTTCCTATGTATGCACACATGTGCACCTAAGTTGGCATTTGCTGTAATTTATTATGCCGCCACCGAGTTGCATGCCTCAAATGGATTTGCTTTACGCTTGTTTGCTGGCTGCGCTCCCGAACGGTCTCGCTGCACGCGCATTTCAATGTCAAGGGACTGCCTCAACGTGAACCACGCTCGTCCGCCGATCAGCAGCGGACTGCAGGCCACACGAGGCGCGCGTCCATTTAACGCAACGCTTCGCTGCCTATTTTAAGCATCCCACACTTAGTGCCGCTCCTAATTGGTACTTGTGCGCCGACTGACGCGCGGAATGTGTTGCGCTTACATCGTTGAATGTGTTTTGAGATAATGATAAATATTTAAGATGTTTTATTTAGGTGTTAACTAGGCGAGCGCAACGGGAGGACTATGCTGTCAACACTTAAATCTGGTCATACAAACAAACTCATAAATGTATGTTTTGTGCATTTGTACAATGGTGAAATTTCAAAGTTTATAGGTTTTTAATAGAGTCATTTGAATGCGAAGAAACATCCTGTAGATGCAGATGCCCAGAAGCTATCTGTTTAATTACAATGTTACTTCATTACACAGCGCAACAAAAAAACACTTTTTTTCTGTTGCATGTAGTTTTTATACTGTTTCTTACTAATTTGGGTGCGCTGATTCCGAATCTACCCTCCGATTTTTTCTAGCAGCTCTAGTTTGTGAGATATAGGTACCCTGTCATTTTTTCAGTTTTTCCTCTACTTTTTCCATATTTTCGATCGTAGTTTCTAAACCAAAAAACCTATTGACATGATTTGACACCTTATCGTATTAACAACACCGCACGGCTTCTTTTCCGATGCAACTTATTTTTATAGGTGTTAAAATGCCGCGGTAATTGGACCTCAAAGTTGGAAAAAATTGAATTTTAAGGCGTTTTCTTTGATGGTCAAAAACATACAAATGTTTTGTAAAACAATTAACGAGTTAAGTGTATAATGAAAGTCGACACATCAAGCAATACAACACAGCTAAATTATTTGGCGGAATACACATTCGCATCGAAATAACAGGAAAAATGTACCATAGCGATTTTCATCACTTTTCATACTTTTTCCTTACAAAATTAGGGGCCTGAAAATATGCAAAGTTTTTAATTTGTTTTTGTTTCGAGAAATTCAAAATCTTTTTGGTTTTTGCTTGTACTCCAAACTATAAATGGAACATATAAAAGAGCATATTTTGAGGCTCCTAATTTTTTACGAAAAAAGTATGAAAAGAGATGAAAATCGCTATGGTACAGTTTTGTTATTATTTCGATGCGAATGTGTATTCCGTCAAATAATTTTGCTGTGTTGTATTGCTTGATGTTTCTTCTTAAGATATTCATATACTTCGAAACTTGATTTATGAAACAACTGTACAATTTTGGCCATAAGAAAAAACGCCTTGAAATTCAATATTTTCTTACTTTGAAACCTTATTATCACGCCCATTTAGAACGCATAAAATTGATTAATGTCAGGAAAGATGGCGTGAAATGTTGTAAGTGCAACGATATGAAAATCATGTCGATAGGATTATGGGTTAAAAAATAACAGTCGAAAACGAGAAAAAAGCCGAGGAAAATTCGAAAAAGTGACACGCCCATTTTGCGCAAAAACTAGAGCTGTTACATAAAAACGGAGTATGGTTTTGAAAACAGCGTGGAAAAACGATTCAGATTCATGTAAAAAACTCCATGCAACAGACATGCTGTTGTGCAGTGTTATTTATGCTGGCATTCAAAGTTCACCAACAAATTAAAAGCATTAATGAACAAAACACCTATAACCTTATCTTAGACAATTAAGGACGTAACCCTTTCACAAGCGTTAACTTTCTGTAAGCGCCTTGATCGCCGCCTGTCTCTACGCAAATATGACAAAACCGGTCGGAGGTGAGTCTAGGAGTCGAGTCGAATGTATGAGGCCATGTTTATAGCAAACATTTATTGAACATCACCAAAAAAACAAATTAAAGTCTTTTGCAAGAGTGTCGTACCACGACATATTTTTCTTTTTCCTTGAGTATGGGCAGGGAGACTACAAGCCTTTCACTCAGTCCATTTTGGACCATTGCATAGTGATTCGTTCCATAGACAAAATTCAAAAAATTTATAGTCTGAGAATTTAATGATTTTCTTGTCATTTGAAAGGTAAAACTCCAACTAAGAAAACCACAAAAAAATCTGTGCAAAAAATTAATTAGTTTGTGTGCAAAAGCGGCTCAAAGTTTAAACTTTTCCAAAAAACAAATCTAAACACATCTTTTCTGTTTTTTAGTCTATTGAAGAAAAAGAATTGTAAAAATATATGGTTACCAAGAAGTTGCTGAAACTTTTAATATAGATTAAGAAAATATGTGGCCATTTTCGCTTTTAATGTTATCTCAAAAATTTGCAAAGCTGAGGCTTTTACATCACTTTTAAATCAAAATATTTTTACAAATTAAAAATCTGAAAATTGGCAAAACTTAGAGGGAAATATCTAAAAAGTATGTGAAAGCATGTTCCTGGATTTTTTGTTTTTAAGAAGCATTCTTTCTTTTTCGGATAATGGAATTACATCTTCCGATATCTTCCGATCTCAGAAAATAATTCAATTTGAAAAGTGGTCTAAACACTTATTTTTCGACAAAATTTCTTTTTTCATGCCTAAAAGTATGCAATCAGCATGAAAAATTGAGAAAACTGCAAAAAAACAAAACATACTTCTATTATTATCGTTTTTATTGCAAAACTAAAGGGTCCTGAGACAATTTTTGTTACTCTTTGCAATAATCAATGTTGATGTTACCGATTAAATGTAAAATCTGAAAAATCTAGCCAACACACTTGGTGTTGAAAATTTAAGACTCTGGCATTGCCAAACTACAAAAGTTTAAGAAAAACAAATTAGAGATTTCAATTCAGCAGACCATGATTAACTAGTATGCCAAATTTTATGAGGAACGGACCACTCCTTCTAATTTTGTCCCGCGGTTGTATGGAGTCGAATCACTGTGCAATGGTACCACGATATACTTTTTTCTTACTACATGATCACGAAAAAACTTCTTTAACTCCACTGAACTTACGCTCTAGCACTGGTGGGTCAGATCGGTGGAAACTTCTATGTGGGCTGAAAAGAACAAATTCTACATTCATCGATGTTCAAATTGTTCGAAATCCCGCGATTAAATTTCCCACAATCCACCTGCCTTGGGCACAATTGCTGTCTTGCGACCCGGCCATTAAAATTGTTTGTGTCATTATTTTAATGAAATGTTGCATTGATTTATTTGATGGCTTAATAGCTGAAAACCGCAATCGATATGTAATCGAAGGTAATTGTTTTCAGTTGTTGTTGCTCATTATCGAGGCAAACTGTTTGCATTCGCATATCTGCAGTGAAACTATTTTATTGGCGAATGCGACTACAAAAGCAAAGAAATTCCTTAGCATTGCACATTCAATTCGTTCGGTTAGAGATTGGTGGAGCAAGTCGAGCTACCAGATGGATCGGCAAAATCCACAGTTGCGGGACTTTGTGCAGGTGCCGTTCGCCTTGTTAAGTTTGACGGGCGTGCGTCTCTTCAAGTGGGATCCCGCCGAGCGCCCGAGCACCAGGTTTCTGCTCATGCTGCGCATTGGTTTCATGACGTTCATCATCACTTTTAATTTCATTCACATGTTCGCATTCCTGCTAAACGGCCAACTGGGCTCCGTCTTCGACATCACTGCACTGACTGTGTACTGGGGCTTTGCGCTCAACGCTTTGGCCAAAGCGTTTGCCGTTTGGTTGGGCAGGAGCGAGCTGGAATTCGTTTTCAGGCAGTTTGCGGACTTGTATCCGAAGAGTGCCGAGGGCATGCGGGCCTATCGCATTCGAGAGTACTATGCGAAAATCCATCGCTGGAACCGAGCTTTGGCCGTGTTCCACATGGTCACCACCAGCATGTTCAACTGGTTTCCGCTGGTGCAGTCGCTGGTTGAGTACTACGGCCACTTCAGCGACCACTTCGAGTATCGCTTCCCCTTCATCATGCTGTACTTGTTCGACGAGAAGCAACCGCTGGGATATGCCTTCGCGTACGTAATGCAGTGCCTGGGCTCCTACAACGTGTCGTGTTTTGCTCTGGGCTCCGACTTGCTGCTGACGGACGTGCTGCATCTGCTCAACATGCACTTTGACTATCTTACCAGACAGATAGCCGCCTTCATACCCACCGGTACCGATGCGGACCAGCTGACCTTGGCACGGCTCCTAACGTATCACGCCAACATTCTGAGGTATCACAAGCAAATCAGAAGCAGACTTTCTGCATTTCAGGCCGACTTCTTTCAGATACTGTGAACTGGTGGACTCTGTCTTCAACGTGTCCATATTGGTCAGCTACTTCGGCTACTGCCTGATTTTGTGCATGATCGGACTGCAAGTGGTGGCCGGCACCGAGCTGCTGAGTCTGGTGAAGTTCATGGCCTTTCTGGTGGCTACCATGGCGCACGTGTACCTGATCTCGCACATGGGCAACACCTTGATCGACTTGGTAAGTGGCTGCGTGCGAAGTGCGCGACGCCCGCTGATTGTTGTGACTTCTCCGCAGAGTGAGGGCATAAGCGAGGCCTTCTGCTACCACGCCTGGTACATGGGGAACGTGAACTACCAGCGCATGATGTACATGCCCGTGGCGCGAGCGCAGCGCCCGGCCGCGGTGACCGCTTGCAAATTCTTCAACATCTCAATGGAGAGCTTCAAAACGGCCATTACGACGTCGTACCAGTTCTTCACGCTGCTCAGGACGCGTTTGTACGAATAGAGACGGAGCTCAACGGCCAGTCACCTGTTCGCGCCACAGCTGCACACATTGTTTCTGCAAAAATCTATTCACATTCTGTTCAGATTAAAACACCAAATGACAGGAATTCCTGGCAATGCAATTGATTTTTTTCATTGCCCCGATCGAATCGACATCAAACTGCAAAGACATCAAACTGCGCCGTGTCGAAATTCCCATTATTTAGCACTGAAATTTAACCGCTTTTAGCGAACCTCAGCTTTTTGCCGCTTGCTGCACTACGCGCTCAAGGAGAATTTACTGCACTTGAAGTGAAATTAAAATGCGGAAAATTCAATTGCCAACGATCGAACAGGAAATGCCGCTGAAAAACAGGCGACGCGCTGAAAAATGCCGGACAGATGGCAAAAGATGAAAAACACTGGTCGCACAACTGTTGCTGTTGCTGTCGCGGTGGCGACGCGGTCGCGTGGGGCGACGGCGCGTGCACACGTCAAAGTCCAATAATTGGAGTTGAACAATGGAAGTGCCGCGCTGCCGTTGGCGCGAGGCGTCATAATGCCAGCTTATGGGTGCCGGCGCTTACAGGAAATGCGCTTGATGGCCCGCGCGCACGTGAACCGTGCCGGCCGCAGGCGAACAAATGGGCAGTGGGTTGATAAACGACGGCGCCCACCGGCAGCGGATGGCGGTGTTGGTTCTGCGACAATTGTGTTTCGCGTGCAATTCGAAATGGCGCTTCGGGACATTGCAGTTAACGCACACAGAGCGAAGTGCATATCGATCGTCACCAAGTGTTCACGCTATGCGCGCTGCAGTTAAGGGGGTCTTCTACCTTGTGGCCTCGTTTTTGATACTGTTTTTTGACAATAGATTGTAGGGGAACCAATAATGCAATCAAGGTTCGGTTTTTTGCATTGACTAGTTTGACCGTGATTTGACCTTGAAATGTCCCTTACGAAAAATTTATACTAAAACGGTTGTCACGATTCAGCCCATGAAAGTCGTCTGAAACAAAAAAACCAAAATGATTTAGTTTCTTTATGACTTTGGCTATCGTTTGACACGAGGTTTTTGAAAAATTCCAAAATTTCACGAAACAGGCAACAAACAAACAAAAATGTCTACGTTTTCAAGGTCAAGAATAGCTGTAAAAATCGTTAAAATGAAAAAAATCTAAAAAGCTCGTGTCAAACGATAGCCACATGTTTTCCGCAAATTTTGATATATCACTTTAGTTAATTGATCAATTAGTTCTCGAGATATCTTGCCAACCAGTTGCAAAAACACAACTTTTGGGAAATTGCATTTAAAGTGGCGATGAGCGCTGCGATAACAGCATGCGGAGGTATATTCGATGACTCTAAAAACCCCGAAATAATAAGATTTCGGTTATACCCTTTGAATATTATATTTCTAGTACCTTCTAGGCCACAAAACTGCAAAAAAAATAAAATCGATTTTTTTGAACCAACAAGGTAGAAGACCCACTTAATCAAAGTCGCCCGCACGGACAGCAGCGCAGCCGCAACAAAGTCGCCTATGTTTGTGCAGTTTACAGCGCGAGAAATTATTTCGGCCACAAAGGAGCAAACGTTTCGACGTTGGAGTTGTTCGTATAACTGGGACAATTTTTCGTAGTTTAAACCTCAAGTTCACATTAAAAAACTGAAATTTCAACTCGAATAAATTGCTTTGAGATTGCTTATGTTTTCCCTTGCTTTATGCAGTGTGACCATACGAAACCATAGTCGCTTATTTCAATTAACCCTTTCGCTGCCGGTTTTTACTGGGAAAAGTTACAATTTTCAATTTTTCGATTTTATCTTCTGTGTTTGTGGTTATTTAAAAATATTCGATAATAATATTTAATAATTTTGTTAATTTTAATTAGAATTTTTTAATATTTTCTGTGGCTGTACAAATTATTTAGACACAATTAAAAATCAAATAGTTCAGCTAAAATTTTGTAGCTAAAATTATTTGACTAAAATTATTTCAAAAATTTATCTGAATTGAATTAAAAAGTTAATTCAAAAATGTATCTAATTTTTTCTGCTTCTTCTTTCTTTACTATGTAGAGATATAACATTCAAGAAACATGTATACTTCTCTCCTTGAAACCTAAATATTCAGTTTAGGGGGTCCTCTAGTTGTAAATTTTGAAAAAATCGATTTTTTTTATTTCATATTTTTATAGTATTATATAACTAACTCGTATCATAGAAAAAGTATACGAACGGATTTTGTCGAATTTGGAAACGTCCCTGAGAGACAGAGCCTCAAATCCGCCTCGTTCACTACGCGGTAACACGGTTTTAAAACTTTAAACGCGTTTTTCTCGAAAACACATTTTTTGACCATTGATTGCGCCATGATTCCGTCGAAAATAATTAACCGATTCACTTGATTCTTGTTTTGCTGTATTCAAAACTTTTTGTTCCACGGGTTAACATACGGAGATTGCGCTCCATTGACTAGACGAGTTTTGGGGGAGTTTTTAGAACAAAAAATGATGAATTTCGAAAACAAAACACGTTAAAACGATGCCGCGGGTCCAATTTTGATCAGATCGGGTTCATTATAGGTCATCCCTTAAATGGAGTAATGCTTTTTAAGAGAAAATTTTTTGATTACATTTCAGACGAACAGAGACAAAGTTAGGATGGCGCAAACGCACCCTTACAAAAAAAACATGGCCGGTACTCAGCTGGCGGACCCCAACAGTGTTCGCGGTAGTACGTGGACAAATTTTTTTGTTTATAATTCAATATGTAAAGAATAAATATATGAAGAATTATCTCATTATCATTTGCAGTTTCTGGAAAAAAATCCCAAAAAAGCATTTAAAAACACCGTTTAATTTTGTAATAAATATAAAGTTCAAAATATTCTAAGGACTAATGAAAACATTTATTCTTGAAACCATAAAGGGTTCAGACGCCCACAAAGTAGCATGTTGCCATATGGCAACAAAATAGCGAAAATGTTAAAGAAGCACTTGAATAAATCTAAATGTAGACTACGAGTTTGATGAAAAGTATGGTGCATCCACTAAAACCGGATTTTTCTAACTTCTGTCTCCAAACGGGCAAAACATTAAGGTAGCTTAAGGTGAAAAGGGAAGAAGCGTGAAGGGAGGGATTCATCAATCGATTAGTCGATCCATCAACATTCATCAATCAGCATTAATACAAGAAAGACCGCAAGTGTTCCATATCTACAAAGACTACATATTAAATATATCTGGTGATATCTCCAAAAGCATACATCGGATTTGGGTAATTGTAATTGTAGAACTCAAATTGTAGAAACCGATACAAAAATACCAGTCATCAAAGCAAAAGTTGATACAAATACTACTAAAGAAAATACAAATATTTAAAACATTTAACCCTAGAAGGGTAACCTTCGTCAATTCGACGAACACCCAATATATTTCTTCAAATTTTTCCTAACTCTCTGATCTGATTGCTTTCTCTTTTCGTATGGTTCCAATTGGCGACCCGTTTTTTTGTGGGAATTATCTGCAACAAAATGTCTGAGTATTATTATATAATAAAGTTTATACGATTTCTAGTTCTTTAAAAAATCGGAGCTGAACACGTCTTCGTCGATTCGGCAAAGATTACCAACAACTATGCAACATATGATTACCCTTCTAGGGTTAAAAAACCGTCAAAATGACCGCAATGGTCTTTCTAATGTTAAGGCCTTTTCACTCATGAAAAAGCATATCATACTTCAAGGATCAGAAATGAGATCGCGTTGCATTTCCGAACATCCACGTTTGAAAGTGGTGGTTACTGGTAAAGTATTTCACCAGTAATTACTACAACAAATGAAAGACTGTTTTTCTTCAACTTGGTCCTTTCACCGGAGACACGGTCTCCCTCCTCGCCGTCGACCACCAACCACCGCATCGAACCCCTTTTTCGCCGGAGCTTCGTCGTCCATACGGCAGACATGACGTTTTTAAAACAGTTTTTGGGAAAAATTCCAGATGAAATCTTTGGCGCAATGACCAAAACTAAAAACAGTTTCCAGGTAAGACAGATGTTGCTTCAAATACTCGCAACTAACCTTCACCCTATTTGTAAAATAAGTGAAACTAGACTAGTAGAAAGTAAATCAATTTGGGACTCCTAAATTAACCTATGTAGCTACTTAATTTGAATCGTTTAGTTTCGATGTAGAGATGGCAATTCATAAAATTCGAGCATTATTTCCGCACTCATCAACAGTTGGCCACAGGTCGAAATTGCTTCCCTCTTTGGAGTTTTTGTTGCTGCGATTTTGCACAACCCGACGCCCTTTGAGGTGTCCAACAGACTGCACACCTCGTTATCGGCCGGATAAACCGTGCAAAATGGTTTCCAGCCACTCGAGCACTCCGCGCAATTTACCGAATTGCAAACAAACGCGCCAACTTAATTTCCTGTTGCGCGCTCTGTCCCACCGCTGGGGCGACTGTCGAAAAGGCAATTTAATTTTATTACTCGTTCGATTGATTTTACATGCGGAAAATTATCGATGCAGCGGTGCGCCGGACTTGGTTGCACTTTGTTGTACTTTCTGATCATCGCCCGAGTCCTCTATTGTTTTTATTTTTGCATTTAGTATGCTTGTTTGCGTTTGTGGTGCGGTGCGGTGCGGCGCGGTGCGGAAGTGGATGTGACCCGCGCGGGTTTCCGAGAGGGCATTCGCACCCCTAATGGACGTGCGGGTCGATGAAATGCGGTGGTCGGCGCGCCGGTCGGGCAGGTCAGGTTGGGTGCGTGCACGTACGAGCGATTGGGTGGAACTGACTGCATGGAGCTCGCTGACTTAACGTTTTGAGTTATTGTCCAGCAAATAGTCGATTCGCAGTTAGTTTTTATGGCGCAAACGCTTTGGAAAACAATCAATTATTTACGACGGCAACGGGCGGCGCAACATGCAACGCAAAACTTCTGGCGGAAACATGTTCCGTGCTCATGCACTGGTCGAGTCGCAGGTTTGCGTGAGCACGGCGCTGGCCATATTTTTGCAAAATTGCAATACCAAGAAAAAATAATCATATCCAAGCATAAAATAATCCCATCGTAGGGAATGATTTTGTTCGTTCGTTTGTTTATTTATTTTATTTTTTTTTTATTTTGCTTAATGGCGCAGAACAGCAGCCTGCAACGAGCACAGCGCAAAAGGCCATTTAAATTTGTAAAAGCAAATTACACGGCAACACATACAAACATACACATATGTACATATGTACATGTGTACAAACAGTTATTGTTTGTATATGCTCGTATATGTAAACAGACAATTATGCAGCTTAAACGTTTAAGTAATCTCATCGAAGGGCCATGAGCGCTCAGCCATTCGGCGGGTGAAACTAAAGTGTTGTTTTATTTTCGTCATATAACTGTATGCATGGTATTTATGTATAGAAGCTATAATACAACACATGGCATAAAGTTCTCTAGTCATTGGTCCGACTTAAAAATGCAAGCAAAAAGCTATTTGATTATATTTTGTAGCATAAAACCAACCGACAAATACTGTTTTTTTTTACTTTTTGCTCAACTAATCACGTTTAGTGGAAACAATTTGACGAAATCATTAATCAAAATTAAAGAGCAATTATAGAAATGCGCCAAGTTCATGAAACACCTCAAGCGCAGAGTCACGCTCGGCCATTGTGGGAGTCGCAGCCGTTGGCCGCAGTTCCAATTAAGCCGCGGCCAGCCAGAGGTGAACCGCAGTTCATTGCTGCCCGGTCAAAGTTCTATAATTGAGATCCGATGATCTATAATTATGTTCGTCATAGAATTAACCATATGCCGGACGATGAATGCCAGTTTAACACTGTTTGCACGATCGGTGTTTATTGTTCGTTTACGGCGTGAAAGCACGTCTTGTGTTGTTGGCGTTCTTTCGGAATGTTTTCCATCGTGAAATATTTTGGCATTGAGCGAGATAATCTCTCGTTTCCTTTGCATGTCGATTTCGAGGCTCTATCGTTTTTTGTGACTTGTGTGAATTCCAAATTGTTGGCTGATGAATGCATTTTATTTTACTGATGAAATAAAGCTTCCTTTGTTTGTATTCATGTGAACTAACTTTATTTAATGCATACATGATTAGAAAAGATCACACATCCCGACATGTGGTTGATGGCACTTTTGAAAATATATGCAAATGCGGACAAGAAATATGACTCAGACTCGTATATTTTATCGTATTTGAAATTGTATAAAAACTATCTGCCATTCTTGTCCTAACTATTGTAATCCATACTTGCTGGATACGTTCCGGAAATGTGGCCTCGGTTACACAAACTAATAAAACTATGAAAGTCTTTTTTTCAAACTGGTAGCCGAGTTCTTAGTGCAGTGCCATCCCATATATTTTCTGTGTATAACTCGTTAGAAAGCTCACTTATAGCAACGAACATGAAGTAATACAAAATTATACACAGTCTTTGCTTATAGTTTTGTTTATGTTACTCTTCAATTCAATTCATTCAAACATTTTACAGCCAATTTTCCAGTGTGTTAAAAATCGATCCCCTTAAATTTTTTTCTAATGTAAACTGCTACCTTAAAAAATCGGTTAGAAAGAAGAAACCCCAAGTAAAATTGAATGATTTACACACATTTTGAAAATTTATGGAACGCAATTCAAATGAAAAAAAATATATGTAGCAGAAAGTCAAATATAAATTGAATGGGAAATAATAAGCAATGAAGCATTGTCTGTGTGCCGTAATTTGTTTTTCAAAATCGACATGCAGCCATACTGGAAAACATTTCGCATTCAAAACTGGAGAACAATTGGCTAAGAACACATTAAATTCGTTTGTATGACGATTGCGAGCAAAATCATAAAACGACATAGCAGCACAAAACAATGAAGCGGTGCCACTTTACAAAGAAAAAAGGTGGCACTTTAAATTTTACCCCATTTGGAAAGCATTGAACAAATTTGGTATTTTTACGGTATTTATGAAAATACCTCAAAAATGAAATCCAACACTAATATTTACCTTACCTCCAACCACGTGTGGATTTCTAAGCCCCACACACGACAATTTTGACTACTAACGTAACCGCCGAGGTGAAAATGTGCTTCATCGCTGAAGAAAATTTTGTGCGAATAATTGGGATTTTCGGACTGTTTTTCAAGCATCCATTCGGCGTAGTTACGACGCATTCTGTGATCTCCCAGTACCAATTTCTGCACCAACTGAACTTTGTTTGGATGAAGATGCAAATCCAAATGCAAAATACGCCAAATTGAGAAACTACAATATTAACACAATGCAATGACAGATGACAGCTGCGGTTGTCGAACGCAGGGCTGCCAAAGTTTTCGGCTCGAAATGAAAAACCCTGTAGATTTTCGATCGTATTTTTCTGTTTCGTAGACTGGTTTTGTTGTACTTGCTTTCATTATGCTACCTGCTAACGAATAAATCAAAACACGTTTACTTTGGAATACCCACAATCGTCGTCATATGCAACAAAACCATAGATTGTCAAGAATTGCACCAATCAAGCAACCATTTCACCTTTTTGATGGGAAGAATGGCACAACTCGTGGGTTATGAGCGACGTAATGTAAACTCTGAATTATTTTTCTGCCATTTCCACTGCAACTAAGAAAATGATTGACCAACGCATTCCAGTTTCAGAAAACGACATTTCTAGCATCGCGGTTTGAAATTGCAGTGGCGTATCATATCGACATATCAAAGCGCGTTACAAGTTTAATCCTTTCGAACTTCACCTATTTGTCATCTTATAGCAACAGCTACGATAGATTTATGGGTTTAATTTAAGAAGGCACAACAAATTAATATTTTCAGAAGTGAATTTAAACCAAATTACAAAAATTTTACTGTTATCCCCAAAATAATTTCCAATAGTTTGCAGCGATATCAGGTAAATTGGGCGCGTTGGACGAAAACCCTGTTTCTTCAATAATGGTTAAATAAATCAAAAAAATATTGATACAAAATTAATTTAGCGCGTTTTAAGTTAAAATTTTTCAAAAGTAAACTAGCTCTAGAACTCTAACAAACAAACTCCCACTTCTTAGGGAAGTGTTTCTTGATTTAAATACCAAATAGGAATATCGAGACACAAGGTGAATTTGGGGCGAAAGGGTTAAAATTTGTATAGATCATATTGCAACTTTAATGCACCAAATCTGATTGAAAAGTTTTTGTTACGACACATTTTTGATCGATCATTCCTATTACATGTAGTGTCAGTCTCCATTGGTGTCAGAGTGCAGGTTGATGCTGTGAATCCAACAGGTATCTTCTCACTAATAGTTCACGTTTCATATTTTGTTTATTCAAAAGCTTAAAACAATACAACCGTTATTTACATACTCACTTTTTAGTAAAACATGCTTCTTTATTTTGTAGCATTGACAATTTGTTCAGCGAAACTTTCACATCTATTCGCAGACTCTTCCTGCGTAGTCCAGTCCCATTCATCGGTAATTGCCTGCATTAGAGCTGCTCGACCAAAATGTTGTTTTCGGTCATTTGTCCAACGAAAATGTTTATTATTTTACATATAAACTTCGCTGCACAGTTCTCCAGAACATAAACTCAATCTTTTTCTTTTTCAATGGAAATTTAAAAATACACAAAATAAACACAAAATCATTGGTCTTTTGTTTATTTTTGCGATTATGCTTATTGAATGGGATTAATTCCGCGTATTCAACGTGCGTGCTTGCAGTTTCTTGAAACCACCAACACACCCACACCCATACACACACAACCACACACACACACAACCACATACACATAGACACAGACTGTTAAGTATGCTTGTTTATTATTGCAGCGTGAAAAATGCAAATCTCTCGAAAGCATTTTGAGGAATGCCATCGCAGCCCAGTTGCGCTGACATCATGGAAACGTGGCCCGGAGGCAACAAAAATGTTGCAAGAACGAACTTCAAAATTAGACTCGAGCGAGATGTGTGCGCTGTGCGGCGTTGCCGCTGCTTTGCGCCAACAAAGCAAGGACAGCAGAAAAGAAAACATAAAACCACAACGGCCACAGTGCCTGTCCGTTTGCGATTTCAATTTCAATTAGCAGCAAATGCGACGCTGGAGGATCATTCGACGCGCATTAAGCTGTTGCGATGACTGCTGTCACCGCGGCCGCTGCTGTGGCCAGGGCGAATGTTCGACTCTCTGATGGCAATGTCCAGCGTGGCTGCTCTGCGCAATGTCATGGCCAGACACGACGCCGGATTACTGGTCGCTTTAAAGTTTGGCTTTAAGTATCCACACCAAATTCAGTTGAATGGTTACAGTTGCATTGCAAATTATTCTAATTGTTGCAAAGCGAAAATCACTCGGCAAATATGGTGTTGGCCTTTCGAAGAAAGCGGCCTCTGGCTGGTTGAAGGACGAAAAATTATCAGCAGCCCGATACCAGACGGCAGCACAGCAAAAAGCCGCATTTAAGCCACTTTATGGGAATATTTCGGGCAGCCCAATCAGCTTAACTGTGTGCGTGTGTGTGTGTGTGTGTCCCGCCGTCATAGGCGCGTCCCAGCGGCTTTGTAATGTCGCCGAGCTATTATGGCTACATACATAATTCGTGCCCACAATTAAAAACTTTTTAGTTTCTGGTCCGAAACGGCGGCGCGCACAAAAAAACGACCATCCATCAAGCGACGCGATAATAAAGGGACCCATAAGGACGCACGCCATCCGTGCAGAAAAAAAAACATTGCGTTGCTTTCCTTTGCAAAAAGGAAAAACGCAAAAGTTGCGTTTTATTAGCATTTGTGGTGAAATTGTTTTGTCACACTGTGTTATTTATGAAAATAATAATTTTGCCTTCACGCGCTCAAAACACTTGCACACCCTACGCGCAGCAAGCACGGCCCGCACACACTTCAAAGTGTCCGAGTTTTAGAACAGTGAACAAGAAACAGATCTAGTTTGACAATAAATATAAATAAATTTATTGTCAATGCATAATAAATATAAAATAATATTTAATAAATATAATTTATTGTATAAATATTTAGATAATACAATAATTAATTTTGGCACGAAATCAAAGTTTTCACTTTTCAGACTTTTAGTTTTTGTCTGAAAAGCTCCAAAGTCGCTTTATTTCAACTCAACCGGCCGCCAAGATTATGAAATTAATACCTTTGGAGTTTTGGAGAGATTTTCTTAAGTAGGTCAGGTCCAAGCCAACAAGTTTACAACTTTGACTGATATTTAAAAAAAAATGATTGAAAACTGGCCGGTAATTTAAATAGCTCAGATTATCCTTGAAGAATACAGGGTTTTCGTAATATGTTTGTAGGAATAGCGCCATCACAGGACACTGTACCATAGGTTCTATGCTCGCAAAACAACATCTCTCGTTTAGTGCTGCTTGAAGAAGCTGTTATAATAAAGGGACAACTGAGGCAACACTTCCCAGGTCACTAAAGTTCTATCTAGTCAGAGCTACGCAACCTGAACAACGGTATCTGCTAAACTTTATGAAGAAGTCAAATTGGTTTATTGACTGAAATGTTATGTGGTTAAAAGATGGAATTGCCAAATTAGCTGTTTTACCCAAAAATTAAGAGGATTTTAGTGTTTGTACTTATGTCTTTTATTTAACCCTTTTGTGTGTGGTGGGGTACCCGGGTACCGAAATCAATTTTATATCGAATCATAAAATATATGATTGCTGAGAGCTTTAAAACTAAGCAGAAACGGTAAAATTTCGTGCATTGTGAACAAAAAGTTAGACATTTTCAATTTGTACTGGGGTAACCGGATACCTCATGACCTATGTTACTTACGATATTTTTTAAGTGATATTTATCTATTCGAAATTATATGTTTTTGTTCGTTTAGATCAGGATGTGTTTTATTATGAAATGTTCTTAAAAAAGATAAATATTTTTATTCACGTTTATTTTATTCTGTTTCTCCGGAGCCGAATATCTGGAAATATTGCAGTGTAAGTGTCCTAACCTAACTGAAATTATTTGCCGTAATCAATGAAGCCGTTACTAATACTAAATTGAATGACTACTTGATTTACGTTTAATTTCCCGGCTGTAGCGCATCACTTGTACGGCCTGCGGCACCAACGATTTTGTGGAATGCTTTGCAAAAGGCAATTTTCGGGCCTATTCCAAGAATCTCATCGTCTTGCCGGCGTTGCCGTCTAATTTGATGCAAAGTGAAGCTGACGCAGTTAATGAAAAATGTATTCCTTTTCATTATTGAAAAATTAAAATTAGAGCAACCGCATCAAAAAATTAACATATAAATTAGTTATAACAAAGAGTTGCAAAACAATGACCCAACAATAATAACAACAACATCTACTATGCACACAAGCACACAAACGACAGCACCGAGAGGAGGCGAATCAGGGACAAAGCTTCTTGACTGCCCGAGTTGCTGACTGCGCGCTGACAATATTAAATTGTATCCTGCCAAGAAAAAGCCAAGCAATTATTGTGCTTTCCCGTTCACTTCTTAATCGCGGGGTTCGAAATGAAAAGCCGGTTTGTCATTGTTTTCAATTTGAGTGATGCTCTCGAAAGGATTGAGCGCGAATCTTCGTGTAAAATATTAACTACTTATGTATAAAATTAATGTTAACCAAATAACATTGACGGACTCGAGGAAGTGGCGACGCTGGGCCTGAAGTGTTTGCTGAAGTTTGCCAAAAGAACTCGTATTCTCAGGGATCACTACTACAACTCATAAACGGATCTGCATCTGGCATCATCTAAGGACCAATAAAGGACAATATGTGGTCATTCGTGGGCAACCAGTTATACCTCTCGAACCAAATAACAGCGATCAACAACAATGACAGATATTAAACTCATCTATTTTAGTTCGATGTAGTTTGATCATCAGAATGAATTTAGTGTTGATTGTCCATTTTTTCAATAGTGTTCCCATACATAAAAATATGTTATTGTAATCATTAGTTTTCCTAGATAACATCGATATTAAGTATATTTATTGTTCATTAAAGTCAAAAAATGTGCTCTGAGTAAATGACTTATCATAGATTTTTGCATTAGAAATGGGCGTAGGTTCATATAAAAACGAATAACACAAATGTTTGTCCCCTTTACTGAAATCGACAGGCAAACTATTAATTTCTTAGTAGATTTTCAGGGTGGATCAATAGATCCCTGGAAAAAGAAATATGGAACCTAATGTTTGTCAAAAAAGATAAATTTTGTACAACGATGTGATCATCTTAGCTCGAAACACTTTGAACCGTATATTTTCTTTAGGCCATTTCTTTATCGATGACTTTTTCTTTCGAGCCAATTTTTTATCGCCAAACCACTTCACTTTCTTCAAAAACAGAAAATAGCCTTGGGTTCAATCTGAAACTCGTTCAAGGCTGATTGAGCGAGCAATTTGTAATCTTATTTATGCAATTTCACCATCGCGACTGCGGACTTGTACCCCGGTGCGTAGTCCTGATGGAAGATAACTTTTTTCCTCGCCAAATGCGAGAAGTCAGTGGCTGCTAGGTCAGAGCTGTAACGGATGACCCATCAAATCGATGCTTTGGTCGATCAAATTCGCGGTTGTTTGAGCCGATGTGTGAGAGCGCGCATTGTCCTGGTGAAGAATGATTCGGCGTCAACGGTAATTTTTTTGTATTTCATTGAACACTTATGTCAATTAAATTGTTGGTACACTCAGAATTGACCGTTCTACATTGCTCTAACGGCACAGTTGCCTGACCAGTTTTGCCGAAGAAACAGACGACCATTTTCTTCGATGTGCTCGTCTTGGAAGACCCACACGGTCGCTTGCTGGTTTGTTTTTCGGGCTCATACGCATATATCCATGATTCGTCACCTGTCACGATCTTATAAACGTCTTTCGATCTTTCGTGCACCAATCGACACGAGCCTCTTTTGAGCGATTGCCAAATTATGCGGGATCCAACGAGAACAAATCTTTCTGACAGCTAAATATTCATGCAATATCGAATGCACGGCCATAGAACTAATACCCAAGGATGCCTCTATCTCACGGTATGTCACATGACGTTCTTTCATTATCAGTTCATGCACAGCATCGATGGTTTCTGGCACAATGACCGATTTTGGACAACTTTCACGAAATTGGTCCTGAAGCGAACGGCGACTGCGCTCGGATTCGTTAAACCAGTTATAAATTGTCTTGAGGGTTGGTGCTTCATCACCAAATGCCGAATGAAGGCGATCGAAGCACTGTTGTTGAGATAATTCACTTCGGAAATCGTAAAAAATTATTACTTGAAAATGTTCCCGAGTTAAATCCATTTTTTGACCGAGATGAATTTTTCAAGTCAGTGTTAACAACACAAACAGCGCTTAAACATCAAAATTTTCTAAGCACGTTTATGATTAAAAATTACAAACTTTTCAATGGCAATCTCAAATTTTTGGAAAACGTACTAGACCATCCCTATTGAAAAAATATAAAAGGCAGCCTACATATTATATTCTAAAAAAAGAAGTTTATTTACATTGGTGGCATCTGAATTCTCTTCTAAATATAAAAACATATTCTAGAAAGTTTTGGTTTCTGCCGTTCAGGCACTTTTTGGCCGAAACTGAAACCGAAACACTTATTTGGGCCGAAACTATGTATTTCCAACGTTTCGGTTGTTCCTTTGTCTCCGGTGTGTTGTGATGAAACCACGGCGCAAAAAATCGTTCGGATGGCGACTAAGCTTCGTCAAACACTCCTTTGAAATTGTCGAACGATTGCTTGAACGTTTGCTGTAAATTGTGAGCAAGTGCGGCACTCATTTTTCGGATAGAATTTTCTAATGACTACTGGCATGTTTACTAATTCATGTGTTTAGCTCGTAGCCGCTCCAAAGCAAAACCAACTTTTAACTCTTCTGAATGCATCGCTTTTCTCCGGTTCTGTGCTATTTTTTGTTGAGGTGTGGGCGTAGCGTTTCCCGCCCTGACAAATGGACGCGCACCAGTCGAAATTGAATTATTATACATTACCAACTGCGTTCGCATCGGCTCCTTCGAACTGTGCAAATGCTAAATATTTCAGATGCAAGAAGACACTCGACGTTTACTTTTTAAATTCTTTAAATGTTTTTATTTAAAATATTTTACTAAATTACTACACTATTTCCTTGTTGAAATTTTGCTTGTTGATGTTACTTTAATTTTGGTTAACTGTGTTCCTTTTATATTTTTACTCGTAAGTAATTTGTGTATTTGCTTTGTATGTTCTCGATTCGTTCTTTTGTTTTTGTTTTTTATTTTTTTTTAATTTCGGATGTGATGATGTTTTTTGTTGTTCGTATTTATTTACGCATTAAAGTGAATAAAATACAATAATTTATTTGTTTTTGTTGTTGCTGCTGCAATTTTCGATTTGAATGAATGAATTCTTTGTTGATTGGTTTGCAATTTATTTTATGCACTTACATATGTATGTTTGTATGTAATGCATTTGGTGTATTTACTTGCATCATGACGAGGATTATCGATTTTCACGTTAATTATTCATATAAGTGTTAATTGTGCTGTGACTTGTATAACGGTTTATGCTTCTTACGTGTATAATTTCAAAGTTGTACGCTTAACTAATAAATCTTTCAATAATTTGTGTTGTTTAGTATATAAACTCCCTTGTATTGGTTTTTCATATTTTGTTCCATGTAATGATGAAATTCTACATCTCGATCGATCTTGTAGGCTCCTGTGCCACAAACAAAACCCGAATAAAGAAATGCGAAATAGTTGAAAACAACTCAAATTGGCGACTTGCCGGTCCGTACGTGAGTGATTGGAAAATGAGTGCAAGTGATGGTTTGTTGATCAGGGGAAAGAGGGATCAGGAGGCCAGAGGTTGGAAGACAGAAACGGCTCCAGGCATTTCGGACAATCAGAAAAGCATGAACACTCAATTGCTGACTGTCGTAAGTAAAAAGACGGGGAACTCTGACTGCTGGCCTCAAACGAATGGTTGCAAAAATGAAACAAACTGAGAAGATGCGCGCAATGGATTTATTGTGCATCATTAACACATTTTCCATTAAAACAAATCATAACAATTGCACCTGTCACTGAAATCTTTCACTTGAATTGCCGCACTCAGCGTCACTCAAATTGAAATCATGCAATTGAAACAAACGCACAAAAACAACTCAAATTAATTAAATTATTATAAATATGTAAAATATCGATGACTGGCAACAAACAAAATTAACAAACCAAATGATAAAAACAAAAACCATTAATGTTTTATTTCGATTTATTTCGCATTCATAGTCATCAAAAAAATTACTCTTATTTGTAATTTTAGCATTGTTTGTTTTGTATTTCTTTGATTATTCTGCAAATGCTTTGCATGTGTGGTTGTATTTTTAATAATAGTTTGCATTATGTACTGCTTTATGTACCTATCTGTGTGTACTATATGCCGCACTGCCAATTGGAATTGCTTCCACTTTGCGGATCTGTAATTTGCGTTAATTTTTTGTCGTATTTACGCGTAAAGTTAGTTAATTCTGTATTGCGTTCGATAATTTCATTACATTAGTTTGTTCTTCGCATCGGCTGTGGATATCTGCAGAGCTCTCAATATTCGAATTTTTTAATGATTTGCTGATTTGTGCGGGTTTAACTTTAAGTTTTCACACTCACAGTGCCAACTGCAAACCACAATTTTGTCAACGTTTAGAAGCTTCCCGAATGAAATATGAAATTTATGGATACAAGCACTGCGGAAATTTTGGGCTTCAGCAACTGTCAACAAAAATTCTGCATTTGTCGGTTGCGCGCAATTTTCACATTAGTAAGTCAACTCCAAACAGTATTGAGAACAATATTGAAAATTCACTGTCGATTTCTCAAATAATAGAATCAGCTTCTTCTGAACTGCTGACCGAAAAATGTTGCATACTTTGGGGGTTTGAACTGTGCTACAGCATTATCCATTTCAGTCCACGAATATTTGATATAAAAATTTGATTTAATATTTCAAAAGAAATATTTGGAAATACTTGAAGGATCGATTTCTTCACACGGAGTTAAATAACTTTTGATATAATTTTGGGATTTTTCCTACAAAAACCATGATTCGGGTTTCTTCACTCGATTTTTTTAAATAACTTGAGATTTTGCATTAAAATCGTAGCTTCAGATTTAAAACTTGACTCAACTCTTGATTTTGTTAACTCCTGAAATTTCCGCCAAGTTACGGACCATAATTTAGGATATTCGAGATAACTTTTGATTTTCGTGTTCTTCACAACGTCGCACAGTGCTTCGAGAGTCGACAAAAGAGACATTTTGCATCGAAGATTTGATCGATGACGATCAAAATATCGAATTCCTGGACCGTTGGCAAAACAAAATGCTGCCACCAATCGATAAATCGTTTTCGCTTGAACCAATAGTTCGACTTAATTTTATTCAAAATTTATTTTGGGCGCTCGCTTTTGCTCATTTTTTTTACTTTTCCCTATTTCCATATCGGAAACAATTGCAAAACAGGAAACGCTAATATACAAACTATTCAATTCAACTTTTGAATGGGATTTCTCGTGTTATGGAATGTCAAATAACGTTATTTTCTGCCGTTTTGGCACAATTTTCCAGGAATATTTACATGACTCCTGAAATTATAACTTTACTCAACTTTTGCCTTAACCCTTTCAATCACAATGTCCAATATATTGAACTACAGCCCATACAATTCATACAGAACGGGTTTATTTTCATGTCGGAAAGGGTTAACTTGAGATTAAAAAAATGAAGAAACCGAATTTATAGCTTCCCAAGTTATATTTGACAAACTCGCCGATTTCATAACTTCTCAAGTTGTTAAAAATTATAAAACTCGCAAAAGTTTTGACTTCAACTGAGAGTGAAGAAATCGAACCTAAATTTTTTTTGCGTAAATATGAAAACTTGAATTAATGATGTGCAATCTTAACAAAAACAAGCAACTATACCATGAAACAAAGTTTCAGGTGCTGAAAGGTTATATCGGCATCGGACTAGTTTTCAATTCAAGCTTTTCGTTGTCGGTGCTGTTAACTTGCCTCAGTGAAAATTGTTTCCAATGTCTTTCAAGTGTAACCACAAAGTCAGCTCCGATGAGCCCTCGATTCACTCTGACAGAGATAACGAGCCCTCGCAATGCGCAATCCTTTAGTCTCTCAGTCGCATTGCCAATCTACATTTACTGCCATGAAGAAAATTCACATGAATGAACATTAAGAAAAATATTGGGCACTTCTAACGTGACTTCAGAGCATTTAATGAAATGTCTATGCACGCATATTCAACACCTTTTGCTGGAATATCGCCTGAGTCCTGACATCCTTGTGACCGCAGTGCACTTGAGCCTAATCGTAGAATGTATCCCAATGGCCGCAGCGGTCAAGTCTGCCAACTTATTTTGTCATCTAGTCAATAAACTAAAGTAGATACGGCGGTAATCTAAACTAAGTTTTAATGACTCGTGTTATCCGAATGCAGTTCGTTTCGTTTGCCTTGTTGTCGGTTGGTGTTGATTTTCGTTTGAGTGAAAATTCAATGCAGATATTGCAGACATGGCTTAACTTGCTTATATATTCTATACAGTTGGTGCAAGCCTTGCAGCGGCACATATTTACATACATAATGAATTAATTGTTAACTTAACGCTAAGATCACTGGAAATCAACTTTGCGTGTTGTCTTTTACTCTTTGCTCGCAACGAAAGAACGATTTGCGAATTGTGTCGCGCCGCTTGTGTCGTCACAAATCGCGTGTGTAGTGGTGTGGGTCTGCCTAAATACTCGCTATGTACAAATTAAAAAACTATTCAATTGAGTTTAAATTAAATTAACACAAAATGTACAATTTACAAAATGCTTCTGCTGAATACACGTAGCTCGATTGGTAGATTTGCAGCGCCTCTTGCCTGCGCGACCGACCTCGTTGGCGCAACCGAAACGCCGAATCGAATTAAAGCTAAACTAATGCAACGAATCAAATTTGGGGGTTGACGACATAGTTGGCTCGCGCTGCGCCTACGGCCGCACAAATGAACACATCTCAAAGCTGTTCGGGTGCTCGTAGGCGCACTCGTACTTGTCGTAGTACGCGCTTTTGCCTCCGCCGCACCCCTTCAGTGTGTATCAGTGATAGCGTCGCAGGCTGCCGTTGTTGTTGTTGTTGTTGATGCCATTGTTTAGTATGGCGACGCCGTTGCCAACCGTTGCGACTATTCCACCATTGGTGGCCAACTGCTGGCAGTTGTTGTTATTGTTGTTGCTGTACGATCGATGTCCAATGGTGTTGTTGGGGTTGTTCGCGTTGGTGTGCATCGTGGGCGGCAGCAGGGCGCTGCCGCAGCTGCCGTTGCGCATGGGCAGTGCCGGGGGCGGCGGTGTGGGCGTGGGACTGGGTGGTAGATCGTGGTCCAGCGGCAGCGAGTAGTGCGAGTTGTTGTGTATGTAGTTGCCGTCCGCGGACGGGTGCGACCGCTCACCCAGGGCGCTGCCGATGGTGTTATGCTGGCCGAAGCCGTGTTGGTTGTGGTTGAAGTGGTCTTGTGTGAGCCGGATGTAGCGGTCGGCGGTGGCGGACTTGTGCTGGCCACCGTTGGCAAGGTGCTGGCTGTAGTGGTCCTGCGAGAGGGTGCTCTCCTGATGCTGGTGGGCGCCGTATCGGGGCAGCGACGAGAGCGAGTGCGGCTTTCCGTTGGCCATCTTGCGCACGTCCTGCTGTGAGTGATAGTTGGCGGCAGACGTGGGCGGAGCGGCGGTGGTGTTGTTAGTCATTAGTTGTATTTGGTTGAGGGGCCCGAAGGGCGACTGCATGCCGGCCAGTCCATCACTGAGCAGAGTCGCTGCGGTTGGTACCTTCAGCTGCTGCAGGGTGTTTGTGTTTCCATTCGCATTCGAGGCACCCCAACCTCGATGTGGAGGTGGGGGCGGGGCTTCTAGCTATAGCTCGGTGACTGGGATCGGGCGAGTGCCCATGTACTGTGTCTGGTTGACGTTGTAGTTGCTGCTCGTGTAGGGCGCAGTTTGATGGATACTGAGGCTGCACGGGTGCTGCTGCCGCGTCATGTACTCCTCATCGGAGAATGTCTTCTGGTACTCGCGCTCCTTGCGCCCCAGTGCGGAGTTGCCCCAGCGACCCTTTAGCAGCTCGCGTATTCGACGTCGGCAGCCATAGATCAGGAGCGACAGAATGGTTATGACGGCGGTCGTGACCACGAGCAGCACAACAATGAGTGCCTGCTGTTGCGGGTCGTCGTGTGTGCAGCCGAGGACCGCGGGCGAGAGATGGTTGAGCGACTTTTCGCGCAGAAGCTCGGGGAAGGCGCACACCACGTTCGAGACCTGGTCGCTCGAGGCGTTCTTCGAGACGAGCAAGTTGCGCAGCCATAGCACACGACAGTCGCACACGATCGGATTGTCGGAGAGATCCAGCGTCTGTAGGTCGGACCACGGGAACAGGCCTTCGGCCAGTGTGTTGATATTGTCCTCTTTCAGAATGACGTGGCGCAGATGTGGCAAGCCGCCGAATGCATTCTCTTGTACCTCGTTAAGCATTTTGTTTGACGACAAGTTGAGATACTCCAGGTTGGTGTTGGTGGTGAGTGCACCATTCTCCAAACGCCGCAGTCGCTGCGCGCCGGTCACCTCCAGGCGTCGCAAATTCTTCAGTCCTGCGAACGCACCGTTCGCAATGACCTCAAAGTCGTTCTGACCCAGCAACAGCTCTTCCAGGCGCTCCAGTTGACTAAGCGCTGCAGTGGGCACGCTCTGCAGTCGATTATCGGCGAGATCCAAATAACGCAAGCCCTGCAGCCCCTTAAGAGCCTCCGATGATATGTTGTGCAGGCCGGCGCCGCGCAAATCCAGCCGCGTCAGTCCCTTCAAGTCCTCGAATGCGCCGCCCGGTATGGAGGTGAAGGAGTTCGTGCCCAGGTACAGCTCGGCCAGACTGGGCATTGCCTTGAAGGTGGTAGGCGCGGGCACCGTAGTCAGCGTGTTGTCGTCGAGGTAGAGCGTTCGCAGGTTCACCATGCCATCGAAGGCGTGCGGATCAATGCGGTTGATGCGATTCTGGCCCAGATTCAGCTCCTCGATCTTGCTCGTGGGCGAGAAGGTGCCTTGCTCCAGTTCGGCGAGCAGGTTGCCGCGCAAATTCAACACCGTCACCGACATGAGGCCGATAAAGGTCTTGTTGCTGATCTGGCCGATTTTGTTGTGGTTGAGGTGCAGCTCCTGCAGCTTCTTCTGGAAGGCGAACGTGCGCTGCGGAATGGTCACCAGGTCGTTGTACGACAGGTCGAGGAATTTCAGTTCGGCGTAGAACTGAATCGACGAGTCGATGGTCTTGATTTTGTTGTTCTTAATCACCAGCCGCTGTATGGACGGGTTGAGTGCGATGGGCAGCACATCGAGCGTGCCCTCGCCGCACTTCACCACCAGCGTGTCGTCGTCGCACTGGCAGCCGTTGGGGCAATTTGCCAGCCCATTTGCTGGTGCAACGAGCGCGGCCGCGAGCAGCCAAATTGCAGCGGTAATTGCCGATGGCAAACGGAGCGATGCAGCGTTTGCCGCTGGCAACAATTGTTGACGCCGCGGTCGACTTGTAGCCAGTGTAATTGTTGTTCTCTTCGCTGGGCTCATTGTGCTGCTTTCGTTCGTTTGTTTGTGGGTTTTGTATTCAGTTCAGCAATGCTGGGCCAACTAAGTGCCGAGTATTGTTGCGGCTGTTAAGTTTTGGTTAGATTGGAGATTTTCTGTTATCGATTAGCAGCCGCCAAGAGCCTCCGTGGAGGCGAGAGTGGCATTCGTGAGGTTGCACTGACCGTTGAGTAAGCTGAAACGAAGAAGAGGTGAAATTATGTTAGAACACTGAACATTTAAAGGCGCTCAATGTGGTTAAATAACGAAAGTGCGTTGGAAGCGAAAGCGTTGCAAGGCGTTTGGTTGCGAGCGACAACCAGACTGGGCACAGAGATGCCAGATTTTTATGTTTTTAAATATGAAATTAAAAAAAAATAAGTATAATTTTTGTAATTCAAACAATTCATGAAGCAGAACGCCATGACTCATTAGAAATAAATTGGTATTCGGTTCATTTGGCCCGCACACCGCGGTGTGGAATGGTCTCCCTGCGAATATTTTCCCCCAGCACTTATGATTTCGATGGGTTCAAGGCAAGAGTCCATAACCACTTCTCTCTTAACCCTATTTCCTCACCTTATATATCCTACCTGAAGCAACGCAATGCCTCGCAGTAATAGGGGTCATCCCCTGCGCGTTTGTTCGAGTTGAAAAAAAACAACTTTTATTTCTGTTTATGAAGTTATATCTCAATCCCGGTAGAAGAACATATTTACTCGGGACGTGGCATCTAGATTCAATTAGTATTCCAATTAGGAGATAATGCAACTTTGTTAGTACTTATTTCCTCCATTTCCTATATTTTCCATTCACGCAAGCAACTTTAAAATTTAAGTGCAAGTCGGAAAAGAGAAAACTTGACGCTTCTCTCTTATGGGACAACATAAAAAGCTACGAAAATAAATAACATTTACAAGCAGCAGAAGTGAGCTGGCGGCAGGAAAATGTGCGGCGACAGCACGAACGTGCCGTGCCTGGCAACAACAACGTGTCGTGTCGTGTGTGGCGTGTTGTGAGCGAGTGTTGGCAGAGTAAAAATCAGCCTCATTAAATATTTCATAACAAAATAAATGAAGTCACTCCGACTTTTGACTATAAATTCGCCACTCATTTAAATCTTTATCAAAAGTTTTCATTATTTTAAAAATGCATGTATATTTAAATATTCCCAGAGGCTGTGCAGAGGACTGCAGATTGCACACACACACACACATGCACACACGCTGCCACGGACGGAAAGTGTATGCCATGTATGTACTTTGGCACATCGCACGACGACTCGCTGCTGGCGGCCGCTCAAAGTGGCATTTGCATCCTTTTGCAGGCGTTGCCTTTCGTCCTCCGCCGACACGAGCCCGACACTTACACATGCCCGGCCAGGCCGGGCTGAGGCTGTGTGCAGCAGCAACCGTTGGTCGGTTCACGCGGAGATGGCTGAATGTGTGGCGCTGCTCCCAGAGAAGCTCTTTAGCAATTTAAATTTGTTGTTGTTTGCTATCTAGACACATCTTCATTCAAACAAATTTTACATAATAAATAAGTACAACAATGTCTAGGCGACTTGTACGGTTTGGCGTGCGGCGCGAAGATGGAGGCGGGGCGGGGCAAGGCGCAAGCACCACAACACCACGCAGTGCTGTTGTCAGAAAAAAGATGTGAGTAAATAAAAGAAAACACACCGAAGAAGACAGACAAGAAGTCAGTGGGAGTGCACGGAGACGAGCAAGTTTGCCCGCAAAACAACAACCGGCAACGTAAGCGATGCGGTGTTTTGCTGTGGACGGGGATGGGGCAACATTATATCCTTGCGGCCTAGATTGTTGCGCCACCTACTCTGTTTTTCGCACCGACTTTATCGCGCCTGGCAGCCAGTTGGCAGTATGCCACCTCGCCCCGCCCACCGGCAGCGGACCACCATATCGTTTTGCTGTGGGTTATGGCGCGCTGTAAAAATGTGGATTTCCTATGTTGGCACACGCTGACACCCAGCAAAACAATGGAGTGTGTCGCCTCCGCTTTCCGACGTAACCTTAGCGGCGCGCTCGCCAGCAAACACGTGGCGGGCGGGCGTGGTGTGGTATGGTAAGAGGGATTTTAAAATGTTCGGTGATATGAAGGAAATTTCTTCCTTCCGGGGTCTGTGTGTGTGTGTGCGAAATAACACAAAACACACACACGCGAAGCCACACACTTATGGGAGGTTGTGAAAATTTTTATGGAAAAACGTACAAATGGGGCTGCCAAATGCTCGTCCAACAAGTTGGTTATGGCAAATGTATGATAATGATGCCTTTTTGCGGGCGGCTGCGACTGATTGCGCTGGCTGCCGGAGTGGCCCGGCCCGGCCCGGCCCCGCTGCCGTCGCCCGAGTTGTTCGAGCCGTTCGAGTTGCGACATTGCTCCCGGGTGTTTGTGTAATATTTACATAATAAAAACCGAACGAAAAGGATATGCGCCCGAAAATGGAGCGGTCGGGCTGGCGCATTGGCCACATTGGCGCGCTGGCGAAGAATGCCGTCAGTTTAAAATATCCATTTACGAACATACTTACTCACAAGGATTAATATTTCCACAGCGCTTCGGGGCCTGTGCGGCATACTCGACATACGACGGCAAGCGGACGGCAACAACATCGACGATGATAACGCAAATACAAGAAAATGAAACGGCCTCGAGTGGCGGCGGCATTCAAGACCACTCATGCACGCACATATGTACGTTTATTTACAGTTTTCGACGCATTGCGCCACCTCCACCCCCACTCCAACACTTCGTGCGGGATTTATTTATCGCACATATAGCGCCTGCTGGCCATGACCAATGTGGTTGTTGTTGTTGTTATTGTTGTTGAAATGAAATACGTTCAATTATGCGACTTTAAAATGTTTGGCCTAAAGCGGAAACGTTGGAGTGGAGTCGAACAATGGGATCCGCTGGCTTTTTTAATGCGAAACAAATGCAAAGAACTAATCGCAAACCTGGGATGCTATCAAAATTAAAAAATGTTATTTGAGCTATAAAACAACCAACTTGTGCTCAGTTTAAATGTTTGGCAAATGCTGAATTTGATTCCTCAAAATTTTAAAATATTTCAGTGCGACACATTTTGTGCTCAATTGTTTGAATTTACTTTTGAAATATCAAATTTAAGTAAAACATTTTTTTGCATGTTTAACTTTTTTTTATATTTAACTATTTCGGTCTTACAATTGAAAGTGATTTCCCAGTGCTTTTTACACATTAAATAAAATTTGCGAAAATGAAATTGTTGAGCGTTGTACACATTTCGTTTTCTCTTTCTCACTGTTATTCGTTTTCCATTTAATATATTGAAATTTTCCAGAAACATGAAGTGAAAAGGTTGATTGAGTTGGTTGACAATTGCCTACGGCCAATAACTCATGTTAACGCAATTCAAAATCAATTTTTAAAGTCATTGTCGCATGTCGCAAATTGGCTTTGATAGCTCATTTACTCATATTTGGAGTAAAGAGACAAGTATGACAAAGAACTTGAACTGCTGTGGCTTTTACTTGGTGTACGAATAGTGTTGGACCATTTCTCGCAAGTTTTTTGAAACATTTTGCTCTCCGATTCTGATTACAAAGTAGATAACTTTAAGATTGCAAATATGTATTACTAACAAAAACAATTGTCCTATGATCTAAACAAACATATTTATAATAATGTATATAAATGTATATTCAGAGGTAAAATTGCTGTGGCGCACACACAAATACAAACAAAATGCTGGTACAAGATATGGTTTTAAATGAGTGAAATGAATTGAGGTCAAAAATTTTATGCATTTTTTATGTTTACTTCTAAACGGAGTGTGATTCATACGAAAAAAACTTGCATTTATTTCTTTCTTAACTTTTTGCATTTATCTTAAAAACGAAGACATTTTATGATATTTGTATACTAAGTCTTTAGTTTCTCCAAACGCTTTTTATACGCTCAATCAATTTCTGTAGAATTTAATTCTTGTTTATCAGAAAAGCATCTTCTCTCATATGATAACCCGCTTTTTTAAACTGGTATAACTTATCTATTTATTTATAAACATATAATTATTTTCCTGACTGACTGACTAACTGATTCTTCATCGCCCAATCCAAACCGCTAAGGCGTTTTATGAAGAACCTCGATTTAACCCACTCGAGACGACGATTTTTTTCGAACACGGTCCCCAGGAGCGAAATTTTGTTTCTTTGTATTGTACATGTAAGAAAGGCTTCAGATAGTTTTCAGATTTTTTTGGTACACAGTAAAACCAATGCCAAATTTTGTTTTCCTGTACTTTACAGATTTCATTAGTTCAAAATAACAGATAATTGCACATTACTGTTATTGCACACACGGTGTGCAGGTTGTCTTATAGCCTCGGAAATCCATTGTACACACGGTGTGCAATCGGTCTCGAATGGGTTAATGGACCTATTGTTTGCAAACTTCAAAACAAAAATAATTTGACCGTATTTATAAATTTTTCGAAAATCTAAATTTAACGGGGTCAACAATGATTTAAGAGAAGAACATGAACCTTTTTTATATTCGAAATGTAACCGGGTGAACCAAGGAACAAAAGTTTGTGTAAAGAAATAGGATTTTTTGGTGAAAGTACTTCAAATGTGAAATCATTTTACATGTGTTTTTCAATTTTTTAAAATCGAAAACTGACGGCGTCAACGATGGGTTAAGTGTTGGTTTAGAGTAACTGTGAATGAGTAACATGAATTGATGGGCCTATTGACTTCAAACTTAGTGAAAACACTTGAAATCAAAAACAATTTAGACACATAAGTATTTCTTTATATTTTTTTTTAATCAAAATCTTACGGGACAACGATGGGTTAAATAATGTTTAATTACATTGTAAGCAGAAATATAATTTAATGGATTTTTTTTACTTCAATAAATGAAGAAAATTGAAAATCTAAATCTGACGGCATCAATGATGGGTTAAGAGTTAGTACGAGGAAACATGATTTAATGCGCCAATTGACTTAAAATATGGTGAAAGTACTTAAAATGTGAAATAATTCGATAAGTATTTTTCATAAAAATCTAACGAGGTCAACAAAGGGTTAAGACAAAATTTATTTATTGTGTCCATTGACTTCAAATTTGCATGTAAAACCACGGGACCCTGCTGGTAGTTCATATTAAGCTAACTTTGAATCGAGACAAATAACGAGCTGATTTTATAATTTTCCAAGGTCTTTAATGTATTTAGAAGGATGTTGCACTGTCTTTATGAATTCGGATTATGAAGAGAAAATAAATGATTAATAAATTATGAGCTCTATTTTGCTCCCTACTGTATTTTCTTGTGTATTTTTATATACAAAATAGAAGTAATAACACTCATTGCACGATTTGTTTAACTCGTCAACTCGACTCGAACTCAACTCAAATAATGATCATGAGAAACTCAAGGTTTATAAAATAAAGGTTACGCCACTCGCCATGTTGTGACGTAGAATGAGCAATTCGTAGTGTTGCCATATTTATATACTTTTTATTCGTATTTTATATATGTTACCTTGCCTCTGAGCTTTAAGCGTTAAAAGTCTTGAAATGGTGTTCCAAAGTATCAACGGCGATGGACTGTTAGCTGCACCTTGTTATTTGCAGCAGCACATTGAAGAATCGCAACACATTTCTTGCAGTGATAATGTTGAAAAAAAAAATTTTCGATCAAAAATGTATTTTCGAATACGCAGCCTGAATGCTCAAATGCGAGACAACTCTTGCATTAAAAGGCGTAAACTAAAAAAAATTTTAAAATAATTCCATATGCATGTATACATATTTCAACTTTCTTAATTTGTACTGTATGGCAACTACCTTTTTTCGGGTTTGTTTACATTTTCTAGCATTTTACAAGCTCGACCAATCAGAGCTCGCTTCTGTGTGACGTCACACGAGCACAACACATTTTTTGACGTCTAAGTGGCGGGACCTTTGTTCTATAGACCTTGTGAGAAACTGCTGTTTTAATGAAATTTTCACTTTCGACATGAACTGACGGCTATAAATTCTGCTTTAAAAGCGATTTTCGATCACAAATCGAGCCAACGCGTTTGCAGCAATTTGCTTGTCGAAACGACATAGAGGGACGGGGAACATGCGCGCAAGTGTTGCACCGACAGGAGGAATTCGTCGCCGTGTCGAGCTGTTGGCAAGTGCGGAAACATGTGTGCGCCACGTCCCACACGCGCGATGCGTTCGGTTTCTTCATTTCAATAAAATCACATTTTGGCCGCCGAAGACGAAGGCGATGCGATGGCGATGGCGTTGCACCAGACGTTGCGTTGGCTTGTTGTCGTAACGGCGCGGCGGTTGTTGTTGTTGTTGGCTGCTGTCAGTTGGCTCCTCATTCGCTCGCGTTCGCCATTTTCCACGCTGCGTCCTAATTCTCGATATTGCCGCATGTTCTGCAGCGCAATGTTGAACTTGAATTGAAATGGTTTGGCTGGCAAATATTTGCGCAGGACACAAACGCAGCTGGAGCGCGGCGACGGGACAGACGAGTCGCGTGCGCAAAGACAGATAAATGCGGCAGCTACATCATGCCACGCGCAAGCACGAAATATTGCAGACAATATGTTAACGCGCTTAGACGAAATTGGCAAATAAATAACGCCGGCGAAGCGCATTGCACGAGATGAATAGACGAGACGGACTTGCCGATTCGGTGCGAGTACAATTGTCACGTGGCATTGGCGGCGGACGGCGGAGGCAGGGAGTGGCGAAGCGGATGGATGAGGCGAAGAGACGAAGAGGGCAAATGGAAAATGCATTCGAAATGCGAAATTCGGCAAAAACGGATTTTGAATGCGGAAATTTTACATTACTCTCTCGTTGCTATGAGCTGGGGGAGGGTAATGAAAAGCGACTGAGAAAGACTGACAATGCAGCACACAATTAAGTGCAGATATCTAAAAAATACAGTAAACGCTCATACATTTGAATCACTTTGTACAAAGGGTAGTTCGAGTTTGCGAAATTGTCGAATTTCTGGACTTTTTTAATTTATGTAAAAAGTCTTAAAAATATTGAAACGACCTCTCATAACTTGAATGTGATGCCATTTTTTTCTTTACATTTACAAAAAATTTAATGCATTTTATTCGCATACAAATTTTTTTATTAATTGCTTAAAATTCCCATATAATCTATAAATCCATAGCTAAGCGATTTGCTTAAACAATTTCATGAAACTTTTTATAGATTTTATTTTTACCTTTCAAAGTCAAAAAGTTGTTTAAGTTTATGTGACATTTAGATATTTTTTTTTACTTTTTAATAGAAACTGAGCCAAATGTTTGCATACATAATCATATATGAGGTTCGAATATCTGGAAGATTCGAATTTGTGAGAGTTCGAACTTGTGAGCGTCTACTGTATTGTGAATACAGTCGTGTCTAGATATAGTGAACTAATTATTGCAAGGCCTGTTCACAGTATCGAGGTTGTTCACTATATCAAGGTTAACATTTTCGTTCAAAAACTAGTTTTATTTGCCCAAAATACACTTTTTGTTTTTTGCTTGAAATTAATTCCAAAATTTTGTTCTTCAATAAAGGCTCCATGTCCAAATTTATGTATTCAATATATCGAGGTATTCACTATATAGGGTGTTTACTATACCCAGACACGACTGTAGACTGAAAATATTAAACCCTATAATTATCGGCTCGTCTGTAGTAAGTAAGAACGGTCTTGGACTACGACAATAAAAACGAGAAAATTGTGAGTAAACTAGGGGAGCCTACGGTTTGAACTTGGTGGTGCCACGCCTCCTTTATGCAATGCCCAATCTATTCCTCCAGTCGAAAGGACCCAGTGGAAGGTGACCCAGCTTTATTGATGTGCGAATTGTAGTTCCAAAGTTACGCGGAATGTTAGAGCCACAAACAATTTGCCACGCCCCTTGTCCAATGCTCACACAATTTTACTAGTAGAATGACACATCTATGGGACGACGGTATATAAAATTTCAATGCTGTGCGACAGATGTTTAGAAACTATTCCACATTAAATATTTGCCATGCCCCCTCGTCCAATATCAAACCTCATCCTCCTGTCGAAGGACCCGTGTAAATCGTAAGCCTGTGCCAAATGTTACTGGTGTGTGTGTGAAAAGTGCCATGCCCCTTGTCCAACGCTTTTGAAAATTTACCAGTGAAACGACACTCCTGGATCTGTATAAAATTTTAATGCCGCCCGACCTATAATTCCGAAGATATTCCATATTAAAAATTTAGATTTTGTGGGAGGTATCACGCCCACCTTTTGGGTCATATTTAGTTAAAGATTTTTGAGTTTGGTTTTTGAGTTTTAGTGTCGTGTGACCAATAAACAAACAAACAAATATTCATTTGTATATAAGGATACATAGATTTTGTCTCATTACAACATTTATTAAAGCCCTTTTTGTTTATTAAAGCTGCGTTGCAATGAACAAATTAAATTATAGTAACTCATATCGGGGCCCAAAGTTTGATGAATCGAACAGTAAATTTTAGCATTTTCCATAATTTTTGTTTTTGATCTTTTTTAAACTTTAAACGCGAAAGTTATTTTGTATAATATGGGATAAATATTTTCATTTCTTACACCTCTTCCCAGTTGTAGGAATTCCCCAAGCAAAAGGTAATTTTTGACATAATTTCAAAAGCATCGAAAAACATTAAGAAACAATATTATTTACAAAAGTAACTATGTAGTCCTGTTAAAAATGTATCATACTCTTAAAAACATATTTACACTTTTCGATTAAAACCAATATTGTAGCGAGAATATGTATTTATAGTTGGGTGTTCGATTAATCAAATATCTCGAAAACAAAAAATTTTTTCGACCCCAAATTTAAATTGTCCGACCGCATTTAACCTTAAAAAAAACTGTTTCATTCGAATATTGACAAAAAAAATCGCTGGGCTTATATGGGTTAAAGCAAATACGGACTTTTCAAAAAAAATTCTTTCAAATATTTGATTTCTAATACATCATTGACAATTGGAACTTGGAATCTCCTTTTGTTTATCGCTCCCAAACCCTGCGTACTGAACTTGGCTCCACACGTTCGGGTAAAAAATTGTCTAACGCAAGTTAAGTAGTTAAATAGTTAACGAAAGCGTAAAATCGTTGTCGAAACAATGAATGACGCAGTTGATGTAAAAGTAGTTATTGTTGGCTCAAAGTTTGAAATTTACTTTCCAAAAGTGGTCTCGACTACTTATTATGTAAAAAATTATTGCATCGAGTGTGTTAAATTTGTATAAAATATCTTGCAACGCTTCAAGTATTTAACTGGCTGGACAAACTCCACACAATCGCTTAACAAAACAAAACGAAAAACGGACAAAAGTTTGAAAAATGCATAAAATCAGAAACAATCATTTATATCGCAATTTCATTTAGCAGAAAAAAGTTTTTGGCACTTTTTCAACAATTGCGAGCACAAGCAAAACTCACACACGAGCACAACATAGCGAGAGCTTTTATGGCCAGGCGAGGCCGTTAGAATTCGGCAATTGCATAGTTACAGCTGCAGCAACGGGAACGGCAGCCGCAGCGGCAGCACAACGTTCTGGCTGTTGCCAACTAAACAAACCCAAACTGCTGGAAAACTCACCCAGCAGACAAAAACTCTTTCACAGCGAACAACTCGACAATTGAATGCCAGACGAGCGGCAATATGGCAAAAAGACAACATGCAACACACACATGTACATTTATATACTTATTTATGTACTTGTGCATGTGCGTATTTGTGCGATACGAATATAATTACATACGAGTATATATATACCTATATATGTGGTATATACACTTGGATTATATGTGGATAAGTCCACATACATATCTATGTATGATACACATTACATTGCACGGACCATGTATGTGTGTGTGCTTGTGTTTTGGTATGAAATTGCACTGCCCAAAAAGGGCAGCGCCGCTGCGAGATGGCGCTTAAAAAATTAAATCAACTTTAAGCAGCAATTTGCCGTAATAGTCAGACTGTCAGAGGGCACAACCTCCGTCCTAGGCGTTGCTTTCTTCCTTCGGCTTTTATCGCTTTATTACCGCAGAATTTCATAGAGACGAAAACACACCCACGTCAACGAAGGGAGCAGAGGACGAAAGTTTCGCATATCTTGTTGCGTGGCCGTAAAAGTGACGCAGAGCAATCAGCTGAACGTCGCACTAGCAGCGTTACTTAAATTTAAACGTCGCCGTTCGCAGCGCAATTTTTACTGCATTCTCAGAGCCGCCAAGAAAAAAGCCACCTCGCGTCTTCCTGTTGTCTAAGTTACGCGGCAAGCGGGCAAAAGTGAATTCAAGGTCACGACAACTCGTAGTTGTCTGGAGACAGGCAAAAGTTCCACAGTGCCTTCAAGTGGCCACATTTTCTTCAGATGTTTGTGTGTGTGAGGGAATTTTGTTGCTGTGTTTGCGTTGCCGCAGCACGAAGCCAACAGCACTCAATAAATCTTTCTCATTGATCCTTGAAACTACGAATAGGATTTCGCTCTACACAAATACGGTAAACACAAGTTTGGTGTTTGGGGGCGGTGGGGGGGAAGTAGAGCACGCCGCACTTGCGCCCCATTGTCTACACGCAGCGATCTGTCGAACAACTATGTAGAGAGCGTCGATTTACTAACTTCTAACATCAGCTGCGTGTTGTTTACATGCTCGCTACATCCGTTTTCTACATACAGGTCTACCAGCGGGGCGTAGACAATTCACGCAAGTAGCCGCCGTCACCGTCTGCTGTCACTTTTATGTGGTGGCAAATTTCGTAGTCTTCATAATGGCGGCGCTGGCGACGTCGTTCGCGTCGCCATGTTGTCCCATGGCACCGCAACTGCGAGCACCGACATATAGAGCATAAAATTTTAGCTCAATAAAACTGCCAGCTACTTGATGTGTGTGTTGCTGGCACTTGCCGGCAACGAGCAACGCCAGGCGACGGCGCGGAGCGGGCGATTATTGCGGCTTCTAGCCGGAGTTTTGGCTGAAATATTCAAACGTTATTACGACCTTGGCGATGCCAAAGAGTCGGCGGCCATCGGACGCGTCTGCGAGCCGAGTGTTTTCTTCTTCTTCTTTGTTTCTCATAAATTATTGCGGGCTGATTTTTATGTCAACAAGTTTGCGTGTTGTGTAAACGATGGAATATGGAAGCTGCACAGTGCGGACAGACAGACGCGTGCAACAGTCGCGTCGCATGGCAATGGGCCAGCGGCTTTTTAATACCGATTTAAGAGGAATTGGCCGAAAAAAAGTGGTGCACATTCTCACCTGCGGTCCATTTGTGCAGACACGGCGACGCACCGCAAAAAGTCCAACAACGATCAAATGCACTGCTGGGTGGCACGTTGCCGCAGCAACACCGAACGTCGACAGCCACCTCACCTATGCGCACAAACGGAATAAATCTTTTGAAATCGCGCACAAATCCAACAGCAACAAACAGAGTTCAATGTAAACGGGCCTAGAATGTGCAGCCCAAAACAAAGGCCAAAGCGTAACGAGCAACAAAAAGGAACAACAAAAACTCAAAGTGAAGTAAATTTAGTGCACTCCAAATTCTGTTCCTATGCCTGGATAGCATGTTGTATGTATGTATGTCAGTACATACATACATATTTATGTATGAGGCCGGCTGCAAGCGTGCACGTTGCACAGTGATGCAGACTTGGAATCTTGACGGGCTAAACGGCAGCCGAACTAAGCACTTGGCAGAGAGTAGTGGGTTGGAAGGATATCCCAGATAAAACTTTGGTTTTTCAACAGTTTTGTAAATCATTGGCACAATCTTTCAGAATGGAATAAATATCCTGAAAATCAGAACCTATCAGTCGTTTCAAATAGATTCCAAATACATTGAGAAAGTTGTCTTTGCACAATTACATAAATGCTTCTACATCAAAGGATATTAACTCTTATAATAATATTTTAATTACATAACCATTTTCATTTTTGGAGTAGAGGAAGTACTTCTCAAAACCGTCTTGAATGACTAATTATTTTATAAATTAATCGAAGCCTGACTTGGTGCATTTGAAGTTAATCGAGTTAACGAGGTCCAAGTCTGTGTGCTAGAGTTGCCAGATACCTAAAATGACTTTCTCCTAAATCTTAAAAAAAATACTGAAATTTTCTCCCAAAAGTTAAAAACCTCCTAAATTTTTTTTTAATAATTTGCGTCATTTTAAAGAAATTAAATTTCTCATAAAAAATAAAAATATAAGGGAGAGGGCTGGGGTGTGAACCGGGTTTTGTTTTTTGGCTCTAACTTTTCACAGAATAAAGATATCGAAAAATCGAAGATACCGTTAGACAGGTAAATATAAAGCGCAAATTTGTTGTGAAGACAGATTACCGTTTTGATTAACATTTAACTCTCTACGTCCAATTTTCTAAGGACGTGATTTTTCGCTTTTCCAAAAAAGTGGCTGGGTTGTGAACCATCTGGCAAATCGCAATTGAAGTCGGAAAATACGAAGAAAACACCCATAATTTTGAAATAAGTTGAAAATTTATTTAATCAGGAAGGCTCAAGAGGTGAAAAAAAGTTATAATGACGCCAATTAGGCCAAAAAATCGCAATGAATGCAAGTGCTCAATTTTTGTTTTTTTCATCCTAATCGGTGTCGCAATATTTGCATATGAAATACGAACGCGTTCTCGCATTGGCCCACCTCAAATGAACTCAACGAAATCGAGTGACATTACATAAAATTACTTTATTTTAATAAATCCGGCGATATTTGACCGTCCTAGTGCAAATGTAGTACGAAAAACAGGTGGTTCATAACCCAGCCACCTCAGTGGTTCACAGCCCAACAACGATGCCATTTTGGAAACTTTTAAAATAACGACACTTCTAATCATAATTCCACATAAACAAATATTACATCGTAAAATAGAATCAAAACACTAAATAAACATGTATTACACAGACCTTTTTGCAATAAGCTCAGTCACTTGGATAGCACTTTAAAAAAAGCCAACAAGTTTTCGCAGTCGATTTTCAAACACGATGTCTTTCAAACTCGATTGCTGCCACAAGCAATACGTGTTTGTACTTTGGTGTAACCACAAAAGCAGAGTAATATCATAAGACAAATTTGACAGTTGAAAGATTGGCGATATGTCAATTAGGGAAAGAAAAAACGGCAATGGTTCACACCCCAGCCTGGTTCACAACCCAGCCCTCTCCCTTACACATATATTTTTTTTAATGCAGACTCTTTTTATTTGTCTTCAGCTTGGCAAAAAAAACTAAAAAACAAAACATAAGTGTAACAAATGAATTAAATAAAACGTGCCATTTTTGGCGGCATTTCATTGTGACAGCAATAAGTGAGAACGAGATAGATCGAGCTAACATATTGTAAGCTTAAAAATGTTTAACACAAGATGCTTTGACTATTAAAATAGTTGCAAAAATATGTTTTGTTGCCAGTGCTCTCATCATACATACTTCATACATCATAGTCTGTAAGGATGAGAATACTCTAGACTGAATAAACATAAACATAAAACATCATACTTCCTTATACAAAAATCACCTAAAAATCCACTAAGGATCAAAAAATCCCCTAACATAAAATATGAATCTCCTAAACTTTCTACTAAACAATTCTTCCTTCTAAAAATTCTCCTAAAAGGCCAAGAATCTCCTAAATCTAGAAGGAAATTTCCTGATCTGGCAACACTGCTGTGTGTCAGTGTAATTTTGAGAAATGGATCAGCCAAAAAGTCGTTTTAGTTGGGGCTATGTGAAGTTTTTGTCATGCTTTGTCAATAAAGTGGGCGGGACTCAGAATGAGTTCATTGAGACCGTGCATGGCTTCCTGAAAGCAAAATGTTCCGCTACTTTTACTACCTTTTCAAGTTAAAGTGAAATTTGCTCCTATTTAAGTTTATCCCTATTTTGTAGCGAAATTGCATGTGGGCACTTAAACCTTGGAAGGAAGGTTGGATTGGCGAGGCATTTTTGTGTTCATATAATAAGAATTCTTCATATTCTTCATTAGTTGTTATCAGAACTAAGCAGTTTATGTGAGAAAATTACAAAACAAAGAGTTGTCTCATTTACTCAAACATGATTTTTTCGTCGAGTTGGAGACACTTCAAGGACGACTGGACGATTTTCATCATTTGGTCCCACAATGCAATGCATTTTTTACTTCCGTGTGCATTTCGTTTATATTCTCGGTCGGATTTAACATGAAAGAAATGCTTTTTAAGCACCGCCACGATGTTGGGAAAATGTATGCATGTACGAGTACACACACACACATTCACACAGTCACACAAACCGACAGCTACGGCAAGTGAGGCCATTTTTACAAGACACCAGTTAAGTGCGCCTGAAATTTATGCGAGGAATGCAATATGCGCGCCACAACAACTCGAAGCGGCAGTTGCGACGGCTGCAAAAACGTCGACAGCAATGCACTCTACACATGATTTTTTTTCGTCCATTTCTCTTTGCATCATTTTGCTGCAATTTACGCCAAATGGAAATTTTGCGAAACCTACAAGCGGAAAGGAGGCGGACATAAAAACAAAAACAGCAAAAGTGAGCAGTTTGCAAGCGCTCAGACATGTGTGAGATTGTATGGAATTTAATGTTATGCAAAGCTATTTTTAATAAAATTTTAATTGACGCAAAAGAATTTAATTACATTAATTGCGATGTGCACACTTTTAGTTGAGGAATTCGCAGCTTCAAATGGGGGATTTGGACTATGATTTTCAACGTGTTCATTATGGAATAGTTTGAATTTATTTCAAGTATGTGGGTTTATGAATATTTAGGTAAACACATGTAGTTATAGTCATACTTATGTATGTGTGTATGTATTTATGGTGTAGACTGCACAGCGCACATCAACTCATTAAACGTTTTTTCGCATGGCAAACAATGCGTAATGCGTATTACGAGTTTTTTTTATTTGTATAAATTAGCAAATATAGTGAAAGACGCCTACACATATAAAATGAATTGATAATTTAAAATAAAACTGTGCAATAATTAAAGAGGTGCAATGAGGTCAAGAAGAACGTTTGATTTGAATGGAAGGAGGAAGAGGTCCTTAAATTAATTTAAAATTACCGAAACACTAAAACCCTGTTGATTTACTTAAACTTTTCCTAAGAAGTAATTTTTGAGTTCTGAACAAGAGTGTAAAACTATTTTTCAAATCGCAATA
This sequence comes from Melieria omissa, assembly GCA_963971225.1. Lineage (NCBI taxonomy): Eukaryota > Metazoa > Arthropoda > Insecta > Diptera > Ulidiidae > Melieria > Melieria omissa. Next base: position 87,051,263 of record OZ020268.1, read on the forward strand.
ATTTTCTATGCGTGATTAAAGTTAAGTCGCCTCTAGGCGGGCAGCTCGTTTTGAAGGATAAAAAATATGTTTGTTTAGGGTTTATTTGATGGTATTTTGGTCAACTTGATCTAATAAGGAAATGTTTGATCATTCGAAACTTTTAAATCTTTTACAAACCAATTATGACCGCATGGGACTCCTATATCATTTGAACTAATATATCAACGAAGCTGTGTGAACTTGTTTATGAAGTACATACAAAGTGTGACAATTATGTATTAAGACTGCCTCTAGAAAACACAACTAAAACACGATATCTGCTAATTTTTCGGCATATTTATTCGAAATGTTCTCCTCCTGATTCAATACACTTGTTACATCGATTTCATATTGATTCAAACGCGTGTTTCAGCTCATTTTTCGGAATTTTTCCCAGTGCCCTCGTCGAAGCCCGTTATATGGTCTGAATGTCATAAAAAAAAGCATCCTTTCAACTTCAATTTCAGTTTCGGGAACAAACAGAAGGCTCACGGTGCCAAATTAGGTGAATACGGCGCATGATTCAACACGCAGACCTGATTCCGAGCCAAAAATTGAAAAAAAATAATGAGTGCTATGTGACCCGATGCATTATCGTACAAAAGAGACCAACTTTTTGGATCGCAGTATTCTGGTCGACGGATTCTGGCCATCAAACGCTTCAAAACTTCGAGGTAATATGCGGCAGTAACTGTTTGACCTGTTGGAACAATTTCTTTGCTATCGAAAAATGTGATGAGCATTGTTTTGATTTTTGATGGAACTTTTCGTGTTGTTTTGGCTTGTGGTGAATTTTTTGATTTCCATTCCGCACTTTGACGGTTGGTTTCTGGATCGTATTGGAAACACCATGTTTCATCACCTGTAACAATTGTTTTCAGGATGTTTGGATCATTTTCTGCGGCTGCAATGATGTCTCTAGAATGGCTGACTCTCATTAATTTTTGCTCCTCGTTCAATGTGTGTGGAACAAATTTTGCGCAGACCTTTGTTTAGCACAAATCCTCGTAAAGAATGAGTCGGATAGTTTCTCTGTTGATGTTTAAGGCCTCTTCCATCTTTTTCAGTGAAGCATTGCGGTCTTTTGCAATAAAATCACGAACTTCCTGGATCATTTCCGGCGTTCGAACTGAAATTGGCCTTCCTTCTTTTATTTCATTTTCCAGCGACTCTCTGCCATCCACAAAACGTGTATGCCATAAAAAAACATTTGATCTTGATAAACAAGCATTGCCATATGCTTGCTGCATAATTCGGAATGTTTCTAATGCCCTTTTACCAATTTTTGCGTGGAATTTAAGGACCGTTCTTTGCTCCATGTTTAAATTTCAACATCAAACGAAAACGTGTTTTGCAAAATTAATTTTAATAAATGGTCGCACTGTGTATAATAATAAATGTAGGAATGAAATGTACATACATTTTGGTTTGTTACACTAGTTATGTGCAAAGAAAACTAGTTATGTACTTTTATTCAGCAGTACGCAAGAAATTCGAATTAACTTTTCTTGGAGTATACAATGGTTTGAAGCAAAAGTATTGTTTTTTAATTAATTAATTAATTAAAATATTGCACATACATACATCTACGTGATCAATACATTTTTAATGACCAACACAAAGTTTAATGAAATACAAGTTAAATAAATTTATTAGCCCAAAATTAATCTAATACAAAACCCTGAGTTATGTCTGATTTTATGTAGAAAAAAACCCATTTTGCGGAACCTGTAATGCTTTTGCTAAGAAAATAAGAAACAAACAACAAAAAATATGAATTGCTTGATTTTCAAAAACAATCGATTTACATGCCAAAGAGATGGGAGAGTAAAGAATGGACCGATCTAGTCGAATATACGCACAGATTAAGCCCAGCGATGCGTCAACCTCTCGAAAGGACAAACCACTTGCGAACTGCGTGCACAAATTTTACGAAAATTCTTTTCTCATTATTTCAATTTTCATTAATTGAAACTATCGTTAATTAAACTGTTTATGTGTTGGTGTTGCGTATGTAACTGTGTGCGACGAACGAAGGGAATAGCTAATCATTGCGTTGCATTGCGCTCCATTCGTTTGTCTTTAATAATAATAAAGTGCTCAGCTGTGCGTGCATCGCGCTGGTTGTTACTGCTGCTGACTGACTTTGTGTGTGCACAGCACAGAGCGTACAACGCTCACAAATGCCATGCAACGTAAAAATTTTTATGGGGGACACAATTGTTTGTGTCGCGCTCGTTGTTGTTGCTTTTGTCATTCAATTACAGTTCAACGCATGCATTGCATTGTCGTTGCGCAGCACAACGGCGACCACTCGGCTCGCGCACACATTGTTCACTTGCGCGCAATTGTGAGCGGATCAGCTGGGCACGGCTGCAGCAGCGTCAACGGCAGCAATTATAATTGTCACGCAATTGTCAGCCGGGCGCGGCGCACATGCAGCATATGCGGCTAATGCGTTTTGCTGCTGTTATTGCTGCGGCTGCGGCGGTGGAACTGCTCTCTTGCTGCCGACGACCCTTGCGCAATATGCAACAGATGCAGCACTGTTGTGTGCAGTGGCATGCGACGTGCAGCACTCAACGCTCAAACGTTGCATGGACCATTAGAACAGCGTTGTGCTTCTTCTCTGCGCAGTGTTCAATGAGTGCAGTAATACTCTGCTCGATGATTTGTGAAAACCAATAGTGAAAATATGCCTGCAGTGCAATGCTTATAAGTGTTAAAACAGAAGTACGTAAATGTATATGCAGTTTTTTTACATATCTATGTGTATGTGTGTGTGTAGTGCAATATTTTTGTTGCATTCAGCTCGTCTGTGGCGATGGGTAACGTTGAGTTAGGAAAGAAATGGCGGCTTGCCATTTGCTCGACTAGTAGATTTTGGGGCCTCTGAGGCCCATTTAATGCAGATAGTAGATCTCTGCTCAATTACACAACAAAACACACTCTAACGTGAACCTAGAGACATTTACAGTCTGTCAAGTAAATGTTTGAAAATTTAAGGAAGGTAGAAAATTATTTTGAAAAGCTTTAATATAACAGAAATTGCAATATTTTGAAATTATTTGGAAAATATAGATTAATTGAATATTTCACTCTCATATAATATCAAAGTAATGTTTAATGTGATTCGCGTATTAACCCTTTCGGTACATCTTTTTTGTTTTTAACTTTAAAAGTCATTATTTTCCATTTTATTATTGTTTAAGCCTTACTTACTTACTTAACTGGCCATAACAACCCGTTATCGGGTTACGGCCTGCCGCAGAACTTCTCTCCAGGCGCCTCTGCTTCGCGCGCGCCTTCTCCAGTTGGTCACACCAAGAGATACCAGGGCCTCTTCCACTTGGTCCTTCCACCGGAGACACGGCCTCCCTCTTCGCCGTCGACCTCCAACCATCGCATCGAATGCCTTTTTCGCCGGAGCTTCGTCGTCCATGCGGCAGACATGACCGAGCCAGCGTAGCCGCTGGATGTTAATTCGCTGCGCTACGTCCATGTCCTTATACAGCTCATACAGCTCGTTATTGGTTCGTATGCGATAGTCGTCACCAACCCGAACAGGGCCGAAGATTTTGCGAAGCACCTTCCTCTCGAACACTCCAAGGGCCGCTATGTCGTTTCGTGTCATTGTCCATGCTTCAGCGCCATAGAGGAGCACGGGCAAGATAAGCGTCCTATAGAGTGCAAGTTTTGTCGGTCGAGAGAGGTCTCTACTTCTCAATTGCCTACCGAGACCGTAGTAGCACCTGTTGGCAAGAGTTATCCTTCGCTTTATCTCCAGACTGACATCATTGCTGCTGTTGATGGCGGTGCCAAGGTAGACGAATTCCTTGACAACTTCAAAAGCATACCTGTCGGCCTCGACGTGAGACCCTAGCCGCTGCGAGTCCCTGCGTGTAGACAGCATATACTTCGTCTTGCCCTCATTTACCACCAGACCCATTTTGGCAGATTCTCTTTCGATAGCCGCAAAGGCAGCGGTGACATCTCGCTTGTTACGTCCGATGACATCAATATCATCAGCGTAAGCAAGGAGCTGGACACTTTTGTTGAAAATTGTGCCATTACGATGTACACCGGCCTTGCGCAGAACACTCTCCATGGTGAAGTTGAAGAGGTCGCAGGACAAAGGATCGCCCTGTCTGAAACCTCGAACGGTATCAAAGGGGTCGGAGAGGTCACTTCCAACCTTGACGGAGCTGCGCGTATTGCTCAACGTCGCTCTGCAAAGTCTAACGAGCTTTGCAGGGATACCAAGTTCAGACAATGCGGCATATAGGCGATCCCTTATCGGGCTATCGAATGCTGCCTTGTAATCGATGAAGAGATGGTGTGTATCGATTTGGTTCTCATGGGTCTTCTCCAGGATTTGGCGTAGAGTGAATATCTGGTCGATGGTGGACTTACCAGGTCTAAAGCCGCACTGATAAGGTCCAATCAGCGCCTTGGCGAGTGGCTTTAGTCTTTCACATAATACGCTCGTCAGGACCTTGTATGCAATGGGAAGTAGGCTGATACCCCTGTAGTTGGCGCATATTGTTGGGTCGCCTTTCTTCAGCACAGGACAAAGGGCACTGAGGTTCCAATCGTTGGGCATTCGTTCCTCCAGCCATATTTTGCAAATGAGCTGATGCATGCACCCAATCAGCTCACCGCCGCCGGCCTTGAACAATTCAGCTGGTAGCCCATCCGGCCCTGCAGCTTTGTTGTTCTTGAGTCGCTGGATAGCGACCCGGACCTCGTCATGGCTGGGCGGTGGCACATCCACACCGTCGTCGTCGATTGGTGCCATCTGGACATCTTCACCACTGGCGGTATTGTTCCCTTCGTCGCCTGCGAGCAGCTTGGTGAAGTGCTCCTTCCACAACCTCAGCACACCCTGCGCATCCGTAACCAGATCCCCGTTTTCGTCTCTGCAAGAAGATGCCCCAGGCTTAAATCCTTCCGTAAGACGCTTAACTTTTTGGAAGAATTTTCGGGCGTCATTCCTGCTCCTGCACTCCTCGATTTCCTCACGCTCGCGCCTTTCTTGCTCCCGTTTCTTGCGTCTAAAAAGGCACCTCTCTTTCTTCCTCTCCTCCCGGTATTTTTCTGTCATGGCTCGCGTGGCGGCCGACTGCAGGGTCTTCTTGTATGCAGCATTCTTCACTGCAGTGGCTGCGCGACACTCTTCATCGTACCATTGGTTTTTTGGTGGTGGGCGTCGAAAACCAAGGACATTTTCTGCGGCGACGCGCATAGAGTGGGATAAGTGAGCCCATAATCCGCCGATGTCATCAGGTGGAGAGGGGGAGCGACCGAGCTGGTTGGAGAGTTGAGCGGAGTAGGCTTCGGCTACCCCTTGTGATCGCAGCTTACTGATGTCCAGCTTTCTTCGCAAACTAGGTTGTGCGGTCTTCGCTGCGCAAAGACGCATGCGTACCTTGGCTGCAACAAGGTAGTGGTCCGAGTCGATGTTGGGTCCTCGGAACGTGCGCACATCTAGAATGCTAGAAGCATGCCTTCCATCAATCACAATGTGATCAATCTGGTTGCGGGTGGATTGATCGGGGGATAACCAGGTGGCCTTGTGGATATCGAGGTGCTGGAATCTGGTGCTACTAACTACCATGTTTCGTGCCGCGGCGAAATCGATCAGCCTCAGACCGTTGTTCGAAGTGGTCCCATGGAGGCTGAACTGCCCGACTGTGGGGCCAAAGATGCCTTCTCGCCCGACCTTTGCGTTGAAGTCCCCGAGGACAATTTTGACGTCATGGGCCGGGCACCTGTCGTAGACGTCCTCGAGCTTCGCATAGAAGGCATCCTTGGTCGCATCGTCCTTCTCTTCCGTCGGGGCGTGCGTTGTTTAAGCCTACATAATGAATAATCAACAGTCATTTTTTAAAGTATTGTTCGAAAAAGTGGTTTTTGGGCATCATGAAATATGGCACATTAAGAAATAAAAAAATCGTACAGCCTTAGTGAACTATATTTCGGATCTAACTTTTTTTACACTTACTAAAGCAATAAATACCTACTAGATTACTTACATAAACCTATAAAATAAGTTGATTTTTGTAATAGAATAAATAAAAGTACGAAGTGGCCTCTTTTTGTAAAATACGCAGCTCGATAGGACTGCGCACTTTCTGAACCCTTACAATTTACTTGGTACACTAATCAAAATATTTTTTTCATTATTTAGTATAAAAACCTTCAGAGAAAAATACAAAAATTTAAAAATATAGTATTCACAAGTTTTTGACCTAAAACAGGCACTGAAAAGAGGCTATGCCATATGGCATAGAATAACCGAAAGGGTTAAAGGGCGAATTGATTTGAAAGTACCTCCTGGACGACCCAGAACCCAAGTGTCTGACAGAGAAGAAAGAAAAATCATCCGAAAAGTTCGTGAAAACCACCGTATCTCAATAAGGGAAATGGCTTTGGATATAAAAATAGAATGCGAAACTCATGTATCTCATGAAACTATTCGGAACTGTACGGCGCCAAAATTTCAATGTAATCTTGGTTTTGGAAGAAGACGCATTTTTGGCAGTTTGAAATATAGCTTCATTTCCTTTTTGATTTTTTACACTGTTTTCGCGAATCTAATAGACATTACTATTAATCTATATCTTAAAAAGATTTCAAAATATTGCAATTTCTGTTATATTTATAAGTTTTTCAAAATAATTTTTCTAACTTTTTAAGTTTACAAACATTTACTTCACAAACTGTACTTGTTTTGGAGAGGCCAGGACAGTGAAAATAAACTTTGGGCCACTCCTCAGTTCTTACATTACATTTGTTCGGACGCTGACTCCAATGCAATGAATATCCTTTAGTCAGTAAGCAAACAATTATTCTTTCCCTAATTAATAAATTAAATCGAATTAAAGTTGTCGATATGATATCAATTTGATTATACCAAATATTTTATACAAATAGAATGAACTTACTTTCAAATTTAATTAGATTGAAGTGCAAAACACACATCGTTTATGTATAGAAGGGGATTTTTCGAAAACAAATGTTTTAAAAGCGTTTGTGTTTTTTCTCACAGAGAAGCTGTGTCTGTGTGAGCACTCAATCGCATTATTTCAATTTTAATAATGATGGCTCATCATTCAATCTATCGATATGCAACACTTACGTTTGGACGACCTGCTGTGAATAGCGTTTAAAGTGTTTAATTACCTTTATGGAATTTGTAGTGGTTCGTCCAATTAACAATTTATCCAGCAATATTCAAGGAATAAATATTTTAATGATTGTTAATTTGATTGCCGGCTATTTGTTGTTGCTACTGTTTGTGTTGCTGCCACGGGTGCGGGCGCAATGCATACTGCGCTCGCTTCGACCAAAGTCCAAATTGTGATTTTATTCTGTAAAAAGTCAATAAAAATTACCAATTAAAAATAATGTATTTTACTGGGTTTTTTCTTAAATAAATGTTTAATGCGATGTTTATCCAATTATGAATTTTCCACAAATATAAAAATATTTTGTGGGAAAATTTGCAACTCAACAATTAGAAGCAAACTATCGACAGCAACTTTTGCAGGTGGCACTTGAAATTTTATTCGAAATACGTACACACACACACACACATGTGCAGATAGAAATATGCAGCCGACAGCTTGGGTGCGCTCTGAAAAATTCAAAAGTTTCCACAATTTTGTGCCGGATTTGAGCAAATTATAAAAATGTGCAAAACACCCTAAAAGCATTCGCCGCACGTGATGCTGACGTTAAAAATTAAGTGAAAAGAAATTCACTGCGCCATTCTGCCGCTGTCGCACCTAATATTATTATGCATCCGTGTGTGTGAGTGGCTGTGTGTGTGTGGCGTGAGTGTGGTTGTATTTTGTAAGGAACCGCACTGGCAGCATAAACGGCTGCGGTTGCGGCAACGAAACCATACAACAAGACAGCAAATGTGTCACTAACACTTTGCCGTACTCTGGCAGCATGTTTGTACAACATAAACCATGAGTGGAGCTACAACAACACTGAAAGCATCGTTGACGCGAATGTAAGTGTTGCAAGCGCGGTTAAATCAGCATTTATGCATACATACATACAAACATACAAATATGGTCAACAAAAATAGCAACAGCAGCAGCGCAGTGGCTGTTGTTGCAGCAACAACATAAACAACAACAATAACAATGACGACAGCGAAATCAGCAGCCAACAACAAATTAGTGGAACACTTGCCGTGAATTGGTCGGAACGGCAACAGCAACGGCAACGGCAGCGGACAGCGACACAGCCAACAACAATGGGGGAAACCGCAACGAGAACAGCGGTAACAGTCAAGAGTAGTGGCGTTGGCGACAACAACAATAACAATAACAACAACCACAACAGCGGCACCATTACTCGACGAATTCGAATGCAGCAAATGCGGGCACAAAGTGTGCAAATGATAAGAGCGACGACGCACACACGTCACACACAGCCACACAACCCACATACACACACACACACACATACAAGCGCCCATTACGCAAATATGCGCCAATGTATTTCACAAGAGAAGCGCTGGGGCCAAGTGCGAGCGAAATAATTTTGATTGGAGTGGAATGCAGCCGAGCAGCTAAATGACATGCGGCGCGACCGCGGGCGGAGGAGTGACAGGTGGGTTTGGTCACATTATCACTTTGAGAACACACTTGCGGCGATATGTTGGGCGGCAGTGGCGCGTAGCGACAATGTGCGGAAGAGCGATCAGGCAGCAGCAATTTGGACGAGTTTCTGCTCGACTGCAGCGTCCGTGACAAGTGCGAAAACATTCTCATTAACCGCTGTTGTTTTCACTTTTCAACGCGAATTAGTGCAAATAATGCGCTACGCACCCATTTGCATCTCTTAACCCATATTTAATGATTTCAGGAATGTAGACAACGACGGTGCCTTTCGCCCAAAGCAATGAGTTTTATAGCTGACTACCTGCGACAGTAGATATATGTATCATAAAAGAGTCTATTTCAGAAACCCTTCTCAAATTCCAACTACAGTGGTGGATTTAGGGGGAGCGGTTGGGGGTTGAAAACCCCCGAAATATTAGGATCAACTTTAAAACTACATGAAAATTACATATAAGGCATTTTTGGCATTTTAGGAATATTGAAGAATTACTTTTTGAAACCCCACCAAATATTTTTTTTAATCCGCCCCTGTCCAACTAATTCAAAAATGGCCCTGGTAATGGTTCGAAATAGCAGACTAGGCAGATGTTAATTTTATGTGCCTGTCCAACAACAATAATCATTAAAGAAAGGATCCAATACGGAATAACCACTGTGAGAGGACAACAGAAGTAAGCGACGACTTTTTTTGATCTCTTTCTAAATTAGAACACATACACGACTCAAATTTTCCGCACGAACGATTTTCAGTCGCACATCAATTAAACTTGGTCCGAACTTTTCACTAAGTCGCACAATTCGACTAGAAGAAAGTCGGGACGAAGTCGAAATTGGTCATTTTTGAATATTTCCAGTTCGGATTAGTTTCAATAGATGGCGAACCTATGGTTTGACAACTGGGCCAGGCATAACTCTAACTAATTCCGGGCGTTGCACACTGATTCGTTCCATAGACAAAATTCCAAAAATTTATAGTCTCCGAATTAAACGATTTCGATGTAATTTGAAAGTTAAAACTCCAACTAAGAAAACCCCAAAAAGTCTGTGCAAAAAATTAATTAGTATCTCAAAGCGGCTCAAAATTGAAACTTTTTTCACAAACAAATTTAAACACATATTTTCTGTTTTTTAGTCTATTGAGTAAAAAAACTTGTAAAAATACATGGTTACCAAGAAGTTGATAAAACTTTAAATATAGATTAAGAAATGATGTGGCCATTTTCGTTTTTAATGTTTTTTCAAAATTTGCGGAGCTGAGGCTTTTACTTCACTTTTAATTTAAAATATTTTTCTAAATTAAAAATCTGAAAATTGACGAAAATTGCAAATTTAAGTCTCTGCCATTGCCAAACTACAAAAGTTTAAGAAAAACAAAATAGAGATTTCAATTCAGCAGACCATGATTAACTAGAATACCATTTTTTGAAGAACGGACCACTCCTTCTAATTTTGTCCCGCGGTTGTATGGAGTCGAATCACTGTGTGATGGTGTGAAATTGTCATTAAAGGTAGTGGATTCTAAGAATACAGATGATTAAAGCGAATTAATTTCCATTTTGTGAATATCCATTTCGATCGACCACTATTTTGAGGTAAGTTGACGTAGCTGGTCTAGACAAACCCATCGTTAGATTTTGAAGTTTGAGGATTTCAATATTGCAAAGTCCTTCGTATCGTTTTACAGTTTCCGTGAAAAGGTCGTAAAGAAGACGAGCTAACATATGTCGTCGAGGTTAGTCAAATGTGCGGCCAGCTACTTCACGTGAACACTGCACTGATGACCACTCCGTCCAATATTAATGATTTGATAACGATTAAAAATATCTTAGTAAGTTACAGTTGAACCATTTTCAGTAATACAACGACCACTGGGACATTTTGTGTTTGATAATGGTTGAAATAAATATTCGCTTTTAATGTTTAATCTCCAGTAACTCCAACTCATATTTATATGGGAATATTCGTTTACGAGATATGTGTTCATAATTAAAATAAGAGTCCAACATTTTTCAAAAATACTTAAAGAAATTACTTTAGAAAATGTGTACCTTTTTTGTAAGTGGGGTGTTTGTCTTTTTTCACTTTCACAATGGGCTATTTTCCCTTCACCCTTCATGCTTCCCTACTGTTATTGTACTCTTTGCATTCACTTTGAGTGTTTTATGAGTAACCCACTCTAAAACCGAAATCCATGAAAGTCGTGTCGACTTTCGATTAAATCTCTTTTACAACAAATAACAATAATTTCCAAAAGTTTTTTCATAATTAGGGTTTTTTCTGAATATTGCAAAAGTTTTCTTCAACGGCACAGGGACAAACCCAGATCTTCAAATACAAGATTAGAGTTGATAATAAATATGACAAAAAATGGGATGGGAAGGATACAAAGTTGTTACAAGTTAATTTAAAACTTAATTTATTACTTTTTATTGTACTTTATTTAAGTAGCACATTGTGTACTTTGTGCTACTGTTTCAAGAAAAAAGCAAACGATGCGGAAATGTGTTTGACTTTTTGATCTTAAAAAAAAAAATTTCCGGCAGACCCATTAGACACGACTTATGTGCAGCGGAAATGGTGTACGCATTGCATTTTTGGTAGAAATTTCAATCGTTCATTCAGTGCGCATTGCACACTAAAGACCTTTCATTCTTGGCCAAACATGAAACGTAAACGAAAAACAAAAAAGCTGGTTACAACTCCAATTGCAGGGCGGCGAACCTGTTGCATGTTGCATGCAATAGTTTGCCTAATCAGACCACTTAAAATTCTAACGAATTCGGAGTGAGGTTGGGGCCACACAGGGCAGCGTTATTGTTGATGTTGGCGCAACTGCGGCACGATTACCGAACACAAGAAACATTCCGTGGCTTAGCGCGACACCTTCGGCCGCCGGCAGGTGAGCAGCGCCGCGCAATGAGCCGTCGCGATTTGGGACACTGGACGCGTCCGCAAAGTGGCGATGTGCGTGCGTGTGCGCACTTAAGCCCGTCGTGCACCGGACGCGAACTCACACACAATAGTCGAAATTACATAATTACCTGCAGTAATTACCGCGCCGCCTTGCGACTCATAAGTGAACTTTTCTTGGCTGCCGCTGTGAGCGGGAAAACATAATCCAAATGCACTTGAAGAGCTGAGACCGGCATTTCAGTGGCACTTTGCCGGCGCCGTTTGTGAAATGGTTTAATGGGGCAGCAGTGCTTTGCGTAAATTGTGCCAAAGCCATTCAGAAGTTCGTAAATTGAGACATTGCAATGATGGACACCGCTGCTTTCAAAACGCTCAAATGAGTTAAATCGTAATTAAATCGTGACGTAACGACAAATGGGATATGATATGAGTGCGACAAAACTATTTTTCGTGAAGACTATTATTCTTTTATTAAACATACAGATACAAGCGTTTTAAGAAACAGAGAAAAGCAAAGAAAGAGCTAAAATGACATACATAGAAAGATCGAAAATCGTCCTCAGGTTGATGAGATCAGTTAAACGGTTCACACTAAACATATTTGAACTTCCAAAAATAATAATTTTATTACGAGCAACCTCGCTATGGGGCTTGCTGTGCCGTCTTTTTCAAACCCGATATCGTTTTTTTTCGATATAAATCGTCTGGACGTAAGTTCCAATAATACTACCAGGTCCAATCGATTTTTCCATTCCAAATAGTTATAGTTATAATAGTATCATTTTTCCACACGCAGTAGAGATGTTTGATAGCAAACAAGTTCAACCAAAAATGTACTTCGCCATTGAAAACAGTTCAGTGACTTTAGTTCTTGTGGGAGTTGGAGCTTGAAGCATGGCTTACCACAAATTTTTGAAACACAAAAAGCATTATTTTTCTTGCATTATTGGAGCAGCACCATCAGCTCTGTCCCAGAATCCGAATCGGATTGGAAATATATTTGATTCCGACCGTCGGTGTTCTACATTCCGAATATCGGAAAAGGTTTCCGAAGAAAAGGTTTCACTTCGGTCAGGATCATGTTGAATGCTACTTTGTTAAGGCGGTACTGAGCAATAAACCTTAAATAGGAAATTTTGAACAACATAACTGAGATAACTTGTACTATTTACGAAGAATCTAGAAATTCCATCGGATTGCAGTGGTCTCGCCAAATTCTGCGCTTCACTTTTTCAAAGGCGAACTAATCGTTCTCAAGCAATACTCAAACTCATTTAATAAAATGAAAAATCTCACAAAATTTTACAATTGACTTTTTCAGTTGAAAATTTCAAGCAAGCAGCTGATTGAAGGTTTGTTTAATTTGCTAACAATCGGATTCGAAATAAACTTTGAATGTGACAATTCCGTTCGGATTGCAGAACACCCCTTCAAATCGGAATCGGATTTCATTTCGATTCGAATCCGATTCGGATTCTGGAACAGAGCTGAGTAACTTAAGAGTGCTGAGATACGGTAGGTAATTTATTATTATTTATGTAAAAAACCAAACTTTAAAGTCTGAACAGACGTTTTTTGTCTATTTCACTTATGTATGTACGTTAAAATTGAATCAAGGGTTTGTACTAAACGGAAAATACATATAAAGATTGCAAAAAGGCGAAATTGTAGAAGCAAACAACTTCGGACTGTTTTTAATTCTTGTCAACTTTTACTAAAAAATGTATGTGATTTATAAAATTGTAATACTAAATTAGAATTTTTGAAAGTAAAAAAAACTATGTAATTAGGAAAAATAATTTTGGAGAAAATATAACTCAGGTGTCCTTTAAAAAACACGTCACATTTTGTGAAGAGGAAGTAAAAGAATAAATATTTCAGCAAATTTCGTATTAATACAATAACAAAACTACACAAGCAAATAATAATAAAAATGTAAAAATATTATTTAGAATAAATATAAATGTATATGTAGCATCAAATAATTCCTAACTTTGTTTTTGTCATATTCTTTCAAAGTACAAAGACTTAGGGGCGTTAATTGAATAATTGCATCTTTAAAGGCACAAAGTGCTTCGGATGGAAAAATTGGCGAGCTTAACATACATTTCAATTATTTATAGCAGACCACAAACACCGAAGCTATTAGTTGTCCAAGTTTGTGCATAACTAATGAGGAGCCCTCTACCTGCAACGCCCCCTTTCATAGTTATTACAGAAGCACAAATATCGAAGCGCACGTTGCATTTTTCCCTTTTATTCCTCACACTGCAGCGCACTCTTTCAGCTTAGCCACATTTATTATAGCCTATTTATAGCATTTCGAACTGGCAGTGAGAGCGCATTGCTAACAATAGAAAGGCGCACAACAACAACAACATCTAACTATGTGCACAATGTAAACAAACTATTTTTATAGTTTGCGCAATTTAATGGCGCTTTATTGAGCAGAAAACATTTTCAATAAAAATATTGCATTTATAAATAAAGTAGGTCAAACTGTCAGCTCCACTGCTCGGCCAACGGCAACGGCAGCGGCAGCGGCACCCATGTGACGTGCGCGCTCACAATGCGTGCCAGCGACTGCCGCCAGCTACTGTACGCGTAGCCGTGTCTGCTGCAACGCCGCAGCTGTTGTCATTGACATTGCTCGTAAAGTGTAAAATGTAAAATGCAAATAGAACAAACGCTCTTTGGCATTGTCTGGCGGCAATGATTTTACATTCTTTTAATTAGTAGACGACCGCGTGTGTTTGTCGTTAAAACATTGGCGGCTCTTTGGGATTTTGGTTTTTCGACTCCTCAACGACAAGTAATCGGCAATTAATAGGGTTTCGTTTAATTAAAACGGTATCTACGAACTGGCTGACTGCATATTTAAGTGGCACTTTTTCAATGATCTTTAATGCTCTTCTCTGCATATATTTTGACTTTGGCCAACGAAATAAATGTCACACACCCATAATGTATCAGTTGATATGGAGTTAATTTGTTGTTGTTGTTACTTATGAACTGTGGCTGTGTTGCCAGCAATTTGCATATATGTTAATTATGCATATTTTCGAGTGGTTTAATGAAGTTGCAGGAAATGAAATGAAATCTTGATAAACAGATTTTTAACGGGCTATGCCAATGCAACGCGGACCAGCCTTCTTATCGGCCAAACAAGTCTAATCAGATACAAAGTGCAAGTTGGATTGGCACTCAGCGTTGACCTTAAGCAGCAAACGTTATGTGTTTGAGTCTCAATGATGGGAGCTTCAACTTGATCTTGAAAGCTTTTACGTTGTCTGGTTCAAATGCTCTACTGGGCTGTCAGGTACGGGTGGCCATTGCCAGTGGTAATGTCAACCTGTTTAAAGTCGAAAAGTCGAAATTCTGATTATATGTTTGGGAAACCACTTTAAGTTGGATTGATTAAGAGTTGGATTACAGAGATATGTTTATACCCGTAGTCAAGGGGCATAACTTCTTTGTGACATTTTCCGTTCCGTTCCGTGTGGAAATTAACAATAAGTCACATTAATTCATGGGTTTTTGGAAATGTTTTCATCATTTATAGCATTTATAAGCATTTATAAGTGTTTCGTTAAAAAAAAATAATAATTTTCTCACGTTTAAACGGAGAGGAGTCAGTCAACAACTCCTTTAAAAAAGTACAAATAAAATTGAATTGAAATAAATAGAAAATTATAATTTTTGCGCGAACAATTTCATTGGACTCTTGACTATTGCACAACAGTTCTAATATTTTACCCACATGCTTTGTTCTCAAGGACACGAACTTTCAATCTTAACACTAGAAACACCATTGAGGTAATTTTGAAGGTTTTTTATTTGTAGGTTAGGTTAGGTTACGGAAGGGGTGTGTGCGTCAGGCACTTCCACTCGGAGACCCTGTTGGGTCCATTGTGAATCCCTTCATTTTTCGGAAACCGATGTCCTTCTCTTATCTGTTTGGATCCCTGTAGATCCAAACGGGATCTTTTGGGAACCATTTGGTCTTTGCGAGGAAATTGTGTAGATCGGTTATCTGTGCATCTGCTACTTCCTCGAGCCCGTCAAAGAACCTTGCCCCAAGAGTCTGGAGCCGTCGTCCTTGTAGTGATGGGCAGTGGCATAGCAGGTGCTCGACCGATTTTTATTTGTAAGGATCTGTATTTCCTTTAGTATTTTTTATCAACTTTGGCTTTGGTGACTTTAATTCTTTTTATTGTAAAAATTTTATGTATTTTTTAAAATTAATTTTGTGAAAATCAATCATTTTTAAATATCTGTATTTTTTTAGTATTTCCATCAACTTTGGCTTTGGTGACTTTTTTTTTTTCGTTAAACTTTTATGTAATTTTTTAAATTAGTTTTGTGAAAATGTAGCTAGATCCAAGATATCGTATATATGTTTTGAAGTCTTTGTAGGTATGGAAAACTTGTGGTGTTTTTAGTGTTAATGGATGGATGGATCCTAAAAATAAGTTTGAATGATGTTGTTTTCCAGTTCAACTGTTTATTGCCATAAATCAATGAGCTAATGTAGTCCCAGCGGCCATTTCACATCACCCCTTCTGGAAATAATGCATTATGTCGCACACGCACAACAAAAGTGACACAACTCAAAATTTTTCATTTTTCAGGAAAGGCAAAAAACTGTTTTTGAGCTAAATCAACATTTTTTGTAAATAACGCATAGACCGTTCAGTAGAAAATCCTTACAGATTATGCTTTATGATAAGGTGTAAGCATTTTTTTTTTTATTTTACACTAGAAAATCAAAAATTTTGAGTTGTGACTGTTTTGATGATATTTTAATTCAATAATGACGGAACTATTTCAAGTTATGCCACTTTTTCTGAATTCAATAATTATAAATGACAGTTAAAAAGTTGTAAGAAAAATTTTGAAAATTCATAATTAATTTAAATAATTAAAAATATATACAAAAATTTTCAAAATTTTGCTTAAAATTACCTTTTACAAAAATGTATTTCGTCAAAAGTGACACAATTTGAATTAGGACTGTTTTGCATTGAGCTGCAACGATCAAATAGCATCAAACTTCTGACATGAAAAGAGACCTAACGGTATTTTTGCAACAGTTAACAACAACAATATTTGTTAACAAATATAACAAATTAACAAATACAAATATACTGAGTTTTTGCTAATTGGTAGATTTAAGCATTGTCCACAGTATTAACACATAAAACCGAAAATTAAAAATTTTGAGTTGTGTCACTTTTGTAGTGCGTGTGCTATGTGAACATTTCCTGCGCCAATAAATGATTCAACAAGTATCGATTGTTCATAAAATCTTCCTTCAAAACCGTGTGTCCTAACTTATTTATACTTTCAGAACCAATGCAACGGCTTGGCTTCAGTACTGATATCCCCTGAGCGGAAAGAGGAGGCTTTCATGAGGAAATAAATTTCAATGCATTTTATGATTGAAACGGCTGAACAATAAGCTGGCAACGTTCGAACGTAGCTTTATTTATATTTTTATGTCGGTTACGCCTCTCTTTTGGCAAGCCGCCATTTAGGTGGTTACTCCTACTAATATGAGGAATTGCATTGGTTCTGGAAGTATGTCAGTTAGAATTGCAGATACTTGACTAACTTATGAATATATAATTGTTACTATAATTTGCTGAATTGCAATGCTTAAATAACAGCAAACTGAACTCGATTGCATTGAGTCGTTTAACTGATGGATTTGACTACTTTGAATGTGAAATGTGCTGCAAAATATCAATGATTCCTTGCATTTTTCATAACTACTGCCATTTCAATTAGTAATTTTTCGAAATACGATGCGCAGTTTATATACGTGGCTCACATACATACATACATACACTTTACATGAAAACGATCTAAATGGTTTCCTGTATTTCAGTTAACGCAGCTTTCCACACTCGCAGTCTTTTTGTCTGCGCTGCGGGCCGTATTGATGCTGATGGCTTTGAGTTTCATTAAAGCTAAAAGTCTTTCCACACAAGTATGTATAGTTCCTACATACATGCGTACATATGTACATATATCCATCTGTCTGTCTGTATGTATGGTGCGAGCAGTCGTAACGTACGAACCGGCGAAAGCGTGCAATGCGGCGAAATTGCGAGCTGTTGCCGTATCCGCGCTTACAATTTCGAGTGGCTGCTCCAATTTCAATTTCATTTTCAATTTCAATATTGGTTTGTGCCGCTGTGCCGGCAACGGCGGGGAGCCACGGCGCAGATGGATTTATTTACTGTTTTTGCAACAAAATGACGATAATCGCTTCAGGAGAAGAAAATATCCATACAAGCGCTTACATACATACATATGTACGTCGGGCCAATATGAATAAGCGGCATTTCTATTTCGCCAGCAAAAACAACTAAATCTGAAGTGCGAAAGTAAGCGGGTCACATCCAATCACACACATACATTGTGTGCCTGCGTTCAGTGATTGATTCCGCTAGCATATCTACATTTTCATAGTGCCGTCGAGCGCGATTGTGTATTATTTGCATTATTTTTATTATGTAATCGAATTTTTGCCCTTCGATGAATTGCCTAGAAATGGAATCGCGCAGACGGCCTGGGTTCTACGCTTTTGCTGCTTCAGCTATTCCACGTAGCGGCAAAGCAAACATGCTCCTCAAATTGCCAAGTAAACAATGTGCAAATAAATACAAACATAAATAATTTTCCGCGCGCCCAAAAGCCGATCAGCGACGAGCGAATATTGTCAGTCGATGGTTTTCAAATTTCGCCCGAGACATGCAGAGTAAACAGAAATTTAATGCGAGTAGCGACAATTCTTGCGAAGGTCAAAAACCGCTGAGACAACGCGCACTGAATGCTGGATAAACGGCGAAAATAATCTCGAGTCGGTGAAGTGAAAAATTCGACTCCACTCAGCTGTTGTTCGAGAATGGACGCTGCGGGGCTGCGGTTGAAACACTAAATTCGAACATTCTTCTATGAGGTGCGGGCTAGAAAAATAGGTGCTACGAAAAAGCCTTTATGTTCTGCCCAATTGCGCGTAGCTTAGAATTAGGCTTTCAGTGAGCTTGTACGCCAATCAAATGCACAATTTTATGAAGATACCAATGTTGTGTAATGCTTATTACATTAAAGTTGTCGTAAACAAACTCATAAATGCTCATAGAGTAACTTGAAATAACTGTATGAGGCTGTCTTCGTAACATGGTCCATCTTCGAATATGCAGGGCTGCCAGCGTTTTGCTGACCAACACTGTAATCCGGTAATAGGCGTCAACAGATGGGACTTCTGCCGCAGTTGCCACAATGAAGAGGAGGAGGAATCAATTAGTCATCTTCCCTGCAACTGCCCGGCTCTATCTAGACGAAGATGGAAAACCCTAGGCTCTCCTTTCTTCGACAACTTGAATGACCTCAGTTCAGCTAGCATCAAAAACTTGCTTGAATTCATCCACAATCCGAAAAGGCTTGAATAACCTTCTCGATTTGCAGTAAGATAGACCTTCAACTTGTGGTATCACAACGGGCCCATTCCGTGGCCTAAATGTGTCTTTCGGCAAGACCCATGTCAAGGCAGCTACCTTAACCTAACCTAACCCTGTAATCCGAAAGAAACAGGTAATTACTTAGATAAGCAAACGAACCTGGAGAAACTGAAAAAAGTAGATTAAAAGAGTCATGCTTGAAACATCGGACTTGTTATGTCTTTTTTAATCAGTTGCACATGTCATGAAGGAAGAAGAAGACTGACGTTTCCTCGGTCAAAACTCAGATGTCTTTTGCGTGCGCAAAATTTGTTCTGGTAGGCGAAAGGATTTGTAAACAAAGTCAAACTAAATCAATATTATTTGTGAGAATAAATGTAAATAAACGATTGAGACATCCTTGAAGAGATATTACAAATCTAAGGCAAAGATACTACTTGGATCTTTTCATTCCAAACAAGCTAACTATTTCTTAAGCTAGAAGAATAAAAGTTTAACTCTAATTTCCAGAATTTTAAAAGTAACGTAAACCCAGAAGTGAGACTGTCTGGCTTATATGAGTTAAATTACTGAAAACATTTGTTAAAAAAGTAAGTTCAAAAACTGTCTAAAATGTTAAATTTATGAATGCAATATAATTCTAACATTTCATTAGAGGGTTACATAAAGTAATAAAATCCAAAATCTTTTGGATTTATCACATTTTGAAATCTTTAGTGAGACTGTGAGGCTCAATTGTGGGAATTATGGTTAAGCAGAATGATAGTCGGTACTGTTTTGAGATACTGAAGACACAGATAAAAGTCCATAACAATTCCTTGCGCAGTACGGAATAGTAGCTGACAACAGAAAAACATAGATGCGAGTATATTAGATATGGAGCCTATTGGCCAACATGTACTGACCTACTCGCAGTAGCATCCAATCACATTATTTGCTTCCTAAAGAATGTAGGGTTTGAGGAAAATCTATAGATCTTTAGAAGACTGAAATGTGGTATTGTGCCATTATCAATCTACATCTTTCTTTCGATGAAACACCTCAAAACCCAGAGGAAAGATCCGCCTAGGCTCTAAGATTATAGCTTTATATGTTCAAAGTTTTGCTCAGACTATCGAAGCTAAACATTTTGCCACATTTGCAAAAATATATCTGAATTATTGAGACTTTTACTGATTTGTTTTTTGCTCGAATGGTTATCATATTCAATATCCTTCTTTTCAATTTTTCCTGGAACAAATAATCATGACAATTCTTATTTATTCAAAACGATAAGGAAAACGAAATCGAAGAAGAGTTATGTAAGTTCAAATCAGAGTAGACTTCTTCAAATCAAAAAATACGAATGTAACTCGATAAATCATTAAAGATTTCAAATGCAAAGCTCATTCTGTTTAACCCACTCCATTCATACAGATACCAACCGAGGCGGATTTTCTTTTGCAGAGATTGTCTCCGAAGCCTTGAACGTCAATGCACACAAACACAATGCAGCGAATGCCCCTGTTCTCTCTCTCGGTCTCTATTGGCTCACCTGTCAGGGCGATTGACATATTTTCCGCAAAAATGCCACTTTAAAATATGAAACCGCAAGCAAATCACGAAGTCAGTTGCCACCAGCTCCTCAGGCCCGACTCCGATCCCCCCAGTGCACTAACATATCTCTCCATCTGTCAGTGCCTGCGCGCAAAAGCACTGCAAGTCGGCCCGGTTGACTATCTGGTTGTACGGCCATGCCGACATTGTTAGCGCCTGACGTGCCTTTCGCCAACTCACGTTCGCCGACAGAAACGCGTGCTGCGTGGAGCTGAAACGAGTGCAAATACGAGTGCTTCGTGCGCCGTGCTCCAGGAACCAGTCGACCGGCCGGAGGAAGAGGGAGCCAAGCAAAAATAAAGCAACATCGCAAAGAGGGTAACGGCACCTGATTGTGTTACTCGAGTGCAACTACCCAGTACCAAGAAACGGAGTCAGAGTCGGAGTCGATTACGGTCAATACCCGAAGTGCACGAAGTGCGTGTGTGCCGCGCGCACCAGTTCTGATTAGCTGCCACCGCATGGCTGCCGTGAGCACATCCACCATGCTGGATGTGGCCTAAAATGATGCTGGAATTCGGTGGTTCGACAGTTTGCCGTTTGCACTCGCTTCCGCACATAATCCCCGGCCGCGACTCAAGCCACAGCCAACATCTCGGCTTTCTGCCGCTGTCAGAGTCAAAGGAAATCGAAATGTTAAGTGTGTGTCTACAGACGTGGCGGACGTGGTCGCGCAGAACGTAAACTTTCCGTTGCTCTAGCAGCGCCAAGCCAACAAAACATGAAAAGCCAACGCAAATAAAGCACAAATAAATATGGCAAAGTGCTGTGCGCTGGTGGGGGCCGGGCGGACGGGCGCGGTCGGAACACGCGCGCAGTGTGTACATGGCATTACCAGTTGAGCAGTTCGCCAGTTTGTCAGCGTGCCAGTCCGTCGCAGAAATGTGCGCCGAGCGGATCACACACGTCGGCGGCCGCAGCGCGTAAGGAGAGCAGGAAGAAGACAAATTAAACCATGGCAAATTCAGGCTTCTCGCTGCGGAGCATAACTTATGAGGAGTGTCACATGAACCACTCGATACATACAGATCGCACTTTGTGTGTGTGTGTGTGTGCACTTCTCTGGCTACAATACAATACAAATGCTGTGTACACAACGCCAACTGTAAATAAAGACTAAAAGTTTATCGAGAATAGCTGAGCAAAGTAAAAGTAAACGAAGTGCAATAATCGTGGCTTTTGCCGCTGCCGTTGCCATTGAATGGGAATATTAGCAAAAGTAGGTATTGACCCGAGTTGCAGCGCGGAGGAAACTTTGGCGCGCCGCAATCTGAGGAATTGGAATTGGTGAAAATGGAGCCTTTGAATGAAATGACGAATTCAATAGCGACTTTTTACGTTTCATTTGAACTTTGTGTTTGATTTGAGCTTAACTGAAAAAGTTTGCCTGTCAGCTGAGCCAAACTTTGCTTCGAAAACATATTTCCACAAAATACTTTCGGCAAAAATATTATTTTACACATTTTTTAGTGTGCATTACTTGAATATCTGTGCGTAGGTTTGGGAGGATAACAGAACAAAAATAGTTGAACTTTTCCCAGTCAACTTGGTTGCAACCAAATTCAGTGTAAACTCAATCAGCCACACAAGCAAAAATCAAATCGTATTCAAATAAGTGTGAAAATAATAATAAAAAAAAAGAATATAGAAAATATTTATGAATATTGAAAAAACCTGTTACTTTTGAGTATTTTGGGAAATCGAGCTTATACCAAAAATAGAATATTAGCCCTATTCACAATCGTGTGCAAACGGCCTTGCGGCGTGTCATTTGCAAATTGGTGTAGAATATTTTTAATCTACACTAACAAAATGCACAGAGAGAGCATTTGCCATACGCTTGTAAATATGCAACACCTAGAACCCATAGTGGGAAGTGGGGAAAAGAAAAAGCAAAAGGCCAAAAACAAAACTGAAAAAATGGAAAATAAAGAAACGAATTAAACGACTTAAGGGGGTCTCCTCATCAGTAGCTTGGAAAAAAGGTAGTTTTTCAGGATTTTTTTTGAACATGAGAACAACAAGAGAAACAAATGATCTTTTGCATATTTTTTAACATACGTTTATTCAACAAAAAAAAGTTTATGTAATTTCAAAATAAATAAAAATGGCCGATTTATGAACAATCTTGCGCAGCAGCTCGACGCGGACAACTCAAACTCCGTGCAAGACTCAGCCCGTAATTTTTACCTGAAACAAGAAATTGAAATACTTTTTTATTCAGAAGGCTTTCCTGCATAGTATAGACTATTATGGTGCTTAAAAGATGTAATTTAAATATTTTTGGTCATTCTTTAAAAAAGTACTCGATTTTTCAGCCTTGTATTTAAGTAAGCGCGTTAACTACATTGTAAAATAAAAATCTTTTAAAAAATTTTTTTAGTTCAGTCTATGCACAATTAAATAATCTAAAAAACAGTATCTTACTTGTATACATAGCTTTTATGGTTTATTTTAAATCGTGCACGGAATTAAAAAAAAAATGGTTTTCAGAACGTGGGCTGTAAAGTTTTCACTTGGCTCGCGCTTGCCCCGCGCGAGACTCTCCCCGAACCTGTAACTCCTAAACTAGTTTGAGTTGAACTCTCAAACTTTGCAAGAATATTCTCAGATAAAAGTTCTAACGATTGAAACAAAAAAAAAATAATCGATTTTTTGAAACTGACTGATGAGGAGACCCCCTTAAACTAAACAAAGTGTAGGCTGAGTGGGACAAAGATAAAACACTGAATTATTGTCTCCAAAGAGCAGCCGAAATAGAAGTGAAAAAAGCCTGTTTCTTAGCAAAAACTCGTTGAGTGCTACTGCATTTACTTCAGCTGTGAATTTTAAGGTTTGCAACAAATATTGCAAACTAAACAGAAAAAAACTGCTCTCAATTGCTGGCAAATATTTGCTATTGCACAAACTTGCAATGTTAAATGCAAAAGAAAGTGAGTGAGGCTATTGAAAAATTATGAGGTTTGCCAGTGATAATTTTCATTTGAGGGTTAACGCCACTTTAGAATTTTGCAAAAAATTTACTTTTGGTTTTTAACTTAAACTATTCTTTGGAGTCATAAAAACAATATCCAAAAAAAAACTTTTCAACACATTCGATTCTTGATTTTTCGAAAGCGCCTTGGAAAACGCACACTGTTGCAAGGATCGATTTGAAATGTAGATAGTAGCTTCACAATTTTACGCTCTAACGTAATACGTAGCGGTTTTTCGACTTGATTTAAACTTTTTTGATATAAACAATTTATTGAAAATTGTTTGGCCAAAAATCAATATGATTTTTTTTTTGTAAATTAACCATTTTTACAAAAAATGATTTATAA
The DNA here is from genome assembly GCA_963971225.1 of Melieria omissa. Taxonomy (NCBI): domain Eukaryota; kingdom Metazoa; phylum Arthropoda; class Insecta; order Diptera; family Ulidiidae; genus Melieria; species Melieria omissa. The sequence goes on from OZ020268.1 coordinate 87,075,227, forward strand.
AAATCCGCTTATTACTTCTTAACCCTTTCGTTATTTTATTGCCATATGGCAACATGCTACTTTGTGGACTTCTGAACCCTCTGTGGTTTCAAAAATACATTTTTTGTTGGTCTTTCGAATAGTTTGAAGTTTTAGGAAAAATACGAAATTAATAAACTGATTACACTGTGCGACAATTTTGGGGTCATGGAATCTAACCCGGAACCGACCAAGACTAATCGATAGTACTCTTATTGAGTAACAAAACCCTAGCTGGGTTTTGCAAAGTTAGTTGCCTTTTACAAGTTACAGCCGTGTAAAGTTTGTGTGTATTCGGGGTTTTTCAACCAGTTTTTTCTTTATAAGTCTTAAGATATTCAAAATTTTGTATTGCTGTCTTCAGCAAACTTGCTGCTAATTCTTAGATGAACAAATTCTCTGAACATTGTGTAACAAAATTATTACACCTTATCGAAATTTTGGGGGGTCAATGTTAAAAAAATCGACTTTTGTTGATTTTAATAAAAAAATAACCTGTGTTTTATTCTATTAATATTAATGCAAAAACGCATTTGTATTGCCAAAAATAAAAAAAATATGCTCAACCCTCTAATGTCACAAAGACATGTTTTTTTTACAAAATAAAGTGAAAAAATGTTCAAATCTAAATTTGAAATTTTATTGTTCACATATTTCAATCTGTTTGAAAAGTTTTGTGCAACCAGTTTAAGCGTCGTTTTCTCCTAAAAATCCTCCGTTACGTTTGCTGACTACACCAACAAATTTCCGCCAGTAGCTTCAGGAGATTTCTTTCCTTTGTATCAGAGCAAATTAATTCAAACGGAAGCGCGGTCTGATGATATCGTTCGCCTTGTTCGTCTGATTCTGTTGGTAATTGTTGGCTGAAGTAAAGCAGATGATGATGCAAGTAATAGATCTTTAGCAACATGTGAACGCCTATATTTGCAAATGCATCCATAATTTTTTTTTGTACTCGAACAAACGCGCAGGGGATGACCACTATTAATGTAAAGCATTGGGTTGGTTCAGAAAAGAGATAAAGGTTAGGAAATAGGATTTTGAGAGAAGTGGTTTTGGTGTAAATAATGCGGAGATCAGACGGAGTGAAATATTTTTTGCACCGCTTTAGGAAGCCAAAAATATGATCGTTCCAACGAAGATCGTTCTTAATGGACATGCCCAGAACATCAAGAGCTGCCGATTCCGCAGTACTCACACCACCCATAACCAGGGATGTATTAGGATCTGGGCAGACTCGTTTGTTGGATAACAGACAGCATTGGGTCTTGCGAGGATTAAAATCGACCCTGTTCGCTTGACCCCACTTGGAGATTGTTTGTAGGTCGCTATTAAGTGTGTGATTCATACGGCGCCGTTCTCTCTCAATCTCTTCATACGCTGTACTGAACTCTTATAGTTTTCAGAACGATATTTCCCCAAAAAACCAGTAATAACTTCTTTAATCGATTGCCATGTTTTCAATTCATCACCAACTAACACCAGATCAAATGTATCTGTTTTGATTCATTTCCGTATATCTGGACCATTAATAAGTACAGGTATAAAAGCCACTTACCACAAAACTTTTCAAACAGACTGAAATATGTGTACAATAAAATTTCAAATTTAGATTTGAACATTTTTTCACTTTATTTTATAAAAAAACATGTCTTTGTGACATTAGAGGGTTTAGCATATTTTTTTATTTTTGGCATTAATATTAATAGAATAAAAAACAGGTTTTTTTTTATTAAAATCAAAAAAAGTCGATTTTTTTAACATTGATCCTCCAAAATTTCGATAAGATGTAATAATTTTGTTACACAATGTTCAGAGAAGTTTGCTGAAGACAGCAATACAAAATTTTGAATATCTTAAGACTTATAAAGAAAAAACTGGTTGAAAAACCCCGAATACACACAAACTTTACACGGCTGTAACTTGTAAAAGGCAACTAACTTTGCAAAACCCAGCTAGGGTTTTGTTACTCAATAAGAGTACTATCGATTAGTCTTGGTCGGTTCCGGGTTAGAAAAAGCTGTCGCACAGTGTTATTTAAGTTTCAAGAAGAGCAGTGTACACGTCTTTTTAATGGTATATCTATGTTTAATGGTAAAATAGTAAAGGAAGATGAATTAGATAACTTTTTAATTTGACGTTTTCTTTCAATTTAGATCCTTTCTTTTTTAAATTTTGGCTGAAGTAAATTAAGAAATATTCAAATTTTCGCTATGCTTAAAAAGTTGTAAGTTTAAGTAATTATTACAGCCACAACGATGTGGTTGATCTTATAGAAAAACACCCCAAAATACAGTGTCCACTCAGGTTATTGGTTAAAAATGTATTAAAAAAATATTAATTAATCAGATTTTGTTGAAGGTATGTCAGCTTGTATACTCGGGAAATAAAAGTGCGCTTTTTTTAGGTGCGATTTTTGTTTTGTCTGTTGGTCTTCCACCCATACAAGAAATATATTGTAACTTGTTGATCAAAAATATTCATAAAATACCCAAATTTATATATTTGAGTAAAAAACTAATTGATCAACAGTCCATTAAAAAGCGGCACATTAGTTCCCCAAAGGTACTTGTTTTCCAAAAAAGAAGTCACACATACATATCTCCACAACATTGTTGAGAACAAGAAATGCATATTTCTTTTGTTAATTGAACTTGACAGAGGGAATTGTTGTTATTATGTTCTCTTCATCATGCAAAGCCCCTCGTAAGATGAATGACATAAAATGTCCATGTTCGCTGCAGCATTTAATAATGCGCAATTAGACACCGGAAACCGCCTGGTTGTTCTTTCAAGACCAACTTGAACAATGCAATCCACATGTCAGATGGAGGCACAACGAAGAGGAAACGTAATCTTCAATTCGGACAACGAAACGATATCTGCTGATATCCATAGACTCTCAAGTGACGCGCTGGCATTACGCACTTGGAATGTGCTCAGCATGCGCTGCTTGGCCACATTCACTTTTTGCACAGTGACTGCCGGCAAGTAAGTAGAAATCCAACAGCAGTAACTCTGCCATTTGGACCACTTGACGTTCTGCTTGTCAGTTGCACTTGAGCGTTTTCGCTAACTGGCTGACAGCAATTCATGGATTTTGCGTTGCATAGCGCCACGTAATCCGACATGGCTTCGGTGCTGAGTCGTACAAATTAATTAATGCCAACGCCATAGTTAGTGTGATCCAAATATTCGCAATCATTGGCTGAAGAAAGTCGAGTCGATCGAAGGGACCGCACAAAGATAAGTTTTGTTGGCCGCAGCTCCACTTGAGCTCGTAATTGCGCAGAATGATTGATCCGAGATAACTCGCCGAAGTCTGCTCGCACTGCAGCGCGTCTTAGTGCAGCACAGTCTGCTTTTTCTTTTGCCATTCCCATCCACCACGTTCGCTCATGAGGTGAGAGCGGCCTAAGCAAACAACGCAAAGTAGGTTCGAATCGCACGCCCCGAACGCCAATTTTCGGCTGCTCGATTTACCGGCGCCGATGGCGGCTATTGTAGAGTAATCGACAGCAACGAGAAAGACTAAATTACTGCGGTGTAATTTTCGAGGCGTGAACCTGTTGAAATTGAGGTATTCAAGCGTTGCTTGTGCCTCTTCTGGTCTTCGTTGCGACTCTATGTTCGCGCTTTCTACGTCGCTGCTGGCGCGCGAGCATTGCCGGCTTGTGTGGTTGCGGTCTCTCAGACTTCTTACAAGTCGATTTTCGTGTGGTCCGCGCTGATTGTGGTTGCCCCTATTCGCGCACACAGTCCGGCCTCCAGTGTGTCTGTCCAAGAAGCGGCGCTTTCATGCATCGCGCCACGCTTTGCGAATCGCCGCCAAGTGAATGGCCGCATTTTCGACTCGACACTTTCGCCAAGCGCTCGCTCAGCTGCCCACTTTTTGCTTTTCTCGACCTCAATAAATTTCGAATTTCCACCGGACTCAAAAGGTTTTCCCAGCCGATTTAGGGTGCACCCTAATTTATAACATCGCCCGCTGGCTGAGCGGGCAACACTTGTCGCACCTTTTCGTTTCACTTTCGGCGCGTGTACTCGTAAAACTTGGACGCCGCAGCAAAAGTCTCTGGTGGTGTGCGCAACATGAGCTTTCGGCATCTCGGGTGATTTAATTTGCGCCGCAGGTGTCCGCGTCACTGCGATGTGTCAGCGGTCGTTTCGTGTTCTCCTGTTTTTAATTCACTCGACATAAATTATTGAATTGCGCGAGATAGAGAAACGCATAGAACGCACAGCCGCGGCGGGTGGTGGCAGCTCATACGAGCATGTTTCCACATAAACATAAACAAGAAGTTGTGTGAAAGAAAGAAAAAACCAACAAACAAAATTTAAGTCAAGTAGCCGTTCAAATGCCGTAACCAAAGTGAAACCATCGGTTGGCGCAGCCATTCTGAACACAACTTCATTTTTAAGATTTCTGAAAGCAGGTTTAAAACGGAACGAAAACTTGTGGAATAACCTTCAGGCTCATTCTTTTTTATTGTGTTTTATTCGTTGAGACGTTAAAGCCTTAAAGCTTAAAAAGCAGGTTTTCATGTTGAATCATATGAAAAGTATTATTTTAAAGCATTCATTTAAAAACTATATTTTGATGTTAAAGTATCTGAAAATGTTCATTATTGGTGTAAACGAAAATGTTTGGCATAGATAAGGAGAAAAATGAAAACGTTTTCTAATCGTAATCTATACTCACAAACCACCCTTGGTAGCACATTTCTTGATTAAAGTTGGTCAAGTTCCTTTAGTAAATTGTAAAAGGTAGGGATCGAGCAGATAAGTCGACTTTGTTTCGCATAAATCAAAAAATTTTTCAATTCGGCTAAGGAGACTGGCTTCATGTACAGTCAGAGCTCAGATTATGGGCGTACAGTGGTTTTACCTGAGGGCAAACCCCAAACACTTCTTGTATGGCCGCCTCTTCATATACTCGTAATTACTTAGAACCACTGTTGAGCGGCGAGTAACAACGAGGGTCAACTAATCTCCACCAGATACGCACTGAAAAAGGTGTTTGCTACATTCGGTGGGTCATCACAATAGGGCCGAGCGTGATGCCCATGAGTAGGAAAAGACCTGCTAAATCCATAAACTGGTCTGATCAATAAGTATATCGATCGTAACATGAAGAATGATCACGTAAAAGCCGAATGTCTGAACAAAATTAAGAGCAACATTGCAATCGTTTCACTGGGAAGAAAGGGAACAACCAAAGCAAAGTGTTTCTAACCGTCACGTCGGTTCAACCTAACCGATATTGCATAACAGAATATAATAATTGGGAAGGTGGATATTTGTAATCAGCGTCCGCCGCTTCAGTGGTAAGTACATTGGACCACAACTCAAGAGTCGTCAGCACGATGATAAACTCGACAAACGTCAAATATTATAAACAAATTTGATCGATGTTAGTTTCCCGACAGGCAATGAAAACTTATTGGAAACTTTGACATCTTCATTTGACAGACGTACAATAAGTACAAGTTAAAATTATAATTTTTCTGCCTTTGTGAATTTAAAATTGTGGGTTTGCTCGCGAACATTCCCAGTAAAAACTTGCAGAAGAGCGTAAGAAAGAGATGCTCTCACAAAAAGAAGGAAAGAGAAAAAAGTAAAAAATTATCAATGATCAAATTATGTCACAACCAATTTTTGTGAAAGATAGAAAATTGGGAAAATGGAAGGATCACAGAAAGATAATGAGAAAGTTTGTGACTTATTTTAACAATTTTGACAATTACGAAAACTCCGCAAATTTGTTTTGTTTACGTGATAATAGGTCTGTTTGGGTACGGATAATTTGTACGAATTTATACAAATTTGTAAAAATTTTTACTGGATCCTGTTTGTGTACACTAAATCTCTTGCAACGAGAGAGAAAATTACAGTTCTTTTCATGAAAACTTGCAAGTTTTTACTAGAGAAGTTTTGTCCAGTAACTTTTAGCCGGTAAGAAGAAGAACAAGAAAAACATATTACTGGCTGCCATATGATCGACTGCAAAGATAAATAATTTTTGCAAACATTTGGAGGCAAATGGAACCAGCAAAGAATTTGTGCGTTCACGAATCTTCTGACCCAAAACTGTCTTGCTCAGCTTTTCCTGCTGGAGCTGAAAGGGGAGAATCGCTGGTTGAGCGCACCGAGCCATTTGCCTTTTGCATTAAATGTCTGATTTAACTTAAGTTTCCTACAGCTTAAAATCTGAAACGACACTTTTAAATCAGTTGTTTTCTCTTTAACCCTCCTGTTTACACCATTTTTCCTTTGTATTATGAATGTGCTAAGTCCCACTGGTGCAACCAAGAGTTACTTACTGTTTTGGACAGTTTTATTTTTGAGAGCGTAAACTCGCTTACTCTCCTGATATTTTTTACTGTATAATTTTTACTGAGAAAGTTCCTAAACAGACGTAATGTGACGGCTAATACTTTTTTTGATGAGCAGAAACTTCTTGCAACTAAAATTTTACCAGCCATAAGTTGCTGCTGTTTTTTTTCTTTCTGACAAGAGCATAAATCTTGTTTCTGCTCTCTCTGGCAAGTTTTTTGAATTCGTGAAGCGTTCAGCTTCAGCAAAAACTTGTAACAATTATCAAAAACTATTTGATAAATAGTTTAAAATTATTTGACATTTCATATACTTATTAACATACATATTCTCAAACGATTTATTGATTTATGATAAACGAAGAAAAACTACAAAGCAACACATAAACACCGCTGATTTAATTCTGCGGAGGCTCGAGGCAACACCAGCAAACGGGGTTTTGTTGTGTATTTTATCCATTTTTTTTAGTTTTAGTTTTCCACTTGGCAGATTTTTATAATTTTAGCGGCCAGCTTTGTGACTTCTTACAACTGCTGCCGCGTTGCGCTGGCATTGTCACTGTCGCCGTCGAGTGTCTGTGTCCGCTCTTTTCGCCTCTAAATTAATGATTCAATTTTGCTGCGCTTATCGCCGAAGCGGGGACACGAGAAATTACTTAAAATGAAAATTTAAATTTTGATGAACGGCGGAGAAGGCCAAAGCGCTGTACGAGATTATTACGAAAACGATGCTTAATTATCTGCAATTTGCTGCGCTCGCTCGCTGGCTGCTGGTTGCTGGCCCTTTTCGCGCGCCGTTTCGCCACAGCCCGCGCGTTGGCTGTAACTTTTTCCGTCACACTCGTAGCGCCGAATTCCGCAGCACCGCAGCCCGACGACGGCGACTGTGGGAAATGACAAAAATGTTGTGTTGGGCAAAAAATGAAGTGATTCTTGTGGAAAAAATTAAGCCGGGCAGCGAGAAAAGCAGGAAAAGGCGTCACACTTTAGGCTTTGCGCCATTGTTTTGCAGTTATTGTTCGCTTTCGGTGTTGGCACAAAAAGCCGCCAAAAACGCGGCGCGTTTTTTGCGCATTTGCTTGCCGCGCCTGACTGATTCGGATGCATAAATTTAGTTGGTTCCTCACGAGTGAGTGCATTTGCCTCGTGTGTGTGTGTGTGTGTGCTAGTTGGCAAGAATTGCGGCCACGGCAGCAACAAAAACTAGTGTGAATGGTGCAACAACAACTGCGAAATGAGTGCAACGAAATATCGCTCGAAAGCCCGAAACGTGTGCGCATTAAATGTTGAGGGTTTTGTTGTTTGCTGCAACAATACTTCAACTACCGCACGTTCGGGCGCTGCTGCCGCAAGCGTCGGCGCCTTTGTGCCGCATGCAACACGGATCCGCACCGCAATCCCCAGCGCTGTTTGCTGCGCTGTTTGCTGAGCGCAGCGTTATCCGCACAGCCACCCAGCGACATTGTTCGAGCGTATTTACAAGTGTGCAAAGTATTAAAAATTTTATGACAGCATTTTTTTCCCGTTTGTTTATGTTTTCGCTCGATTTTTTGGTGTCTTGTTTGATCTTTTTCTGGTCTGAAAGGTGCTTCGGCTGTGCGGAAAAAATTAAGTGCTCGTTTAAAGTTTTATTTTGCTTTTGACTGTGTCAACATTAGGGCGCACACATCCGCGCCGACTGCGCGTGATTCATGTGACAGAATGTTGCTCTTCACTGGATGAAACGTCACTGAAACGGCATGTCAAGTATGCGACAGCGTTAACAGCATATTAAATCGCTCCGATCACGTGTCGCTGTTGAATATTTAAAATTGAAATCTGAATAGCAGCCATCGGAAAATTACGAGGAAAAGTTAAAAATATATATTTAATAGTTTTTTGAGCATTGTGTTCGCTGCCTCGTTGTTTTATTTCTCACTTTATGCTCCAATTATTATATTTCGCTTTCGGGCTTTTAATTTTCTACTTCTTATTGACTTTGTCACATTTTTAAAACAACCTTTAAGCATGACATTGTTGCAGTTTGAAAATTTGGCCTGAAAGGGTTAGATAGATCAGTTAGGAAATGCCCTCTCTGCTCTTAGAGGTTGTAGTAGTAAACAGCAAAAATATGGAAATTAATTTTTTATTGGGCCAATTTTAGATTTTACATTTCACTAATGCAAGTCTCCACCTTTGCTTTTACCCTGTCACCCATTGAGGGCTTAAGAGCAGTGAAAACTGTTTACCCATCCTTTGTAGGGGGCATGATTGTAACCCTCCGAATGTTCGAAAGAAAAACATCTAATTTTATTAAGTAATCCTGCAGTGATGCATTGGCAAAAACAAAAGGAATGTTAGCCTCTCTCAAGCGGCGCACGTTCAAATTCTACCGATCGGAATGCAGCTTTTTTACCCCAGAAAACGTCTCAATAACAAATAAAAAAAACAGAAGAATCAACTCGATCAATCTGTTCTTTGTTCAAATTAGAACATCAACTAAAAAAATGCGTTTCGAGAACATTTGTTTGTAAGATTGGTCTGGTAAGGGCGGTCTGCCGGCGTGGGGAGAAGGACTAGAGCGGAAACTAGACTAGACCTACTCGTGGTGGTCGCCGGTAACAGCCAATTCGGGAAGGGTCCTGTCTCTGCCCGATAGCGGCTGGCTAACTAGTCGATTCCACTTAATTTCAACTTTCCCACCTTTTTTTTCTTTTACACTATCCTCTTTTCCCCCTCCACCGCCCTACTCTAAGGTGTCACGCGAGACGTGCCTATTGGAAGGTTAGCAGCCGAGGGGTAATACCGACTGTAGTCTAACGGAGCCTCTCTGATACCTTCCCGCCTCAGAGAGAACGTGCTATCGGGGGCTATGAAACGGCGGAACTCCAGACTCCACACTCATGGGAACAAGGTATGGAGAAAACACTGAGGAACTTAAACTCACTAGCGGGTTCTTATAACACAACTCAACTGGCCAGTGAGGTGGAGCGTAGCATCCAAAATACTGACTCCGACGTAACTACTCCTCGGAGTATCAAAACGTGCAAACGTAAATTGTCTGGCAAGTTTGGCGTCAAAGTCGGCAAATTTGGGCCAAAGCCAGACAGGATCGTGGTTAAGAAAACACGGAAAGAAAGCCTAGCGGAGGTGGGGTCTGCGGGTGCTTCGGCGTCCAAGGACGCGACACCACTTCCCTCCCAACTGTTACTGGTCTGACTTTCGGACAGACTCTCGGGCTTGGAGAGATAAGGAAGTCGATCGGCTAGAGCATTTCAATATGGTCTTCGGGTCCTATAATAGGAAAAGATTCGAAGAATGCATGACCCTATCAAAGAATAATCTAAGGATTATCACGGGAATGCTAACAGGGCGTTGTATATTTAATTATCATCTAGCTAAACTAGGAATTCGTGAAAACGGGTATGGCAGGTTCTGCTTGCAGGAAAACCAGACTGCAATACATATACTAGGAGAATGCCCTGTATACTAAAATTTTTCTTGGATACTGGACTCACTGACAGTCTGTGAAGTCCAAGAAGGGTGCACAATAGATCTACAGATCGCAGTGTATCATCCCTATCTATAATAGAAAAAACATTGGTGCGACTACTAAACCACCGCGGAGCTCTTAAACAAGGGCCGCCGGGAGGTGGCGAGACTAATTGCAGTCATCACAGGTCACTGGCCTATCAATACCATCTGTCACAGCTGTGAAAACCCGAACGAGAAGGAAACCGTCCATCACTATCTCTGTGCCTGTCCGGCATTGTCAAAAAGGAGATGGAAAACGATGGGAAAACCAATATTCCAGAATTTCGAAGAGATAGCGAGGTGCACCATACACTCGCTACTCTCTTTCATCAACCTAACGGATTGGATATAGGATATACACTGTAAAGGGATATTGAGTTGGAGTTTCCCGGTTTAAACTAAAGTTGTTCCCTTAAGGAAACTTTATTGTAGCAGAACTTCTAATAAACCTATGTCACTTATTGAAACATCTTTGAATTGAAAAGTGCACATTCATTCCAAATCGTAAAAAGTTCAAATAATTGACTCAAACAAACAAACAAAAATATCAGTTAAGGTTTCCAAGTGCAATACTTGGCTAACCTCAACAAGCACAATCGTCTCTTTACCACTCAATTGTGTTTATAAATATTTCGGAGAGAAAGAGGCTAACGCGCACTCCTGCGTAAAGTGTGAAAGCCGCTCAAGTTCCCACATGCTGCAACATTATCCAAGTGTCAGAAACTTTCATAACCCCACTCAAGTCAAGATGTTCATGTTTTGACACATGTTCGGTTTGGCCGACACATTTTCACTGGCAGCCCAAAAAAATGCCCGGCACCCAAGTTCTGCCCGCTTATAAATAACAAATTAAAAAAAATTTTCCGCTCTCGAGCTTAAGAATAGCGCACAGCTGCAGCGTTTTGTGAAGAGGCTGCAGAGCGGAGCGGCGAATAGAGCGGAAAATGCAGCGATTACATACAAAAATGGAAACTTTCACTTAATCAAACAAATTTGTGCGACGAAATTATAACGAAACCGCACAGACGCAGCGAAACGAACTATAAATATTCGACGCGCGGGACACATTTAAAGCGGCCGCGGCCGGGGCAGTGAAAGTCCGCAACGCGCGCGGCGAATGACACTGACGCATCTGCCCGCCGCCATGCCTGCATGTGTCATGCAACACTTTGAATTTTCAATTTTCAAATCCGCAGTCAAAAATGGTGCGGCAAGCGATAGAACGCCTCGAACGCAGCGCCAAGTAGCGCAGCTTGTCAAAACGAATTTGCCGCGGCCGTAACTAAGCCGTAAACTAGACACGAAAACGGCTGGCGGCGACTCAAGTGGCGCATGGCCCACACGCCAGCATTGCGCTTTCGACGCGGCTGCATTAATTTGGAATTATGAACATAATTCTTCCGCATCTTCAGCTGGCCCGATGCTTTCTATAAATTTTACAAAGTGTCAACCGTATCGGCTACGGCGCAGCGCGGGCGCTTCTCGACGGCAGCTGCCGGGCCGCATTGTGTTGCGAGATGCGTTGCGGCTGCGGCTGAGTGCAGCCGAGTGTGTGCTGGCGTTTCATAACGAAATTGAGAAACTCAAGCTGACCGGGTTTGGGCGTCGATCGTGGCGGTTACATGGAATTCGTGTATGTGATGTGGACATGTGTAGCTGGCGGTGAGATCATTAATAATTGCGCGGCCGCAACTGGAGCGCTGTCACTGGAGTTGAGAAAAGCATTTCGTTTTCTATTTAGGCCAAATGTGAAGATGCACTAATGACTTTCCTTAGCCTAATTTTCGATTTTAGCTGTTCAAGTCCAAACCGATATCAATCACTTGCATATTTCACCATTTGAAAGTTGCTTCTTCCCGCAGACCACCACAAAAATGAAACGAAATTGTGTCAGTGCATCGAGGAAAACGAAATATTCACATGTATTCATTTATTTATTGTCATCACAGCTCGGTGTCGAGTCAAACTTTCCATGAGTGGATAAAAATTAATAAATTGTTTTAAATGCGGTAGATAGAAGATAAGAGGGCGTGTAATACAAAAATGCAGAAATGAAAATCAATTAATCAACTTATACATTTTTTACTGTGTATCTAGTTTTTTAATTTACTCTGATATGACAAGTATCAGTTCTTAAGGTGCTGTCAGGCTATGCAAGTAAAACGTTTTCAGAAATTATTTCCATTCTAGAAAGTAAAACTTACACGTGTGACCAAAAAAAAAGGTACTTTCTGTACTTTTGCGCTTTTCGACTTTTTTGAATTTACTATCGAAAGCAAAACTTGCATAATGTGGCTGCTATTTTTTGAAAGTAAATTACTTTCGGATAGTAATTGTCACTTGCTGCTGCAGTAGTAAGTTTTTCGCTTTCCGGAATGTGCTGAGCAACCCTGCGATCGTGATCTTTGTTGCTGAACACAGATTAAAAATTTGCATTTAGGAGATAAAATCATTTGATTATTCTATTACAAATATATATATTAGACGTGATTTAGTGTTGTATGGAGATTCTTAATAATATGTTCTCGATGCTCCGCAACCTCTCATTTTATGCGGTTTGGTGAAACAGTACGTGAGCCCAAAAATTTTGCGTCAAAGTTCACAAAACAGCTGGGAAATTCGACAAATTGCTCAACAGCTGGTCAGAAGTTGCTCTTAGAGGGTTAAAATCTATGACTGACCCCCTCTAGTTTTCTCTACTGAACATTTCTTTCAAACATATATATACCCTAACTCCAACTATTGATGTGGCTCCCATACAAAATGGTCGTTTTTATAAAATGGGCTTCCACTGCTCCCAGGTTGCCCCCAGATATGTCAAATGTATGACCGACACCCATTTATTTTTCCTTCCGGATGTTTTTTCCAACCATACCTACCCGTTATCTCCAACTCTTAAAGGGGCTGCCATACAAAACTGGCCATTTTCTATGCCATTGGCTCCCCACTTGTAAATGTAGTAGTTAAGTAAACGAGAAAACATCGTATCTCGGAAACTATTGAACCGATTTGAATGATTTATTCAGCGATCGCCAAAATTCTTGAGTAAAAAAAATACAAAATTAATTACGGTCCAGAAATTCACCATCAGAGGGCGTCTCCCATACGATCGGAGTTGTGAGGTTGTCAACTTCTGGCTTTCTACAAAGCAATAATTAAATGGGGTTCCCATTATAACTTGTCGGCACTATAACTTAAATCTCTACAGATAGATATTTTGGCAGCTGAGTTGTTTATGGGTTGTTTTGGTACAATCCCTACATATGTAGCTCCAACCTTATACCATACGATACTAATTGTTACAGTTATTACAGTACTCAGTTACTGCTTTGCAGTTACCTCAGAGTTTTTGCCCGAAAACGAGAGTAAAACTGTGATTTTGACAAAAAATACAAAAATTGAGCGAATAAAATTGTATTTGACTTTGTTTTTTTATATATTTTTTTTTAATCTAGGACCCGACAAAAAGGTGTATTGCCCCCTTTGATGATTCAAAATTTTGAATCTATATTTACCCTTTCGCTATTTTGTTGCCATATGGAAACATGCTACTTTGTGGACGTCTGAATCCTCTATGGTGCCAGGAATACATTTTTTTATTGGTCCTTAGAATAGTTTGAGTTTTAAGAAAAATACAAAATTAATAAACTGAAAATTTAAGTTGAAAGAAGAGAAGTATACACCTTTTTTAATGATATATCTTGACATAGTAAAGGAAGAAGAAGCAGAACATTTATATAACCTTTTAATTTGACGTTTTCTTTCAATTTAGATACTTTTGTTTTTTAATTTTGGCTGAAGTAATGAACAAATATCAGACAGATTTTAAAACTACCGAAGCTATTCTGACCTATAGTGAACAACTTCTTCACGGAGTTGCTGTTGTTCACGTATCGGGTCGTTCGTCTACCAAGTGATGAAGCTTTCCACTGCGAATGAGTGGCAATAAACCGCAGACACTGAATGTCAAAACATACACAATTTAATTGCTCCGAGAGGTGATTTATCCTCGAGTCAACTGAAAGAAGTTGAAACTGGTATCAGACCCCTGAATTTGCTTTTCTAATATTTGTTATTTTTGCGTAAGTGATTGAAAATTGCACTTTGAAAATGTTGTTAACTTAAAAGCCACTGAACAGTTCGTTGGTCATATCGAAGGCCGGAGGCTTATTCTGTCAGCTGGACTTCGAGCTATGCGGCCGCCACTCAGTACGCGTAGTGTGGGCTAACCGAAAGGCCCAACGCTGTTTGTTTTATTCTTTGTGCTCTTATTCAGTTTTTTGTGTTTTTTGCGTTTTTGTTGTTTTTGTTTTTATTTTGCATTGTGCGAGCGCAATTGTTTATGGGCTTTCGTTTAATTGTCTGAGCCTGGAATGTGCGGTTGTACAATGCAGGAGTACAATGCGGCCGCAGGGCTGTGGGTGTATGTGTGGCAAGTGTGTATTTGTAGAGCAAATATACAAATGCACTCAAACACAAACGTTTGCACATAGTGTTGTATTATATGTATGTACATGCATACATATTTACTATATGTTCGTTTGCGGTATGTATGTCGATCGGCCGCGGCGCAGCCCGACGGCCCATCGGTGCGGCGCGCTCGTAAATTGCTATTTCAACCGCAAGGTGCGTTCAACAACAAAAGCTCGGTTTTATGCCATTTTCCGTATCAATCAGATGGAGCGAAAACAGAAAAATGGAACAACAACAAGAACATGAACATCGAGTATGACTCCAATGTGTGCCATGGCGCGAGCACACTGTGGAAATGAATTCCGCAAAGTTTTGCCCCACATTTGTTTGCTGACGTTGTACATTATTGTTGGCGGCGGGTGGTTGTCGGTTGTTGTGTTGTTTGCAATGGACAGACCGCGTACGCGGGGTGCAGAATGCTGCGCTGTGGCTTTTTTTCCACCTTTCTGTGCTAATAAATCAATCGCATCGGTTATGACAATCTGGCAGACAAGTTGGAAGCTGGGGATTTAAGGCGCCGCTTATGTGTTTGTTGTTGTTGTTGCTGCTAATTTACATCGGTGCCTGCCGCAGTGGTTGGCTGGCTGGCGCGCGGCAATGGCGCGCTGACAAGATTTATGAAAACTGCAAACGCGAAGCATTTGTGGGGCAGCGAGCACAGCAGTGCGCCGGCGGGTTGACACTTGCCGAGCACGAAACGTTCCCATTATTTGCGCACGGAATTGCAGGAATATTAAAATGATAATTAAAATTTCACCATTGTGAATTTGACGCATTTGCATTAACGCTGCGTCGGCTTTGCAATGCAACATTCGCAATTTTGCTAATTTATTATGCAAATGCATTTCGTTGCAAAGCACACACACGCACAGCACACGCACGCAGTCGCACTTGCACACATATGCACGCCCCGAATTTTAGTAACTAATGAAATTAGTAATAATTCTGCAATTACTCGCGTACGTGTGCCGCCGGCAAATGCATCGCAATTAGCACGTGTTGCAAAAATGTCGCGCGCGCGAGCCCCTCTTCACCTCCTTATTTGGCTTTTTGTGAGTTTCCCCAATGAAACCTGACATCGGTTGGGCGGGAGGTTCGGCGGACAGCGGCGTGTTCCTCACTTGTTCAGTATTGAATTGTTTGCTTTGCTGTTTGTCGTTGTTTATGAAATTAAATTCTCCGGCGCGTAATGAAATTACGTTGTTTGCAATGTTTACATATTATTCGCCGCTCCATAGAAGAATGAATTATTGCATGACCGTCGCTTGGTGGCGACCCACAGTGTTGCGTGTAGTGACAAAAGTGCCAAAATGCAATGTTATAACTAGGTATCGGATTTATATGCAAAAACTATGCAAAAATATGCAAACATATGCAAATATGCAGTGCATATGTTAGCTTATTCTTAATATTTTTCAATAAAAATAGTTGGTCCCGTTCAAATCGGAAGCTCCAAAAAAATATGCAAAATATTTTTCAATAAAAAAGTTGGTCCCGTTCAAATTGGAAGCTCCAAAAAAATATGCACTTGCATATAATTCCGATCCCTAGTTATAACCATAAAAATCTGAGTATAAGAGTTTGTTGGAAATATTTCAATTAAGAGAAATTCCAAGTTTTAAGAACAAATATTGGATAATATAGAAGTTATGAGCTCTTAAAGTACACTCTCACAGCGTTGAAAAAAAGTTTTCTACAAAAGCACATTTTTGCTCTCGCTTTGTGGCTCAATATTTCAAAATCAATTATGAGCAAGTCCCTAAAACTTATTGTTGTCTTAGGGTTAATACAATTTGGGTCTGGCAAGACCAAATACCGCTGATTCTTCTCACCTCTGAGCAGTACCGTTATAAAGGAAATGAAACAAAGAAAACAAGTGAATAAAAAGTGAGTTAAAACTTTAGAGGTGATTTAAAAAAAAAACCACTTTTTATCACTTTTGAAATTTTTTTGATATTTTGTTTTGGCAAGTATGTACATTATGCTGTAAAATTTTCAGCTGCGCATATTTGCGCGAATGCAAGTTATTGGCATTTTTCGGTGAAGACTTGAGTTCAAATTCGCGATATTTTCACCGTTTGGTTGAATGCCAATGTAATCTGTCAAATAATGCTCTGCTACTGACGGAAAATTTGTTGAATATAGCTTCGGAAATTCAATGACGATTACTATTATATTCGAAATAGAGGGATTAATGGCATCGACAGTACACTTTGATTTTTTTTCGTACAGCCCCAAAAGTTGACAACCTAACTACTTCACTTGTATGGGAGGCGCCCTCTGGAGTTGAATTTTTGAACTTTCATTATTTTGTATTTTTTGTGCTCTGGAATGTTGACGATTGTTCAATAAATCATTCAAATCGGTTCAGTAGTTTCCCAGATACGATGTTTTCTACATTTACTACTACTACTACATTTACAAGTGTGGAGCCAGTTCCATTGAAAATTGAAAATGACTAGTTTTGTATGGCAGCCACCTTAAGAGTTGGATATAGCGGTTAGGTGTGTATAGAAAAAACATTCGGAAGGGAACATAAATGGGAGTCAGTCTTACATATGATACGTCTGGGATCAACCTGGAAGCAGCGGTAGTCCACTTTTTAAAAACGATGATTTTGTATGGGAGCCTTATGAAAGGTTGTAGAGGGGGGGCAGGTATGTTCGAAAGAAATGTTCAGAAGGAAAAATTAGTGGGGGGTCAGTCTAAGATTTTGACCCTCTAAGATCAACTTCTGAGGAGCTTTAGAGCAATTTATCGAGATTTTATTTTCAATCACTTTTGAAAAAAGCTCATTTTATCTATCACACATTTATAAATAAGTTTATATTAAAATACAAATATTTTGAATTCAGCTTTTATGAACTAAGATAAGTTTCATTGAAGTTTTATCAAATCCTGGAGGTGGCCAAAGTTTTGGTCCGATTTCATGGAAATTAATTACACAGTAAGTTCTTTACTCATACAATAACTGTAAACAATTTAATTTAACCCTTTCAGGATTACTGGGATAATACGTCCCAGCAAGTTTTAAATGACCCTCAAAAAATTTATTAAAATCTTACGACCTACGCAAAATATTTTTTCGATTTCAGTGTTCCTGCATAAAAGAATGATTTCAGAGTTTGTTAGCATCCAATATAATTTTCTAACCCCAACTTTCATAGCATGAAAATATTTCTACTAAGAGTATTTTGAATTTCAAAATTAAACTCCGTCCCGAAAGGGTTAAGTACGACCACTCGTTCTATTTTTGTCACTCAGCTATATGAATACGCAACACTGTGCAACATCTGATTTTACGATTTCCTCCGTTCCGCTTTTCCGAACGAATGCCTTTCATTTAAGGAACTCAATTTTCAGCAAATTTTACTGTAATTGGCAGTAATTCTGAGGTGTGCAAAGGAACAAGTTTACTTGAAACGAATAATAATTCAATTCTTTGCAATTTTGCCTTTTTTGCTTTTCTTTTCTTTTGCTTTTCAGGTCTCACTATGTGGTTTGCCGAGATTTAGCCAAGAAGAACATTCCGTGAAAGATTGGCCTTCTAGTTGTTGAGTTTTAGTGTCGTGCGACAAACAAACATACATTAATTTTTATACATGTATGTACATACCTATACAGATTTGATAATTATTTCAGCACAACTACTCAAACTATCAATAAAACATTCAACGTAAAATTTCGCATTTTCAAAGAAATAATTTTATTTCTGTTATCAAAATCCGAAGTCACTCAGCACACACAACAATTAGCGATGAAAAAATGCCAAAAGCAAATCGTTTTGCAGTTTAAGTATCCAAGCGAAAGTTTCTACGAAAATCTGCACAGCTCGTGCAATTACGACAAAAAGTCTTCTTGACTCAAGCTGTGTCTATGATGAATTTGTTAAGTTCGGCGTTGCTTGAAACGCAGCAAACAAACCAACGAACAAGCAACAACGAATCAACATCAACAACAAATAAGCAGCAGTAGCACTCTACAACTTTATTTTCTGCTTTTTGGCAATAACGGTTATTGGATTTTTAGGACAATAACCATAGTCGTTAGAAGGCAGGAATAAAAACGTAATGTTTGCTGCTTGTTTTTTATGGAACTCGGCTGGTGGTCTTCTAATGGAAGAGCAAAGCCAACAACAGCAAGAACAACAACTGGAATGTCAGCGCGACGACGGGAAGCAGCGGGCGCATGATACAGCAACAACCGCAATAATAATGAACATAATGAAAAGACATCGCAGGGCAATAACCAGCGCAACATTGCATTGCACACGGACAATAGACATTTGCGCGGTGGGCTGCGCGAGCGGAAGCAGCAAATGAGCGCCGCAACTACTGCAGGCCCAAAGCGAGCCAAACAGCTGGGCGTGTAAATGTGGGCCAGAATGATGTCCGCGTAATGAACTGGCGAGTGGGCTTCGTTTGGCAAAAAGCGGCCAGCACAGCACTTCGCGATGCCTGCCAACTGCGCATTGCCAAACAGTCAAACATCGCCAAATTTCATCGAACGCCACGAACTGCCAAGGAACGTATCGTTTGTGTTGATAAGAAGTGAGCACAGGTTTGTTTTTGGCCATAAATATAGACATACATACATACATATGTACGTATGTGACTGAATATCTACGCGCAAAAATAATTTTAGATTTCACTCGGATAGTTAGTCAATCAGCAAAGCGAGCTGCACAAAGAAGTCCACAGACAACAATGGGGCCGAATGCGAAAAAAACCACCGTCAAAGTCAACCGAAAAATGTACGCATTCGTATGTACATATGTATGTATGTATGTACGAGCGCTGTGCATATTTTGAACTGAATTTAACAATACGGTTCTGTGCGTCTCTGTGATACTTCCGGCTGTGCAGTGTGCCCTCTGCTTCGTTTCGGACACAGATGGCGCTTTAAATATACAGTTTACCAAAGGGGAAGTCACTATGAAAAGAAAATAAACCCATTGAATAACCAACCATACATTGTTCGTAGACTGTATATTTGTATAGTAAATACAAACGTCCACTAAAAGTATGTTCAAGGTTTCTGTGCGGCACGAAAAGTTTCATTCTATTAACTCCATTCTTTTGGCACCCTACATCTATAAAGAATTTCTTCTTAAGGATGAATGCAATACAACTTAAAATGTAAATAAAAAGATAAGGATTAAAGATATGGTTATAAAATTTTGTAACTGCATGTACCGGTTCATCTAAGCTCCTCTTGGTCAATTGAAAATCATATTTTATATTTCGTATGAATTCCAAGTTTGTACAATCACAGATCAAGTCGAAATGAAAATAAGAATCACATTATACACTTTAAACATTCTCTGAAGATTTTTTTTATTTTTAAAATAATTATTACTTATTTACTATTAGTTTTGTTAATAAGTAAATAATTATACAAATTCTAACACAACGTCATACTTGATTTGTTTCATATTAAAAAAACAGCAACAAATATCACACGTCTACTTTGAACAGTTGTAAACTAATTGAACTTGACTAATTGAACTAAGATTCTAAGCTCTCTATGTATAATTGCAGATACTAAATATTTCCTAGTTTAGCCTCAGTGATTACCGTACTTAGCTGCTAACCAAAAGGTCCGTGGCTGTAAATGCTGATTCAAAGCAATTACGATATTTACGGGGATTTCGGAACTGGCCTGACAAAGGCCAAATGGCCACAGATTTGCCTCTTTGCTCTTTGCTCATTTGAAAGCTCTGAACGGATTTTCAATGTGTCGTACTTGTGCCAGATCCGGAGTTGTAAAAATTAAAAAATTTCAAAACACACGAGAAAATCTATATACTCGCAAAACTAGGGACCAAATGTAGTAAAACTGCGTTTTTAGTTTTTCTCTTTGACGTCAGGATTTTTTTTAAAGATCTTTCAAATTTCAAGGACATGTTTATTTCAAGGAATTATTTCAAAAATTGAGCGCAATGTAGAGAAACAATATGGCTATCAAATGAAAAAGAAAAATCCTTAGAATCTTGGAAAATTTAATGTTTTGGTGCAAAAGGACGAAGAGGTATTGAAAATGTCCTTTTAAAACTTTATCCTGTATAATCTGTTAAATAAATAAATAAATAAAATAAAATAAAATAAAATAAAATAAAATAAAATAAAATAAAATAAAATAAAATAAAATAAAACAAAATAACATAAAATAAAATAAGATAAAATAAGATAAAATAAAATAAAATAAAATAAAATAAAATAAAATAAAATAAAATGAAATAAAATAAAATAAAATAAAATAAAATAAAATAAAATAAAATAAAATAAAATAAAATAAAATAAAATAAAATAAAATAAAATAAATAAATAAATAAATATATATTCTTGGAAATTTCCAATAGTTGTTTTTTGAAAAAAATATATTTTGAGGACTAATATGTATACTATTACATCCTTGAACCTTGTTCCTTCTAACTTTATTAGTTAAAGATATACAAAATTTAATATTTCTCTCTATAGGTGAAGGATAATTTTAATATCATTAATGGGAGTGTGCTGGCCTGACAAAGGCCAAACAATAGTTGTGGTAGATTTGCCACTTTGCTCTTTGCTCATTTTAAACTTCTGAGCTAAACTTCTGATTTTCAGTGTGACGTATTTGTGCCAGATCCAGGGTTGCATTATCATAGGTGTTTAAAGTAAATTTACAATTACGTTTGATGGTTCGTTGATGGCAGTTATCGTGAATATCATTAATACTACTTCTAACTTTGAATTATGAGTTCCTATCCTAAAGAAAAGCTCAGTGCTGAATATCATATGAGTGTTGGAATACTTAAGATAGCTTCCACAACCGGGCATCATTACCCGGAATGATTTACATTGCTATTCTGGCAACTATCTTATAGCTCACCTGAATTTTTCGAAGCAAAAAAAATCTTTCGTAAGACAATATGCTATTCTGAGATGAGTTTCAGGCCTTATTCCGAAAGATTTTTTTCGTTGGAAAAAATTAAATCTTTCATTCAATCTTTCGAAAGTCTTTCAACCATCGTCGCCAGAACAGTTCTTTTAGTCATACGGCACCCGAAAGATTTTTTCGTTGGAAAAAATAAAATCTTTCATTCAATAGTTCGAAAGTCTTTCAATCTTTGCCAGAATAGTCCTTTTAGTCATATGACACCCTAGAAGGGCTTCAACGACCCATAAACATTGCACAATTAAACCGATATTACCTCCATCTCCGGCCTCTTGCAGTTTGAAACCGTTGGTACATATTCAAGAAGGATTACATAAGCCTCAAGTGACCCTTCTTCTTGGTACTTTTGGTAGTCCAGATAATTGGCCAATTTTGACTGCATACGCGGCTTTTGTGACCGATGACCAATATTAGACGAGCGCAGTGTTGTCATAAGCGAATTATGTGCGGCTTGCGCTTTGCATTCATCAAGTAATTTTCCGTTTGCAACGCACTTAAGCCGCCTGTAATTAGGGTATTGCATGTTCGACATGACGGGGCATTTTGCATCTGTTATATGTATTGTTGATCTTTGTGTCCTTCCGTTTTTGTTTGCTACTCCTTCGGCTTTTTGACTGAGCTTTTTTTTCACGTTGTTGTGCCGAGCACAACTTGAGCATTTGCTTTTGTTATGGAATTGTAGGAAAGGACACAGTGTTCTTAACTGGCACAATGCAGCGGGCCGTATTGAGTGCAACAACAAAATCCAGGCCAACAAAGAGGATATTGAACATTGCAAAGGCATTCACCGTAAAATGCCAACAAGTCAACGACCGAAGGAAGGGTGGCCGGGTGGAAGCAAGTGACCGGCGGTTCGCATCGAAAGGCTGACGGTGAATGACAATTCCAAACCGAATTAAAGTGACCCAATTTAAATATGTATCCAAAGTATTTGCATTTGTTTTGCAATGCCTTGGCCGGCGGCGCTTTGTCTGTCCGCCGCTGGCTGGCTGGCTGGATGGTCTTGGATATACATTTTTTGTTTTCCGACTTTTTGCTTTCGGTGCAGGCCCAGTCATTTGCCGTGGAAACTGACAATTCAGTTGACTTACACGTTCACGAGATGACAGTCAATTTTCGTAAATGCCAGCGATTTGAAAGATTCAAATCAACGCAAATAGCATCGAATAAAAATTGAGGTCGAGTAAAGCGGCGGCAGCGCAGCCACCGCACAATGCCCACTGGGGGCCTCCAGCCGGTTGTGTGTGTGGGCGGCAACGTGAGCAGTGCAGCGGAGCGTGCGGTCGCTGGATGATTACCTAACCCACTGCCACAGCGAGTGAAAGAAGTGAGAAAGAAACCAAGCAGGCCAACGAGAAGACAGTGCGGTAATCTGACGATCTTGAACGTCTTTTGCCCACTTCAGAAATTGTTGATGCTTTGAAATCGTAGCCACCAGCTGCAGTGTTGCTGTTGGCTCGCACAAGTGCATAGCTGGGCCACGCCGACCGCTCATTCGCAGAATCCAGCGCAATTTCATTCAATATAAGCGAAAAGTACGCCGAGCAAAGGACGGCGCAAAGTTGCGTGGGTCGTGAGGCCGTGGGGCGGGCAATGTCAAGGTTCGGTAAATAATGCGAAACAAATTGTGTAAATTTGATTGTTTCTGGCACACTTGGTGCCCTTTCGCTTTTGTCGCGCCTCCAGAGCGACAGACGGCGCCATGGCGCGTCTCTTCACATTTCACTTTCGCGATTATGATCGGCATTCATTCGAATTCCTTTGTGCCGGCATTCGAGTAGCTTTCGAGATGGCGCGCTGCCGCTGTTATTGAGCCAATTGCCCAGCAACAGCGGAGCGCAAGAGCGCTGAAACATTTGCCAATAAATACGCCGAGGACTGATGTTTGACGGTGAAAATGTTTGTGTCTGAACATTTCCAACTGGAAATATTGAATTTTTTATTGGCCCTATTGTCGGAATGTCTGCTCGTTGCCAACGTCGGACTTGTTTATTGCTCGATATGTTTGTACTTGTCAACGTAATCAGCATTCTAATAAGGCATTATGCACACTGCATTGAATTGGCATTGAGTAATATGCAATCATTTTCCTGCGATTGATTTCCAAATCTGTGCCAGCACACATCAATATTTCACCATAATTAATTTAACCTTCGTTAAAATGCAAACATGGAATTATTTCTGACATCTCCAATTGAGCCTAAACGAAATCACATGTGTGCCATACGTATGCACAAACATTATGTAAATATCTATTTGTATAACGTACATACTACATATGTATATGAAATATGTCAATGCACAAACAAAACTAACATTGGGCGGCCTGTTAATAGTCATTCGGCCCACCAGCCAGTGAAATTTGTCGGACGAGACGTGAAGAAGTGATTACACGAGAATTGTCAACAATCAAAAGTGCCAACTGGCTGACAGTTGGCGTGTTAGCATGTTTTGTGATCGGTGTTGGCCAACTTGCCATGAAAAATACGTACATATGTACTATTTGTGTCTATTCGACTGCACCGTGCGGACAAATGTAAAAGTATTAAATGTTCGTTGAGTACTTCAGTGCTTTCCACTGCAATTTATGAGGTTTAGGAGCAAAGTTAAGCGGGGCAGTACTTAAAAATTTCAAAGAAGACTATTAGAAGTGAAAATTCGGTACCCCTTTGGAATCGATAGCTGTACTCAGTTCTGGTATCGGCAAAAAAGCATCGAGTATCGGATAGTTCTTGCTTTATATGTATATGTTATTACTCGACTAGATACACATAAATGGGCATACAATGACTTAACATGTACGTGGGCAGTCCGATAAGTGCCGCCCGATGGTGTCTCTATCGTAAGAGAAATTTACTATCGTGTAGTACACCCTCGTAGACGGCTACTGTCAATTTCAGCCATATTGGATTTGTAGTTTTGTTTTGACCGCGTATGGAAACGAACGTGTCCGCGGATTTTAGAAAAATGGAAAAAGAGCAATATCGGTCAGTGATTCGCCAAATTGGTCGCATTATGCTACGAACAGCTGCCCCATCCACCGTATTCTCCAGATTTGGCCTCGACTTCTTGACTTATTTTTCTTTCCAAACTTGAAAAAGTCACTCGCCGGGCAGAAATTTGAGTCGAATGAGGAGGTTATCGCCGCCAAGGAGGCCTCCAGAAAACGTATTTTTCAGACGGGTTAAAGAAGTTGGGCATCGCTGGGTCAAGTGTGTTGAAAGGAGACTACGTTGAGAAATAAATCGCCACTTTTCCAAAATTTTCGTTTTTCTTTTGTAGGCTAAGTACTTATCGGACCACCCACGTAATTTCAAATAAATCGATTGTCAAAAAAATATACGGAGAAACAGTCCTCCTCTTCGACAGACACACAAAAAGCAGATACAAGATACAAGATGAAGATATCCACGTTTGAAATTTAGGAGATGTTGGACTAAGTCTTCTGGTCAGATTCACAAATAGTCCTCGCTTGGTTGGAGAAACCTCCAAGCACTTGGAAGACATATGTTGCCACCCAAATTTTAAAAAAGTCGGTAACGCCACATGGCGGCATGTCATCAGCCATGACAATCCGCCGATTTGGGTACTAGTGGGTGTAAGCCTCAAGAACTTTCCAAAACCCACTCTGGTGGCACGGCCCCAAACGGCTTCAATTCCGTGAAGAAGCCTGGCCGAAACCAACTACCGCCACTGCTGTTCCACCTGAACAGCGGAAAGTCCAAGTTGATCTCGCGATAGAAAATTCATCAGATATCCTCGATCGGTTTCCCTCCTATCCCCTCGCCCTATGTGTCGTAACGTACGTGTTCCGTTTCTTCCATAACGGATTCGCTAGAAAGATAAACTCTCATAAACCATGTGGCATACTGGCTGAAAGTGCATAACACAACAACAGTTTTTAATATGACTTTTGTCCGGCGTTGAAATAACATTGTATAACAATCGTACTACAGGGATAGGGACTCTCTTTAGAATATCTCAAAAACTGAGACGGAATGAAGTTCATTTCGAAATGTGTGGAGCGCCTTTCGATCAGTCTAAACGAAACTTTCAGGTCTAAACAAAAGTGGGCAACTGACGACTGACATCCCATTATGAAATCCAGTAACGCCGAGTTATCTGCTTGAATTATATAATTGCCCAACACATGAACGAGTTGTTCGGAAAAGTCTAAAGTAATGAAATATGATTGTTTAATTCTGCTTATTACAAAGTTAGCCATGGATTCTACTGCTCACTGAGCTGTTTGAACCACATTATAACTCGCACAACTGCCTCCTTCATTTATAATTTGTAGACTAACTCAAAACTTTTAATGAAACCAAGCTTTCAATCGTTAACTTATATGTAAATAATACAAAATTGATTATTTGCAGTTTGTTTTTTAGGAAAAAATTAGACCAAATGTCGATCGTACGCACAACACTGTCCGCGCCTGTTCACTGCTAACGTCATGGTGATTGATCAACACATAACAATGATTGACGACGACTGTTGTGTCATATTTCTATTAATAATGAACGCCTGGCTAGAGGAGCGTAAACAAAGAAACGCTGTGCGGATACGAGCAAAAATCAGCCCTTTATCGAAAGCTGATAGCCCAGCCAACTGTTTATGTTTGTAGGTACACATGACACATGTGGACGGTATGTGCGGTGTAGTGATTTCATCGGCGGTCGCGAATGCGCCGTGTTTGCTTTGAAGGAGTCATGTGTGCCGTGAGCGGCGATAAGCAAAATTTCTTTCGAATTGCAACTTCCCGTACAGCGCCGCAAAAGGGAACTAAATACCTCGCCACGCTGTCGGTGATGCCAACCACAGCGGCAACAACGAACGCACCTGGCCGACAGAGGTAAATCTTGTTTCGCCAGTGGAGCGTGCGGCCGCAGCCCGCTGCCGACATTGTTGCGCGTTGTGGCGTGAATTTGCATTTGCATTTCGACGACGCTTCAAACGCAAATGAGCGGAAAACTATCGACGAATGCGGTGGGCAACGACGACTCAACAGGCCAACTCGGGGCCAACGCTAATGCAACACTGAGCACGAAGTGCAATAAATGTTGTCGCTGGCAGCAAAGTAATAGTTTTGCCCTGGGATTGGGCGTCATTGTGCGGATGCGAACTTTCAGTGAGGAGGCGAATGTGTTTTAAATTCATAAATATTACTTTTTAAATGTTATGTGTTTTCAAAACTTGTTTATAATTTTAATAGTTTTTAGTTTGTAAGTGAAATGTTTTTTAAGAATTGAGTATTATAATTTTTTGCGCATTAACACTTACTTAAAAAAAGTTATTTATTTTATGTAAATAGTTCCAACATCCCATCCCCATCTGCATCTCTGATAACAATGCCTTGCAAGACTGAAGCATAGAGCGTAAAGCAAAAATCAGAAACAGAAACTTAAAATTACTAACACTTTATTTGCATAGTGAGCTAACGTCGCACTTTTAACTTTACGTAAGTTTGTCCCAAAATGACTAAGCGTGCAAATAAATGAACACATGCTCACAAGTAATACAAGTATGTACTATATATGTGCGTAAGTATGTGCAGCAAATGTGTTTTGTGTGTTTTCTAAATGTCTGGTAAGGTAGCCGTACAATTTGCATTGAAAAAAATTAATGAAAATTGCCAGCCAACGTTTTAATGTGAACAGCACGAACAGGTTTTCAGTTTTGTTGCTGCTTTGCTTTTCTGAGA
The DNA here is from genome assembly GCA_963971225.1 of Melieria omissa. NCBI lineage: Eukaryota > Metazoa > Arthropoda > Insecta > Diptera > Ulidiidae > Melieria > Melieria omissa. Next base: position 87,102,209 of record OZ020268.1, read on the forward strand.
CGTTGTTGAGCAGTTTAACGCTGAATATGGTAAAAGCGTACACGGTTCATATGTGCGGCGCGGGCAAAGGTGTGCAAAAGGTAACACGAAATTTTGAGATCCCCCCTCCCCCTCCCGTGCACGAACGTGGCAGAATATGTGTCGTCAAGTTCCTTTAACAACAAATTAAAACACAATAATTGACTTCTTGTTGTATCAACGACGTATTAGTAGAAATCAGCTAATATTGCTAACTTCAAAGTTTGCAACTTTTGCAACGAACACAAAATGCCGAAAATAACAGCAAGCAGTCAATTGATTTCAATTTCAGATGAAATCTGTTTTTGAGCGTTTTTTCTTGATGTGATTGAGATTGATGCAACCTTGTGAAAACAGCATCTCGATACAAATGGCACAAAAAAATCTTATAAAAACACCGCACATAAGCAGGTTTGAATTGAACGAGGGCGGGTCAATAAGTCCGTGACTTTTTGAATTTCCCGCCTCTTAATTAAAATGGCAATACTGCTCCCGTCAACAGTCATCTGTCAGTTGACTCTTGTCAAAAATTGAACAAGCTGCGACATTTAGTTTGTTTTTGACAGCCGTTAATATCAGACTACCGCGTTGACTGAGAAGAAAATGGAAAAAAGTGAATTTCGTGTGCACGGGTGCACACATGTGCAGTTTCCATGGCAAAAATCCATGAATTGGGCTACGAATTGCTCCCTCATCCCGCCTATTCACCCGATCTAGCCCCAAGTGACTATTTCTTGTTCCCAAACTTGAAGAAATGGCTCGGCGAAAAGAGATTTGCCTCCAATGACGAAGTCATCTCACAAACAAATGCCTATTTTGAAGACCTCGACAAATCATATTTTTCGGAAGGCATAAAAAAACTGGAGAAACGTTGGGCTAAGTGTATAGATCTCAAAGGAGACTACGTTGAAAAATAAAATAACTTTTTATCTAAAAACCTGTGTTTCATTCAAAAAGTCACGGACTTATTGACCCGCCCTCGTATATCGTATTAAAATTCACAATTTATTCACAATATTTTTCTGGCACAAAAAATGACCATTGCACCGTGCGGCATAAATAAAAAAACTTCAAAACACACGAAAAAATCTGTATACTCGCGAAACTAGGGGCCAAATGTAGTAAAACTGATTTTTTTTTAACCCTAGTGTGTGTGCCAGTAGAAATTGTATGAAAATTTCTCACTTTTTGTTCTCACTGTAAGACATTTTGCCCCTTTTGCTAAGTTATAAAGCTGTTTTTCGACAGGTTCAAAAGATTTTTACGTTTTATAGGTTTCGATAACAATGCTAGGCGACCTTTACGAGCCCAAACAAATAAAGCGGCTGCCATTTTTTGTTGATAAAATTGTTCTATTACAAATTATTTGCTTTAGAAACTTTTACTTACAAGAAATATCTAAGAAATCCATGCAAGTCCATAAAAAATGTGTTGGGTTACCCGGGTCTCCCAGCAACTAAATGGAAACAAACACTCGAAAATGAAGACATAATACCACTGTGGGAGTTGTCATGAAGTTTCATCTTTCTAGGTTATAGAAAGTATATAAAATTTCAGTATCAAAGTGGGCTGTGGTACCCGGGTACCCAGCACACACATAAGGGTTAAAGGGTTTTGAAATTTCAAGGACATGTTTATTTAAAGGTATTATTTCAAAAAATTGAGCGCATTGTAGAATAACAATGTGGATATTAAATGAAAGAAAAAAATCCTTAGAATCTGAGAAAATTTAATATTGTGGTGCAAAAGGACGAAGAGGTATTGAAAATGTCCTTCAAAACTTTATTCTTGAATTTCCAATAATTTTTTTTGGAAAAAAATTTATTTAAAGGACTAATCTAAGGATTACTACAACCTTGAAATTCATCCTTCTAACTTTATTAATTAAGGATATACAAATTTAGTACTTGAATACTTCTTTTTGAAATAATTCCTTGAAATAAACATGTCCTTGAAATTTCAATATCCTTTAAAAAAAATCCTGACGTCAGAGAAAAAAACTAACTAGTTTAACTACATTTGGCGCCTAGTTTCGCGAGTATATCGATTTTGTCGTGTGTAAAATTTGCTGTCGCACGGTGTTTTCTATTCTATGTTGTTACGTTATTAATTCAAATGAAGCTCAAATTTCATATAGGAGGAACCACGCCTCACTGTTTCCCCATTAGAAATATTTATAAGTACATCTTAGAAGCAACCTCATACGTATTTGATTCCGATGTAATGAAATATAGTGTTTAGGATACATTTATACAGACAGAACACAAGGAAAAAATTATTAAAATTGCATGCGTTTGTAGCTAATGTTAAAATCTTTTTTTGGGTTATATTAACTCAGATTTATTTGGCCTGTTGTACGTTTTATGGAGGTGGCCCTATTTATTTATAGTGTGGTACGACGTGAAGAGAGAAGTTGTTCAACATGATATAACAAGTAATAATCAACTTTGAGAAGCGGTAGACCACGCACGGAAGTTAATACTTAAAGAAAGATAGGAAAATTTGTATAATTATATAATTGTATATTATATAATCACTTAATCTTTTAAAATGTAACACAACTTTTGTTTAATTTTTATCAAAGTAAAGCGTAATACTATTTTTTTGGCCGTCCATATATTGGAGCTTTGGCGCATTTTATTTTAATCGAATTAAACTGAATATAATTCTTTTATGATTTTATTATTAAAATGCATAACTTGTTTAAAAAAAATACAAAGTAAATATTTGTAAAGAAAGTCACATTATTTTCCCTTAATTTTTTTTTCCTAGTATGTGTACTACTACTATTTTGACTGCAGATGTATGCATATTTACTAACTTTATTTGTTTCCTTTTCGGTTATATATCTTTATTATTTATTATGCAATATGGAAGACAAACATACAGAAATGCATATTTAAAAGAAGAATAAGAATATGTGCGAATAATTTGCACAATTAAACGAGTTGGAAAATGTATAAAGTCAATAGGAATTATTTTGCATTTTACAACAATAACACAAATGTTAACAAACAGGTGTCGCGAGCGCCTTGCCGCCCACTTGGTTGACCAGTTGTGTTGTCGGTCGGCTGCGATGCTCATGAGTGCGAAATGCCAGCAACGACAATAACAACGATAACTGCCAACAAATACAACTCGGCGCGTACAATACGGCATGAGGACAACAACATACGGTAATTGCTTAACATGCGCCATCCCCGCCCCCCCCTCCACCCACCTGTCGATGGTATCGCATACCGTACAACACCATGTCGGGCATCAAATAAATTCCAATTAAGTTATGAACGTGGCGCATGTTGAGCTGCGCGCACAGCAGCAGCTAATGCGTATTTGCTTTTGTTGTTGTTGTTGCTTAAAAAAAAACTGCCACTGCCTTTGTGCCTCAGCGCTGATTTCTTTTCGTGTTTGCTTTATGATTCGTCTCGGCGTTGCTTCGTTTTTAACACAAACACACATACACACAAATATTTTTGCTGCACGTTTTGTTGCTGTGCCTATGATAAATAATTTATTAGTTCACACCGTGCCTGGCAAAGTGCAATTAAAAGTATTCGAAATTCGAGGCACGTAACAATTTAAATTCGGTTCGGCAGCGCCCGCTGCGAACGAGTACGCGCGGCGCAGGTGAGGCGAGGTGCAAGGTGTCGACTGCTGGGAAAACTCAATTGATATCCGCCGATACGTGCATAATAAAACCGAGACGGGGCTCTGGAGCATTCGCCGTGCACCTCGCCCCACCGGTCCGACAGGCGGCTCTGTAGTACGTCGCCGAGTGCTGTGTGCTGAGTTTATGCGTTTGTTCGTTTGTTCGTGTTTTTGTTTTCATGTTCGTGTTCGACTGTCATGGAGCTACTGTCCGTGTGTCCGATACGTATCTCCTGCATTTTATTGCGAACGGAACGCGTCCGCCGCTCTGACGGATACTCGAATTCCATTTAACGTATCTGCAGCCATTTGCGGCCAGCCATGTGTGCTGGCCATGTCATTAGTTTTTTCCTTTTCATTTCTCGCTTTCCGCAGCGCACACAAAGCTGGCGAATATTTGCCGTCCGCACACCGGCGCGCCGTGCCTTCATGTTCGTTCGATGTAAAACGTCGAACGTACGAAAGAATATCTACCAGTCAGCCGACCAGCCGGGTGGCTTAATTCCGCTCGCTTTGGGACTGTGAATGGAAAATTGTCTTTTTTCACGGCATTTCGGTCTTGTCGGATTGTCGGACGGCCACAGACGCACGCTCGCATTTGTACCGTTCAGCGTGCAGCACTCGGAGTTGCAGTGCAATGCTGCTGCCAACCTGTTCTGGTCGCTTTTCGATTTTCTTATTACAATATTTTCCTGCATTTTATTTGGCATTCTTGCGATTTCCCAGTCATTTTCATAATGCCGCACCGTATTCAGATAATACGCAAATATTCCAGTGCGGCCACCTGTCAAATGTCAATTCGCTTGCATTGGCCGCATATGCAGCCGGCCGGCCGGCCGCAGACCGCACCGCCGCATGTCGGCCTGAACTAGTTTCGTCGTTGCCGGCGTCTATTCAATAAAAACAAACCTGACTGCATCTTGACAGTTGCACGCGGCGACATGTGTACGCACTCGAATGAAATTATTGCTCGAATTCCGTGTGCAGCGAGCACACAATAAATCGTCACAAAAGATCGCTTACCACAAGACGACGCGGTGCCTGCAAGTAAACAACGAACAGCTTTCGTATTAAATGCGTTTACAATAAGCAAACTACTTATTCTATTTAATGCATAGTAAGGAAATCCATTTAAACTGCCATCTTGCTCGAATGTCCAATAAATTGCTTAATGCACTTTGGAATTGGTTGCAAATGGTTTGGCAAACGGCAAAAGGACAGTTTGTATCGATTTTGTGACTTTCCTGGTTGGAGAATGAACTGCATAATTAAACAGTTTTGACATTCGGCATTTTTTCCATTCAATAAAAATTTAATGTTGTAAAGTTTCGCAGCAAACGCAGTACGAGATGGTGGAGACAAAAATTTGTATAACTACGTGCAATGTGAATATTTTATTTTCCGATCAATACAATCTTTTTACTAGTGTACTTTGTACTTCTTGTAGCCTACACCAATTCTCTGCTGAAGGTTCATAAATCAATGTAAATGTATGTAAATCTTTTTGTGAACACTGCGCAGACCAGTCTTAGTTGTCTAAACAATCATCGAAGGTAACAACCGGCATTGCTGGGGCAATTAATGAGTCCCTGAAATACTTATTAATGTTGAAATAAACAAGAAGACTTAAAGCTTTGTTTTTCATCTCCTGTCATGCATAAAACAAACACTATGGATTTTTCTGATCTTTTCCTAACTAGCCCGATACTTGTGCATTAGACATAATTTTTTGCAAGATTTTTCGATTTCAATGCTCCGCAACCTCTCATTTTATGCAGTTTGGTGTAAAAGTGCATGAGCCAACAAATTTTGGGGCTGGAGTCGGGCTAAATGGCCTCGCATCCAAGTCAAAGTTCGAAAACAAGCTGGGAAATTGGACAAATTGCTCAACAGTTGGTCACAAGTTGCTCTTAGAGGGTTAACATCTATGACTGACCCCATTTATTTTCTCTACTGAACATTTCTTGCAAACATACTCACCCCCTATCTCCAACCCTTGATGGGGCTCCCATACAAAATGGTCGTTTTATAAAATGGGCTCCCATTGCTCCCAGGTTGCCCCCAGACGTGTCAAATGTATGACTGACACTCATTAATTTTCCCTTCCGAATATTTCTTCCAAACATACCTACCCGCTATATCCAAGTCTTGAGTAGGCTGCCATACAAAACTGGCCATTTTCTATGCCATTGGCTTCCCACTTGTAAATGTAGTAGTTAGGTAAGCGAGAAAACATCGTATCTCGGAAACTAATGAACCGATTTAAATTATTTATTCAGCGATCGCCAACATTCTTGAGTATAAAAAATACAAAATTAATTAAGATTCAGATCGGAGTTGTGACGTTGTCAACTTTTGAGTTTCTTCAAAGCCAAAATGAAAATGTACTGTCGAAACCTGATTAATCTCCCCATTTCGTACAATCCAACTAGTCATTACTAGAGTTACCTGGTACATTTTTTTTTATAAAACATTCAATGTCCCCTTTAAAGACTTTTAAGTTGTTTAAAAGTTAAACCTTGTAATGTTTTGCTTTTTTCATGCGAATGGCGCAAGTTTGAATCAACCACTTTTAAACGGAAGTTCCATAGATTCCCTCGGAATTGGTTTGTTTATAGCAGACATGTTGTTCAAGATTACGTAACAAACGTTATTCAAGAAATTCAGGCAAATTTATGTAACATTGGACCGATGTTTTATTGCCAAAAAGTTGTCTTTCAAATGCAAACAATTTAGTGGGCATCACGCATGTGTACAATTATATTTTAAATATTTTAAATTGAACGTGTCCATCGGAATTTGTGTTTGTGTTTCTTAAAAATTTACATGATGAACATTTTGTTGAGATTTATGTGTTTTCTTTTAAATTTTCTGCAGAGCAAATGTACTCTTTTTCTATGCCTCTCTTTTCCTCTGCCAGCTCTCTTATAACAATTAAGTTTGAATTCTTATTTACTTTAGAATACTTATTCTTTCTTATTTACTTTAAAACAAAATAAATAAACAAGTGTGAAATTACTCAGCCGATGGTCAAAGTCGCTAGTGCTGCTAGTGTAATATTTGTATAATAATTTATTGTTGTACAAATAAATTAAAATTAAAAAAAATAAAAAATAAATAAATAAGTGTGAAATGTTAAAATCAAAATCAAGATAGCCAATGTGATTTCAAAAAATTATCATTATTGAATACTTTTACAAATCAATGAAGGCATTAATTATATTTACTACTGGTAACGCTCAACACAACACAACACAACACAACAATCTTCATTCATCAATAGAGATTGAATCAAAACTATTAATGCTTATTTGTTCCATAGATTAAAAAAATATACTTTCAGTTCCCTATTAAAACACTTAACTTAATTCAAACTTTTCAAATTTCCACCTACAGACTTGCCAGTGCAGCCGTCAGTTGTGGCCATTAAAGACAATCAAAACACGTGGAATAGTAAAAAAAATTGATTATGACTTCACGTCCGTACGCAATCTCTCAAAATAATAAATTGCACATAAATTTTGGCCGCATGCGACAGCGAAAGTTAGAATTTGTACTGGTTTCTGCTTTGCATTTATTTACTTACAAAATGGGATACTTTATGGTATCGAGATATCTATCGAAATGCATAAATATTAAAGCGAGACATATGGGTGTGCGTGTGTGGAGGTAAATTACAGCCAAACAGGTTTCGAGATTGTGTTATTTATTTGAAGAAATGATTTCATTTTACTGCGACTTTTCGTTTCAACGGCACCGATGATGACCTCAACCTCCAAACAACTTTTACAGGTGCTTGCTGGCGGCCATAGAAATTCAAGCTAAAAGTTGAACTTTGCAGTTGCAAGCCGAAACAAACAATTAACTCACGTAAAACGGTCTCGAAATGACTTCGACGGCGAGCGCCTTGTAATTTGCATAATTGTTCTCACAATCCGCAAACTGACGAGATGTTAATTTACTTTGTCTAATCATCAAGTGGAGAGTTTACAAATTAGACGAAGCTCAGGTGCCGAGTTTGGCGGCTTAGATCAGCTCTACATTTCTTAAACATGGCAAATTCGACTTGGCTGTTGCAATGCGAACCAGAAGCAGAAGAAGAAGAAGGACTGCAAACAGTTCGGCACTGGAGAATTTCGAAAGCTCAGTTTCGCTGCTGCTGCACTCCATAGCAAGTTATCGATATCGATAGCTATTAATTTTAATGATGTTTCCCCCACTGCTCATTAGTCACCAGCTACGTTCGATTCAGTTTTGTGCCAGAAATGCTGCCGCAATTTAAATCAAACAACTTCCATTAGTGTTTTATTTAAATTGGGCCATTCGAAAGCTAATCTGCGTCGCAACTTTGCCTATTATCGTTGGTTAATTATTTAAATTGCATGAAATGAGCTCATCAAGAATGCACAAAAATCTCCCCTCAAATGCCATCAAGTCTGCGGCAGCACTGTGCAACGAAAAATGCCCGAATGCTAAATATTTAAACGGCAACAACAACCACAACAGCGGGCCGGCGCTTATTTGCTGGTGCGATTGCCGGTCGACGGTGTGCCAACACGACCCAAATAATTAGTTGCAGTTAAGTACACATTAGATAAATACTCGAAAATAAATCAACGGGCCGCGCTGCGTCGCGCCACCCAGCAGCAAAATGCCCATCACGGAAGATGGGCGGCGCTGTTTACTTGGCCCGCATTCTGAAGCTGCTAGCTGGACTTTGGTGAGCGCACTGCAGGCGCGGCGAAAGGGTTCCAGCCGACTCGCGTCTTCGTCGCTGTTGCTGTGCTGCCATGTACTCGCACAGTGCAAGCGGCTGGTGCACTGAGTGCCGCGTCAGACGACGGTGATTCGTACGCATTGGCGTATTGATTTTCTGTTGAGCTGATTTGTGTGTTTAATGTTTGCTTGACTCAAAAATTATTTGGGTTAAGTCAACAGAGATTGTAATCAATGCAAACAGTGTGAAATGCTTCCCGCGCCGCTGCGCCTCGGCTATGCAACGCAAAACACATCAATATGACGCGCGTACTCGTCCGTGGCCGCTAAGGGGAGGCAGCATTTGCTGGTGTGCAATGATGTTGTGGTGTTGTTGTTGTTGTTGGTATGGTGTGTATGTGCGGCAACAAATTGAAATGAAAGTGCGTGTTGTGCGGCATGTTTGCCAACATCAAAGGGCCGAGCGCATTAGCCATCAAGTGGGCTTTTGAATTCCGCTTCAATGTTTATTGTTTCGTTGCAATTTGTGTATGAACGACTCGTTTAATTGTGCGAGTTTAAAGCTTTCATGAACACAAAATAAACCATTAGAACTGAGTAGATCATATTTGAATAAACTGGCCAGTCAACGTATTTAGTGACGTTTAATGGTCGCGGTTGTTTAAATTTCAAGAACTTTTAGTGCGAAGATTCTTCCGCTGAAACATTCCACTGACGTCGTAGTAAGACACACTTGTAAGATTTCATTCCGGGCAATATATCGCATCCAATGCAATCCAACAATTAACTAAACACAAAATCATATCGCCCACCCACTTCAAAAGTGACACAACTCATAAGTTTTCATTTTTCAAGAAAAGCAAAAAATTTTTTTCGTGCTGAATAAGCATTAAAAAAAACGTATAGACCGTTTAGAAAATCCCTACAGATTATGCTTTAGGATGAGTTACAAAAATTTTTTTTTATTTTACACTAGAAAATCCAAAATTTTGAGTTGTAAATTTTTTTATGATATTTTAATTCAATAACACTGCACAACAAAATCAAATTTGTTTTAAATAACAAGATCCTGATAACGGATTGTGGTAGAGGGGGCCAAAAAAATTAGACATGTATCGGCGTTTTGTAAGTTTATGTCTGAATCTTTTTTAGGGAGGGTCAAAGTTTTCCCCTTTTTGCACATTCTTATGGTTAATCGGCATACAAAAACCATGTAACCTCACATTTTAGGTGTATGATGTGTTCAGCAATTTGATGCAAAATACTACGAAGAACATTTTTGTGGAATATGTTAACCCTGTAGCTCCTATTTGTATGGGCCAATTTGGCCCTTTTTTTCTAAAATGCCAAAAATGTCCTGTAAAACAGGACTTTTTAAGGGCAAAATGTACCACGAAAATATTCGCCATAAAATTTAACTATAGGTCTCTGAATACATCAAAGCTCAGAAATTTATTTGAACGCCAGAATTAAGGCAAAACCGAAAATGCGTAAAAGTGTTTCGAGCTTAATCAAAATTGGTACTAAAATCTCCCCCTTAAAAAAAATTCAGACGTAAACTTTCAAACTTTTTTGGCCCTTTCTACTAGAATCCGTTGTCAGAACTTTGTTATTTTTTTGTGTTGTACAGTGTAATTAAAGAATTATTTTAAGTTATAGCACTTTTGCTGAATTTAATAACTATAAATGACAGTTAAAAAGTTGAAAGAAAAATTCGAAATTAATTTTTTCATTTTAAAATATATACTAAAATTGTCACAACTTTACTTAAAATTAACTTCAATTAAAATGTATTTCGTCAAAAGTGTCACAATTTGAATTATGGCTCTTTTGCATTGAGCTGCAGCGATCAAAAAGCATCAAACTTCTCGACATGAAGAGAGACCTATCTGTATTCTGGCAACAGTTAACAACAACAAAATATACTGAGCTTTTGCTTATTGGTAGATTGATGCATTGTGCACAGTATTAACACATAAACCCGAAGATTAAGAATGTTGAGTTGTGTCACTTTTGAAGTCGGTATGCGATATCGTCTGAAGGCCATTTCGAAACAAACCAAATTTATGGCTCTTATTTACCAAACATAAATACCTTCTTATGTACATATATATATACTAAATAAGCAAGTGTGTACAGTACTCCTACATCAACAAGTGCTAAGACGCAATTCTTCGTGTTGTTTGTCCTTCAACGTTCCTTCTAAATGTCGAACTCATCCCAACTAGTTGCCAATTAAATATTTTCCTGCCCGATGGCGTCGCACAGCAACTGTCACTAATTGCGACGAAACTAATTTTGACTTATTTGGCCGGTGCACCACGAAACGGCCACATTCAAAATTGATTTCGGCAAATAGTTGCCTGCTCGCTTCGCAGACGCACCGAAGGCCAAAAATTAATTTTGTCGCACAAACACGCAGCATTAATTAACGCACAGGCGATAATTGTTTGCACGTCGGGACGCGGCGGCGGCCGACCCTGTAGAGCGAAAGCCCTCGGATTTGGCTGGGATTATGTCAACGTTACCTTGGCAAGGACAAATATTAAATTTCTACGCTCGCCGCATAGGCCGACGAGTACTTATTGTCACATTAATAACTAACTGTGTGCGTGCAGGCCACGGCGCAAATGTGAGCTTTTCGCTAAGGTAAACGGAAAATCGAGCGCACTTGCTGCGGGTCCTCGGCCACCACTCGCTTATGTGGAGCCGGCGTTTAGTTGGGGCCCGCACCCTTTGCACTGCGTGGCCTAATGCGACAATAAAACACGCTCGAGTGTGTTTTTCTTTCGGATGAAAGCTGGTCGCGAGCGCAAAACGGGCTGTGCGAGTCCCAAGTGCGACAAGCGACGGAGCAATTTGCTGTGAGTAGTGGCTGCTTGGCAAACAAATGAGCAATTCGAAGTGGGATTTTAGCGCGCGCGCTTTTAGCACATTCTGTAAGCACTCCAAGTGGCGAAGCGTAGCCGAGTTTGGAAATGCTGAAAATTGTGACATTAAAGCCGTCGCTTTGTTTCTGCAAATTAGCATTCGCCCATGGCAGGCGGCACCATGACGAATGCGCCGCACTGTCGTTCCCTCGCGACGCTGCAGACGGCTTTGGTTGCAAAAACAAAACGGGCCAAGTCGGTAATTTGATTAGTCAAGTAAAGTAAAGTCAGCTCATTAAAGCCCGTTACATTTATGATTGTATGTGTCGTTGACTTCCACCACACAACCACACACACGTACACATGTGGACTTTCATATGTTTATACGTATGTGAACGCATGAAAATTGTTTACGAAAACAACGACAGCAAAGCGCTGACTATACAAGTCACAAGTCGAGACACCTCGCACAAACACACACTCGCACACATACATGCATACATACGTACATCAAACACTGCATGTCGTACATGTAAATAAATATTTCTGAGAAACCCTAAATAGCTGCAAGGAGGGGAGATGGTGGGTGCACAGAATATTCACATACAGACACTATTCAGTCCCTGCGCCACCGACAGCTCAGTCGCCCAACAGCACTGGCCGCTGCACAAACTTCCCGACAGACGCAAACACAAATGTGCGCCGTCTTTGGTTGACGCTGTATCGTTAATTAAATATTTACTTTACTTATTTGCAAAATGAATAATTTCAACTTTTATTTCTTCTCTGTTTTGTGCCGTAAATGTTGATAACGAAGTGCGAAAATCTCACACTCGCTTACACAAACACACAAAGCCAGGCAACGACGGCCATATTGTGTGTTCGAGTATGTATGTGAAATTCACACATACTTATACACGTCTGCTAGGACAACCGTGAGCATTTAGCAATGTTGGATGTAGAAATTAACAACAAAAATGAGTTGACGCTCATTGGTGCATTTATATTTTGCTTAAGTGCTGACAATGAATGCATTACGCATCAATTGCTTCTAAACACCCAGTTTGTAGCGGTCATTCTGAGTGAGAGTGGGACATGGAAAAAGGACGCAGGACTTACTAGCGCAGTCTTCGAGGCTTTGAAAGTCATAAACTAAAAAGTGGAAGATGAAATGCTATCAAGAGCTGCAGTGTTTTGGGAACGACCGGTAAATGTATCCGAACACAACAGATATACATTCGGCTGCAACCACCAAATTTTCCACATTTTTTATCCAAAATTCCACAATTTGCACCAAGTACAATGACGGGGACTACATAAGAATCAGAAGATGTAGATGAATACATACACAAATAGATGAATTTATAAACTCGGGTGTGCAATGCTTAGCCGGCCTGGACTTGGATGAAGTGTACTTACAACACACATCAGGGGGCGGATTCAAAAAATATTTTTAAGGGGTTTCAAAAAGTAATTCTTTAATACTTTGCAAAAACCACTAAAAAAAAATCCTTTTAATTTGTACGTATGTAGTTTTAAAGTCGATCCTAATATTTGGGGGGCTGTTTCAACCTCCAAAGCCACCCCCTTAATCCGCCACTGACACACATAGTTAGTGCAAATAGCTTTTGTGTTTAGAGAAACTTAAAACTTCTTTAGAATCTAAGCCAATAATGTTTTCAAGATGAAATTTTACAACTTGTTGGTTGTTGCTAGTTCAGTATTCAGCATGTAATGTTTGCAAAGTACTTTGTAAAGAAAGTTTCAGATTCAAATATTTCAAAGTTAACTTTAACATCCGTTGGAATCAACATATCTGTTGTTGGCATGAAATTAAATTAAATTTTGCAGTTTTCCAAGTTACACGAACTCTTTGAGTAGTTTGCTAATCATCACCACCACCACTTAATTATCTTAAATATCTCATTTGAAGTACTTTCACCAAATTTGAAGTCAAAAGGCGTAAAAAATCATGTTTCCCCATACAAACGTTTAACCCATCCTTGACACCGTCGGATTTTTATTTTCGAAAAAATAAAAAAAACACGTGTAAAATTCCTTCTTACCAAGAAAACATTACCCAGTTTGAAATCAAAAGGCCCATAACATCTTCTTTCTCCATACAAACTGTTAACCTATAGTTCACTCCGTCAGATTTCGATTTAAAAAAAATTAAAAACACGTATTGAATTTATTCATATTTCAAGTACATACTTTCACCAAGTTTGAAGTCAAAAGGCGTAAAAATCATGTTTCTTCATACAAACTTTTAACCCTTGGGTCACCACTTAAAGTTTTGATTTTCAAAAAAACACGAAACTCATGTCAAATTATTTTTGATTTCAAGTTTTTTACCAACTTTGAGGTCAATAGGCTTATCGGTTCATGGCTATTTCGTAATCTTCCTGAATGCGGTCAACAATGGGTTCAACCAGTTAAAGTTTGATGTTCGAAAAAATAAAAATTTGGTGTTGAATTATTTTTTTCAAGTGTTTTTACCAAATTTTAAATCATTGGGCCATTAAATCGGGTTTCTTCATACAGCATCTTAACCCATGTTTGGACCTTTTAGACCTGAATTTCGAAAAATTCCGTCTTAGCTACACTTCAAATTTCATATTTGAAGCTTTAGCTGTTCGGGCTGGGCGATGATGAATCAGTCAGTCAGGACAAACAATTATATGTATAGAGATCTGTTATGGCAAAAAATGCATTATAGGCTTTTTCCATACCTCAGTATTTTGTATCTTCCTACGTTTTTCGAAAACAAAGGCCCAACTTTAACGATTCATTTTGCGATGATGGAAAATATTAGAAGATTTCTCTCCAAAAATTTTATTGAACACATACCGAGGTACCTGAAATTGAGTTGATGAATTACCGTCTAGTTACGATGGAATCTGCGATCTCGGATCTGTGATCTCGGATTTCAGTTGGATAACACGTTGGTCATCATTTATGTCCTGACAATCGTTTTTAAATCTCGTGTTCCACTCGTGAACTCTGCCACGGGATAAACAATAATCACCATAAACTTGGTTCTTCAATTGAAACGTTCGGGTTAAAGTTGTACCAAGTTTAAAGCAAAACTTAATATTTGCTCTTTGCAAATTAGCATCGAATTTTTGTACCAGTGACAAAAAATAATTTTACTTCGAAGGCAATAACTTCGCTTACAGTAAACCAAGTTTCACTATTTCACATATACGTGTTTGGAAATTGCAAAGTGCTCTGTTGGAAAAGTGCAGTTTACTTTAAAAAGCATGTAATTACCAAAAAAAATTTTAAAACCCCTTTTGACCAAGTTCTGGCTTCGCCCCTGGCTTCAACTGTGAGGTACCACTAGCTTTCTAACTAAAAAACTATTGCAGAAACAGCAGTCACTGTCACAGTTCAAAGTCTCTTTTACCTCTTACGTCATACAACCCTACTGCTGACTTATTACGACATATTCGTATTTACATATATAATCCCAAAGCACCAAAGGCATAGATTCCCGCAATCATTCGTGTTGTTGGTGTGTACGGAAATGAAAGGGATCTCCAGTTTTATGCGGATTCCGAACGCATTTTCCAAAGGCAGGTTTGACATTATCTGCCGCCGCCGAAAAAATTATCTATCTATAAAAAATTATTTATCCTTGAATGTTGGTTGCAACGGGGGATCAGCCGCGAGGTCAAGCGTGGCTTCAAACAGATTCCAAACCTGATTCTTCTAGCATTAGAAATCTATACAGAACATGAGTTGCGTCAAAGAAAAAGTCATTCGAGAATTTCGTTGGTTGTATGCAAGTTTGCATATTAAACCACTTCAATTTTGCAAACTAATTTTAGAAAATTTGCCATTATTAAGACCAGGCTTTGCCCAAACAGTCTCTGTCTCTGTCTCTTGTTGCATGTGCCCGCGAAATGTAAATAACTTCTTGTTAATGTATTCCAACGCAAATATTTGCCACCATACCGTAGACTCGTCGCATTGCAATGTGCGTTGGGACCATTAAACACCCAAAATGAACAGCGCAGATCAAGCAGCCAAACGAACATACACAACAACAAATAGACAAAACAAATTTGTCGCCAAAATCAGAAGTTTGCTCTCACCACTCCCACCGCCACAGCAAATTGCTGGCGCTGCGTCTGCGATGTCTTTCGATGAAAGAAGCCATTGTTGGCAGCTTAACTGCTTGACCTCTAATTAAAATTGGTCGCAAGACAAATAGACAAATTCCGAGTTTTCAGTGCATTTGACGTGCTCGGCAGCCGCAACATTAAATGACGTTTCTGCGGCGAGTGCCGACTGCCGATGTGCTGTAATTAAATTCTTTGAAAATATTTAAGTAAACAACTCGCAAGAATGCCAGGAGACGAATTCTTGCAACTAAACTTTGTACAGAAATACCATAAATATTTTATGGTATCGGGCGAGTGGGATCGAGGCCCCATCGCGTGAAATGGGTTGCGCGGACGCACCAGTGGCAACGTGCGAGCGCCTGGCTTGAGCTGCAAATGCCACAATGTGGAAAGGTCGTCGTGCAGCCGATAACCCAACTGCACGTCCAAAGTCTATGGGGACTCAACGCGACGCGGCAGCAATGAAGTTTCAAATTCTTCTCGAACACAACAATGACGCCTTATTTCCTTTGAATAATGCATGAGCCCCGCACAGGCGCGCCGCTGGTGCCGTACGCAACACAATGTTGTTATTAGGGAACAAGAGTGATTTGCGTGACACATTTGATAGGCGGCGCGGCGCGGCGCGGCGGGGGTAATAAACATGGGGCGAGCTGATATGCGCACCGCTCAATTTAATGTACACCACTCGAGAGACAATATCGTATGTATGTACTCGGGAAATGTCAGCCAGGCCAATTAGGTTGTAGCCGCATAAAAATTGTACATTTATAATGTGATAATTAAACTGTAAAATTTTACTAAATCCAAATATGTACATACAAACAGTCATTGGTTAAATATTAAAGTGAAATTGCTAAAAGCTTTTCTAGTGTCGATAAGCCGCATTAAAAGACACTGTGGAAATATAAATTTATAAATACTTAATGAATATAATAAGAACATAATTATTCAATATTGAGTCTTGAATGCATGTTTTGTATGGAAATGCGTTGATTTGTGCTTCCTTGTTTTTAATTTAATACAATGTTGTCGTCCCATTGTCGAACTGTGCATCTGGTAATCCTATAAGGGTGGAGGTGAAAAAAGAATCAAGGACACAGCTCCTCCTAGTGTTCGTCAAGTTCTACACAATCAAAGACTTTGCACTATCATCATTAAATCATTTCGCCACCAAGTGTTTGAATTGCGTGAAAACATTTTATTTCAAATGACAATGTGAAATGTCAGCCGCCACGTGCTCAGCCAGTCAATGCGCTTTAAAGTGAAGTTCGATCCAGGTTCGACTACGTGTGGTAGCCAATACTAAAAAATTTAACCCTAGTGAGTGTGCTAAAAAAAAACACTCTTACTCATGTGATGGGGTACACCAGTACAAATTGTATGAAAATTTCTAATTTTTTGTTCGTACTTCTTTTTTGTTTTTAACTTTAAAAATCATTCTTTTCCATTTTATTACTGTTTAAGCCTACATAATGAATAATCAAAAGTCATTTTTTAAAATATTGTTCGAAAAACTAGTTTTTGGGCATCATAAAATATGGCATAGTAAGAAATAAAAGAATCATACAGCCTTAGTGAACTATATTTGGAACCTAACTTTTTTTACACTTACTAAAGCAATAAATACCTACTAGATTACTTACATAAACCTATGAAATAAATTGATTTTTGTAATAGAATAAATAAAAGTACGAAGTGACCTCTTTTTGTAAAATACGCAGCTCGATAGGACTGTGCACTTTCTGAACACTTACAATTTACTTGGTACACTAATCAAAATATTTTTTTCATTATTTGGTATAAAAACCTTCAGAGAAAAATAAAAAAATTGAAAAATATAGTATCCACAAGTTTTTGACCTAAAACAGGCACAGAATAACCGACAGGTTATTCGTAAATGTGTCGCAAAATGTGAACCGTGTTAGAAGAAGGCCGTGTTATAAGTGGTTCGTGTTAAGCGAGGTCTACCTGTATATAAGTAAACATACTATATAGAGTTATGCCCTGCTATGCAAGCCTACAAGAGTGAGGGAGGTATGCTCGTGCGTGTAAGGGAGGGAGGGGGGGGGGTCAATTTGCACAAGCACAGACTTTTGTAATTCCGAGCTGATGTTGTTACGATCATTATAGAGGGTTGTCGTTTGGCTCACATGTTTTTCCCTTTCGAAGTTTGAAATGTCCTTTGTTGCAAAAGTTTGAATTTCATGTTTGTAGATTCTGCATATGTTTTACATATTTCAATCATATAATTTTTTGCATATTTTTTAATTCCAATACTTTGTCATTTGGTTTGTTCAACACGTATAAACGACGAGTAGAAATTTTGAAATTTATTATGTGCTACTTTGTGTATAATAAATAAGGCGGCACTCGCGACCGTCTCGTGTTGCGTATGCAAATCTCGAAGCGAAAAGTGTGCAATGAAGTTAATGTGCTCGTTCCGTCCACTTGTGCGCATTTAGTGCATTTTAATTAGCCCCAACATGTGTGTAAGCATGAATGGCTGAATTCTCTAACGTCGGGCAACCGCAGTACGAGGGTATCGATAGAAGAATGTGCGATGGAACGATGACACGGCAACCCAGCAAACGTGCGGTATATGGCTGTGAGGGCGCGTGTACTCGTGTATGCAGGGTGCGGAGAACGATCAAAATACGATCTTTCTCACGAATAATCGCAACCAAAAACTGAGTGCTTCTAATTTCTCGCGAGCGATAAAGTTGCGCTGCGAGCAAAAGCATTTACGATCTCTCACGAGAAATATAAATGTTCGGAAAAATCGCGAATGAGAAAATGTCGCTGCAAGCGTCGTCAGTTCGATCTCTCGCGATCGTTCGTTTGTTGCGAGCGCTTGTTGTAAAACTCAATCAGTAACTCGTATTGTGAAGATTGAATCTTTGAACGATCGCGATCGTTCGTCTGGGCAATAAATTATGTATATAGGAGTTTGAGCAGTTTGCTATTATACTCGGCTGCTACTGACTGAAGTTTATTTCCTAAAGGAAACTTATGTATAAAAGTTTGTAGATTTTAAAGACATTTTGTTAGGAAAATTATAACAGAAAAATAGAAAACTTTGTGTTATGTTTGTATATGGTCTCGTAATGCCTTTAATGTTTCCTTATATGTATCCTTTGTTGTTTTCCACACAAAATGCACTTTGAAAAATCTGTGTCTTTATTATATGTAAAGAGTTTCGTCTTGTCAATATTTGACACTTTGCCCATATTGATATAAAAAAAGCAAACGCACAAGAAAATAATTTCACAAATCGTCCTTCGTCCGTATATATCGCAAAATAGACTAAATTCAATGATTGCTTGCAGCCACGCTCTACCGACGAACCTTACAAAAATTCGTTCGCGATCGATCAAACATTCGCTCGCGAACGATCGATCAAACATTCGCTCGCGAACGCTCGTTTTGGGATTGTATTTTATCGCGAGAAATACTTGAGCAAACGAGCGGTTGCGAATGATTTTCTGCATCAGCGTTCTTCCCACGACCGATCGCTTTCGTACGCTCGTTCGTTTGAAATGTGTATACATAAACTCGCTGCATACGATCTCTCACGAACGAATACGTAGGCAATGCATTCGCAACCGCTCGTTTGCTCAAGTATTTCTCGCGATAAAATACAATCGCAAAACGAGCCAATATGAGAAGATCGAATTTTCGATCGTTCGCGAGCGAATTTTTCCGCACCCTGGTGTATGTAAATAAAAATAAAAGTATTCAAGTATGTACGATGTGTGCACCAAGCGAACGCAGCTTGTTTGCAGCTGTGGCAAATAGACTCAGCGGCGACGACGTCTACAATGTTTTGGCTGCCGCCTTTAAATTGATTTTGCTACAATTAAGTTTGCATTCGAAGTCATGGGAGCGTGTGTGTGTGTGTGCGTGTGTGGGTGGGTCTGCGTACGCCGGCATATTTTATGGCGCTAATTTTGTTTGCTGCGCTATTTTTGTTTAAAGCTTTCAATTGAAATGAAGCAAACAGCAGTTAGTGCTTCGACTGAGATTTTCGCACTGGACGATTCCAGAATTGCAGGTTTTGCGTTTCAGTTCGGCCTCGTTTGGGACTCTGAGCCGCGCGTTGCACTCCCGTTTCGCCGAATTGGTGCGCAGTCACCATTGCGGTGAGCGATTACGCACGCCTTCTTATCGAAATCGATTGGCTGATAGCGCACCGAAACGGGAACACGCCGATAAGATAAATGCGCTTGTAAACAGTTTCGGTCGCCGATTGTCTGCCAATGAGGGGTTAACGGTTTCTAGTCGTTGCGTTGGAGTTTACTCAGCCCTCACGAATGTGCACACAGTTCCTGTTCTGACAATAAAGCAATAAAGCACACCAACATATTTCCGCTTCAAGTGCAGACAAACGAAAAATGCAGCAGCCGCGCCGTAATCTCTTCAATTTGTTTTCCGTTTGGCAGTTTGTTAGTTGTTTGCTTTTTTAACTCATTATTACTTTAGTCTTCCATCTCGGCGCATTCTCGGCTTTTGAAACTTCAAAAGTGTAGTGAACTTTGTGAAAAGTTTTATTTCCATTTCGGCCGCCGCGCTCAAGTGCCGAGTGCTGCGCCAGCTCGCCAAGTTGTTTGAATTGAAGTGTTACATAACGCGCAGCGCCGCCGCCGCCGCCGCCGCATTCAACCTTGATGTAGTCGTTTGTTTACGCAGCATAATTATCAGCATCTCTTTTGGCGCTTCGTCGTTGTACCTGCGCCGCACAGTGCCCCTCGCCGTCAGCGTCTGTTTGGTGTTTTAATTGCCGCCGCCACTTAGCTAATGTAATTTATGTTACATCTTTTGCTCTAAAAGCTTTAAGTAGCTGAAATAACAAACGTCTGTTTATGTTTGCCTAACATTGTACTTGACGATACGAGTGCTCTCTGGCGCTGTTTGTTTATCTAAGCGCGAAGCGAAATCCCACTCTAATGACTTTAAATAGATACAGTCGCCGCGAACACACGCGCGCGGACGCCGAAAACGCTCGCCCAACGAGGCCAATTCTCTCAAATCTTATTTACTTATTAGCGTCCATCCATGGGACAGTCTCTGAGTGGGGTCAAGCGAACCGAGGCGGTCTTGGCCCTTGGCAAGAAACAACTCATCGCTGTTTATGGGCGTGGTGGAAGTTGTGCATTGGTTGAATGAAATGTGTAAATGCGCCCATTCGGAAAAGTCGTCAGAGTGATCGTGTTTTTGACATGGAAGGCCTTTTTATAAAATTGAGAAACAACTTTACTGCTTCAGACCTCAACAAAGCTGACGCCACATTAATGAACAGTTTACTAGGTTATTTTTTATTATACATAATTTAGCTCGTAAATACCAGGAAAAAAATCATTCTAAAATCGAGCGGATTGTATCTGAATCAGAATTGTTTTATAACGTTTACTAGGAATGAGACTTTCAGTACCATTAATTTCTGGGAATATAGTCACAACGTGGCATGATTAACTTTTCTAAACCCTTTTTTTTTAACATCTAAGCATAAATAGGCATATATTCCATACGATCTTTCAGTGCATTATGTATTCCGGACAATGTTGCCAGATACCCGAAATGACTTTTTCCTAAATTTAAAAAAAATACTGAAATTTCCACCCAAAAGTTAAAAAAAAATCCTAAAATTTGCGTTATTTTAAAGGAATCGAACTTCTTATAAAAAATAAAAAATACATATTCATATTATTTTTTTTTAATGCAGCCTTTTTTATTCGTCTTCAGCTTTACAAGAAAAACATAACAAAACAGAACATATAACAAATGAATGAAATAAAAGTGTAATTTTTTACAGGATTTCATAAATGAGAACGAGATAGAACGAGCTTAAATTTTACAAGCTTAAAAATTTTTACAACAATAGGTTGCTTTGACTATTAAAATAGCTGACTAAATATGTTTCGTTGCCAGTGTTCCCAATACATCATAGTTCGTTAGCCAAAAATCCCCCAAAAATCCATTAAGGATCCACAAGATCAACTAACATAAATATAAATCTCCTAAACTTTCTCTTAAACAATTCCTCCTCCTAAAGATTCTCCCCAAAGGCCAAGAATCTCCTAAATCTAGGAGGAAATCTCCTGATCTGGCAACACTGATTCCGGAAAACGTTATTTTATCTCACATGCACTCTGTTACTTAACCCCAGAAGGGTAACATTAGTCGATTCGACGAACACCACATACGTCGTCAAATTTCTGTGGCCGTAAGGAATAACAGCCAAAGTAGATTTTATGAAATTTTCAGGAGAGCACTTTGAATTTTTGATTTTGCTTTAGCGTAAAACATTCATTTTATGAGCAAAAGCACATAGAATTTTGTGTAGTAGTACATTTGAATACGACGAATGCAATGGTGGTAATAACTCAATTTTGTCCTAACTAGACTTTGGCTCTTATTCCTTACGGCCACAGATTTCTTCTTATTCTCCGATCTGATTTCTGTCTCTTTTCATGTGATCTCAGTTGGCGATGTGCTTTATTGTGCGAATTATTAAAAAAAAAATGTCTAAGTATAATTCTATAATGAAGTTGTAATTTATAAGATTTCTAATTCTTCCAAAAATCGGAGTTGAATGCGACTTCGTCGATTTGACGAAGATTACAAGCAACGCATGTAAATTATGATTACCTTTCTAGGGTTAAAAATATTCCTGCGACAACTCTTCCATCTTGTTAGACATTATTGAGCCCTAAGTGTAAATCAAGTGTCTTCTAAACTCTATATTCTTACATTACTGAACCAACTGCGAACTTTTAAATAAGGAATAAAACGTGCATTCGGAAGTGACCACTCAAAAACTTGACAACTGCCGTTGCTATTTATTTAGTGCTTTACATGCAGGTGAACCGGTTTATGTGTGGCTGCGACCCATTGTTGTGGTCACGGCTTCGCGCAGCTCTTCGAGCCCAACTGGTTTTGGCAAGAGAAACCGAATCTAATATTGGTGTAGCGTCACTTGGCCGGTTGCACGGAAATCGCAATTGAAATCGACACCAATTTCTATATGGAAATAGCGTTACACGTAATTACTTTGGTCAGTGCGCACAAGAACAACCAGTTAGCGGTTAACCAGAAGTTGGCTAAGAGCACAGGTTCCAAAAGCGATTAAACTGAAAAGTAGCTTCATTTATTTTGTTCATTACTGGTTATGTACTTACGCAATCACGGGTTGGAATTGTTAAAGTGCGAACATGTATGTAGTCAATTAAACTTTATCACGACAGGTTCTCAAAATATCGCTTGAGACAAGCACAACGTCCGTAAATAGTAAATTATGGAAGATTTGCGCTCGCGTTAGGAGATTTGTCGCGTAAGGTAGCTGGTATGAAAATGTGGACAGCTTTAAGCAAGCTTATATACATATAAATGTACGAATGTGAGTATTTATACAACCATTGTAAATGTCCTGTCAGAGAATCATAAATTTCAATAACGGTTGCAATGACCAGTTTCGGCAGTTTTTTTGCTTATTTTACTCAACAAATATTAGTGTGAAGAACATTTTTAGTAGAGCTGCAAAACTATCGATAGTCAAACTATCAGATAGTTTTGATAGTTTGGAAAAAACTATCGATACTATCGAAACTATCGCATAGCATCAGATAGTTTTGATAGTTTGGAAAAATGTATCGATAGTAGCCACAAAACTAAGCTAATTGAAATGACTAAAAGTCCACTAATAAATTTCAAAGAACATTTTGCCAGTGTTTTAATTTCTAACAAAAAAATATAATATATAAAAATACAATAAATAAATGAACATTTCATCTTTTTTTAACAACAAAACGGGAAACATTAATAACAAAACAAATAACAAAATAAAAAGAAATCTTAGATAACACTGCACAACAAAATCAAATTTTTTTTTAAATAACAAGGTTCTGAACACGGATTTTGGTAGAGGGAGCAAAAAAAGATATCCGTGTTTAGGCGTTTTGAATATTTACGTCTGAATGTTTTTTTTATTGGGTGGTCAAAGTTTTCTCCTTTTTGCTCATTCTTATGATGAACAGGCATACGAAAACCATGTAACGTCACATTTTAGGTATATGATGTGTTCACCAATTTGATGTAAAATACTACAAAGAACATTTTTGTGGAGTATTTTAACCCTGTAGCTCCTATTTGTATGGGTCAATTTGACCCTTTTTTCTAAAATGCCAAAAATGTCCCGTAAAACAGGACTTTTTTAGGACAAAATGTACCACGAAAATATTCGCCATAAAATTTGACTATAGGTCTCTGAATACATCAAAGCTCAGAAATCAACTTGAACGCCAGAATTAAGACAAAACTCAAAATGTGTTTAAGTGTTTATTTCGTACTTAATCAAAATTGGTTCTAAAAATCTCCTACAAAACTTGATTTTTGGGGGTTAGTGTGTATGGGAAAAATGTTGAACGCAAAATTTTACTGTAAGTCACCGTACAAAAGAAAACTCTAGATGTATAAATAGAAAAATGAGAACAATTTTGGACAACAATTTGTTTTTAGTAAAATTTGATTTCGATATTTGTTGTTAATGTTTATTCAGAAATTTAATTTTCGATTAACTTTCTACCGATAATTATATTTTTTTAACAAATTCCATCAACTAAAGGTCAACTCGAGCTTTCGGCAAATAAACTTAAAACTTTTCCAATTAAAGCAAACAATAATTTGCTTTAAAAATGCAAAAGCCAAAAGAACAACAGGCAAAACGAAAGCAGAGCAAAAATAAACGTCGTGAAAATTCATAATACGACATTGAATCGCATAAAAAGCTCATTAAAACTTACACTAATTATCCACAAAATACGCAATGCAATTCTCAACAGGGGGAATCTAGAGCTGCTTGCGGTCGCAGTCTGCTGCTTTCTCGGATTCCTGCCGTAAGTGCTGCTGCTGCTGTTGTGGCTGCAGTTCGTGCTGAAGCTGTTCTAGTTGTTGTTGCTGTTATTTGTGTTGGGTGTTTCGTGAATTGAAAACTTTTAATGATATGCCTTTTGCATCGGCGTCGACTGGCGCTGCTGACGCGGTGTCCGAAGCGCTGCACGTACGTACGTGCAGAGTGTCAGCGCATACGCCGCGCCGCCGCTAATGAATTTCGATCTTAACAACTTTTGCAATTTTGCAACTTCACGCCAGAAAATGAAAATAAAAACCACACCAAACGTTGCGTCTCTTAATGAGAAAGCAATTTGTTTTAGTCGCTGCCAAAGTGCGGTCTGTTGCTGTTGTTGTTGCTGCAAATGGGAGCCTAATTCGGGCAACAGTATTTGACAGACAATACGTAGCGACAACGCCAGACGGCACCGGGATCGCAAACGCCCACACCAGCGACCGCACACCCGCTCACTGCTCGCCGCTCCACTTCACCCGAATCCGCGAGTACCCGCACAGCTGCAATGTGCGTGCGGCTGCTGCAGCGAATTGCAATTGGAATTCCAGGCGGCTGACAACACGTAACAGCAATTTACTCGCAACGAAACCGAAACGGTGTCTTTTCGCACTCTGCCTTCGCCGGCGTGTTCAGTTAGTTTCCGCTTGGCAGCTGAAATTTGCATGTGTATCTAATAGATCGACGCCCCGTTTGCGGGCGCTGGGCTGCCGCGCTGTACCCGCTACGAACGCAGCGCACATCTGACGGATTTTACTGCCGTCAGCATGGGCAGTCGTAAAACGTGCACTCCGCACAATAACATTGGCGACGGCATCGACAACAATCTAACGACGAATACACGCGACGTGTTTAATGCGGCTTTTGTTGTTGTTTTGCTTTGGCTGTGTATATTTAATTTCGCACCGAAAACTTGTTTAACCCTCGAGATAAGGCGCAATGTGGCACTGCACAATACGACGCAGACGTCCACTCACGTTAACGTACTCGGCTCAACTGTCAGTGTCATCTGCCGATAGAGAAGGCCAGCGTGTGAGCGAGCGAGCTCAAAATATGCGCTGCGGTTAGCGCTTCGTACGAGTAACGGAGATACGAAGTGTGTCTGTCAGAAAACGGTGAAAATTAGTGCGGCCTTCGAGAGAGCACGAGAGAGAGAGGGAGAGTGAGAGTGGCTACGAACAGCTGGGCAGCGGTGGTGCTTGTCTTTGCTAAATGATTTACTACACAACTGGAGAGGAAAGCAGTGCGCGCTGATTATACCGTTGGAAAATGTGACATTTTTTTGCAACAACTTAATTTCATAACGGTAAATGCACATGTTCACTTACCCAATAAGCTGTGACTAACTAATTGATTAGCATAAATAAGCATGATTTCGCTACCAACAAAGTTTAGGTTTTAGTGTTACCAATAGTGGCAAATGTTACCACCACCGCCTCACTGCAAGTTTGCACTCTTGCTGCACATCTCTCGTTCTCTGCCACGTGCGCTCCCACGCTCTCGCACTGGTTCACTCTCGCTCTCGCTGCGTTTGCAGAACCCGTTGTTGGCGTCAGATGGCGCCATACTACACTTAGAAGCTGCGCATTGTTTACAAATAACACCTTTTTCCATCGTCGGCCGCATTCCCGCTCAGTACTCGCCCGCCCTTGCAAACCCCCGCTGTAACGCACCAGCATAACGAGAGAAGCCATGCACTTTACCGTTGCGTCTTGATACCAGCAACAAGCCAAGTCTGTCGCCACTACACGCCGGATGCAAAAAGCGGCGCACATGCCAACCTCGGCACAGCGTCCAGGCGCCCGCACCCTCCTCACCTATCCCTCTTGACGGCACGCACATTTGCTTTTGCATTTGGGAAATGGCGACGTTACCGGCAGTGGATTTTTGCTTCCACGCATAATTCAAATTTCGAATGCACTTCTGTGCGGCGCTCACTCGGGGAGTTCGTTTAAGTTACTTTGTGCGTGTCTCGAAATGTCCACATTTATGTAAACATATGTGTGTATGTATGTACACACTAGGAATTGTAATCCCGAAATCTCCGGATCCCGGACAATTTCAGTCCCGAAAAATTCTGGGATTGACAAAATTTGATCCAGGTATCAAATGATCAATGTTGGTCACACGACACTAACACTCAAGAACTAGACAGCCGATTGAGCTCAATCCTTCGTGGAATGTTCGTCTTAACCCATTTTCGGCCGCTGGTGGATTTTTCGACCAGCCACTTTGAAGGAGAGTAGCTCTGCACTTAGACATTATATCTTTGAACTTTTGATGCATAAAATAGCTTTGATCTTTTGGTAACCCCTCCAAATTATAATTTTTTTTTTAAAGATAAATTTAGAGATGTTGGCGAAGGCACGAAAAAAAGCATTTTTTTAGTCATATTTTGAAGATTCTGAAAAATATATAACCTTTTCAAATTATCTATTAATTATTGATTATTTACGAAGCCTAAAGACCAAATTACCACAATCAATTGATATCCATAAGTTTATGAAAATATTTTTAACCCTTCAGCACCGCGTACTTTTCAGGGGTCGAAAAATCGACTATTGGCCAGAAGTCGTCATGTATGCACATATGTAAGCCAACAATTGTTTGTTTTCATGCTTGATTATTATCTGACTAAACCTATATACATATATATTTGTTTTTATTTGAAATTCAATTTTTATTTATTTATAAAAAAATTTTGTAAAAAAAAAAAAACACAAAAAAAATACAAAAATATTCTTGATTAATGTCCTAAATGTAAGTCCTTAAAAGGAATTAGAAAAATATTGGCTATTTCTGGTAGCGGCCGAAAATGGGTTAACTAAATCTCGATACACCACATAGTGCGAATACGACCCGACAGGTGGGCGTGGCACCTCCCATACAACCTAAATTTGTAATATGGAAAAGCTTCGAAATTTTAGGTCGGACAGCATTGAAATTTGGTACAGGTCCCGTGTCGTGTCATGAGCATGGTAAAATTTCATGGGCGTTGGACAAGGGGCGTGGCATCTTTCAAGTGACCCAAATCTTTCGAATAACTTTAGAACTACAGGTTACGCATCAATGAGATTTGCCATAGACCTACAATTTAGATGTGCCCTTCAACAGGAGAAATGTGGTTGGTATTGGATGACGGGGCATGGCACCGCCCATACTACTCAAATTTGTAATGTGGAATAACTTCGGAAAAATAAGTGCGACAGCATTGAAATTTTTTCATTCTACTGACAAGGGGCGTGGCAAATCTTTGCACATCAATGAAACTGGGTTCTACTTCGACTGGATAAATAGATTGGGTATTGAACAAAAGGGGCATGGCACCATCCATACAGTGTTGTATGAAGAAACTTGATTAATTGGGCCCATTGACTTCAAACTTGCGTGCACAGCTGCGGGGCCCTACTAGGTTAATTTAATAGAAAAAAGATAGCATACTGCTTGTGACGGTTGAATAAGTTTCAATATAACAATAACGCTGTTTGTGTACGGATACTTTGTAGAAACTAACTTTGTTTGGGTACTTTTTATTACTTATGCTCCCAAAAATGAAAACATCCAAAAATGTAACAACCAGATATTTATCAAAAATTGGAAGTTCAACATAGTTTACACCAGTGTAACTTGTCACATTCGCAATATACATTGAAAAAGGTATAAATAAGAGGGTAACAGAAAAACAGCTGATATAAAAGATTCACTTGTGGTTTAATGTTATAAGAAAACTTGAATTATTGCTATTACTCACACCGAATTTGAAATATTTTGAAATGACGTAAGCCGTGGCCAAAACTACCAAATGGTATATGAAGATTTACGTACGATTTCTCCTACTCGTACTGTACCAGTAGTATTGAACCAAAGCATTTCCACTTGTTATCAGCAGATTTACCAGGCAGTTTGGCAAATAAATGCATTTTATGTTATTAATTTTATCTTATTTATTATGATTATTTTGTTCTTAAAATTTGTTTGATTGAAGAAGACATCTGATTAAGTTCTTTATAAAAATATATTCAATCCCGAAAAAATCCCGGGATCCAAGGATTATGATGATCAGTCCCGAAAATCGCGAGATTGTAAAACTGGTCCAGGATTGCAATCCCAAGTACACACGTACGTATCTTCGCACACATGTACATGCATACATACATGCGTAGCTACCCGGTGTTGGCACTTTTCCGGTGCCGCTACTCGTATTCCTCCTGTGCTATTTGCATTTCCATTCCCTTTCCATTTCGATTTGCATTTGCTACACGCAAAATGTGCGCCCGTTCAATGTGGGTTGGTTTCAGAGATACAAACGCAACAAATGTGTTCTTCGCTGAAACAATCGTAACTGTAACTGTAGTGCGTATTGAGAACCGTAAGACCGGTTTTCACGAAAACTTTTGCAAACATCCTCATTCAGCCCTAAATTAGGCACAAATAAAGTTATAATTGAAAGAAGAAAAGAGATACAGCGGTGAAAAGGCATTAACTGTATAAGAAGTTGCAGTACACGTGCAAGTAACACACACGTACTTACATGCATACATACAGTGCCTAGCGAGCCTAATGTCCGGTGGAGTAACCGGTCCTTGACGTGAGGAAGGTCAGTGTGCTGAAGTCTCACACTGACGGGGTTAGGCTTTCGGTGCTTCCGATTGGTATAAAAAATTGCATACAGTGGCGCACACCGGATGTCAACTCGGGACGTGGGGGTTTGAGTTCGATATCGAGATTATTATTCAGTGCATGCTTCATTTAAAAACAACATACTCGTTTCTAAGATACATACATTCGTGTCTGCGTATAGTGACACCTCGATATAGTGAACACCCAAATTTTTACATATAGTACTCTTAATAGTGAACAATCGAAAACCTCTAAATTGTAAACAAATTTTGAAAGCAATTTCACGCAAAAAGCAACAAAAAACACAAGTAGGAATCGAAAAGGAAAGAGGATATTCCCCTAATTTGTATTTTTGCTGTTGATTGTTACAAAATCAGCAGTTTCTTGACCTTAGTGGTTATGTTTTTTGTCGAGTGCAAACCGATTGTGGTTAAAAGTGGGTTTTTTTTATATGTTATGTGTTTAAAAGCTTCTGAGCAAAAACAAACCAGTTTTTGAACAAAAATTTTAACATTGACATAGTGAGCAACCTCAATACTGTGAACGGGCCTTGCAATAATAAGTTCACTATAGCCAGACATGACTGTACTTAAATTTTGGAATTTCATTCCTATAAAAGTTCCTCCGAAGAATTAGATTTCTAAGGCCGCTTTCATGTTTTCTTATGATGAAAATCATTTTACAAGAAAGAATTCCGAAGGAACGAAAATTGGGACATATTCTGGTTGAAACATTTTTGTGAGCGAGTGTTCAACGGAAAGTTCTTTTTTTTGTTTTTAGTAGTGTTTTTTTTTTAACTAGTTTATTATTTTATCAGTTTAGGAGTAATCCACCAATAAAAAGACTCCGGGCTAAATTTTTCATATAATTATTCATATTCTGTGACATTATTCACTTAATGTCTAAAGCTTTTTGCTCTTTTTTATTACAATATTTTTGTATTACAATTATTATAAAAAACCTAAAGGCAGGTTCTCACCTTGTGGGAAAAAAAACAACAATTTTTTTTTTGGCTTATCGTGTAGATATATGTTTCAAATGTGCTCCAGAAATTTCAGATCAAAATCTGAAAAATTACAAAAGTTACAGGCCGTTACATAGAGCAGTGTAGAGCACCGGCCAAGCGCACATTAAACTTTAAACGCGTTTTTCTCAGAACCACATTTTCGGACCTTACGGAAGTGATTGAAGGCGCTGGAATGAACCAATCGTCACCAAATTTTTTCCAAATGTTCCTTAGGGTTTTTTCTAATAAATGAACCACCGATCAGCCAAAAATATTGAAAATTGTTTATTTAAAAAATAATAAGTGAACAAAAAAATGCGAAAATCTTAATTTTTTTTTTCAAAACCTCATAACTTTTGTAATTTTGATTTTTTTTTTCATGATCTTGGTTCATTCAATAGATAATACGGTACACATTAAGAATGTGTTCGATTTTTGTGTTTCCGATCACGGGTTTTGACGGAATCACTTCCGGTAGCGGGACACCTCCTCGCCGACATGCCGCCACTGATGGACGCCCCCTCCCCCCTTTTTTTGATTCATTCAATTTGAAAAATTGTATTCTCTAAATAAATGTGTGTTCATATCCAGAAACAATTTTCAGCGTTGTATCTTTAACCGTTTTCTCAAAAAAAATTCCTAAAAAAAGTGCACTTTTTCGGATCCACAAGGTGAGAACCTGCCTAAATCAATGCGAAAATAGAATATAAAATTTGTGAACAATAAGTCTTATTGTAACTTCATAATACAGTTTGCTAGAAGATATCCATAAACAATCCGATTTTCATTGTTAGTATTCAAATGTTCGTATTTTTCCTAAAACCCTCATTGTATACAAAAACCCTGCTTTAAACTGGGTGCCCCATGCTCATTTTTGTATTCGCCAACATCAACATAAACATCGGCAATAAGTCGGCTATGGTACAATTTTATAAGGTGATATGGGTGCCGTCTTCCACAGATACTTTTTTGGTTCAGAGGAAATAAGCAACCTAATGCCAAACTCCACGTTTCCCTCCGAGGATCCCGCTTAAGCATTGGTACTCATGCATTCCATTGACACCATATTCCAGCACCCTACGCATTACAGAGAGTTCGAATGAGGAATGGTCCCCTGCGGAAATATTTCCCAGCAATCGTAATGAGCTCAAGTCAAGTGTCCATAACTTCTTCATTTTATTCCTGTCTCCTAATCTTTAGATCCTTCCAAAACCGAAACAAGTGCCTCGCATTAACAAGACAGTTACCTCATGTATTTAAAAAACAATGGCTCATATATTAAAAAAAAAACGATTCGGTGTTTCCTTGTGGCAAATATAGGCTATTTAAAACCGACCACGCCTACTGTAGTTACGGGATATATCTGAAAGGAACCATTGAAGGCAAATATGGACTGTGTGAGGTTGATCGTGACCACCTTCTATGCCTACCTACGCTTCATAGTGTGAGAAATCAGATATTATATATTCCTACAGCGCGATATGGATATTCCATATTTAAATAATAAAGATTAGCTTCATATGTATATTTAATATACTTGTTTGTAATACATCACATGGTAAATGTCCACAATGTTGCGGTAAATTGAATAAAAAATGATGATTGTTCTTTTTTTTTACACTGCTATGAGAAACAGTAACAGCTAATTTGAAATATGATCCCAGCCGAGTGCGGTACAATTAAATTTTCAACACCTCTGCGCGCACACAGCAATAGATCATTTTTGAATAAAGCCAACAAGCAAAGCTGTGGGTCCTTACGCAATCACTCGATGCTGGAGCAGCGTAAGGTGGATGACTTGTCTATTCCGAAGAATTATTCTAAAATGATTTGAGATGCATTTGAAGGCAATGAAATCTTCCAAGGGGTTGACAAGCGGCGCAGCCAAGGACCGTGATTTATGAATTCGGTTGCAGAATCGTTACATAATGGTGATTAATGTGGCTGCATCGTGGGAATGAACATTTCCACAAACATTCTCGCTTTGGGGTAAATACAAAGTTCACTTGCATATGTGAAACAATGGCAACAAATGCACACATACCTACATATGTTTGTACATGCATACATATGTGCGTCCAGCTTGAGGATTTGCATCGGCGACAGTCGATTCATGCAAATAATTGCGCCTGATCCGGGATATTTGATTATTTGATTAAGTCGCATTGCTTGCGGAATGCGAAATGAGAGCTCTGCGTGTGATTAAGCAAATTCAATTGAATACAAATATATACAAATGTGATGTGTGCATGTGTGCGGTTGTTGCATAGGTGTTTTAAATGTTTGATTAATAAGGCATTTGGTAATAAATGACTGTGTGATTTTGTCGTACGCAGCGAAGTGGTGTGGATCGGGGGGCGCTGCGGAGAAGAGGCTCGTCCAAAAATTGGTTCTCGACTGGCTGCTCATTGCCAATAACAAATATCGCCATTGATTAATGACATCAACTTATTGCCGGACAATAATCTAGATAGCGCCGCGGCTTGTCTGGGCATGGCGTGGCGTGGCGGTTTGGCGGCCGTTCTGCTTGCGGCCGGCCGTTGTCATAAAAGTATCTGCACGATATGAGCAAAAACGTATGGCCGGCGCTGTTAATCCATCGAGTCGAGCGTTTTTAATCGGCCCGTTTCAATCGGCCGCCTGTTGTTGTTGTTCCGACCGCTGCTGGTGTTGCTGCGCCGTCATTATTGTGCTTTCACCGTTATCTTCGTCAGTGCGGAACATAATTTGCACAATTTGTCAAAAAATCAAAGGGCGACGTACGAATACTTTTTACATAACGCGATTAATATCGAGTAATTAATTTCCACGACGAGCGCCAGCGCGACTGTAATTAATAATTTTTGTCTTAGCGAAGCTTAGCGAAGCAGCGGACGCGACAAGAACGTTTCGTGCTGTAGCTGACTTGAAGGGTGACCGGTTAGCAAGGTGGCTTATAATCCTCCATCCTCCATTTGGTGCGGTTTTTCGTCACTTTGCGCAGCGCCAGTTTCCAATTCGCCCAAAGTCATTTCACATGCTTGGCGGTGAGTCCATTGGTTCTAACCTTGACCTCGCCTTCCCCCAGTCCACTGTTTGCATTACAAATTTAAAGTTCAATTTCGAGTTCGGAAAGTTTGCATTCATTTTTAGGTATCAATATTTGAGCAGTGGAAGCGAGCTCACTCGCTAAGCAAAAGCTCGTCCGCCCGCGGCGGTTGTGCTGGCCGCCGGCCACTGGCCACCTTCACACACACACACACTAAGGCAAAACAAATCCGTGTATCAGCGTATGAGAGTTGTTGCACGTTGTTCCTCGTTGCACGTTCGCACCAATGTGGCCGCCCTCCCCCCCCTCTGCTCCCTTCTGGCCATCTGCCGGACATGCACCTGGCATTGTGTTGGCAGTTGCGTTTGCCGCTCCATTTTCGGCCCAAGCGTCCAAGTCGACAGCTGCGCCAGGCTGCACGTTGGTGGCCGGATTGCGCTCGACTTGCGTCCCGTCCACCAACGAAAGCAGCTTGTCGTGCGCACTGCGCACGCAGGCTAATGGTGACGCAGCTCATGAGGGGGGAAACCAGTGTTTGCGTTGGTCGCCCGTAGATTTTCACTTTTGCGTGGCGTTTTGTTTTCTTTCGGGCTTCGTCCGTCCGCAAGTAAGTCGAGTGAATTTATGGCGTATTCGGGCCAAACTTTGTAATAGTTTTAGAGTTTAACTTTTGTACGTACGAACGATGACTGCGCACTGGCCGTGATGTGCCGAGCTTTGCTCACTGCATGCTAAGCTTTTAAACGAAATTTAGGTGTCAGCAATTTCATGAATCAGGTGTAAGCGAAATATTTTGTTTCTTGCTGCATACGTGAGACGTAAACGTAGCTATTTTTAGCAAAATGGTGCACACGAAAAACTTTCGCAGAAGCCAAACTAAAGTTTCGCCAAGGAGTAACCGCTACGGCCACTTAGCCGTTGCACCTGGTTTCATTGTGTCTTAAGTTTGTATCTTAACTTTGAGTGGACTGGGCAGTTCTTTTCAAAATGAAATAAATAAAAGAACTCTTAAAATCCACGATCACGAGCACAACGAAAGTATTAAGAAAATTTCGCTGGTAATTAACCGTTGAGTAGCTCTTGAATGAACCCTATCCACAACCATGCTTACCAGGGCCGTAGCCAACTTAACTTATTATATTTTTTTTTAGATTAAACACGAAAGTTTTTTAAAAACAACTTACTTCGAAGGATAATGTGATTGGCAGTCTACCATTTTTTTTTAGAAACACAAAAATTATCTAACTTAGATGCATTCTTTTCCTGAACTAACTTCAAATACCAATGCAGTCCACAGGCAAAGAGACTATTTTCATACCATGAAAACATATGCTAAGCAAAAGAAATTTCAAACTGAACATTGTAGTCAAAACTATGATCCTGGCATATCTGTTAACCCAGATATGCCCGCCGTTCTATATGTTTTAAGGGTTCTAAGTTTACTAGGACTTCGGGACTTAAGATTCGATTTCACAGTGATTCGTTAGTCAACTGTTAACTTTAATCAAAAACTAGTGCCCGACCGAATATTCGGTTTCGGTTTCGGCCCAAATAAGTGTTTTCGGCTATTCGGCCATTTTTTGCAACTGAAACCGAAACTTTCTGAAATATTTTTAGCGAGTAAGGTACGAAAGGGTGATTTTTTTTATGTTTATGTTTTTAAAAAATGAATTAATTGTTTTTATAAATAAGTATTTATTTATGTTTTGTTATGTTTGTTTGTTTGTTCTTTATTTACTTAAAGTATAATTCGTTTGTTGAAAACTGGTGATTTTGATGCTTGA
Organism: Melieria omissa; assembly: GCA_963971225.1. Classification (NCBI taxonomy): domain Eukaryota; kingdom Metazoa; phylum Arthropoda; class Insecta; order Diptera; family Ulidiidae; genus Melieria; species Melieria omissa. The sequence goes on from OZ020268.1 coordinate 87,136,928, forward strand.
TGTGGTGATTTTTATTTCAACTAGAAAATTTTGGTTTCGGTTTCGGCAAAATAAAAAAATTGGTTTCGGTCGGACACTATCAAAAACCAATGATTAACTTTTTATTAAATAGTTTTGGCTTTCATAGTGATTGGTTCATTTAGAAACTACGTGTGTCAGCACTGCTTAAAATGGTTAACACTGCTTGCATTTAATTGGCAGCATTGTTCTGACGCTGTTGAAATCAAAACAAAACGGATTAAAAAAAATATATTTCATTTGAATTTTTGTGAAAAATTAAGCAGCCCCGAATTTTTAACTTACGAAATTGCCAAACTTCTTTACTTAGTGGAAAAAAGGCAACAACTTTTAATTTCCTCAATTTCAAATGTTTTCACACATTTTGAAAACTGTTAAATCTGCTGTTTAATTTCCTGGTTGACTAATGACGAACTTTTCAACATTATCTGGCTACCAGTTGGCTTACCAGAGACAGTGAAAGAGAAGAAGGGTTAACCATCAGCAATTGGTTAACCAACCACTGCTTAAAATTTGCTAATTACCCTAAAATGCAGATGTCTTCCACACTGTACGTTAGGCATATCTGTGTTAAATAGGCGCTTTTAAAGCTCACACTGTCATGCTGAATGTTCTTTCTCATCAAAAATGACAAATCGCGTTGAGCAGCACTGTAGAAAGAAATTCCAGAACGCACGGATTCCTTCTCCAAAGGTCCTTCTTTAATAAAGTATTAATAAATAATCAGACGATCAGAGCTAATGCGACTGACCTGATCGAGTCAAGGACTATAATTTGACGAGTGCTAGTAGACCATCTCAAAGTTATGACAAAGCTAACAATTGTGTGCATTGAATGATATCAGGTGAAGAAGAGATGGTAATTGATGATAGAATACCAAGGATGGTACATTAAAAATTGTAACATTGAAACCTTTTTCAGGGAAAACTTATGCTACAGACTTCAGAGATTATGAATCTGTTACCGTTGATTGCTCGAAAGTCCACTTTCGGATTAAAGTTGCATGTATTTCCCCAGTAACCACAGCAACGTTAGCAAAGGGAATTTTTCTCCGTAAGATTTTTTAAAAACTACTTAACCCTTTCGGGACGGAGTATAATTTTCAAATCCAAAATACTCTCAGTAGAAATATTCTCATGCTATGAATGTTGGGGCTAGAAAATTATATTGGATGCTCACAAATTCTGAAATCATCCTTTTATGCGGGAAAACCTAATTCGAAAAATATTTTGAGTGGGTCGTAAAATTTGAATAATTGTTTTGAGTGGCATTAAAAACTTGCTGGGACGTATTATCGCAGTGGTCCCGAAAGGGTTAAGAGACATCCTAAGCGAAGGTAGCTGAATGGAAAGATGTAAAAATAACTCCTGTAGAAGTCTTAGACGAAATGGCCAAAACCAAAAATTGTATTTGTAGTATTGTATCATAAGAATGTACTACCAAATAACACTTTTTGTAACAATGGATATGATTTTTAGTAATTTGTGTAACAATGATAAAGTAATAAAAACATTATTTTTTCATAGTTTTCAGTTTATTATTTTAATAGTAAATGTAACACATTTTGTTTGAAACCTCCCCCAAGGTAAAACTAAATTCTGGCTTTTATTTTATTATATTTCATTCCATTTGATTGGATTTGATTTGATTTGATTTGATTTGATTTGATTTGATTTGATTTGATTTGATTTGATTTGATTTGATTTGATTTGATTTGATTTGATTTGATTTGATTTGATTTGATTTGATTTGATTTGATTTGATTTGATTTTGTTTTGTTTTATTTTATTTTATTTTATTTTATTTTATTTTATTTTATTTTATTTTATTTTATTTTACTTTTAAATTATATTCATGCAGAATAGAGCTTTTTATGTACACAAATACATATGAATCATGTTTAGTAATCATAGTTTTATTACTAATTAATAATGATTTTAATTGTCAAGTTACCAGGATTCAGTGTGCTGGAATGTAGAAAAGACTCGACATTAAAACCCCAATCGATCGATCGGCGCTCTTGCAAGTTAGCCAAGTCCAAAGTTAGCCGCACACGTTGTCTTCGTTGACACAGATGCAGGCATAATTTACATCGAATGCTAAACTTTCACAAATGAAGGGATTCATAAGTTGCTGGGCCAGCGCGAGGCGAGCGCTAAAAGATTCATAGCTGCAGCAAACATTGTCGGCAGTGGCGAGGGGTGAGGGGTGGCCGCGTTCAGAACAGCCGGCACCGCTGCACACAGATATTATCGTTTGTTCGCAACCAGAAAACTAAACGTCAATGCACATAATTTATTGCAATTACAAAAAGTGCAGAATCTGGTCGCCAGGTGCTGCGGCTGCGGCTACGGTTGTGGCTACGGCTACGGCCCGGCCGCTCCAAGACAATCTCCCATAGCTTAGTGCACGCTGGCATTTCTGCCATCTTGCTCACTAAACCGTAACACGAAACAAAACTAATGCTGCTGCGGCTGCGACCGAGGAACCAACCAAAAATACATTAGCCCGGCGCGCTGCAAGCTTGCGGCAACAACTTTGAGTATTTGTGAAAGGCGAACGTTGCATAGATTAGTTACACTTGCGCTCCATTGCATGGAATTGAAACTAAATTATGCGAAATGCTGTGCAACATCATACCCGAAGCGGAGCAGTGCGCCGCAGCGCAGCCATCAACACCGACCAGAAAAAGAACGAAGAAAGAAGAACGAAGCAGACCGCAAAGGGACGCCCGAAGTGGAAAACGCCAGACTGCCATTCGGTCGGGACTTGCTGCATGCGATGCATATTCAGCGTGTGCAATGTTGCGAAGAATGAAAATCAAAGTCTGGAGTTTGCCATTTGCCGTCGCTGTTCGCCGTCCGCAGTTCGCAGTTCGCAGCTTGCCTGCCATGCTCCATCAGCTGGCAATGTGTTGAGCTGAACTTTCACCCGCATGACAGCATGAATTTTTCAGCATCATAACACAGTTTGCCATACTTTCTGGTGCAATTTTTTTGGGGGTGGGTACGCTGGCAGGGAGGGGCGGTGGGAACTTTCATCAGTGCAGTCAAATTACGGGGACGGATGACACATTGACACTTGAGACATGCAATTCCGAACTATCAAAACTGTTTGCACAACGCCGGCGAACACATTTGCACGCCTGATGCCTTCGCTCGTCAGAGTTGTGACGCTTATAAGCCATCGATCGCGGGAATTGCAATTCATTGCAGTTTCGATTGAACTTGAATCATAAATCGAATCGCACCAACGGCATCAATTTATTGTCATTTTTTTTTTGTTATAAACTGATTTTATAGCAGACATCGAAGGGGTTCAATAGATGTAATGGTCCCTGTCTTTTGTACAATAAATGAATCACAACAGGTCGCAGCGTATAGCGCCATTTTATAAATCTAAGTCTTTGAAAAAAATTATAAAAAGATTTAACACTTTTTCGTGATGGTCTTAAAAAATTCAAGGCAGACAAATTAAGTTTTGGGTGACTTGCATCCAAAAGAGATATGTTGCTCTTAGCTCTAAACAAATTAACTCACATCCTTTCAGGCACTGTAAGTTCTTGAAAGACCGCTTTAACCTGGATACAGCACGAACCCGTGCAGCTTCCTTGGTGCATGAAACTCCAGAACATATCCTTCGACATTTATCGGAGCAAATTAAAAGTCCCCCTTGTTGAGTGCCACGAGACGCCAGTGTTCCAACAAGCATATATGTAGGTGTCAGTGGCGAATTTAAGGGGGGGTTTTTGTAGCTCAAAACTACCAAAAATATCTGATTGTTACAAAAATCGTGGGTCTCAAAGAAGGTTGTATGGGGCTCAAAATTATTGTGCGGAGCACTCAAAACTAAAACGATGTGCGCCACGGGTAAGTATACTACTACAAGGACCATGAAGGACCATTGTACATGATAGAGAACAATTCGTGCTGATTCTTCAGAAAAACCTGACCGTCATAAAGTTGCAGCTCTTGAGAGATGCGTGATTTTAGAGGCAATTCTTGCTTTCAGCGAGCTCTTTTAAGCTGGCATCCTAAACTACGTGCCACACCATCATTCAGCTGTGCGAAACAGTAACGTATGGCAGAGATAGTCAACGGACCCATTGGCCAACAAGTGAAGATCTATCTTCTCTCAGAAGTTCAAGACTAAGAAAAAATCGTAAGCTGCCCAGATGGGGGCGCACTATAATAGAGATATCCGATAGTGACATGAAGCGAGGAAAAGACTTGCTAGGGTCCAGAAGCATAAAGCTATGGGCGACGTTGTCAACAGTGATGCCTTGCAAAGCACTTCAATCTGGTGAGAAAATACCGGAACCGGAAGATTGCGATCCTGTCAGACAGCCAAGGAGCAATCAAGACATTAAGATCTAACCAGGTATCCTCGACACTGGTGTCGGAATGCCTTGAGAAGCTGAACGAACTTGGCCGTTACAAGCAGGTATGGGTCCTCTAAGTTCCGGGTCATGCCGGTATTGATGGGAATGAGCAGGCTGACAAACTTGCAAGAAGGGGGGCATCTACCCCTCTCGTCGGCCCAGAACGCTTCTGTGGTCTAGGCAAAGGAGCACTATCCATCCTTTCCCGGAAAGACGAGATAACCATCCGGAATCAATGCTGGGAAAATCAACCAAACCTTGAACATTCCAAGATGGTTATTAGATCTTACAACAAGAAAAGCTTCGAGGAATGTATGAGTCTCTCAAAGAATAATCTAAGGATTATTACAGGTGTATTGACAGGGTATTGTAGATTGAACTATCATCTAACCAAACTAGGTATCAGGGTGAACGAACTCTGTAGGTTCTGTTTGCAGGACAATGAAACTGCAATACACATACTAAGCATATGTCCTGCACTAATGCACAAACGGAAGAAGCATCTGGGTGATTTTACTATACTACGTTCGGACTGGGTTTTCAGACGCTTAGGAAATATACTAAGATTACACTGTTTTCCGAGTATTGCATATCTGCCTTTCAGGAAGGATATCAAGTGGATGCGATTTACACCGACTTTTCGAAAGCGTTTGATAAGGTGTCGCACGCGGTTTTGATCAAAAAATTATCAAATTTGGGGTTTCACTCTAGTATGCTATCATGGTTTATATCCTATCTTAAAAATAGAGAAAGTTTTGTTAGTATTGAAAATGTCAACTCTCGACCATTTGTAGCAACTTCTGGTGTACCACAAGGCAGTATCCTTGGTCCACTGTTGTTCATTCTTTTTATCAATGATATTTCATACGACGTCAGAAATTCTCAGTGCCTTTTGTTTGCCGATGACTTAAAGCTTTACACTAAAGTTAAGGATTTTTCGGACGTTTCTAATTTACAGTCGGATATAAACTCAATCGTTCGTTGGTGTGTTAAAAACCAACTCCAACTTAATGTTTCAAAGTGTCACTTTGCCACTTTCTCGAAGTCAACCAATCCTATAAACACTTCGTATTCCCTGGCAAACTCCCCGCTTGGTCGAATCATGGAAGTTAAAGACCTTGGGGTAATTTTTGATTCTAAATTCAGCTTTGTACCCCACTTGAATTACATCATACCTAAAGCCTACTCCTTGCTAGCGTTCATTCGCCGTAATGGTGCGGAATTCTCTGATCCATACACGCTTAAGTCGCTTTATACAAGTCTGGTTCGTTCTAGGCTAGAATATGGTTCTTTCATATGGAATCCATTTTATGCATCTCATGTCTCACGAATTGAACGAATCCAAAAGTCGTTTGTTCGCTTCGCTCTGAAGTCTCTCAGGTTCACAGATCCTTTACCATCCTATGAGGCACGTTGCAAGCTAATTGACCTAAAGTCTCTGGAAAACAGAAGAGCAACCTTGGCACTGATGTTCGTTTCTGACATCGTGGTGGGAAGGGTTGACTGCCCGTCTTTGCTGCAGTTAATTAACTTCAATGTTCCTTCAAGAGCGCTACGACAGGCAGGCACATTCTACTTAAGCACTTGCCGAGCTAATTATGCTTTAAACTCCCCTTTATACAGAGCTTTAAACGTGTATAACACTGTATCATCTAAATTCAAGTTAGACTTGTTTCTTTCAAAAGATGTTTTTAAAAATGATCTAAAACATGTCCTCTAGTTTTAAGTTTAGTTTGTAATGTCTGTAAGAACAATCTGTTCATAGACTTAAATAAATAAATAAGATTCCTCTTGGACACTGGACTCACGGACGAACTGTGAAGACCAAGAAGGGGCACAATAGATCTTTAAGGTCTCAGTGCACATTCCCCGCTAATAATAATAATACATACAGATACGAAACTGGTACAACAGGGATGGCGCACATAAGATCGGCATTCTCCGAACTTAAGGATAAAGAAGTTGCAGTATGCAGGGTTCAGGAAAGCCGCTGGACACCTCCATATCACCTGCCCTGCTAACTCATAACTAGATTTGACCTGGAAGCACTTTGATTTGATAGATATACTAAAAAAAGATTTGTAACTGTACTTTCATTATCTTTTCATGAAACACTACTACCACTACGGCCTAAAGGGATGAGGCACAATAGACAATCTAACATCTGGACAATTTAAAATCTAACAATCTGATATACGCGTCTCATAAAAAAAAGTTCTCTCTTGTCTGATGCTCCACAAACATGCAACAGAAAGTCCAATAGTTGCATACATATTTCGTTTTGGCCAGCCCCCTCCGCGTGACCGCACTATCGCCACATTCCGGCACAGCGTGTTTTGCCGCGGCAACAAGTTCATTAACTTGAAATGCCTGACATAATTGACCAGGCGACGTCGTTGTCGTCGACGACGACGATGACGATGCCGATGTCAGTGACGCCGATGACAACGACGGCGGCAGCGACTGCCGTCAACGTGTGATCTATCCATCAATGCCACAATAAATTCAGCATTTGACGAAGCGTGCAGCGCCGCCAGATCGCCGCGTCGCGCCGAGCCGCTCGAGCGTCTTCAACTAACAGTCCTACTTCAGTTTCTCACAATCTGTCCCAAAAGACCCCACATGCCGCCGTCGTCGTCGTCGGACACGCAGCCCACAAGAATGTTTTAATCGCAAAAATCGAAGAGCAAACCTGCGTCCAAGCCGAGGAGAATCGGTTGACGTCTGGTCGTTGGCCCAAGTTGTTGCGATTCTCGTTTGTCTTTCGCGTTTCAATTTCGTGATTCATCTGCGGCGCGGCGGCTCGTTTAAACACAATGCGGCGTAATATCACTCAAGCGCGAAGGAATTTCTGATAATATTGGGAGCGCAACATGCAAGACACATTGCGAGCAATTCGTGAGAGGCACTCATGTGTGCCGGCATGTTGGAGTGGCGATTCTATGCAAATATCTAATAAATCCGTCAGCAGTCGTCCTTACTGCTGCTGCCTCTGACTGAGGTCGTTCGTGTAAGTAATGGCAAATGGGATAACTCTGTATGCGCGCATGACTGAAATTGGTTCCAACCATTTGAATTAATTGTTCGAAATTGCTTTTATTAGGCAATATTGCCTGAAATTTTACATAATGATCCAGCAGGTGAAGTACCCCGGCACTTTAGCACTCATGGGCGCCGCGAAAATGTTCCACTACATTAAATGTGAAAGAATACTTCAACTAATCGGACTTTTATAAGAAATTCACAATGTCACGGAAGGAATTAATTAATGTAACAAGCGCGGTTAAAAAGTTTAATTAACAGCGAGCCGATGAATGGGGAATTCGAGTTAAGTATAGTAAATATCTGTCCAAGTAGGAAATAAGTAAAACTTAAGTTCCAATTGGAACATCAGTTGAAGTCGTATTACTTGAAGTCGTATTTCTATTTTATATTAAATGTTTTGATGTAGATCTGAGCCAAACTAAGGGCCCTCAGTCGATAGAGCTTAGTAGTCAGTCATGTAAAACAGGGTGGAAAGAAAAATCTATATAGAATCAAGTCTCTATAGGGACTTGGTATCATTATATGGTCAGGTGCTGACCATATTGTAACGATGAGCTGTGCTGTGCTATGCATGAATGTTTTTCCAAGCATACTTTTAGGCATGCACATAGGAGTACGGCCGGCATGCTATAATTCCGTTATGGCAAGGATGGTTCGCGGCGGTAATAGGCTGTGCTAGAACGATCGAGATAGAAAGTACAACTGGAATGTGCCAGAAACTTCGGCGCGATAAGAAAACCAGTATAAAAGCAGCAGTGTGAAGCGCAGAGGGGAAATCTGTGTTAAGCAAGCAAAGGGGAAACATGCAATAGCAGTAGTGTACAGTGTAAATTTGTAAATAAAGTGATTGTTGGTTTCTGACTGCGTTTGCGCTGAATAATTCAAGTGTTTTTATTTTCAAGCACAATCCAAAACGAACTTAGAAAGTAATTTTCGTAACAATATGTTTTATGCCCAGTGATTATTCTAATATTAAGTCGAAAACAAGTCCTTGATTGGATGAAAAACCATAGCAGCGCTTCAATGATTGACTTCTTGACTAAGTATTAGTTCCTAAATAATAGGTTAGGTTGCGGTGGCTGCCTCTATAAGAGGCACACTCGGAGGCTTGAAAGGCCCATTGTGATACCACATATTTCACCCGTTTTTGAACTGTGTATGCAACACTGTTTTGCCAACATATGTTACATTTAAAGCGGATGGGGAAAGGGGGAGGGGACCTACAGTTTAACGCCGAATCCGAACGGCGATTGGCAGCTTTTCGTTCACACTTGGAGTTTTTGCCACTGCCTGCCAAGAGCGCACTTGTGCGATTCTTGTAATTCTCATTCCCTTCATGTGGATAGCGATAGAAGTAGATGAATTGTTCACCAGCCCGAGCCAGGAATCGAACCTGGAGCCTTTGGTATGAGAAGCCAGCGCGCTACCCGCTTGACTATCGAGGCCGGCTCCTAAATAATAGTACGATGTAAATTTAAATAATATTAATTCAAGGAACAGAACTATCAGGTCTTTCTCCGCTGGTAGTATTCACAAAAAAATTAACCTGAAATGTACTTCAGGCCCAACTAACATTTTCGTCAGCAGTTTAATGAATCAGAACCTTGTTTAATCAAATATTATTGTTATTCAACTTTAAAAAGCTTACGAACTGCTAAAATACCAAAATAATTAGATTATTTGAGAAGAATACAAAACGTTGTATTTCATTTGGTTTAACTGAGAGAAATCTGCCCTAAGCTAAGCCATAGTAAAAGTTTATATTTGATCGAATTTCGAGTCATCGCCTTTATTGAGTTCGAGGACCGAAACTATCCACTTCTATCTAACTATCCAAAGTTAATTTATTCCAAAATGTCTTGCAAAACCTCAATTCGCATTGGTTTGATCCAGATCAGTGTACGTAGGTCGTTATGCAGCGCATTGTGCCGAGTTCTGAGAACGTGGAGCCCTGAATTAAAAATGCTAGCAAATTCCAATGAACTTGCGAAACGACAATTTTTTTCAGCTACGAGCTGCATGCCATGCAAATGGCAAAGCGTGAGAAACACACCTGCACTTGAGCAGCTAAGCAGTCAAGCAACCAAGCTGCAAGTGTAGCCAAGCACCTAAAGCTGCCACAAAGAAGTGCTCTATGCGCACCAGCAGCAGCGGCAACGACAACACAGCAGCAGTGGGTCTGTTGCAGCCAGCGGCGCAACCGCGAGGCTCAGCATTACGAATTGTTGGCCAAATGGAGCATTGGAAGCGCGCCAACCAGTTCGCGTACGGCGTGCCGCGTGCAACAGCCAGCGCTGCAGCGGAAAGTGTAACACCAGCAACAAAAGCGGCTGTGCCAAGCCGCATCCGCAAAATGCGACACGAGCGCAAAACACAATGTCGTGGAGGCGCATGCAGTGGGTGAGTGCCTCCCCGGTGCCGCGTCGAACAATAACTGCGCACGAGAACGCCAGCGCAGCAAGAAACTTTCAAGGCGCTCGTAGGAGGGTTTTGGACAACAACAGCCACAACGGCTGCGCCGCAACAATAGCGGCGACTGTGACGGTGGCAGCGACAACTGCTTCAGCTTGGCGCGTGCACAACAGTCTGCAACTTTCGAGTGGCCAACAGCACCGCATAGGGAGCGGAGTGGAGCGGCGCGGTAGGGCGGCCCCACGAAGATACATGAAGTACGTGCGGCACTTGGATTATGCCCATGCAAAAGCGATAATACGACAAGGATAACGAGTTGCCGTGGCCGGCAGCCACCGCAGACATCCATGCCGCTTTGAGTGGCTGCACATTCACGTCCTTAATGAGACATGCGATTCGGTTCCTTGGATTCCACGAAGCGGCTCTTGGCCGCAGTCAACAGGCTCATCATAATTATGAGGAGCTTTGCAGCGTTGCAATCGGCTGAAATGAGTACAAGACCTCATACGATGACATTAAACATTTTGTGTGTGCAAACTGCACGCATGCGAGTGTGTGTGTATGTGAATTTAGTGCGAAAAAAAAACAGAATAATGACGATACAAAGTTCGCAGACGTTCTTACTGTGAAGAGACGGGTGCGGTACTTGTTAATCGCTCGCAGGTGCAAAAACAACTGCCAATCGTAGCGACGCTTTAGCGGTTTTAACAATGTCTCCATCATGATCACAGATACCGCCAAGAAAATATTTCAAGAGCCGAATTTGCATGTATTTCAGAAATCAACATTTTGTATCTCGACACGAATTGTAATGGTGATTGTATGTATGTATGTGAGTAAGTAAATGTTTGTGCCGACATGCAATTCGGCAGAGCCATGGGTTTATTGGCTCGTGAGAAGCTGTTTACCCTTTCACGTTACACAGGACGCCAAAAGTCATAGCACCCAAACAAAAGGTTTGTGTGACAATGAAATTGTTCAATAATCATCATCATTGTATTGGACTCAGAGATCATCATGGTATTAGACTGGACTTGTTCAGTCATAGTTGATATAAATAAATATAGTTTTGATTTGTCAAATTTTGCAGACACACACAGGTACGTTTTGAATACTTTTGAATTCGATTTATTCCAGTCAGAGTTCAGTTAAAAAATACGGTGATTTTTCGGCATGAACACAACATAGCTTCATCGCATAAGTTAAATTGTCAACATCAGTGGCGGATTCATTGGGATTTGGGGGTTGAAACCCCCCGAAATATTAGCATCTACTTCAAAACTACATACAAGTTAAAAGGTTAGTTACAAGTTATGAATATTAAAAAGTTACTTAAGGGGGTGAATACGTGTAAATTTACAAAATTTTCCAAAAATTTTTTTTTTTGAAATAGGGGTCTTAAGAATATCCCCCTCAAGTGGTTTTTAATTCTGATGACCCGTTCCCCTGCAGCAGCGCTTTCTTGATGGTCAATTCGTTCCGCATGATATCGGTACCGCAAAGTTTAAACCGAATTATTTCGAAACACTGGGTTTTGATAATGGAAATAGAATATCTCGGCAAGTTTTAGTCCTACTGATCTAAAATTTGGGCAACCACTTTTTAAAACATAGAAATTCTAAACTAACTAAAAATTTCATTGTTTTTGGCGAAATCCGCGGCGTCATTTTCGGGAAATTAAGAAAAACATGTATTTTTTTTCGGTTGGTGCGTATTTTTGTATTTTCGAGAAAATATTTTTTTTTGTTAGTTCGTTTAGAAGGTAAATTTTTTTCTCATAATAACTAATAGCAATATTTTTTCAGGTGATATTTGAGGTGACGCCACAACTTCTACTAGAATTTGGGCCCAACGTTGGACCCCCACCACGGCCGCCATTTTGAGCACGCCAAAAAAAAATTTGTTTCTTGCACTGCTACCTTTTAATAAAAGAATGAAAAAAAAAATTGTACATTGCATTAATTTTTTCCGGCGTATGCGCGATTCCAAAAATATACCGTTTACACGTATTGACCCCCTTAAAATATTTTTCTGAATCCACTGCATTTTGAGAAATTGCCATGTTTGATAAGCGGTGAAAAAAATTGAAGCAAACTCTACCTAAAACTGCAGAGTTAGGTTATGGTGGCTGCCTCTGTAAGAGACACACTCGGCCCATTATAATATCACATCTTTTGAAACGTGTATACCAGGTATGCGCCTATGAAACCGGTAACGACATCTAGCGGTAAATAGCCGAATATTTATAAACTTCGGAACCGTACCAAATGTCATGTTTACTTCTTCTGTCATATGTCAACAATATTCAGTTCACAATTTGTCAAGTTTCATCCAACAACACATTGTTTGACGCTCCGGAAAATGTCGGATTACGTGCCTACAAATTACGATTTGCGGACTCAGTTAATTTTGTGTTACCATTTGAAGAAAAAAACCTTCTAAAACCTGGTGAAACGGTTAACGGTGAACGTTACCAACAACAATTGGCCGATTTGAACCGTGCTATACGCCAAAAACGCCCAGAATATGAAGCCAGGCAACACAAAGTGATTTTCCTCGATGACAACGCACCACCGCACCGCACTAGAGCCACCAAAGAATTGGTTGCATCGTACAACTGGGAAGCTCTTGCTCATACGGCTTACTCACCAGACTTGGCGCCTTCGGATTATCACATGTTCGCATCGATGGGCCACGCATTAACGGAGCGGCGCTTCAATTCTCACGCAGAAGTAAAAAAATGGATCGATGATTGGTTTCAGGCAAAAGACGAAACATTTTTTTGGCGAGGCATCCATAAATTGCCTGAGAGATGGGCAAAATGTATAGCTAGCGATGGCCATTACTTTGAAGAATAAAATTGTAATCATTTCCTCACAATAAACGTGTTTCTGGTACAACACTGTTTCTTCCAAAATGTGTCAAGCGGATTGGGGAAGGGGAAAAGGACCTATAGTTTAACGCCGCCTCCGAACGGAGGATAACAGTTTTTCTTTCACACTTGGAGGTTTTACCAAAGATATTTGCAATTAGTCTGAACCAGTGGCGCTCACAGATTTTAATTTTGGAGGGATTTTCAGTAAAAATTTTATGCCCAATTCCATTTGAAATCATATTTTGTACCAGCAATTTTTGTATTTAGGGGGTTTAACCCCCAGAACCTGCCCCTCCTGTGTGCACCACTGGCCTGGCGAGACGAATTCTTTGATTTAGGAGATATTATTAATATGGATATTCGTCGGAAGTGACCTCTTTGTCTCATTCATTACCTTCGAGACAAGGCGATGGATTTAACTTAACGATGGAGAATATTCCACGCAAGACCGCTGTGGATCGAAATGACTCGATCTTCACCAAAAGTCACCAGCTCCTGGCCTACACGGACGACATTGACACTGACATGTGGGAGAATCGTGGACGCGGTCGCAAAACCACATAGCGACCCTTGGGGTGTTTGAGAGGAAGTTGCCCGAGAGACTACCAACATTTTAGCTCCCCCTCACCTTAATCAATTTTAATTAAAAACTTTGCTAAAAACCAGTCGAAATGTCGACAGTTCACACTCGGTCTGTCTATTAAAGCGTACATCTAAATCCGGCGCAATGAAATTGGTGTCACATCTGCAGCATTCAAATGCCCAAACAGTGCGTTCGAGTTCGAGGCACTAATACCTCAGTAATGCGCACTGAATGGCGATTGTTATTCCTTTAATGTGCCACCAACACAAATCGAGCTCGAGTGCGTTCACTGCGAGTACCACCGCTCAGCGTACCTGCGGGAATTGCATCGAAATGCAGCACGTGTGCGTGCACTGGCCGTCAACAGTGCAGTGAGCGACTCTGTTGGCGCGTGTTCGGTGCACGAGTTTCCGCCGGAGCACGCTTCTGCATTGGGGCGTAGGCGTCTGCATTATGGGTCACTAAGCCGATCGGCGTGGTGGGAGGACGAGTTGCGCCGGTTGGGACGCTTTCGATGCAGCTCCACGTGCTCGCTGCAGACTTGTTTGTGCCCACTATCGACGCTGTTGGTGGAAGTGCAGTAAAGTGCTTGACATGCAGCACGCGCCGCGGCGCGCCGCCCCAACTGCCACTGTGTCGCTGTAGCGTGGCTGTGCACGCATGTGCGGCATGTTGTGTGATTTGTTTTGGTTTTGGTGAATGTAATTGATATTACGTGACAATTGGCATAAGCGCGGGATGAACGAACGAAATTCATTGTTTGTCAAAGGATCAGGTTGTAACGACGAGGGCAGTTTGGAATAATTCAAACCTGGATAAAGAACGGATTAAGGCAGCAGAACAGTCATTTTGACAATGCTGTAAGAACAGAGCAATCTAGTGAGAAAAGGATTAAAATCAACTTCTCAGAGACATTTTCAGGCGCATACTTATGGATTAGGATTAAAATCAACTTCTCAGAGACATTTTCAGGCGCATACTTATTTATCAAATTGTCTGTTTACGATAATAATTCATTTATATTAATTAATGATGAGTATTTGGCAGTTCCATAACAATGGTGTGCTTGCACGTCTGCCGCACACTTTTCTACTCACATAACATGTATTCGAGTATTTGACGAAAATCTGACAAAAGTCAAATGCAAACAAAAGCTCACAATTGATGTGTACATTAATTGCAGGATATCCCTGCCGTCGCCGGCTCGGTTAACCGCGGGCCGCGCGCCGTACCTGTCAACTTCAAGCGCAGCGGCATTCAGCTGTCCCAGCCAGCGTACCCAGCTGCGCGCTGCTGCACATCTTGGCAGCAGCCGACTCTGTCAGAAAAGCGAACGAGCGAACAATGGGTCGCCGCAGCGTTTCCAGCTGTTATTGTTGTGAAATTCGATACATGCGAAGAAGCTTCGGTTGGGCGGCTTTCGGTTCGTACACTCAACTTTTCAGCAAGTATTCCCCCAGCAGTGCTGCAGGTTGGAGGCATGATTCGGTGTTAAATGCTTAGCTGAGTGCTCGAATATGACACCATATGGCGCGCCGAGAGTGTGGAGCGACAGTTGGCGGTATTGATTGCACGGCACAGATGACCCAGCACCACTTGGCGCAAACGAGCGTCAGGCGTTTGAATGTAAATATGTATGTAATTGTAGGTATGTAAATACATATTGATGTGTTCGAAAGTGGCCATGCAAATGTTTGGATACTGTGACTTTTGTGGGTCTTTTTATACAGTTGAGATAAAATTAAGGAAAAGTTGGAGCCAAAAAATATAATAGGATAAAATTTGATGGGGAAATTATTTATTTGGATAAAATGCGCGTTCCGAATTTATTTTATTTATTTTATAATAACCATTTCTTCTATTTCTCCCAGCTGGGATGAGTCACTCACCATTTTTTTTACATTTACAAGTATTTGTAAATCCTCCCTATGAAGTAAAAGAGGATATCTATGATGACCAAAATAAGCCTTTTTGTGAGTGTTATCAAACGTACAGTTTTTCGTGACACTAGAATCTTTTGTAAGCAGTTGAAGTATTATTGTTCATTGCTTAACAAAATTTAGACAGTTTTGTGATAAGTATGTGTTCAAATTTATTGAAATTTGGCTTCCACACTGTTGGTTTCTACCAGCTGTCCAGTTCAGTTTCAAAAAGTTGGCAACTGATCTTTTTTGCTTACTTATGAACTGATCTTTTTTACTTATGTTATGCTGTATGTGCAAAGAAATTTCAGTAAAAAGTGTGAAGTGTACATCTGCGCTGGAACGAAATGCAAACTAAGCAAAACAGCAGATCAGAGAGACTATTTGTGTGTCTGGCAAGACTTATAAACCCTTTCGAGCCCAAAGTTGCCTGAGCCCAACTGCACCTTTTTGTCATCTTATAACTTATGGGTTTAATTTAAGTAGGCACCAGCAAATTAATATTTTTAGAAGTGAATTCAAAGCAAATTACAAACAATTTACTGTACAATTTTTTTATATTTTTATTCTCGGACCCTGTATTTTAGAGTGTTTTTCTATGAGAGAAACCACATCGTTGGGGCTGTAATAATTACTTAAACATACAAATTTTTACGCATAACGAAAATTTGAATATTTCTTCATTTACTTTAGCCAAAATAAGAAGTAAAGACGTAACTAAATTGAAAGAAAACGTCAAATTAAAAAATGAACTAAAGTTTTCTTCTTCCTTTGCTATGTCAAGATATACCATAAAAAAACGTGTATACTTCTCTTCTTTAAACTTAAATATTCAGTTTATTAATTTCGTATTTTTCCTAAAACTTCAAACTATTCTAAGGACCAACAAAAATGTATTCTTGCAACCACAGAGGGTTCAGACGTCCACAAAGTAGCATATGCCATGTGGCAACAAAATAGCGAAAGGGCTAAGCAAATGTTTCATGATTTAAATACCAAAAAATAATATCAAGACATATGGTAAAATTCAGGGTCGAAAGAGTTACAGAAGACGCACACGAAGCAGACAAATGTCCAACAGGCAAAAGTCGATTTTTGATTCCATTGTCGGCTACTGAATGAACTCTTTTACAAAATCAACAAATATTTTTTAATTAATATTTCTCACAGAAAGTGGAAGACACTTTTGTTAAAACGTGTTTAAAACGTCTATCAATATTTCTATTAAAAATTAAATTTCATTCTTGGGGTCTGGCTGGCTGATTTCATAAAATATCCATCTTTGTCCTCTTCCTCAAATCAATTGCTAGTTGTTGTTGGGCATTAGAACGCATATTCACACATGGCTTACTCGTAAATTGCTCGAATCGCCTGCCACATTGTCAGCATTTTGCCGATTTTTTTTACTTTGCATTTAATATTTACTCACTGTTTCGTTTTACATTTTTCAAAAGAATTGCGGATATGTCAATATTTGCATGGCGTTTGTATATTTGTATAAATGTATCAATATTTTGTAGTGCACGTTGAGAAGATCTTTCACGTACAACTTATTTACATATTTTACTCAAATTTCTATTCAAACATTTGTTGAGCACAGATGTCAAATCGCCATAGTTCCATTTAATTTTTTTTTCTTCCTTTTATTTTTTATATTTTGAAACAGCGCATAAAACATTTCCGCATTGCTGTAGCATGGTGTTGCCACAATCGTTAGCCATCACAGTTCATTAAATTTGTCACTCTTTAATTTTCAGCTCGCGCCACACGTGTGGCCTCTTGCAAACATTTTTGTACGCACTGAGCACATCGTAAATTTATGAAGCTTTCCAAAGGAAGCAAAAAAAAACGTCAGAGGCAACATGACCAAAGCAGCGAGAAAAGCACGCGTCCATTACGAAAACAACTTCCTGTCATTTGGCGTAGGATTACGCACAGGATATGTGCACAGCGACTGCTGGCCAGTCCGGCTCCGCCTGTGTGTGTGTGTGTGTGTGTGCGGCGCTGGTCCTACAGTCGCGTGTTCGCTGCACGATTTGGGATTTTTCAGCAAATGACTTTACGGCAAATAGTAAATTTACACCTAGTAAGTGGACAACGCAGCGGGCGACGGGCTGACGAGTGCGCGGGGCCAAATGGGATTTGAGTCCTGTTCGCATCTGTTACTCTACTAAATTCGAGAAGATTAGGCGCTCGCACAAACATATTTTCGTTGTGCGCAAAGTCCGATTTTTATGAGCAACATTTATTGCGCCATTGTTATTGCAGGCGGATAAACAGCCAAATTTATCGAACGAGCGTCGACCATATGTATGACATATAATGTGACAGTGTTATGGGGGACGAGGGAGACGTTTACAAAGCGCCGGACGAAGAAGCCGGCCAAGTGGCGATTTGGTGGAGAATAGAGTACTGTAGACTGCTTGTAGTGCGAATATCAAAGTCATTACGAGATTTGTTGCAGGCCAAATGTAAATTTGCAACTTATGAGTAAACATTGAAAGGATATAAAGTGGAAGAAGGTTGGTATGATGTAAGAAGGCAAGTGTGAATTTCGGTTTGCTTCACGAAAAACAAAAAAAACTAAAGAGCACAGTGACAAGTTCGGGTTGTGAAGATAGAAAACTTATTTCTCGAAGGGTGTCTTGTTATAGTCAAACTACAGAAACTTAGTTGAAAAGAGGCTGAATAGTGAGCATTTTAAATTTCAAATGTAATGAGCTTGTAAAATTGCTCTTTTTAACTAGAAGATCCCCACTTTCGCTCGAACAATGATTGATGAATTCAGATCATATGGGTTTTCCGTGATCATTCAAATCGGTTAAATATTTTCCGAAATATTCTATATTTTATAAACTAAACAACTATGCACTAAATCTGCTAGTCCTAAGAGCTCTTTTCAATACAAAATTGATAGTTAATAAATTCCCATTAACCCTTTCGCTGCAGATTTTTACTGGGGAAAGTTCTAATATCAAATTGTACGTTCTATGTTTTTATGTGGTTATATTAGCAATATTCCATTAAACAATTTTTAATTTTAATACACGGACCCTGTATTTGAGAGTGTTTTTCTATGAGAGCAACCACATCGTTGGGGCTGTAATTATAACTTAACCCTTTCCGACATGAAAATAAACCCGTTCTGTATGAATTGTATGGGCTGTAGTGCCATATATTAGACATTGTGACTAAAAGGGTTAAACATACAAATTTCTACGCATAACGAAAATTTTGATATTTCTTCATTTACTTTAGTCAACATTTTGTTAAAAAAAAAGTATCTAAATTGAAAGAAAACGTCAAATTAAAAAGTTATCTAATTTTTTCTGCTTCTTCTTCTTTTACTATGCCAAAATATGCCATTAAAAAAACCGTTCTTCTTCAAACTTAAATATTCAGTTTATTAATTTTGTATTTTTCCTAAAACCTCAAACTATTCTAAGGACCAACAAAAAAATGTATTCTTGCAACCGCAGAGGGTTCAGACATCAACAAAGTAGCAAGTTGCCATATGGCAACAAAATAGCAAAAGGGTTAACCGTTTCGACCCCGAATTTTACCCTATGTCTTGATAATATTTTTTGGTATTTAAATCATGAAAAACATTTGCCTTAGAAGTGTGCACACGACATTTGAAGTCGCCACGCCTCATTGTTAGAGTTCTAGTTTACTGGTTTACTTTTTAACAACGTTAACTCAAAACGGGTTAAATAAAATCAATATTTTTGAATTACAGAAAAATTATTTAATATTTTTGGAAAAATACAAAATTATCACTTTTTGATTTTTTTTAACCATTATCAAAGAAACCGGGTTTTGATCAAACGCGCCCAATTCAAAGACTTCAATTAGAAAATTGAACTTTTGAAATGCGTAATCAAAATTCGAAAATGGAAATTGAAAAAGGGTTAGCTTGAATGGGTTAAGCCGGGTTGAGAATGCTTGGGAAAATTGTTAGAAATAGAAAAGAAATACAGGCCTCGTATTTGACTTTCCTGAAGGCAACCAGGGAACTAGGATCCAGGAATCTTCTATAAGAGTTGGATATGTGGGTTAAGAGTGTTCAGAAGAAATGTTAAAAAAGGGGATTTAGTGACGATCAGTTAGACATAAAAGCCATCTAAGAGCAACTTTTAAGGTAGCATTTGTGTAAACTTTGAACTCGATGCTATACCAGTTACCCCAGCATGCAGGTTTTTATCAAACCCCACAAAGTGTCTCGTGTCAAGTTTCTTCGTACCTTACGCCCTGCGGGTACTCGCTCATGGCCACACCACAATTACTGCTTATGTTGCAATTACAGCACATTTCTTCCGTGTCGTTCTGCGATTATCAGCTGCTTTTATGATGAAAAGTGCCAATCGTCGCAGTCCGAATCGGTGGCAAACAACAACACGTCGCTCTATATATATTCATACATATAAACATTCGACTGATTCGACTGTTTGTACGCGCGGACGTGTACTCCACAAATCTACACGGCTGCGTAGATGCATCGTTCGACGAACATCATCCCAGAAGCGCACTGCACACCGCACACAACTGTGCAAACGTCCAGGCTAGTAGACACACAACTCGAACAAGCCTGGCACAAACAGCGCCAAAGCATCGCACATGCAAACATGTGCACACCTTTTGTCAACACGAGGCTTCGGGCCAAATGCACTGTGCGACGAAGCGAATGGCTAAGCAGCCAACTGCTTTTGGCCAGCACACAAAGACCTGCGTCCACTCGCTGCGGCGCGGTTGCTGCAATTTCCGCAACATGACCCTCGGCGCCTTGTGTGACCAGGTATTTTGCTACACTTTTAAAAACTACAAAAAATTTTAACTTCTCAAATACATAAATTAAATCTCTTTGGAAGTGAAGGTAGAAATCTTCATAGATATGAAACTGATGGATACATAATAATCAGCATGAAAGCTTCTTACTGGCTACATCCCGCCCCCGGCCGGGGGATTTGTAGAATGGCGACCCTTTCGGTTCCACTGGTTTGTACTAACCATTTAGAGTTCTGCAGTCATCATCGACTTCCTAATAAGTATAGGTACGTGATATCTCAAGTAAATATTTTAGACCAAAAATCCATAAATCATACACAATGCGATTTATGGGTTTATGGGTTTTGGAACAAACGTATGCTACGGTATTATTATTATTGTTATTATTGTACTATTAATATTCTAGGATTAGTGCTAAATGATTTTTTTACTTCAAAATACAGTGGGTGGTCAAGCAATTAGCACGCTTCAAGCAATCAAACGCTTTTTATATCAAAAAAAAACTCTTCAAATTTAATTTTTTGAATTCAATTATATTTTTATTTCAGAACAAATAAGAAGATATTTTTAAAGTGAATTGTACTGTTTTTTGCATCATCCTTAAAAAACAGAAATTTGTTTACTACACCGTTCAAAACTACTTAAAATAATAATTACCCATCGTTATATCGTTTTTCTTTTTATTTTATTCCCAAAAATTCACGATTTTCTCATAATGATTTCACAATTCGAATGCACACTTCACTATTACAGATTTGTAACAAATGTTCAATTTAATACTGCTACTAACAAAGCCCCGTTATCGTGCTCACCCACGGCACATAACCTCACAAATACCATCAGAAATACTGTGGGACAACCAAGCTAAGCAAACAAACTATTTTAGTACGTCTTACATCCACTTAAACATGAAAATTTAGATTTTTCGTAAGCGTGCTAATTCCTTGACCACCCACTGTAGTTTCTAAAGTGAGTAAATAAATCCAGGAAGATACTAGCGATTAGCTAGTTATGTCAGATTCCTGCCAGCAGGAAACATTTAATCGAGTTAAGTTTTTAACATACGAGGTGTGACGATTAAGTAATGAGACTAATTCCATAAAAACCGTTTACTTAAAAATTTTTCTACAACACTGCCATCCCCTTCAAAGCAGTCCCCTTGGGCAGCCATACAACGATTCCAGCGCGTTTTCCATGCTTCGCAACATTTCTGGAACGCTTCGACTGAGATGTCCGCGAGTACTCTCGTCACGGCCGCCTGGATGTCCGTAATCGACTCAAAGTGGGTTCCTTTGACCACCGATTTTGTTCTAGGGAACAAAAAATGGTCATAGGGTTACATATCGAACACGGTGATCCCTTTAGAGACCAAATACTGGGACACGCTGAGGGCGGTGTGGCACGGCGCGTTGTCGTGATGAAGGAACCAGTTACGAGCGATGTCTGGGCGCACCATGTTGACTCGTTTTCGCAATCTTTCGAGTATTTGGCGATAGTAGACTTAATTTACAGTTTGCCCCGATGGAAAAAATTCTTCGTGGACGATTCCACGGCAACGCTATCGCGACGCGTTGCTCTTGATTTCGTTTTTCCATTTTCGTGACGAGCAGGACCAACACACGTCTACTCAACACGACACAGCAGGCGAACTAAACAAACTAGAGTGATGGTTAATATATCAATGGAGAGGGGAAGGATGCCGGGGACGGGAATTTCAAGGTCGCAGGTTTACCACAAGCGCGGCAATAAGTTCAGTATCATTACTTAATTGTCACACCTTGTATTTGTATATACTTTTTTTCATTTTTTTGAAAATATTTATAAATATTTATTTTGAATCGCGTTAAATTTTTAACATATTTGCCATACTTTTTTTCATTGTTTTAAAAATATTTAGAAGAAGAAAAAAGTCACATCACTAACAATTTTGTTTTGAGTGGTTTTGTTTGTTTTGAGTGAATAAAGTGAAAATGTCGCAGCGGAGTAGCATTTCTCTCAAAAAAAAGTTTTAAAAAATTAATAATGTTGAAGAGAGGGTAACAAAAACAAAACAAAAAATAAATATTGCCAGTTTGCTTTTCTTGATGTACTTCGTACCTTTGCGGAGATGAAGAGCAACGTACCGAATAATGTTTTTAAGTCCCTAAATGTATTAGAAGGCTTTGTTGAGGAAGAAAAATGGAATGGGTGCAATCCAAACTAAAATACCTCATTATTTTAATTTAAAGATTAAAAAAAGTCATAATTTCTATATAATGAAGTTTCTATATAATGAAGCTTTTTTCTGGTCCCGTGCGAATTCATTATAAGGAAGTTCGACTGTATATAAAAGTTTTATAAAAAATTCCTTTTGCATTAGAGAAAAAACTGAAAAAACCTGTATATCTAGTTCGCTGTGTTGTTAAATTTTATTGTACAATACCATATATACCCTGCAATTTCATATTGCTTAATTTTTAGAGTGTACTCGACCGCAGAAAGTGTGTGTTGCGTTGGTGAGGCGTTAACTTAGCCCCCGGATGAATGACTCGTATGAAAGTATGTATAATTTGTTGTCGTAGGTTCGAACCTCGGACTTTGACGCTTTGAGGCCATTATTTATGCTAATATTTGAGGTAATTACGGAATCAACTGAAGCAGTTGTAGGGTTTTGACTGCTGATTGCTGGCGATCGGCGCTGTTATTGTATCGATCAAGTTGCTTGTAAACCATTGAGGGTGACATGCAACACCTCCTTCCTTTCTATCTCCTTCTCCTTCGCACGAGTATCGATGGCAGTTTAATTAGAAATGCTCAGATTTGGGGCGTGTTTTGACCACACGCCAAGGGTCGCATTTGAACTTTGCGACTTTACATCAGAACATTACCTGTGTTTACGCCTGTGCCCTAACAATTATTCAATTAATTTGGCAGGCAGCCAGCAGCAGCTCGATTTAATATTCATGCCTGCCAAGTAACAAAGCAGCGTCGTCGACGTGAAACTTTGACTCACCGTGCAGCACTTTTCGCCGTTGTTGCTCCTTGCGCGCCCTGACGGCATTCACAACTACCGCGGAACGTCTTCTGCCACACAAAGGCACTTGACTCGTATTAAAAATTCAAATCAAACAGCATAAAACATTTAATTATTCGCTTTGGAAGCGTAAGTATTCGCAGCTCCTTTGTATACATTCTCATCCCACAACCGACGAGTGTCCTCGAATTGTGCAGAACTTTAAGCACGGAAGCACAATTTGTTCGGACACGGCTGACTTTAATTGGCAGCTGTGCTGGCTGGCCGCTAGTTGTATTGACCAAACAACAGTCGAACCAAAGGTTTGAGAATCCGGGTGCGAATTTCAACACGCAAAACATGCAGCTTTGTGCGCTTGACTGCTTACATTGGTTTGGTTTGAATGTTTGCCAGCTCGAATCCACAAACGTCCTTCGCGAAAAATAGTAAAACCATCACTGCCACGCCCACGCGCGCATCTTCTGTACGCGAGGCCACTTAGCGCGCTGGCTGAGCAGAACTTATTTTTTACTTACTTAAGGTAAGTACTAATCTTGCGCCTGGCTGCTCGACTGGTGGCTCCATGCGCGCCCACTCCAGAGGCGGTTGGCAGCAACAACAGCGGATTACCCCACTCATCCGTCAACGCTGAAAAGGCAACTTTTTGCCAACCGACGACGTGGCTGCAGTCGCCTCGTTGTCAAAAGATTTTCCACTTGAGATGTGCCAAGTGAAGACGCTGCCTTCGGATTCTTCCACTTGGCTGCGTCGAAACCGCACCAGCACACACCGAGCGCGTGGTACACGGACTGGGAATGAGCAGCGGCAGGAGACGACGGCAGCAGAGCCGGCTCGGCGGTATGCGGCGGTCGCAGGACTCAAACTCAACTGTGATCTACGGGGCCGAGAATGAATAGCAGCAGCTCCTGTTTGTGTTTGATGAGATTAATTAAATCGCGGCTAATTAATGTTAACGCATTCATAAACAGTTCGAAACCACAGGCCTCGTTGAAGGTGCGCGAGTCAATTTGCGTTTGCTTTCTATCGACTGTGGCCGCCTGAAAGGGAGCAAATTGTTTTTGAGCTCGTAGGACGAACTGAAATGTCGACCTTTAAACTTTACTTCGACCGGCGCGCTGACAAAGATGGAAACCGAAAATGACAAAGCAAAAGCTGTCAGAAAGTGAAAAGTCGATAATTAGAATTGTTGTTAAAACTTTGCAAAACCGATTTGTATTAATTTGTGCAATTTTCAAGGAATCCAAAATTCCTGGCGTCGTATTTTGTATTCTACACGAACTTTAATAACGTTGCACGCCAATAATTTGGTCGAGTTCATTCAGTAAGCTTTCTTGTAACCAATCAAGGCGAACGTATTGAATTGATGTTCATATGTATGTATGTAAGTACATACCAACTACCAACTACTCACGCAGTTCTTTAATTTTGTATCAAGTACTTCAAGCTCGAACTACTTTAAAGTTTTTTGAGGACGTATAGTTGTGCTTCATTTACGATATGATTTCGCCTCTCACTAATGAAAATCAACAGTTCCGCAACGCGCCACAGTTCGCTAACGGCGTGGAGCGGGTTAATTTTAATTGTTAAGTAACGTCGCAGCAGCAGCAGCACTTTGACAGCATTAGTGTGAATTAAACTTGACCTGACCTTTTTAATTAAAACTCAACTTCGAGTGCAGCAGCACCGACAACACGCCCGATCACGGCCAGCAGCGGCGACAACAATCGTAGTCATTTCCTGGGTCTTGTGCTCCATGAAACGACACTAACCGCAACAACAACAACCACAGCAACAACAGTAACAACAGCGAAAATGCGAGCGAATAAAAACTGCACTAAAGTTGCAAATTGTCAGTCCCCAAACGTTCGTCAGCTGCAGGCGGCGGCAGCGTGGCAGCAGTCGTGCTGGCGACCGAAGGTTACGCGGTTGGTTGCTGTTAATGCCAACACCAACACCAGCACCAGCAGCGGCGCCGCAGCAACAGCAGCAGCGCTCGGTCGGACATGACACTACAGCAACACAGCACAGTACACACTTTGTTCCCCCGTTTCGGCAACTGGAAATTGCCCGAGCTTGATGAATCAGTCACGCAGCTAAAGCGACACAGCCAAGCGGCAGCAGCGAGCAGACACAGCAAAAGTGTTAATAAATTTAACTGCCCCAAGCAGATGTGGCCAATGTTTGTGTGTGTGTGTGTGTTTACATAGATATGTATGTATTAGGCATCGCAATCCCGGGATCCCGGGATCCCGGGATCCCGGGATCCCGGACTTTTTCCAGTCCCGAAAATCCCGGGATTCAAATCTTTTAATCCCGGGATTTTCGGGATTGCAAAAGATGCTTCAAAGTTCAAATGAAATAAATTTAAAAGCACAAAAACCCAATTCCTTATCTGACGGAGGAGGGAGGGGATAGAGGGCGTCTTTTGCAAAAGGCTTATAATTATTTTCTAAGCATTCAACCAACAAGTATTGAATCTGAAGAATGTTTCTCTTCAGCAGGGTTTATTTGCAATAAATTTCGCTCTAGATTAGAGGGCAAAACATTTAATGCCTTAGTATTTTTAAGATCTCAGTTTTTAGTTAATCACAACGCTTAACTTTTTTATCGAAATAATCGAAGTAAAACTAAAAGTATCAGGTGTACAAGTAGAAAACCGCCGTTTTCCACTGGGTGGTGCCACCTTTGGAAATCGGTGAGAGAATTCCGATCAGAAACATCACTTGGCAAGCTAAGATATCGGTTAACAACTCCACATCATCTCGCTTGTTTATTCTTATTGTCCATTTTTTTGTTGGTGCGTGAAGATGTCGAAATTTGAACCGAATAAGCGTCATTCGCGGGAGATTTTGCTTTTCGCGTTTCATTCGAAAAAATCTGCAGCTGAAGCGCGTCGAATGATTGTAGCAACTTATAGTGAGTCGTGTATCAGTGAAAGAACGTGTCGAGAATGGTTCGTGAAATTCAAAAATGGTGATTATGACGTGAAAGACAAGGATCGGCCGGTTCCCGTGAAAAAGTTTGAAGATGCAGCTTTGGAGACTCTGTTGGATGAAGATTCTTGTCAGATGCAACAAGAACTCGCGGATTCTTTGGGTGTGACTCAGCAATCCATTTCCCTTGCTATACGCAATAAAGCCTCAAATTATGAAAAAAAACGGCGGTTTTCTACTTGTACACCCAATACTAACAAATTAACTATTTTATTTTTTTTATCAAATATGCGTATATATGTACTTTATGATACATTTGATGCAAAGCAATAAGTTATGTTTAAGTGTCATTTTTGGATAAAACAAAATGTTATCAAACTGAAGTTAAATGTCAAATGAAAAACTTTTAAGTTAAACAAAATGTTGTCAAGGATGACTATGTTTATTTATTTGATTTAAATTTAAACTGACAATTTTGAATGTAATTGACAACTGATTGTAAATGACAACTGGATTTTGGTGATGTGCCGCGCACAACCAACCACTTCGACGACTCAACACCGACTGCCTCCCTTTCCGCCTTACAATGTGATTAAATTCAAGATAAAAAATCTTAAAACTACCCCAAATGTGATTAAACTGTGTCCATTTTTATGGTAAATATATTATAAACAAGTATTTATGCAATTTGGTAAAATTGTTTTATTTAAAAAATTTGTTATTTGAATCCCGGGATTAAATCCCGGGATCCCGGGATTTGACTTTTCAATCCCGAAAATCCCGGGATCGCAAAATGGCAAAAAATTGCGATCCCTAGTATGTATGTATGTTAGCGTGTGCACGACCCACGCACAAATCGCGAAATTAAAAACACGCCACCGAATCGCAATTTGTAGAATGAGTTAAAAACGCTTACTTTTTCATGTACATTTTCAACGCTTTTTAATTTTAGCTCAAATCGTTAACAGTTTGAATGGCGCTCGCTTTTAGGAAAATTAAGTGTCAGCCCCGCCTGACGACAGCTTGAAGGCCATTTAACGTTACATTGTCCATTTTTTGTATTGGCTTCAATGGTGTTTGGCATGTTTAAACTGGTATACAAATTTCTTTACACTTGCTTTTCTCGATATAATCTGGGTGGGAATTTTCACCCGATTGTGGCTTCTTAGAATGTTGTATATTATGTATTCCTTATATTTTTTAGGAATCTTGCGTATCGCTTTAGAAAAAGTAGTATAAATTATGGACTATTTTTTGCTTGTTTCAGCAACTCTTTTGCTGTCCACCATAGACCTCATTTAAAATAAAGTGTCCTTATTCTTTACAAAGAAAACAATTTCTAACAACACCTTCTTTCGTGCCACTGTGATGTTAAATCTGTGGTCAAAAGCAATAACCGCTTAAGTCGACTTAAGAAAAAATTGAGTTATGGATGCCACCACGTTCCCTTGACTGTGCTCTACGTTTGTGTAAAATCGGGGAGTTTGTAACTGTAAAATAAAAAAGGTTATTAATAATAACCTGTTCGCTAAAACTTTAAAACGAGATTGCTCGAAACATCAATTTTCGACTTAGGCGGTTATTGCTTTTGACCACAGAAATAACCTTTTCCGATGCTTGAATGTGTGATAAGTTCACTGTTATCGTAACCACACTAAATTTGTTATAAATAAAAACAAATCATATACATATAAGGGAGAGGGCTGGGTTGTGAACCGTGTTTGGTTTTTTAGCTTTAACTTTTCACAAAATATAGATATCGAAAATTCGAAGATACCGTTGGAAAGCTGGACATAAAACGCAAGTTTTTTATGAAGACACATTACCGTTTTGATTAAAATTTATCTCTTTACGTCAAATTTTCTAAGGACATGATTTTTCGCTTTTCCAAAAAAGTGGCTGGGTTGTGAACCATATGGAAAATCCGAATTAAAGTCGAAAAATACGAAGAAAACACTCATAATTTTTAAATAAGTTTAAGAATTTATTTAATCAGGAGGCTTTAAGAAGGGAAAACAATTATAACGACGTCACTTAGGCTCAAAAATCGCAATGAATGCAAGTGTTCAATTTTCTTTAACTTCATCCTAATCGGTGTCGCAATGTTTGCATGTAAAATACGCACAAGTTTTCACATTGGCGCACTTCAAGTGAAATCACGGCAAATCGAGTAAAATTACATAAAATTACTTTATTTTAAAAACTTTAGTACAAATGTAGTACGAAACACAGGTGGTTCATAACACAACCACGATGCCATTTTTGAAACTTTAAAATAACGACACTTCGAATCATATTTCAACATAAACAAATATTGGATCGTAAAATAGAATCAAAACCCTAAATAAATATGTACTACACTTACATTTTAAGAATAAATCCAGCAAACAGCAAAAAATAAAATTTTCAAATACGATGTATTTAGCTGCCACAAGCAATACGTGTTTACACTTCGGTGTAACCACAAAAGCAGAGTCATATCAAAAGACAAACTTGACAGTTGAAAGATTGGAAAGATTGATATGTCAATTAGGGAAAGAAAAAACAGTAATGGTTCAACAACCCAGCCCTTTCCCTTACCATTTCTTCAATTACTTTAATAATCTGAACAAATAAATCTTTTTAATAAGTTTTTTCAACACTATGTTCAGCACATGTTTCGTTTGCCACATTGGTAGCGCAGGGGTCGGACAGACCATATGTATTTTCATGGTGTTATTTTTGAGATTTTTATATGGGTTCTTAAACCTTTTGAGTATTTCATAGTTTAGTTTATAAAAATCCAATGTGGGTCCATATGTGAAAGAGATTTTACAAGCACAAATGTTGGCGATTCAGAAGAAGATATGAAAAAAAGTTGAAATTTTCTTTGTTTGATAAATTATGAATCGTTGCAAATTAAGACAAATACAATCGACTGTTGATCGTTGTTGCGATCGAGTATGTTTAACAGAAAAATGCTTTAACCCTTTCGGGACGGAGTTTAATTTTGAAATCCAAAATACTCTTAGCAGAAATATTCTCATTCCATGAATGTTGGGGTAAGAAAATTATATTGGATGCTCACAAATTCTGAAATCATCCTTTTATGCGAGAACACCGAAATTGAAGAAATATTTTGCGTGGGTCGTAAGATTTGAATAATTGTTTTGAGGGGCTTAAAAAACCTGCTGGGACGTATTATCCCAGTAGTCCCGAAAGGGTTAAGCAGAGTTTGCAATCCCTTCACTTTTCTACCTATAAGCTATTCATTGGCCAAGCGTGCGTTTCATAATGCCAAAAGTTCAACAAGTGTTTAGAATAGCTTTGCAGAAACAGCGTTGGAGTGATGGCTTTCCATCTTACTCCGGCAGTCTCTGGATGACAGAAAAAGTTATTTTCTGCTCATTTTGTTTTGCAATATCGTTAAATGTAAATTAAGCAATGGGGCTTAAATTATACCTTTCTAAGAAAGAATCGCTTGCTCCTTTATAACTTTAACACCAACTTCTTAAATTTTTTTGTGAATATTTTTAACTTTAAGCTTAAACTGTTTCAATTGTAAAATTCATCTTGTAAGATAATAATCTGTAAATTAACAATCAATAAATAAATGACTAATAATAAATAAATAAATGGAAAATGTTTTGAAAATCGAGTGTTCGATCTAAGGAAAATCGAATGTTTCAAACTGCGTAGGAATTTTTCGTTTATTGAAGCAATTGATTTCTTAATCAGTGTCAAATATAAAAAATATTGCAAAAGGAAGCAAAAATTCAACATTTCGATGTTCACAATGGTTCATTTTAAGACTGAAATCGGACCAGACTGATGTTTTCGTCGGAATACTTTTTACAAATCGACGAATCGAATAGAGAAATTCTCGCACAAGTTAGAAAATTTCAAGTCACTGTCATAATTGGAAGTATTTTCAAAATGCAGTTAAAACCGAAAAAGGCTTGGTCGAAGAGTTTATGTATTTATGAGAGAAACTTAACAAAAATGTATTCTATTTGAAGCATAAAGTGTTTACGTGTGCGTCTGAATACTCGATTGCTACCTGAAGACATTTTAAGCTTTGAGCGAATGAAGCGCATGTCGCATGGTAATGAACTTTCCACGGCACAATTGTTGCGGCCTTTTTGTACGGCCGACACATGTGTAGCTGCCAAAATCACATAACCCATTTGGAAAATCAATAAAAAGCAAGAAATCTTAGAAATGGTAAATCGAAAGCATACGAAGCAGCGCGCACCCCGTCGCCTCAACGAATGACTTGTTTACATTTTTATGTGATAAAATTCAATGGGCGAGCCGAACTTCCGAAGATACAATGCTCCAATAAAGAAACCCATTGGGAGTGATGGCCAATAAAAGACACAAGTATCGCATAAGCCATAAACTGACCGCAATCAAGTTTCTTCCACCGCATTCACGTATCTAAATGAAATGTTAATAAGGAGTCCTCCCGGGCCCGGCCGAGGCTCATTACGTATGCGTCGCACTAAAGTTGCATCGGCGGCCAGTGCGGCCAGAATGCGCTCGACATTCGCTCACAAATCGTTAATCATAATTTTATCTGATTCCTATGCCAACACAACCTGCTCGCGGCCGCCGAGTGGTTCGGCCAGCCGGCGGAAACGACAGCGTCTTGTCGGTTTATGGGTGCGATGCTGGAGATTTACATTTGTCAAGTGATTTAAATTTTGAAGTTGTTGTGATCGCAGTGCTGTGCTTTGCCATGTGTTGCTTTTGCCGCTGTTCAGTCTGCTTCCCGTGGCGTATTCGTGGGATACAGTGAGCCAGATCAGGTGCCAGAACTTGTCTTTTCGATGTTGAAACCGTCATTGAAATATGTTTGACTTGTTAGTATTTTTTTTTATTATTCGAAAGGTGCAGATTGGCCAACATACGCAAAATTGTGTCTGATCAAAAGCTTGAATCTCAAATGTTCGGGTAAAGCATAGCGAAAAAGTTAAAAAAATATATATACAGTCGTGGTTGGGTATAGTGAACACCCGATATAGTAAACACCTCGCCATTTCGATAGCCGCGAAGGCATCGGTGACATCGCGCTTGTTACGTCCGATGATATCAATGTCATCAGCGTAGGCAAGGAACTGGACACTTTTGTTGAAAATTGTGCCATTGCTATGTACACTGGCCTTGCGCAGAACACTCTTCATGGTGAAGATGAAGAGGTCGCATGACAAAGGATCGCCCTGTCTGAAACTTCGAACGGTGCCAAAGGGGTCGGAGAGGTCACTTCCAACATTGACGGAGCTGCGCGTATTGCTTAACGTCGCTCTGCAAAGTCTCATGAGCTTTGCAGGGATACCAAGTTCAGACAAGGCTGGATAATTGAGTGCCAGATAAATTAGGTTCTACTGTAATTGCTTACTTTTACAGGCAGACAAAATTTACTCTGTTTTTGTCGAGTACATTCGTCTTGGCTGAAAAATAATTAAACAGTTAAGGAGTTAAACGTACGTACCAGTCGGTTTGCGAACGCACAGAAAGCTTGAACAGACAAATGTGTAGATCTAAGTAGTTACTACTCAAGTAAGTTTACACTGTCATATCTCCCATCAGGCACTCTAGTGCAATGCAGTTCAGTGTGGTTGTGCTATTTACACAAATTCTGGCTGTAATTCTCAGTTCAATTTCATATAATTCTTCAGGGCCTCGATATTGACAAGATCAAAACGTTGTGGCCCAACTGGCAACATTGAAGCTACTCACTCATTTTCCTACAAGCCAGGAAAGCCAGGTGGAGTAAATGGTATTAAAAATTGAGATGAAATCACTTATTCCGTTTGAATATTTAACTTTAATATTTTTAGTTAATTCTCACTACAAGAATTACAAACCCCATTGCAATTACTTATTAAAAAAAGTATTTTCCAGATTCCAAATAATTTAAGAGAAGTTATTAAATATAAAAATTGCAGCTTTTTGTATGAACCAACACAAAATGAAACCTAACAGCTTCCTGGAAATGCATTAAATGTTGCAAACATTTTGTGTGCTCATTACTGAAGCACATAGAATTGCAATTTTTTACTGGTATTTTTTTTTTACTGGTGCACCAAAAACGTATGTTTTATGCTAAAAATAATTCTCTCATTAATCGTCAAAAATACCCTCGTGTATGTCGTTACGAGATTATGAAAGTTCAGATAATTTCCAACAACTTTTATTACGATCAATTTTTTTGTTTTCCAACTCCTTTTTGTAGGAAAATCGATTTGAAAAAATCAACATTTTCAAGGTTTCAACAAAAAACACTATTTTTACATTTTTAATTCAATTAATTTTTAAATTTTGGGGGCTCCAAATCCGACTTAGAGCTATGGTCTCTTGAGCAAAATTTCTCAGAATCACCTATAGATTACGTTTTTGCTATACGCGTCTTCAAAAAAAATCGTTCCATACAATTTGACCCGCCCTAGTGTAAGTTTACACTGCCATATCTCCCATCAGGCACTCCAGTGCAATGCAGTTTAGTGTGGTTGTGCTATTTACACAAATTCTGGCTGTAATTCTCAGTGCAATTTCATATAATTCTTCAGTGCCTCGACATTGGCAAAATCAAAACGTTGTCGTCCATCTGGCAACATTGAGGCTACTCACTCATAATCCTACAAGCCAGGAAAGCCAGGTGGAGTAAATGGTATTAAAAATTGAGATGAAATCACTTATTCCGTTTGAAAATTTAACTTTAATATTTTTAGTTAATTCTCACTACAAGAATTACAAACCCCATTGCAATTACTTATTAAAAAAAATATTTTTCAGATTCCAAATAATTTAAGAGAAGTTATTATATATAAAAATTGCAGCTTTTTGTATGAATCAACACAAAATGAAACATAACAGCTTCCTGGAAATGCGTTAAATTTTTCAAACATTTTGTGTGCTCATTACTGAAGCACATAGAATTGCAATTTTTTACTGGTATTTTTTTTTTACTGGTCCACCAAAAACGTATGTTTTATGCTAAAAATAATTCTCTCATTAATCGTCAAAAATACCCTCGTGTATGTCGTTACGAGAGCTCGAATTTGAAAAAATGCAAACGATACATAAGTACATATGTACTAACTATATGTATGCTGAATGTGTTTCAACAACTTTAATAGCAGTTCGAAAACACTTGTGTAAATACGATTTTCCGCATGTGTACTGCTGTGGCATATTTCAAATTGCTAACACAAGTTCCACAACAAATTCGCAAAAAACTTCAGCCATTCCGTGGTGCACGTGAAAAACATAGCGATAATTCGGTATTCATTGAGTGGACAAAACATATTTTCCAGAAGAGCTCGGCAGGTGGCCGGCAGCCGGGCAGTGTGCGCTGTCTAAACACGTTAAAACGTTAAAACAATGGCCACGTCGGACGAACGCTAAACCATCGAAGCCCAGCACAAAGGACAACAAACGGGACCAGAAACGCGAGGCGCAAACAGCAGAACGTGAAAAGGAAAACAGGCCGACCCATTGATACCCGCCGCGATGCAATTAATTTGCACAGGACATTTGCAGCGCATAAAGGCGCATGAAATATGGGCTGACCAGTGCGGACGCCGGCACCTAAGCGAAACCATTCGGAACATGTCGCATGTCAATGGCAAAACCGGCGATGCGGAACGAATCGAGTCGCGCAACACCCTTCGGCCGCCGCGTAGGACTTGTGCACTGGAATGGGACACGGACACACCCGTGTTTGCCGTCACGGACAGACTGTGCTGGGATGTTTGTTGTTCAGGGACGAGTAAATAGGTAGGGATTGCGAAATTGTAGAAATGGGAGATAGTACTAAATTGCTTCATAACGAATTACGTTAATTCTGTTCATACCAATCGAAATGGTTTGCTAAATAGTTATGTGAGGAGGTGACTATTTATAATAATATTTGTTCCATAACTACATCTATGAAAAGTGTTTGAAATGATCTTAATCTGAAGGAATTGCAATTGAAAATCTAAAAAAAATGTTTAATATTGTAGTAAAAGAAAGATGGGAATCTATGGAAGACTTGGGTATAGGAGACTGAAATAGTAGACGAGACGGGAAGCATCTAAATATTCTAAGTCTTTTTTATTAATTTGTTTACGTTTGAATAAATAAGTCGGAGATGGTTGGCGAAGTAAAAAATTCCGCCCATGTCCTTCATTGAAATGTTCACTGTTGATTTCGGTTTGAATTCATGATACTCTGCCGGTTTTGTGTCGCACTTAAGACTGGGGCCCCAGCTCCCCCAAACCTCATCTCAGCCACTCCGAACATTACCAAAGCATAAACATTTTTCTCACAAAAACTTTCGAAAATTTCCGCCGCTGAGCTGTACGTGAGGTCACGCTGTCGCACATAGCCAAAGCGAGTTAAATTATGCAAACAAGGCAGCAACGAAATGCGATGATTTTCTTGTATATTTTTTTAGCGCAATGTTTGGACTAAATTACTTAATTAATGCAGATAATACTGGAACAAGGGACAAATCGAGCCGCATACACACATAACAAATGTATTTACGAGTATGTGTTGCATGTCGCTGGCAGTCATCCATCATGTGCCGCAGGAACAAGCAAAACACAACGTCGGAGTTGTGACAGCAATTCGGTGGAGAGGTGAGCAAATGACCGAATTTCAAATGAAATGCACGCATGATTTGCCGAATTTGGCTCTCGACCCAGGCGACTAAAGCATTTTTGGAAAACTTGGTGTCGGGGCGGTGGGGCGGCGGCTCGTGGTCGCTGCAGGGCCGCTTTGTTTTTGAAAGGGGTCCACTGGCGGTGATTGACACTTTACGCGTCTCATGGCAGCCACACTCACTGCCCGCACAGGTGCTGTCACTGTTCTAGGCGGGGAACGCTTTGTTGCGCCGTGTCGGCCGATGTTGACTCATGCGCGGGCACATTCGGCTACGAAATTTGCATATTTATCCGTCCATTAGGGAATTTTTAATTAATTAATTAATTTGTACAAGTGCCTATCATCGTGGCTGCAGCATTTTCATTTGGGAAAAATAATGGAATAATCCCAAAACAAAGAAAAACTTGTCCGACTTTTCTTTTTGCGCGCCAAGTACACACAGAGAAATTGTATGCTGATTTTAATATTTTTTGTATTATTATATATTTATTATTATATATTTTTATATTATTATTATGAAGAAACGGTAAAAAAATTCAAATCACTCAATTTCTGGATAGTCAAATCGAAGGCAATCAGCAACAAGATGGATATATATAGTGGAGAGGCACTAATGAGACTAGTTATAAGTAATAAATTTTTAGACAATAATGTTGTCTTGGGTCATTGGCTATTGACCGTACAGTGTAACTAGTGCGGCAAAAAATACGTAAAATCGATATTTATAATATAGAAAAATGTGTTTACACATCGAAAGACAGTTCGTCGCCTCAGAAAACAAATGTCGTATGTCTTACTAGGCTCAATGGAACATACGACATTCGTTTTCTGAGGCGACGTATTTTAAGATAATAATTATTACAACTTCACAAGGTTGGTTTTATTTATTTTTTTTTCATTTTTATCACCATCTTCTGGGTACCGTTACTAGTTAAGTAGTTATTTTAAAATTGTATTTAAATTAATTATCTTTCTTTCTTTTCTATGTAAAAAATATAACTTAAAGAAACGTGTATTCTCATTTTTTTTTAATTAAATATTCATTTTCTAAATTTGTATTACCCCAAACTATTCTAAGGACCAACAAAAACAGTTATTCTTAAAACCATAGAGGGCTCAGACGTCCACAAAGTAACATGTTGCCATATGGCAACAAAATAGCGAAAGGGTTAAATTGCCTTTAAAAACGGACCTGTTATATGAGAAGTTGAAATATTTGGACTTAAAGTTTAGATTAATTATGGAGCTTTTGCAGTCGCACGTTCTTTGAAGAAAAGCACACGGAATTGTTGAATTATAAGTATTTTTAATGAATAGATTTGTAGTCTTATTATTGTAAATAAAGTTTTTTATTCGAATATTTTTATTATGTCCATGATTAGTGTTTTGATTAGGGATCGGAATTATATGCAAGTGCATATGTTTTTGGAGTTTCCGATTTGAACGGGACTAAGACAGAAACTAGTTTTATTTAAAAATATTAATAATGAGCTAACATATGCACTGAATATTTGCATATGTGGCCTTATTTTGCATATTTTTGCATTTTTTGCATAGTTTTTGCATATAAATCCGATATCTAGTTATGATATATCATTATTTGGTAAGTGGGCGTGGCAGTATGATCGTATTCAATTTGTGCAATTGTAAAGCTTAAATGTAAGCTTTTTTAAACTTCATATTTTGCAAGTAGGCGTGGCAGGACACCCATTTTAGGTATACAATTGTAGATCGATAACATAAGCTACAACAACAACAACTCGTACATCACTAATATTAAGCAAATTATTACAAAAACACTTTTTGATGCTTATGGACCGTGGGCGTGGCAGTGGTCCTGTTTTAATGATTTTCGAACATTTTTAAATTTTTACCACAGAAAAATGCTCACCACATTTAATCAAAATTGGACAAAAATACCACAGGTTATATGAAGTCGCTACACTGTGCGCCGTAGAACTACTGATCTGCTCGATTTGAATCTGTGTTGAGGGCAAGATAAACTCGAGAACAAAATAAATGCTTTTCACGAAATCTAACTCGCTACCGCTTGTGTCCTGCGCCGGAAATACGACGGAACAAGTTTCTAAGAATTGCAAACCTTCAATAATTTCAGAAGCAATGTCCAAAGTATTTTCTGATTTTTTGGAATAAACTAACCACTCTTTGATTGATTTTACAGCAAAATCCAAAATCGTGTAAACGCATCGCAATTCACTGAAACCGAAATCCAATCATAACTTCACTCTCTGTTTTTAGAGCTCTTAAAGAGCGCATTGTCTTCCCTATCGGTGACTTCTGGTAAGGTGTTCATGTGCTCGGGAAATGACGCTTGGAGTCCATTGTTATCCGCGGGGATGTGGAGATAAAGAATAATTTCTCTAAGAACTACAAATCTACAATATGGGTCATTAAAATTATACTTCTGACCCGACCAGTAAAGTTTGCTACTGAAGATCAAATAGTAACAGATAGCTACAACAAAAGTTTGGAAAGTAGAAGGGGAATCTAAAAGACTCAGCTTCATCAAGAGGTCAAAATCGAAATGATTTAAACCGTGGAACCTAGCTTATACCTCATTTCTGAAAACCTAACAACTGGCCGACATTTTCTCTGCGTAAAAGTGTGTTGCTGCGTGCACTATTCTCTACTAATTTAACCAAATGTTGGCCAACAGTTGCAATGTTTCAAGGAGCCGTTTTCTCACAGTGCACAGTCGCATTGTGTCTGGCAGACACCAGGTACAAGCAAATATTTGTTTTCGTTTTTTCCTGCTTGCATATGCATGAGCCAAATTTAAATTAATACTTTATTATCTTAATTATGCATCGCCGAGCACCTTGCGCCACCGTCAGCGCCCCGAAGCGGCTGCTGGGCACTAGGATGACCTTTCATTTAACAAATTGTGCTCATAAATAAGCGCAGGCGGTGAGAAGGGCGGCTGGCCGTGCAGCAAGCAGTAATACGCGGAAATCAAAATGTTCTCGAGCGTCGAGTGGTTAGGTATTGTTTTCGATGTTGCCAACGCAACATTCTCATTTGCGTTCGTGTCATTTGCATTCGTTTCAGAAATAAATGCAATTAATAAATATTCCGAAATTCATCTTGATTTCGGATAATACAATAAATGAACTTTGATAACTGCGAGTATGTAGTTGTGAACCGCGGCTGCCGAACTCATGCCTCGCTCTTGGCGAACTGTAACTGTTGCCAGCTAAAGTGGCACCAAAACCAGTTCGCTTGCAACTGGTGAGGAGGTTGAATCATGATGAATCGCCACCTGACAATTTCGATATATTTATCTGTGTCTGCAGATGCATAACTTGCATAAAAAAACCTAAATTAAATCACTTGCAATTCCGGTTTGTGCTGTTTGGAGAGTTGGATCCTGTGCCGATCGATTGTACATGACCAAAGTCCTTCAGGATCAAGTCCTTCATCGCTGACCAGCACTTGAACTTTAGGCTCTGATCTGCCTCAATAATAATTTTGGAATAATTACCGATGCAAAAATGTTTTACATCTTTTTTATACAACGCACAGCTTTACTGCTTTAGATTTTGCACTTTTGTTGGGCGGCGAGCGTGCCAACTGATGGCCAGTACACACACACTCACACACATAAACATTCACACAAGCATAAAGCAGAGTCAAATGGTTTGAACGAGTTGCATTCGTTCACTTTTAACGATGGAAACAGCAGGTGCAAGACTGTTGACTGTTGCCTCTTCTGCGATTTCTTACTCTTACACAACAGAGCAGCGCCATAACTTGATTTTACAACATTCGTTAAGGAAGCTCATAAAAATTGCGATATTGAACAATAACTGCCGATTCATTCTGGCTGCGTTTCAACGAGCGTTGAGCTAATTTGACTTTATAGTCCATTGCTAAAGCACTTTAAAGTGTTCGAAATGAGTGGAAATATAAAGTTCATGTATCATAGGTTAAAAATAATGGTGAGAATGTTTCTTGATGATTCTTTCTCAACTTTTCGACATACATAAACATTCCACTACTATGTTTCGCTGATCGTCCACACGATAATTCTTTATAAGCACACAGTGAACAAATAGGTGAAGCATATTTGAGTAATAAAACTATTCATTCCAACTACATTCCAAACTACATCGAAGATCTGGAGCTAAACTGTTTTGCTCTACGCTTGAGGGGTTTCCCACCAACATTTATATTCACAACAAATCGGAAGACAAGACAGCTTACTTCTCTGTGCAAAACGACCTGTTACCAAATTACGGTTTGCCACAAAATACATATCTTTTCTCCTGTTAACCATTTCGCTATTTTGTTGCCATTTGGCAACGTGCTACTTTGTGGACGTCTGAACCCTCTGTGATTTTAAGAATACATTTTTTGTTAGTCCTTAGAATAGTTTGAAGTTTTAGGAAAAATACGAAATTAATAAACTGAATTTTTAAGTTTAAAAAAGAGAAGTATACACGTTTTTTTGATGGTACAGAATGGTAAAGAACATGTTTACATTATTTCAGATTTTTTTTTATGCACAAAGAGCACGTTTACACTTCTGAATGTATACAAAGTATGAAATAGTTAGGTTATGCTAACCAGAACACGTGTTGTGAAGTACTGACTACAGATTACTGTTTAGTCGCATCCCAGCACTTTAAAAGCGAATACTTTTCGCACCAGTAATTTTTTAACATTATCTGGGACTTATAAATCCCCGCAGTATTGAAAGGGTTAAACGTAAAATTTAAAGTTTTAGCTTTTACCAATAAAAATCTGTAGCGAAAGGGTTAATAACTTCAAAAAATGATAAGATATTCTCTTCGTTCTTTCAACAAAAAAGAGGCCGGTCTTTGTGGATTGACTTTCAACTATCGCATCGAACATATTTTTTTCGAAGCTTTATTGTTAAACTGATGACATATCAATGCCAATGGATGGATGTAGAAATGAAAAACTGAGTACGCAGTATTACTATGTTTGGCCTCTAGTTTCACGCCCATATAGATTTTTTCCAGTGTGAAAAAATTTTTTCATTTTTGTCGCACGGTGTAATAAATCTATCTCCAAAGGAAAACACCGATTAGCGGTCAGGGCAGGCAATTGACTCTCATTCGCTAATTTTGTACGTGGCAACGAACACCATCTATGAGTTACATATATAAAAGTTAGGAGGAG
The DNA here is from genome assembly GCA_963971225.1 of Melieria omissa. Lineage (NCBI taxonomy): Eukaryota > Metazoa > Arthropoda > Insecta > Diptera > Ulidiidae > Melieria > Melieria omissa. The sequence continues at coordinate 87,176,695 of OZ020268.1, forward strand.
AAGGATTCTCGCAACGCATTCTCGCATGAACACTTAATTTTTGGGTCGATGTCTGCTAATAAAATTATGAGAACTGCTACGCATTTCAGCAATTACGCCGAACGCGCGTCTGCTGCGAAGCAATTTCCAATTTAATAGCAACTCAGAAATAATTAGCTCGAAAAGGTTTTGCAACCTAAGGGGCAATCCACGCAAAATATTCGCAGCAAGCAAAATGCCTCGGCAGTAAATGTCTCGCAGCTCGTCTAGACGGCGTTATGGGTCGCAGGAAACTCGAAGTGAAATATGAAATATGTACGTTGCCAAAAAGTTTGCCTTCACTAAATTCTCTATTTGGTTTGTCTGTTTCATGCAAACACACACACTCACACACACACACCCATATACACAGACGCAATTTCATAGAATTTAAAGACAAAAATTTAATTATTACAAATATGCTGATGAATAAACCTCTATAGCAGTGATGCACTCGGGGCGGGTTTTAGGGGTTCAGACCCTCCCCCCAATTAATTTTTTAATACGAAGCTGCACACAATGGACAACTCTACTAATGTGAAGTGTTGCGTTGGTTCTGGAAGGATGCAAAGGTTAGGAGAAAGGAAACTGAATCAGTCTGTCGATTCTGCATTTACTGAGTCTATGATTGAGTGTTTTTCGCTGTCCGCAGCGAAAGTCAAGTTTGCTACTAGAGAAGCTGTCTGGAATAGTACCTGGAAGTAATATCTGGAATAGGACCAGATAGCTTCCACAAAAGTTTGGAAAGTAGAAGAAGGAGAGTCTAGAAGAATTAATTGGCGCAGTTGCTCTCCTGATACACCAGTTGTTGATTAGCCAACTGCTGAACGCTATGAAATATTCAAGTTGGTGTTGCCGCAAAGTGGGGAGATGGCTTTTATTGCGTTATGGTCTCAAGACTTGAGCCTACCACGATCATAGGTGCAATGGAACAAGGCAAGTTCTTCTTTAGCATGTTATCTAGTAACCCTAGATTAGAAAATAGCACTTCCACAACGTCCAAAGCACGCTCACAATTTATTGTCTAATTTAGCATTGGCCGAAAGATGGTTTAATGTGGTTTAATGTTCCTGGCAGTCATAGAGGGCACTCACAATAAGCACTCATGCCTCAGAATATAATTACAGATTTTCCATACACGACCTTTGAACCTAATCAAACCTAAGACTAACCTAAAGTTACAATTATATTCGAAATGAGGAGGTTAATGGGGTTTTGACAATACATTTTGATTATTGCTTTATAGAAACCCAAAAGTTGACAACCTCACAACTCCGATCGTATGGGAGACGCCCTCTAGTGGTGAATTTTTGAACCGTAAATAATTTTGTATTTTTTGTACTCAACAATGTTGGCGATCGCTGAATAAATCATTCAAATCGGTTCAGTAGTTTCCAAGATACGATGTTTCCTCGCTTACTTAACTACTATTTTTACAAGTGGGGAGCCAATGGCATAGAAAATGGCCAGTTTTGTATGGCAGCTCCCTTAAGACTTGCAGTTAGCGGGTAGGTATGTTTGGAAGAAACATTCGGAAGGGAAAATAAATGGGTGTCGGTCATACATTTGATACGTCTGGGGGTCACCTGGGAGCAGTGGGAGCCTATTTGATAAAAACGACCATTTTGTATGGGAGCCCCATTAAGGGTTGGAGATATGGTATAAATATGTTTGAAAGAAATGTTCAGTAGAGAAAAATAGTGGGGGTCAGTCATAGATTTTAACCCTCTAAGAGCAACTTCTGACCAGCTGTGGGGCAATTTGTCGAATTTCCCATTTTTGGCTCATGCACTTTTTCACCAAACCGCATAAAATGAGAGGTTGCGGAGCATCGAAATTGAAATATCTTGCACTAAATCATGTCTAATGTACAAAGATGTATGTGAGACACTTCACAAAGAGTCGCAAGTGTCCCTCATCTAACCACATTGCGTTAGTACAGTGAAAAACTTGTCTCAAACATATTCCGAATTTCTTGTGACCGCTTCAAAGCTGTTTATTTTCTACCGGATTATCTAAACCGGTATCTTCAATGTGTGTTCTCAGCCACAGTAAAATTATCACAAGTGAGTTTTATTTAACATTCACACCTCGACGACTTTGGCCTTTTTGCTCGAATGTATATATGTATGTATGTACGTTGTTTAGACTACAATATCTATGAATGCCTCAAGCCGAGACGAGCAATCAAAAAATGACAAGTGCACAGGTTGTAATGACTGAGCAGCCGCAGTGTCTGTGCGATGTGTAAAAGTGGCGACCAACTAGCGGAAAATCATTTCCAAGAAGCATTTGCCGCATAATCCAAATACTTGGCAAATGCGCAGGTTGAAGACAACATAAATAGGAACGTATGCATCGTATGTATGCATGTGTGTATGTTATTCAAGAATCAGCAAAGCAGCGGTGGATAAAACTGACTTCAACCAGAAGGTTCACACGGAAAATGGAAACAAAAACCTACCTCTCACAAGTTTCTGCTTTGCATTTTTTGCTGATCAAGTCAACACATCCTGGTGTATTTGTTCACATCTAACATGTGTCTTCTCCATTGAACTCATTAAAATATGAAAAGAATTTACTCGGAAGTAAACCCTTTGGCCGGACATTGTTTCACTTTTTCGTACATAAATAGTTATGCAGCCAATGATTTCCTTACGACGTAGCTTATGACTCAGTGCTGAACAATCCCGAGGTGTTCTGCTGCCACTCATTGTTTGCAGCGATACAATTTAAACTGCTCCGATTGCGGTATTCACGGTAGGTTGTTAGAGATCTTGATATCTGGCTGTACCCAGAAGTATATAAATGCGTTTAAGCCTGTTTAATGTACACTTAAAATTGACTGAAGGGCTTTAGAGGAGCCGAAGATTCTTAAAACCTTTTTGAATCTTAAACATGTATCAATATGTTATACATTTAATTTAAAAAAATGTGTATGCTCAGCAAAATTAACAAGGCTAAAATCTGGAAGCAAATATTTTAGTTTAGTTTTTTGAATTTTAATTTTTAATAAAATTTTTTTCAGTAAAAAAATTGATAAGAACAGGAATGTAAAAATTGAATATTCCTCTTTTACTCTTCCGCCAGGTGAGTTGCCGACAATCGTGAATACCACAATTACATATTTCGAAAAGTGGAGTTCTTGCTTCGACGCTACACAACGATTATCATTCCGTGAATCCACTTACCCTGCAATTTTAGTTGATTTTCGCTGGTCTCATCGCACCGCAGCGCAAACATTCGCCTTTTTATTACTCAGAATCCGAAATCCGCAGGGTTCATGTGCATTTAGTTGTTGTTGTTGATGTTGCTGCTGCTCGTGTTTGATTTCCTCTTCGTGCGAATTGACATGTGTGTGCGCGCCTCTTGCACCAACAACATAAAGACTGGGTTTTTGCAGTTTTCCGCTTAATGTTGCGCCTGACGCTCGCGTATAAATATTTCACCGGTAAGACGCGGCGAAAAAGTGCATCGCGCTGGTGAGACCATCGCCGGCAGACAAGCTCAGATGAGCCGTCGGAAGTGGGCCGCCTCTGCTGCCTGCGTTTCCTCCGAGCCGCCCTTTTTTGCGCTTCTTTTTTACACGCGGCATTACTTGGCCCAGGTTTTTGTTCTTTTGGTTCAAGTGCTCGAGATGCGAAACTGTAGTGCAATGCTTTAATTGTGGGTATCCACTGCTGCTAACGAAATGGATTACGTTAGGTGCAAGTGCAACACATGCGATCGAATTAGTGAAATCAGAAGCAGAAGAATTCTGCCTCTTGAGCAGAGGTATTAATTCCGCTAAAGTTCCCAGCGAAATTAATGTGTGGATGTATGGAACTGAGTAGAGACGCGGCGCTCACATTAATCTTCAAAGGTCTCTTTTTCCTGCCTCTGTAGCTGTCCCTATGCGTCTCTCTAGCTAACTTGTTTGAAAACAGATCGAAAACATTTAACTCTTACACTGTTGGGCGTAATCCTGTTGATGTCGTAAGAAAAAGAAGCATCACAATCTTAACCCTTTCGCTACAGATTTTTACTAGGGGAAAGCTAAAATTTTAAATTTTACGTTTTAGGCTTTTATGTTGTTGTATTAGCAACATTCCATAAGAAATTTTTTAATTTTTATACTTGGACCCTGTATTTTAGATGGTTTTTCTATGAGAGCAACCACATAGTTGTGGCTGTAATAATTATTTAACCCTTTCCGACATGAAAATAAACCCGTTCTGTATGAATTGTATGGGCTGTAGTCCAATATATTGGACATTGTGACTGAAAGGGTTAAACACAAAACTTTTTACGCATAACGAAAATTTAAATATTTCTTCACTTACTTCAGCCAAAAATAAAAAAAAATTTATCTAAATTGAAAGAAAACGTCAAATTAAAAAGTTATCTAATTTGTATGCTTCTTCTTCCTTTACTATGTCAATATATACCACTAAACAAGTCTATACTTCTCTTCTTTAAACTTAAATATTCATTTTATTAAATTCGTATTTTTTCTAACGCTTCGAACTAGTCTGACTACCAAAAAATTTATTCCTGGAACCTGGAAGAGGCTTCAGACGTTCACAAAGTAGCATATTGCCATATGGCAACAAAATAGCGAAAGGGTTAACCAAACCAAAGAAATGGCGCGTAAGCAGAGACGACATCTGTGACCCTATGGTCAAAATTGCTACGACATTATCTCAGTGAAACCATAGTGGTTCTAAGCGTTCTTACGCGCGGAGATGTTTCATAACAAGCTATCTTTTTTTCCAACAAAGCGCACAAGCTAATTATTGCCCCTCCCCATCAACAGTCTGAGCATTCAGTTCCCTTATGCTTAAAAAGGATAATAATAAATATTCAATAATATTACTTCAACGTATCGTTGACCAACAGTCAGGGAATGCTACCTGTGCATGTGCAAGCATTGTGTTTGTTTTCTGATGGGACACATGGTTTGAGGATGGATTGAAAATTCGAGGAGAAGTTGGTGAGTAAATATTAACCACAATACAACCATTCTTCTGAAACCCCATTCCACGTTGTTCTATTTTTACAAACGAGCCGTTAGTGGTCCTCATGCAGACCAAAACGTAATTTCCCTCTGCTAGCATGACCAGAAAATAAAAAGTGTTGACAGTTTTTTCGCACGAATCAGTGCACTTTTTGTTCAGAATACGACATCCTAATTGGCCGTAAAGCGCAAAGGTAGCAAACTTAAAAGGATTTCGAATTCCTCACCGAAGCGCATTGTGGCGATAACAAAAGCCATCATCACGCAGGCATCCAAAAGGAACCCGAATATTGTTCGCCTGCTTATGCGACGCGCGCAGATAAAGTCGCCGCAGCACTTTGGCAGAAATCATCTTCAAATGTGGAGACACACATAAATTTTACGACACGTCGTCACGCTTCTTTGACGAATCGCCCCTGGGCCTCGCACTCCGAACTCACTTCCCATTCAATATTCAACAATGACTGCCGAACAACATTTCTCTTCATCAGTCTTCGCGTTGATTATGCAAAAGCAACAACAGCGGCGGCGGCCAGCGGTCGACAGGGGAGCCGCAAAGGAGCGGACGGCATATGAACAATCCTTTTATGGTTTTAATGCGATTGATGGTCAGCGTGTTTGACAGGCGAACACGGACGCAGATTGATGGATTCGCATTAACGGGCACATTTCTTTTATTTGGCTTTTTGACCAATTGTGTTGGTTATTATTTTTTTTTTGGCTGTTGCGCGGTTCGTTTCTGCATTTTCGCAGCGTTGTGTCAAAGTGGCTGCACACACACAGCTCTCCACTTTTGCCCGTTCAGAATTGCTGAATGGTCTGGTTCAGTTCGGAATGTTGATTTGGTGCTCTTTTAATGTCGTCGACAGGATCTATAGTTAGCGTCTTTCAGCAGCACTCGTCGTCTGGCTATACAGACCGATGGATGATCGAAAGGGCGCGCAGACCGTTTGGTTTTTATGTGCGAGCAACTTCGATGACTGAAGTTCATAAAAGCCATCATTATGCGATAATTTGAAGCGTGATTAAAGTACAACAAAAACTTTATGGAATACATTTCCAAGAAACACAAAACACAAAAAGGTTCATCTAAGTCTGTGTCCATCGAAATAAAACGAGATGAGATGATGATGGTCCTAGTCTGTTTTTGCAATATTGCACAAATATATATATTTTTTACCCACTTAATTGGTATTGAGTTAGACATTTATTATATGCTATGTGTATACAACCAATTTAACTAACCATTACCTTATTGAAATTTGTTTTCTGTACACTTTACCGAAGTAAGTAACCTAAAATTTACCGTCGGATTCTGATTTTAATTACCAGCAGATTCTGATTGTGAATGCGATTTTGTCATTTATAAACAAGAGAATACTGTCTCGAAACTGTTTGTCAACAATCTAGTTGAAGTAGTTACTTTGGATCCCATTTTACAAGTTTATCTCCGATAACTGAAAAGCTGATGAACTGGTTAGGAATGGCACTATGCAACCGGATGAAAATGCACCTTAAAGCGTATCGCCAGCGTCTGCAAAACCACAAGCAGACATATCTACGACTGACGAAGAGGGCATGGGCGGGAGAGCGAGCATACAGGATTCCCAGGAAAACCGTGCAGGTTTATCGATTCCACAGTAATAGTGCTAACTGATCATTGGATCGTTGGCTGACATGTCCAGTGGCTGGGCAGCTGTAATTGAATATGGCATTATCCGGGATCAGACTTTGTGATCTGGAGAAAATTTTTCTTGTTGATGTAGCCAAGCTACAAACCATCAATATTAACGTTTAATCGGGGGATTCCCATGTCCACCCCAGGGGGGACTAGTTGGATCGGTCGGATCACAATGGTAACACAATGGAATCTTTTGGTCTATGTTAGCTTCTCCCTTTAGCTGCCACCCTTGCACCTTGTTCCCCCTTTATTCCAGGAAATACTGTGCAAGATCATTAGTGTTGTTGGTTGATGTTGTAGGATGTAGAAGTTTATTGAAGAATGACAATTTTTTTTTAAATACAAATATTCCTCAAGTGTTTTTGTTATATTACAATATTTCAACAATTAGAAAATTCAATATCTAGTTTATTATTATTACCTATAAATATCACTGATCAACAGCAAAATGGCTTTTCTGGGTTTGACATCAGTTCTAGGGTAATTAGGTACCGCTGATTTCGAATCCGCAAACCGTTTCTAAAACTTAGTTTCCGTTTTCGCAAAAAATGGGCGTGTCACTTTTTCGGATTTTCCCTGTCTTTTTTCACGTTTGGGATTATAATTTCTAAACCAATAAGCCGGTTGACATGGTTTTCTCTTTGTGGCATTTACAACACCTCACGGCTTCTTTTCCAATGTAATTTATTTTTGTAGATTTTACGATTTCGCGGTAATTGGACCTCAAAGTCGGAAAATATGGAATTTCGAAATTTGTTGCCCTGTGTATTTAGTCAAATACCGCTTGGACAAAAAAATGTATCAGCCAGGCTCTAGACTTCACTTCCGAGTGAAGCTGAAATGAAATCAGTTCAAATTCACCTGTGAGTGGTCTACATTTCATTTTGAGACCGTGTGCAAACAACTATGTGGGTTCCTTAATACCAAACAACTTTCAAAAACACATTGAAATATTTAAGGCCTTTCATAAAAATTGGGATTTGTCTGAAGGATGTGCCGTCTTCTATCACTCACAATGGGCAATAATGTCGAGTGAAATTTCGGGATTTTTTTTTATTATACATCCTCTGCGAACCTTATCTACGAAAAATTCTTGGCATATGTCAAACAGTGATGTCCTTTTTCGAATGTGATATGGCCCAACTCGATCTCTACGTTGACGTTGCAATGTGTAATTAATTGATGAAACTCTGTAAAGTCAGTGTTGATAGCAAAATGAAATTCCATTGGCACTGGGATGCAAGGTTTTTGTCCACTTAAGCAATATTGTATAATTAGCACTGAGTTTATTGTAATTTTTAAAGGCTCTCTGGTAGCAATTTCTATTTAGTGTTTCCGCTTGCAAAAGAACCACTCGGGAAAGTGAGCTCTGTAATTAATGCGAAGCATCGTCAGGACACGTTCACTACCCTCGTCCCCACCACATCGGACTGCGCAGGGTGTGTGCTTGTTCATTTGTGGCGCCTCGTTTTTGTTTTCTCGTTGCTGCAACAAAGGTGCAAATTGCATTTTCGCCCTCGAGAGGACGCTTTCATTGCCACCACCACCTGGTTTGCATGTGACGAGCCGGATGTGTCGCATTCCCCATGAGTGCAAATGGAACATGTCATAATCAGCAGCAGGAACATGGCGGCGCCAGGGCAAACAGTGCGGCCCAGCATATGGAACACTTTCTTGTTGGATGAGACCCATTGTCCGGTGGCTTGAGCGCAATGCTGCCCGTGCAACTGTTCTCTCGGACTCCTCGAATTAGTGGACATAGAAATGTCCTCTCCATTGTTAACTCAATTTTACCAACGGCAACCACTTTCTCCTAATGCCCATAAATTATGACATTAAAAAACATTCTTCCCGCAACATGACCTTCCCACCTGCGGCTCAAGCAGAGCTGTGCGTGCGATGTTTGCGTAAGCCGAAAATTTCACTCTGCCAACGAAAGCCTACATATTCTCAAAAGAGCGGAAATTCTCAATTAAAGTGGATAATTATGAAAGGCAGTCAGCGAAGCATGCTCGAGGTGGATGGGGGGCGGTGCGCATGGGTACGGCTTCGGTTGGCGTCGCGAGGAGACTCAAAGCACAGAGCACTAATTACATGAAGTGTTTTGCACTTGTTTGTATAAACAGCCGCGTTAATGCTCTAATTTGAAGCACCCCTTCACATGCACAATGCGCACGAACCTCGGCTCCCATTCAAATGCAGATGTGCAGAGTAAATAAATTGAAACAATTCTCGAAAACAACAGAAAACAAGCTAAATGTATATTCTATGTTACGTGAAAGAGTTTTTGAGAAATGTTGAAATACTAAAAGAAAATACGAAAATACTAACCTTGCACAAATTTCATTGCCATTAAGAATTTTTAGATGAATATCTGCAGATATAATATTTTAGTTGGCGAGCACTGATTTTACTTTTTCACTCGGGGACACTCAATGTGCCGATCGTGTCTCGAAGCCATGGACACCACATCTACTAAATATTTGCAAACAGTCCGAAGCACGCATTGTATGCAATGGTCTGGCATGCTTACACAAATCTTTTCCCTAAACCTTGTTCTTTTTCTTTCAGAGCACATTACATTGCAAAACTTTTGACTCCGGGCAAAATATGTGCAAACAATACTGAAAACCCTTTTTAATGTATTAAAAACATGAACAAACCTTTTGTAGTAGTCATTGTCGGCCTCGATAGTCAAGCGGGTAGCGCGCTGGCTTCTCATGCCGAGTGCCCCAGGTTCGATTCCTGGCTTAGGCTGGTGAAAAACTCGTCTACTTCTATCGCTATCCACATGAACCAGATGAGAATTACAAGAATCGCACAAGTGCGTTCTTGGCAGGCAATGGCAAAAACCTCCAAGTGTGAAAGAAAACCTGCCAAAAAAACCGCCGTTCGGAGTCGGCGTTAAACTGTAGGTCCCCTCCCTCCCTTCTCCTAACCGTTTGAAATATGTGTTGTAATACATGTTGAAAAAAAAAACAATGTTGCATACACATTTCAAACGGGTACAATTTGTGGCATCACAATGGGCCCATAAAGAGGCCTAAGTGTGTCTCATACAGAGGCGGCCACTACAACTTACCTACCTAATAATCATTGTAAACCGATCTAAGGCGCCGTCGGCGAAATTTTGTTCCACTCTGGTCTGCTTCAAACTGGGTTTGAAAGTGTTTTAGCGACAACTGTAAAGACTGCAGTAACGTCTCACTTTATAAAGACACTCTTAGGAACTGTCTGGCATTCGACATGGATAAAAAAATTAGAAGAATGACATGAAATGCATTTTTTAGTTATATTTCGCTTCAGTGGCACACCCAGGATTTTAGTGAGGGGGTTGAACACAACTTTTGAACTCAGTACCATTTGAAATCTTATTTTGTACGAGCAATTTTTGTGTTTGAAGGTTTGAACCCCTAACAACCCTTGTGTGCACCATTGTTCCGCTTCATCTTTGAGTATCAATGAACTTTATACTTTTTTACCCGGATGTTCCTATGGAAAGGTGTTGACAACGCGGATTTCATTCAGTTCCGTGTCCAGGTTTTAGAGGTATCTAATTGAACTGAAGTGCCCTGACTTTATGCAAGTAATCATTCTCACGTTGTGATCCGTGAAGGCTGTAACAGCTCCTATGAGAACGAGGGACGGGACGTCGGGCATTTCATTGCCGTCCACTATTTAATGTTCTAGAACCAATTTCTTGGTCCCATGGCTACGGTATTCTCATTTTACATATTCTCATTTTACACATTTTAACACATCTAGTATAAACATTTGTAGCATATATAGATATCTTCCATCGGCATAATACACACTTATTGTTATTGTATTTTAAGCTGCGTTTTCAACAACCCATTTATTTAAAAGATCAATTTGAAAATTTAAAGTCCTGCTATACCTAAGCACAACGCATAGACGAAAAGTTTAAGGACCCAGCAGCACCAAGCCAGCTGTTTCTCGTTTTCATTCATTGCATTGTCGAGAATTGTTGCTGAGTTTTAATGGGCAAATGTGTGTAGGCGGCAGGGATGTTTTACTTACTTGCACCGAAGCCATGTAAATGAAACGAAGGCGCAAAAGAAATTAAATGTCTTCCGGGCAATTTTTCAACGATACACTGCGCGAAATGTTCACCGTAGCGGCCAAAAACCATACGCAAAAAATATCTCAGAAAGAAATCAGCAAAACCACAAATTACTTACAACATGGCCGCAAAGCAGCCAACGCGGCAACCGCCACTACGCAAACACACGTGCACACTCACACAGACACAGACACAGCCACTCATGCAATGCATGGCCGCATGTGGGTGCGGGTGTGTGAACTAGCGAATATTTTGCGAATGAGAAAACAAGCCGGAAAATGAAAAACGGCGTAATGAAATACTCACAATAAACACGGAAAAGGCGCGCTTTCTGGTCTACATGTGCGCCAGTGGCAACGGGCAACGGGCGAGTTGCTTCAAAGCGGAGCCCAAACGCCAAATGCAAACGCCGTCTTTCCAACCCAGACCGCACCAAGCCACAATGAAGACCATTCGGCGAGCAGCCTGAATAATTGGTTTCAGTACATCGTTGCCATCGCCACTGGCACTAAGCAAAAATGAGTTAGAATTTCATTTTCATGCTTTGCCTCGAAACCCCTCGAAGCCCTTGGACCCCCTAAATAATTTACATAGATTCTGAATTTCAACTGTAAGCGATTGAAATTCACATGTCCGAAAATTTGCGAAAAGGCAAAAGTTGCAAAATGTTTTTATTTGTTAAACTAAACTGACCGATTAAGTAATGAAGGCTGTTCTTCTTTGGAATCCGGTAATATTACTATCGACAAGGATGTGGGTGTCCTTAAAAGGTTTTATTAAAGACTTAATTCTTTACTTCGAAGCATATCCAAGTAGTCGAACAAACGTACTAAGAGAATACTGCATTAATTATGTGCAAAATTAATTTATGACCGGCGACTTGGGTGTATCCTTCCCTAATCCTTTGTCCTCTCTAGGGAAGTACTTGCAATTTTAATTTATATTTATTTTGTATTTCAGGTTGTTCCTTTCAGAAGCTTCTTTTTATTGAAAGTGAAAAAATTCCGCTTCTAAGTGATTGTTTTCCTGCCGAAAATTCACATTAAAGTAGCCAAAAGCTCCACTTCTTCTTTGCCTCAAAGATGCTTTTCCACAAGGTCAACAATTGGAGTTTGCTGCTAAAAATCGACATTGCCATTAAATCACTCTTTATCAAAATTCAAAACGACCAACCAAATGACTCAAAGTAGCTGCTTTGCATATCCAAAGTGTGATGCAAAACAATTTATAGCTCTTTAATGCTACCAAACATATATTTTACCCAGTAATTACAGTCAACACGAGTATTTATGACCGCATTCGCATAGTTAAATGTGTGTGTGTGCCAGTGTGCTGTGAAGTATTTGAATATTTTTCAATTGAAACACGATGGTGCACTTAGTGAAAATCGGTCGCCGTTTGGCAAATAATTTACCCCAAATGGGTCACAGAAAATACCTCGAACTATTATCCTGATGGAACACACAGCAGATTTGGTTCAGATGTGAGTAAATATTGCGCAGGATAGTAATAAATTTCGCACCGAACAGCGGCGAAACCAAGCGAAATGCGAAATTTACTTTGGCACACAAACATACAACCAGCCAACGCGCCAAAAAATATTCCACAAGTATTAACCTAGTTCTACTTACCGGCGCACAGCAGGACTATTTCAATTTCAGCACCGCCTCGCTCTGCGCCTAAAATAGCGCACCGCATTAAAGGCGCAAAAAGCAAAAATCGGATATTGGGTTCTGCTTCTACGCAGCGCAATAATTTAAGCTTCGGCGACACTGCGTTTCGCTCTTAAATTTGCGCGCACCCCCCGCTGGGAAGTGAGCAGCCGCCTTTCACAACAACACACCACAATGATTTGCCGCAAGCCGCAGTTTTAATCTGCGTTAAAATTGCAACCCTGCATCGGCCAAACAAACGGCTAAAGAGCCCAAATTGAAATGCCGCATGGAAAAAAGTGTTGGAGTGAAATGTTCACGGGACTAGGGAAATCCATCGTCGAGTTCTGATGTGTCCACTAACTGTCGCATGCTGCATTTACTCGTAACTACCCTCTGACGTTGCCGTTGGCGGTCGGTGCACTTTGGAACGCAGCACGCATACGTTGCGTGAAAGGATTGCGCAACACAGCAAAGGGTGTGGCTTGACGCGCGGCAACACCCATGTGCGGATTTTTTGTGTGTGATATTTGTTTCTATTGTAACTACCCGCAAAGTGTGTCAAAATAATCTGACAGCTTAATTATACACGCCGTCAATAGCAATTTGCGCAAATTGCCGATTCTCTCAGCCATTCTCGAGCATCTACTGGAAATTCTAGCTGGAGGCAGTGGAAATAATTTGCTGAATAAAAGTCTAAAATAATTATTCATACCTACTAGAAATTTTATGAAATGAAACGAAAACAATTAACCTCATATTTTTGTGTTCGTCTTGTGTCTAAGATTGTCGAACGAATTACGGTCCTAAGTCTGTTCTGACTGGGCCAAGTTCAAATGAGGGGAGGAAGAAACACCGGTGGAAAAGTTGGGTATTTGAATCATTAGCCGCTGAGCACTATGAAAGAAGAAGAAGAGCACGTTTCTGAGGCAGGACCTGGTTGCGGAGATCACATCTCTGCTTGGGCTGACTGATTGGAGGCCGAGTACAGGTTACAGGTCAGGTTAGCTTTCCTTCAGTCGGACTATGGGCGATCATATTTCTTCGTTTCCTCCAATTTTCCACATTTAACCGTGTGTGTGTTCTTCTGATTCATAAGACCGTTAAAACACAAAGGAAGTATTGTCTTATTTCTCTTGCCACGGATTCTTTGTGAACCCTTATAAAAATTTTTGGAGACTTACATTTGTATGTCCCGGAACTCCTCCTGGAAACAAGTCTAAACATTAAATAAAGCCCCAGAAGCAGTTGGGGCAGAGGGGGAAGTTTTGGGGGCTGAAACCCCCCGAAATATTGGGATCGACTTTAAAACTACATACAAATTAAAAGTAATTTTTTGGCTACGCCCCTGGAACCCTGTCATACCTTCGGCAGTTCTTTAAGAATAATGTTATTTTAAATTAGAGTAACAGAGCACAGCATTGAAATTCGGTACAGCGTCGTCCCATAGATGAGTCGTTTTTCTGGTAAAATTGAGGGGCACATTTGTTGCGGCCCGAATCTGCCACGTAACTGTGAATTTGAAAGTCGCACATCAATGAAACATAGTCCGAACCTGCGGACCGAAGTCGCGGCCTTCGATTAGGAAAATGCCGTTAGTATTGGAGGAAGGGGCATAGCACCGCCCATGCAACTGAAATCTATACCAATCATTGAATATCATCGGAATTGTAGGTTGGACAACATTGAAATTTTGGAAGTTGCCACTTTGGATTACATTGAATAGATGGCGTTCGCGACGGTCCTATTGTGTAACAGCTACCCCATATATAACTGTTACGCATTCCATACGACCGTGTCAAATGATCCTTAAATTATCTTAAATTGCTATTGAATTTAACGTAGTTTATTTTTAAAAGGTAGTGGGATTTGATAATAGATTTGATTAAAGGGATTTTAAATGCATTTTGCGAACATTAACCCTTTGCTCTCGAGCGGCGCCGATACGGCGCCCGGCCGAAAAAATTTTGTAATAATGTAATAATTGAAGAAACAATGAAAGCCCTCATGAGGTGTATTTCAGAAAAAGTTACAAATTTTACCCTTGAAAATTTAAGTGAAAGGACTGGGTTGTGAACCATTACTGTTTTTTGTTTCCCTAATTGACATATCGCCAATCTTTCAACTGTCAAGTTTGTCTTTTGATATAACTGTGCTTTTATGGTTACACTGATGTGTAAACATGTATTGCTTGTGGCAGCTACAGGCATCGTGTTTGAAAATCGACTGCGAAAACGGTTTTGCTTTTTTTTTAAGTGATTGAGTGACTGAGTTTATTCTAAAAATTTAAGTGTAATACAGATTTCTTTAGGGTTTTGATTCTATTTTACGATCCAATATTTGTTTATGTCAAAATATGATTGGAAGTGTCGTTATTTTTAAACTTTCCAAAATGGCATCGTGGTTGGGTTATGAACCACCTGTGTTTCGAACTACTTTTGTACTAAGGTTTCTAAAATAATAAATTTTATGTAATTTTACTCGATTTGCGGTGAGTTCACTTGAAGTGCGCCAATGTGAAAACTTGTTCGTATTTTACATGCAAACATTGCGACACTGATTAGGATGAAGTCAAAGAAAATTGAACACTTGCATTCATTGCGATTTTTTAGCCTAAGTGGCGTTATTATAACTGTTTCCCTTTTTTCTTGAGGCCTCCTGATTAACTAAATTCTCAAACTTATTTGAAATTTATGGGTGTTTTCTTCGTATTTTCCGACCTTAATTGGTATTTTCCAGATAGTTCACCACCCAACCACTTTTTTGGAAAAGCAAAAAATCACATCCTCAAAAAATTGGACGTAGAGAGTTAGATTTTAATCAAAACGGTAATCTGTCTTCAGAGCAAATACGCGTTTTATGTTCACCTTCCCAACGGTATCTTTGATTTTTCGATTTTGAGAAAAGTTAGTGCCAAAAAACAAAAGCCGGTTTACAAACCAGCCCTCTCCCTTATTATAATTTGTTTCTAATAAATTCTAAAAACTACAAAAAAGACATGTTAAATAAAACCAAACTTTTCAAATATTGTACTAGTGATTGCTGAGATGTTTAAAATTTTCGTTGGCACAATTTTTAATGAAGCACTTCTTGTCATCCTTAACATCACAGTAAAACTGCATATATTGCGTTCGCTAGGAAAAAATACAAACAAAATTTTAATAATGTGCAAAAAAACAAACAAAAGCACGGATCGCATTTTGGATTTGTTTTCAAAACATTTTTGTGACAAAATAGCCTTCAACGTACGTAAAAGTTTTAATTGTTATAATTGTTTGACAGTTGTTTTAAGAAGTACATGTGTAGAAATACATGCAAACAATTTTCTATACTAAATTTCTGAATAAAACTTAATGCGAAATAGAAGTACTATGTATAAGTATGTGTTGCTGTAACTCAAGATACCCTAAATAAAAGAGCTAGTGAGCATATACATATGTACACATGTATGTACTTATATATCATGAATGGTTTGTGGTTTGTCCTGGGTGGACCATCTTAAAATTCGTCTGTGTTTTCCGTCTCGATTTTATTGAAAACACATTCATAACATGCACATTGAAACTTAAAGTAAACGGCGCAAAGTAATTGCCAGCATAAATGAGACAAAAGCGAAATAAAACACTTAACCTCATTTGAAATGCGAGCGACTGAAAAGCAAAACGCAACTGCGTAATTATTTCTACTGCATAAATAATATACTCACACAGGCAGCCGACCCGAAGGCGGCCCGAAAAGGTTTCAAACAAAAAATCAAATATTTATGTTGAAACCCCGAGGCGGGCAAGCGAATCCTTTACTTTGCGTCGCCTGTGCGCGGCGGACGCGAGGCAAGAATCAAGCAATTCTTCCGGCACCCGGCCGTGCCACAAGGCCGAAGCAAGAAAAACACTGTCCACTTAAGTTTGTCAATATTATAATTGACCAGCCAAATGGAAATAAGTCTCACTTTAACGAGTCAAGTAGCGGCTAAGGCTCTCCTTTGCGGTATTCTTGGCAATATTCATTGACTTTGTGCGACTGGCCGGTGCCGGCTCGCAGATGGCCGTAAAGCTCCATTGCAAATAATGTTCATTAAAAATGCATCAGCCTAGAAATTTTTGTGGGCCGCTCTAGTGAACGCAAGGTGAGCGCCGCTCGACTTTCTGCAATACTTGCGGACGGGTTGCCTTTCGGATTTTTTCTGGCAACAAACGTTCAAATGGCAACGCACCATTTGAATTTCTCTAACCACAAGCACCCACTTAAACGCTGGCCGAGTGGCGGTTGTCGTTGCTGGGGCGTTGTTGTTCGGCCGCCTTGTCCAAGTCACGCCAAAGCGTCCATTAAAAAAGCGCCCACCCATTTCATGCTCGCATCCGGTTCCGTTTTGATGGCCAATGTTGATATTTGCTGTTTTTATTTTTATTTTTATTTATTTTTGATGCTCTTTATTTTTATGCGCTTTTTATGTTTCGTCGCCAACGTCGACGGTGGCCTTTTTCGGACCGCATGGGGGACGCGTCCTTTCAAATGCATGGCCCTTATTTACTTTTGCTCACAAAAGAAAACTCGGCGCTAGAATTTTTTGCACTTGGAAATTTCATAGAAAAAGAAATCGGCAGATGTAAATTTATCTGCGCATGTACGCGTGTACGCTCGTGTGTATGTGTGCGTGCGTGTGTGTGTGTGTGAACTCACAAAGTGGACATCTAACGCAGTCAATGTTTGGACGAATGCAAAAAGCTGACTGGAGACGCGCGAGAGTCGGAGAACCAGTTGGAAATTTTATTATCGCATAAAGAGTGCTGCCAAAGCGTCTCTAAGTGCCATAACGAAAACGGGCCAAGGCCAAAAAATATGGTCGGATGCAGGTTTATTGATTCTCTTGTTTTGTGGTTCAGATGTTAGATAAATACTTAGTTTTTCGTTGAAACGAATACAAAGCAGCATTCCCAATCTGAACGATTGGAAAAACGAATTCCATCTACTAAAGACGCTTTCGCGCAGCACAATGGCTAAGCCAATTAAGCTGGTCTGCCCTTTCACAATATAAATAATGGTGGTATTCATGCTCTATGACAACTGCAAATTTACCCTAAACAACTTTTGAGTGTATTTCTGATAAGTTAGTTAGTTAGTTTTGGATCTCAGTCTGTAGATTCATAGATCTACATTTTATTTTATTTCAAAGTTCTGAAAGAAATCACCTATAATTTCGACAAGTTCTCTAACTGGTCGAACTTGATGCGTTGCCAATCCACTAAAATTGTCATCTTCTTACTTTCTACTCTTCTTTCAGGGCAGTTATCATAGAACGTGAATGCCGCCAATGTTTTCAAAGTTTGACGCAACTACTCGTATCTCCTCGTTAGCAATGAAATGTGCGAATAAATTTTGTATTGCACGTCCACAATACAGCGTCAGTCAGTCAGTTCACCACACTTCCCTCACCGCAGCGCGCACCAGCAACACTCGAACGCGTCAACCAGTCTGCACGACGCCAGCTGCCGCCGGCGCAAGAGACGACGATGACTGGGCGAAGATAATGCAATGCGACGTCATAAAGTGAAGCCGAGCACTAATGCCGGCCGGTCTTAAACCAAAGAAATTAGTGTAAAACTAAAATCCGATTTGGCAAACAATGCGCAAGAATGCAGCGCCGCAGTCCGCATCACTCGCCACTGCCCCAGATGCAGTAACGCGATATGCCGCGCAGTCCTGTGGGAAATGCGAGCAGCGCGCACCAACCACGCGGAGGGTTGCGGCGCGCGGCAGCAATTCAATAACCAAGTCTTGGCAGCCCGGCGCGGAATTAAGCCGCTTCCTTTTTTTATCAATTGTTTCATCTAAACGATTTTGGCTGACCCCTCACGAAAAAGCCGACGCATTATTTGTATCTATTTCGCAGGATGGTGGCGGCGGCGGCTTACAGCAACGCTCAGAGCTCACAGCGCATACGGCAAATGCTCGACACGAGATTTGAACAATTAATTGGCATCGCCAATGCTTTAGGGATTTTTTTAATATCATCGCAAGGATTACGTCTGCACAAAACTCGCACAGGAGCGACACCCGCTGAACACAAAATGCTGAGCACAGAAGTTTAAGTGCCGTTGTCGAGAGCTGTTTTTAGATTGTGAACAATTCTGTTAAATAGATATTGGAGCTTGTTGGCATGGAATAAGCTTCTACCAGCACCAGGTAGAATACTAGTTCCATGCCTCATATATGGAAATATAATTTACATGAGTGAATGAGAATAATTTCACAAGCAGTTATTACTACCAGCAATCGGGCAGTGTCCACAACCATTCAGGGGTTTTCGTGCACACGACACACCGGTTTTTTAATAACTTTTTATAAAATTTGAAACGAGCATAAAACAATTGTTTGAATTTTTTTGTTGTCGATTCATGACAACTGTAAATTTCCATCCTAATTTTAAAATGGGGGCAGACCTGCAGTTCCCAAAAAATGTTCCCATTGTTCTTAATTCAGGGTTCCTTCATTACAAGGTTCTACCTCCAGCCAAGATGGAAGAATTGCGGTATTTGTAGCTATTGTAGTATTTGTGAATACTTTTTTTGTCAGATATTCAAAATTAAATTGTTCCCTTATGCATTTTTACAACGAATTTAGAGAACTTGTCGAAGTTATAAGTAATTTCTTTCAGAACTTTGAAATAAAATAAAATGTAGATGTATCTACAGACTGAGATCCAATACATGTATGTTTGCCATACCTGACATATTTTGGTCCTGAAAGTTCAAAATAGATAATTTAGTTAAAAGGAGACAATTTTCTTCTTTCATTTGATACCCATATCTTCATCATTGCATTACCGCAAATACTTAAAAAATAATATATGTGAAATATGTACATATATCCTTAAAATTTTAAAGTCCTTTAAGAAGGTTTTTGGGTCAGAAAATGAAGAACAGACTATGCCAGGATACTATAAATGTCCTCTAGTTTCACGTCTATATCAGCATTTGGATCGGCAAAAAAACATGGTTTCTCACGGTGTAATAAATGTAAAGTTGGTGTTTTCACGCAGTGCATCATAACTTTGTAATTTTTCTTTCAATTCTATTGATGTTAGGCTTAATATTTGCACAAATAATATATCTTTATCTTCGATCTTAAATCCAAAGGATAAAACACATTTGAAAATGTATGATTTTTTAAATTGGTCGAAAAATTTAGTTTTTTACAACTTCCACCGTCAGTAACTTCCCCAAATCTCACCTGATTAGGACGATATGTATGTATATCGCTGGAAAGGCTAAGGTATTATCTTCTGACCGACGAACACTTTGTCGGATGATTCGTTTACGAGATATATGCTCATAGCAACTTTCTTACTTATATATTTAGTCTTTAAGATCATCGGCCGGTCTCGATACCTCAGCAAGTAGTGCGCTGGCTTCTCATATCGAGGCCCTAGGTTCGAGTCCTAGCTCAGGCTGGTGAAACTAGAGCTGCAAAACTATCGATGGCACTATCGATAGTACCGATAGTTTTCATTTTTACTTCACTATCGATGGTTTTCGTTACTATCGATACTATCGATTCGCTACCATCTGTGTTTTCGATCAGGAAAACACGAGTGTTGGCGCTTTGGTAGAATTCTAACAAACTTGGTAGATTTATGTTCGAATTTTTATTTTATGCTGGTTGGTACATTTTATTTGGATTTGGTCGATTTTCGGAAAACTTTATGTGTCATCTTCAATTCGTGAAAAAATTGTCAGATAACATCAGAAGTCTGACAAGATTGTAAAGAAATGCTTAGCATGACCGGTGATATAAATATTTGAACCGAAACGTGAGAAGCTGACATACTACTTAGTATCTGTTGTTTTGTCAAAAAGGGCGAGTAAGACGACTTATGCGCATGTTTCTTCAAGTGCGGAAACATATTCTTGATTCTGGGTTTTTGTCGTGATGGCTGCAGCAATTGCATTGATAACGTTTAATGTTTGAAAATATAATTCAATATACTTTATACTGTTCAAAAATATACTTAAATACGAATTTTAAAATAAAAATTTCAATTAGTTTAGTTTTTTGGCTGCGATAGTATCGATAGTATCGATATTTTTTTTCCAAACTATCAAAACTATCTGATGCTATGCGATGGTTTCGTTAGATTCGACAGTATCGATTGTTTTTCCAAATTATCGAAACTATCTGATAGTTCGACTATCGATAGTTTTGCAGCTCTAGGTGAAACACTCGTCTGCTTCTATCGCTACCCACATGAAGCAGATGAGAATTATAAGAATCGAACAAGTGCGCTCTTACTAAGCAATGGAAAAAATGGCGGGCAAAAACCCCGCCCGCTTACAGACTACATTACTTTTATTCCTACATTACTTTGTATTTACATAGGTTTTTAGTATTGTTTTCTTCCTATTTTATTAAAAACACAGCGCTGTTCACTTTTTCAAAAATGTAATTTTTGGCGATTTTTGCCAAGTGTCACTACTGGGATCACTTTGGTTATTTCACTGTGCACTCATGTTCAGAGTGAAAGCTCAAACGCGCGTACCTCCGTACGACTGCAGCTCAGCAAAGGTTTATCATAAACTGCGAGTTGGCTTTGAACAATTTCTTAATTAACACAAACAAAAAGCATGGCCGCACTGTTGGTAGCACCGTGACGCGTTGATGATTCAGCAACATTCGCAGCTCTGAAATGCTTATCCCGGCTGCCAGACAGCGCCCCGCATTACCATAAAATCAATTTGAACGGATTGTTTGTAGCGGTTCGGTGGCTGTCACTGCTGGCTGTCAACAGTATCAGACCGTTCGCGGCAAGTGTGCTGCCCATGTACCGATTCTGCGAATCACTTAAGAGCCATTTGGCGCAGAGCCGATTCGCCGCAGCGCGACCTCAAAAGCGCACAAATTGCGATCTGGGCAGTTTGCGCAAGCAATTATCACCTCTAAATTTATGAAGTAAATTCAAAATAATATTATTGTTTCTGAGGAATTGCGCAGTGACAGGCTGAATTCACAGCCGACGCAAAGTTATGTTGGAGGCTGCAATATGGACAACGGCTCGGGCCACACCGCAAACGGGGCGAGAATTTATTGAACACACTTTCATAAATGGAAAATTTAATATTGTATATTTTTGGTTTGCATATCGGTTGTTGGAGCTGTTTCTGCGAAAATAACGGGCATGCCAAAGTGGCTTACGAATCGACAGAATTGGTTGTTGCCGTTGCTTCGACAAAATCTTGGCGATTTTTCGCGCCGATCCGATTTACTTTGTCAAAATATTTGCTTTGTCTGTCACAGGCGGCGGGTACACGATGTCCGTAAATCCTCTGCTCGATTGCAGCCATGTCGCTGCATGTTTAACATCCTGTCAGTCAACGTTTCGTGTGTCCATGCGCAGCTCTGGGGCCGGGGAAGCACGGTTCCGGACTCACGTACTCGCCAACCTTAGATACATGGCACATCGAGGTGGGAAGGCGGTGGTGCTGCTGCTGGCGGTGACAGTCACCACTTTGCAAAGTGAAAAATCAATTGTTTGGCATGACGCTTGTTACGTTCTAATCCGGCAACATGGCTACAACAAACGAGTGGACATGCGACCATTAACGCAGCAAATGCAACAACACTGCGTGCAATATTTATCAAAGGGCTTAAAAGCGTCGGTGCAAAATGACACTGAAAATTGCAACTAGAATTGGAGTCGCCCAACGGTGCCCGTTGATGCCTGGAAAGCGCGATTGGGAAAAAAGTTTGATTTAATAATTCATTTGATTGTTTTAGGTCGAAAAATAGAGAAAATGCGTAAAAATGTCAGAGTGGAAAGAGTAACTTCCTGCAACAAAACTTATACATATTAAAATTTGACAAAGCGGAAGCTTAACACTTTTACGAAACATTCAAAAGAGTTGATTTTGTTGTTTTAATGTTTAATGTTTATGAATGTTTGTCAGAGTAAATAATTCTCACTGCTTCTCTGAAAACTTTCTTAGATGAAACTCGAAAGTTCGAAAAAACACTCATTACTGTTTCCTTCCAATATATATCGGGTTTAAAAAGCCCAACATTATGGTTAACCCTTTCGCTGTTTTGTTGCCATATGGTAACATGCTGCTTTGTGGACGTCTGAACCCTTTGTGGTTGCAAGAATACATTTTTTATTGGTCCTTAGAATAGTTTAACACATTCGAGACGACGATTTTTTTCGAACACGGTAGACAGGAGCGACATTTTATTTTTCTTGTATTATACACAGTAAAACCAATGCCAAATTTATTTTTCTTGTACTTTACAGATTTCATTAGTTCCAGAAAAATCTTATTTCGACGACTAGTTTACTCAGAATAACTGATAATTGCACATTACTGTCTTATAGCCTCGAAAATCCATTGCACACACGGTGTGCAATCGGTCTCGAATGGGTTAAAGTTTTATGGAAAAATACGAAATTAATAAACTAAATAGAAGAGAAGTATACACGTTGTTTTAATGGTACATCTTGACATAGTAAAGGAAGAAGAAGCAGAAAAATTAAATTACTTTTTAATTTGACGTTTTCTTTTCAAATTTAGATACTTTGTTTTTCTTTTTATAATTTTGGCTGAAGTAAATGAAGAAATATTCAAATTTTCGTTATATGTAAAAAATTTTATGTTTGAGTGATTATTTCAGCCACAGCGATGTCGTTGTTCTCATAGAAAAATACTCTAATATACAGGATCCGAATATAAAAATTCAAAAATTTCTTATGGAATGTTGCTAATACAACAACATAGAAGCCTAAAACGTAAAATTGAAAATTTTCACTTTAAAATGGTTTTAAATGTAGTCAGTTTTTAAGCTGGCTGCGGCCTAACTTGTTGCAAACCCTCGTATTGTTCATACGAATTTAAAATTTTAATAGCCAGTTACGTCGTAGAAGTTGACCTTTGTTTTTTAACAACTGATGAAGCTTTTGTGAGGGGAATTGCACATAAAATGTTATGTGTCACAAAATGAAATATAACCGAAAGTAATAGTCAACATTGAACAATTGATTTTTCGAATATTTTCCTAATTCGACTTCAGAACAAGAAATTATTGAAATTATCAGCAATACCAGCCCCTCGTATCGCTTTGCACGCTGTCATTGAATCCCAGTTTAAATATTTGATTGTCGTCTGCTGTAAGTATTACACGCAAGAACATATTTAGTTGTGCGTTTCTCTGATTGCATAAATGGCAAATCCCCGCGCTGAACTTATCGGCTTAGCATTACAACAAACGCGCCCAAACCCATTTGCATTGCACTGTCTGAGCCCATCGCAGCGGCAATGCGTGATTTCTGCCGCATCGCCGTGACCGAAAAAATGGCGATGCAACTGAAAAATGGACACTGGAAATATGTTGACAGTCGCACTGTTGCGTTTGCTTAACCGACTGAATATGATTGATTAATTTATAATGCATGACAGAGTGCTCCGGGAACGGGGGTGGCACGGCGGCAACGAAGCGCAGCTGAGGAACCAGCAATTGTGGAAAGAAAAACTGTTGCAAGTAGCTGCTCGGCCAGGGGAGTCGGTTGACATGAGCGCATAGCAAGGACCCGAACCCGCAATACGCCACAATCAACTGCAGCAACTGTGACTGCGGCCAAACACAGTGCACGCACACACCCACACCAATACTCACACTCAGGCGCACATGCATTGGCCGCGCAGTCAGCCAGACAGCCGGTTAGCGCAGCCAGCCAACACGTAGCGAGCCTGACACTGTTGACAACAATCGCATGTTTATGAGCATAATCCTCGGCGAATGATGATGAATGGGCTGCAAAACGGCGAGCATACCGTCACGCTTCGCCGCTTGAACGCGACGAGCACTGAGCACTGAGCGTTGAACGTTGAGCGAACTTAGCTAAATCCATGATGAATGATGGTCTCATATTTGCTCAGCGAGTCCCATTTAACTCGATTCCATACTATAAGTGATTACGTAGATAGGACTCTCACACACACACACACACATACAAACGATCAGCAGCTGCAATCGCTGAACAATGAAAAACGCCTTCACAAGTCGCGGTTTTTATTTTTCATAAATTGATGCGTTAACTTTTGCAATAGTAAAAATATTTTGATAAAGGGTCTATATCGCACACCAGTGGCGGATTCAGGGAGGTGTTTTGGTGGTTGAAACCTCCCCCCCGAAATATTTTTATCGCTTATAAAACTATATACAAATTAAAGGTATTTTGCAAATATTAAAGAATTACTTTTTAAACCCCCTCCGAAATATTTTTCTGAATCCGCGCCTGTCGCACACCCACAAAAGTGACACAACTAAAAATTTTTAATTTTCGGGTTTATGTGGTAAAACTGTGCGCAATTCAATAAGCAAAAGCTCAGTGTAGTTTGTTGTTAACTGTTGCCAAACCACAGTTAGGTCTCTCTTCATGTCAAGAAGTTTGATGCTATTTGATCGCTGCAGCTCAATGAAAAAGAGTCCTAACTCAAATTGTGTCACTTTTGACGAAATACATTTTTGTTAAAGTTAATTTTAAGCAAAATTCTGACAATTTTTGTATATATTTTTAATTATTAAAATTAATTATGAATTTTCAAAATTTTTCTTTCAACTTTTCAACTGTCATTTATAATTATTAAATTCAGAAAAAGTGGCATAACTTGAAATAATTCGTAAATTTTTGAATTACAATATCATCAAAACAGTCGCAACTCAACATTTTGAATTTTCTAGTGTAAAATAAGAAGAAAATCTTTGTAACTTATCCTAAAGCATAATCTGTAGGGATTTTCTACTAAACGGTGCATGCGTTTTTTTTAATGTTTATTCAGCTCAAAAACAGTTTTTTGCGTTTCCTGAAAAATTAGATAAAAATTTTGAGTTTTGTCACTTTTGTAGTGGGTGTGCGATATGTACGATTATGTGCTATAATATGCATATTTCTTATTCGATAAATCCGCTCATCTTCGAGGAAACCCCTCTTATAACACTTAAAACATCTGACCAATAAAACAAGTTTCGAACTTGGTTCATTTTCAAAATTTGTGTCGAAAACTAACCACTTGTGTATGTAATTTATCGAAACTGTACGAGTATATATATATATATTTGAAAGAAGCTTTAAGGCAACCTATTCAACTGGTAAGTGTCAGAGCCCGTTTTTTCATTGAAAATAAAGATCAGTTGTTTTGACCTTTAAAAAGTTCGTTCACTATCTTTATTTCGAATTAGCAATTCTCTCGGATATTTTTGTTGTCGCACTTTGTAATCAACGGCATACAGTGTCAACATTTATTATTACATGAAGATGAGACAAATCACACTGTCTACGTGGTGGAGTCCAGATCCGGCTGGGATGTATTAGCACAGTACGAAGACAGTACGAGGAGGAGCCAGCAAAAGGCTCCCCTGCGAAAAGATGCTGGAAGGCGGTTCCGCAGTGGTACATAGCAGGGGTTCTTATGGTCGGTAGGAATCCAGCATGCCGACGAACTGGAGTTCCGATATCTTCCCAAGATTTTCCAGCTCCATCAGAAAACAAAAAATACAAATTTGTGCGTGTAGAAGTTATATATATTTCAATAGGCCCAATAGCCAATTAAGTAAACTCTACAGCATTCGCTCCATAAGTCCTCCATCCTACCTGGGCTTCCCTATAGCACAGACCTTGAAACGTTTTCACACATCGATAGATGTAACACAGACAGTGGCGCACACAGGGAGGCTAAGGGGTTCAACCAACCCAAACATAGTGAAACATATGGTTTCGAATGGTATTTGACTCAAAAGTTGTACGCAGTGCCCAATTCATTTCTCCAGTCAAAGGATGTGACCCAGATTCATTGATATGTGACTTCAAATTCCAAAGTTACGCGGAAAGTTTGAATTTGCCACGCCCCTTGCCAACGCCCAAAAAATTTTACTGGTAGAACCAAACATCTATAGGACGACGGTATACAAAATTTCAATGCTATCATACGGATTATTCCGAATCTTTTCCACATTAAAAATTTGGGGTTGTATGGGTGGTGCCATGCCCCCTCTGCCAATACCAACCCAATTCCTCTTGTCGAAGGGCGGGTCTAAATCGTAGGTCTATGCCAAATGTCACTGATATGTGACCTGTACTTCCTGTTTAAATTTAACCAATGGAACGACACATCTAAACAGTGGCCCTGTTTTTCAATGCTGTCCGACCTAAAATTCCGAAGATATGCCACGCCTGCCTGTCGGGTCGTATTCGCACTATGTGTTTTACCGAAATTTGGTCAAGACGAACATTCTATGAAAGATTCAGATCGGCCGTTTTGAGTTTTTGAGTTTTAGGGCCGTGTGACCGCCTACAACGGAGAGTCGATTTTGGGGTCATTTCAGACTCGCGGTTCAACACACTAACCAGCTGGGCCAAGGTAGCTCAATTTAAGTTAAAGCTTTTTAAATTCATTGAAATATTTAATTTCATAGATATTTTTTGTTAAAATTTCATCAAATTTTATTATTACTTACTTAGTTAGTTTTCTTATGAAAATCTTTCTGCCAAAATATTACAAATACAATACAAATGAATGTGGTGGTCACATGGTTTGGTTAGGTTGCTTTGTGCATCGATGCAGTCGCTTGCAATCTTCCCTTCGCACGGTCGATGCTCATAATTATTTCTCGAATGAATTTGCGGAAATTAATTTCGCCATTATGAGCAATTACGTCAACGGCGAGCGTCACGTATCGGTTTGAATGATAAGGGGATATCCGGCAGCCGGTGCACGTGTTCCTTGCTTTATCAGCCGCCACGCAGCACATGGCGGAAACTGCACATGCGACGGCTACTGACGTGTCGGTGTGCGTATCTGGCGTGTCCAATCTGACTCGAATGGGAAATGCAACTCATGCAAACCATAGCGAACGGCGCGGGAAATGACAAATCGCGTGATTCCGTCTGCCAGGACGCACAACGACCTCATGAAAACGGCAGAGGTGTTGCGCGCCGCAGCGAGGGGTGGCCGCTTCCATGTTGCATACACCGCAAGTTTGTACTACAATTTTTACAAAAACGACCAATTCACCGGCTTTGGGCAGTATTGAACTGCAATTACATGCGCAACAATAACGAAAACCACTTGCGTTCTGTTCACAAATATTTTGTGGGATTTGGGTTGTTATTGGCAGCAAGTGTGCTGCATTTAACGCGTCGCTAATGCGCCAAATTCAGTAAACAAATGTTTATTATGGCATATAACACTGTAGAGAAATATTTGTGCAGCCGTAGCCGGGGGCAACGAATCATTCCCGAAACGTTATGAACCATGACGTGCACATGTTCTGTGCAAGACCCGCATGAGAATTTACGATATAAGCGATCGTAGGCAACTTTGTGAACCCCTCGATCCATCTAATGTCCAAGCTTTAAATTCGATTCAACAGGAATGAGAACAAAAAATTTGTTGAGGTTAACTGAGATATGTTGTGGAAAGATTACATTTTGAAATAAATACAGAGCTGCGCTCGTCGCATCGATACCGGTAGTCGAGCTTTTATCTTAACTACACTAAAAAATTTATGAAATTTTGCTTCTTAAACTTAGTCACAAAGAATCAAGAGTTTACTTTTCATTTAATTCTGAATCCCCCAATCGTAGTTTTCGTTAACACATTTACGAATTAGGTCGCTCAACCAACAACCATCGGGTTAAACTTGTTTTATTGTTGTAATAATAATTAATAATGTAAAAGATTTGGTCATAGAAAAAACTCGAAATATTATTTTCAAACTGTTTTAAGATTAACAAAACTGAAAATCGTAATAATAAAAAACTAAAAACAAAAACAGTGTTTTGATCAGGGCCCGAAAATAACTGTTATTTTTCCAAACAAAAAAATCATGCAGAATTTAGTGTCTTTGAACTGATTTAAGTAATCCTTTTTTTAATTTTTAAAAATTTTGTTGAACAAAAATAAAAATTAATTAATGACTTTTATTTTTTGTTGGGCAAACATAAAAGTTATTTTTAGCCTTTTTTTGGGCCAAAATAAAATTATTTATTAATTTTTTCAAGCAAAATAAAAATAAATTTGTTTACTTCTTTTTTTCGGTCAAAAGTAATAATTATTTTTTTAATTTTATTTTGTTAGAAATAAAATCTAAGTTTGGCGTTTTTTTTTGGGAAAAATTAAAAGTTTCTTATGACTGAAAAAATAAAAGTAAAAATGACTTATTTTTGCCTGAAAATTTTAAATTAAATGAAGTCATAAATTGACCTTTATTTTTATCCGAAACAAAAATAAATTTTTTAATGAAAAAGTTAAAAAAAACAAAAGTTAAAAAATTAGCTTTTACTTTTTGACTAAAAAAAATAAATTATAAAAATAAATGCCTCACAAAATATGTCGGAGATGTGTATTGCCGCAATGTTGGAGAATAATTCAATGATCCTTTCTGCTGAATTGGCGAAATTTCCCACTAAAATCAGCAAAAATCGATTCTGGTATAATTTTTATTTCAGCGCATTTTAATATATACAAACATTCACTGTTTTTTTAGTAAATCAACCTGTAAAACATAAACACGAAATCTCTTCAGCATCGAACTTTAACAAAAACTACACTTTTAGCATATCGAATTTATAATTAGTTGACATACTATAGTTGCATACATTAAAATAAATCAAAAAATCTGCCACAAATCACATGACATTTTCACATTTGTCATTTCAATAAAAGCAATTAATGAAAAAGTGTTCGCACTCGGCGCGGAACTAAATGCAAACTTACAGCGGTGACTGTCCACATTAGCAGATGGAACACCTCGATATGTGACCATGACTAATGGCGTATGGATTTGGGCTTGGAGTACATGGAGTAAGCACTCGACGACGGGAAGGGTCGGCCATATTTCGGTGGCTTATTAAATTCGCCGACTGCGAGTTGTGTTAAAACAAAAGCGGCATTTCACGCAATTTCATTGAATTCCATTTTCGGAAAAACTTAGCCCATATTAGGGCATAAGGCAGGCGGTACATACACATGAGTGCGTGTGTGTATGTGTGTATGTGGAGGGCGACAGACGGCATACATTATGTAACAATAATTCATTAACGGTTGTGTGCGACAACAGTCACTGAACTGCACGCAAATGTGTTGCTACCGCGCACATTTAATGAAATGGCCTGAGGTCCTCCAACAGGATACAAAAAAAAAACCAATGCGTGACTGAATGAAGTGTGCACACTCCACCACATATTCAACACATACAGATGTACATTAAAATATATATATGAAAGAGAAACTTGTAAATGTGTGAAGGTGCGCATTGCTTATCTGTAAAGGAAACAGAGTTGGGCTGAAATTAAAGGTGTTTCAGGATTTATTGCCCACAAATAGCAATCAAATGCGGCCTGCGTACTTGGTTGTAAGTTCCTACAATTTTCGAAAAATATGTTTTGTTCACAGCTGAGTTGAATGAGGCTTTCAAAGTCTAAATGTAAACTTTAGGGCGCTGCCGGTTGGTAGAATTCCAGGGCTTTCTCAACGTTGTGAATTGGAAATGTTAGTGCAATGTACTTTGGATGGATTGTGTGAAAGTGTTTTCAGTTAGATTTACCTGAAAACTGGTTCTGGACTAGATCGATTGAGATCTTGATCCAATCAAGTGTTTGTTATTGATTGTTCTATAGCTACGCGTTTTATATGCTTTTTTATTCAGAAACTGAAGAACCTTGCAAACTATACTTTTCAGAATTCACTAACATTTTGAAGAATCCTGATTTCCTTAGAATCATAGTCTTCGCCTTCTTTGTCGCCGTCTATCAACTATCGCTTCGCTACACTTTTTATTCGAATTCATTACCCAAACGCAGGTCATGAGTCCAACCCCATTTGATTACGCAGTGCAACAAATTCAAAAACAATTTCGAGGGACAAGGTCAAATATGTCTCATTCGATAGAGGGATTTTTTCCGGGATGTTAGATTTTTTTTTAATGCAGTTTAAAGATGGCGGCTTAGTGCCCCTTACTGAAACTTTTAAAACATCATTTGACTCAAATGTCAGAAAGAAATATTCGTATGTCAAATGAAAGCTAATGATATGAAGTCGAAGAAACCATAACCTTTTTTGATAAATTGTATCAAAGAATAAATAAAGGACATCAATTAAATTTGTATCCTTGAATGTTCTGGGAACAGTGAGAGCTAGAAAAAAGCATTCAAAGAGCATTCAAAGAAAGACAAATTTTTACAACTAGTAAGCTTTTCTGAAATATTGTACTAACAAATTTGTAATTGTTGTTCGAAGCACCCAGAAAAAGTAAGAAGAGCCCAGTGGCGGACTCAGGGGGGTGTTTTGGGTGTTGAAACCCCCCGAAATATTTGGATTGCCTATAAAACTACATAAAAGTTAAAAGGCATTTTACAAATATTAAAGAATTACTTTTTGAAACTCCCCCGAAATATTTTTCTGAATCCGCGCCTGGAAGAGCCCAACAAAAGTATTGTATCTATTTTAAAGCAGAAGTGCCAATTGTTTTGATTTTGTCGTATTTAAAATTTAAGTAGTTCTAAGGTTGGCAACAGCTGCAACTGTGGTCGATGGTCTCCATAGGAATATCCTGATTCAATATAATTTTGGCAGATTGGGGGCGTATCGCTGTCATCATCAATGAATGTTTTCAGAACATTAGGCAAACCAATGCTTTATTTTAAGTAATAGATTGTACCACACCGCTGTTTGACATCTTTGAATTTTTTTTTAAGTAGATAAAATTATATAGGAGAAACTGGGGTACATTTGACTTTGGGGCACATTTGACTATGGCTGTTTTGAAATCAAATCGGTGCAAGTAATACAATTTTTCTATTGGGAACAATAAAATACGTGATTTCATAAGGCGTCATGAAGTTTGACAGTTTGTGCGCAAATTTTGGCGAAGCAGCACCTGCTTTCCTTTTTTTTACGGGAGTTTCTGTTATTTTGTGACAGTGATACGTAAGGAACTTGTGAAGTGAATTTAATAAATATCTCAAAGTGGTAAACTAATTATATTTACATTATTTTCTATTATTTCGAAAAATGTTGCTAAGGTCATTAAAGTATTTTAGGTAAGAAAATGAAATCAAGTAAAATAGAGCCTATGGGGTAAGTTTGCGATTATGCATAGCGAAATCGAGATAAAACTGCCAATTCCAGAAAATCCGGCTTCAACTTCACATTGTCGTAGAAAATATATTTTTAAGACTAACTTGTCCAAATATTTTGTAAAATAAGTTTATTTTTATCCGAATTATTATTATTTTTTCAACTTTTGTTAACTAGAGGCTTGGAAATTAAATATCTACTATTTATTTTTCTTTCTCGTAAAATAAAATATTAAAAAATATATAACGCAATTTTGCTTATTTTTAATCAGAAGCGATTTTATTTTCTTTCACAAATATAGGTGTCAAATGTTCCCCTCCCAAAGTCAAATAGTACCTTCACTGGAGTACATTTGACAAAATGACTTTTTTCAAAAAACATGAAATCATAACGAGCAAAATCTTCTGTATAAAAAAATAATTTTAAATTTCCAAAATTTAATAATCACTTTTGAGATAGCAGCATTGATTTTTAAAATTAATCAATCACGTTTCGAGAAATATAGGTTAAAAAAAGGTGTCAAATGTACCCCAGTTTCCCCTAAATTTGGTATACCGGTAAATTAAAAAAATATAGAACAAAGCAGTAACATTTAAAGAGTCGATAGGGATAATACTTCAAAACAAAACCTCATCGACTTAAGCCATTCGACGTTCCGGAGATCGGATCTTAAAGCGTTCGGCTAAAGTATTCTAGAAACGTCAGGTCCTGAGGACGGGGTTTTGTCTTATGGATAGGGAGCAGCGGCAACAATATCCTGCGTACATATTTATTTGCAATTGCAGCGCTGACGCCGCCTGTCAGCCAATAATTGTCATTTCTGACAACTCAACTTTGTGCATGTCGGGTGGCAATTCGGCAACATTGTTGTGCTCGTAAATATTGATATGACATCTGACTTGCACTTGTCCGAAATCGTTTGCTTCAGAAGTGACTTGCGAGTGCCTGCTGCTGAGCTTTCCGCACGAATCGTTTTCCTCGTCCCCATTTCGCTGCGCAGACGACTTTCCTTTACGGCCCGCATGAACATTGTCGTTAAATTGATAGAATAAATGGGCATAAATTGAAATGGAAAAACAACCCCACGAGATTTCATTACTTTTTACTATTCGCCCAGCTGCACTGCGCGAAGGGTGCGGACGGCCGCCGCAGAATGCTACCAGCGCCGTTCGTCACTGCCAATGCACATATGGGCAATTATTTAGTGCTTTGTGCCGCTCTCATTGAGCTGCGGACTCGCATTGCCCGCTGCGGGGACGGGGGCGCTGCTGCCGGTCCCACAGCACCACTGCGATCGATTTGAGGGTGCATAATGTCGAAGCGGCAAGCGCGCGCGCAGCACCCGTCCGCCACCGCCGCCGCCGCCGAGGGTGAATGCACACAGCCTTGGGGCTGCTGCTGTCGGTTTTGGGCAAAACTTTTGACAGCAAAAAATGAAATGCATGCAATCAACTTGTGACTTTGGCAGTCGCCTATGCGCGTTCATTGGCGCACACACGCGTTCCTCACCCGTCGCCCACCAGCCGACTGCACTCGCCCGCGCCCGCACCCGCGCCTTCACGTTCGCGTTCAATGAAGTTGTTCAAAGGACTCATAACGCTATCCCTCAAGAATTCACACAATGCGCGCACACTAACGAACGAACAGCCCGCCGGCGCCCCGCCCCTCCCCTCAACTGCTGCGACGCCAACGGCCGTGCGGCCACGTCTCGCGCACACAAACATCGCGTGCTGGCAATTTGTCAGCATTCACTGGCAGTGGCAGCGACGACTCCGTCAAGAAATGACGTATTCGCATTTGGCAGCACAACATTGTTGATTTTATATTTTTTCGGCTGTTGTTGGCGTTGGCGTTGTTACTGTTGTTGTTTGTACGCCGTCACCGGTGTTTGTTATGTAACCAAATTTAGACGTAATTAAATGAAAATTGTTTATTTTGGGCACAAACACATACAATGTACATGCATGGTGTGCGTGTGTGTGTGTGTGTGCGCAACGAAAGCAAAGTTGTTGCAGTGCGGCAAACCTTTTAACTCGGCCAAAATTATATTTACTCACTTTTGCGGGCGCAATTTGCCCTTTGGCAAGTTTTGCTATTCGAAATTAAAACAGGTGTGGCCATAAACACGAGAAAACATGCGAATATGCAATGAACACATAATCAGAAACGTGCACACAACAATGTTGTAAATACATATACATACATACATATGTGTTGTATGTATTATTGTATTGATAAAATTATTATTGTACACCTATATATGACATATGTACGTGTATGTACTTATGTATGCAAGTAAGTAGTTATGAATATATAAAAGTCTGCTCTCATATTGATTGATTGAGTCTGAATTTTTAATGAGGCAATCAGAAATTTCATTCCCAATATCCGTCACTGAATAAAGGAAGAGAAATAAGTCGAGTGTAGCTGTTATGTTCCAGCATTACTAACATGAATGGCACAATATATATATGTACACTAGTTTACTCCGAAATAGATTTAAACCATCCATTTTGAGATTTTCAAGGCGCACCCAATTCACTGTCTGACAACAACGCAAATAGCTCGTGAGGCCGTTTGAAGTGTTAAATTGTTGTGAATAGCAGTTAACATAAACTGCCGGAATCGTTAACTACGATACGAAAATTGTCGTTAAGAAATTTGGGAATCGTGCAACTGATTGGTTTGATCAACAACCAACACAATCCGAATTGACCAGAGACCTAAAATATAATATTATCCATATTGTCAAGAACATTTTACAGGCTACAATATGGTAACAAACTTATTGTATCTTAGTAATGGATTTTTTCGGGAAAAAAATGCGTTAAAAAAATTTTTTTTTAAATTTTTTTTTCGCTTAAAACTTTTTATTAGTACATCTTACGTGTCTAATGTTACACATGAAAAGAAAGGTTGAAAATACCTTTCGTTTGATACCCATATCGTGTAAATCAGTTGGAGATTAATTGAGTTTTTTTGATAAAAACTTTGAACTTTGACGCCGAGCCACGCCTTTTATGGGCGTTTCCCAGCCAAAATTTCTAGTTTGTTAGATGCAGGAGCCAACCCTCTATATAAAAGCATAGTCATTTCTTTTTTTCACGAGGGTTCGCTGTACTGTTTTTATGCCTCGACGAAAGTGGGGTTTTTGGGATATTTTTGTCGAAAACACAGTTTGAATGTATTTTTTTTGGATTGGTGCCTTAAGCAAATTTGTTGGTCGTTAAAATATCTACAAACTTGCCGAAGACAGTAAAGCGATATGCAGAACGATTTAGGACCAATTAGCATTTAAGCGTTCGAAGACTTAAGTGACGAACTCGACCTAAATGAGCAAAATTCGAAATCAAATTTCGAAATCAAGTGTGTAATATCTGATGGGGATTACTTTAACCCTTTCAAAATTACTAGAACTACTACGCCCCAGCAAGTTTTTAAGGCTCCTCAAAATAATTATTCAGATCTTATGACCCACGCAAAATAATTATTCGAACTAAAAGGATGATCCCCAGTAAAATGATGATTACAGAATTTGTAAGTATGCAACATAATTTTGAAGCCCCAATTTTCATAGCATGGGAAGATTTCTACCAAGAATATTTTGGTTTTCAAAATTAAACTCCGTCCCGAAAGAGTTAAAAGAGACAAAATATATATTCATGAATAAATAAATAATTTTTGGAAAAACACAAAACTCGCAATACTTTTTGAAAAGACCTCGTAGTATAAATTTGCAAAACTGCTTCATCTGAGGTTGTGTCTGTTCTCCCTGCAAGTCTACGTTTGTAGGTATGTAATTATTTACTTTTCCGAAACTGGTGCAATTTCTGGAGCGCTTATCATTGTTCTAGGTGCCGTGCGAAGAAAATCGCCTTTCGGGAAGCAGCGAACCAGTGTATACTCGTGCAATGCACATACCTTAAGGCATTTGCAGTCTTTAATTTATTCCGCGTTCACCAAACCAGTCGCTACAGACGTCCGCGTGTGCAAAAAACGCTGTGCTTGCGAAAGGCAAACAACATTCCCCTCGCGTTCGCCGTCGCTAAACTGGCCGAAACATTTCATCTTACGTACATATCTTACATGCGAAACACAATAACATCTGCGCCGTCAACACGTTCAGGCAGTCGCTTTTTGTGACGCTGCTTCTCGTCGATGGACGCCGAGATTTATCGGACCACTGCAGAAAGACACCAGAAGCCGCCCGGAGTGCGCCCAACGCGCCGGAGCGCAGCGTCCTGCAAATGGGTGCTGGCCGTTGCGATGTCTATGCAAATTGAAATTACATGCGGCCGAAGCATGCAATCGCATTGGCGGCGCAGCACGTCCGGACAGGGGACAAGATCTACTTGCAGCGCGCGCAGACTACGGCCGAAGAAGAGCCGCACGTCGCTGCGTTGCCAGCGTTTATGCGCTGCTGGTGCGCGGGGCGTTGCGCCTCGCAGAGCTTTTCGCGTATTTGTTCTTCGGCTTTGATTGCCGATTGCCGGTGCGGCTTCTGGTGCTGCAGACCGCAATTTGCATATTCACGCTGGAACAAAAAGTCACAGCGTGCGAGTGCGGCAGCTGCCGTGCCGGTGGCAGGGCGGCGGCGGCACCAGGCCAGAATAACAGCAACACCATCGCCAGCCGAGGCAGCGGCCGATACGCGCCCATACATCAGCGGCCATAGGAAATGAATTCTAACGAGCTACAGTCAAGTGCGGAGGGTGCAACGAGGCAGCTCCAAATGCCTGCGAGATATGCGAAAACAAACAAACCAACCAACCGTCCAACCGAACAAACATCTAAATACACGAATAACTCCAAATATGTTTGGAGAATTTCAATTGCTGACAAATTGTAAATGCCACCACCACCAACAGCAGCAGCGGACACGCAATAGGCCGACCGGCCGGCCGCGCGGCTGATTGTCAGCGGCTCCGCCAATGATGTTATTAATTCCGTGAATACCAAATTGTCCTCAAGCATATAAATGGAATTTTAAATTATTATCAATATTTTTGATTGGTTTCCACTTCGATTGGCCGCATAGTGCACGCTGCAAGCGCCTAAACAGCGCCAACTTTGCGCCTCGGAGCGCTGGCGGCGACGGAATCTTGGGCCACTGGCCGAGGGTATGCTAATTATTTTCGTATGGAAATTCCGACTGGCGGGTAGGATTATCGTAAGCTGATAAGGAAATTGCCAAACGCTGGCTGGAACGGCGGACGTTCGCCAATTTTGCATGCACGAAATTTTAATTCAGCTTATTGGCATAGAAAATTTGAATTTTTACAAAAGCGCTTGCAAGTCGATTTTCAATTTCGACACACACAGCTGTGGATGTGTCTATAAGTTATTCGAAATTTTGTTGGCATTATACAATTTTAATGCAACAAAGTCTTTGACTGCTTGCAATTTGGGGGCGCAGCACATAATAAACATAAAAGAAACGCTTCCATGGGCAGAAGCTTCTGTCCGCAATAGGTCTGACTAGACGGTGGAACGTTTGGTGATCTGGATATTGTTTTGAAACTCAGACTGCTTTCAAGCACCACCAAACAATATTAAAAATGAGCTTGCCACAAACTTCTAGGGCAACACAATGGGCCTCAGAGGCCTCCGAGTGTACTAGTCAAGCGATTGGCCAACTGCCTGTCTGACCTAACGTCAGTGGCTCATTAATTGGACCAGAGGTTAGAGGGTCGTACGCTCACCTATGGATTCAACCATGATCAGAAAAATTAAATTTGCTTTTTTTTCGCGACAGCCCGCTTAGTAGGTAAATGAACCTCTGAGAGTGAAGCTCTCATAAAACGATTTTTGTTTGAAACCCTTTTAAATGGCATTTTTAACGTAAATGTGTGCACTTTGGAATTTAAACGTCATGTGTATTTTATTTCAATATATTTCATTTCATATATGTATATAGCTATTTGTCCAAAAAAATTCTCATTTGCTTATATTGGTACTAGGGATTGCAATCCCGAGATCGTGAATCCCGAAATCCCGGGATCTCGGACAATTTCAGTCTCGAAAAATCCCGGGATTGACAAAATCTGAAAAAGCTTACTTAAAAAAAAAAGCTTACTTTTTGTTTTTGTCACGCTGATTTCGAAAAATGCAACCCTTCTTATTTAACACAAAAAATAAATTGCCCATTGCCTGTGACGTTTGCATAAGTGTTAATGCAACAATAGCTCTGTTTGTGTATAACTACTTTTTACAAATTTGTACAAACTAGCTCTGTGTTGGTACTTTTCCAGTACAAATTTGCCAGTAACCAAAATCAGAAGTGCAAACAAGCTTACTCTCCCAAAAAATGAATCCATTCAAAAAAATAATAAATGCGCTTTTAAGTTATTTGTCATAAATATTTTGTTCTTAGTTTTAAATTAAGTATACAAAAAGGGTTTTAATACATAGATATATTTTATTTGATTGAAAAAAAGTCTGAACTAGTTCCTTTAAGTAATATATTCAATCCCGAAAAAATCCCGGGATCCCGGGATTGTGATTTTCAGTCCCGAAAATCCCGGGATTATAAAACTGGTCCGGAATTGCAATCCCTAATTGGTACATGTCACATCAAGTCCTTCAACTTACGCTTGAATACGACAAAGCTGGCTCTCAACACACGTCATCGTTGCACTGTTTCCACTTTTACAAGTTGTAAAATCCAAACAAAGAAGGATACGCACATGTCCTTCATACCATCCTTAATACTGTGCATATAGCAATAACAACCGTTGATGCTTTTGATTCACATATTCTTCGCATTGCGCCAGCAAAATGCTTTAGAATTAACTTTCCACTACTCTGGAAAAGAATATTTTTATTTTACTCTGCACAAGTGAGCAGTTTCACAATTTCATTGATTCCTGCCAGTTACCTTTGTTCCTTTGATTCTTTCGTTGCTTTCTGATTGATTGTATATTCCGTTGTGTTATTGTCGCTGGCATCCGCCCGTGACGAGCTGTCGCAGCGCCCGTGTCCTTCGCATTGATTTCGGTTGAATGTCGACTGCTAAATGCTCGAGATCCCTAACGAACAGCAAAATTGTATGTAGGGAGCGAGGCCGAACGGAAGCACACTCTCAGCTTGATAAATCCCAACACAGGGAAGGAGGAAGGCGCCCGGACGGACACACCGGTAGGCAGGCTGGCCGTCAGCAAGCGAAATGCATCGGAAACAATTAATCACTGAAGCACTTGCGCACGTTGCCACAATGTATTGAATCGAACACCTATGTGTGTGTGTGTGTGTGTCTCCCGCTCACACATTTCCGCCGCCCACAGCGCCGAGCGTGTGAGTGCGACAGCGTAGTATCGAGGCGGAAGACGTTCTCCCTGCGCACACACCTCGATAGCTGTGACTGGGTGGCGACAGCGCAGTTGACGGGCTCTGGGCGGTTATGGGTTCCTTTCGCCAGAACCCAACGAGAAGTCAGCACTGCGACATTTCAATTTTATGCAAAGTGCAAACTTACGAAGCCCATTCTTGCAGTGACTTAAGTTGAGTATTTCCATAGTCTGTTGGATATTGAGCACCGAACAGAACATCTCACGGGTCGCCTCAAGGTCATTTGCTTTACTTAGCGGTTCTAATTGTGGTCGTCTGTCAATTGAGAAATGTAAGAAGAGCCAGTTGCAAATATTTCAGTGGCATTTTTTTTTAAGCGCGAAATAAAGAACAGGGTTAATGCTCTCCTCACGTTGTAGTCTATGAATTCGTTGCTGGCGCAGATGCCGCCCGAAACGAGCTGTTTATGATGGCCGCACATGAGCGTAATGTTCCTGCCTGCTCGGACTCGTTAATTCTCCATCAGTGCAAGTGCAGCGGGAAATTATCATAAAGTGTACTCGCTGCAAGTTGACGTCAGCACGTCCAGTCCGGCCGCCGAGCGCCACATAAGTATTATGTGTCGACTATATGTGCGAACTTATGCCGTTCCGGAGTTGAACGAGTGCGGCTGCGAGTGAGCGTGGAATACAACATGCAGCATATGTCATTAATTGTTATTTCATGAATGAAACGTTCGCAAACGATTCAATGCCTGCATTTTTTTCCGAGCAGCCAAAAAATGTGTAATTTCTGCGAATTTAAATTGCTTTAATTTTGAACTTCTTAAATTTCCTTTAACTACTCAGGCAATCCTGAGGATCTCAACTTATTCGTAGGTAATATGCGTAACGGCCAGAAAACAAACAACTTAGCAATCCTGTAGGTAGAAATTTCTTAGTTCCTGTTAAAATATTAAAGTGAGATTGTGCAGATGTAGATATGTATATAATTTAATGGAGCCAAAATATATATTTTGTTTTCACTTTGATCAACGATCAAGAATGCGGTTCTAAATGGACATAGTTATAGGTTAAAATAGATATTTTTCAATATATACATAGAATAATTTAATTAAATTCGTCATAAAATCGGATAGAGTTATAGTAGATTTCTCAATCTGGGCTTGTTTGAAAGTAATTTCTGTGACCTTTCAGAATAAGTATTGATACCAATATTTTTTTTTATTTTTAGTAGACATATTAGGAATTTTTTGTCGAAAAATATCCTAAAATGAACTTTCAACTAATAAATTCCGAATTTTCTTCGATTTTTTCGATAATTTTTTCTTTTTTGCAGATTATGAAAGTTCAGATAATTTCCAACAACTTTTATTACGATCAATTTTTTGGTTTTCGAACTCCTTTTTGTAGGAAAATCGATCTGAAAAAATCAACATTTTCAATTTATTTTAAATTTTGGGGGGCTCCAAATCCGACTTAGAGCTATGGTCTCTTGAGCAAAATTTCTCAGAATCACCTATAGATTACGTTTTTGCTATACGCTTCATAAAAAAAAATCGTTCCGTACAATTTGACCCGCCCTAATGCACACATATACAGGTCGTACAGCTGAAAGCGATTCTTGTAATTCTTATCTGCTTGATGTGAATAGCGATAGAAGTAGGTTAACGTCTCACCAGCCCGAGCTAGGATTCGAAACCAGAGCTTCAGTATGAGAAGCCAGCGCGCTTACCACTGGACTATTGAGACCGGTAACATAAAACTGTTGTTTTAACTTATAAAACGATTATAAAACTAGTAAACAGTAATTGGTTGATCTACTTTAGATGCCTCAGAATTACACAGTGCAACAAATTAAAAAAAAATTTCGAAAGACAGGGTCAAACATGTCTCATTCGATAGAGGGCCTCAGTAGGGGATGTTCCCGGGATGTTCCAGTTTTTTTTTTAAATGCAGTTAAAAAATGGCGGCTTAGTGCCCCTTACTGAAATTTTTAAAACATCATATCTCTTGCCTCAAATGTCAGAAGGAATATTTTTTACGTGAAATGAAAGCTAATGATATGAAGTCGAAGAAACAATATCCTTTTTGAAAATTTTTATGAAAAAGGATATAAAGAGAGAGCTAAATTTATATAAGTGACTTCTGGTGAAAAAGCATTCTGATTTTCTGTATTAGTGATCGCAATTTTTGGCCATTTTGAGATCCCTTTTGCAAAAGACGCCCTCTATCCCCTCCATTGCAAAAAAGGTCAATTTCGTTTATAAAAGTCTCGGACAAAAAAAAATCGTTTTTTGACGTTACATTTATTTCGTCTGAACTTTCCCAAATTTTGTTTAATAAAGTTACGAACTTAATTTAAATGCAATCCCTAAAATCCCGGGATTAGAGAGTTTGAATCACGACTGAAAAATGTGCGGAATTACGATATCGCGGGATTGCGATGCTTAATGTTTATATATCTGGTACATATGCTAGTATTTACTACTTTACTATGTAAGAGATGTGAATAAATAAAAACTATTTCTTCATAAACCCGGCGATAAGGGTATAGTGATGCATCGTGATCATTGCCTCTTTTTTGAGCTGTCTGTCATACAAGTATAGTGTTTTCAGACATCGTTTTGAATTCATTCCAGCAAAGTCCAAACAGTCGCACTTCTCATTGAAGAGTTCATCTCCGCGAGCGGTTTTTCGATCGGTTACGCGATTCCAGACCATTGCGCCCTCAGCCATACTGTCGCACATCTCAGACGAAAACAATTACCCCCAACCAGTGGCGCACACAGGTTTTCATTTTGGAATATCATATTTTTCACCAGCATTTTTTTTATTTGAGGAGTTTGAACCCCCTTGACTGCCATCTTTATGTATAATTCTGCCAAGTTATGATTTGATTAACAATCCTCACTCGGTTCAATGAGCCGTAAGTTCAATTAGCAGAACTCTAATTGTTGACAAAGCGCTCGAAGCGATAAATTCCACAACTGAATGCAATGTAAGCTGATGACGAATACTTTTTACAAAGTGACTAATAGGGGAGAGTGCAGTATGTTTGACAATGTGGACTTGTCGTTCGTAGCATTTGCGCCTCAAGGACTTGTACGTCCATGTGCCACAAGTGTGTGAGCAGCAAGAAACAGCAGCAACATTTTGCAGTACAACATCGAAATGTGGCTGCCTGGAATCAGGTTGCCAGACTGTTGTCGCTACTTACTATGTTTTCTTGTGCATACGAAGCTTTGAATAAGTCAATCGAAAAAAACTCCGAGTAAAATTGGCTCTAATGACAGCAGAGTTGCATGGAGTAAGGATCACACAGTAAATAAAATCACATTGGAGTTAATACCCCTTGCGACCCAAGTATTATTATTATTTTCTTCATCTTTCTTTCATTCTTTTCTTCATTATTTCTTTTTGTGGATTTTTGGATTTGTTTCCATTTAAACTAAAATTAAATTCTGGTTGCGATTACATATAATTTTGAAGTTATACAAAGACTTAAGAGCCATTTTTGTAAACGCTAATTTTAGCGCACAATATATGAAATAAATATTAATAAAATAAACCGCCCCTTCCATTAATCGTCCTCTCACCAGATTCCCCACCGACGGCAAACTGTGCACAAAGCTAAGCATTCAAGTCAGCGCCATCGAAGCGCGTCTCACGATCCTTTGATGTTCCTTTTCTGCAGTTTGTATGTAGTCTGGCTCGACCCTAAAAAAACTTTGTTGTAAATAATTTTTCGCTTGTACCCGTGTATTGTGTAAAATGCTCTGGATGACCGCAGGGGGTTGGCATTTTTCAACAATTAAGCTACTAAATTCTATTTAGAATAGTTGGAAAGGAAAAATGGTGTGTGCGGCATGTGCGGTGCAAGCCTTGAGCCAGGCAGCCGCAGCACTGGGCACCACATGAAAGGGCAGGCGCACCGGAATGCCAACGTGGCCAACGACGAGCAGGTGGGGGTGTGCGGGCGCCGGGCATTATGTGTGCGGTTAAATTAGGCGTGTGTGTAGGCAAAAGTTGCTCGGTTTCATGCTAGTTTAATGCGTATTTATGCTTGTGTGAGGTGGTGTATGTGTGTGTGTGTGCATGGATGTTTTTCAGTAATTATTTGTGAAAAAATTCTGTAGAAAGAAGAGCGCGGAGAAAGAGAGAGAGCAAATAGGAGCACTAATGAAACGCTGTATCTCATCGTGGACGTATTAATTTGTCAACACGCGCACTCGCCTTCATTAATTTTCCGAATGTCAGCAAAGTAATCTCCCAATTTGGCACTTTCTCCCGTTTCGGAATTGCTTGTTTCATATCGTGTTTACTTTGTCAACATGTGTTAAGGCCGGCCTAATCCCAAATCGAAAGCCACTTTCTTCGGTTGGCAGTCGCTGCGCATTTGGCCGTTGGCCGTTGGCTGTTGGACGTTGAAAGTTGGCATTGCGATTAGAATGTCAGAGCCATATCAACGGTAATTGATCGCCACCATTGCTAATTGGAAGTCAGCGATGGTGCAAAGGAATCGATTGATTGAAAGTGTGGCTCAGATTATATAAAACTCGAGTTACTGCGGAAATTAAAATTGCTTATCGATTATCTCTTTAATCTGTCTGTGAATATCATTGCCTGGCAATGTTTTTACACAAATCAATTCTAGTGTAAAACAAACCATTTTCAAAAAGGACAATCCGAAAGGATCTGCAATGCCTTAAAGCGGAATTATTACGAGTTCTCGAGGGTGCTGCGATTGTGGTCGTTCTCTTTTAACTGGGGAAAGTTTAAATGTTAAATTTTACGTTGTATTTTGCTAATACAACAACATATGTTGTATTAGCAAAATTCCATTAAAAATTTTTTAATTTTTATGCTCAGACCCTGTATTTTAGAGTGTTTTTCTACGAGAGCAACCACATAGTTGTGGCTGTAATAATTATTTAAGGGGGTAAGGGTTTACACTTTTGAAAAATCAATTTTTTTTTCGCTTATCTTATTGTCAAACATTTCTAGAATATATTCTCAAACTTTCAAGTCGATCGGAGCAAAACTCTTGAAGTTATGGTCTATAGTTAGTCCCTGTCCTTTAGTGCAGGTATACAGCTTATTCTCTTTTATTGTTCTGGTCTCAAAATTACTTTTTCAAAGTCCGTGTTCACTGTCATTGAAAAACTACTAAGCCATCATTTGAAACTTAGTGCACATTTTCTACATATAAAATACCTCCCCCCCAACGTTTAGTAAAATTACATTAATTAGGTTGTTTTCTACATTAAGGGGGTTTCCCACGCACAAAATGGCGGCATTTTTCGTGGAAAATAGCAGTTTACACTTTAGATGGCCACCAAAACTTTGTAAATAAAAAAAGTAATCGCAGAACGTTGGGGGGAGGATTTGATAATACTTTGACTATATTTAAATGGTTTTTGATTTCAGATAATTTCCGACCGAGGTACAGTGAACACTGCAAATTTTATTTTTTCAAACACGTTCTGGGGCAAGCTCTGTCATCGGCTTGTTTTTTAATATTTCTGCATGAAAAAATTACAGAATATTATTAAAAGTATGCTTAATAATGTACAAAAGGTTAAAATAAATTTGATCAATCCATACTTTAAAAAAAAATTCATAAAAAGTGTTTTTTACGCTGAAACCCTTACCCCCCTTAAACATAAAACTTTTTACGCATAACGAAAATTTCAATATTTCTTAATTTACTTCACCCAAAATTAAAAAACAAAGTATCTAAATTGAAAGAAAACGTCAAATTACAAAGTTATCTAAAATTGTCTGCATCTTCTTCCTTTACTATGTCAAGATATACCATGAAACAAATGTGTATACTGGTCTTCCTTAAACTTTAA
Organism: Melieria omissa; assembly: GCA_963971225.1. Classification (NCBI taxonomy): domain Eukaryota; kingdom Metazoa; phylum Arthropoda; class Insecta; order Diptera; family Ulidiidae; genus Melieria; species Melieria omissa. Next base: position 87,221,391 of record OZ020268.1, read on the forward strand.
TATACCGTTGATTAATTTCGTATTTTTCCTAAAACTTCAAACTTTTCTAAGGACCAACAAAAAATGTATTCTTGGAACCAGGGTTGAGATCTCCACAAAGTAGCATGTTGCCATATGGCAACAAAATATCGAAAGGGTTAACTTAAACTAAAACTAGCGTTTCAGACCAGAAATTATATACTAAGCCTTCTATTACTGGACGGACACCGGAACACATGTTAGGAGTACTTGCCAGTTCAAATGAGTGATGTCCTTCTTTTCTAGCCAAAATTATTGTCTCAGGTATGGCCATCTGCTGCAAAACACATCACACAATGGAGAATTATTTGGTCCGGAGTTTGCTCTTCTTTCGAAAAAGATCGACCATGTTTACTTCGCTTCATGAGCTCGGACCATGGATAATCATTTACGTGAGTTGATTCACCATTCATCTGTGGATTCGTAAAAAAAAGATTTTATCTACTTCTCCGTGGTACCCAAAAGCAGGTGCGTTCAAATGGATGGAAAAGAATACTAGGGAAATTTGGGTACCAAATTAGCCGAAACCGGTTGAAATATTCTGCTTTTTCTTCTTCATATTTGTATGCTCAAACTGCACCGCACTTACACTTACAAAATCAGACAAAATTTAATATTTACAAAATCTCCTTTTCGTAGCATAATAATAACAGCAAGGACTGACTGGAGCAGCAGCTGTTAACTCTTAGATGAAACTGTTAATGAATACTTAATTGAGCTGGTTAAAGGAAATTTACAAAATTCAAACAACACTTTCAAGCAACACATATATTCGGAAATCTGAAATACTTCCAACACTGTAAGGGGGAAGGGGGTTCAAACCTCCCCCACATACAAAAATTGTAAATGTAAAATATGGTTTCAAATAGAATTGAGCTCAAAAGTTGTACCCCCTACGCCTCAAAAATGAAACCGTATGGGCGCCACTGCATGTACGAATGCAGCGGCTACATAACCGCTGCATGTGAGTCGCATCGCAACAAGCGACGAGGTCGCCACGCTCGCTAACCGCAAATTCTATAAAAAGCAAAGTCATGCGCCACGCTTTGAAGTGTGATTTTTCAAAATCGATTCAACTTTACGGCTGCAGTAGTAACCGCTCGTGCTGTTGATTTTCCTGTTGGATGGAGTGGCACAATTGCGGCATTAGTACAGAAGCGCACAAGAGCGGCCAATAAAACATTTGCCAACTGCGCGAACTTTCGGGGGCGGACGCGTGTGCAGCTAAGCACGCGACAAATGGCGTACGCGTGTGCGCCCTCTGACGTGCGAACGCGTCTGTGCGTTGAGTGGTGGGCGGTGGGGCCAGGCCTTGATCCACTTCTGAAGCCCTCAAACAACTTGGAGAAATTGTGAAAAATGTCTGCTGTAGCCGCTGGTCGCGTTACCAATAACGAATATTTATACTTATATTGAAAAAGTGGCCGCTGCTCTCAAAGCGTCAGTGAGTGAACGAAGCTCCGAAGTATTATACAATATTTATGCAATAAAATTGCCACGTGCCAACCGCGCACCAGCTGGCCTTAACGTGTTAAGGTGAGCAGCACTTCTGAGCAGCGCTAAAAGCACACTTACTACATGTCTGTACTTTATCTATCACAGTGTGTGTGTGTGTGCGTGTTGCGCCTTTCCGTAATATACATTTTTAATTTAGGAATTCATCAGTACCCCAAACGCAATTTTTGCGGCAACTGCTGTATGGAATGCAGCCAGCGCGATTTCCTCAATCTCTCGATCAAAGGTCAATGACTTCGCTGCGCTCGGCCGGCGTCCATTCACCCCCCAAAATGCCGTTTAAAATTGCACGAACATAATTTTCTCTTGATTTATGTGCACTTCAGACATCCAGCAGCACGCGCGATAATCCATAAGTCGGAAAGGCAGCGGACATATGGCGTACGCAAAGTACACACTAATTTACACACATTATCTGCAGCTCCCTGCTGCCAACAAGCGCTATCAGCGCCATTAGGATTAAGTGGCGAGTGCTCTGTGGGCGCGTTCCCCCATAGACGCATTTTTGGTCGAGTCCTGACTGAGTCCTGCATGCAGCTAACGGTTCCCATTAATTGCGCGCTTTCATTGTGTGTGTGTGTCACCCAGTTGGTGTGCGTCGATAATTACGCCGCTGCATCGCTTTGAAAAATGTCCGCATCTCTATTTGACAGGCACGAGAAGCTAAACGCTAAGATGGAAATGGAAAATTATAACATGTTGTTTATAGCGAGAGTGGTTCATATGTTGTGGGAGAATATTATTAAATATACTTTTTCATACAAGTATGTGTGCGCATAATGCGCAAAGTCAATCAGCCACCTCCCACTTTTCAGACAAGGAATCAATGCTTAAATTGATTTACATTCAAATCTTTAATATCTAAATATTATATCAGGAAATTGCCACCTTGACTCTTCTTAAGAAATTGTATTCTGTTGGTCCGATTTTGCACAACTTTTTCAAGCATTTATGGCTGTAAAGTGTCTCTGTTAAATCATGTAAAGTGCTACCAGGAACAGTTAATATGTAGGTATACCAATGACATAACAAAGCCCCACAAGAAATAATGAAGTGTTTAATCACGAGTCTCTGAAGACCAGCTTTTGTGTTCAATAAGGCGATAGATTCACGTTATGTAAGAGAAGTACGAGTATTCCATATTCCGTCTAAATCGATGTTTTTAAATATTTTCAAACAAAAGCTATTTGATTGTAAAATTTATTGATTGATTAAAACCCAACCTTAAGCTTCACTAAGGGAGATATATGGTCCGATGATAAAGCCAGCTTTCAAACTATACGAAATACTTAGTATTTTTTACAGGCTGACAAATCTATTGTAATAAGAATTTGTAACAATAGAACAAAAGACCAAAATACATTTTAAAATTTTTAAGGCTTTGTTGATAAAACGTTAAACTATGTTGAATGATAAAGTTAGTATCTAACATGAGATCAAATATATGCCGTCAATATCCCTTTCGACCCCGAATTTTACCCTGTTTCTTGATATTACTTTTTGGTATTTAACAAAATCATGAAACATTTGCCTAAGAAGTGTGCACACGACATTTGAAGTCGCCAGGTCTCTTTGTTAGATTTCTAGAGCGAGTTTACTTTTAAAAAATTTTAGCTTGAAACGGGTTAAATAAATTTTGTATCAATTATTTTTAGTTACAGGAAAATTATTCGATATTTATGGAAAAATATAAAATTATAACTTTTTAATTTTATTTAACCATAATTAAAAAAACAGGATTTTGATCGAACGCGCCCAATTCGTACATCGTAGATTCGTAATTTTGCTATAAATGACAAATAGGTGAAGTTGCTTTCAGGAAACTTTGGGGTCGGAAGGGATATCTATCAAATATCCTTTTTATAGAAATCGGCCAAATTGGGATACAATTTTCCTACTACAAATAGTATTTTCCTAGCAGTTTTTGTTTGTAAAAAAATAAACCTAGTATTTTCTTTCTTGATAAAATTTTGCATATCTAAAGTGCAATGAATGAAAACCATAATTAATTACTTTTGTAACTAAAGAATAATAATTTGCATTATGCTCGTATAAACAAATTTCTTTACCGAGGCGCTTCAGTTTGGCAATTTCGTTGTTAACATACAATAAGAACTTGTTCCCCGCTAATTTGTTATACGAATAACTTGATCATTGTTTGTTTCCTATTTCTATCTTTTTATTGCGGAATATAGTACAAACATCTGAGTCGTTCGGTTAGTATTTTTCTTGGTGCCACTATTTTCACCAATACATACTCGTATGTGCTTTTGTATGGAGAAAATGTATTGAATGTATGGAGAAAAACGCGGACTCTATACATTTTTTAGCCAATAGCTTTGATATAATGTTCAACCAAAGAAAATACAAAATATATCATTTCTGAATTAGAAGAACATCGAAACAATTTCAATAAACGTTAATCTCTTCAGTAGGACTCATTTACTCTGATTTTTGTAGTAAACGTTAACCAATAAACTCTCTACAGATCACGGGTCAGCTGCCTCGGATCCGCGTCGTTCCCTTCCTTGGAAAGAGTCGCGGAACAAAAAAGCAGCGACTTACTTAGATTTGGCAAAACGTTTTTGACTAACTACATACAGGTCTGAAGCTCCAGAACCTTTCTGGTACCACTATGGACCAACATGGTCTATGTGAGACCCCCCCGAGGGTCAGCCAGCCTAACCTACCTACCTAACCAATAAACTGTGACACATGGTTCATATTTCGTCTGATTTATTTTAGAAGAAATGTCTCTCTTTCCTTTACTGTTCCTTTTATTGCTTTATTTCAATGGTTGAAAGTCCAAACATGTAAGCTAGAAAATCTTACTTCTGAAGTGGACTTTTGGGCCGACCACAAGAATACAGAAATGCAGAGGACAAACCAATCGGTTAGAGTGATTAAATGTATAAATGTAATGACGCCTTTAATTTGGCCCTAAACCAAGAATTTTATTTGAATTTAATTTTTTATTTTATTTTACATAAATATGTAGTAAAATAGGTTACTTTATACGTGTTTCCATAGTTTATATGATATAATATACCACGTTGCCGAATATTTGTGATTATGTTTACGGTTGGCTGCCACTCAAACGCCAACCGGGCGTCGTTAACCCTTGCCGCATAATGGCCAAACCTGCTGAGAGACATATGGCTGCCAGTTTTTAACACATTACCCGCAGTTGGTATTTGGGCGTTATGACATTTCATGCGATGACATGCGATACACACATATTACATACATATATACGAATGTGTGCATTGCTACAGTAATCGCTGCATACGAACACCTCGGCTAGCAACAATTGAATTGGCATACAATTGGTTGTGACATGTGTGTTTATGCGTTGGATAGCAAATTAGAAGATTGTAGGTTTGAACACCGATTCGCTCGTTTTGAAATGGATGAAATTGCAGACACAACCCGTATTGTTGAAAGAAGATTCGTCCCAATGTCCTTTGAGGCTGTCGTTTCAGTTATATTGCGCATATTTGATAATTGTGAAGATTCAATGTACATAGCGCACACCCACTTCAAAAGTGACACAACTCAAAATTTGTAATTTTTCAGAAAACGCAAAAAACTTTTTTGAACTGAATAAACATTTTATTTTAAATAACGCATAGACCATTTAGTAGAAAATCCTTGCATATTACGATTTAAGATAAGTCACAAAAATTTTGTTTAATTATACACTAGAAAATCAAAATTTTTGAGTTATGACTTTATTAATGATTTTTTAATTCAATAATTACCGAATTATTTCAAGTAATGTCAGTTTTGCTAAATTTAAAAATTATTAAAAAAGACAGTTAAAAAGTTAAAAGGAAAATTTAGAAAATTCGAAATTAATTTATTTATTCGAAAATATAAACTAAAATTATCACAGCTTTACTTACAATTAACTTCAACAAAAATTTAATTTATAAAATTTATTTTATTACACTGTGCGACAGCATTTTTCACACTGGAAAAAATCCATGTGGGCGTGAAACTAGAGACCAAACATAGTAATACTGCGTATTCAGTTTTTCAATTCTACATCCTTTGTCCTTTTAAAAGGACTTCAAAATTTTGAAGGGAATAAAAAATAAAAAAAATATAAAAAATACTTAGCCTCGTTAAAATATGGCGATATGTATATCAAATGAAAGAGGAAAAGCTCAAGAATTTAAATAAAATTGATTTTTTATCTATTTGTAAAAAAAGGACATGAAAAAGGTCGTTTGGAAATTTTAATCCTTTATATCCTTTAAAATTTATAACGAATTTTCTTGAAAAGTAAGTATGTTAGAACCCAAAATCTCTTTGATCACGTGTCAAAATTTCATTACTCTAATTTTATTTGTTCGAAAGTTATTAAAAAAAAGGTGGGAGCTGCAAGTCTAATGCAGTACAAATATTCCAATTTATTTGCGTATCAGTATTTTAAATAATAAAAAAGATACAAAATCAAAGAAGCGAGAATAATGAAATTTTGACACGTAATCAAGGAGATTTTGGGTTTAAACATACCTACTTTTTAAGAAAATTCGTTATAAATTTTCAAGGATATAAAGGATTAAAATTTTCAAAGGACCTTTTTCATGTCCTTTTTTACAAATAGATAAAAAATAAATTTTATTTAAATTCTTGAGCTTTTCCTCTTTCATTTGATATACATATCGCCATATTTTAACGAGGCTAAGTATTTTTTATATTTTTTTTATTTTTTATTCCCTTCAAAATTTTGAAGTCCTTTTAAAAGGACAAAGGATGTAGAAATGAAAAACTGAGTACGCAGTACTACTATGTTTGGTCTCTAGTTTCACGCCCATATGGATTTTTTCCAGTGTGAAAAAATTGTTTCCTTTTTGTCGCACAGTGTTATTATTAAAAGCACAAAGTTGTGTTTGCACTTTTATCTGGGGCCCACTGTAGACAGTTGTCAGCAATGTGACACAAAATATTTATTGACGTAAACAGTTGCGGAAATATACTGCATACATACATATATGTTGTAGGATATGGCCGCAATGGGGGAGATGCACTGTGGACTATCGCGGCGGAGATCTTGAATTGGTTTTTTATGAGAGCAGTGGGTGCGCTCTAGCGCGTCGTTGCGTGTTTATTTACCGCTTATTCACGCTGACCGCGCACCAACATCTGCCGAGCTGTGTGCAACCCGTTTTGGGCTTCAGTCGGTCCGTTTGGAACTGCTCAATTATCGGGAGCGCTGGCAACCACAATATTCAGTTGAACTGTCACCAATGGCACGCAATCGCTGGCAGCCGAGTCGAACGAATGGGGCCGCCATACTTGGCACCTGCTCGCAGTGATATCTGCTGAACAGGTACTTATCGGAGCAAACTCCATCGCTGCGAACGCTCTTCCGAATTTAAATAAATAATTCGTCTTCAGCCGAATCCAGATCATATTTCATCCGCACATACATCAAAGTGGCTGTCGCGTCCGCAGCGAAATGCAGATTGGAAGTCGTACCGACAAGGTTGCCGCCCCAAGTTTATGACAAACATTAACCATGTGAATTGCCTTTCGCAACTTATCTAACTGTTAAATCATGGAGCGCCACCGGCATACCAAGCAGGAGCATTTCGCGCACGTAGCGCCGTCGCCTAGGAAGCAGATTTTTCTTTTAAATTTGTTTATTGCGGCACTAAAACGGCGCGGCATCTGCCCGCCGCGCTGCTTGCGGTTGTTTCCCTTTGTTCTTGTCACTCAAGATGTAATTTAGCATTTCAGACAGAAGACAAATGTGCTGCGCTCGGCGCTGTCAACACTTTGGTGTGCAAAATATTCCGAGTCGAAAGATAAAACGCGCATCTGCGTCTCTCGTCCTCGTGTTCCGCATTCCGTATTCCGTATTCCTCGTGCACATCCGGCCTCGGCGGGCTGATTTAAATTGCTGCAGCGCACTCACGTCCCAAGTGCTCGCCAAGTGGCTGATTATTGCTGAGGTAGATAGATGAGCAGAGACGCCATGTATGGAACAGGGTTAATGCGTGCACACCTCGTCGAATCATTCACTTAGCATAAAAATCCTCTGCAGAAGACAATTTTTAATGCTCAATGTGAAATGTGAGGAACGAGTGTTGCAAAGTATTGCACGTGCACACTGTGGGCGTAATATGTATTTATTGTCGAGTAACCTGACATCTTTGGCCGGAATAGCAAAGTGAAAGGTTAAAACATTGTTGTTGTGCAAGTGTTTATTTTGACATGTCCTTCCATACGTCTGCCGACACATTTATCTGATCACAATTTCTCCGATATGAACAATGCTAATCGAGACAAATTACAGTTTCGCGTATTCCTATGCGACATTTCTGTGGCCGTAAGAAATAACAGCCAAAGTCGAGTTAAGACAAAATTGAGTTATTACCACCATTGCATTCGTCGTATTCAAATGTACTATTACACAAAAATTCTATGGCTTTTGCTCATAAAATGAATGTTTTACGCCCAAAAATCTAAAATTTTTCTAGTTAAGTCTAATGCAAATTCAAGTATTAAAAGTGCTCTCCTGAAAACTTCATAAAATCGACTTTGGCTGTTATTCCTTACGGCCACAAATTTGTGATTAAATGTGCAGCCGCTTTTAAGCTTAGACCGGTCGGATAAATCAGAAGACTATTATGCCTGAAGCCCAAACTCAGAGGTATCATAGGGGATCACAGAGGCTATATGTGCTGCCGGTTTTATTCGACGGAGCGTCTATATTTCTTGCAAATTTCTATAGAAAGTACTGTAGATTTCATTACAACGAATTACAATGCACGCTTCTAGTCCGGTGGGGAGAGTGATGAGACCATTGCCCTGTCTTGCGTGTTTTAGCAACAGGTTCGATGTATTTGGCTAATATCTAATATCTAAGACTAATATCTAGAATCTACTAAGATTTACTCACAGATCAGATGGATTGAGGGAATATTTAATAGAGACAGCAAAACATAATAGAACAAAAGGCCGGTTATCTGATGTGCCTCTTTGATCTCCGTTGGTTTCGAAAAAATACACTGCTTTGGAAGGCTTGATTTTAAGTTCACTTATCATAGAGCGAAAAGTGACTTATACAATTGTGACTTATACAACCACTTACTTGTCAAGTCCTAGACTTGTATAAAATTAAACATTTCAGAATTTTTCCAATTCAGTATCTGTATACTGTTGTTGTGTATATGCTCTTATGAATATTTGTTTTGATTGGCAAAGCAGACGTAGTTCGTATCGCTGGATTGCCTAAATTAGCCAAAATAAAACACACTGAAATTCTTTCATTTTCCACTTATCACTTGATCTATACTTCACTGATTCACTGATCACTTGACTTTCATTTCACTTTTCTTATATACACTGCATCGTTTTTTATTAAAACCAAACTGACTGGCTGACCTGTTAGACAAGTATAACCGGATGGTAAATCATTCTCGAAAACGAAGCAAAGTTACCATGCCCCCTAAAAGTAGTCGCGCATAGCGAAGTGCGTTATAACAAATCTATTTGGGAACGAATATTTTGTACAATGCTTATGAATCATTTTTACTGGATGCCGTTTTTGTATGGCAAATCTCTTGCAACGAGAAAGAAACTGGGAGAACTTGCAAGCTTCTACTGGCAAGATTATTGCCAGTAACTTCCAGTTAGTAAAAATAAAAACAAGAAAAATTATGATTAATTATTTACAACATTTAGAGGCAAATGAAACCAGTAAAGAAATTGTGCGTTCGTGAGACTCTCGGCGCATAACCGTCTTGCTCAACTTTACCTGCTGCAGCTGAAAGGGAAGAATCACATATTGAGCCCAACGAATCATTTGCCATTTGCATGTTTTAACTTAAGTGTTAAATCAGCCGTTTATATCTTTAATCCTCCTATTTCCCCCTTTTCTTTGTATTGCTAATACTTATAACAAGTCATACAAGAGTAAAAAACTTGCAAGTTTTTACAAATTTATCTTTGTTTACATCTTGGGGAGCTTCTGGGAGCTTTTTTGGGAACGTAATCTTGCTTTCTCTCCTGATTTTAGCTACTGGCAAATTTTACTGGGATAGTTCCCAAACAGACCTAATATTGATGATAAAACACACACAAATAATCTACTTTAAATACTTAAATCGCTTAAAATCCAATAGGATAAAATTCCATAGAGCAGGGATGAGCAACACACGGCCCGTTAACCCTTATGCAATATGGCATAGCCTCTTTTCAGTGCGTGTTTTAGGTCAACAATTTGTGGATACTATATTTTTATATTTTTGTATTTTTCTCTGAAGGTTTTTATACCAAATAATGAAAAAAAATGTTTGATTAGTGTACCAAGTAAATGTAGGGGTTCAGAAAGTGCGTAATCCTATCGAGCTGCGTATTTTACAAAAAGAGGTCACTTCGTACTTTTATTTATTCTATTACAAAAATCAATTTATTTTATAGGTTTATGTAAGTAATCTAGTAGGTATTTATTGCTTTAGTAAGTGTAAAAAAAGTTAGATCCCAAATAAAGTTCACTAAGGCTGTACGACTTTTTTTATTTCTTACTAAGCCATATGGCATGATGCCCAAAAACCATTCGAACAATATTTTAAAAAATTACTTTTGATTATTAATTATGTAGTCTTAAACAGTAATAAAATGGAAAAGAATGATTTTTAAAGTTACAAAGAAAAAAGAAGTACAGAAAGGGTTAAAAATGTTTATGCGGCCCGCCAAGAATTTCTAAAATTGAATTTATTTTATCGGTTTTGTTTTATTATAAATAAAATTTTGTAAATTATTAATATGTTTTACTTTATGTGTGGCCTGCCAACAATTTTTACAATTTAAATTGGCCCGTTGATTAAAAAGGTTGCTCACCCTTGCCATAGAGTAATAGTTTTAGCGTCGAAGCATGAAAAAGTCAGTCATACATAGTCGTACCTATCAGGTATGTTGCTGAATGATATCTGTTGAGTACTTAATCAATGCTCCCTGTCCCAAGATTGACTTCTGTGCTAATGAGCCATTGCTTTTCATAATTTACTTTACATTAATTTACAAAATACCTAAATAGACGTCCTTATTCACTTTTAGACCCACTGGAAAAAATTATATCATCGGAGGAAATATCCAGTTTTCATCGACCCTTCTCGAAAGAAGCAGCCAAGTGGACCGACTTCCCAGAGCAGTGAAAAAAATAGCTCACTATTTGGAACCCTGGACCGTGTGCAAAACCGTGCCATTAAGCTTAATAGGGACAGAAGGGCATCCTGCTCTATTGACTTCTTGTAACATCGTTGAGATGAGCCCTGATGCCACCACACCGAGTATTCCCCAGGGCTTCCTGTTCGAACACTGGCGCCCATGCACTTCACTTTGAAACGATGTTCCAGCGCACTGCGAACTACAGAGAACTTCGTTTCCGAGCAGTACTGCGCGATTGTGGAATGGCCTGCCTGCAGATATTTTTCCCAGCACCTAAGACAAAAGTCTAAAAGCTTCACCTAACACCCTTCTCCTGATCTCTTTATCCTTCCAGTACCAACGCAAAGCCTCGCATTAAAAGCGGTATCCCCTAGAACTTTTCACTCTGGTGGCGGCGAGAAATGGATTAAAAACCACACGATTACAAGCAACCCGAAAGCAGGCAATAAGATCTGAATTAATTTAAATTAATCATTAAATTAATCGCATTTGCACTGTGCGTTACTTACACACAACTACATAAAATTTAACAAAAATAACACTAGTTAATATTGAATTTATTACATGAGAACTAGTAGACATTGTAGAAACAATGACCCTTTTTGAGTGAATAAACTTTTACCTTTAGTTATTTAGAGTTTTTTAGAGGCGTTGCTAAAGCCAAAATCTTCTCGTAGGAAAGAAACATTAAAAAAGTTATGTAACAGTGAAGTGGATTGTCCAGCAGAAAAAGACGTTGTACAGTCAGAAATAGGTACAAAACCATTTTGTGGATCATTAAGAAGACACATTAAAAAATGTTTGCCGAAATGGGCGGCACAGAAATTTGTTGATTCATTGATTAGCAAAAAACCACACGTCAAGAAAAAGAGTTTCTGATGCCGAACAGAGGCGTACTACACAAACTGTCATTGTTAAATTGGGAGGATCTTGCATCCATATTAAGTACCGAACTGGGTACTGCGCACTTGTATACCATCTCAAGCATGTGGGAATATCCTTTAGGAATATAAGAAAATGTCCTTTTGTTAAATACTGCAATTAAAGTCTGAGTATATATTGCTGGCGTTTTTAAAGGTTAAATAGTTTTTAAGGCTCCCAAAAATTCGTTAACAGTGTTAATTAATATTTATATTTTATTTTATGCAAAATATATATACTTACACGTGCATATATGTGTGTAGATGATACTGTTACACAGATACGCATCATTGATACGCTTTCATACCGAAATGGATACATTTAGAGCCAACAAATGTTTTATGTAAACACAGATTTGCTACATTCTACGAACGTATTTACACATGTCCGCATGTGTGTGCACTATTTTCCTTTTTTTTTAATAAAACTTTAACTAAACTGTGTGCACGAATTGCAGCAAAAGCCCAACAATTTTTCCACTCATTGATTTTGCTGCACAGTTGGCAGGCTTTCAGAATTAATTCCAATGCCGGCAACAGATCGCTTTAATTGGTTTATGCGATTAAAACGAAAGCCTTATTTGTTCGCAATCCTTTTATTTAATGGTTTGGCACACAAACAGCAGCCCGGCTTGTTCGATTTGGCTATTTTGGCCAAGTGCCGCGTGTATTCTGCCATGTCACCGGCGTGTCATTAATTTAGTTTTGCGTTGACTTCCCTCACAATGTAGCAATGCTATACAAAAAATACATATGTACATAACTATGTGGAATTTAAACTTTCAGCCTGTGTGCGAAAGTTAAATTTTAGCAAATAATTTTTGTCTCTCTGTAAGACTATCCCGGTCCGTCGACCTCTTGGAACATTTTGTTTCTACAGTGAAGTTTGCATATTTCATATCAAAGCTGAGTTCTGCATAGAAAACGACAAACTATATATTTGCATAACATGGTCACAAAAACTTATTGAATACAGACATTAAATAGCTTAACGGAAGTGTTGGACATGCTCCTCGACCCAAATTGATAGTCATAGTACTCAAATTTGATATATTAATGTAAATATGTAATAATAATTTTTTATCTAAATTTTTGAATTTACATTTCACATTAGACTGCTTAAGTTTGACTTTAATTGTCACTTTTCTATGCGAGTGTGTATTATTATTTTTTTTTATTTTGAATTTTAGCAAAATTTTCAAATTTTTCTCTTGACGATGGATTGAAAGCTCTTTCGTTGACAACTTTTTTTAATAAGTCTTTGTTCACAGTCGAGCTCACGACTACCTTTTTATCCAACATAATAAATATATAAGTATCAGGTGTACAACTTTGCTTCCGCCGTTTTTTCCAAAATTATTAATTATTAATTAAGCTTTATTGCGAAAAAGTGCTTACAGATGTATTATTCAAAGTATTGTCCGTCGCTAGCGACAACTTTCTCCCATCTTTCCGGCAATTTTCGGATCCCGGCTCGAAAAAAGGAGTCCTCTTTTGACGCTATCCATGAAGCAATCCATTTTTCCAATTCTTCGAAGGATTGAAAATGCTGATCTGCCAGGCCGTGTGCCATCGAACGGAATAGGTGGAAGTCAGAAGGGGCGACATCTGGGGAATACGGCGGGTGGGGCAAGACTTCCCATTTCAGCGTGACAAACATACATATGACACACATATTAAGGCATTAAATGACACTTTTCCAACACATCGAAAAACCCAGAAATCAGCTGATAAAGCAGTCTGGGTCAGTAGGTATTTCCAATTTTGTGGTCGTTAAGACAAATTAGCTTTTTTTGCTCCTTAGCCTTGGAAACTGCCACCGCTATTGAATTTTTGACTTAAACTTTTCCAACTATTGTTTCATTTTCTTAGTTATGTTGTGCTGGGTTCAGTGTCAAAGGAAAACTTTGAGCAAGCACCAAAGCTACAAAATTCACATCACTCAAGTAATTTCGAATGCTCTTCGAACATTTGAAACGAATAAATCAAATAAATCAATTGAACGACGGAATCCAAAATTTGTAGTGCGTAATGGGGAGATTGAAATATTTGCATAGCCCACCATATCGCATGTACATATGTAAGGCTGTGTATACATATGTATGGATCTATGTATGTAGTAGTTACGCACATATTTAAAGCGTGCTTACTCACACAGCGGCAGTCGGGCGCACTCTAATGAGATCGTAAAAAGTTTACTCATTAAATTACTTGTTCCAGCTTTCGGGCGAGTGCAGAGAGGCGTGGGCAAAGGGGCGGCGATGTTGAAGTGTGGATGTGAGTTTTTCATTTCGCATGTTGCCCAACGAAATTTCGAGAGTTAAGTAAATAACTAAAATATCACTCATAAAGTTTAAACGGAAAAACACCGAAATTGCTTTTTTGCACCATTTCACAGTTGTCGGTTGTTGTTTTGCTTTTAGTTGTGTCGCTGAAAAGTCTTATTGCCACACTTTCGCACTCGGCGCTGCCGGCTGGCGCATAACTCCGCCAAGCAGCGAGCGGCAGCAAATTTTTCATCGCTGCCTCAAAGACAAACGCAATTAAGAAATAAACATTTATTTGCGAACCTTTTCATTTTTGGCGAACGACAAGCACAGCCAGCAGGACGCATATCAAAACAAAAGCTGAAAAAATGCCACCGAACGCAAAGGCAACGGGCAACAAAAAATGTTAGCATTATTAATCAATGTCCAATTTTTTCATGTATTTGGCAGTGCGACCATGAGTTTTGGCTCTTTTGCAGTGAAACGCACCGACTGCTCCTTGTCGCACCCTACACCCGGTGGCTGTTGCACTCACAACAAGCCTGGTTTTCGTGAAGTTCAGGAAAGCTGCTATAACGAATTTTCTGTTTTTCTTTCTGCTAACCCTTGCAACGCTTCTAATTTTCGTCCATCGTGCAGTACCTTTTACAAATTTTTCAAAACAATTGTATCATATAATTCTAGTTTTAAATACATAGCAACACACATATGTACATATGTATAAGTATGTGTACTTATACGTCCATGGTACATAGACGGGTGCATGGAAGATGCGTAGTTAATAACGGAGTCGGCACTACCGAGGATAGGTTTTCGTATTAGCCATTTTTATTGCTACATATTTTCATGGCGCTACGCCCGACTCGCCTGGGAGACGGACACATTCTCACTCATCAACATCAGCATTTGTGCTTTTTCCTTGCTGAAACTTTGGTAATTTTGTTTTTCTTGTCACGTTTAGCTGACCATAGTTGTCCTTGTTGGCGTTGCCGCTGCCGCTGGCGGGCCTGTTGCAATTGTTGTGCTCATTGCTCGCAGGCCCCCGAAACAACACGGCATCGGAATACGCTGAACGCCCGACCTAGCTTGACAGATTCGTCGGATTCTTGTAGGGGCAGCCGATTGGGCTGACTGGTTCCTTTGGTGCGGATGGCGAGCGCAGTTTCAATTAAATTTTGTTTTGCCGAAATCAGTGAAAAATAATCGAATTAATTAAACGCATAAGCAGCTGAAGCAACAAAGCGGACGCTCTGCTTGCAACGCAGTTGGTGGCACCTTCAGGTTCGATAAATTCTCAAGTTGGATTAATGGAAATCCAGACGACAAATGGCATTAGTATTGTGCGCTATAAAAACTGCGTCCCCGGCCTGTGCTAGTTCCAGTAAAACGCTTAACGGCCTTCGAGCTTTTATGCCTCTGTCAAGTTTGTCCTTTTTAGGCAACTTAACTAATGCGGCAAGTGCTGGCACATTTTTTTGCCAGCAGGTGTCTCCTTTTACCAAAATTACCAAACGAAACTTCAACAAACGTATGTATGAATGTAGATGTTTATGTATGTACAAACAAACAAGTTGTTAATTTTTTTTGTTATTTTTTTATGGCATTTAATGTGGGAAAATCCAGTCAAATAGCCGTCGCGACTTTGCTGAACTTGATTGATGGCGTTTGTTACACCGTGCGACAACAAATTTTACAGAGATGTAATAAATTTCTTATATCTTAAACTAATAAAGTTAGAAGGACGAAAATCCAGGATGTAGTAGTGTACATATTAGTCCTTAAGATATATTTTTTTCAAAAAAAACTATTGGAAATTTCCAAAGATATTCAAGGATAAAGTTTTTAAAGGACATTTTTAATACCTCTTCGTCGTTTTGCAAGAAAAAATTAAATTTTTTAAGATTCTAAGGATTTTTCTCTTTCATTTGATATCCATATTGTTATTCTACAATGTGTTCAATTTCTGAAATAATTTCTTGAAATAAACATGTCCTTGAAATTTTAAAGTCCTTTAAAACAAAATCCTGACGTCAAAGAGAAAAACTAAAATCGCAGTTTTACTACATTTGGCCCCTAGTTTCGCGAGTATATAGATTTTTTCGTGTGTTTTGAAATTTTTTGAATTATGTCACACGGTGTTATGATAACTTTGAGGGCGTCAATTGTAAGATGGTCACTAGACAATAGCCACGATATGACTATAAGCTATCTTAAATTGCTCATACAGAACGTCCATCGTTGCATGTGTTGTAAAACACGTAGCACCGTCTTGTTGGAATGTTTTTGGTATTCATTTCAACCAGTTTAGGCCACAAGAAGCTGTTTATCATCGCAAGACCAAAATCAGCACCACACAGTGTGGGATGCACTTGGTGGCTGTGTATCTCATGCCGATTGGTATCGCTCCCAATCAGATAATTCTGCTTGTCTGATAGCTAAAAATCATAAAAATTAGGTATTAAATTGTAATGATTTGCGTATTCGTTGTTCAACGCTGTAACTTGACAAATATCACTTTTACAAGATGACTGCTATAGACTAACAAACTCCGAGCATCCCTATTGAAAAATGCTGGTTTTTCCACAAACCGGTCCCAGCATGAACAGTATTTTGCTCGGAGAATTTAAAGGTAACTTAAGTTGGCACATGCATGTGTGTTCACAGTGCCGTATTTGCACATGCGTAATCGTTGAGCCAAATGAAAGTTCCGCATGTGATTTTTCAATGCAACCATATTGGACAACCATTTTGCAATCCCTCAAAGTGAGTGCGAGAGTAGAATGAAATTTCTCGAGAAATTCTTGCACACTTTACCGCAGAAGGATGGCCGTGTTGCAACTTATTCCACCCCATCCCTCGTCACCACACCTCACGCGGATAGTTCGCTCTTATCCGACGGCCAGCTGCCAGCCCAACCGCTGCAACTACGACAGACGGCTCTCCTTGATGGCGTTCCTTGCTTGTTTTATTTATAACAGCTCCATCCATTGGCATCCTCATAAAAGAGGTATTTTATGCCAAAGTGAAAAAGGCGTTTCCGCATAATAAATGGACAATTTAGGAGGTAGACCCCTCGAGCGTAAAACACCCCACACCCCACGCTGCCACTGCTCGCACACGCCCGCACACGGACACAGCTGCACGGCGGTACCGCACGGCGGGCCGGACGACGACTGGCAACGCGCAACGGGCAACTGGGGCTGTGCGGTGTGCACTTTCGTGTAGCATCTACTGTTTCGAAATTGTTTGGTAAATTGTATATAAATGGTGTTTGGCGTGGAGCGCCGAAGGTGGGAACGTGGCGGCGAAATAAAGTGCTGCGCCATAAAGCTCCTTTGCTGGCTGCGTACATGTGTATGCGTATGTCTTAAGGACATTTTAATTTTTGATCCCGTAAATTTTAAAAGAGATAATTTTCTCAAGTTTCAGCCAAAGAAGCTCCACCATAAGTACTAGTGCACCCGAGGGTTTGCAAAGTTACGAAGACACTTGCGGACTTTTCGCTCCAAGTTCTTCGGCAAAGATTTTTACTGCGTTTGCATTCATGGAAATATGCTGGTTGGTGCCATAGTTATTAAAGTATGATGGCAAAATAATGTGATTTATTTCGCTGCATGTGCACAGACGAACGATAGCGCCGGGCAGGGAAACGTGTAATTAATCAACGTATGACAAAGCATCACAACGCCGAATAATACAGACCCCACGCGTAAATTTGACACCCAGTCATAACTCCGCCTTCATTGGACATCCACAACCCGAACAGGAAGATGTAGCAAGTCGTTGGTATGATGTGGTATTCCCGACAGCTGCGATTTTGCAAACAGCTCAGCAGACGAGAGCAAGCTTTCAGTTGCATGGAATGCAGACCATTTTCATTTCCATTCTGGCCAACAACCAGAAATAGCTAAAGTAGTATTAAAAGATAGCTGCACTGTGATATTTATATCAAATGCTTTTGTAACGAAATGTCTGCCAAATAACTTCGTTACGTTGTTATTTACTGCTGACGAATGTCACAAATGTTTAAAAAATGTTCCTTCTTCATGACTAAAAAACAATAACATTAGAAATGAATACTGATTTTTAAATTGTCTTTAGTTTGTATCAGTGGCGGCTTCAGAAAAATATTTTGGAGGGGGTTTCACAAAGTAATTCTTTAATATTCATAAAATATCAAAATATTCCTTTTAATTTGTATGTAGTTTTAAAGCCGACCATATTATGTCGGGAGGTTTCAACCCCCAAACCCCCCTGAATCCGACACTGGTTTATATTAAGTAACTGCGCATTTCAAGCTCTCCTTGCAAGAAGAGATTCCTTCAACAACATTTTTTACATCATCACTTCGTATTCAATACTTCAATATCTATCTGAATCAAATTTTGTGTATGGTTTTGCAGATGTTGCAAAATCACGGTCTCGGTGATAGCGATAGCAATAGTCTCCACTTAGGTACTGTGATTTAAATCTTACGCAAAATGCTATGGTTGCAATTAAAATTTTTCCCTCTCTTTATTTCTAAAACATTGACGGTTTTAGAAATAAGGAGAGGGACTTTTCAGTTTACGAGAACAGTTTGAGAACTCAGTGTTTTTTAATTTTCCGCATAATTACTTTAAATGCAACCCTGCTACTGGCAACTACCATCCCTTAGTAGCCTACATTGCGCCATTTACTTTGTGTTCGACGGTCATTAAAAGCAGACAGCTTTGTGAATTTTGATTGGGAAAAAGTTAATTAGGCGTGCTGATAAATTTTGATTTTTTGCGTAAAACAATTTGGAAAAACCATGGACTAAATGTATCGAACTAAAAAGAAACTATGTTCATAAACATTCATAAATAAATAAAATCCTTTTTTGCCGAAACAAATTTTTTTATTCGAAAAGACACTGACTTATCAAAATACCCTCGTTCGCTACAGTGTACGCCGATCCTATTCCGCTCACTCTTGTGCTTACCAGCGATGGTCCCATCACCTACCCTGACAGAGCGTCATAAACTTTAGCTAAAATTTCTTAAACTTTAGCTATTGTTATCATTAAGTAATAATGATAAAAGTGGATCAAAGCCAAAATGGAACTAGCCACTCAAAATGATATGGATACAAAATATTGACATATGAAAATTATTTGTTGATTTAAAATAAACAATTAATAAGAAAACTTTGAATCAGCAAAAACAGAAATATTTTTTTCTTTTTTTATTCATTTAAAAAATCCAAATTTAGTTATACGTGAACAATAAAACAATGTTGAAGGCAAGATTCATTTAATAGTTGGAATAAATTTTAGTTGACTAACAGCTTTTATACATTTATGCATTGATTCCACCAATTTTGGACTATAAGAAATGTCCATTTTGCCCACTCTTCGATTATGGCTGCCTATAGTAAATTTTTAAAAGAAATTATGTGGGATTGAGCTTTTTTTCTATATACTTAGCTTTACACATGCTGAATGATATTCAAATCAATTTTATGCAAGAATAGTTAATATAAAGTAACAAATTTAATGTTTTTGAATGTTTACTTTCATTTGTAAATACATTTGAGGCAAACGCAAATGGATTTTCGAAAGCTACAAATTTGCCTAAAAGAAGAACATTCAATATAATCGTATGTGTAATTTTCGAAAGGAATTACATTATTTCCATACATTATTCTAAATCATGATCATCATTAATTCTAACTCAAAAGAATATTCAGAGAGCATCTCCATATCGTCGTACTCCATTGAACTCCAAAAGTTAAATAAAAACCCATTAAACAAACATAGGTTCATTCATAAATCAAAAGTGGATCAAATATCAATGGTCATTAACTCGTTTTAATGGGTTTTTATTGAACTTTAAGAGTTCAATGGAGTACTACGATATGAAGATGCTCTCTGAATATTCTTTTAAGTTAGAAGCTAATGATGATCAGTTCTCATTTTTTTTTAACGCTCCATTTCTTTTTCGTTTATATTTCTGTTTAGTTGATGGGCAATCCAAGTCTCGGCTGCATTTAAATTTTTGTTCTTTTCTTATCATGCATTAAAAATATCTTCATTTTTGAGGTTAACTGATTCTGAAAACACATTGAAAATTTACAAATATTCACAAAAATTTGAATTGCCACGTGAAAGTACACATTATCACCTTTCATCTGATAGATTGTTTATTCAAATTGGCCCAGAATGAAGCTATGTTTTACTTGCAATATTTAATAAATGTTTTTTAAGATACGCAAAGTATTATTAATTGTATGTATAAACATTTTTTTGCTTTGAACGAACAAAAAAATTGATTTTATGCCAAAAATAGCGGTCCCCTGGCCCATAGTGCATCGGCTCAAAGCATAATGAGTACGATGTGCGAATCTGTGCTGCTGTACAACTGTTGAAAAGTGTTGGAAACAAAACTTTGTCCTCTGATTTGAATGACATTAAGCATGTGTAAAGTTATTGAGACGAAAAATTTAAAATCCACACGATTTATTTAATAAATGAAAAAACTAAATTCAAGGCTTTCCACTGTCCCAAATTGGTGAAATCAATGTTTAAACGATTTAGATTTGTGTTTGAGCCAAATACTCTTCCAACTAAAGGTAACTATATTAGTTTTAACTTCAACATTTTTTTCACATTGTCTCGTTCCACGTGTAACAATCAGCCATGTTCCAGAATCCGAATCGGAATCGGATTCAAATCGAAATGAAATCCGCCCTACAAGGAATGCCTAACGGAAACTCCAGAAAAAAGTTCAAAATTTGTTTAAAAACTAACACATGCATAAAAATTTCCCAAATCTCACTAACACATACAAATCTGCATTTCACATTTTGGGATTTTATTTAGTAAGTGCGAATGAAACGTTATATTCGCATTAGTACGCTCCAAATTCTCTGTATGAAAGAGTGAGATGGCGCTATAAACGTAACGCGTCACCTGATTTCATGCACAAAACATTGTTGTGCTACGAGTCAGACGAAGAAGGCGTCCGCTGGCGAAATTTGTTTTGGAGGAACGTGTTTTAATTGGTAAAATTCTTTATTTTATTAAAAAATAACATTACATTTAATTATTATTTAATTATTGTTTTATATAGATGTTCCGAAGTTGTGGAAATTGCTCATTCAAGCAAAGAACCCTGGAGGCTGAAACCATAGGCGCCGCGCCGGAAGAAATATTGTTTATATTTGTATTGTTTGTGTTGTGATTTTGTGTTTTCTCGCCTTTTCTGTTTGTATTTATGTATTTTTATAAAAACCAAATACATCTGTATTAAACTAATCGTGCAAATAGTCTTAATGTATATTTACGTTATGACTATCAGTTACGTCTAACCGACAAACCGGTCAGACCTATCTGGTAGATATACCGAATCGTACGTTATGTCTACCAGATAGGTCTGACCGGTTTGTCGGTTACATGTAACTGATTTATACGGTAGACATACCGAATCGTACGTTATGGCTACCAGATAGGTCTGACCGGTTTGTCAGATAGACGTAACTGATTGTTACATGCGAGACTCCATGTGAGTAAGCGAGACAGCTGTACGTTTGCCAAGATTTCGGAGTGCGTGCGTTAGAAGGTGATATCAAATCACACGTACACGAAATCAAGTCACACGTCAGATTTTTCACACGGCTAGAACAAATCTGACTAGAATTATAACCGATATGTTGGTTACGTATACCGTTATATAACTAGCCATATGACCCGTAGTCTCCTTGTAGGGCGGTTCCGATTTGTAGAGGTGTTGTGCAACCCGAACGGAATTGTCACATTCGAAGTTTATTTCGAATCCGATTGTTAACAAATTAAACAAACCTTCAATCAGCTATTTGCTTGAAATGTTCAAATCAAAAATGATATATGATTTTTGATAATTATTTTGATGATATTTTTGCTGATTTTAGTGTTTTTATCAAATGTTACTCTTAAATAAAAAAAATATTTTGGTATATAAGACTTAGTATTTTTGTTTTATTTCATATTCCACTGTATAGCTGTAACGCCAATAGAAGTAACTGAAACAGGCTAGTGACCGTTAACCAGTTCCAATGTCCAGCTATGTGAATTTATTTAGTATTTGTAGTATATTTTGTATCTATCATTCGAAACTTTGACATTCGAAGCTTGTCACTTAAAATTAAGAAAACCTGTTAAAACTGCAACGGTATGGCTTGTGTTATACAGGATTATAGACTATGTGGTGTAGACTTGATCAAAATGAAATTGCCTACTTCTAGTCTAAGTGGCTATCTCAATATCTGTCACAAGACCATTCGACGATTCGTTTAATCTTCACTCTGTGCATGGGGTACATCATTCCCCACTGCGACAATTTGTGAACGATATATAATTATTTCCCTAAACACTGTTTATTTTACTCGTACGTTATTCAAGTTGTACTGGTATATTAAGTGAGGATTTCAAATCCCCATGCACGGTTTGTAAGAACCACGGCTTAAATAACCACAGAGTGAAGCTTAAGTGGCTGTGAATGCTTTTATATGAGCCTGCTTGCTGAACTTCCACTGACACAATATTAGGGATACATAGTACTAAGTACCCAGATGAGCATCAATTATTTCCGATTCCGTACAGTTTTTAATATCTCAGATGTCATCTTAGTACTTCTTGACTCGACCGCCGCCATATTTTGGCCCTCTCCTCATTTTCGCTGCAATTCGTGTACTTGAAATTTGAGTAATTAAAGAAGTTGAACCACTGCCAGCGGAGTTGCACACGTGCCCCAAATGGCTTTTTCAACAATAACTTTTGCAGGGATAGAATACGTGTCCACTCGCACTTCCCGACACAAGGAAAGTTCTACCATCCATGAAAGGGAAAGGTGATCCTTACTCACCTATGGGCCAAAGGCTTTAGGCACGCGTTCGTAATGACGCGGTTTACTTTTCGATCTCCTTTGTTTTATTTATTGAGTACTTGTGTTATTTAT
The DNA here is from genome assembly GCA_963971225.1 of Melieria omissa. Classification (NCBI taxonomy): domain Eukaryota; kingdom Metazoa; phylum Arthropoda; class Insecta; order Diptera; family Ulidiidae; genus Melieria; species Melieria omissa. The sequence continues at coordinate 87,244,248 of OZ020268.1, forward strand.
TCAATACAGGTTGTTTCGTGTGGCATTGCGGTTGAGAACAACACACTCACGTACTGACCGACGAGTGACCCCAAAACGAATGCGCTCGAGCGCATTTATTGCAAATATGCAGTCATAATTTAATAAATTAAACGCCGAGCATTTTAAAAACATGTGTAAGTACATATGAATGCAAGTATTCCTTTGTAAGAGTGCAAAGCGTATTACAGCCAGTCCAGAAGCCACAGGGAAAATACCTTATTTGCTTGACGTCGGGTGGGGCCGAGCTTTGTGTGGGCGGTATTTCGGTCACTGCGCGCCAGCAATTGAATTTTTGCAGGGCGAACTCAAAGGACACTGGCTTACTTGTGCGGCTTCCGTTGTACTCCGCGTCATTTTGTGCAGGTTCACAATGCCATCAGCGAGTCAGTCGATCCGTCTCACTGCTGAACACCCGACACAAACATGTCGCAAGGGTTAAAAAGCGCAACACTTCTGCCGAGTCCGTAATGCGACGTTGTCAAGGCAATTTTACAGTAATTAACAAATAAGAACACTTTAGTCGTTCATTTCGCTTCAAACAAACGGATTAATTTCGCTTCAATAAAGCCGACGCGTCGCCCGCATGTTGGTGCGAGCAGATGCACTCAAAGAAATGTATTTACGCTCATTTCGTAATTTAATTTCCAATATGCACTTTACTCATTGAAAGTATTTGGGGGGGGGGGAGGGCTGTTCTTCTACAGGGAAGAAAGTGCTCCAAGAAAGAGAGTGTCCGAAAAAAAGAAGGTCCACCTTTCAAATATGTTTAGATAACAGACAATAGACAATAACACTAAGCTTTCGAAATGTTTGGAACATTCGCTTCAAAATCGAATAATTCATTCGATGTCTGAATTAGAACAACTTTTATATATAGTTCCAAAGGCAGTTGCGCCGAGACGATTAGATTTTTGCTTTGTATTAAGCGATTTAGGTGGTTTAGTATCATCTACATACATATGTTGATTTTGCTACTTTTAAAACATTGAATTGGAAGTTTCGCAAGACTGGATGTGCGGAAAGGGTTAATGAATGGGAGTTATGTTAAATATTCAGGAAATAAATTTTGGATTTTTGGGGTTTAAACCCCCTTCGAAATATCTTTAAGTTAGTACAGAAATTCAATTTATTACCGTCGCATATATCGCACACGCACAACAAAAGTGACACAACTCAAAATTTTTGATTTTTCAGGAAAGGCAAAAAAACTGTTTTTGAGCTAAATAAACATTTTGTTTTTAAATAACGTATAGACCGTTCAGTAGAAAATCCTTCCAGATTATGCTTTATGATAAGTTGCAAGAATTTTTTTTTTATTTTACACTAGAAAATCCAAAATTTTGAGTTGCAACTGTTTTGATGATATTGTAATTCAAAAATTATCGAATTATTTCAAGTTATGCCACTTTTTCTGAATTTAATAATTATAAATGACAGTTGAAAAGATGAAAGAAAAATTTTGAAAATTCATAATTAATTCTAATAATTAAAAATATATACAAAAATTGTTAGAAGTTTGCTTAAAATCAACTTTAACAAGAATTTATTTCGGCCAAAGTGACACAATTTGAGTTAGGACTGTTTTGCATTGAGCTGCAGCGATCAAATAGCATCAAACTTCTCACATGAAGAGAGACCTAACTGTCCAACATCAATAGAATTGAAAAAAAATGATAAAGTTATGATGCAGTGAGTGAAAACACCAACTTTTCATTTATTACACCGTGCGAATAATTTTTTTATTCTTCCGAGCTCCATCCAAATCTTGATCTTGCCGTGAAACTAGAGATCATTTGTAGTATCCTGGCATAGTCTGTTTTGATTTTCTGGCCCAAAGTCCTACTTAAAGCACTTAAAAATTTCGAGGACATACACGTTTCAAATAATTTTTTAATTATTTGCGTTTGTGCCATAATAAAGATATGGGTTTCAAATGAGAGAGAAAATGACAAAATAACAAAATTTTCTATTTTGAACTTTCAAGACCAAAATATGTCCGGTAGGGAAAACATACATGTTTTGGATCTCAGTCTGTTGATTTATGCTTCAAAATTTTATTATATTTCAAAGTTCTCAAAGTTACACAAACCCTCCCTCCCCCCGAAACCAAATCCTGCGTGCGCCACTGCTCGTACCTTGCAACTTCATAACTGTAACATTTTTGCTGCATTTTCGGTTTCAATTAGAAAAATAACGCGTTCTGGAACTTCTCTAAGGACAACTCAAAGTAACGTCCGATGTGTGACAGGTTGCGCCAATTGAGGCAAAAAACGTCAGTTATCTTGGTCCCCGTGAATCACCGTCTGACCATTTTTGCTTCGGATGATTTGTGGCTTAATGATGCCGCCAGGCCGAAATCCACACCAACCAATCAATTTCTTCGAACGCAATGAAGATCCCTGACACTACTGTGTCTACTCTATTCTACACAAACACATATTTATTTTGTAGCTTCGAAGTGTTTGGTAAACTCGAACATTTTTTTTTTTTACTTTGGCCCATTTTTAAATGTTGCTCCATGGACGGACATATGTACATAGAAAACCCCTTTATTTTATTTAAAAAATTAAGGTGTTCTAATATGCTTTCAAACCAATTTGGCTCATATGGAAGTTGCCTGCACCTCAACGCACGCTTTTAATATGTAACATATGTATGTATTAGGCATCGCAATCCCGGGATCCCGGGATCCCGGACTTTTTCCAGTCCCGAAAATCCCGGGATTCAAATCTTTTAATCCCGGGATTTTCGGGATTACAAAAGATGCTTCAAAGTTCAAATGAAATAAATTTAAAAGCACAAAAACCCAATTCCTTATCTGAAGGAGGAGGGAGGGGATAGAGGGCGTCTTTTGCAAAAGGCTTATAATTATTTACTAAGCATTCAACCAGCAAGTGTTGAATCTGAAAGATGTTTTCTCTCAGCAGGGTTTATTTGCAATAAATTTCGCTCTAGATTAGAGGGCAAAATATTTAATGCCTTAGTATTTTTAAGATCTCAGTTTTTAGTTAATCACAACGCTTAACTTTTTTATCGAAATAATCGAAGTAAAACTAAAAGTACTAACAAATTAACTATGATATTTTATTTTTTTTTTTATCAAATATGCGTATATATGTACTTTATGATACATTTGATGCAAACCAATAAGTTATGTTTAAGTGTCATTTTTGGATAAAACAAAATGTTATCAAACTGAAGTTAAATGTCAAATGAAAAACTTTTAAGTTAAACAAAATGTTGTCAAGGATGACTATGTTTATTTATTTGATTTAAATTTAAACTGACAATTTTGAATGTAATTGACAACTGATTGTAAATGACAACTGGATTTTGGTGATGTGCCGCGCACAACCAACCACTTCGACGACTCAACACCGACTGCCTCCCTTTCCGCCTTACAATGTGATTAAATTCAAGATAAAAAATCTTAAAACTACCCCAAATGTGATTAAACTGTGTCCATTTTTATGGTAAATATATTATAAACAAGTATTTATGCAATTTGGTAAAATTGTTTTATTTAAAAAATTTGTTATTTGAATCCCGGGATTAAATCCCGGGATCCCGGGATTTGACTTTTCAATCCCGAAAATCCCGGGATCGCAAAATGGCAAAAAATTGCGATCCCTAGTATGTATGTATGTAACATACCTGTATCTCTAGTGCTTCGGCTGCCGGGCGCATTTGAGCAGACTGTAATGGTTTTTAATTTCACAAGTTTCACACTTCATTTGCTCGAATTATACACCAAACAGCAGCTGACGCTAAGCAGCACAGCAAGGTGAGCGCTTTAACTAAAATGCTTCAAGTGGAAAAGGGTTATTACTGAAGTTGTTATTTGAGCCTCATTTCTTCAAGATTTACGCAGCCAAATCCACTCTGATTCTGAGTCTGATTTAGAGGCCAAACTATGCCAAGCCTGATGAACATGTAGGAAATATTTCCACACATTCAAATCGCCTCAAAATTTATCTTCAATTGGTAAATAACTAATGCGAATTCAATCAATTTAAAGTGAAAGCATCATTAAGATTGTTTGGCAACTAATTAGCATTGGCTTTGCCGCAGTCGGGAATGTCATCATAGGATCTTTTCTGTATAGCTATGTTTGTGTATGTGTCGACCGTAGTCTTCCGTGTTGAATGTTGTCACAAGCGAATGAATGAAATTATTTTCAGCACATCACGAATGAAATATCCAATTTGGAAAATCACTTCACACATTCGCCTCGCTGCAACTACACATCTCGACTGCCATTCAAGCAAATCAGCTTATCAAAGTCCGCACTCGCTCCTCCGGCGCGCCCCCGGAAGCACAGCCTGCGCCACACAGCCACTCTGCAATTCATGGAAAAATTATGCCCCATTAATGGAGCGAACGCTTCCCTTTATGTCGCATATAAAATGTAAACTACTTAAGCGCGAAACATGTGCAATGTGCTCGGCGACAGCGACACTCGCTGCGGAAGCACCTCTACGGCCACACTCGGTGAGGGGAACGACAGCGCGCCCCGCTAGGGGCATGTCGACTGGAGTTGTCAGTCCCGCCGCCGCGTGTCTCATTATGTCACATGTGACACTGTTAATGATTATATTTGGATTCGTATTCGCGCCGCTCTGCGCTTGTCATCGCCCCGCCGCGGCATCTGTGCGGGTAGTCGGCAGCAATGGAACTTCTAATGTGGGTTTTAGTGGTTCTTGGCGAGGATTTGCTGCCGCTGCTGTTGCGGCGGCTGTCACAGTTGTTTTGCTTGCTACTTAGTTGCCGTCGCCATTGCATTATGACACATGCGGGTGAAGTTATGTGCACACAACCCTGCGTGTGTGAGTGTGTGAGTATGCATTAAAATGCTGTCTGGCTGACATGAAAATCTGGCAACAACTGTTTTGACTTAGATTCAAGCAAACGAATGCACGTACTTCTGCATGTCTGTATGTTTCGGCGAGTAATTATTTCAAAGTGCACAATACTGACTTAATATCCTAATTCAAGCTGCCAACCAAAGTACAAGTATGCATAAGCAGTGGCGCACACAGGATTTCATTTTGAGGGGAAAGGGCTTGCGTACAACTGTATCATTTGACCACTGATCGACATTATGAATAGAAATCTTGGTTCTGTAGTGTTCTGCACTGATGCACTTAACCAGTTTTATCTCTCCGCTGACCAAACTCGCTTGGACGTTCCCAGTAATAAAAGCAAGACTGGCCAATAAAGGACTGAAGGTGCCCTAACAGCCTGCTGGTTCAGGAAGCATTCTCAGAGTAGTTGACGGCGTTATTACTGAACACAGCATCAATGGCAGCTATGTAAGAAGATTTGGCTTGGGCAGTGGCGTATACAGGATTTCATTTTGGAGGAGGCGGTGGGTTTGCATACAAACTTTGAGCCGAATACCATTCGAAACCATATTTTGTACCAGCAATTTTTGAGTTTGGTTGGTTTGAACCCAAAACCCTCACCACTCCATCCCGGCCTGCATGCGCCAGTGGGTTTGAAGGAATCGTCAACAGCACTTACAACAGCCATACAGCCATTCGATTGTTGACAGGTTGGTTCAAGTCCTAGGAGAAAACAATTAATCCCGTCGTCCAAAAATGGTCGTTATAGGTTAAAGAGTGCGTTGTTCTTTTCACAGCCCTGCGCTTCTTTCTACCTTCCTACGAGGGCGGATCAATAAGTCCGTGACTTTTTGAATGAAACACAGGTTTTTAGATAAAAAGTTATTTTATTTTTCAACGTAGTCTCCTTTGAGATCTATACACTTAGCCCAACGTTTCTCCAGTTTTTTTATCCCTTCCGAAAAATATGATTTGTCGAGGTCTTCAAAATAGGCATTTGTTTGTGAGATGAGTTCGTCATTGGAGGCAAATCTCTTTCCGCCGAGCCATTTCTTCAAGTTTGGGAACAAGAAATAGTCACTTGGGGCTAGATCGGGTGAATAGGCGGGATGAGGGAGCAATGCGTAGCCCAATTCATGGATTTTTGCCATGGAAACTGCACATGTGTGCACCCGTGCACACGAAATTCACTTTTTTTCCATTTTCTTCTCAGTCAACGCGATAGTCTGATATTAACGGCTGTCAAATACAAACTAAATGTCGCAGCTTGTTCAATTTTTGACAAGAGTCAACTGACAGATGACTGTTGACGGGAGCAGTGTTGCCATTTCAATTAAGAGGCGGGAAATTCAAAAAGTCACGGACTTATTGACCCGCCCTCGTATATATTTATGAACCCATCTATACTTACAACTAATGAATCTATGTATTTATCCCAACTACAAATTCCACAAAAATGGTGTGCAAATTGCTTTTTATTCTGCTGACAGTTACAGTTGTCCGAGGTGTATTTTTTACACACGAGTTTTAAGTCATTAATAGCAAGTGAACTTTTTACCATTGTAATTTCTTAATTATCAAATGGTCTCCTTTCTTCTTACATCTGTTGGCCTGACAAACCAAATTGCCAATACTACGTTTAATAACTATGTCTATAAATACATATATATAATAAAAATGTCAAGTTCGGTTGATGCAGCCGACACTTGGGTTGCTGAATAAGGTGAACCACCGACGTTGACATCCCAATAACAATAAACGTTTATCGCGTTTTCCACATTTATGTAAATTGACTAGTCGTTGTTATGTTTTACTTTGTTATTAATAATTTTAATTTCATATCACTAACATTTCAAAAGCATTCAAAGACTCATTCCGCACAGATTCGTGTTAATGGCTCTGCAGAAAACCGCGCCGCTACTACGTTGCCTAGGGACGACTATCTGTTAGTTTAGTAGTCGCTGTAGTTGAGGCACCTGAAATAATTGAAATTACTTTGCAACAGGGCATCAACCGACACATGTGGCCACAGTGCGTTGCATCTCCGAGGCGTCTGGGCGTGAGCGTGTAACAAAGTGCGCTAATTAAATTCGGCATACGAGTATTTTCGCATGCAAACCAAAGTTATTGTGGAGCACACACTCCAAAATTATTGTGGAGTTAAATGTGTTTTAGTTGAGCGACGCTGTAATTACAAGCTGCACACGTCCGCTGGCAGAATGAATCAATGAGTGGATGTGGCGCCTGGTGTGCGTAACTTATTAACGCTTCAATGAACCGTGCGGTCAGGCTGTGTAATTAAATCGAATTTCTATGTAAATTCAAATTGGATTTAACTTTGCTGTCCATTTGTGTGTGCAAGCCACCAAAGTACACAATACGTTCATGCAATAATTTTAAAGTGAAAGGAAGTATGCAGTACTAAGTAAAGATTCAGTGATTTAATTAAAGCAAAAAGTGCATTGTTCTTAGATAAAAGCATTTTCTTATGAATTTAATGAACATATGACGCGAAAATTGTGTATTCTTATTGATTTCTTAATTTTTGATAAAATACTAAAAAGGATAATTACAGTAGCGTCCCCAGGGGGCGGAATTGGGGATAGATCCTGGATAAATCCTTGGTGCATAAATTAGTTTATCCAATTTAATGTAACTTAGCGTAAATTAGCGAAACAAATTAATTTGTCCTCCGGCGCCGACTGCTACATAAATTGTGAATACAATAGTTCCTGCTTGCTTACATTTTATTGAGGTAAAAATATACCTGATTAACCTTTCGATGGGCAGTAACTAGTTACTACACATCTGCACTTTGTCGTCTGGCCAGACGAAATCTGGGTGAGGCTTTAACAAAGGCAAAGCGCAATGACAGATGAAGTTTATTATGTTTATATTGTAGGCAACGTATGTAAGTATATATATATATACAAATTATGTTCATATATACTTACTAAGTTAACCAGAAATACACACCAAAAGGAGATGAATCTGTGATTTTTTATTTTTTTTAACCATTTTGTCTGACTAGACGACAAAATCCATCCGAGGGTTAATAAAATAAATAGCGAATTTCCACGTCAGAAAATTAATTTTGAAATTCAAAATTGCCTTCTCGGTTCATTGAATTTGTACCTATCTTTTTATTATTTAAAATACTGATACTCAAATACTATAAATTAGAATTTTTTGTTTCATTAGAACTGCAGGTTCATTAGAACCGCCTTTTTTAATAACTTTCGAATCAATAAAGCTAAAGTAATGAAATTTTTACACGCGATCAAGGAGATTTTGAGTTTTAGCATACATACTTTTCAAGAAAATGCCATATAAATTTTCAAGTACATAAAGGATACAAATTTTCAAAGGACCTTTTTCATATCCCTTTTTACAAATTGATAAAAAAAATTAATTTTTCTTTAAATTCTTTCCTCTTTCATTTGATATACAAATCGCTATATTCTTACGATGTTAAGTTTTTTTTATATTTTTTATATTTTTATCTCCTTCAAATTTTTTCCTTTTAACCCTTATTCGCAGAAGTGAGCCTCAGAGTCTCACTAAAAATTTCAAATGGTGATAAATCAAAATGATTTTCGATTCCATTATTTTATGGAATCCTCTAATGGAATGTTAGAATTATATTGCATTTATAAATTTAACATTTTAGACAGTTTTTGTACCTTTTAAACAAATGTTTTCAGTAATTTAGCTCATATAAGCCTGACAGTCTCACTTCTGGGTTTACGTTATTTAAAAAATTCTGGGATTTAGGGTTAAAAGGACAAAAGATGTAGAAATGAAAAACTCAGTACGCAGTTTTACTATGTTTGGTCGCTAGTTTTACGCCCATATGGATTTTTTCCGGTGTGAAAAATGCTGTCGCACGGTGTAATATGCTCAACATGTTATTGTTCCTGATGAATTGGTCGATTAAATATCGTCTCCTTAACCCCTTCTGACATGAAAATAAACCCATTCTGTATGAATTGTATGGGCTGTAGTCCAATATATTGGACATTGTGACTGAAAGGGTTAACATTATCTTCATGTTAAACCATCTTCATCTTCATCATCCAAATAGCTTTTCCTTCCTTCCACCTCTGTCACAGAAAACACCCAATCCAATTTATAAAAAACCAGACACAACCAACACTTCCTTCACTTCAGGAGTGTAATTGAATTGACACCGAAACACGAATGCATACAATGGATAAATATTAATTTTGAATATATTCAGACATTCATTTGCAACGAAAATTATAATTTACTAACCCAAAAGAACCCTATTATTACATGGGATGGCACGAAAAAAGGGCTTCAAATCGGTGCAGATGGAAAAGCCTAGTTGAAGCCCTATGCTTCGTAGGAGACTGAATAAGAAACAAAGGAAAAAATATATTTTTAACCATTCGGACAATAATTTTTAATTAATTAAAAAATTTTAAATAACCGGGCGGTTTGTATGAAAATACACCATGTTTTGGCCAGACCATACATTTTGCATGATTCTAAAAAAATTGAAAAAAATAAATATTAGTTGAGGATATCATCAAATATGAGCTCGATAGCTTAACTACCAGTGGATTTTTAAAGACAATATGCCCACAAAGGGTTAAGAAAAAAATTAATACAAAAATCAGTATTGTCTGCGTTTTCGCAAAGCACTTAGTTGTATTTTAACCCTTTCGCTACAGGTTTTTACTGGGGAAAATTAAAATGTTAAATTTTACGTCTTAGGCTTCTATGTGGTTATTTTAGCAACATTCCAAAAGAAATGTTTTAATTTTTATACTCGGACCCTGTATTTTAGAGTGTTTTTCTATGAGAGCATTGTTGTGGCTGTAATAATTACTTAAACATAAAACTTTTTACGCATAACGAAAATTTGAATATTTTTTCCTTTACTTCAGTCAAAATTAAAAAAAAAAGTATCTAAATTGAAAGAAAGCGTCAAATTAAAAAGTCCTCTAATTTTTTTCTGCTTCTTCTTCCTTTACTATGTCAAGATATACCATTAAAAAACATGTGTATACTTCTCTTCTTTAGAATTTAATATTCAGTTTATTAATTTCGTATTTTTCCTAAAACTTCAAACTATTCTAAGGACCAAAAGCAAATGTATTCTTGAAACCACAGAGGGTTCAGACGTCCACAAAGTAGCATATTGTCATATGGCAACAAAATAGCGAACCGGTTAAGGGTTCCCAAAAGTATCGACTATTTACCAAAGTAGTTTTCAAACGCAGGCTGATGCCTATTTAAGTTCTTAGATAATATGGACTCAAATCAATAACGAAATATTTAATTTTCATTGACATGTGCGTCTGAAATTGTAGGTTTAATGAACTTTCTTCAACCTTGGTTGTTGAGATTAGGCAGCATTGAAAAAATTTACCAGGTTCCAGTTAAATTAAAAACAAAAACGTTACTGAATGTTGTTGTTGTGGCCCCACAGATGACCACTAAATCGATGAATGTGGTATTTTAACATTCCACAGTAAAAAGCAGTGCTGAAAGGGATAATCCTGTGCTGTGATGGTAAACTATGACAATATGTGACAATACAAAATATTGCTGCAGAATGTGTTGGAGGCACTTCTGTCAGTGTTATTAAGAGCAGCAAATAACTATTGAAGTCGTGTTAAAAGTAAACAACCAATCAACTTAAGTTACATTGATTAAACAAGTTGTTCACTAACCTTATTTACACGGCGCTATCCTGCTCCTCTGCCCGGTCAGTTGCCACAAATCGTGAATGCCGTTTCTGCATGAATATTTACACACATGGCGCGAATGGCTGCTTGACACCTCGATCCTAGTTTCAAACTTACTTGGTTTGTCGGTGCCATCGACTGGCCAAATGGTCAACTGGCAGCATACAAATTGTCTGTTCATTCGGTTGTAATTGCAGCAATTATAATTATCGACTCAATAAGCCGTGAGCGCCGCCATGGCTGCGCGTCATATTTACCGGCATCAAAGTGATTCCAATGTGGAGCGAGCAGCAACACACGCCCCCACTCTCAACCCATTGCCGAAATTGCATTACCTTAATGAACCCAATAGCGGAGCGTACCCGGCACACACACACACCCACACACACACAACCACACAAACACACGTGTGCCGGCGTTTTGAATGGTGGCGCGTCGTTTCACACGTCGCGTCGCTTTCACACTTGTGACACATCTCTGCGCGGCAGTCGACCTCTTCGCCGCCCGCCCGCACGCCCCCCCGGCTTACAACGGCTTAACCGCCTCGGGCGAGGAGCGAGGTGGATCGTACCAATTTAAATACCGTAATGCGCACAATTGGGAATCGTTTCGGGCGATTGAATAAAAATACCAACGCCCGCGCCGCCAGCATCACCGCCGCAGCGCCTGGCAACCCTGCGCGCCCGGCAGCGAGCGGCAGCGGCTGTCGCTTTCACATCAAACGTAATTCTATTTGTCATTCTGATTATGACATTGTAATGCTTTAATTGATGCGATATGAATGTAACACAAAAAATCTTCCCATTTCACGGCTGCAGCGAAAACAAATGGAATGTCGCTGCCAACCCCCGCGCCTGCTGGCAAACGCTGAACCGGCGTGGATACGCCGGGAGGGGGGTAACATGACGTTTAACATTTGCTTTAAGTCTTACACTTGGCATTTTTATGTCGCTGCTTTTTTGTTGCGTCATGGAAATTACTTACGCTCACAATTTTCCTTTGATCCGCGCTCAGCATAAAAAGGACAACGATAATCTGTCAGTCTCTGTAGATTTGCTCATTTTCCGCTGAGCAGAGAATGTCGCCTCTTGTGATTAATTAAACATTTTTTACTCACTGGTGGCCATAAAGTGGAAAACTGAACGCATATGGTTCAATTTCGAGACATTAATGCTTAAATTTATGTGAAAATGTTTGCATTTAACTATGAGACTTTGCTGTACAAACATCGAACCATCGTTAAAAATTTTTAACAACGTTTGTTTTAAAAGAGGAGAAGAGAAAGTAAATATTTCTGTCTAAATTGATTGAAGTTTGTGGTCAGACTCGGTATAGATATTAAGAAATCTCCAACGACAATGACCCTTTAATTGTCGACGAAAAATTCTGTTTATTCCTTTGCATATGAGAAAACATGTATGTAGTTACTTGTCATTAAGACTCCTTCCCTAAACGTTATCAATAATATTCAAAATATTAATAGCGAAAAGCAGCTGATACACTTGAAAACATTTCGAGTGGGATACAATTTTAGAAAACGCCGTTGTTTTTGTCTTACATACTAGTAGGGGTGGATTCAGAAAAATATTTTTGGGGGTTTCAAAAAGTAATTCTTTAATATTCATAAAATACCTTTTAATTTGTATGTTGTTTTAAAGTCGATTCTAATATTTTGGGGGTTTCAACCCCCAACTCCTCACCCCCTCTGAATCCACCACTGCATGCTAGTCTGTCAAAACTTCAATACATTCGTAGTTATGCAAAAGTAAAGGTAAAAGTTCAGGTCCACAACTTTTGATGATCTGGACAGGTCTTAATGGACCAAAGATATGTTTGACTAGTTCTGACGTGACAAACAAAACTTAGTCCCGTCAGATCTCCGCTTAATTTGTGGCCCTTTCATTCAATCAAAATCGGAGTTTAATTCATACAGCTTTGTAATCGTATTCAAAGTCGTGCCGCCGTACGTCCTCGTTTCCCGTTTAGTAACTGTTTTAAAGACTACAAACCTCAGACCTCAGACTGGTAACCGGGCTGTTGTTTTGTACTCGTACACTCATCCACTCTTATATGTTGGTGGCCCTCGTTGAGCATCATTGCTCAGCTGACAAGTTCGTCTGCCATGCATATGTAAGCACTTTCAGACGTGCCACGCCTCGTCTACAATCTGACAATGTTGGGCATGTTTGAATATTGTACACAACTTTCATGCAACCGGCTCCGCAAGGACACACAAACAACCAGTTCCACCAGCAGACAGAGGAACAAACGTGACCGGCAGCTAGCGACAAACGCGGCGCATTCAAAACTGCATGTCCGGCGAAGGCACGTTTTACCTGAGCGGGTCGTAGCGTCACCGCGTGCTCGAGCTTTAGCCGCCTCTTCGTGTTCGCTGCATGCAAACGCCAAGCAGCTGGCGCCGAGCTGCATACGCTGCACCGTTGCTCGTTCGTGCAAAGCGTCAACGCGGCGCACGCACACAACAAACTGACGCGACGCTCTCTCACACCAGACGCACTTTTCGCCATCATGCACCTGCGTTTGGCTGTGTGCGTTGCGGACAAGGTGCCACCTTCCCCTCATCCCACTGTCGCCTACTTGGATGGCCGGCGCACGTTGACGCGGCAGCTAATGTTGGGGAAAATTGAATTTCTCAGCTGAAGCGCCTTTAGTGGCGGCCGAGCCACGCGGCGCATGCACCTTGTCGTGGCGTCCCGAACTAAACAGTGGCCCGTTGCAATGCACACGCCGTTCATAATTATTGCCGTGCGGACTTTTCTAGCGCGCAAAGTGCTCTACGTGCACTGTTTTCCTTATTGCAGCAGTTTCCCGAAATTACAAAACGCAAATGAGCGAAATTCTTCAACAACACACAATTCCTGGAGAAGCGCGTGTTTTTCTATAGCAACTAATGACAGTTAACATTTTTGGAAAATGACTTTTGCTGAAGACATTAGTTTGGGTACATACCTTGGCACACACATACATTTGAACCCCCAAACTCCTCAAACACAAAAATTGATGATACAAAATATAGTTTCGAATGGTATTCGGCTCAAAAATTATACGCAAAATCTCCAAAATGAAATCTTGTTCACGCCACTGGGTACATGTATAAGCAAGAAAAAAACATACATACGTGGGCAGTCCGATAAGTACTTGCCCCACCGCCCGATGGTGCCACTATCGTAAGAGATACTGTACTATCGTGTAGTACATCCTCGTAGACGGCTACTGTCAAAATTTCAGCCATATTGGATTTGTAGTTTTGTTTTGACCGCGTGTGGAAACAAACGTGTCCGCGGACTTTAGAAAAACGGAAAAAGAGCAATATCGGTCGGTGATTCGCCAAATTGGTCGCATTAGGATACGAACAGCTGCCCCATCCACCGTATTCTCCAGATTTGGCAACGTGTGACTTCTTTTTGTTTCCAAACTTGAAAAAGTCATTCGCCGGGCAGAAATTTGAGTCGAATGAGGAGGTTATCGCCGCCACGGAGGCCTCCAGAAAACGTATTTTTCAGACGGGTTAAAGAAGTTGAAGCATCGCTGGGTCAAGTGTGTCGAGTTGAAAGGAGACTACGTTGAGACGTCTAGACTTTTCCGGTGCAAAGATTGAAGACTTATAGATTCAATGTTCTGGATGTTGTTTCACGAACTTCTGAGGAATTGAAAAAAAAACTAATATAAATAATATCATTTCGCAAAAGGCCAAAGGATCTATAATGAAAGGTACTCGTAAGTTTGGTTGTGACGTCAAAGTCGAGTTTCGAACGAATCCGTTAACTTTAGTAACTATTAGCCGATCACCAAACATTGTTCCTAAAAAAACGATGACATTTGTTCTCAAGTGCAGATTTTTCGCATTAAAGAGTTTGGGGAAGATCCGAGAGAGAGAGAATAATACTGTACTTTACTCAAAATTAAGTTCCACTCGTTACTACACATCACTAGCTGTGCCACTGTCCTAAAGAGGTCAAATTTCTTAAGAGTGATTTTTGGCGCAGTGGCGCTCGAACACATTCATGCCAGGCCTCCAAATCCGTTGCTTGGCTACAAAATGTCACACTAATGGTTGCGGCCTCAATCTAGATTGGATGGTTGACCGGTCAAAAATGATTTTGCACAAAACACACCTCAGCAGATTCGTCCTTAGATGATTTTTAAAGCCCTTAAGGGTTGCAGTTGCACAGCCGAACTTTGCTCCTGGCCAACTGCTCCTTGTGGCCAGTCGCTCCTGCTGCCGTTTCCTTGGTCGGCTGCCAATTTATTTTCGTTGGAAATTGACGCCATCGATGCACACGCACACACGCACATGTACACATATTTATTTTGCCAGTGTTAAATCGAATAATCAATCATGTGGCTTAAATTGGGGGTATTTGAATAAGTCAAATTTTTGAGTTTTGCAGATTTTTGCTGATGGATGTTTTCGACCCGCTCTGGAGATTTCTCTGGCTGGTCGACCAACTTGGCGGCAAATTTTGTGTTTGTTCAAAGTTTCTCCTCGGGCACTGATGTGGGTCGGGCGCCATCAAAGGGTGAGCCGGGGCGGCATCGAAAGAGCACGGAAAGGTCTCGCTTCTCGCAGCGTCGAAGGTATCGGTGTATGCAATGTTGCGATGGAACATATCTACCGAAAGGATCCACTGAAGAGGCGACACCGCCTGGCGAAACATGCGCCGTTGCAGTTGTCTGCTTCGCTTGGGAAATTATAACGTCAACCGAAGTGGGACAGACAACACTGGCTGCGGCCTGACGAGGACTCGGCCGGCGCATTTGCAATTAGGGGTTGAGCGTCAAGGCAGACGGCAACGCACACGTGTGCTCGACCCGGCGTGCGGCGGTGTTGCGTGAATGATTCAGCACGAGTGCCAAAACAAAGCGTCCTGTGTCCAGTTAGCTGGTCACTTCGATTCACGGACACAGTTTAAAGTGGGCAAACTTTGCTACTCCTCATTTTCGCATTAGTCAATTCGGCGCACGAGCTTTGCCGACTTTAAGTCGTAACAAACCCGTCAAAGTATATTAACTACAGTAAATAAATAAACGCAAATACACAGCAGGCAAGGCTTCGCGCCGCATTTAATGAGCTCTGGAAAGTGTTTAGCGCCGCTGCTGTCAAAGTGAATTTACACTAAAGCCGTGCAAGTAGAAAATGCGTAAATTTCATTATACTGCTGCTCATTAGGTCCTGTGTAATTTGATGCCTTCGAAGTTGGGTCCTGTGTGTGCGATAGTGTCAAACGTGCGGGCAAAAGTTTGCTCAAGGCGCAGTCCGTGCGCATCAACTTTGCAGCGTCTCAAGATTTTAATGACTTTTGATGGACAGCTTAAATGGCTGCCGTGAGGCAATTGCCTGTTACAGATGCCCTTGATTGCCACCCTCTCCCCCCACACACACACACATACACACTGCCGCAATTGGCTGCTTGGCACAACTTACTATTTGCATAACAACCGATTTTAAAACCTAACCGAATTAATATTAAATTTTCATACAATACGAAAATTCAAAGGACAATTTAACGACACCCACATATTTATATTTACATAGACAGATAGATAAATTTGTGTTGTACGTATGCAGCATGAAATCATCAGGACTAATACATGCCGACAGTATAAATTAACTGTCAAATTACTAGCCACAAGTCACAAATTTAGTCGTCGGAGCCGTCAAATTTAGTGAGGAATTATGAAAATCGTCTGCCGTGATGATGGCTGCGGTTAGCCATTTCGGCCACAATTGCCTCCGCTTCCGCTAAATATTGAATTAAAATTACAAACAGACGACTTGCCAGAATATTTCAACCGCTTCTTCCGGCAGTAAGGATTCACCAAGCGTTTGTTATGTTCAATGACTGCTTTACATATGTATTGATATGTACCTGGGTGGTTATGTACACTGTGCGTCGTTTTTGTCGTAAAAGTTAAAGTTGTTGAGTAGGAAAAAGTTTAATTTATCATTTTTATTTTCTTTTTCTTAGTGTTTACTCAGCCGCCTATTAATTTTTTTGTGCAACATTTAAAACTACAGCACAACATTGAAAATATAATGCATGTAGTTAATAGTTAATTTTTGGAACTGATTGCAAACTACAGAAAACAGTGGAGCGTGCAAGGGTGGTATAGGGGCTCAAACCGCCCCACATATCTGTTTGAACCCCACAAAATAAAATCGTGTCTATGTCTATGGCTGAATATATAATATTTGTACCTGGTGAACTTTGATAAAGTTAAGTAACAAACTATGTTTGTAGTTATGTGACAATTTTTTATGTTAACTACTGAATATTGCTTGGGTGCTTTGTCTCAACTTCCTATAAAAGTTACGACCGTTTACGACCAATAGGAATTTTGCTATCCGAAGATAAAATTAGACAAAAATTAGACTAAAACTGAAGAAATTTCTTGTAGTATTCTATAGATTGTGAAAGTGTTCATGGAAAATATGAATTATTTTTTAACATATTTTCCTTTTCGTATCAGACCAAATCTGACAAGTATAAAATATTTATTATTATTCTTCTACCGATCTTAACTATAATACTTGGAGCAATTCGCATACAGCTTGGATCATAATAGATACAACTGGGCTTCTCAGCATGTATTTTATTCTGAACTTGCGGCGCCCAACGCACAGTGGTCGGAAGCAAAAAAACCAAGCATTGAATTCTTGAAAAAATTTAGTAGTGACCTTGTTGCCAAATGTCTAATTATTAGCGTACGACCGAAACATATTTTTTGGGCCGAAATCATAACCGGATTTCGGTTTTTTTTATATTCGACCGAAACTGAACCTTTCTAGTTGAAATAAAAATCACCACATCAAGCATCAAAATCACAATTTTTCAAACGAATTTAAATTTCAGTAAATAAAGAACAAACATAACATAAATAAAAACAATTTATTAATTTTTTAAAAACATAAACATGAAAATATTACCCTTTCATACCTTACTCGCTAATATTCAAAATGAAATAATTTAATGTTATATACTAAAAAAGAAGTTTATTTAAATTGGTGGCATCTAAATTACTCCTCCTTTCATTTATCTGCTACACAATAAAATGTGAAAAATATTCTACATAGAAAGTTTCGGTTTCGGCTGTTCGGGCATTTTTTGGCCGAAACTGAAGCCGAAACCACTTATTTGGGCCGAAACCGAAACCGAATATTCGGTCGGATACTACTAGTTATGAAGTAAACATGTGTAAGTATGTATTTTAATTACAGCCCCATCGATTCCCACTTTTTTGGTCGGCACCGATTAATCGGCCGAAACGTGAGAATCAGCCGATGCCGATACCGAAGACTATTCCATAGGAAATATAGAACGATGAATTCAACCAAAAATAGTTTATTTTACAAAGGACCGAAAATGAAGGGCTATATTAAAAATATATTTGTTTGTAATATATTTCATATAAATTACACAAATACGAAAAAAATTAGAATTAAAAATTAAATAAAACCACTAGGGAATCCAGCGTATATATTAACATGTGTTAAAAAAAAAATAATACAGTCGTGTCTGGGTATAGTGAACACCCTATATAGTGAACACATCGATATAGTTAACACCGAAATTTTGACAAGGAGCCTCTAAATATTGAAAACAATTTTGAAAGCAATTTCAAGCAAAACGCAAAAAGTGTATTTTGAGCAAATAAAACGAGTTTTTGAACAAAAATGTTAACCTTGATATGGTGAACAACCTCAATACTGCGAACAGGCCTTGCAATAATTAGTTCACTACATCCAGAGACGACTGTATATCACATATATTCCACGTGTTCACTGGGATAAACATAAATAAAGACGTAAACTGGTCATAAATATTGCATTAAAACTCAGTTTTTTCTTCAACTTAAAAACCTCTTTTGGCCGATGCCGATATAAATTTTTGTGGCCGATACTAACCGATACCGAGCTAAAAGAAATATTTATTTACATATGTATTTGATTATTAGTCAATGAATACGACAAAAATTCTGATAGGCTAAGTTGAACACATTTTAATTGAACTTTGTACAAACGTAATATAAGAATTGAGGAAAATAAAGTAAAGTGAAAGCCCTGGATATAGATGATTTTCGCGCATACAAAGCCCTTAAAACACCTAAATGGAAGAGCTCTGAGCAACGAACACATGTAGCGGGAATATTCAAAAAACGTAGTTTGACAATGTAGTAGTGGCGTTTAAAAAGAATTTTAAACTTCTGCCGAAAGGGGACAACTTTCGGATTACCCGGAGCTGCGAACGTTTGAACGATATTGGAACAAAAGAGACGGTTTCAAATAAAAATCAGTTCCGCAAGAACTTTGGTGTGAATGAAAAATAATTCTTATTAATTTGGTGATTTCTAGTTAAAAAAAAACAAAATTTGGCCACTTAACTTGTTGTCACTAGAATGCCTACCAGATTTTAACTGGAAAAGTTCGTATTTGTTCTTATCTCAGAAAACTAATTCCTGTTTAAAATATCCAATAATAAAAATAGTTTTTGAAAATGCTTAAAATAAACATTAAAGAGGAGTTAAGGGGGCTTTCCCGTTTTTCGGTTTCAAAAAAATCGGTTTTTTTTACAGAAATCGATTTATAAATACTATAACAATATGAAGCCAAAGTTTCATAATGAAATATGCAATAGTTTTGAAGTTATAGCCAAAAATGTTTCGGCGCGCACAGCCTCGCGTACGCTTTAAAAAAACTTTAATCGCGTTTTCCTCGAAACCATGTTTTTGTGACTTTTTTACACTTTTTTTCGGATCTAATGAACCGATTTGGATAAAACTGAATTTCACGTGTTCACAAATGAATTCTCTATCGCACATCATAGGATTTTTTCAATATTGTGAAATTTCGATTTTTAACAACACTTTTAGTACCAAAATTTTGCAAAAAAAATCGATTTTTTTCAAATTTGCGCCAAATTTCACCAAGTTCAATTTTTAAAAAATTTTACGATGTGCGATAACTAAAACTATGTAATTAATGAAAATGATGGTCAATTTGATTTCAGATAAACCGTACCCGAGAAAAGTGTAAAAAACTGGGAGTATGTTTTCCAAACAAGGCAACATAAGTACTTGGCAAGCCAGCGGCCATTTTGTTTTTTCTCCACAAAAAAAATTTTTTTCAACTCACTATTGTAACAACAAACAAAATAAAAAAGAATTACAACATTTTATCAAACTGTCCAAAATCAAACCAAAATTAATTCTTGAAAAACACCTCATTTTTCGACGAAAAAACGGGAAAGCCCCCTTAAGGACCTATGCTGATCACTCACAGAGCTATTGACTGGTTCCAAACTTTGGAAGAAGTCCGGAGGGGGGTGAACTGTTCGTCATTTTGTGGATGTATTTGAGGACTTTGAAATAAACATGTGTATGCTTGTACTCGTAGGTCACAACGCTGGACGCTAAACGACAGAATACGCCGCAATGTAGTTGCAAATGCGGCGGTCTCTCAAAATTGCCCTCGCACGCATACAAAAGCATACATTGTGGCCACATAGTTAAACGCGATACAGCAGAATGGGAGGTCATATTGCTGGAAGCAAAATTAGCCACAACAGCAACAGCAGTTGTGTGTTGCAGCCTCGCAAAAATGCGCTCACTCTGGCAAACGGAAATCACACAAAGTTATGAAAGTGTGAACGCCACTTTGGTGCACTGCTGTTTGACGCCCATACACTGCCGACGCAGCACAAGTCACTTGCGGGAAATACACCTGCACCACACACAGCCACACACACACACAAACAAGTCGCTTGTGTCGTTGGCTGAGGTTTTGTGCGCCAAGTCGAGCGCGTCAGTTTGTGCCAAGTTGCGCTGAACTGGTAAACGTACAACCCTCTCTCTCTCAAAAGTCACGCTTAAGCAGAGGTTCCACCTGCAGAGAAACCCGACCTAGGGTCGACAATAATAGACAACATTTTGTTATTTTCTTCATTTATTTTTTATTTAAGTTTTTTCAAACCAAAAAAGTCTCTAGCTCGCTTGTTGTGTACTATCTGCAAATATCTCAGTATTGCTTACACTGAACTCCTTTTCTACACCGAATTGTAGACAATGTGGAAGTGTTTGTCGATAATCGAACGCAGCACCGCTGGAGTCACGGCATATTACTCAAATCGTGTGACTCAGCAAATTAGTTCGAATGAACACCCAAAATCAATGAAAGTTTCTGTTTCGCCTCTTCCGTGTCGCTGAATGGCGCTTTTTGCTACCGTAACAGCCAAGAAGGAGAGAACTCCCAAGAATGACGGCGCACACTTCCGCAAGTTCAGCAGTGAGCACAGCAGCCGTAATGCGTATCCGTGCACGCGTTACTGAACTTTAACAATCTGCACTCGTTGCGCCGAAAGTGCAAAGCTTACGGAAAATATTTACAGTCCGACTTGAGTGGCGCTTAAAGGTCGCGTACGCCAACCCAACGCAGCCCTTTGGTTGCGCGCGAATCTCAAACGCCGCACACACACCCGCATCCGTGTTGGCAGCCGCGCTGGCCGATATCGGTTTTCGTATTTGCAATTCAATTGCCGGAAAATTCATATCAAAGTTTATTTTCCAAGCCATAAAAGACGTTGCGGAACCAATCGCCGCAACACTTGCAGCGCAATCCCACCAGCCGTGAACTGGTGCAAAAAGTTTGTAAATAAAGACATTTCCAACTGCAATCAAACTCATCACTTCAATTCACACAACTCGCTTTCACTTAAGACGCCGCCAAGCCAAGCCAAAGACAAATCAAAAAAGTTCCCTTCAGTTTGAGACGTGTACTCGCATTTGCCACCGAGTGGAGCTCACGTGAAAGTGTTTGCAACTCGGCGAATCAAAGTTATTCGTATTGTGCGATTACCGACTTGCAGAAAATCAATTCTGTTTGCGAGTGTTTGTAGGGGGCCGCTTACATGGAGAAATAGAGCTGCGGTTGCAGCTGAATTGATGGGTCCTCATATTACTTTGAAATATATCAATGAAAGAAACTCGCGTCCCGGGACATTTCTTAAGATGAAATTGTCACGTTTTCAAACAAATTCCCTACAAATAAGCAAAATTCTCCCATACTTAGTAGTGGAAATTTCAGACATTGCAGTGACTTACAGCCGCTGTGATGCAGTGGTTGTAAGTTCGAGTTCCGACCCAACCAGAATCAAATCCTTAAGAACAGAACCAGTTGCTTGAAAATTTATATCTTACGGGGGAGTTTCAAAATCGGTTTCTAATTCCTACTTTCGATTCCTACAAAACGATGTAACCAGTTTTTTACCTGTTTTGCCTTTTAAAACTAAATTTTTCGGATCACTCACACACCTTTGAAGACACTCTTGGTACTTTCTAACATTTACCTCTAAAAAATTTACAACACAGGAATCTAGAACACTGCCATTAACCTTGAACCGCACTCCGAATGAAAAGCCCAACACCAGCTTCGCTTGCAACCGACGCGTCGAACGCATATCCCGCTGCGAGTATCCATCAACACCAAAACAAACGTGTGTGTGCTCCAGAATTTGTTTACATTCTGCATGATGAACTCTGCTTTCGCTCCTCATATCAAAGTTTTTCCGAAAAAGTTTTCTCCCAGTGCCAGTGTCTCGCACTGGGCTCCAATCGTTTTCCGCCAAATTCGCGTCCTTGTGCCGCTGCACAGCCTGCGGCTAAGCTGCCGCTCGTATCGCTCAACCAACCATTCATCAACGGGCGCCATTGACTCACGTTTAGTCAGGCGGCTGGATTGCGTTCTGAGGCGTTCGCAGTGTGTTGATTTTACACTCGAAAAATATTTCGTTCGCGGCAATAATTTTAATTGCTTTCGCAATGTTCATCGCTTGCACACGTCGAGTGGCCGCCAAGTTAGGATGCTGCTAGTCAGCTGCGCTGAACAGCATTTGTGCTGCGCCAGACATCGAAATAAGACAGCACTTTAGTCAGAATTTTCATTGATTTGCCATTTCCACCTGGCCAACGCTTGCAGTCGCCGCTGTGCTTTCCGATGGCTGATTTCAGCCGAAAACTACCGTTATACGCGGTCACATGCACACAAATAATGTGCAACATTGTGGCGAATGGCGAAACGCCATGTTGCACGTGATTGAGTTGAAATGCGATCGCCGGCAGAGCACGGCCGGCATCTCGTTAGTGGCTGGGAGAATCTGTAACGACATCGCAAGCAGCGCAACAAAGGAATATAAAAATTTGCACTGCCTGAACATGGAAGGCAAACCCCGATAAGATCACGAGTTGCGGCTATCACAAGTCGGCTGATTGTGAAACTAGATTGCAAAGCAGCATTCGGAGATCTGGTCCGAGCAAAGATCGCCTGGTCGAAACGAGCATCTAATTGTGGCCACTGCGCAGCTCCAAATTGTTCGCAATTGAAGGAAATGTAGTGCAAGAACACAAGCAATGAGAATGGCTCAAACGTGCACGACGAACCTGTTGCGCAGTAAATATTCAGCGATCGATAGATCTGTCTTCTTCAATGTGACATACCGCTACCAAAAAGGAAAGATCACCAGTTCCATCGAAGCCGTATGTGAAACACCCTACGCTATCACACGAATCTGCAAAATCTTTGGGATTGATTTGTTATTATTGCCATATATTCCGCTGTACGATATTTCAGGAAGCTTATATAGACTAGAGAAAGTATATAGAAAGACTATAGAAAGTAGCTGAGATCTGCAAAGAGTTTTGAAATACTCAACCGTCAAATGGAAAAGGATTTGCATGTCCATGTGAAATTTCATTTGTCCCTAACTTATTAAGCATCCGAGTTGATATGAGCATTTTCACTAAAATATTTCGTTAAGTATCGTTCTTACCTTTCTTTTGATGTGCAACATTAGATACGTAAGATGTACTAATAAAAAGTTTTAAGCGAAAAAACATTTTTATATGAAAATTTTGTTAACGGATTTTTTTCTCGAGAAAGTCCATTACTAAGATACAATAAGTCTACTACCATATTGTAGCCTGTGAAATTCCCTTAACAATAAAATATAAAAATTATACTTTTGTTTTTTCTGAATATATTTTTAAAATTTTTTTCTAACTTGACTCTAGGTCCAAAGCCCTGAGCATTTTTTAGATGTTCACGAATAAATGCTGTGCTCATTTATTACTCTGAATAAATATTCATTTTAGTTTCCTGAAAAAATTCAATTTGGCGATAAGTCGGCGTCAAAAATTCACAAGAACACTCATTTCATCTTATGATGTCATTTTCATGCTCAGAATAACTTTCTCCCTATGAATTTATTCCGATCCTTATGAATTTTTTACTCAAAAACCGAGAGAGATATCGAAAAAATACCAAAAACAGTTTGTATTTGTATTTTTAGAATAGAAAAATAGAATACGAAAAAATTTTTTGTTTTTCAAAATCTCGAATTTTTGACTTTACCGTCCGCCATATTGGATCCGCCATCTTGAATTTCCAAAATCTGACCTCGGATTCGAATTCAGCGCGGCTCAGGACGCTATGAACTGTAAACAGTTTCCCCGTACCATAGCTGTAACTCTTATGTGCACGAAAGGGTTAAATCAGTTGGAGATTAATTGAGTTTTTTTGATAAAAACTTTGAACTTTGACGTCGAGCTACGCCTTTTATGGGCGTTTCCCAGGCAAAATTTTTAGTTTGTTAGATGCAGGAGCCAACCCTCTATATAAAAGCATACTCCTTTATTTTTTTCACGAGGGTTCGCTATACTGTTTTTATGCCTCGACGAAAGTGGGGTTTTTGGGACATTTTTGTCGAAAACACAGTTTGAATGTTTTTTTTTTTTGGATTAGTTACTTTAGCAAATTTGGTGGTCGTTAAAATATCTACAAACTTGCCAAAGAGAGCAAGGCGATATTCGGAACGATTTAGGACCTATTAGCATTTACACGTTCGAAGACTTAAGCGACAAACTCGACTGAAATGAGCCAAATTCAAAGTCGGATTTCTCTTAAACTAGAGCCAATTCAGCCAAACGGCTGGTGGATCTCAACTCAGTATACCTATAGAAAGTCTCTCAGTAGGTCCCCCCCATGTCTGAATTTTCTACTTGCTCAGTGTTCTTATTGGAAGTGCAGTTTATACCAATGCAATTTCTCCACACTAACTCAACATCTTTAAAAGTTATTATCAGAAAATAGATGTTGCTCACATGTCAGAGATATGCAAATAATTGCGATAACCAATAAAAAAATCATTTCGTTCGTCGCCTCAGAAAACGAATGTCGTATGTTCCATTAAGCTTGGCAAGACATACGACGTTTGTTTTCTCAGGCGACGTTTTGCATTCAACAGTTTCTTCATATTCGTTATCTATCTACTTCCGATTGAAACATGTGTTCACAAAAAGATGTACGTGGTTATTCTTATACAATCCATGGGTTTCTTCATATTCGTTATCTATCTACTTCCGGTTGAAACATGAGATTTCTTTCTAAATCCCTGAGTAGTGCGATCGACAATCGGGCTTCCGTTATGAGTAGAGTATATTAGAGACAAAGTATTCATTAAATCATTTAAATTCGTTTTGACAATCCGCTATCTTTGACCCTCTCTGACCATTTAACAATTGAGATGAGGCAATCTCTTCTTAACCCTCACTCTGACAAAAGCTATAAAGCTAAAGTAAAACAGTCACAATCTTTTTCATTAACTTGTGGGCTAATAAAAGTGAATTTAGAACCCTCACGTAAAAGTGTTGTTTTATTAAGCCTCCAACTGAAGTAGATGAACCTGTTTAAAAATCGGTTTATGTATTGGGGCACACATATTTTGGGAATAGAGTAGAGACAGACGTCTCACACAAAGATGTACGTGGTTATTCTTACACAATCCATGGGTTTCTTAATAAAATACAAATGGGTCCAATAATTCTGCCTAAGTCGAAAATTGCTGTTTCGAGCAATCTCGTTTTAAAGTTTTAGCGCGTAGTGTGTTAATTATGGGAATGCGAATAGGTTTTTATTAATAACTTTTTTTACTTTAAGTTACAAACTACCCGATTTTACACAAACGTAGGGAACGTGGTGGCATCCATAACTAAATTTCTTCTTAAGTCGACTTAAGCGGTTATTGCTTTTGACCACAGAATTATATATCCAGCTGATTTTTATTACTAACCGAGTTTGAACGTCAATTCAAACGAATATGAAAATTTTACAAACATTTAACACACTTTTTGAACCGTACAGGTTTTTCACATTCCGCAAATACATCTATCTGATCAATTTTTTTTCGGGAAACAAAACGTGTGCTCCTCCCCTCGGCGCGCTTGTTTAAATATAAAAATTCCAATTAAGATTAGTTACACATTTTCGGTGCTTTCAAATTGGAATCCAAATTTCGCATCGTATTACATATCGTTTTTCTTGCTGGCAGCTTGTGCACATACAAATCTATGTATGTATGTATGTATGTACAAGACACATCGCACACATCTGGTGTGTGCATTGTCAAAAAGCATAACTTGCGCTAACAAGGCTAACAACTATCTGCCATTTGTGCCTTTGCCAGTAAGCAAGTACGAGTGCGGCACAGCGGCGGAGCAGCTACACTCGGCAGCCCCCCTGCACAGCTCTGGAGATCGCAGATAACTTCGCCCCGCATTGTTCGAGTGCGACGCGAAGCGGCAGTAGGACACCGCGCGAGATGCGAATGTGCGCGGATTTGAATTTAGATTGAAATAGGATGCTTGATATTCAAATGAATTTTAAGTTGAGGGCAAACGATACCATCAGATTAACATCAGATTAAATTGATTGGTGGTGAATTGCGGCGGTTCCGCACGGCGCAGCTTTTTTCGTTGGCCCAATGGCTAATGGCGCTGGCCGGTGTGCACGGGTCCTCGAGCGTGCTGCGCGAGCAGCTGGGGGCGCAATGCATTTTTCATGCGCCGGTCTCGTTCTCGTTTTCATTTTCGCTCTCGTTCTGTTGCCAGTGCTTGTGTTTGTATTTACACATTGCTGGCCGATTCAATTAAGATACATTTTTGAGCATTTGCGCTGGTCGGTGGCTCACACTAATCCAGCGCCGCTTTTCCAATGATGCTGCAACAAATTTGCATACTCACACACACACGAATAGTCGCAGCGCTTTCAGTTAGCATCGCTGCGGGTAATGACAAATCTCATGACATGGTCGTGTAAGCCTTTCGGTGGCCCCCAATGGCCAGAAACAGGTTAACGAAACGTTTGCGCAGTACGTGTAAGAAAAATAGCACGACGCCAAGTTCCCATAAATCTTGGCCATGTTACAACAATCACAGTCATTAAACATTTTCTAAAGCAAAACCGAATGAGCCAGGCAGGCGAGCTGCATCCGCGCCGTAGTCCACCACACAGTCGCCAGGGCCACGACAGTGTCGCACAGCAACATGCCTCGCGCCTCTGCTCTTCCGCCCAAGCTGAACAATATCGCTGCAACAATCACAGTCGGGTGCACGTAGACTCGCTGCTTAACCTGACCCAAAACAACAGCAGAACGATTCTTGACGGCGCGACGAACTTCAAACACCAGCCACGTCGCTGGCGAACACCTCTTCGATGTGCCACCGTTCGGATGGCATCGCAGTGAATGCGCCTAGTACGAAGTGATGTCGCCACATGGTGCACCGGGCAAACGAACGAAACCAAATCCACCACCACTGCGTCTTAATCATCAATTAAAGCTAACATCGAAAAATTTGTAAATTCAAATGACTCTTTCGAGCGAACCTTTTTCTCCCCATAGTTCTCCACAGTTTTATTAATCATTCACGTAAAAAAAAATGGGAATAAAAAGTTTGGATGTTTCGATAAAAGGCGTCAGACATCCAAAATAAAAATTTTACATTTATGCTTCAAACTCAAAGTAAAATGCAAATCTCCAACTAATAAATCCTTTTAAATTGACGAGCGTATGGATACAACGAAGTTTTTTTGATTCGACTAAATATTGCAACTGTTATGTATTCTGCTATGTAAATTTGCATATACATAACATACATATACACATACTGGCATACATGACAGCTCGATGAGAAAATCAAGGAATAGCTTCTACAGGCTTATCCAACAAGAGGTATTATTTTGGTATTTAAAGAAAAATGCCATTGTTTGAGGAAGAGGAAGGTATGCCGTTAATAATGAAAAACAACATCAGCCAAATGTCCACCACGACCACGCTTACAGGACCATATCCTTTTCATGAAATTTTCCATAACCGAATCGCAAAGTGGCTGCCCTATGTCCTTGATAGCCTCACGAATTCTATGTTTGAGGTATTGAATCCGACGCTGGGCTGTTGGCGTACACCTTATCTTTCACGTGGCTCCAAAGGAAGAAGTCGCAAGGTGTTAAATCACAAGATCTCGGTGGCCAATTGTCATCACTTCTTCCAAAGATAACACCCAGAGGACCCAATCAGCAAAGACACGACGTTGTTGATGATTGGTCGGCTTGAGTTCTTGCGTTAACTGAACTTTATAAGCCTTAAGACCCAAGTCTTTAGCAAAATACGGTGTAATGATGTTTTTGGAATGCCCAATTCCAAAGAACGACAAGGAATCGACAAACCTGAGTTTTCTTCAACACTTTGGGCTACAGCAGCAATATTCTCAATTGTTCTTGAGCGACGTGCACCGGTTTTATTCTTCACATCACTAACTTGTCCCAACACTCGAATTTTTCTACCAATTTCTGTATTGCGGTCCGACAAGGTGCTTGACGACGACCCAAAAATGCTTTAGTTTTGCGAATTTCAATGCGTTGTTGAAGCGTGTATCGTTCCATTTTTAGTAATGGCGTAGTTTCTACTTGTCAAATGTCAAAGAATAAAAGCTTCAAAAGTGACAGCTACCGAAATACCGGGTGATTCAAAACAACACCTCTTGTTGGAAAACCCTATATATCACCGTGCGACAAAAATGAAAAAAAATTTTCACACTGGAAAAAATCCATATGGGCGTGGAACTAGAGACCAAACATAGTAATACTGCGTACTCAGTTTTTCATTTTTACATCCTTTGTCCTTTTAAAAGGACTTCAAAATTTTGAAGGGGATAAAAAATAAAAAAATATAAAAACTACTTAACCTCGTTAGAATATGGCGATATGTATATCAAATGAAAAAGGAAAGGCGCAAGAATTGACATACAATTTACTTTTCATCTATT
Source organism: Melieria omissa (assembly GCA_963971225.1). Classification (NCBI taxonomy): domain Eukaryota; kingdom Metazoa; phylum Arthropoda; class Insecta; order Diptera; family Ulidiidae; genus Melieria; species Melieria omissa. The sequence goes on from OZ020268.1 coordinate 87,273,001, forward strand.
TGTTTGAAGACACTAAATCTTTGTGGTTTGGCGAACAGAACACGAACTTTCATCATACGTGATAATAATTTTACTGCGTTTCTGAATAGCGTAACGATCCATGGTAAAATGGTAATAATGACAAATCGCCAACCTCGAACAAACGGCGGAACAATAAGCTGGAATAAGTAATTTTTCAACTGTTCCAAGGACAAATTCAGTTCAAACTATAACCGCAACCTTCAAACGAATAATTTTGAGGTCTGAATTCTTCGAAAAAATCTCAAAGTCAAAAATTGAAAGAAGATTTGCTAATCGACTGAGCTTTTACACCCCAATCACATATTTTGTAGAACTAGACGAGAAAAGGCCATCGAAAGCAAAGCGCATCATCCTTCTTTGAATTAGTTCGAGTGTGGCAGACTTGCAACACTTTGACGAGTAGTGCAACGCATCAAGCACTCAGCTGTTGCAGCAGCAGTATTCCATCACTTTCCCAAAATTCAAACACGCACACACACACGCGCATCCAACACTGATGTCCAGCTTTGATATCGGAAGCAACAGCTCCACTGCTGCAGCATTCACCGCTTTGACCAAAGTCAATTCAAGCATTCACTGTCCCCCCTAACAGCCGAAAGCATTTGGGCTCAACCCCCGAGTAAATGAAGCGACCTCAATGTGGTGCGGCGCGGGAGCTTCGTTGCTGTTGGTTCATCATTGCAAGCGGAGAACGTTGCATCTGCTGTGTGGCCACACAGCGTTGTACGGCCAGGAATTGCAAATTTCAACCACATGTTAGACTCCGTAATTGAATTCGTGGCAACACGCATTTGGCTGGAAATGTATTTTGAATTATTGAAATGCAGTTTGACGCATTTGACCAGCAGCGGCGAAACGATGTGTCGGCATGCGGCCTGTTGCAATGCCGAGCTGGCACGAGTGGGTGCGATGCGCGGGGCGCGGACACGTGTTTGCCGCCGATGCACATAACGCGTGTTTGATTGTTTTCATACCACGGTTCAGGTAATGTGTGTGCTTTGCCGTACCTGTTTAATAACTGTCATTACCCCAACCCCACTCGGCACCGAGACCCAAAGCAAAAATTCGTGCTTACGTATTACAACTTGTAATGATGGCAGAAATACAGTGCACACTGTTTGATGGCCGCACTCGAAACAAAAACAAAAATACCGCTTCGTGGCCTCAAAGAATGCGTGCAATAGGCAAAGGCAAGTTTTTCATTTAATATGTTGAAATTGACGCATCTTCTCAGCATACAAAATTTACCGCAGAACTTTCTGCTTTTACAGCTGACGAAATCGCGGTTTTTCGCAAATGTTATAAATAATTCCCTTTAACATTTAATGTTGACGTATTTGTTGCAGTCTCAAACCGCTCAGATTAAATTTTAATTATATATTTTCGCACAAAAAGTGAAAATTTAAAATCCATTTTATTGCGGGGCATTGCATTTAATTCCCATTAAATATTTCACAAGCCGGGTTCGCGGCGTTGTCATTTAAAAAATCACGCCCTGCACTCTACACTCTACGCCCTTGCCAACTGCACTCCTGCACCCTACGCGCCGCTCTAAAGGATCGCAGCTGAATGGCCGGGAATCTTCCCATAGCATTTTCATGGTATTAATTTGTTTTCCAATTATTTTATAGGTTATGGAAATATTTATTTTAATTAAAACAAATACGCGTCCAGCGACACGCACGTCGGCTTGTCAACGCTGCGCATCGGGCGTTCGCATAAGCGGATTGCAATGCAGTAAATCGACTGAAACCGCCGACATGCGCGCAGCGCTCGAGTTTCGCTTAATTTGCCACATTAAACTGAATAAGTGATTGTGAACTGGACGCAGTGCGTGGGAGTGGCGCACAAATGAGCTAATGGCTAACTCTCCAACAAGCCACGAATTTCACGCAAAACGTAAAACACGCCACACGAGCTTTTAATTTCGAAAATTCATAGCGAACACAATGCAATTCAAGCAAAATTGACCCTGGTATTTTAATAACGATTTCTGAGTGGATTTTTGCGCAAACAAACAAATTCATTTCCTTGTAGCAAAACTGTTGTAATGTGACACTTTTTGATGAAATCTGCAACAAACATTAATCGTCTTTATGATCGAATTTGCGAAGAACATTGGCTTTGCAACTTCCTGCTTGTGTTTGGATCAAAATAGAAAGAAAGAAGAAACGAAATATCGGTTATGCGGTAAAGTAGTCGAATTACTAATCAGAAGATCGGAAGTCCGACTAAAATATAAACCTGAAACCTTAATAAAATTAAACCTGAACAACGACTGATTGAGAGAGCGTAAGAATGCGTGTGCTGACCGTTCTGCTCAATCGAGTAAGTTTCAATCGAGCAATCACTGAATTAGAGTTAACTACAACGACCAATGTGACCGCAGCCTTGTGAAAAAGTGTAGCACAGAAGTGACCTAAAATGTATCAATATGTATCACCTTTCTTTTTTTAAGTATCAAAGTATAAATATGTAGGGGAATTCTTTGTAAGGTGCCACCCCATAGCTTTTTTGCGCGTTACTCGTTAGAAAATTAACGTATCGCCAAAGTTATTATACTGTTGGAAAGAGGGTTTAAAAAGCTATGATCCAAGGTAACACTTCATTTGAATTTGTCGTAAATACGAAAGAAAACGTCAAATTAAAAAGTTATCTAAATTTGCTGCTGCTTCTTCCTTTACTATGTCAAGATATACCATTAAGAAACGTGTATACTTATCTTCTTTAAACTTAAATATTCAAGTTATTAAGTTCGTATTTTTCCTAAAACTTCAAACTATTTTAAGGACCAACAAAAAATGAATTCCTGAAACCATAGAGAGTTCAGAAGTCCACAAAGTAGCATATTGCCAGATGGCAACAAAATAGCGAAAGGGTTAACTGGCCATAACAACCCGTTTCCGGGATGCAGCCTGCCGCAAAAGCTCTCCCCAGGCGACTTTGCTTTGCGCTCGACTCCTCCAGTTGGTCACACCAAGAGATTCAATTTATAAGCAACAAATGTTCCAGAAATCATCCCCCGTTCTCCTAAAACTCTGCAAGCTCATATTATCAGCTTAAGGGGGTGTCTTCTGGTTACGAGCTGAAAATTTAAGTCTATTTTTCGGAGTAAATTGCGAAGGAACTACTTGAGATAATCCAGTAATTTGATCGAATTCGATTAATATTTCTTGAAGAAGTCTTACCAACAAGTTTGAAAAAAGCACAACCTCAAGGTCATTCTAAGGTCGCGAGTGTGATGACTTTTAATTTCCAGAATTTTATCTTACAAGATAAAACATGGATTATCTCAAGTAGTTCCTTCGCAATTTACTCCGTAAAATAGGCTTAAATTTTCAGCTCGTAACTAGAAGACCCCTTAAGTGAAATTTTCTTTCGACATCTATTCAATTTTAGAGATTTTGGAAATCCGTTAAACACCGCTTAGGCCAATTTTGTTTCAAGGCGAATTCATACAGGTGACCTCATTGAATCCGCTGCTTTGTTTTTTTTTATTTTGGTAAAGGTCTAGATCAAGGCGAATTCATACCAGGTGATAGCGTTAAATGAGGCGAATTGATTTTTTTTTGTGGTGGAAAAGGTCTAGATTGTCAAAGTGCCTGTGTAAAACTTTGACAGTTTAAAATGAAAAAGCAAGCTTTGTTCTGATTGGCTGATTTTGACAATCTAAACCCAGAAAACAAAAACAAAATACATTGAAATTTTGTTGCTGTCCTTACGCTATCACCTGGTATGAATTCGCCTTGGTTTAGATTGTTGCTGTGAACAACTCAAGGCGAATTCATACCAGGTGATAGCGTTAAATGAGGCGAATTGATTTTTTTTGTGGTGAAAAAGGTCTAGAATCTAGACTTTAGATTGTCAAAATGCCTGTGTAAAACTGTGACAGTTTAAAAATGAAAGAAGCAAGCTTTGTTCTGATTGGCTGATTTTGACAATCTAAACCTAAAGAACAAAAACAAAATCCATTGAAATATTGTTGCTGTCGTTATGGTATCACCTGTATGAATTCGCCTTGATTTTGTTTCTATGCAATATTTAGGTTTCCGTATAGTATAGCATATTTTCAAACGGGTACCCTTTACAAATCCATGTATTTTGTTATTGTTTATTGCTACGAAATATGCATATGCAAGACTGTTTGTACTGGATTCTGAATTCCCTGTATGTTAAAAATTAAACTTTTTGCATCGAGCATTTTCATTTTCCGATACTAGTCGAACTTCGGATATCATTGTATTTGGATTTCCGTTGCACGAAACATTTTTCCAACTCGTACGTACATATATCTATAATTCTGGCAATTTCGCACACAGTGAAAATAATGGACGCACGAGTACGTGGCTCTCTACATTGTTGAGAGTCCTTTAGTTGCAATATTTTGTAAATTGTCTGCAGCACAGCAGTGCACAGTGATATTAATTTTTGAGCGATTTCAACTCCATCAAAATTGCCATCAATGGTTTTAATACCAATAGCGAAGAGCTCCTTTGTGCGCTGCGACGCCACTCGAACCAGCAGCGCAATGTTTACCTCATTTCCACTTTTCACAGTCAGCCCATATGCAATTTTTAGTGCACACGAGCATTACGCAATGATAAATTGCTGCAGGACAATGTGCACACGGCAGCGCCACCTCGCAGAGCGAATAAACACACCAACAGCTGAACTGGTCGGCCTTGCTGCGCAAAATAAACAGTTGAAATTGAAAATTTTAATTTTTCGGCCCTCGAAGCAATTACAAATGAGTTTTCCTCGGCAGCCTGGCGTGCTTTCCATATCTTCGGGCGCGGCCCGCATGTGCAGTGCAATGCATTGGCCGCAATTACTCAGGTTGCACGAGATATCGATGCATTGAGTTGGGAGTCGCTGCGGCCGTCAAGCGCGTTCCACTTGCGGTTGCAACCGGCCACGAGCGCTTCAACGCTCCAATTCATCTTGAAATAACACCGATCCTAGAATTCATTCCAAGTAGAATTGCATTACACGGCAACTAACGGCATTCTTGTGGTAATAAAATAAACAAAGTGCTGAAGCAGCGCAAAGAAAAGCATGGAAGCCCAAAGCAACTGCAACGACGACATCAGCAACGGTCGTTTCACAATCGTAATCAAAACAGTGCGCCGGAGCCACTTGATCCCAAACGAGCACAGCGAACCCACCTCAAGAATCATCATCATTCGTCGATTATGCGATTCGTTAACGACGGCCCAGCAATGAAAATTAAACAGAAATTGTAGCATTTGGACGCAATCATTACGACTGCCCCGCATTGACTGCTACCGCTGCTGATGATCGGCCGATTGTGCTCGCGATCGCGATGGCGATGGCGATGGCGATTGTGATGACGTTATTGAAGGGTTACCGGATCAGCCATTAATTCCCCAAAGATTTCGCTTCCATCGAATGTAATTCGAGCGAACCTCGACTGAAGGCTGTAATTATGGCGATCTGCGGTCCAAATATTGAGCTGAACGGCGCTCACCTGGTTCACGTACGCGGCCGCTCGACGGATGCTTTTGTTTACTTGACAGCGGCGGGTGCGTGTGCCGTGATTAAATGATGACTGTGATGAAAACGCTCATTAATGGTACTTCAGAAATTAAACCATTTTACGATTGTGTTCGCTTCTCTTATCAAATTCTCCCGTTCCATTGTGTGTCAGAACAGGTTTCCACAATGCGGACGAGCCAACTCTTCTGCAATTAACTTTTATTGTGTTGCAGTTACTTTGGGTTTGTTGTTTTAATTAGAGCAGCCCCAGCAATACTTGACCAGCTAGTGAATAAAACCATTGTGTATAGATTCGTAATTTTCTGGTTAACTAAAAACCAATCAGATGCTCTTTTCTCACACTTTCAAGTTAACATAAAAACAAATATTCAGAATTGGATTATCATCGAACGCGAGAACGTGAGACTGAAGGAATTCCATAGTGCGAGAAGTTGTGAGTGATTGCTCGGAATTAGATGTAAATGGAAATGATAGAATAGGTTTTTGAGTTTTTACACAAAGCTGTAGTTTCCGACTATTAATATTGTACATTAATATAAAAAGTTTACTTGGGAAAAAAATTGTATATGAATGTTGAACCAATAAATAAAATAAAATAAAATTATATTCCTTCGATTCTAATTTTCCTTATGCAGTTTATCGAAGTCCTATGACCACTGAAACGTTTAAGAAAAACCGGTTTTTCCAGAAAACTATTTCTTTTCTGCCTTTCTAGATTTGGGCAGCAACATTTTATTCTGTCCCCAACGAATACGATAGAATTTTGGTTCAAAACAAATATCGCACACATCAAAAATTTTGAGTTGTGTCACTTTTGTTGTGCGTGTGCGATATGTCCATAAAACAAAATTCTTTATTGATTTTAAATTTCCATAGACGCCAACCTTTTATGTTGCCTGACTCCACACTAGATGTCGCACACAAGTGTTTGATGCCCTCGCAACGACAGGTACTTGCAGACAATAAGGATTCCCATGCCTTCAGATTGTTACCTGACAGGTACATGGAACATGCGAATGTTTCATATCACATCCAGCGCCTTACTTCGGTATTGTGCTGCGGGGTATGGTTTAAAGTTGCACTCATGCGTGTAAGTTGCAATACACATAATCACCGGCATTATTCGAAAACAATTCAAATTGCAGAGCAGTTAAATTTTACACCATACACGGTTTGCTGTCGCATTATCGTGATTACCTGTACACGATGTCTGCTTGCAAACACGGTTTTCAGATCTCGAGTGTCATATGAAGAAAAGGTTTTTACTTTTCACATTACTTAGTGTTCGAAGATGACTGAAACAACTTTGGGTTAGGGAGCGTTCTTCTCTTCTCCTCGATGCTAACTGGAATAGGGATGGCAACACACGAAATGACTTCATCATCATCATTCATTGTTGTGAGCAATCCTATGCTACAAAATCGTATCATCAAAGCAATTTTTGTTGATCCCACACAAAAATTGCTTTGAAAAAAAATATTTAGGCTTTAATTTTTTAAAATTGTGTTTTATTCCTTGAAGAATTTTCATAAAAGATTTAGGCTTTTATTTTTTAAAATTGTGTTTTATTCCTTGAAGAATTTTCATGTTTTATGTGTACTTATATAGTTTGCAATGTATTTTTGCTTTTAATTTAAATATTGGTCTAACTAATGCTAAAATAAATTCCTCGAAAATGATTCGCTTGAAAATAAAACCATCAAACATTAAATAAATTAGAGTACAGTCCTACTTACATCGATTAGAATTACATCTAAAATGGATTCAGTGCGTTTGTTTCATAAATAATTACAATTATGCTTACAACTAACTAACTAACTAACTCGTACTCGTGAAGTCTCAACTAACATACTTTATGCTATTTACATAGGTAGCCTTATATCTGTATAAGTACGAACTTGGTGTATCAGAATGTGATAAGTGCAGATGTCCTAATTTCAATATTAAAGAAAGTCGTAGCTTGCGAGTGCGTGCGTGGAGAGTGCTCGTATACGTGGGTGGATGTGGGCCTCTCCCGCGCGTTGTTCTTAACCTATTGTCTTTTGCGTTCGATGGTTTGTCTTTACAAAGGTCCTTGGTAATACTAAGTGCTCTAAGATACGATAATCTGGCATCACAGTTGGCCACTAAGCGCACATGCTCAGCTTTGGATGATTGTGGCGATACTCGTCGGCGTCGACGCTAAACACCAACAATCAGTGGGGGTTGCGCATTGTGTTGTGGTTCATATTGTTCTGCTTTTGGCTGTTGCTGAAGGAGCGACGGCCGGTGGTCGCGTGCAGGCCGTTGCGCAACGGCAGAGCGGGCGGCAGCGGTGGCGGTGTAGGCGTCTTTGCGCGCCGCGCCTGCTCCAGCGGCATGGAGTAGTGTGTGTTGCTGTATATGTAGTTGGGATCCATGACATCGGTGCTAGCATCGTTGTCGCAATCCTGTGAGGCGCTGTAGTGAAACGACTGGTTGAAGTGGTCCTGCGTCAACCGCAGCTGGAGCTGGCGCTGTTCGCAGGGCATGGGCGAGTGCACCATGGGCACATCGGCGTAGGAGTAGCACGAATCGCCAACTGCAGCCGCCGCCGCGTTTGGCAGAAACTGCGGCTTTGTGTAGTGATTTAGGGTTTGTTGCGACTCTGGGTTCGCCTTCATGCGCATTCCGAACTTGCCGCTGTCCTCAATGATGTTGGCCGACTGCAGCGATTTTTTTTCGTTGAGCACCGATGAGGTGGGCACCTGCAGCTGCTGCAAGTTCTTCTGGTTGTCGGCCGCATTCAAGTCATTGATGGGCATCGAGCAAAATCCGTAGTGGCGTACTGGATGGTGTGGGGTGTAGGTGTTCGAGAAAGTCGAGTGAATGCCCAAGCTGCAGGGGTGGTGCTGGTGGCGTGTAATGTAGTCTTCATCGCAGAAAGTCTTCTGATATTCGCGCTCTTTACGACCGAGCGCCGAATTGCCCCACACACCGCTCTTAAGATAGTCCCGAATCTTTCTGCGACAACGGTAGATGATTAGTGCCAAAGCGGTGAGAGTGGCAGCGCAGCCTACAAGCAGAGCGCCAATCAAAGCCTGTTTGCGTGGATCTGTGTGTGAGCAGCCCATTAGCGTTGGATTCAAGTTCTTCAAGGCCTCGCCGTGTAATCGATCGGGGAACTCGCAGAACACTTCGGCCACAGAGTCGCTGGAGCCGTTCTTTGCAATCAGCAGATTACGCAGCCACATCACCCGACAGTCACAGGCGATGGGATTCTCAGATAGATCGAAGGTCGTCAAGTCTTGCCACGGGAACAGCCCCTCGGCCAATGTTGTTAGCGCATTCGCTTTTAGCACCACGTGTCGCAGGTGCGGTAAGCCACTAAGCGCTCCCTCTTGAACCTCAGCCAACATTTTATTCGAAGATAAATTCAAGTACTCCAAATTGGCGTTGGCCGCAAAAGCACCGTTCATGACGCGCTTCAACCGTAACGCACCATTAATTTCTAGCCGCTTTAGTTGCTTGAGGCCCGCAAAGGCACCCTCCATGATTACCTCAAAGTCATTCTGGCCCATTGAAAGTTCCTCCAAACGACCCAGATGACTCAAACTGAGTGTGGGTATGCGCGTCAAGCGATTATCGGCAAGATCCAGGATGCGCATTTCCTCTAAACCCTTGAAAGAGTCGTGCGATACATTACGCAGTCCAGCGCCTCGCAAGTCCAAGCGTGTCAATCCAGGCACATCTTGGAAGGCGCCAGAAGGAACACTCAACAGCGTATTCATGCCAAGGAAAAGCTCAGCCAAGCCGGGCATTGCCTGGAAGATCACAGGGTCCGGCACTGAGGTCAGAGCATTATCGTCCAAGTACAGAATATGTAACTGAGTCAGGCCATCAAAGGCCTTCGGGTCAATGAAGCCAATGCGATTCTCGCCCAGGTTCAGCTCTTCGATTTTGCTCAGCGGCGCAAACGTGCCCTGATGCAGTTCGGAAATCAGATTACCGCGCAAATTCAAAACCGTAACGGCACCCAGACCGATGAAAGTCTTGTTACTGATCTGACCGATCTTGTTGTGATTCAGATGCACCTCCTGCAGCTTCCGCTGGTAGGCAAACGTGCGTTGCGGTATCGTCATCAAGTGGTTGGAGGACAAATCGAGGAATGTCAGCTCGGCGTAGAACTGTATGGACGAGTCGATAGTCTTGATTTTGTTGTTTTTAATCACCAAGCGTTGTATGGACGGATTGAGAGCAATGGGCAACACATCCAGCTGCCCCTCGCCGCATTGCACGACGAGCGTGTTGTCGTCGCACTGGCAACCGGATGGACAATTGGCCAAGCCACTGACCGCGGCAACCAGCAGCAGCAGGCATAGGCAGGAAGTGATGCTGGCGTGACGGCTGGAGCGAAGCATTTTGATACGAGTCGTTTTTATGGTTTGCTGCTTTTTACAGTGCAGACGAATTATTTATTCAACTGTGTGCGTGTGTTGGTCTGAGGTGCAGTCGACTGATGCGGCGGGTCGTTGTTAAATTTCCATTTCTGCAAGAAAAACGAATAAATGGAAATCACAATTAGAAAAGCTTCAAAATAATAATTAACTTCTAAATTTAATTGACTATCTGAAAGAATTCTTTTATAACGGCACTTATATACTATGGAAAAAGCAGATGGTTTCTTGTTCATAAACAATATTAAACCGCTGTTTGATTACAATAAATTTCGTATTAAGTTGTCTGAAGAAATGTATTTCATTTATAATTTTTTTGCTTAGGAATTCATTTTTTTTTAACTAAATTTTTTTTAATTTTAATTTTTTGTTTTCTTAGTTTCGTTTTCTAAGCCAAATATTTGTAGGCATTCTCTTTTAATTGAAGCATTTGACTATTTTGATCCGCTGCTTCCGATGATTTTTCATTTAACGATTCTAAGAAAACTTTTTACCAATTTGTTCGTTAATAACGAAATTCAAAACTTTTATTAAATAATTTTTCAAATAACCCACTAAACACTTAGTGTAGCCATTTTTAGCCGCTTTTCAAATTACTTTTACACTTAGTTTCAAGTTGCTTCATAAAATATTCAACCAACCTGTTTGTTGTTTATTTTCAAACTTCAGTTTCACTGTTCACCAGCACAATTTCGACAATTGTACACTTAGTTTAATTTCATTTTGTTTTAATGATTTAATTTTAGTAATAATATCAATTGAGCGCACTCAGTGTCTGCCACTTATTCCAGGTTTGTTTCAGGCGACACAGTTATTTTGTTTAATATTTTAGCACCGTGAGCGATAATCCAAGTGTTCGCTTGATTCACGGCCAAATTGCGAGTATTATTAGCGGTTGCGCTGTGACGTGCACAGGTACGAAGATTTTGGTATTTTGACTTTTCACGAGACTGCCCGGGCAACTGCCAGATAAACAACCACTCACGGCCAAGCAAAGAACTACACTAATTCAACACTGTGCCCAATGCATTAACAACACCTCGGTTCGCTCTGGTGCGCATTCAGAATCGGCCAAGCGTAAACAACGTTCCACCCTCCTAGAGAACCGGTACTGAGCGCTCGGCGCAACGAAGCCAATGGCACAAACATTGAGGCGCTGAGAAGTCGACGGGCGGCTGTGTGGCAGCTGCAATTTTGACAACACTCTCTCTCTCGTTCTCATTGAACGCTGCTTTGCTCAGCCATACATGGCCAAGTGAGCGCGTCCATCGGCCGTTTTCCATCGGCAGATGGCGCTCTGAACAGCTAATGGATTTCGATTTGAGAAACCAATCGCCCCATTGCGTTCAGGTAGTTCCGCCGACTAGCAATGCTGGCAATCAACACGCCGCAGCGAAGAAATTTCGTCCTGTACTCTGTACTCTGCTGCCAACACGACTCTTTCAGTTACTCATTCGCGACTGCACCATTGCGGCTGAAGGACGCTGGCCGCGCACAACTAAGCCCAAGTGACACAACGCGACACAGCGGCTGCATGTGTCCGCTCGCTGCCACATTCGCATGCACCTACACACACACAACCATAGCCGCGTACTTGCACCGCAGTGTAAACAGAAATATGCGCGCCCTGGCATCATACGCGCGGCGAAAGAGGCAAATGTTAATCTAATAGGGATTGAAGAGCACTTCAGCCACTTTCCACTTCACAGCATACTTTCCAAGCATGTGCGCTGCCGCAACGCACAAAAAATCAAAAGTGCTTCAAGCACACACGTGCATAAATGTGTTTGCGAGTATAAATTATTTTATATGAACGTTTTCGTTTTCCCAGCAGCTCGCAAATGTTGCCATTTGCCCACAAGTTGCGTCGTTATCCACCACAGGCTGAATGAGTTAATTGAAAGGCGCCGTGCACGCGTGCAATGGGTGGAATAGAAACCTATTTGCTTAATTAGACCAAATGCCACCGGATTGTCGCCGGTGTCAGCTGAGTTCTTCGGCCACTGTTGATTATTTTTGCAAGCACCTCTTTTATCTGCCTAACAGGTAATGTGAAGCATCATTGCGCTAAGGACTTTTTAATGCTCACTTTCACAACAAACACACTCACACTTACATACGTTTAGAAATGTTGGGTTCATGTGACCGCGCTAAATGGCGCAATGTGGTCGTATTGAAATGCTCTTTTGGAAATATTTTTCAATATTTCTTCGCTTTTGTTGCACATTCACATATGTAAATGATGTTGTAATTGCAGACTCTCAATTATTCCCGCACAGTTCAAGTGGTAAAAGTGTCGAAGGACGCTCTTCGCGTTTGCCGCACCAAACGTGTTGGCTTGTCATCACTCTTCGGCGCGCACCCACTTCATTTCGACAGTGAAATATGTATGTACCATGTATGTATAATTTCACCGTTACGCGTTCCAATATGTGTGTGCAGCTCTAGGTACGTGGGGCTACTCGTATGTGTCGCTTCCACAGTGAAAGTGCCCTTCAAGTTGCATTGGATCCTTAATGGGTTCGCAGCGTTATTTACGATGTCATTTGATACTTTGACAGGTTGTGGATAGAACCACACAGATGCGCTTGGCGCAAGGACGACATCCAGCTCATCTCCCGATAAGTCTGTGTGCTGGTGTTTCTGGTCGACCATGCAAAAGTGTTTCTAACGAAATTTACTGTCTGGTATAGCTGCGGTTATAAATAAATGTTGGCTCTTTGCATGCGAGATGTCGCGTTAAAGCGTAATAAGCCGAAAACATTCATATTTTCAAGAAAGATGAAGACATGAATGTAGAAGCATCAAAGTTGCCTACTTTATTGCAAACAACAACAATGAGCAGTCGCAGTAGCTCAGCTAGCTAGTGCGTTGGGCCGCAAATCAAATGCGACGCTCGAACCCAGGTTCTAGACTCCTTTGCTTCTAACACGAAAAAAACAAAAATCTTTCGGCTAATAAAAAGTTTTAAAGTTTTAATAAAGTTCGAAAGACGAATTTCGAGGATGTGGTAGTGTACATATTAGTCCTTAAGATATATATATATTTTTTTTTTAATTATTGGAAATTTGCAAAGATATTCAAGTATAATGTTTTAAAAGGAAATTTTCAACACCTCTTCGTCCTTTTGCACCAAAAAATTTAATTTTCTAAGATTCTAAGGATTTTTCTCTTTCATTTGATACCTATATTGTTATTCTACAATGTGCTCAATTTTTAAAATAATTCCTTGACATAAACATGTCCTTGAAATTTCAAAGTCCTTTTAAAAAAACTCCTAACGTCAGAGAGAAAAACTAAAAACGCAGTTTTACTACATTTGGCCCCTAGTTTCAGGATTTTATAGATTTTTTCGTGTGTTTTGAAATTTTTTAATTTTTGTCGCACAGTATTATAAACTTTTTCATGTTTGGCTAGACGGACTTTTCTAGTCTGAATAAGATGTTTGTATTGACGGGTTAATGCAACCTTGGGAAGTCCACAACGCAGTGGATTATGCCCGTTGAAATTCATATGCGTCTGCAGTGGCATATCGTAATCGTGTTTTGCAAATTCAAGCTAAACAATGACAACCCAAACAATTCTAAAATTCAATACTCTAAATAAAAAATAATTCGACACGTATTTTTTGATTTTCCGAAAATCAAAATTTTACTGGGCTAACAATGGGTTTAATCCATTAAAACCTGACCCCAGAAGGGCTTGTGCGATTTCGATAAAATTTTACACAATCTTAGTAATTGACCTAATCAAGAAAAAAATCAAGCAAATAATTCATACCCCACCCCCTGAACCAGGAGGGTACGTTGCGCAAACGCAATTTGGGCCTTAGTCACATACAAAACATAAAATTAAAAAAAAAAAATTGTTTTAAAACTTATTTTTAAATAGTTTAGCATTACAAAATGCAGCCCACAAAGGGATTTTGATAGGTTTGAAGAATAAGTATTTTTAATTGAATTTAAAAAATTCCCCAAAAAAAACCTTTGACTTTGGATCGAAAAAAAGATATGAATATTTAAAAAATTTTGAAATTTGAGTATGGCAGAATATAAAACGATCAATTCGAATCCAATTCTACCCATTTTCAAGTCTTATATCTATACTTAATGTAGCGAAATTCCCAAACGTTGCGCAAACGCAACGCTCAGGGCTTAATGGGTTAAGTTTATTTACGGGAAGACGCTGAAAAAAACATGAACCGATGGGCCTATTGACTTCAAAAATTGTTAAAATACGTGAAATAAAAAGAAATTAGACACGTAATTCTCATTATTTTCAAAATCGAAATCTAACTGGATCAACGACGGGTTAAAAGTATGTATGGAGAAACAAATTTTGTTGAGCCTTTTGACTTCAAACTTGGTGGAAGTCAAAAACTCGATACGTGTTTTTCAGAATATTAAAATCGGACGGGGTCAGCGACGGGTTAAAAGTTTGTATGGAGAAGTTGTGAAAAAACATGAATTAATGGGCTCATTGACTTGGTGCAAGTACTCTTAGTGAGTGATAATTTGTCATGAGTTTTTCACTTTCTTGAAAATCAAATCTAACGGGGTCAACAATGGGTTAACAGTGTGTATGGAGAAACAAGATTTATTGGATCTTTTGACTTCAAACTTAGCAAAAGCACTGCAATCGGGAAATAATTTAAATGTGCTTTTCATATTAAAAAAAAACCAAGGGTTAAGAAATTTTTTGGAGTTAATGTGAATGATTTAATGGGCTTTTTGACTTCAAATTTTTTGAATACATTTGAAATCAAAGATATTTAGACACATTTATTTTTCTTTAAAAAAAAACTGACAGGTCAATATTGGGTTAACAATTTGTATCGAGGGAAATAATACAGCTTGCGTTCAAAGCCGCGGAGCCCAGCTAGTAATATCTAAAAACCGGGTTATTCTAAGCAAAAAACCAACATTGTAGTCAGTCATGGTTTAAAAATAACTTTGATAGTTTCAATAAACCCAAACACCAATTCCAGTTTTGCCAAAGCTTTCAATTTTTGAGTAATGAATTTGGCAGAGTTTGCCAAAACTTTTATTTCTATTTTTACTTTTAAGCAGTTAATTTTTTTTTAATTTTTCCATTTGTCCTTAAAGCAAATATCTAATGCAATTCCTTTTTTCTCAATAACATATTCAAAAAGTTCTTAATAAACCAAAATCCAAATTCATTTCAAACTTAAATGCAAGCCCGACCTCAGGTTTCACAAATTAGACACAGAAAAAACTATGCCCAAAAAAATGTTATCTATATATCGCTCACTCCCAGCGCACAATTGAAATTTTGAACTTCATTAGCGAAAGTTAGATCCCACGACGAAGCGGCCACAACAACCATTTCCCAGCAGTAAATTTATTAACTTTGACACTCCGCCCAGTGCAATTACAGCAAATTGGGAAAAGTGGAAACCACATTGTTGTAAACAATGGCACTTCCAGAACGCAGAAATTGAAATATTTCAGTGCACGCGGCAAAAAACCATAAACACCACTTAGGCAATCAGTAAATATTAAACAAAAACGCAGCCATGTCGTACAACATTCTTGCGAACGCATTAAAAACGCTGCATGCGAGCACAAAACTGGTAGCAGCGCGCAACACAACGCAAACTTGTGTGCAGACGAGCTCCGCGTTAGCCGCCGCCGTTGCGGTCGGCCAACAACGGCCAACAGTCGCAATAAAATCTACCCAAACCCAAAGCAAATACGACAAGAAGGCCTCCAAGCAGCCATCACCTAGACACCGCCACCCAGACGCGCAGGTGAGCTGCCGAGGCGGCCGCAATTCGGTGCAGGGCAGCGACCGGGCGCAAGTGTTCACCGCGCTTGCGGCTCTATCACGGCCGCATTGCCGAATGATAAAAACGTCAAATGTGCGCCGAAGTGCAGCGCATGCGAGATGTGAAATGCTCGCTGGCGGCTGTCGCAGTTGTGTAATTCGTGTGCTTAGTCGATGGTTAGCAGCGCCAAGCGGCACTAACAAGAAGCTTGTTAAGTTCGCACGCATGCGTGGCCGCTGAGTAAGCAGCATTGTTTTGACTTCGGAGGCAGTGGCGCCGTTGGCGGCGCATTGTTTCATCTTTACGCCGCAGCAGCAGCGAATCAGTTCTGAACTACACTCACTGTCCCCATGTCCAAAGCGGCTGTTGACGAACTGACTGGCTGACTGACAACTCAGCTGTGCGGATTAATTCACGTTTGCTTAATAATGCCAGCAACTAGACATTGTTTTTGCTGACTTGGAGCGCTCAGAACCAATGCCCGGCTGGGCAAACAGCAACAGACATCTGCCTCTGCATGTGGCGTACAAGTCTGTTGTTCTATTGTGGCACAATCGAATATTTGTGTCCAATTGCTGGTTCCGGCGACAGTTTCCCTGCCGTTTCATTTCCGCTTGGCGCGCTCACTTTCGACACTCGGCCGTCGAAGCGTTCGGCTTATTTCCGCACAAAGTTCATAACCGGTAAACGTCAATTGCCTTGCAATTTATCATATCCCAAACTATTCTGTGGCCGGAATCTACTGACCAGGTTTTCTCCCCGGCCCGACCGTCCGGTTAATGGGCCAAAGATGCGTGGAGTGCGGAGAGGAAGACAGAAGCGAAATCCATTCGTAATGCCTTCACACCGGAAAACTGAAAATAATTACCTCTGTTGGCTGCTCTCGCCCGCTTCATACAAGTGCTGTGCTGTGCTGTGCTGCATGTGAGGAAAAATGCCCCCAATAAATAAAAAGTAAATGAGTGACGAATAAGAATCGGCAAAGAAAGACACGGAAATGCCTCGATACAATGGCCGAGGCTGCTGCATTGGCAATAGACATTGCATTGTGTATGCCGTGTAAATTTTTTGCTTGTAGGCTGACTTTAATGTGTTGGCAGCAGATCGAATTTCTGAGCAGCGCAAGCCAAACAATGAGCGCTGCGGCTGCGGGGCAGAGAAGTCGAGAAACGGTTACTTGAAAAGAAAGTCACATATTAGAAACCAGTTATTTGACTTTTAAGATTTTAGTATTCATATTACTGGTAATAGATGACTTAAAAAGTAATGGGAAATATTTTACTTACAAAAATACACACTTCAAAATTAAATATAAGAAATAAATAAAAAAAATGTAAATAAATAAAACCTATAAAATTGTAAGTTCCGTGCATCCTTATTTTGTACTTAGAAGCTCTTCTAATATTTATTTATTCATTTGAATTTAACAAAAAAAATTTAAATATTCTTTAAAAGATTTTTCACCCATTTAGCGTTTGAGTTTGAGAACTAAAATATAGAAAAAGAAAGACAAATAAATAAAAGTTATATAGTGATAACCAACTTGGAGGAAAATAATAATATTATTATTGCAGGAAAGATAGAAGTTACATAATTTGTTTAATACTACGTAGTTGTTTATATTACGTAGATAACACTACTCGACAAAAAATGGGTCAATCGCGCGCACCTAAAAACAAAAGTATTTTCTAGACTAACTTTGTGTCACGGAGTACGAAACTGAAAATCAAAAAAAAACATTTTAACCGTAGATCGAGCTTCAAAAAAATAAAGGAATCCTACCTTCTGTATACAAAGGAGAGAATTATAAACTTTTCAATTTTCTCAAGACCTCTTCCTTAAAAAAGTGTGAAAGATGGTTTTAAACAAGCATAATCCCAACACAACAAAGTCACAAAGAATGGTTAAATTAATTATATCCTGAAAAAAGTTATAATAAAACAAAAAACGAAATGAAACATTTTTGATACAAAGCTCGATCTACGGTTAAGAAACGTTTTCGAAAAATCTTCAAAAAATTTGTTCTTTCCCTGTTGTTTCAGTTATAAGCACATATCTCGTAAACGAACCATCCGACTAACACAAGATGTCCGTCGGTCAGAAGATAATACCTTAGCCTTACCAGCGATATACAGATTGTCCAAATCAGATGAGATTTAGGTAAGTTACTGACGGTGAAAGTTGTGAATTTTTCGACCAATTTAAAAAAAAAGTAAATTTTCGAATATTTTTTTGGTTTTAAAATCTAAGATGAAAGATATATTATTTGAGCAAATATTAAGCCTAACATCAATAGAATTGAAAGAAAAATGACAAAGTTATGATGCACTGAGGGAAAACACCAACATTAAATTTATTGCATCGTGCGAAAAAAACAAATTTTGTTTGCCGAGACCCATCCGAATGTAGATATAGACATGAAACAAGAGGTCATTTATAATATCCTGCCATAGTCAGGATCGATCCATTCTTGATATAACACGAATGTAGAAGTATTTGAATCGTATGTAATATCTTCTTAGAATGACAACATGTTAATTGTTTTCTTAAGGGAATAAATATTAGGAAAAAGTTGAACTTAATGGAGGTCTCGAGCGGGGAATATGAGCTAACTTGGCTGTCTTCGCCCGCAGACTCACTTCACTATATGTACCCTTCACTTCACTTCCCTTCTCTCCTTCATCGGAATAATTTCCGTCAAACAGGTTGGCGTATTTATTTTTAATTGTGACCACAGGAGTAGTCACCGCCGCGGCCAAATCTGCATTGGAACAAGTTTAATTAATAAATGACGTTAACATGCTGTCAAAAGACGAAATTGATGATATGCCACAGCAAAACATACCAGCATATCGAGCAGATTGTATCATTTCGATAAAAAGCCAACGTCCACATGCAACAAGCGCAACCAACACGCAACACCGCGCATCATTCAGCCAGGAAGCCGTGGAAACCCAAACCACCAAACGAACGAATTCTAATAATTCGTCATAAATTACTGCGTGCGCTTGAATTCCAGTTGGCAGCAGCGGACAGTGCGACCGGCAACCTGCACGCTGCAGGCTTTACAGAACGTCAGCAGACGCCGCGGTTAAATACACTTGGCTACCGATTGTAATCAATCTTCCCAGATTTGAATAGTTGACCGTCACCCCCTGTCGCCTGTTGCCCGCCGCTCTGCCGCCAGCCGCGCCGTAGTTGGGCCACGTTATAAATGATCTACGCGTAATGGACTTTCTGAGCGCGCAACGCGAGCACCGCACGACGCACGACTTATGACTCGGGCGTGTGGACCGCAGACCAAATTGTGCACATTTTTAAATCATACAAATATCAACACACTCACACTGTAGTTGTAGCATTTGGCTGCAAAAGAGTGTTCGCGGCGAAGCTGCAAATAACACCGCGTAATCGACAATCTGGCTTTCGGTGCGTAATCTCGATAAGTGTCGAATGTCTGGCTCTCAGACTCTGGCACATCCTTTAACTCAACAAATTCAACTAGTTCTCGCAGCTTGAACTTCTTGTGTAGTTGTATTTAAATATGATTTATATCTGTGACAACACAGTTTTGATAAATGTTATGAATACGCATAAGTTAGGTTAGTTTTATTTACGCGTTTTTAGTTTGCGTTTGTGCTAATACATATTTCAGGATGCATCCTATTTATGTGAAGCATTAACTAAGTTTTAGAAAGGTACAAATAAGGTTGTAGCTTAAAAAAAATGTTAACATGAATACTTGTTCTTAAAAAATCCTCCTTGTTTTTCACTAATTTTAATAGGTTTTAGAGATGAGAAACCACATATTTTAACGATCAATGTTTTTTTTAAACGGTTTTTCCTGGAACTAATCTACCGTGTAAAAACAGAATTTGGTGTTTATATAGAAATCAACTGCCGAGAATTCTCTCTGCAATTCGAAAATGGCTCGACCGAATTTGAATAATTTTTTGGGATTCGTTCGCCTTGAATCAGGGGTGCTTTACAAGTTTTAAAAATTGAATTGACGGATATTGGGCAAGGGACGTGGCATTTCTTTCTACTCAACTTGTCGCATCACTTTGGAACTTAAAATCTCACGCCCCTTGATTGGAAGGATGAGGTGTCCATTGGATTAGGGGACCGCCCGGTTCTTTTATATCAAATGGCTTAAAATTACAGTTACAATCATAACAGGTGGTACGACCTTTACATCCTTTATAAAAAAGAATTTTCGCGCTATAATCGAACAAATTTTTGATCCCAACTCAATGCATAAAGAAGGTTTGATTGCCTGTCAAATGCTATTTGATTCAACACAATATTCGAAGCTTTTCATTCAAATCGAAACTTACAATCATAAGCCCTTTTCTAAACCTACTACTCTGCCACTGGTTCGCATTGCCACCGTCGACCTGTCCAGCATCGAGCGGCTACCAACTGTTAGCGCTGTCCATCGATCAATACAGGGAACATGAATTCTATCTCTTAATTAGATCAATTTTTGCGCAACTACTTCGCCTTAAAGCAGATTTGTGTTTTGCGCAGACGAACAGATTTCAGCTGGACATGTGGGAAATATGCGGTCTTGACTAGTAACAACGGCCAAATGCAAAGCAGAGAGCAGACGTAATTACCTGGGCTGGTTACAATTGCCGCAAAAAGTGAAAACAAAACAAAGCGAAGCAAAGCAAAACGCAACAAAATAACAACCTGTCATTTTCAGACCAAATTAATACACGTGCAAGTTTCAGCTATGCTCGGTAATTATTTTCATTTGATTTATGCCATCTCGGTGGCCGCGCGGTGTCTGCGTCTGCACGAAAAAAATGGGCTCCGGCCAGGAAAAACGGCAACAACAACGACAGCGCGCAGCACAGTCAGAACAGCAAAAGGAATCGAGCTCATCATAGTCGTCACCAGCACGTCTTCATTGAGCACATAGGGGAGCCGCACTGACGCACCGCTGCCCATGCGCCCCCGCTGCTCCACTTAATCGTTGCGGTAGCACCAGCACCGTGCAGCCGTAAGCCAATTCCAATTCCATACACATGTTTGTATGTCGAATGTATGTGTGTGTTTGTATGTACAACAGCCATGCTCCACATGCGGCAACGGATTTGCAACATTTTTTCAGCGCGCGACGCACAATGTACACGCGGACGGACGAAGGCCGCTGCTTGGCAGCAGCAATTCGACATTTAGGCCCAAAGCGTATTCGGCTATGCAGACGCGTGTATCTCACAGCACAACACAGCACAACACAACGCGGAGCAACGCACAACAAAACAACAAACAATAACAGCCGCAGCAGCAACGGCAACGGCAACGGCACTCGAGGCAGCAAGACGTAAACAACAGCGCCAGCTTGCTGAAATACCGAAATGCTGCAATGCAAAAACAAAGTCGTGAACGCAGCAGGACTGCTTGAGACACATCAAAACGATACAAGGCACTCGGGAGCGGCCGGAGGGCAGCTTGCGTGAGAAACACACCTGCTGGAGCGACGGACATGCCAGCGAATGGACAAATGGGTGCTCGGGCAAATCGGGCCGCACTGGATACACAGAGGACACACCGACATTTCGCCGGCTCCCCTCCCATGAGTGGTGCGGCCGTGTTTCGGTGTCTCTCGCACAAATTCTCGTATCTGCAACTTGTATCTTTTCGGTGCGGCATGCCGCCGACTATGTTTACGCACGCATCGCGTAAATACGTAGTTGTGTGTTGCATTCGCACTGCTACGCGTTTGGTTTTTTTTTTGCGTATTTTTCAGGCTAAGCTATCATTGATAGTGGCCACATGGACCCGGGTCCGAGGCTTTCGAACGAGTGAGTTCTTACATTAAAGTTGAACGCCACTGCAAAGAATGATTTCCGAATCTTTTTCTTATCATACAGACTGAAGTCTGTTCATTTCATAAAAAACGCAACTCCATTGAGGGTTGAGGTTAGGTGGTAAGGATGCTTGGAAAAATATATAACAATAACATATAGACAACTTTCAAAGATGTTGAGATACAGAAAAGAAGTTTGGTGTCCACCTTCTTAATTTTGAGCATCTTAATTTGCAAGTGCAAATATTTCGGAAAATTCCATTTCAATCTTGGTCCTAAACATGTCATACTTACATACATACATACACATTAGGGATTGCAATCCCGGACCAGTTTTACAATCCCGGGATTTTCGGGACTGAAAATCACAATCCCGAGATCCCGGGATTTTTTTCGGGATTGCCAAATCACCTGGCTAACCTGCTAAAAAAGGCATCTCTCTGATTCAATACAAGTACATCAAATCGTATTATGTGTAAATCTTCAAGTTTTGGCCATTCAAAATAAGTGAAATTCGGTGTGAGTAATAACTATCAATAATTTAAGTTTCACTGTAGTTTTAATTCACAAATGTTGATGGTTTTATATAAGCTTTTTCTTCCTCCTCTCTTTACACCATTTTCCTTGCGTATTGTGAATGTGATAAGTCACATTAGTGTAAAGAAGAATTAAACTTGCATGTTTTTAGAAAATTCTGGTTGTTTACTTTTTTGAATGGATTCATTTTTGGGAGCGTAAGCTTGTTTGCACTTCTGATTTTGGTTACTGGCAAATCTGTACTGGAAAAGACAGACTGGACAGAGCTATTTTGTACAAATTTGTAAAAAGTAGTTCTACACAAACAGAGCATTAACACTTATTCAAACGTCACAGGCAATGGGCAATTTATTTTTTGTGTTAAATAAGAAGGGTTACATTTTTTGAAATCAACGTGACAAAAGCAAAAAGTAAGCTTTTTGTTTTTGTTTCGATCCCGGGATGGGATTTTGTTAATCCCGGGATTTTTCGGAACTGAAATTGTCCGGGATCGCGAGTTGTTTTAAATGCTTTTTTCACTCTTCCCGAGACAGGTACCCAAAAAAATCGTCACCAGATCGCAGCTGCCCATTGCATAACATCACAATTGCCGTGTCGATGAACCTTCCAACGCAAATGTGGAGATCTACTAAGGCCAGTGCACAGCTCCCTCGAATTTGAATGAAGTAAAAATTAAATTAGAGTCATTATTCAAATCGATCTACATCTTATTTTCGTTTTATCGTAGCCAGAAAAGGAATTAATCGGCTGCCCACCGTCGGAGCGCAGGGCGAGCGAAGAAAAGGAAAATGAAAATCGCCCGTGGTGTAGCCATTGTTTGCGGCATTCAGCTTAGTGGGTTTTCGTCAGAAAACCCCTGAGATCTTTTGTCTCATCAGCATCAGACTCGGGAGACGGCAACGGCAACGGCAACGGAGCACCCAAGATTGACGCTCATGTGGCCAAATTACGCGTGGAGATTGCGTCGCTCAGTATTTATCTTTCATTAGAAAATTCTAAACGAAAATGTATAGGAGAAATAAACAAGCGTTAAGGGGGGGAAATCAAGGTGCTGGCAGCGACCGCAAACTGCAGTTAGTTCAGAATTTCACCGCATTTTGGTCCACCATTGCAATACAATACGAGCCACAAAAGATGCAGCGCGCAGCAAAGGTTGCTTTTTATTGGATGCAATGCCTTCTTCGGGCTGCCACTGTCAACGTTTAAGGCCATTAAGATATATGTCCTGTTTTGTCCTTTTAATTATGAGCGCCGAGACGGCTCCCTGCGCCTTTGTTACGCATTCTCTATCAGTTCTATTCAGTTTTAACTTCTTGGGGGTCCTTCTTTTGGAAGCCATTGTCTGGAAGTAATTTTGAACGAAATTAAAATGTTATCACTTCGCTGAATCTAAAGTATTGACTACATGGCACATTAGAAAATAAAAAGAAGTTTTGTTAAACGTTTATTTCCCTGGCTAGCTTTCTGTCCACTTTAGTGCCTAACAACAGATCGACTGCCAACTAGCCGCACTAAGTAGTCGTAAAAATCGAGCAGCACGTTCGACTTCTGTGGGCACAGGCCGAAGCTTATTTTCATAGTCATGAAAGCATGAACTGTAAGAATTTGGAAAATGCGATTAAGCAGAAGTCAGCGTGGGGTAATTAGGAGCTTCAGTGACTGTGTTTCGCCCCGCCTTTGGGCTGCTAATGAGGTGTGGCAAATTTAAACGATTTATCTGTAATAGTTACCATTTATTACAAGCGCACAAAGGTGTAAAGTAAAAAACTTATAGCGACAAATTTTATGGCTGCATTTCCGATACGCTTCACTAGAGGCGTTAATTTAAAAATCCACGCTGGACAGCTGCATCACACCCAAATATTTCGTTGACAAACTATGTAGTTATTAGTTATGTACTGAAAAATGCATTTTGTGTTAGAGCAATTTCAAAGGTAGAGCAAAAAAACAGAGCGTTATACAGAAGTATAATTGTTGACTCACTGACTGATAGAGTCACGAATTCATCATCGCCCAGCCCAAACCGCTGCAGCTACAAGCATGAAGTTTTAACTATAGTTAGTAAATTTTAAAAAGGAACCTCCGCTTGGACGGGATTTTTTTTTTAATTCTAGGTATAAGGGTATAGGTAATTATAATTCTAGGTAAAAAACATGTGTTAAAGTGTTGTACGTAAAAACTTATTTTATAGACCTATCGACTTTAAACTTGGTGAAAGTGCGGGATTTTAACGGGTCAAAATTTCTAGCATAATTCGTCCTAAGAACATCTAAATGAAACGTATCGCAGACTCTGTTTAGGAACATTAAACGCTATTCTTGCTAAAATATCTGGGCAATGAATAAACCCACTTATTAGACTGACTACAAAGGAACATGCAAGAAGTGATTGCCTTGCATGTAGTGTCTTTAAGTTCACTAGAAGACAACGAGAGCTGTAGAATGGCATTCGATCACTGAAGTTCAACGAACGCAAAGCGTACCGAATGAAAACTTTCTGGATGCGTTCGGTTCGGTTAATGAAAGAAGCGTGATATTGCCTCCATATTCGCGCAGCATATTCCAATCTAGACCTAACAAATGTTGTGTAAAGTAATTTGATTGTATACGGATCCAAGAAGGCAACACTATTCCGACGAACAAAACCCCACATGGCATAAGATTTAGAAACAGTAAAGCTGATATGACTTGCAAAACTTAGTTTGATGTCGAAAAAAACACCCAGGTCTTTAATTTCATTAACCGATTGTAGCACGGAGCCAGAGATGGAATACGACAGTTGTAGGGAATTCCGTTTCCTAGTAAAAACTACACGAAACCATTTGCTAACATTAAAAACAAAGGTGATTACATTACACCAAGACTGAACAGAGGAATGCAGAGGAGGCAGACGAAAAATTAGATCCAATGTCGTTAATAAATAATACAAACAACAAAGGACCAAGAATGCTCCCCTGGGGACGCCAGAAGTAGAAACAAAGGGCCATGATGAGATGTTAGGTATTAGGTAAGATAGGTATGATTTCAACCATTCGAGAAATTTTGAATGAAAGCCCATGCGGCTTAATTTCGAGATCAAAATTGCGTGAGATACTCTGTCAAACTCTTTAGTAAAATCCTTATAGACTGTGTCTACTTGGTTGCCATCCTGTAAGGCGGAAAGGCAATCTTCTGTGATTACTGTAAGATTAGAAGTAGTCGATCTGCCTTTGACGAGGACATGCTGGAGTGGAGAGATTATGCTCTGACGCAAAAACTTAACTTTTCTTTGACTATGCATTCGAAAAGCTTAGAAATTGAACACCTCGATATAGTGAACACCTAATTTTTTAAATGGAGTACTCTAATTAGTGAACAATCGAAAACCTCTAAATAGTGAAGAAAATGTTGAAAGCAATTTCAAGAAAAAAGCAACAAAAAACACAACAAGGAATCAAAAATGAAAGAGGGTATTTCCCGAATTTGTATTTCTGCTGTTGATTGTTACAAAATCAGCTGTTTCTTGCCCTTAAAGGTTATGTTTTTTGTCGAGTGCAAACCAATTGTGGTGAAAAGTAGGGTTTTTTATTTATTTTCTTTTTTATTTTAATGATATTTCGAATTTATATACACACAGTGTATTTTGAGCAAATAAAACGAGTTTTTAAACAAAAATTCTAACCTTGATATACAACAACAATTAGTTCACTATATCCAGACACGACTGGATATCTAAATATAAACACGACTACGATGTCCAATGTTGTGAACAAATTTTCATCTCTATTTTTAGTTCTAAACAGACGATCACTCTTTCAGCACCAGCTGTCAGCAGACACAACTTTTAAGTACCTGTTTGTAAAAACTTTTTGGAATCGTGGCCGTGAATTTTTTGGAAAAGATAGTATTTTGCCTAAGAAGCGCACTCGCGTGCCATAAATAGTATCCATTTTGGTTTTAATCACTTAATGACAACTTAATATTTCCTGTTAGAGACTTGCGCTGAGCATTTTGAGATGGCAGTGTCACGCAATCGAAATATAAAATTATGTTTCTATATTTGACAAATTGACACATTATTTAAAACTCTTTTTCTCTACTAAATTTTTGTACTTCTCCTGGCATTTCATGGATATAAGAAATCCTTACTCCTTCAAAGTGTCGAACTGAATTCTACTAGCTTGCAAGTTGACAATTTTGAACTGAGAGTTGTGGTACTTTAAGCGGCATTTACGTATAAATCTTACCTTAAACATTTAATTTTTATGTCTATGTAATTGAGTAAGCAAAGATTTGACAAATACTTGGATTGATACGGCAACCAATGCCTTGGTGTGTAAAGCCAAAGTAAGAGTCTTAGTGAATTGTTCGATCTGTGTGTACGCACAAAGGTGAGCGTAAACGTTACCTTCGGACACAACAACACTCAATAAGAGGATGATGCGGGCTCATAAGCCTCCGCCGCCGGGAGATGATAATGTTGCTTGACCGCCGCAGCGCAAGTATTTACTCATCCGGCAGGTGCAAGTCTCATGCAGACACTGACATAAGACATAAGTGGCATGCGGACAGGCATTCGGCGGCCGCTGTTCAGGGGCAAAGTCATAAACAAGACTTTTTGCTCTCTGTTCGTATTTAATGGCTCGCGCATGCCACAGGCTGGATGGACTGAGCGAGGCTAAACGTCTTGACCACAGTTTGTACGTTACGCATTGTGGCTGGATTTATTTAATTCAAGGTGCGTTCACCACACAGAATTGTAACAGTCGTTTGCAGTTTTGCACTTTAAGCGAAATTGTCGAAATGATTTTGAACTCATGAAACAAAGTTTTTGTTGATGATTCTTATAAAATTGGATTTTAGTAGTTGGTGCAAAGCCAACCGTTCATAAAAAGAAAGCCTTCAGAATCAATCAACACCGAAACAAGCAAATTATGCGGTATAAGGGTCACATTTAGTAAATATAGGTTCAAAATATATTCCAGAATATTTACTGCTTATGCTGAAGACTATTAGCGATGATCAAACATACCTTATATCAAATACATATCGCACACGCACAACAAAAGTGACACCACTCAAAATTTTTGATTTTTCAGGAAACTGTGTTTGAGCTAAGTAAACATTTTTTTTAATAATGTATAGACAGTTCAGTGGAAAATCCTTACAGATTATGCTTTATGATAAGTTGCAAGCATTTTCTTTTTGATTTTACAGTAGAAAATTCAAAATTTTGAGTTGTGACTGTTTTGATGATATTTTAATTCAATAATTACGGAACTATTTCGAGTTAAGTCACTTTTTCTGAATTTAATAATTATAAATGACAGTTAAAAAGTTGAAAGAAAAATTTTGAAAATTCATAATTAATTTTAATAATTAAAAATATATACAAAAATTGTCAGAATTTAGCTTAAAATTAACTTTAACAAAAATTTATTTCGTCAAAAGTGACACAATTTGAGTTAGGACTCTTTTGCATTGAGCTGCAGCGATCAAATAGCATCAAACTTCTGACATGAAGAGAGACCTATTTTTGCAACAGTTAACAACAACAAAATATACTCAGATTTTGCTGATTGGTAGATTTATGCATTGTGCACAGTATTAACACATAAACCCAAAAATGAAAAATTTTGAGTTGTGTCACTTTTGTAGTGCGTGTGCGATATGTACATACAAACAGCTCATATTAGATATACATTTTCCAAAATGTTTTGATTGATTTTTTACGCTCTTACCTTTATCGGCTCCAATTAAGAAAAATCTATGCAAATTACTTTGACCACTCTTCAGTTTGAACCCACCTGCACCGTTGCCCCGAAGGCTTATCGGGATTAAGCTTATCTGCATCGCCCTAGCGGTACCCAAGTGCCGAGTTAACTCATTTATGAATCGGCGACTCACGTCGATACTGCGAGATCATAATGCAAATACACATTAACGAGAACCACAAACAAACAAAGACGGAAAACAGCTGCTGCACTCAGTGCCGGGAATTGTGCATGGCTGCGTTCAGCGTGGCCACACGGCCAAATTTCTGCTGCAGCGGATGCAAAATTGCTGCATCACTCCGCTCTCAATTAGAACAAAATTCAAAAGAAAATCAAAACAAACACGCTCACCCAATTCAAGCGACCTGCGCGCCTTCAGCGGCAACAACAAACGACGAACACACAACCCATCACCTCTGTAATCGTGAACGGTGTTGACGCTGTTGCTGGCTTAGCTGCTGCATCATTGTTTTGTTATTGACTTTGTTATTCTTTCCACTTAAGTGAAAGGTATTACGTTCATGTTGGCCCTTTTTTCCTTTTCACGCGCCAGACGTCGACGTGATCTTCACCTGTCAGCATGGCTGTGATGGGCGCAGCGGACAATGCGACGAGAACGTCCGAAACTCACACTTCAAACATCAGAATTGGCGGCAGCCCCGCACATGATGCATTCAAGTGCAGTGGAAGCCCGAATCGAACGCAGCGATTCCGCTTACTCCTTCAGCTGCCGCAAAGAGCCGCCAGCCAAAAACTAACAACCGCCGCCAACTGCCAACTGTAGCGATAGCCACAAAGTATTCTCAGAATCGCCTCAAATTCAATCCTTTGGCCAACACACCAGACATACCAGCCGCCAGACAGCCAGACAAACAGGCCGACAGCCGAACACTTCTGAGCGCGCCGGGTACATGGCGCATTGTAGCTGGACAACACTGCAGCCGTGTCGCATGTCGAATAATGAATAAATAAAGCGCAGATTGCACGCAAATACACGCCAACCCAGTGCCAAATCCACGACTAGCACCAACGCCACCGTTCGCCACACGCTACAGGCCACAGCAGCAGCGGCGCGTATCAAAGCGTCATCTCCGCACTCAAACGACATTTCAACCGGTTGGCGGTTGCCACTCGATGCATGTTGCAAGCTCTCGTGACTGGCACTTCTTGCGCCACGGCCGATTGCTGCTGCTGTTCCTGACGTTGTTGTACGTTGTCGCTGTTGTCAAGAGAATCAAAACATCTGACAGGAAATGTACGATCAAGCGCAGTCGAGAAATTGCAATTGACAAAAGTGCAAACCGATCTGAAAATGTGCAGTTCGCACATGTGTGCAGCCAATGTCGTCGATCCGCGCCCCAGTCGTCGACGAGAAACAAGTGTTAAAGTATCGGCCGACGTTTTACGGAGCAGCTAGCTCAATAATCCCTGACCGCAGTACATAACCACACAGGTCCGCGAAATCAACTCTGAATTATCGCCGAAATATATTCGTCTTGTGTTAGACTCTTGCTCATCATTCTCAAAATACTAAAGCTACACCTCCGAGTGAACCTTTCGGTACTAGAAACATCAACTCATGGAAACTCAACTCAGATTATTTAAAAAAACAACAACATTTGAATTTTATTATTATTTATGATGGAATTATGTTACAAAAGAGAAGTAAAATCTTTTATTAACCATTTCAGTCACAATGCCCAATATATTGGACTACAGCCCATACAATTCATACAGCCCGGTTTATTTTCATTTTGGAAAGGATTCAGATTTTTAGTGGATGGATGGATGGATGTGAGGGGGAGCCGAGGATATAACCTAACATAAGGGAGGTCATTACCTCAAGCACTCAGGCTTTATAGCCCATTGTACTTAAGGCTCAGGAAAAAGGTTAATAGAGGAGATTGGAATGGGAAAAAGAAAAGAGAAAGTGTGTGGAAAGGGAGAAAGAGTTATGAGATCTCCTGTGCAAATTTCCCGGACTCATTAATGAATCTCAGGAGATCACACAGGGTGAGAGAATGAACTTCGTCCATTCTCATAACATCTGAACCCAGCGTGCGCAATCTCGTTCTAGAGAAGGTAGGACATGCACAGAGAAACTGCTCTTTACTATCTACCTCCTCCAGGCAAGACAGGCAAGTCGGATCTTCGATGATGCCCATGTTGGCCATATGTCGCCCCTATGGATTGTGTCCTGTGATTAACCCGACCATTCGACGGAGGTCTTTCCTTCTCGGCTTCTGGAGAAAATTCCCTGCTTTCCTGTTCGGGCTTTTCACAAAACAATTGGCAGTTTTACAGCTTCCCAAGCTATTCTAACGTTCTCTATGTAAGTTATTTACACAGGACTTGATCCAGTCTGGGTTCCTGCTATACTGGTGCCGATTATTGGTTCTGGTCCCATGGGTGTACACTAGAGTGGATTTAGTGTTGTATGGCGATTCTTAATAATGTGTTATCGATGCTCCGCAACCTCTTATTATATGCGGTTTGGTGAAAAAATGCATGAGCCAAACAATTTTGAGGCTAGGGTGGGGCTAAATGGCGTCTCATTGAGGTCAAAGTTCTCAAAAAGGCTGGGAAATTCGACAAATCCACAGCTGGTCAGAAGTTGCTCTTAGAGGGTTAAAATCTATGACCGAGCCCTCTATTTTTCCTTACTGAACATTTCTTTCAAAAATACTCATCCCCTATCTCCAACCCTTAATGGGGCTTCCATACAAAATGATCGTTTTTATAAAATGGGCTCCCATTGCTCCCAGGTTGCCCCCAGATGTATCAAATGTATGACCGACACCCATTTATTTTCTCTTCCGAATGTTTCTTCCAAACAAACCTATCCGCTAACTCCAAGCCTTAAAGGGGCTGCCATACAAAACTGGCCATTTTTTATGCCATTGGCTCCCCACTTGTAGATGTAATAGTTAAGTAAGCGAGAAAACATCGTATCTTGGAAACTACAGAACCGATTTGAATGATTTATTCAGCGATCGCTAACATTCTTGATTACAAAAAATACAAAATTGATTAAAATCCACCACCAGAGGGCGTCTCCCATATGATCGGAGTTGTGAGGTTGTCAACTTCTGGGTTTCTACAAAGCAAAAATCAAAATGTACTGTCGAAACCCCATTAACCTCCCACCCTGATCCGCAGTTAGCCAGTTCATTGGCAGTTTCGTTACCTAGAACACCGCAGTGTCCCGGAACCCAGATAAGTTGAAGCTTATTACGTCTCGCGACTGATTTTAGCTTCACCTTACATTCTTAGACAATCTTATAGGTAACACTTGCGTTCTCGAGGGCCTTAAGTGCAGCTTGACTGTCACTACAGACTCTTATATGTTTTCCGCACCATTTTCTCCTGATTATCCATTCCGCTACCTTCAGAATGGCGAAGATTTCCGTCTGAAAGACGATAGTCAGCCCACCCAGTGAGTAGTAGCAGTTGACACTTCCATCGAGGTACACTCCAGCTCCAGTACCTTTATCGGTCTTGGATCCGTCAGTGAAGAAAATATCCGTCAGATCCCCTAGCATGGCCTCTGGGTTGTCCTATTGACTGCGCGTTGGGAACCTCACTTCAAAGTTTCTCCCAAAGGATACTACGGGTATTAGGCAATCCTTAGGGGCCAGCAGCAACGGATATTACGGTGACAACCTCTTGAAGATTTCTCAATGACCTACAATTTTTAGTAATATTTAATTTAATTTTTAAAAATATAAAAACTGACCGAAGATTCCCTTTCGGGAAGCTATGCAATAAAATAATAGAAGGCAGAATGAGGTCTTTTCGATTCCTTAGAATATTGTAAAGTAAAACGTACTTGCAGAGGAAAACAAACAAGAAGCTTTATCTATACAGAGCTATTTGTCTCAGCTCTGCTGAGGTGAGTCCCGTGCGAAAAGATTATCGAGCTGCCACTCCATAGTCACAATAATGACATTGAAACTATTTTCTAACGTATAAGTGCGTGAATATTGATATACTTACTTCTGTGTTTGAATATAATTCTAACAGACTAAAGAACAATGAGTAAGACTTAAACTTAAATGGGGAGCTCGGAGTTGAAACGTATTTAAAAGTGCAAATGAATTCATACATATCGCCTGATAAGAGTTCTCGAAACGATGTGGCCTCAAAGTACTAGTTAAGTTGTCTTTAACGACTCTGGGTTTCAAGGAAAGCACCTAAAGATTACCTAATTCAATTAAAGTGATTAAGCTGGCATTTCCTGAAAATATTGAGGAAAATAAGTTGTAATTGCTGCAAAGTAGGCAACATGTGAATGTTCTTAACACAATTTTACGGCCTATAAAAACGCGTCGTAACCGTGTCTGATAAGTACGCAACGTATGTACATATGTATGTAATAGAGCAAGTATGTCTGTATACATGTAGGTATGCTTGTAGCTGGCAAAGACAAAGGCCTCAAATTAGAAGCTGAATAAAAAATAAACATTTGTGGGCAATAAAAAGACATACAACATGCTCGCACGAGTGGGAACACACACGTCACAGCACTCACAAGCACCTGATGCAAGCTGCTAGTTGCAGGCAGATCCGAAATTCATCGCCTGTACAGCCGAGTAACTGAAATTTTCAAATACATATGTCATATCAAAGTAATTGTGAACAGACAAAAGATGCTGAAGTTTCGGTTTCTGATTGCGCTGTGAAGTGCAATCATTAACAAATCTGCTAAGCTGCGGCTTGGTGTCCAATTGAGGCGTGCTCGTTGATCTGTTTCTGCATCCCAGTCACATCAGCTGCCTTGTCAATGTTTATGCGAAGGTTTTTGTCATCTGAATATCAGCTCAATTCTGCACACTCGGAATACGGCCTCTAATCCCTAACTTGTTGTGACTCTGCTGCTTTGTGGTTGTCTGCGCATGCAGACAATGCGCACTGATGCAGTTTTTCTGATGAAGCGCACTTAACCGATGACAATCCTTTTTGCCCTCCTCGACTCGTTGCGTTCGCCGCATCGTGCTTGCCTTCCATTCGTCCTTAGAAAGCCAGCAATTGAGACTTGTGTTGCACCGCACCACTCGCCTCTGCTTAGCACACCTTGAAGAAACAAAGGCGAACGCAAAGTGAAACGCATTCGCTGGAGGAGTTTTCGAAGGGTTTTTGTTTTCCTTGACTGTGTCTTTGTCTGTTTTTAATGTGCCAATGCAGTGTTTACAGAAATCGCCTTTGAATTTCGCTTCCCTTTTAAAAACAGATTTCCCCACTTAATCGGAGAGCTGCAGACGAAACGCGCCACGCCAATGCGTTCTAGGGAAATGCACATTCGGGTATCTAGACGCGCAGTCACGGAAGGAGACACAGCGTGCACCGCACAGCACAACTTCATTATTTCTGTGTTGCTTAAGGATGTTTTCAGCAGCGAATGCACCAAGTAAGTACGCCTTCCTGATGACAATGAACCGCCCATAAAAACTCGCACATACTCAGTGATTGACAAACATATGTATGCACACAGAGCCAACAATGCCAACGAAAATTGACAGAAAGCGATTTTACGCTTTAATGCACTCGTCAAATCGTTTTAGAATTGTTTACGTTTTTTATTATGTATTCATTCAAGTGCCGCTCAAATGTGTTCTGCAAGCAACACATTCTCGACTAGGAGTGCGGAAATGTTCATAAAAATTACATCAAAACCACAGCAATGAAAGGAAACACAAACACGGAAAGATGGATGTAGTCCTTAATAAAGCTTGAGCAGAATTACAATTGTGGTTAGTGGACAATAATTTCAGATATTATTCTCACCAGAAAAAATGTTGTTTTGATGCTGAATACATTCGAGTTCAACCCTTTTTTTGAGTTTTAGAATTCATTCAAAATACTTCCTGGTTCCTTCTGTTGAACCATTTAATGATTCAACAGAAATACCGCAAGAAGGACTTGCAAGCAAATTGGAGTTCTAAAATGTTATAGAAAACTTGACACTAAATAATAAGGAAATGTTTTTTTACTGGTTTATTCAAAAATTCATTTTTCAACTTCTCAACTACTTACATATATTTCAAATACTTATAATGTTTAAAGATTTAAGATTTCCCAACTTTTATCATGGAATTTGTACCAATCTCAGACGACTTTGCTTTGGCGGTTGAACAAGTCAAGTGCTATTTTTTGAGCTGTTGAGTCCGATACAAATTTTTTCAATCCTTTTTGATAAGAGAAATGTAAACACGAAATTGTCATTGTGAATGGGGCAACTTTGTAAAGCGTAAAGTTTTTCTAAAAGGCCAGTTTAATGCATTCTTTGCTCTTAAGGCGAAGCACCACTCTAGGCGCCGAAAAGAAGGTCAAAATTTGTTTGTGGGGAAAGTAAAAATTTTAATTTTACGTTTATATAAGCAACATTCCATAAGAAATTTTTTAATTTTTATACTGGGACCCTGTAATTTAGAGTGTTTTCTATGAGACCAACCACATCGTTGTGGCTGTAATAATTACTTAATTACGAAAATTTGAATATTTCTTCATTTACTTCAGCCAAAATAAAAAAAAGTATCTAAATTGAAAGAAAACGTTAAATTAAAAAGTTATCAAATTTGTCTGCTTCTTCCTTCTTAACTCTGTCAAGATATACCATTAAAAAAACGTGGGTACTTCTCTTCTTTAAACTTTAATATTCAGTTTATTAATTTCGTATTTTTCCTAAAACTCCAAACTGTTCTAAGACGTGCATAAAGTAGCATGTTGCCATATGGAAACAAAATAGCGAAATGGTTAACTGGCCAAAATAACCTTTCGCCGGGCTACTGCATGCCGCAAAAGTTCTCCTTTGTCGTGAGATCCTAACAGCTGCCCTCATTTACTACATTTTAACAGCTTCTCTTCCGATTGCCGCAAAGGCAGCGGTAACTAGTAACTTTTAATTGAAGTACTCAGAAATTTGCAATTACTGTTCAAACACACCGACGAAGTAAAAAAAACGTCACAAAACATATCTGTTTTGAACCAATGATGCCAATTACTTGGGTTTTACCGCCTTCGAAATAGGGAAAAAATCTATGTTTGGCAACAGCGGTAACTGCGGTCGGGGGTCGTGTAGCCGTGCAGTCGTCAAAATAATAGGTTCCATAAGGACGTTCTGATTCTATAGTTCGACAGACGTGCCGATGTCTGTGTGTCTGGGGCATACGAGTTGGGATAGAGAATTAGTTAGCTTTTTAAAAAAATCAGTTATTGAAAAATTTAATTTTAATTCTATCATCCTGGTGGCTAATTAAAAAGCCGCAGTGCCGGAAGCAGAGCTGTGGCAGAGTATCGCTTGGCAAAAATAAACTAAGAAAAACAATATTGTAATCTTTCACACCCACACACTATCAGACCTACATACCCCAACGAGCCGATCCAATCGAGAAATGCTATGGGGAAATGCAACAAAGACACTTTGTCTCTGCCATCGGAAATTTATGCGCAACAATTTGGGGGTCAACCGCCAAACGTTGAAACGGTGCGCGCCAGCCAACGCTACCGCTGGTTGCCCTCCAAAGCTTCTTCCTTGCAGCGTCTTCGTTTCACGCTCTACTGTTTTTGTTGCTTTTGCTGTAGCCGCCGCTTCGAACTATAAAATGTGACTTACTTGCAAACTGATTACCATTAATCTGAAACGCTTTCAGTGCGGACCACAAGCAGCAGTTACTCATTGTCAGCGAAAACCGCAGCGGCAGCGGCCAAGCAGAATGTGCCGATACCGACCTTCGCGCTGCCCGCAATGCAGCTACTGAAACAGCGGCACAACAACAAAACCAACTACCGACCCGACTAAAAGTGAATTTTGCATTTTGTCCGGCACGTTGCTTGCTGAAATTACTGCAAATTGAAACAATTCTCGGCAAATTGTTGCAACGACGCAAACAAAAATGCTGCCGTTCGCTGGCAAAACGACGACTACGACTACAACAACGAATCAGCCATAAATCCCCCGCATACGCGAACTTCGCGCGAGAAGCATTGCAACGCGCTGTGCTCAGTCGGGTTGGGGTCCGAGTCCGCAACACCCACACGCCGGCCACACTCCTTTCACGATCAGCATATTGTGGACTAAATGGCACTGACACTTGCGCGATGCACGTCATAAAAGCGTTTTTCTTCTGCGGCGCGCGTTTTTGTCCTCTCATTTGCCCATTTGATTGCGCGCTCTATACACGAATACGCTCCTCGTCATGAACACACACGTATATGTAAGTGTGTGCGTGTGTGTGTACTTTGACCGCAGAACAAGCGGGAAGAACGCGCGAGTTGAAGCAGCAGACGATGCCTTTTACCACAATTTCCTCTTTCCTGTTTTTATTCCCCAGCGACGTTGTCGCCATTGCAATGTCAGTTCAGCACAGATTCACTTTAAACGAAACAGTTTGCGGTTTTTGGGCGTGCGGCGCTCGTGCAGTCACCGCAAGCGCGCTGCATGCATAAATTATTATAAATGCAATTCGCGCGGCAAATGCAAAAAATGCCAACCGCCCGCTCGGACTCCGCACAGTCGACATTGCCGACAATTTTCGCGCTGCGTCCGGAAATTATTGCGGTAACGCTCAGTTCCTTTCTCGCGCTGGCACCATTTCAGAAGCCGCACTTTGGCCCTCTTTCCGTTTTTCGCTTGCAGCGAGGTTAATTACGCTCAAACGCACTTCTACGCATTTCCATAAGAACTGCCGCTGATGGTACCGACGCCGACGCGAACTGAAAACGTAATGGATGTACATATGTATGTAAGTATACAGGTCCAAAAAATTTATTGAGACCCGTCCTTCTTTTCTCACTCGCCAAAGAAAATATTTACATATTAACACAAGATTTCAGGTTTATAAGTAAAGAATTAGTTGGTTCTCATAGATGACACAGACAAACAATAGCATTTTGTATTGAATAAATCACAGTTACGTTAAGGCCGGCCCCATTTTTAAAGCAATATGGACCGATAATTTCACCAGCCCCTGTACCACACAATACTATTGTTTTGTCCATTGTTTTCTACGGGTTGCTCATCAGTCCAATTACAAC
Organism: Melieria omissa; assembly: GCA_963971225.1. Lineage (NCBI taxonomy): Eukaryota > Metazoa > Arthropoda > Insecta > Diptera > Ulidiidae > Melieria > Melieria omissa. The sequence continues at coordinate 87,309,882 of OZ020268.1, forward strand.
AATATTCTTCTTATTGACAGTGCAAAACAAAAATAAAAGCCTAACAAAATTGAAAAATATCTCAAATTTAAAAGGTTGGCGAGCTCCGATTCCAATGCGAGTTGGATTTTGTATTTGAAATCTTGAATGGATTCGGCCATCGCTATAATCACAAACAGATTACTCGTAACTCTAATTTTTGTAATCTACTATATCTATAGGGTGTTTTTTTTAGAGGTTTGTTTTTCGAATAGAGATAAAACTGGCATTTTGTGGTCAAATCTGGCAACTCTAATGTCATTTGTGTTCAGTTTGGTTTGCCATTTCATCATGAACAGGTTGACAAAAGAACAACGCTTGCAAATCGTGCAAATTTATTTCGAAAATAATGGTTCAGTTCGCGAAGTTTACCGCAAGCTCCATTTTATGGTCGACATAATCGTCCATCAGAGCAATTAATTCGGTTAACCATGGGTCGTTTTCGCACTACGTTTACTCTATGTGATAATACGCATCCGCAGAGACGTCGAACAGTGCGCACCGAAGAAACAATTGCCGCTGTAGAGCAAAATGTTGAAGAGGACCCGAATGAATCGATTCGCCACCGTGCACAGCAATTGGAGCTTTGTCCATCAACTGAAAATTGGACCTGTAGAATTGGCATTATTCGAGCCAGCCGCGGCGGCCACATGCCCGAAGTCATATTTAAACATTAATGGCATAAAATTATCCTTCCAATAAAGCCAAATTGATGGACATTAAAACGATTTTCTTGTGTTTTATTTCAATTCGAAGTTCTATACCTCTAAAAAAACACCCTATATTTTATATATTGTTACGAAAATTTGTTCTCTATAGGCTTATTTCGGATCTCTGGATTGGGCTTGAAAAATAAAACCACTTCAACTATTTAGCGCAAACGCAGTCAAAAACCAGCAATCACTTTATTTACAAATTTGCTTGCTTGCTTGAATCAGACTCGACCCTCTGCGCTGCACACTGCTGCCTTTTATACTTGTTTGCTTACCGCGCCGATTGTTCTTGCACATTCCAGTTGGACTACCTCTCGATCCTTCTCGCACATTCAATTGGCCTATCTCTTAATCGTTATCGCACATCCCATTACCATCGCGAGCCATTCTTGCCATATCGGTAGTATAGCACGCCGAATGTACTCTAAAGTGCACGCCTAAAAGTATGCCCGTAAAAGCATTCACCCATAGCACAGCGACAGAGTGCCTCATCGTTTCAATATAATAGTCTCGCTGAAACTTCAAACCAATTGGAAAATTGGGGTTTTCTTCGCCTTAAATCAAAGATTATTTGTTTATAAACAAAAAACTGTTTGGCCGAGGGCCACAAGGGAGCGTGGCACCGCCCTTACAATCGTACCGCCCAAATAGTCGTCCCATAAATGTGTCGTTCTACTGGTAAAATTTTATGTGCGTTAGACAAGCAGCTTTGCACTATTTGCGACCCAAATTTTCCGTATAACTGTGGAACTGTAAGTCGCACATCAATGAAACTTGGTCCGAACATACCACTTAGTCGCGCCCCCACGAGGATTGCGTAGAGTTCTTAAGGGAAGTTTGATTCTGATTCTGATTTAAGTGATTGTGACAATTTCATTTCGTTTACAGTGTGCATTACGGTGCGAGGAGTTGCAATCAAATTAGTTTTAGGTGGCACCAGGTGCGGACCGGGTCATCTAGTTTGGAAAATTTATATATAAGAAAGTGTAGACGCTGTGTTGGGATAACTCATTCCATGATGAACACTATGACTCACGCGTCATAAGACTCCTACTTATAAAGTACCTCTACATGAATCCCAAATAATGAATGAAGTCCAAAGAACCTACCAGAAAACCCTAAAGAGTCCGCCCCTCAGCTCCTTGCATCCGTGAAGTAAGTAAGTAAGTAAGCATACCCCGTTTTATCGAAAAGAATCAGCGTATAGTTCATATACATATATTTCAAAGATAATTTTAGGACAGGTTTTTTTTTCAAAACCGAGGTTTTTTAAGGGTTAATCCAAAATGTGTCGCGAAATGTAAACCGTGTTAGAACGAGGCCGTGGTAGGATATTTATTCATACTTAAAACGAACATATTTCGCGATTTGACATTCGTTCGCGACAATATCCTGTGGCATTTCATTAGCAGATATGCGACCATATGGCAAATATGAGGGTTCGAAATGAGCCAAGTGGAACCGCAAGAAAGCCGCGAATTCGGGGACTATCGAACGTCCAATCAGTTTCGATTGTGATGACAAAAACATAATTTAACACTGCAGTCGAGGCCAGTCGCACATTGAAACAGCCAGAGCACAGTCTGTGCCGCAAGATCCTGCAATGCAATCAGCGCGGAACCTCAAAAGAGCGAAAGCCGCGTGCTGGCTGGCTGGCGTCCGTACAGCAGCGGCAGAGACAGCCTCTGCTGCGTGTGTCACCAACGGCACATTTAATTGAGACGCAAACGCACAGAAAACCATAAAACAGGAAAATCCAATCAATGTCGAGGCGAATTCAGCCGCCCTGGACGGCCGAATGAAATGAATAGAAGCCTGACTGCTGCAGCGCAACTCCTGCCACAAAATGGAGATGAAAAATTTTTGCCGAAAATTGTTTTCCTTTCCCATGTGAGCGTTTCAGCGTGCTCTATGCTAACACACACACACACAAACACGACGCCAGCTGCAGCCAGCAGGCAACACAAGGCGGCTGCGTGTGCAACTCAGCCGACTCGACTTGTTTTGGTTGTTGTTGGCGTATATTAATTTTGTTGCTGTAGACGCTGCGTTTGTTGCTGGCGGTGTCGATGTTGATGTTGATGCTGATGGCGGCGCGTTAATGTTATCTAAGCAAATAATCGCACAGCACCCGAACGCGCACTGTTCAAAATAAAAATATCGTAATGAAAATGTTCCTTATTTAGTTTTGATGGTCGGACGGACGGACAGACGGACGAACTTACGACACCCGTGACTGCAATCAAAACAAACAAGAAAACAAACACGCAAAACGCACAAAAGCCCATTGAAGGACAACATGCCGCAGACAGCAGCAACAACGAAGCCAACTATATAACAATGACACAACAGCCGCAACAGCAGCAACAACAATAAAAACAAGGACCGTTCAAGCGCACGTAAAACCACAGCAAATCCAATTTCAAGACAATCCAATCTTGTTTCAGCCTCGTTCTGGAGGCTTGCACCGCCAGGCTCCTGCAAGGACTTCAAAAGAAAACATTTAATCTCCCTGCTCTGCGGCCCGATGCGGCAACTGCAGCGAAACCGCAGCGGCATAGTCGCCGCCAGCCGGGGCCCGCATACTGCGCGGCGACTAATCCGAATTTTCGGTGCGCCCACAGCTAATGGATTTCTGCCTCAGATTAGCACCTCCGCTGTTGAAGGCTGCCTAAGCCGCATTTAATCCATTCCGAATATCTTCATCAACATTGAGCAAAGCCAGCGCCGCTGTTCCGAAGAGGCCGAAGGATGGAATGCAAATATTCATATTCTGAATAATATGCCGAAATTTCATCAAACAGCGCCGCACTAACGCACCCACTGCCACCAGCGACTGCAATAATTCTCCCACTCCACCTTCACTCGGCTGGCTGACTGGCGCGGCGAATCAACTTGGCATGTTTGCGCAATTTGTGCGCAGATCTGCTGAACATTTGCACGCGCTGCAACTTTTCGTAAATGCCACAGCGACATCGCATCGTTCGGTCGGCTTCGTTAATGCCAATTTCAGCAGTGGCAGTGGCCAACCCCGATGTAGTAGCAGTGCGAAAAATAACGGGCTTAACCCTCGCTGCACGCTGCAATTTTCTCTTCAACTCTCAATTTCAACACTAAGACACATCGATCGTAAGCTCGAATAGATCAATTTTCTCATCAATGCAAAAAGTCTTTTCATACAAGGCCAATCTCAGATGAAAACCGACAACTGACTGTTATATAACCGAAATGTTAGTTTAACCCAAACTTTCAAAAGTTGTGGGGGTTAAGATCCGCTTCGCCTACGCCGCATCGCCGAAAACGCAATAATGGCGAATACCTACGGCGCAAATAACAACAGTGTCGACATCGCCATCATCATTGCAGGACATAATCCTGCGGCAAGTTATTAAAACAGAACAGAGCCACGCACACCGATGTGGCGCGGCGCAGCGTGGCGCACAACGCAACGCCAAGCGTTTTATTGTCCTCGGTGCGCTTAACTTGTTTGCCGCTTAATACTAAATGATCCAATATCCTCCTTCTTCCGTGCTCCATCCAAGCGTCCCGGCAGCGTCATGCTGCCGCGCTACTTTGCCGGGCGCTTTTAGCGAAAGAGGTCCTTTGTGGCAGTTTCGCTCTTATTTATCTTCGTCGTTTTTATTTTGCCGCTTTCGTTTGTTTTCCCCTCGAAAAAGTACGCTGCGCAAAAAGTTCTTGTTTTAAAACGTTTCCAGTTGACGGAGAAGAACACTCTCGGCACTCACTGCAGCCCCGCCTCGCTGTGGAAAATTAAACATTTCCAAATTACTCTCGCCGGCAAAACTCGCATTCGAATCTCCTTTGCAATCTAGATTAAGTGCTGCAAGTTAAACAGAAAGCGAAAACTTTAAGTTGCATGCAGGCAACAATTTCATGGCAGGCGCTCACATTTCGTATTTGCTCTTGCAAGAAAATTACAATTTCTGTCAAAATTATGCAAAACAAAATGAATGAAAAACTCGCAAAAATACACTGCTAACTGCCAAAAAATCCTGTTCCATAACCCCATCCCTTGGCCCATTCGTCTGTTCCTGAGCCCAAAAATCAGCTGCAATGAATGGAGACAGTGTTTGCATTTGCTGCCAAAATGCATCTCATCCAAAAACTGGATTTTAATAGGCTTATTACAGCACACAATAAATACATATAACACACACATGCAGGCATACAAGACATCCCATTGACATTTTTTATTGAAATCTGTTGTAATACTTGATGCATTTCAGAACTAGGCTTTTCTTTAAAAGCTGCCGAGGTGCACGCTCGAAAGCAACGAAAGTGCAACATTCGCTGCTGTCGTTTGCACTTCGGAAAGCAAACACCATTTGCACAATTTCTAGCAGTGTCTTTATATTTACGTATGTAAGCTTATCGTATATTTGTATATATGTATACACATACTAGGCATCGCAATCCCGGGATCCCGGGATCCCGGACTTTTTCCAGTCCCGAAAATCCCGGGATTCAAATTCTTTTATCCCGGGATTTTCGGGATTGCAAAAGATGCTTCAAAGTTCAAATGAAATAAATTTTAAGGCACAAAAACCCAATTCCTTATTTGAGGGAGAAGGGAGGGGATAGAGTGCGTCTTTTGCAAAAGGCTTATGATTATTTACTAAGCATTCAACCAACAAGTGTTGAATCTGAAGGATGTTTCTCTTCAGCAGGGTTCATTTGAAATAAATTTCGCTCTAGATAAGAGAACAAAACACTTAATGCCTTTGTATTTTTAAGATCTCAGTTTTTAGTTTATCAAAACGCTTAACTTTTTTATCGAAATAATCGAAGTAAAACTAAAAGCACAAACAAATTAACTATTTTGTTTTTTTTATCAAATATGCATATATATGCACTTTATGATACATCGGTTGCAAAGTAATAAGTTATGTTTAAGTGTCATTTTTGGATAAAACAAAATGCTATAAAACTGAAGTTAAATGTCAAATGAAAAACTTTTAAGTTAACTCTTCAATTCCCAGTGTCACCTGTAGGTGACAGATGCTTAATATTTGTTTTCCTACCACATAGGTTTTTATTTTAAAATTCTAACACTTGTATAGCAAAGTCAATTAGTAGTACTTGTTTATTTAATTTTCCTACCAACACTAGCGATACGTCATTTGTAAAATTTATTCATTTGTTTCACGCGTAATTAAAGCAGTGCGAGTTTGTGTGGTTTCTTTCAATATAAAAATGAGGATAGTTTAAACATTTTTTATGTATTTTTTTGTCTTATCCAGACGTATCTTAGCTCTTTTATTTAAAAAGAAAATTTTCTTTTTCACTATTTTGGACATTGGAATTGAAGGGTTAAACAAAATGTGATTAAATTCAAGATAAAAAATCTTGAAACTACCCAAATGTGATTAAAATGTGTCAATTTTTATGATAAATATATTATAAACAAGTATTTATGCAATTCGGGAAAATTGTTTTATTAAAAAATTTGTTATATGAATCCCGGGATTAAATCCCGGGATTTGACTTTTAAATCCCGAAAATCCCGGGATCGCAAAATGGCAAAAAATTGCGATCCCTAACACATACATATATCTACGTAAAGGCGTAACCAGAACTTGGTAATGGGAGGTTAAAACATTGTGTTTGCCAATCTTAAAGTAAACTTTTTTTTTTAATTTGGAGGCATTGCGTTGGTTTAGGAAGGATATATATAGGTTAGGAGAGATAGGGGGACCATTCGACAATCGTGCGGTGCGGGCCAGAAACAAACTCTCTCTGTTTTAACTGGTAGACCGAATACCGGGAGTGATGGCATCGGACAGCTTATCTGAACAGTTACCGAAAAAGTATCGGTAGAATAAGGCTACACATGTCACGTTTCGACGATGTTGCAAGGAGTCAATAGGGCTGGATACCCTACAGTCCCCTATAAGCTGCACTTTTGAAACAGAGTATAATGTGGTGGTGCCACCTACACATATGTTGCTTAGTGCAATGGAAATTTACGTTTTCCCTCGATTTTTAGAAAAAACGTTCATGAAATTTGGTTCACTGGAAGCGAAGTTATTGCATCTGAAGTGAAAGTATCCTTATGTCATCGGTACAAAAATTATCATCGAACCAATTGCCAATATTAACTTTTGTTTTAAACTTGTTAAAACTTTAATTGAAATATTTTAATTGAGCCAAGTTTATGGTGAATCCGTCACAGAGTTCCCAATTTAAACACGATTGCCAGGACATAAATGAATGACCAACGTGTTAGCCAACAGAGATCTGCAATCGCTACAGATTACATCAGCACTTCTTATATTGAAATTAGATTTAAGATTTTCAATAACATAAATTTGTAGCATTTTAACTAAACATTTGGCTATCGAAAGACGCGACCTAATCGAAAAACATTTGTGACTAATTGTTTGATTTTTTTTTACTAAAAGTAGAATTTTAATCATTAACCACTCCCCGTTTTCTTCTAATACGGAACAGTGGGACTTCCACGTTTTCAGAGCAATGCATTTGCCTATGAAAAAGCCATTGAGGACGTAGAAGTCAAAAGAGACATCCTGAAGGACATTTCGGTTGATATTATAAAATACTCATTAGTTATGCATTTAGATCATGCAAATTGCTGAAAGAGACTAAAAAAAAACAAATAGATTTTATCAACAAATGTGTATTTACTTTTTTAAAGACCTTTTTGCTAATGTGGCAACGTACAAACCATGCAAAGTGATTGAAAATGTTGAATAATTATGGGGGTTACGACACCCAAACCGCTCCTCCCCTTGGCTACGACCCTGTGTGTATGCATGCAATTGGCACGGCTAACCCTTTCACGAACAATTCAATCCCACCGGAAGTTGTTAAATTTTTTGACATGCATAACCAGATCCCATTGACCTCCGCAAACTCGACCCAACAAACAAGGTGGACTGACCAGTCGATAAAAATATAGTTCGCATTTGCCAATTTGAATGACAGCCCAAATCATGTTTGAACGATTATATTAATGTGCTTATTACTTTGAGACTATAAGTTATCACGTTTATAGATTTCAAGAGCTTAAAAAGAAAGATATGTATGTTGCTATATTCGTCAAACATAGATTGTTTTTGATGAGTCAACGAAAGCATCTGTCAACACCTCACATACCATATGGCATTTCCAAACTCCTTTCCCATTGTCTTCTGTGGTGACATATAACAAGTGCAAATGCTTCAACCGATCTTTCTCACATATCTCACATATTTGCACTCTGCGCTCTAGCCATGTCCTTTTTATTTATCTGTTTTTAATCATTCCCACAATCAGTACAGAAATTAGTCAAAATACTTAAAGTTGAAGAAGAAATATTTGCTACTTAGTATGCTCCATGTTGTATTGAGCAAAGTTTCATATGTTGTAAAACATCCTTATGATACACATATATCCTTCATTCTAAAGAAATTCCATTATCAACTAGATTTTCAACTAATCTGAAGTTAATAGCGAATCATCGCTGGTACGGACTCGAGCTCTTAAGTGACTAAATTAACTTACTTTTTGATACCAGAAGTTTTTACTTCCTGGCGCTTTGAATTGCATTTGTGCTCGTATTGTTGCCATCATTGGTGGTTGAGCCCGTTGACACCAGACTATGTAGGAAGAGGATCACTTGGACGGAAAATATAACTTTCCTTTAAAAACATTTCTCGGTCCAACACTCTCTATATTCGTCAGAGGCCTTTAACACATTCGAATCCGAAAGCTCAAAATCAGCAGTGACCATGCGTTGGCATCAGTAAAAATTTCAAAGATTTCACTGAAAGCGCTGTCATTACACTTCGGATTCGCACTGCTTCGTGCCATCCAAGTGCCACACAGACATGTGTCGTAATCTACTGAATATATTTTTACTACAGCCAAATAAAATCAATGGCGGAATTTGGCGTCACTCTTACAAAGTACCATTGCATTCCGGCGTAATCCTTTAGGTGCGACGTTTTGTATAAATTTCAACTTTGATCCTATAAGGATTTTTCTGCTTCACACATGCACGTGCAGCATTCCACATGGCGGCAGTAGCGATGAAATTACAGCAGTGCAGCAGCTAAAGGGGGCCTTGAAGCCAGCATATGCGCCGAAAAAGAATTCAGACTTGTATTTTCAACTCAAATTATCTTGGCAGACACTCGCTTAGTTCAGGTTTTATTAAAAATGTGTCCTTGAAGCAGCTACAGGTACATTTTGTAATGGCACACATAGGTTTAATTGTGTAAAAAAGTGAACAATTCAAGATATTTAAGCAACCTTCATGCGGAATAAATCTTCCTGCTATTCGAACGAATAAATTAAAATCCAACTCTATATGTTGCAAGCCTTTATCGTCGTCATTATAGTGAAAATTTACATTAAATATTTTCGCACCCCCTCTTTTGCGCATTTTCGACTACGGATCTGCGGCGAGCCGGGAACCAACCCAAATCCGAATTGCTTATTGTTTATGTGCGAATATTTGTTGCATGTTTTGTACAACGCTCCAAAATGATGGGATTAGTACGAATGTGTGTGTGTTGTGTGCTGCGCGGCCAATTTTCACGAGACCAACCAAGTCATAGCAGCAGCTTGGAATAAAGACGGCAATAATACGCGCTGACAAGCGGAGCGGAGTCTATTTTGTGTGTGTGTCAGAATGCAGCCTGCAGGATTACCCGCACGCTGATAGAAGCGCAAAGAGCACAACAAAAGCAAAAACACAACTGCGCAGGGTCGTAAAAACAACAATTTACGGCTGGAACGGATCTCACTGCATAAACGGCGCACTGCACGCACTGTGCGATGATCTGGTGCGGCTCAAGGGGGGACAGCCTGTGAGTTTAAAGCTAACCGCAACTTGTGACCACGCTTTTTCCACAATTGGCCAGAGTTAATAAGTTTCTTTTATAGGAAGTGGACGTCGCGCTCGGCTCTTTCGGCAGCAATGCGGGTAAATGCAGTTCATGTAACAATGAACACTCCAAGCCGACCCTTCAATACAAACACAATCAGATTCAATTCGATAAATCCACAGGACACGCAAGAGTGACTTCGAAAACTCGCGCAGACGCGAGTCAAAACGATTCCAATCATAATTTATTGATTTCGAAGCCTAATTTTGAAAAACAACTACAACTTTGACAGAGGCACAGTGATTGCCACTTTTTCGATTGCAGCTGCCGCGCGCATGGCGAATCGCTGCACTGAGCGCACCCTCGGCTGCCGAATGCATCTGGAGTCGGTAATTATGACGTACTAGGAGTGCGCCGCATGCGTCGACAATTGCTATGCGTGAGCTCGCGCAGCCCTTCACCCTACCCGCGACGTCGCAAATGTGCACGCAAATGTGTTAATTTCCTCCTCTCCAGTCCCCTTCAATATTCCACTTACACGTGGTTGACAGTGCCGAGCGGCACATGCGTCGCAGGCTTTGCCACGTTGTGTGCCAAGTTCTGCACAATGAATGTCTAATTTTCGCTTCAAAATAAAAACACTCATACATATGCATGTATGTACATATGTATATATGAATGTGCATCTATTAGTGCGAAACAGCAACATTTAACATTGTTGCAGCAAGAAAAGTGCATTACTCTTGGGGAGGAAGTGAGCATTCGCAGAAGGTGCTCGCTATTGCTTCCATGTGCACCATGATTTTTATTAGGTTGCTGCATAAGTACAATTGGCTTGTGAGCAAAAGCTCATCTTCCGTGGTGTGACGTCCTTTCGGCCCTTAATGGCCAACCATCATACATGTCTGTATGTAGGCAATTGTATGTATTTATAATTACTTGTGCTGACTAACCGACTAACTGGACGGATCCATTATCGCATATCAATGAACAAAAAATTACTTAAGGTGTTGTACGTTGATGCAATAATCCTATTGATTTCAGTCTTGGCAAAAGTACTCTAAATCATAATAATAATTAAAATTCCCCACGTATTTTAATTTTTCGAAAATCAAAATATGTCGGTGCTAATAACACTGTACAACACAAAAAAAATAACAAAGTTCTGACAACGACATCTGGTAGAGGGGGCCAAAAAAAATATACGTGTATCGGCGTTTTGAAAGTTTACGTCTGAATTTTTTTTAGAGTAGGTCAAAGTTTTTCGCTTTTTGTACATTCTTATGGTGAATAGGCTTACGAAAACCATGTAACTTCACATTTTAGGTATATGATGTGTTCAGCAATTTGATGTAAAATACTACGAAGAACATTTTTGTGGAGCATTTTAACCCTGTAGCTCTTATTTGTATGCTTTAATTTGACCTTTATTTTTTAAAGTGTCAAAAAAATCCTGTAAAACAGGACTTTTTAAGGACAAAATGTACCACGAAAATATTCGTCATAAAATACTACTATGGGTCTCTGAATACATCAAAGCTCAGAAATTAACTTGAACGCCAGAATTAATCAAAACTAAAAATGTGTTTAATTTGTTTGTTGTTTAATTTGTTGATATTGAAAATGTGTAATTCGGCTGGTATTTTATTTTAATAATTATTATTATTTTATTATTATTATTTAAAAATTTTTTATCAAAGATAAAATTATGCCAAAACACTCCAATGGCATATGTCATCTTCCGGTATCTATCCGTTTGTAAATATTTTTACTTTCAGCAATCGATTTTCGTTATCACCAGTTCTTTGATTTCAAAAAACAAATAGTGGCGATTTTCTATCGAGTTGTAAAGCTACTCTTATTCCGTTGTTGTTTTCAATAGTTGGCGATGCAATTTGAAATTGATTCAATAAAACAATGATTGTTTCAGTTTAGGAAATGAGAATAAATTTTCTTTCACAACATTGGCGCTCGCAAACGATATACAAACATCCACCTGGTTAGGGCAAACCTCAATGTCCTTTTGCCTGCTGCCCTTTTGTCATTCTAGGAATATTCCAAGCTATTCATTGCTGATTTATTAACTATTGGCCAGCATTTTTGGTTTTCAATTGCTTAGAATTGGCTTGACCTACGCAACCACGCATCCCTATAAAGTGTGCAGCATTATCGCAAACAACAAAAATTGTTTATATCCTTGAACACAAACGTCTTCTGTCGCATAAATCAAAGCGTCCAGCACTGTAGCCGTGGTCGGGCAAAGTGCCAGTCCGCGCATTGTTCCCCCAAAAGTAAACGCACACACAAAGAATCAACGCCAGAAACCATAATGCAGTCATAATTGCATTTTTACAGCGCCAACAACAACGACAATGTCGCGCATTGTTGTCAACTACGACAACATTTTTATTACCTGAACAAAACGCTCATTGCCAGCCGGAATGTGCAAGAAATCCCATGAAAAGGCTAAGCAATATCAAATTCCTAACAATTCCACTCTGGCGACTCTGGCCCTGTTTCTGACTCGCGTCACGGTGCGCTCGCACCCCGCAGTTCGGCCCAGCGGGAGTCCTGACAGAGCCATTTCTTGTAATGTTATTTCTCCAACTTTGCAATTCGCTCGCTAAATGCGCTTCCAGGAAAATGAAAATGGCTCGAAGTGCCGAGACGGAACTGCAATTTTCTTCATCGCTTTCACACCATCGCAGTTGCACGCCAGCACCTCGAGCAAGCGCGCTCAAGGATAATTGAATTCGTCATTACCCCGCACCGCAGTGGCCTTGGGTGCATAGTCATCACAGCGACAGCACTGTCTGTAATTAATGTTAACAATAGTAGCGTTTATCTGTTTTCAAACATAAATACAAATTGCTTTCGTCTTCGAGACGTTTGAATATTGTTGCGGACGCGCGCGTCTACTGTTGTGCGTGTGTGCGCAATTTATGACAGTGACTGTGATTAGCGGCTGGAGTCCAATGCCGTCGGAGTCAGCCACAGAACCAAACAGCATGATTTGGCCAAAATTAGCCTAAGCACGCTTTGCCTTCTTCCAAGTCTCCTGTGTTTTCAGCCTAAACTCAGTTCATAGTATGAGCCTTACGCGTCCTTGATTTAATGGCCGACTTTTATAGCTTGCACCGTTTAAATGATCTTCACGTGCAACGTGCCATAATGTGCTTAAACAGTGTACATAGCAGATAAATATTATTACTGTTGGTTAGTGATTTTAACAGCCATCATACCGAAGATCGTCCTTGAAGCATCAAGGACTTTTTTTGTCTACAAATGGTACTTTGACTCCACAAATCCAGCAAAACTGCTGCATTAAAGCATGTAACGCTGCTCAAAACCCAACCTTACTTTCTTGTTCTTCATTCTATGGTTTTAGTTTCCTCGCAGTTCTTTACAAATGAAGATATAAAATATTCTAAATAAATTCTCATCAACCAAAATACTATTGATTTAAAATCGAATACACTGATTCTGTCTTGAAAGATAGAAGATTTATGATAGAATCGTAAGTAGAATTAGTATTACAATCCTAACTACAACAGATGAGGACGTAGATAACCTCGTTAATCATTTACCACTATATCTATCTGGGCAACACTAACAATGCATATGTATATACAACCCGACTTACAGTCAAGAGTCTTTCTACTTGAAACAAATATTTGTAGCTAGGAGGAAGTTTAGGAGATTTTGTTGTGTATGTGTGGTCAGCTTACAGTATGAAAAATGAGGTGATCCAAAATAAGTAAACAATCAGAAATTTTTAAAATCTGAGTTTAGTTAAGAACACGTTTTGAACCCTTGTTAAGACCAATGGGTCTTGGCGCATTCACAATATACAGAAAAAGAAAGTTAACAGGAGAGTTAAAGAAAGAAGCCGCTTCATTGATGTAAACGTTTCATTTGAGATTTGAAGCTATAAATAAACTTGAGTTTAACCCATTAAAACCTGACCCCAGAAGGGCTTGTGCGATTTCCATAAAATTTTACACAATCTTAGTAATTGACCTAATCAAGAAAAAAAATCAAGAAAATAATTCATACCCCCACCCCCTGAACCAGGAGGGTACGTTGCGCAAACGCAATTTGGGCCTTAGTTACATACAAAACATAAAATAAAAAAAATAAACAATTTTTTTAAACTTATTTTTATATAGTTTAGCATTACAAAATGCAGCCCACAAAGGGATTTTGATAGGTTTGAAGAATAAGTATTTTTAAGGGAAGGCTCCCCTGGATTTGGGCAAAAATAAGGCAAAGTTTGTAATTTGTTTGTGGGATAATGAAAAGGCGTACAAACTTCCGGTTTTGACTATTAAATTCGTCTATTATTTGGGAGTTTAAAAAGTTAAAAAACTTGAAGAAATTCAAAATGGCGGCTACAAAATGGCGATTTCCGTAGGCCTCTGCGCGCCAAACATCGCTCGAGAACTGTAATCCTGCAGCCTCTTGTAGTGGACTGAAATCAAAAAGCATTGTCATTACTTAAAGATAACAAAATTGTCTGTGCATTGAACCAGACTCAAAAAATTGAAACGAAAAATTCTTGCACAATGAATATTTGAAGAAAAAAGTTAAATTTTGTGCACCTTTTTTTAATTTCAACCACATTTAAAAATTAAAAATAAATAACTATTTATGCAAATTGTAGGTTCAAGGCATACAGAAAATCAAATACATTCGAGCAGTTTTTAGATGAAGAAAATCGGATCATTAGATCAAGTCCGGTAATTTCAGTTAGATTGGAAAAAATGGTTTCGAGATAAACGCGTTTGAAGCAAATTAGAGCAGTGGAGCGTCCCGTAGCGCGCGTGAGACAGGTGTGTTCTCCCATGAAAATACGCGTCGTATCAAAAAATCCTTTTACACACATATTCTACATATATGTAGCCTTCGTTTTATGCAAAAAAAAAAAAACCATTTTTCGGTCCAAATCCAGGGGAGCCTTCCCTTAATTGAATTTCAAAAATTCCCCAAAAAAAACCTTTGACTTTGGACAGAAAAAAAGATATGAATATTTAAAAAATTTTGAAATTTGAGTATGGCAGAATCTAAAACGATCAATTGGAATCCAATTCTACCCATTTTCAAGTCTTATATCTTTATGAATTACTTAATGTAGCGAAATTCCCAAACGTTGCGCAAACGCAACGCTCAGGGCTTAATGGGTTAACCAGAGATTTGAGGCAAAAGGAAACATGTTCGTTGGGCTCAATCTGCGATTCTTCCCTTTCAGCTGCAGCAGGATAAGCTGAGCAAGACGGTTGTAGGTCAGCAGTCTCCTGAATTCACAATATCTTTGCTGATTCCATTTGCCTCCAAACCTCTAAAAAATTATTTGTCTTTGCAGTCGATCATTTTGCATTCAACCAGTAGCGCAGACAGGATTTCACTCAGGAAGGCGGGGGAAGGGGGTTTGCGTAAAAATGTTAAGCTCAATTCCATTTATTCCACGTCTACGTTGTTTTTCTGAAATAGTTTTCGTTCGTTTTTCAATAAAATTGGATATTAGGTGAACAATGTTTTACAATGTTCATATTTTAAGTGACACCGGCCCCCCCGGAGAAGTCCTGAATACGACACTGTTTGACCCTGTTGATCGTAAATACAAAGTCCGTATAACCTCCATGACTTCGTTCTCATTTCAAACAGTTTCATGTGCTTAACCGTAGATCGAGCTTCATTATAAACTTTTCAATTTTCTCAAGACCACTTTCTTAAAACAGTATGAAAGATGGTTTTAAACAAGCATAATCCCAACACAAACAAAGTCACAAGTATGGTTCAATTAATTATATCCTGAAAAAAGTTATAATGAAACAAAAAACCAAATGTATCATTTTTGATACAAAGTTCGATCTACGATTAATAAATGTATGCATAAACTTACTCGTAGTAAGATTTATTTTATGTGAATTCATTCTAATCTCAATGATCTTTTACTTGAGATTCGAACACAGTCGACCCTGGCAGCAACATAGCTCGTATTCTTTGCGTTCTGTGCCGCGTGGTGCGTGCTCCGCAACTAATAGTACGGCGCCGCTCTGCCACCGAACAGTGGCTGTGCAAATGACCACAACATTCCCAACCCCAACAACAGCAACAATAATAAATTCCGAGTCAACACCATCAACAACAACAGCCAACCGAATCGGCTTGGAAGTGCATTGCGGTGTTATTTTAAGATTACTCTTGGCCACACCGTCGATCCATCAGGGGCAGTCATCAGGCAGCGACATGGAAATGCAATTTATGTAATTTATACGATACGATTTTACTCGATTCGATGCGATTCGATTCGATATTGAACGATTCGATTAGTTAAAAGTGGGCCCTCCTCGATGCTGCCGCTGGATGCTGGCTGGGTGTGTGCGCGTGCGGACGTGTAGATGCGACATACCCCTACACCTTAAGAGTTTTCAAATGGATTACTAAATGGATAAAGCATTGTGCAGTGGCCGATCAATGTGACCGCCACTGAGTTCAAGCTGCATAGGGCAAGGTCACGCAGTCAAGTTGTGGGTGTGTGTGCACAGGGCCTGAAATTAATTGCGAGTTCTCACAACAACTTGGCTGTGGTCAGTGGCAACGAACTCGCCCCAGTCCAAATCAATATCCGCCAAAGCACCAATCATAACAAAATCGCACTCTGCCATCAGAGCATCCGAGCACAGCTGCTGACCGAGCAGTACGTTTCCCACACAGCGAGAGCGCAAGCACCCGGACCAAGCATCGCTACCAAGTAGCGACCTCGATTTGCTGTAGGAAGTCACTTCATGGCCGCAACTAAAGCAAAGCACAGCAGACGGTTCGCGTCGGAAGCAATTAATCATTGGATAATGTGCGAGCAGTGCAGTGCAATTGCAGCCGCTGTCCTCGGACACATTCCCTATGCTCCATACCTGCGCCAGCGCCGTGTTGGCAGCGAGACAATCAACAGCTTCATCGCCTGCGACGCCAATGCGAATGTGTGCGTGTGCATGAAAGTGAGACTGTGAAAAATTCGCAAGCAATTGAATTTCTTGAAAGATGCGTCGGCCACATCCGCGCGATTGCGCCAGGATGTGCTGACCACTGCGACAAAAGAAGGAAATGGACCGCTGCGTAAAAGAAAAAAGTGCTGCGCGAAGGACAAACTTTATTATTCCTTGCTGCACTGCAGTGCTGGGTGACGTCGCCTTCCGGTCGTTCATTATCTTAACGTGGAAATGTAGCCTTTTCGATTGTGCTGCAGCTTTTTTTCTTCCGGTCCCATTTAGTGCACTCACTTTCGGGCCAAAATTTGTTCATTAAAAACTGCAAAAAAGATTATTTTTATTGGTAGATGATTCCAATACCAAGGATGGGAATGTTAAGGACTCAAGAAATTGATGTTCATATACCAAATTGAAACTATCGCTGACTTCTACTTCAATCCCAAATTAGTAATTCTGAATACTCGGCAAGTTATATTTTATTTTAGACTAATGATTAAATAATTAAGCCTGTCCCACATACAATGAAACCATTAAAGGATTTAGAATGAAAACAATTCACTACTTTCCATTTAATTCAACATTTAAAACCTTTTAAGAAGAAGTTCAATAAGCGAATCGAACAGTGGTTCGATTGGCTAATAAACCCATGCCAGCCCGAACTCAATCAGCTCAGTGGTTTCTGTGCTTATGGGGCACAGCCTAGTGGGAACACATGCTGATTGACTGGGGTAACCACACAACGATGACTAACGTAACGAACAGGAAGAGGAAACGGCCCTCTTCATTATGTACCAATATCCGTCTAGGACCATTACTGGGTTTTGGAATTGGCGTGGTTCCCAGCACCGTAAAGAGTGAGTTGCGAGATCCCACATGTGGTATTGCAATAAGCCATCTGTATCTGTTGAATGTCACTCCAACCTAACCTATTAAATTTAGGACAAATTATGCTACTTACGTGGGTGGTCCGATAAGTACTTAGCCTACAAAAGAAAAACGAAAATTTTGGAAATGTGGCGATTTATTTCTCAACGTAGTCTCCTTTCAACACACTTGACCCAGCGATGCTCCAACTTCTTTAACCCGTCTGAAAAATACGTTTTCTGGAGGCCTCCGTGGCGGCGATAACCTCCTCATTCGACTCAAATATCTGCCTGGCGAATGACTTTTTTAAGTTTGGAAACAAAAAGAAGTCACACGGGGCCAAATCTGGAGAATACGGTGGATGGGGCAGCTGTTCGTAGCCTAATGCGACCAATTTGGCGAATCACCGACCGATATTGCACTTTTTCCATTTTTCTAAAATCCGCGGACACGTTCGTTTCCACACGCGGTCAAAACAAAACTACAAATCCAATATGGCTGAAATTTTGACAGTAGCCGTCTACGAGGATGTACTACACGATGGTAAATTTTTCTTACGATAGTGGCACCATCGGGCGGTGGGGCTAAGTACTTATTGGACTGCCCACGTATATTCCCACAATAAGAGACACTCATATTGAGTATTATAGCTGAAGAATGAACATATTTTTTTAAGTAAACTTTAATTGAGGAATTTTTTAATTACTGTCTTACTGTGAAACCTAAATTGGAGCGTTGAGTTCAGTACGGCATACCGAAATTGAAGCGTTGCGTTGGGATTGTCAAAATCATGAAGTCACAACAAATGTAAACAAAATATCTGTGTAGTTGCCAAAAAAACAACAAATTATTATTATTTTGCAAAACTTAGCTCTTATTTGAATAAATTCCTCACAATTTAAATCAAATCAAATATAAATCACAGGCGTTTTTGTTTGTCGCAGCCAACTTCAACTGCTAACGCCTTGTCAAAGTCGGAAATTCGAATAGCTCAGCGTCAGAGCGTTTCAATTGCGGTTTGCCCCATACAATTTGTATGGGCATGAAGCAATTTTGACGGTTGCTTGCCGCTAACGCTCCAATTTAGGTTTCACAGTTAGTCTTTAAGCATTATTTGTAAGTCAAATTGTAAAGTTTTTGCATGAATCTCGAAGTTCGAGCAGTAAACATTGTAAACAAGAAGAAAAGTTATAACATCACTTATTGCGATTCAATCCAATCACTTTCCAACATGTTGCCAACACAATGTCGTAAGTACTACATCGAAGTTTTTAAATTTCCCCCTTCTGAAACTAACAGCAATAAAAAGCTGTACAAATTTCGGAATATATTGCGGCCAAGTAATACTTAAGTCCAAATTGTTCAATGTTGCTATAAACAAAACCCAATAAAGACATTTTAGGTTCTTTTGAGCTAATAAACAAATTGCAAATTAATCGTAGAACCCTTAAACTTGTGTACTTAAAATTCCTTGATTTGACTTTCTACCAGTTGAAACTCGCGTCAATAATTGTGAATTGCACTCAAGGCAGTTCTAGTTTTGATTTAGAGAAAACACAAAACCCATAATTTTGTATCAAAATTGCTTAGTTTTAAAATTTATAATAAATGATAAATGTCTCCAAACGCTATGCGACACATTTTGTATTGCGAAATCGAAGGGATCTGTTGAAAGTTGAACTGAAAGGCTGCCAATAGTTAGAGCCCCATTCCAGTTCCACCCCCCGAGCCGCTTGCTACCTGTGTGTGTAAATGCCATTAGCTCCGGTGATTCGATTTCGTTTTTCATTCCTTTACAAACGCACCCACCGGCATGCGACTTTGTATTGTTATCCAATTTCATAACAATTTTTCACCGACGACCCTGTGGGAAATGAAAATACCCAAATGTTTTACACCTAATGCCAAACAAAAAGTGCCGCTGGCGTGTCGGTTGAAGCATTCTTTCCCTATTTCATGTGTCCTTTCCGCCTCTTCGCTACCTCAGACTTATTGCACAAAAACATTCGCCAGCCAACAAAAGTCATCCTCATATTTGCTTAAGAATGTTATCCGAGGGAAGCATCTGCGCAATTGGATTGCCGTTGTCACTTTGTCGTTCTCTCGGCCGTTGTTTGTCTGTTTGTTCTTCTGTTTGCTTGTTTGTTTATATTGCGCTGCTTCGGTTGTCACTTTGGCTGTCGCTGTTGTCATCGTTGTCGTTGCCGATGGCGTTGCTGCTGCGGCTGTTGCGACTGTTGCCTTGGCTGCAATCAATGCCAGCGCCGATGCTCTGCCAGTGACGTAAACATGTACCAAGTAAGGATTACAAATTGTGTCAACCTTTTTTATGTTTTGAATACTCTTTCGCCTCAGCATTGTCACTGTTCGCCGGCTCGCCTCTAATGCCCGCACTGTGTAGCCGAAATCTTGCGACACATCCGGTTCCTTTTCTTTGCACGCAGCCACGGCGTTTTGTTATTTTTTCGGCAATTGCAAAGACATTTTGCACGTGAACAAATGAAAATTGTTTGTTAAGCCGAATGTTCAGGGGCTATTTACAGCGTCCCTGACAATGCGGGACTACACTGCCAATTGGCATTGGCATTGCCGGGCACGGCGGAAGTGAACTCCGAGCGGCATGAAAACGATACGCGGGACAATGATTCGGCAGTAAAGGCGGCCGGAATGTGGAAGCTATTAGAATAAAATTTAATTGCGGATTACAGAGGACTCGGCCTGAAGCGAAGCTCAGCCAGCAACCAAATTCCCATTTTAGTTTAATTTTAAATGTTGGTGAGCTCTGACTTCATGCTTCGTTAAGTAATCATCGCCATGGATGCGAGTGCGTCCAGCAGACAAAAACAGCATCCTTCAAGCGCATTCGAGCAGCAGCAAACGGCATCCTGCAGTAATTCACGCTAAAAACTCCACACAGCGATAGAAATTCAGCCACAGCCTAGCTCAGAGCGACTCAACGCTGCGCTTTCGGCCGCCGCAGCGTTGCTGCATGCAGCTGAAGCGCTGTAAAGCGCAGCTGAAAAATTCATTAAATATATCATAAAAGTTTGCAAAGTTTGCACAAGTTTCACGTCGTTAACGTTCGTACGTTGACGGCTTTTTACTTTGCCAGAGTTTAGCCAGCGATCATAGTTCAATGAGCAAATTGCTCGATGATTTGTTAGACTTCATTGGATTTGAATCCCGTTTCGCCATCGTCGTCTGGTGATTAATGAGCTTCGACCGGCATCGGCAACGCCAACTTTGTCAAAGATTCGCCAAAGGACAGCGCAAGGCACAAAAACAAACCTGTGGGTAGGTATGTATTATATTCAAGTTCCGCTGAAAACTTTTGAAGCAAACGGCTTTCAAGTTTCTTTCTGCAGGAAGGAGAATAATTTCCAGCAGCGAAAAGTTTGTAAAATTCCAAGGGTGGCAAGCATTTCTTGCATTTTCCGCTCTTTCTGGTAATATTTTGGCCAACTCTTTTGTAGTCAAATAATTAATGTCAATCTCTACATCTCGGATGGCGAGAATCACATGATAAAAGTCACTTTAGTGTTGCAGCGAATTTATCTTTAATTGTACCCGACCTGAGATCGAAGAACATTGCAGCAGACATCAAACTATCAACGAACTTTTCAAATATGTGACAAATCAGCATCATTGGATGAAAATTAAGCGAACGTTTATAGTCATTGAAGTCATTCCAAGCAATAGTCACCAACAGCTACGAACAGGAATCCTGAAATCCGCAATGCTCTTCGTCTACCTGCGCGCACACTCCCTCAACAATTATACAGAAATGTATTGTTTTGTTTCGTTTGTTTCATTTCAACTGACTGGTTGCCCTTTGTGCAGTGGTCGAATTGGGTCGAAAGAAAGACAGAAATCAGAAATCAGTTTCACCTGCATCCTTTCAGTCGCTGGCACTCAGAGGTGGCTTACGCACAGCAGGTAGCGACTCTGCCATTGTGATTATTAGCATTTGAATGCTTTTGCCGGCCGCAAGGTGCATTCTGCGCTGTCCGATTGTGGCTGCTCGACGTGCCGGTGGTAAACCGCCGTCATCATTATCATTCCATCGCTTTCGAACCGTTTTTACTGCGTTGGTGTTAGTCGACCCATCGGCGTCTGTTTTGTGAATGCAGCTGGATTTTGGGACGATTTTTTCTTTGTATTTTGATGCTTCTGCCTGCAGGACTGGCATAGAGTAGGAAAATGGTGTAAATGCCAGTTAGAATTGATCAACATGGCAATTAAAAGTAGTGAGATATCATTTGAGCGTGTAGTCAAATATTGTGTGTTCTGTACGGATTTGAACAACGATGATCATTCGCCAAACAGTGAAGAGTGCCACCCTCTAAGTGGATGCCAAGGTTGCCAGGATCAGGTTTATAGTACCCTCAAGAAACTTACTAGTAAGTATTTTTTTATCAGGAAACTTATATTCTTGGTTCATTTGGTTAGTTTTATCAAAAAAGACTTCCATAAAGTTCTTGTGGATTAAAATAAATATTTATATAAAATCATATCTGTAAACTTTGTTAGCTGCAGAGGTGCAAATAATTTTTCCTGAAATTCTTCCCTTAACGTCAGTCAGCATCGAGTCTAAAAATAGGTTTATGGTTTTTAATGTGCGTTATGTATCTAATATTCAGTTAATTAGATCATCTATTGAGAATGAATAATTATTCATCTATTCAGAATAATTGTTCATCTATTCAGAATCAATAATTATTATTGTTTGATTTGTTATAATACATTGTTTTAAAACGAAGTTGAATATTGACCCATCTGAGCATTACCGTAAAGCGAAAGCGTCTTTTTTGAAATCATAAAAATTGTTTTTTTTATTAAGGAAAATTTTTTTGAAATATTTTTCAATGGACATTTTTTTGTTGTAATATTCAACGTTTTTCTCAACATCTCAAGTAGAGCAAGCAATTACTGAAAAAAGTATTGAATAACATTTTCGTGTTTAAGGCTTTTTATTTTTTTGGGCGAAGTTTTGAGAAAGTTTTGGTGTTTGAAGACCCCCCTTTTTTTTAATGAGGAATATTTTCCCAAAAGACAATATAGTATTTTTTTCAATATTTTGCTCAATACCAGCTTTTTATGAAACATTTTTCTGAAAAACATGAAGAAGGCGGGTAAGGAAAGGGGGAGGGGGGTTCATGTGTGCACAAATAATATTCACACTTTTAATGCAAACAACTTTGTCTAAGACATCAAAGCTCTAGCTTTTCAAGTTGTTATCTTTTCCGACCCTATAGGGACCCTTTAACCTTTATGTGCAAATTACAAAAAACTCAGACGTGCCGGACTATCACTTTGCTTGGCAAAAATGATCAGTACAACGTCCTCTTTCAGAAATATACGGTCGTTACTCTGTTGCAGAAATACTGTTGCACAGTGTTATTAGACAATAAAAAATCAATTAATACTTTTATAATTTGTAAGAAAACATTTAATATATAGTTTGAATATTTTCGTCTCGAGAAGAATGTACTGGAGAGACTATGATCAACCAATACCAATCAAAGCGTTCTGTTTTCTTTCTGTTGCGTTTATTTCGTTTTATTTATGTTTTGAATAGGATCACTTTTAATTAATTATTAATTAATTCGTGTGTTTTTAATAAATAGTTTTAGAAAAAACTTATATATAGCCTAGAGTAAGCAGATTAATATTACAGCTCTCCCTCGTATAGCGCGGTACTTCTACAACGCGTTTCCGATATAACGCGAGTAACAGTTTTTTTCTTTATGTTTTTTAATTTTTTCAATAAAGTATGAATTTTGATTTTGAGTTGGAATGTACATACATCTTTAATTTAGTACCTATTTTATTTTGGAAAAAGCTTATTGGAACATAACCCTAAAATTTATATGAAAGTTAAGTCTTCTATAACGCGAATCACATAACGCGGAATTTTCCTGGAACGTAACCACTGCGTTGTACGAGGGAGACCTGTATATGCAAATATTCGATGCCTTGGTAAAACTTCTCGAAATCCTTATAACTCGCCGGCACGATTTGAAACTCGACAACTCGCCCTGTCATAAACCAGATTCTTATTATTCAGCTGAGTTGTATTCAACTGCAGGTTCGTAAACATTTTATACTCTAAACGCCGAAATGAAATCACTATAATTATTTATATCCACACTTATAACACACTTGATAATCGTTTTCTGGGTACGGCAGGTGAATTGTCTGTACGAGTTTGTAAGTTATATGAAATTTTCATTTCATGTCCATTACGAAATTCAAACTGGCCAACACTTATCATAGACCTTCTATTGCTACATGTCCTGCCAGCGACACGCATAGAAAGGAAAATGAAATAAGGATGAAGATAGAAGCGAAAACTAAACACATAATAATGGATGTCTGTGTTGCGCCCATAATTTCCCTTATTCACTTCAAACAACATTCACTGAAGCCAGCCACAATATGGAAGGAGTGGCTGAAAACAACAAAAAATAATGATTGGTGATGGCGCGGACATTGCGTGTTAAAAGAAATCCGCAGATCTTATCAGGTGTACCCAAATTTGCAGCTGCATTTTTCATTCCGAACGAACACAACTACTTAATCGCCACATACAAGGTTCGAATACCTGTCCATTCAAACAAATTTATACAAATACGAGTATATTTAGTTACTACGTGCTGCGTATGACTTCCAGCCTGCCAATTGCGTCGCCTTCCCTCCCGACCCCAACAGTATCCACTCGACAAAACGCACTTTGCTGTCTCAAAGTACAATGTTACTCGATTTCGGAAACGTTGCAGCTCAGCTTAATCGCATGTGTGCAATAATGCACACTCACATCTACATGCAAACGCCGCATTCGTGTAATTGCCGACCGGGTTGATGCGCCCATGGATGGTTACGCGCCAGCAGGTGCGTCCTCTTAGACTTACAACGTGGCCAAGTGCCAATGCGGCCGTGTCGACTCAATACTAACCGGTGTTCAAGTTGTAGCACGATTTCCCAGAACGACAATTCCCGTCCCGTCTGTCCCCTCTAGATAAAAGCATTCCAAGCTGAAAACTTTAATGCCGCCAAAACAATTCTGATAACAAAATGAATAATATCTCGCTGCTTCTCTGCTTTGCCGTTTTGATTTGTCTGCTTTAGTGGCCATGGGCAGCCCGCGAGCCGGCGCTGTCATCGCTATCCAGCAGAACGCCGAACACGGCGTTATCGCCACAGGTCGTTGGCACGTTCACCTCTTGTTCTTTTAATTAAAAATAAATTCTCTTCAGATAGGCGCTGACGAATAGATGACCGGCTGAGTGGGGAGCTTCTCTACAGCTGCTTGTAAGGTTGGTCCTAGGTGAGGCGCGCTCCCAACTTTTCACTTCTATTGTCGCTCATCAAAATGTATACTTTGCTATAACACCGTTCGACAAAAATGAAAAAATTTTTCACACTGGAAAAAATCCATATGGGCGTGAAACTAGAGACCAAACATAGTAATACTGCGTACTCAGTTTTTCATTTCTACATCCTTTGTTCTTTTAAAAGGACTTCAAAATTTTTAAAGGGGATAAAAAATTAAAAAAATATACAAAATACTGAACCTAGTTAAAATATGAAGATATGTATATCAGATGAAAGAGGAAAGGCTCAAGAATTTAAATAAAACTGATTTTTTATCTATTTGTAAAAAAGGATATGAAAAAGGTCCTTTGAAAATTTTAATCCTTTACATCCTTGCAAATTTATAATGAATTTTCTTGAAAAGTAAGTATGTTAGAACCCAAAATCTCCTTGATCACGTGCGTAATTATAAAAACAAAATCGAATCTGAACACAGTAAGTGCCCTCCTCTATAAATGCAGTATTCTTCAGATACTTAAACGTGTTGAAAGGCACTTAAGAAACGAGGTATTTAAGCGGGTTTCACTGATATATCAAATATTACTTAGAATACTCAGTACGCAGTGTTGATACTTTTGAGTATCGGATCTTCGGAATTGAAAATAATGGATATTTTTTTTAACTTTAGAAGGAAAGGCAAAGGCGAAAGTCTTCCAAAGACCTTTATTCAAGCAAAAGAAAATACCCCAAAAATATAAATAAATGTAGATGCAAGCGAAGAAATGTGAATTGAAGGGAAATATTGGTATGGCAATGTTGATTCTTTCGACACATACCCGATAGTTGAAAGTGTCGCTGCCCAAACTGTCTACTTAAGCTGCGAAAGTGGGGAGGGATGGAAGTGGTACTTCGCTTCCTATGACATTGCTTGGACGACAAAGAACAGCGACTTCGTCCTGAGGTCGAGGTCCTTGTTAGGGCAAACAGTTACCGGATCCATTCAACATCATCAAGAGGTCGGAGCTGTATGATTCGCTATGGATTCTGACTAGGGGCGGAATGGCTTCTCTCTATCACATTAGCTAATTTAGCTCGAGTTACTTGCTGCCGCGCAATCTGAATCATGGACATCAAACACACAACGCTACCAAAATTGTTTCCTTCTCATTATTTACATTTTAGCCGCAACGAACTTTGCCATCGGCCGACCGCTTCTTAGGAAAATCACCTCGTTCAATAGGTCAACACTTGTGGCATTTGCAGCTCATAACTCTTGGATTTTCTCAGAGCTCGGCCTCGGCTCGTAGTTTATGCTAATCGTATGCAGAGCATTTGATTATTCAAATGGCTTAAGAAACGTATTTGTGAGGTTTGCATTGGAAATCAAACGATTTCATGGTGTTATGTAAATTTGTCAAGAAGCATTTCGAGCGCAGAGAAATTATTTAATTTCGGCTATGTTTAGTAGCCATTCACACGCATGTTTCTTTGCATCGCCGACGATTACCGAGTCCATTACCGCTGAGATTTGAAATTCTTTTGTTGTGTAGCACAATGCGACTTAGGGGCGCGGCGTCCTTTGTTGATGTTCGGTAGTTGACTGCTTTTTCGTTTCTAGAAACCACTGCAATTCCTGGTAAGTATCTAAACGACGGCACACAATCATATAGAACTTGAAAAACACGCGAACCAAATTTGCTTTCCACACCTGCACACCACACGGGCAATTATTGCGGCAGGGCATGTCTCACCGCAGCCAACGGGCAAAAGAAATCAGCTATTTGCGCAGCGAGATCGCCCAAACTTTATGATGCACCACAAACAAGTGTTGAAGCACTGGGATGCAAATGCGTTGCCCAAAGTAAAGACCCAGCAACTGATAAGAGCTGTGAAAACGCAGATAGCAACGCCGAACAATTCATTCATTTGCGCTTCTAACAATCTGGCCGTTGGTTTTTTATTCGTGGCTAGGTGTGAATTTTCATCTCGTTCCTGCTGTAGCTCAACCTGCAGCCCTGCAGGTGTTAAATTTATCAGCTCTATGTTTTCATTGTGCGATAAAAGTATGTTTTTATGTTGGACCTTAACAGCCAAACAGCTTCATGCGGCCGGTACATATTTGCTCCAACAACAACGTGACCGACAGTTCTGCTTACAAGGAAACAAGCCAATCGGCGGCTTTATGTAGTTACAAGTCACACACAACATAGTTTCTTGAAAGTTTGACAACAAATCATAAAAATTCCATATTTTGAGTTTGAATTTTTTCATCTCTCTCTTCTTCTATGTAGATGGTGGAATTAATGTAGCAACTATTGTACATCACTGATAAAAAATTTCCAAGTTTTCATTTAGTTGACTCCAAAACACATTATTTTATGTGTGTGTGTGTGTTTATTCTTATTCCATAAGAAATTTTTTAATTTTTATACTCGGACCCTGTATTTTATTGTGTTTTTCTATGAGAGCAACCACATCGTTGTCGCTGTAATAATTACTTAAACATACAACTTTTTACGCATAACGAAAATTTGAATATTTCTTCACTTATTATTATTATATACATATATACTATAGTAGTAGTAGTAGTAGTATTATATATATAGTATAGGCTATAGTGCACTACGACCAATTAATCTTTTGTGCAGCCTTTGTTTTAACCGTTCAAGTAAAGGCTTTTTATAAATTTTAGCACTTTTTGGGGTTGTAGTTTCCAGATGGTTGATGGCGGAATAGACGCCTGACCAAACTGAAGAAGTCTCTTTCTACTGAGCGCAGGACATTCGCATAGAATGTGGAGTGATGTTTCCTGTTCTAGTTCACATATCCAGCACACATCCGTTGAGGATATTCCCATATTTCTGAGATGGTACCTAAGGGAGCAATGCCCAGTGAGGATGCGAAGGTCCTCTCGGTTTAGCTTGAGGAGTTTGTTGGATACCCCTCTGTCCGGGGCCAGGAATTGTTTTGCCTGCCGTAGTCCCGTTGTGTTGATCCATTCGTCAGCAAATTCGTGGTCAACCCATTTCCGTAACCACTCCTGAATCTGTCCTCTTGGTAGTCCACAGAATGGTTCCGGGCCTATCAGTGGGCGTAAGGCACCCTTTTTTGCTAGGCGGTCTTGTTCGTTGCCGTCATGTCCTTCGTGTCTTGGTATCCAGTGCAGTTCTACAGTGTTGCGCCTGCTCAGATTATTCAAGAGATTGCGGCAGCCCGTCACCAGCCTTGAGGTAGTCGAGTAGGCTTCTAGCGCCTTTAGGACTACCTGGCTGTCGGACAGTATATAGATATGTGTGCCAGACGACTTCCTGCGTAGGCACTTGCTAGCACACTCTATGATGGCGTGTGTTTCCGCCTGAAAGATGGTAGCTAGCTTCCCCATTGGAAAAGCTTTGTGAAATCTGGGACCATATACCCCGGCGCCAGTGCTTCCATCTTCCAACTTCGATCCACCCGTGTACCAGAGTTGCGACCCGGGTGCTGGTATGAATCGATTTGATCTCCATAATTGTCTGTCCAAGATGTTAATCTTGTACCTTTTGGAGAATTCCGCCTTTGGTGGAATAATGTCGGAGATCCTGAAATATTTTATTTAATATGCTCATGTGTCCCTTAAGATCTCCACTTTTTAGTTCAGTATTGCAGACAAGCCTTAAGACCTGAGGGCAGGCTTCTTTCCTGATGGCTATGTTGTGCGTTTCTTCACTTACTTTAGCCAAAATTAAAAAAAAAATTATATAAATTGAAAAAAAAAACGTACAATTAAAAAGTTATCTAATTTTTCAGCTTCTTCTTACTACATTATCGGGATATACCATTAAAAAACGTGTATACTTCTCTTCTTTAAACTTAAATATTCAGTTTATTAATTTTGTATTTTTCCTAAAACTTCAAACTATTCTAAAGACCAAAAAAAATGTATTCTTGAAACCACAGAGGGTTCTGAAGTCCACAAAGTAGCATGTTTCAATATGGCAACAAAATAGCGAAAGGGTTAACACAGTTTCACTTAGCACGGAATATTCCAAGAACGTAACCGCCGTTTTAACCCTTTCGGGACTACTGGGATAATACGTCCCAGCAGGTTTTTTAAGCCCCTCAAAACAATTATTCAAATCTTACGACCCACGCAAAATATTTCTTCAATTTCGGTGTTCTCGCATAAAAGGATGATTTCAGAATTTGTGAGCATCCAATATAATTTTCTAACCCCAACATTCATGGCATGAGAATATTTCTACTAAGAGTATTTTGGATTTCAAAATTAAACTCCGTCCCGAAAGGGTTAAGCAAGCAAATATTAATTTTGGACAACTCGTACTTGCATTTAAAACATAATGTTTTCATTTCGAACAACGTGTGGTGTGTGTGTTTCTTTTTTTACTATTAAAATCCACCATTTGACATTTTTCAATTTCTCTCCCCGCCAATACAAAAACTCTCATTTCCGTAGACACACAAACGCGTTCACGTATTTTTGTTAGCATATTTCTATTACAATATGTGTAATACGTACGTAGAAATATTTAAATCCGCATAAATCCTTTAACAAAGGCTTGAAAATAAAAATTTTGTCCTTCGAATTAACACACAATGCACCAGAAATAATTGCGCTGTCAGCTTACTGCGATTCGTCCATACAAAACGCGCTAATACTGCCGGAATGGGAAACATAGGTAAGGCATTTTTTTCAAATTGTAGAACTGTTTTAATTAGAAACTTATACGTGGGGCATTCCCTCACAGGGTGTGATAATACTCATAGTTATTAATTTGAATTGATAACCCAGATACACAGTTAGCACGCTATCTACACTGAAATTGTGCCAAAAACTTATTTTAAATAAATTAATTAATTAATGTTTTAATAACACATGCAAACTTCTCATTACAACAATATCTATCAATGCTGCTAACGTAAGACACATTTTTCATACATCTTGTATTCGCCTGTAGGTGTTTAGCATTATTAATTAAACAACAGTTACCATCTGTTGGTGTTCAAGTATGATTTGTTAGTTTAGACGAAGCTGAAAAATGTTCGCACCTTTTCTCATCACCATCCAGAGACCAGAAGTGAGTACAGGAGCCGCAACAGCGCCGACAGAGCATGTCGAATGGCCTCACATCTGGAAGATTAAGCGATTTGCAATGCGCTCGCAATGCAACATAATTCACACACGCCCTCCCGCACTTCTACCCCAACTTTGCAACATCGTGCCGCCGTGCCGCATCACACAAGTAATTCTCGAGCGCCGTCTGCGCATAGGTATCTCTAAGGGCTTTTCAAATTGTGTGGTGTGGGACACACCCACCGCACGCACTTTACACACTTCGAAGCGTCGAAACGGTCTCGTTTTTATTGCGCACTTCGTGCCCATACAACATCCCAAGTGCCGATCATCTGCTGCAGCGCGTCACATTTTAAACAAAATTTCATTAACACACAAGCGTGAGGATGGCTGTGCCTAATGCGGTTGCACTCAAATGCCCAAACAGCAGTGTTGCTGCTGTTGCCGCTGATAATGTTTGCTGTGATGACTCTGTAAAATAAATTAAAAGCCGTAGGCTGGCACCAACGAGAGCCGATGGAGATGGAGCCGGAGCTGCGCCGTCTGGCTTCACGCTTAATCAATAAGGAACGCAGTGGCAGATCCTTTGAGATCTAAGGCAACCGCGGTACAGCGGACAAGTGAGTCGCTCGCACCGCAGCAACGGCTTATGCGCATTAAACGTAGAATAAAAAAGTGGGTTAAAACAAGAGCAGAGCGGCGGTGTGCTTTGAATGCAAACTGCGCCGAAACCGACCGTAATGTATCGAAAAAGAATGAAATTTTAACGAGCTCATAAAAATGGGCCAGGACCTCCTGAGAAGTTGCATTCACTCATATTAAAGAGTGCGTTCAGTGTGTTGAAACTATGTTCGCTGTATACATTCGTCACATGAGTGAGGAATTAAAACCGGTAACATTTAATTCAACATCTCAACATGGCTCAATGGTTCGTATTGGACTGAGAGTCTGCAACGCTCGACACCTGGTCCGAACATCGCTGTACATATATCGAACACTTTAAGCCATCAACAATTAGGCTGAGCCTTCTTAGGGCTCTATATGGGCCCATTGTGATAACACAAATTGTACCCGTTTGAAATGTGTATCTATGCAACACTGGTTTTTCAACATGTGTTACAAAACACATTTCAAACGAAAGCGAGAAGGGTGTGAGGGAACCTACAGAACGTCGAATCCGAACGGCGCGACGGTTGCTTGGCAAATTGTTCTTTTAATCTCGGAGCTTTTGCCATTGCCTGCCAAGAGTCCACTTGTACCATTCTTGTAATTCCCATCTGCTTCATGTGAATAGCGATAGAAGCAGACGAGGGTTTCACCAGCCCGAGCTAGGATTCGAACCTAAGGCTACCCACTGTACAATCGAGGCCGGCAAGTGGTTAGGTAGTGTACCTATTATTTTGATCATATGTGTACTTTCATCTCGTATGTATGTACATATATACGTACCGATGCAAACTTGTGACACTCGCGAGTCTTGCGTCCGTTTGATATATTTTATGCATTATGAATGTTTTCTATTATTGTTCCATTCGGTCCCTACGTACAGATCTTTATTTGCACAGCTGCAGTGCTCCTTTGTAGAATTACAGGCGTAAATTAGAGACTGCAAGAGCAGTCAACACTATACTCCGAATAAAAAACGAGCTCCGAATAAAACACAGAAACAACAACAAAGTGGATGAATAGCAGAAGAATGCAAATCCTCGAGTTCGCCCGGCGCTTAAGCTATCATCAGTACGGACACACATATGAGCGGGCGGAGCGGTGTGCAGGATCCACCGCCGCCGCCAGCGCCAACAACCAGGAAATGCTAACCACGGCAATACAAACTAACTGCGGACGAGCTCCCACACGTCCGCACCGCAAGGGGCAGACAGCAGCTCATGAGAAGCAGTTTTCGCATGATAAATCGCCAGGAAAAATGAATGAAAAGAACGTAAAGAAACGCAAAGTACGATTGCGAGCGCTACTCGTCCGCTTTTTGTTTATGGTTGTTTGGTGAATGTATGTGCGGGGAGCATGGAATAAAAAATTGGCGCGGTACGTGCTAAAAAATTTCATGGTCTGGCGACTTAATTCATTTTGCGTTTTTCAAAATCCCAATGATTCCGGCACAATAAAGCCCACACAATTCATCTTTTATGCGCTGCACTCCGGGCGCTGCGCTCCCGTACCCGCTGCACTGCCCGCGC
Source organism: Melieria omissa (assembly GCA_963971225.1). Classification (NCBI taxonomy): domain Eukaryota; kingdom Metazoa; phylum Arthropoda; class Insecta; order Diptera; family Ulidiidae; genus Melieria; species Melieria omissa. Next base: position 87,341,898 of record OZ020268.1, read on the forward strand.
TCGCGCGTACTTTCCCAAATAAATCACTCGGCGCAACTAGCAGGCGCCTTGCAGTTAGCTTATGTCAACCACCTCGCGGCGTGCAAAGCTCTCACGAATACACGCGCGCGTGTGGCAGTTGTCACTGGGCGCCTGCTGCCTTTTCTATTACTCCGAGTGCGCCCAGTGCTCGAGCCATGAATGCGCGAGTGCCGCTGAATAGCACCGGCGTCAGACGCGGAGGGCGGCCGAACAGGCGCGGCTGGCAGGTTGTTTGCCCAACGAACATTGACATTGCAAACAAAAGCCCAACAAAGTTCCTTTTATAATAATAATCAAAGAGTATCCTTATTAAAAGCCAGCGCTGTTTCAGCCAACATATTTCATTACCGCCGCCGCAGAATAGAAGCAAAGCCGGCCGCAAACTCGGCATTCGCGCGCTTCAAAAGTGCACTTTGCGCATCCATTTAACGAACCCGCCGCCGAACGCAAAGAGCTCCGCAACGACGTGGCGTCGAATTAGACGCACTCGCAGCACTTGACTGATTGGTGCAGTCCAGAGAGTTGCAAACTTTTCACGTGGATTAGCCTTCGAGTCCAAATTTGAGCGATTCACTTCAAGAACGATTCTACCTTTCGAGGGTACCGCGATTGTTCCGCGGCACCAGTTTAGGAGGCACTGGGCCGGCACGGAAAAGTGGTGCTGCAGATAATCCTGGCAGTGAACTTTCCGGCTGGGAGACTCATTCGTAGCTGCAACAGCAACTAAACTTATTCAAAGGATGTTCACCAAGCAGCACTTCTGCGAAGGATTTTCTATGGCCTTCGCACGTTTGGCAGCACATGACAACCACAAAGCATGAACTTCTGCGAATTTTAATTAAAATTATTTCTTCAAACTAATGCCATCTTTCTAAATATGTGTGTTGATTATCTGAGAATTTGTCCCAAGATTATTTACCTTCTTCTTCTTCGTTCTTCTTAAATTTTGTTTTTAAGCCAAACTTGCCCACTTACAAACAAATCGAAACCTCTCCCCTAACCTAAATTTTCAATATGGTATATCTTCGGAATTATAAGTCGCACAGCATTGAAATTTGGTACAGTTTCATGGCGTAGACGTGTAATTTCACCGGTAATTTAATTTAATGGGCGTTGGAACAGGGGCGTGGCACTTTTTAAATGTTGGTGTATTTTTGGAACTATAGCATTCACATCAATGACACTCGGTACAAACTTACGATATAGTCGTCAGAGGGAATTAGGTGGATTCTGGACAAGAGGCGTGGCACCGCCCACACAACTCAATTCTTTAATATAGAATATCGTTGGCATTGAATGTTGGTGTACCGTCGTCTCATAGATGTGTCATTCTACTGATGAGATTTGATGAGCGTTTGACAAGGGGTGTGGCACATTTTTTATCCCCCATTTTTTAGCAGAACTGTAAGTCGCACATCAATGAAAGTTAGTATGAACTTTCCACTTAGTAGCACAATTAGACAAGGAGAAAGTTTTGAGCATTGGACAAGGGGGCGTGGCAATGCTTCCATTTTTTATACATAGATTGTTTATCCTGACTGTCTGACTGATTGATTGATTTATCATCGCCCAGCCCAAACCGCTGAAGCTACAAACATGAATTTCAGACTGTAGGTACATCTTGAAGAATGAACGAAGACAGGATTTTTTGAAATTCAAGGTCTAAAAAGGCAAAACATGGATTAAAGTGTTGTATGAAGAAACGTGATTTAATAAACATATTGATTTTGAACTTCCTGAAAATATTTTAGATCAACAATTTTTCGACACGTCTTTTATAATTTTTCGAAAATCAAAATTTAACTGGCCCAACAATGGGTTAAGGTTTATTTACGGAAAGACTCCGAAACAAACAACACGAACCGACGGGCCTATTAACTTCAATTATTGTAAAAATAATTGAAATAAATAAAATTAGACAAGTGTTTCTCATTATTTTCAAAATCGAAATTTAACTGCATCAACAACGGGTTAAAAGTATATACATATGTATCATAGATAAAATTTGTTTGAGTCTTTTGACTTCAAACTTGGTAAAAGTACTTCAAATGTTAAATAACTTGATACGTGTTTTTAATTTTTCCGAATATTAAAATCGGACGGGCCTAGCGACGGGTTAACAGATTGTATGGGGAAACTGTGAAAAAATATGAATTGATGGGCCAATCGACATCAAACTCGACTTCTCACTAAGGTGAGAAATAATTTGACACGTGTTTTTCACTTTTTTGAAAATTAAAATCTAACGGGGTCAACAATGGGTTAACAATTTGTATGGAGAAACCAGATTTATTGGGCCTTCTTAACTTATCAAAAGCACTTGAAAATCTATATTTACCATGGTAAACCTAGGGTTAAGAATTTGTTTGGAGTAAATGTGAAATCAGATGATTTAATGGGCCTGACTTCAAAACTTTTTAAACTCGAAATCGAAGATAATGAGGCACGTGTATTTTTTAAATCAAAATCTGATGGACTCAGCAATGGGCTAAGAATTTGTATAGGGGTAAACAGGATAGCTTGCGTGCAAAGCAGCAGGGCCCAGCTAGTCTAACCATAATTATTCAAAGTACTACCGATTAATTGTTCGAAATCTGGAGATTTCCCTTTACCGAGAAAGTGGAGAGTTACTACTTAAAAGATGACTGCGTTGGGGCTTGACAGGGCGCTAATATTATTGTCGTTCAATATCCTTTGCTCATCAAGTCCGATAAATACACTTTCACTGACTTAAAAAAAAATTTAGTGCAATAGTTTCGTTAAAAAAACTACGTTCCTACTTTCCATAATGTTATTATTAAATATATGTTGTTATTACTTTACATAATGTTTTCCACATTCAAACTTTTGAAATTACTTCAGTGAGAAGTCTCATTGTACATGAAGCTCGTATGCGCACTTGCTTTCGTACAAATTGTCTTGAATTTAAATTGTTATAATCATAGATATATACAAGTATGAATATGTGGTATGTACAACTATTAAATAATGAAAAATTGCTTACACTGACCTGGTGCGTACGTCAGCCATGTCCAACAGTTACAGAAACCCACATGAATACTTTCAAACCAACTTCTGCACTTTGTTGCGTAAAATTTATGCAAATTGCAAGTTAATAACTCTTTTTCCAAGCACTCTTGGTGGTCCCCTCTGAATGCTACCATCGGAAAACTTGTGCCTAGCACCGAGCATTCTTCAGCCGAATTTCAATAATTACAGACTCGAGGCTCATTTGGTGATATCCGCGCACAACGCATTCGCCCAAGTCGTCTGCGCTATAATTAATTTTAATAATATCTACTCGTACGGTATAAGGTGTACGACGCGATGTTATTCAAATGCCTTGATGAGATTCTTTTGACGAAAAAACGTACAATAACCGTAAAGTGGTGAGGTTTGAGTTGAAGCTAAACGAAGAAACAAAACACTTTTTCACACTTGAAACGCAGCGGTTGAGCGCATCTAATGTGGGATTACGGAACAATGGGTCTCGCGACTTCAGCGTCAGAGGGGAGGGACCGCCAGACAGCTTAACGGCCAAATACCCACAATGACAAGTAAGTGAGAATGCCTGCGGACAGGCAATCAGACAGTTCGTGGCACAGTCGAGGTTCGAGGTGAATAGGTCGTTAATGTTGTTACAAACTAATTGGCTTGACAAAAACAAAGAAATGAAAAACGCATATGAGTGCTACGAAAAATTAGGCAAGCCGCATTTACAACTCTAGGCTGAACTTAATGAAGTTCCAAACACCGACCGACACACATGTGCGACTGTCTATTTTGGGGCATTTTTCAGGAGCGCTTCTAATTTGTATGCACTTGTCGACAGAATTTTAATGGCTTCCAGAGATGACACGACCGATAATACTATAATACAACAACAAGAAATAATTAATGCACTTTGCAAACCAAACACTCGTTGGTGGGACACAACTGCAACACGGCTTTGAAAACTAAAATTAAATAGTAAATAAATAATTTCATATTTCGAGAGTAAAGGACGAAGGATAACTCAAAAGACTTACCTCAACTTATAAACTATGCAGCCGAAGCGATTTGGCTAAATTGTAAGCTTTTGAGAAAAAAACACTTTTATGTCCAAACCGAAGCTATGCTGGCTGGGTCAAGTGGTTTGTACGGTAGTACAGTACAATTCCCGCAAAATTAGTATCCCATGCGAATGTCGATTAACGACGCCAACAGAAATGTCATGCGTTCACTAGAAAGACTGCTTGGTCCGAAGGCTGAAGACAGAAGACTTGGCCAATTTCAGAAGAGGCACGCAAGCCAAATTTGTTTACCAGAAAGCGCTACAGGGAAGAGCATCGAGGACCCATTGTTGGTCTCTTCATTTTATATATAATCTCTTTCTTTGGCAAATCAATGCGACCTCTTGATGACTTGTATCGCTAAACGAAAGGTGCCGTTTAATAAATAATTTCCATTGATGAGCATTTGGGCTCAACAGTAGTACACATTGGTAGGAATTACAGTCCTGCACGAGTATGCATTTTTGCTATTCGAAAACATTCAAATGCTTTTGAATAGAATACTTCACTTCATCTCTGCGGACCAGTCCGAATGAATACGAGTACAGCTCTCTTCGAGTACGAGTAAGCTCCGAACATAAACGAGTAGACGTACACTATTTATTCATATTGGCTCGAAGTGGGAAAACGAGGACAAAAGCATTCGAATAATAGTGCACACTGCTTCGAATATATTCGAATATACTCGTTTTATTATTCCTAAGATTATTTAGAAATATATATCTTATACATAACATATATAAAAATGTATTTATTTGTTATGCTTCTTTTTTCAATAATTTCCATTTTGCGTATTAACTAATAAGCCACTTCAACCACACCACAAGTATACACATGGAAAAGTGACATACTGGGCATAAAAATATTCAATGAAACTGTTGATCTTCGAATGCTTCGCAAAGTTCTCAATTACCGAATACCAGCAGTGCAGTATTCGCTTCTCACCGAATACGGATAGAAACGAGGAGCAACGCTCGCTGGTTCTCGTTTCTATTCGTTTCGTTGTACACATTCTTCGAATACCAAGTACCTGTACGGCATGTACAGTAGTGTAGCCGCCAAAATGAATATATTCATGCAGGGCTTTAGTAGGAATACATACAATAACACATCCAGCAGTTCATAAAGAGGTAAGAATGTTAAAAACTGAAGACGTCAACATTTTTGAGATCCTCATGTGAACATAGTATAACTAAAAAAAACTCCAGGCGAAAGCCTCGCTGCAATTCTGTTTATTATTTGCAGTATAAGTATTTATATTTATACTCCACTTTGTAAATAAAAAAATTTTTTTTAAATATTCAATAATGTATAATTAGGTAAATGACAAACTCAAACTCACAAAGCTGAAACTCATTAAGCTGACATTTTCTTAAATTATCCGAATCGTCTTAACAAAAGATCCTTGAATGTATACACATCAGTGATTTGATCTAGCAATGACTTTCGACATTCCTTGAAAACTTGCTCACAATTCGCCCCTGATCGTCCCAATGACTCCGCGTGGAAATACTCATTGTCCGCGTGCTCCGATAGCTCGTCCACGGACGAAGACGGCCTGCAAATTGACCTACTATATGAAATCAGAGTTAAACGAAGATTGCATGGACCTACGTCAGCAATATGTGCAGAAGTTCACCAAAAATTCCGTTTTCGTGGTGGAATGGCGTCTCGGCCGCTTGGCAAATACTCTTCAGCACACAGTCACGCCCGGACGGCGCCATTCTGCGAATAACACACGATACACACTGAAATTTGGCTGCATGTATATATTTACCTTGCCGCCAGACCCTCCAAGATCTTATACACTGACCATCGATAGCTGGACAAGACTTTTTTGTTCTGCTGCAAGACGTGTGTCAGCGAGTCCGGTTGGCCCAGATCCGCTGCACTGGCCAAATACTTTTCGAAATTGGCCGCCTTGTCCATGTCTCGAGCAGTCAATGGCAGCTGACTCTTTGTTCTTAATTTCTGCGCAGTGTCGGGCAGAAAGTACTCAGCCTTGAGCACGTAACCCGTGGTCATTGCTTCGTATAGCAGATCCTCCAAAGGAATGCCGATGCCCACAATCCACTAGACATGGCAGCAAATTCCATTAATTACAACTTACATACTCAGTAAAGTGGAACACGATTTGGTTTGAAATTTAACCTGAATTCTGGTTGGCGCTGTCGGCGGAAAAATCAGCAACGGTATTCCACGCTTCTGCCGAACTTGCGAAGTTTGCATTTGTTGCAGCGTTAGTGCACTTTTCGCTGCTGCGAAAACCAACAGACAGACACAGAATGTGTGGCAAACTCTGGCCGACATCTATAATTGCAGACAACTCGATGGAAAGCAGAAGAAAACTTGCGACACGACGCTGTGCCACTTGTAAACTGCGGCACGCCTCATCGGTTGAAACAATCGAAGCCACCAAACTTCTGCCGGCGCATTTGACACAGTAACAACTATATAGCATAGTTTCAAAGCGCAGCGCAGCTCAATCCCGAGATCTCACACTAGCAGCGAATTCGAACGGCGTGTTCGAGTAATTAGCGGTTTTAGGCGCTTCAGCTCTTGACTGGGTTCTTGGTTCTTGGTTCTTTCGGAGTTGCGTAGAAGAAAATAGGAGATGTTAAGTGTTCACACATTCAACATGTGCTGGTTATGGTTATATATTGGAAAGTCTTTGCTTTCGGAGTACAGGGTGAAGCGATGGAAGATATTGATTGTTTGAATTGAAATTTTTGCAAAAAAGTTGCTTAGTCAAAACAAATAGTTTCATAAAAGTTACTAAGTTTGATCAAGTTGAGAGTAACCCAATTGTATAACGATACCATGTCGGTTTGTATTCTTTGACTCTGTCCGTATTGTGATTCAATCCATCCATAGTTATAGGTCAATATAGAAACACATTTTCAAATCGTTTTAAATTATCATATAATCATATCGTTTAGAGTATTGTATCGTAAACCATGAATACCCACCCGTGTCTTGAAGCGAAGAACAACCATAAATATATAAATTTGTGTATGAATCTAACCTCAAACACTTTTATTAACATTTTCTGCATGCAACCAATGTAACGATTACTAACTCGTTAAATAGCTTCTTGAAGGCGAATCAAAAGAAATTTTTCAAATTAACGTCATCTGCAATCTTCAGAAATTGCTCTGCTTTGTTCTCTTTTAGCAGCAACTACATTCTCATTCTACATTCTCTTCTGACGTTTGAGTCGAGTTTAGTTTGGGAGCAAAACTGCTACCACAGTTTAGTTTAACTATCTAAATAGATAGATTTTTTTTAAATAGATACAGTGAAATTTCTCATAACCGGACATTCGCCGTCGCAGTGACATTTTGTCCGGTTCCAAGTGTTTCTCGTTTATTTATTTAATATTTTGCACGAGTTTATGAATATCGAATATTTAATTAATATTTATTATAAAATATTTCATAATTAATTAATTTTAATTAATATCTAATATTAATTTAATTTTAATTAATATTAAAATTAATATTAATTTAATTTCAATTAATATTTAATATTTTAAATTTTAGCACTTTGCTTTCGTTCAAAAAATTGTGTAATGGTTGATTGTTGTAATATCAAATGTTCATTTTCAAATACGAGTGAGATTTGTATTATATGGAGTACAGATTTTTAAAAACTGGTTGGGCATATTTTTGAATGTTGTCTGTTTATGAGGGATTTTTTAATCAAAATGGTTTGAAATATAGTGTCCGCGTCCAGGTTAATGGAATGAAACAAGAAAACCCACTTGGATGACCTCATAACCCTTTCGACCCCGAATTTTACCGTGTGACTCGATAATACTTTTTGGTATTTAAATCATAAAACACTTGCCTAAGTAGTGTGCACACGACATTTGAAGTCGCCACGCCTCTTTTTTAGAGATCTAAAGCTAGTATACTTCTGAACAATTTTAGCTTAAAACGGGTTAAATAAATTTTGTATCAATATTTTTTTATTACAGAAAAATTATTTAATATTTATGGAAAAATACAAAATTATCACTTTTTGATTTTATTTAACCATTAACCCATTAAAACCTGACCCCAGAAGGGCTTGTGCGATTTCCATAAAATTTTACACAATCTTAGTAATTGACCTAATCAAGAAAAAAAATTAAGCAAATAATTCATACCCCCACCCCCTGAACCAGGAGGGTACGTTGCGCAAACGCAATTTGGGCCTTAGTCACATACAAAACATAAAATTAAAAAAAAAAAATGTTTTTAAAACTTATTTTTAAATAGTTTAGCATTACAAAATGCAGCCCACAAAGGGATTTTGATAGGTTTGAAGAATAAGTATTTTTAATTGAATTTCAAAAATTCCCCAAAAAAAACCTTTGACTTTGGATCGAAAAAAAGATATGAATATTTAAAAAATTTTGAAATTTCGGTATGGCAGAATCTAAAACGATCAATTCGAATCCAATTCTACCCATTTTCAAGTCTTATATCTTTATGAATTACTTAATGTAGCGAAATTCCCAAACGTTGCGCAAACGCAATGCTCAGGGCTTAATGGGTTAACTCCACCCAATTTGTAGACTTCAATTAGAACACAAACTTTCCCTGATATCGCTGCAAATTATTGACAATTATTTTGGGGATAAAAGTAAAATTTCTGTAATTTACTTTGAATTCATTTCTAAAAATATTAATTTGTTGGTGTCTACTTAAATTAAACCCATAAATCAATCGTAGCTTTTGCCATAAGATGACAAATAAGTGAAGTTGCTCTCAGTCAACTTTGGGGTCGAAAGGATTAAGAATTGAAAAACGGCGTACGAAAGGTTTCGGTAAGGCCAACAGCCAATCGCGTGCCCATTCCGGCCAACTTTATGTTACACCCTTTAACAACAACAAACACACATTAACAGACATTGCAACTCCGATTTTGGGTGTGCAAAACCTGCACTGACCACGTCAAACCAGTTGAACATCTTCTCCTGAATCGTTTACAACACCCGCTGTCGTTTGAAATGTTGCTTCTATGTCTAATCACGTGTCTGACAATCAAGATGGCAGAATGCATTGTATTTTTTCCGCGGGGCGGCTCGCAGGGAGTAAGTATCCAACTTCGATAATTCATTGTTGCCTAATTCTCAAACGTGAAATTTTCCAGTACTTGGCCGCTGTGGCCATGCCTCTGGACTTGCCCAATCAAAACGTGTACATGGCCTTCAACTTCGAAGCGAACTACGGATTCCCCTCGAACGACTCCTACAATCAGTGGCGCGACAGGGTAGGAATATATACATAACTACATACATAGGCCAGCAGCCAATTTAGAACTCCAATAAATAAAAAGTCACAGCGATTGCCATACACTTTTCCATTTCCTTTGCTTTCTGCGAACGCACTCACATACACACACTTAACAATACATGTGCACAAATGTGCGTTGCTATCGTCTTGTTATTGCAGTGGAATTTGGATGAGAACTTTGTGGGCATTGGCAATAATGTGACTTCACTTAATGGACGCAAAGTCCAGCGCGCGTTAGTCTACACGCGCAACGCTTTCTATCGCAGCGTCGCCGGCTATCTGGAACACTTCCAGATGAATGGCACTGGCTGTCTGCTGAGGACGATTTGCGAGGTGGCCGCATCCAGTCTGGAGCAAAATAATGGACTGCTCGGAAGCATTTTTAAAATTTTGTTCATGTAAGTGTAATTATACGCGGCGGCGATAAGGACGTGCTCGCGCCGTAATTACTCATTTGGGGAACATTTCGCTGCAATTTTAAATAGGCCTACCACGTCAGCGGCCGAAAACGAGGGCGAATCGCTGTCCGAAAGCACTTACGAGGCTGAGCAACGCGGACGGCATGGACACTGTTCGCAATACGACAGTTGGTGTCCGGAAGGAATGCTCGGTCTAATTTCACAATGGCTTTGAATATGTTTGCCGTTTGTCTGGTAAGCGAGTGTAACATGTGAGTGTAATAATCGAGAATGCTCGAGAAGAAATTGAATGTCTTTTTTAGTATATTTGAAAATAATTGAAATGTTTGCATAAAAATTGCAGGCGCTGCTGGCGGATAAACTTAGCGTTGGCGTTGCCGGAAAATGTGAATGCAAAAATATTTTTACAAAAATATTTTTACAAAAATATTTTCGGTCCTAGTTCATGTCAAGATATTTCAATGCTGAAAATGTAGGTGAACAAAAATAAATTCCGCTCAATTCTATTTTCGTGACGCGACCTCTTCTTATTCTTGTTAATAAAAATCCAAAAGCATGGCAAATTTTCGTTTTACTTTTGAAAAATTAATTCAATTTTAGACTTTTAATTTTAGACTTTGCTCGTGTATGCCCATTATTAGTCGAACATGATCCTTTGAGTTGTAGACATTTGTGCACAACAATAAAGGACATTTTAACCCTTATTTTCTAAGTCGCACAGAATCAAAGGAGGCGTACTTTTATCGCCAAACAACTATTTATGAAGGCCGCACAGCTTAGCACATATAATTTGGCTGCAACAAAGCGAGCCAAACGATGAGAATTCCAAAGGAACGCAAACACAGAGCATAGCCGCATTGTGCCAACTACAAAAATCATGCCACAGCCTTTTATTGTGTCCGCCTGAGACAGAAAAGTTCGCTCTGACGAAGCAAGAAACGAACAAAAGACCATGGCCCGGACTAAAAGAACAGGAAGCAATGATCACCGAACTGCCAAAACCAAACAAACACACATTCTTTGAGCAAAACGCAGTCGCAGTCGCAGTGCTCATAATGTCCAGACGCAAACGGCACTTTTCTGTTTAATCGCACGAGCACTCGCCCGGAACCCGATGCCCGAGATGCGCACAAAGACGCGGCGCGCCGTGGAGTTGAGCAAAGCAAGAGGTATTGAAGCTGACATTGCGGCCACGGTGTGATTGAAAGGCGTTCTGCAGGCACAAAGGAAAGCAGCGAATGAGTACAGAAAGTCTGAAAAATTAAATCATTTTCAGTACAATGCACAGCGCAACGCAAAGCAAGGAACACGCCACAGGCATTTCTTAGGTTAACTTACGAATATTTATTTAGCAAATGTGCCGAAAGGCCACACTAAAAGTTTGCATACTCCACTGCAGACAAAGCAATGCTGCAAGAACAGAGAAAAAAAATGAGTTAGCTTTTATTTAAAGCTGTCAACGATTTAAAGTGGGACAATCGACAAATTATTCTGTGCATTGCACTGCATTGCATTGAATTGTCAGAAGTCGAATTTGAAGCATTCAAATGTAGTTATATAGTTCACTCTGTACGGCCTTTAAAATTATTTTCCATTTTAATTATTATTTTAGCATAACCAAGTTTTTCGTATATGTACGGTGCTCTTCTGTACTGCCAGCAACCTTCTTTTACAATAAGTTTTAATTTAGAAATCGAAGGGAGGCAGGCAATGAGGCCAACTGCATAAGATGGTTTGCATGTGTTTCTAAACTACTTTGTACAAATAAAGTGCAGTGAATCCGCCTCATGTGTGGCTTAACCAATATACCAATATATTAGCCAACATGAAATCATTTATAACAATTTAAAAATTTGCTTTCTGTAAATTTTGTGCATTTTTTCACCCTCTAGACCGTTTATACACTCCTCAATGCGGACAAACAAACAAAACAAAGTCAATACCCAACGTCAATGCGATTAGTGCTCTTTATTTTACGGTTTTCCGTTTTCAAAATTATAAAATTTGTTATAAGGCTTTTTAACCGCAGACGCGACTGATTTCCTGACAACTAAAATTTGCTCCTATCAATCTCCCTTCGCACTCTTACCTATATGTCAATATAGCTGCACTGCACAATGATTCGACTCCATACAACCGTGGAACAAATTAGAATGAGTGGTCCGTTCTTCAAAAAATTTGGTACTAGTTAATCATTGTCTGCTGAATTGAAATCTCCATTTTGTTTTTCTTGAAATTTTTTTTGAGACTTAAGGGGGTTGTCTACGTAGCGGCCTGATTTTCGAGCCTGTTTTTCAAAATTTATTACGAAGGAACGAAAAAAGATATTCACTCACTTGTTTTTGTTTATTTAATCGTAATCAAGAAGCAAGGTCATAAAAATTATGTTTATACATATTCGAGTGTAGGATGACCTTGAACCTGCCCTCATCAGAATTTTGATATCAATTTTCCTGCACGATTTTGGGCCAACCACGTTACCTACAACAAAAAATGAAACTAATCTATAATTGATATTACATCAGCTATACTTAGACACGAGCTTTTTGTAAAATTCAAAAATCTCTCGTAATGTCCACCATATTTTAAAAAAAAAAGTGATTTTTTCCCTTTTTTCAAATGTTTATTGCCTGTTATAATAAAAAAAACACTATTTTGTCAAAAGCTCGTGTCTACTCATAGCGACATGTTTTCTGAGCAAGTAAAAAAATAAATCGAATCGATGCGTGTAAAACTTTTCTTAAAATCGTGCAAGTAAGTTAGAAAAATACGACTTTCGGGAAAACGCGTTTAACCCTTATTCTCATACCCGGGTACCCGGGTGCCCACTGCGATGTATTTTCGTGAAAAAAACTGACAAATAATGAAAATTTTTTTTTTACCTTCCGGATCCTCGTTATTTAGGTGAAAAGCGAACAAATCATATCAAAATTTTATAAACACTTTTTAATTAACAAAATATTGAAAACTTAAAAATTTCATGAAATGGGTACCCGGGTACCCCGGGTGCCAAACGACGTTAGTAAGTTTGGGTATGAGAATAAGGGTTAAAGTTCACAGGGAGCGTGCGGAAACACCGTGAGCGAGCGTGTTCAATGCTCTACAGCTGAATAACCGTGAAGTGTTTACCCATATCCTTTGGGAATAACATTCCTCACGTCTTGCAAATGAAAATTATGTAAAAACAAAAAAACGATTTTTTAAAACTTTGTATGTAGACGACCCCCTTAATTTGCAAATTTTGTCATTTTTGGAAAGCTATAGCACCAAGTGTGCTGGCTAGATTTTTCAGATTTTACATTTAATCGGTTACGTCAACATTGATAATTGCAAAGAGTATCATCTTTGCAAATTTTGATAAAACATTAAAAGCGAAAATGGCCACATCATTTCTTAATCTATATTGACAGTTTTAACAACTTCTTGCCAACAGAAAATATGTGTTTAAATTTTTTTTTTTTTAATTTTTAACTTTGAGCCGCTTCTGCACAGACATTAATTAATGTTTTGCACAGATTTTTGGGGGTTTTCTTAGTTGGAGTTTTGCCTTTCAAATGACATCAAAATCGTTAAATTCTGATTCAATTTAATAAGCTGTAAATGCAATAATGCAAAAACTTAAATAGCGCAGCATTTTTCATCAATGAGTTAAAACCGTTGCGCCGGCTGAAGCAGCGTAAACGTCGAGCATGCAAATTTTTCGCTAAACGGTCATCAATCAACGTCTCGTTCAAGGAAGCAGGATAGGATTTTTTTGTGATGACTTTTATGAGCTTCCGCACAATCCGGCAAAACAAATTTCACGCCAGTTGCCGTTGCATGCTCTGAAAAATTCCGCAATCGATTGAGATTCCATAATCCACACAAAATTGTGTGCGGAATTTATATTAAAAAAATTACATTCGAATGTATGCTGAACAACGCGATTTGACAAAAAACAAATAGACAGACAAATAGAAACCATAGACAGATGTGTAGTAAATTTTAATTAGTTAAACCTCGAACAAAAACTGCACTTTTAGTGTCACCATCACATATCGAAAAAATAAACGTCAAAGACCCAAAAATTTTACAATTTCCGGCAAACAATTTCATATACTTAGCATAACAAATTGATTTGTGATTTGTTTTAGTAGTACACGAGTAATTAGCATTCTTCGAAGTAATTGAAAACATGTTAGCCTCGCCTCCAAGCACCCGTCAGCTGTCTGCAGTTGGCTAGCCGCCACCACTCCTTCTGGACTACTTCAAAGCCGACCATGTGCACACAGAAGGCAGGGATTGGATTACAACGTCACTCAGCAACATCCCAGGGGAAGAAGATTTGTTTTTGGGGCCATTACAGTTGTGCACCATGTGGCACCCAGGACATCACGGCTACACAGTAAACGGCTGAAGAAGCTGTTGCAACCCGATAGTTGTGGTTGAGGCACACTCACAAGCACACACCATCCAATATGACACATGTGACCACAAGCAATGCGACTGACATGTGTCGGCACCTGATCTCGCTTAGCTTACGGTCAATAAATCAATAAAAACTCATCGCCAAGGATGTGGGATGTTGCCAGCACGTTGCGTGCGGTCGCACTTACGACAAATTAGCCCAAATGTTGTCTTCTCGGACACTTTAATATTCAATGCAATATTCATAGATAGGTATCGGCTGGAGTGCGAAAAATAGGATAGACAGAAAGGCCTATTCTGGGGACATCACAATTGCACGGAAAATAACTTGATTTTTTGAATTTAACATTCAAAGAACAAAAGCATTACTGAAGGGCTGAACACCCGATAACTTCACTTATACACCTCGAAACTACCAACTGTAGAGTTTTTAAGTGATGGAGTATTTGAAACGCTGCAACCTACGGAAGCTCAACACATTCTTTTCGACCTCATTAAGAGCAGCAACTGGTTCAGCTAGCAATCAGGTACCAGAAACGCCACACTGGTCCGCTCCAATCGTCCCTTCTGCCAGCGTCCCAGCGACCCAAAACTGAAAGATGAGCCCACCACACCTGTAGGAAGTGGCAAAAACTCGAATTTCGCTGTCGCTCTTATTGTTTGCACACTAAATAAATTTTCCAGCGACTCTCTAATGCTCGTAAATGAAAACCGCTACCTACTTCTTCGAGTGATTGCCAATAAAAATTCTAGAGCACGTATGTATGTAAGTAGAAATGTGAAACCGCACTTTAAACACGCCAAATTAAACATGCAAGACCTGCGATGGGTATATCACCGTCCCGGCACATCTGCGGCGCTGGTGCCTTAAAGACAAAATTATCTTTACGCGCGTAGCGCATGTAAAAACGTTGCTGCAAGTAGACAATCAACAACTACCAACCGCAGCAACCGTGCGGCATTGTTAAGGACACGAGCCGTGTAATGAACGGTTGCCGGAAACCAGCGCACCACACGAATCAACCACAACATGTCCTCCCACTTCCGCTTTGACACCAGATAACGAACGAATCATCGGCGAGCATGGTTGCGTGGTTGCAATGGTGCGTTGAAATGTGAGCTGAGAAATCAAAGCAGTAATCAAATGAAGAAAAGATACCATCCGCAGGATGTGCGCTTCATTTTACGTTTATGCGGATTTGCCTCTATTGGCAATTCCTACGCTGCACAAGTCATTAGAAACAGAAAATTCATTAGAAACATTTGAGTGAAACTCAGGTAAATCTTCGACTAAAAGATTTTTAAGTGCTTAATTAATGAACTGCATAGGAAACCAGTTCATAATAGTAGTTCAAAGTAGGTCAAATCGAAATGAATACTTATGAATGAAAATTTCTTAAAATTCTTTCATCAACTATAGTTTTGAACCCCGTGCATATGGCTTCAATTTCAATACGAATCGTAATCATTTAGGGGGTCGGCAGCAGGACAATACTTACGCAATGACTAGTACTCATAATAATGTAAACTTTTCCCTCAACTTCTTCTTCTTCTTCTACTTTTTTCAACTCAAACAACAATAGCACGTCGGCAGGGCTTCTTATGGTACAAGTTCCAATAGTGCAGCGGCAGTATAACGCACTGTTCTCATAAGCTCTGCCATTGCTTTCAAGTGTATGAATGAAATTAATAAAACATCATAGCAACGCTACTGCATACGCGATCACTTGGTTAGTTTCAAACAAATTGTACACTTTGTCTGGACAAATTTAAAACTTCCATCGATCTGTAAAATACTATAACGTGTAAGGGAGACGGCTGGGTTGTGAACCATTACCGTTTTTCTTTCTCTAATTGACATATCGCCAATCTTTCAACTGTCAAGTTTGTCTTTTGATATAACTGTGCTTTTGTGGTTACACTGATGTATAAACACGTATTGCTTGTGGCAGCTACGGACATCGTGTTTGAAAATCGACTGCGAAAACTTTTTTGCTTTTTTTTAAAGTGCTATCCAAGTGACTGAGTTTATTGTAGAATCTCAACTTACTTAAAAATTATGGGTGTTTTCTTCATATTTTCCGACTTTAATAGGGATTTTCCAGATGGTTCACAACCCAGCCATTTTTTTTGGAAAAGCGAAAAATCACGTCCTTGGAAAATTGGACATAGAGAGTTAAATATCAATCAAAACAGTAATCCGTCTTCATAAAAAAGTTGCGCTTTTTATTTACCTTTCGATTTTTCGATATCTTTATTCTGAGAAAAGTTATAGCCAAAAAACAAAACCCGGTTCACAACCCAGCCCTCTCCCTTATAATATACGGATTTCACTGCATTAAATAAAGTCGTAAAATTTATTCAACTGTGGAATCCACCACCAACATCATTTTTTTCAAGTAAAAATTACACTACTTTACAAAAAATGGGTCAATCGCGTGCACGTAAAAACAAAAGTATTTTCTAGACTAACTTTGGGTCACGGAATACGAAACTGAAAATCCAAAAATTATTTTAAGAAGTCAGTTTTTATTTTTCTGACCTAAAAACCTTCTTAAATGACTTTAAAATTTTAAGGACATAAACATTTCAAATATATTTTTAAATATTTTCGGTTCAATGCAATGATGATATGTGTATCAAATGAAAGAGGAAATTTGTTTTTTTTTACTTTTAGGACCAAAATATGTCAGGCAGGGGCGTAGCCAAGGGGGGGTGGTTTAGGGTGTCAGAACCCCCCCCCATAGCCTATAATTTGTCAACATTTTCAATCACTATGCATCGTATGTACGTTCCCACATTAGCAAAAAGGTCTTTTCATCTTTAAATATTTTAAAGAATATGAACAAAACCCTTTTTTTACCGAAACTAATTTGTTTTTTTAATAGTCACGTTTAGGCTTAATGCAGCGATTTGCATGTTCTAAAAACATGTCTAAAGAGTAGTTTAGTTCGTCGACCGGAATGTCCTTCAGGATGTCGGTACAAGCCTTTTGGATGGTTTCTACGTTCTCAAAACGCTTTTTTTATCGGCAAATGCATTCTTTGAAAAGATGAAATTCGCATGGTGCCACATCACGTGAAAACAAAAAAACAGTCAAAACAAGTGTCAATAGATGGGATGGCATCCTTCGATAGTCAAATGTTCAGTTAAAATGCAATAAATTTATGCTATGAAATGCTTAACCTTCGCCTTACTAAAGATGATCCTAGGCACTTCCGCTGCTATTTTGAGTAAAACTCACAATAAATATATAATACTTAAACATTTTTTTCATACTTCAGTATTTAGTATCTTCCTCTGGCGATAGTTCTTATTTAAAAAAAAAAGCCTAACTTTAATGATTTATTTTGAGACTATGGAAAATATTAGAAGATTTCTTTCCAGAGAGTTTATTGAACACATAATGAGGTACGCAAACAAAATTTATCGTGAGTTTTAATCAAAATGGTAGCGAAAGCGCCTGGGATACAGATACATTTGTATAAAAAATTACAAAATTCAAGTTTAAACATGAACAAAATTTCAAAAAATATTTTTTCATGTTATTCAAAATTACCTTAAAATTTGTGCAGATATTAAACATGAATATTAAAAAGATCACCCGGGTGGGTATAAGTAAAGCGAAGGTTAAATCCAATTTCAAGAATTTCAATGAAGATTTTGGCTTATCTTTTATGAATTAACGCCCAGTTTTGATCTACGGGGATCGCGGATTCAGTTGGCTAACACTTTGGTCATCATTTATGTTCTGACAATCGTTTTTAAATCGCTTTTACCACTTATGAACTCCACCACGGTATAAACAAACATCACCATAAACTTGGTCCATCAATTTAAATGCTTCGGTTAAAGTTTAAACATGTTTAAAACAATAGTTAATATTGGATCTTTGTTCGATGCACAGTTTTGTACGATGACACAAACATACTTCCACTTCAGATGCAATAACTTTGCTTTCAGTCCACCAATTTTCATGAAATTTTTACTAAAAATCAGGGAAAAAATTTAGTTTTTAATGCATTAAGTCACATAAGCCACAACAAAATGCCCTATTTGGAAAGTGCACTTTACTTAAAAAACATGTAATACTAAACTGACAAAAATTTTTTTAAACCCCCCCCCATGACCAATTTCTGGCTACGCCCCTGATGTCAGGTGTGGAAAGCATAAATGCTTTGAATCTCAGTCTGTAGATTTATTCTATTTCAAAGTTCTGAAAGTTACCAGGTTACTATAAATTACCTCTAGTTTCACGTTTATACCAACATTTGGATGAGTTTCGGGTAATAAAAAAATTTGTTTCGCACGGTGTAATAAATGTAATGTTGTTGTTTTCCCTCAGTGCATCATACCTTTGTAATTTTTCTTTCAATTCTATTGATGTTGGGCTTAATATTTGCTCAAATAATATATCTTTCATCTTAGATTTTAACACCAGAGGAGATCATTTATTTTATCTATAAAAAAATATTCGAAAATTTATGATTTTTTAAATTGGTCGAAAAATTCACTTTTTTACAACTCTCACCAGTCAGTAACTTTTCCAAATCTCATCTGATTTGGACAAACTGTATATCGATGGAAAGGCTAAAGTATTATCTTCTGACAGAAGGACAGCTTGTGGTCGTCGGATGATTCGTTTACGAAATATGTGCTCATAACTGAAACAACTGGGAAAAAATGGTTTTTCGAAATCGCTTCTTAAACATTTTTTTTTTATTTTCAGAAAACACTTTTATTTTTAGGTGCATTTTTCGTGTCGAGTAATCGATCTATACACACCCAATGCATTGAAATAGTTTAAATCTCGATGAAATAATATCTCATATTTCATTAGCCTGAGTACGTAAACAAGCAAAACTACATATAGCATTTGTTGTAGATAGATCATATATTATATTCATAATAATAACTGACGCAGCAGTTCGAGTTCAAGATTAAGGCTTCTCACAGCCATCCGTTTTGGTTGATTTGACTTCAAGTACGGAAGTAAATCTTTTTCTGCAAAATAAAAACCAAACCAATACCGGACGTTAATTTCCATCTGGTTCGCAATTCCATTTATTCAACGTGTATATATCAATGCGAGTATAAGGTAAATATACAATAACGGATGTAAATAAGCCACAAGAGATCGATTTCTGCTTGCAACAGATGCAGGCAGTTTTTGTGGCGAGCACAGGCGCTTACGCATCCGCTGGGTGGTGGACACTGGCCACAAAAAAAATGCAAATATATCTGATGCAGCACCGAACATCGAACCAGCTGGCCAAATGCTTCAGTGCCAAAACAATAACAAAACACTGAACCCTTCCTCTCCGCTGCCAGTAAGGCAAAGCGACAAAGATAACCATAACTGCTGATATGTATGTGGCGTGTGCATGTGTGCGTGCACCGGTGGTTTTGTTGAAGCGCACACCTGCAACGCCCCTGTGCGCATTGAAAACTGCAGATTTTCTGACACATTGCTGCTGTCAACTCGTTTATTTTTATATTGTAGTCTAAATAAATAATAATAATAATAATAATAACTCGCTTATAAGTTCATTCATTAAGCAACTCGATTAAACAACTCGACAACCATTAAAATGTTTCTTCAAAATTAATAGTTATACAATTTTCAAAACTCTTTTAGCCTTTTAGTGTCAGAAAATGGCCACATTTTGAGACAGTTCAACGTTTGATCAAAGGAAGCGAGCGTCTGCTCTCGTCGATCCTCTGCAGTCATTCGCAATTAATTGTTTCTCCACAACGCGAAGGGCGGTGCAACAAAGCGCCGATCAGTTAGCAATTCCGAGCCAAATTCGATGTTTGACAACGCCGAAACTACAAATCACCAATGTTTGATTAAGTACGGAGCAACGGCTGCAACTCCTCAGTCCAAGAATAACAACAATCTTCATTGTTCGCCATTTGTCACGGCTGCGCCATTCGCAAGTCCCTTGAATGCACTGGCCTGCAAGGAGGCAGCTCGTACGTATGCGGCGTCTATCGGCACAATGCAAAGACTTCGTACAAAAATGCTTTTTGTAAAGCGCCTAAAGGTGCACAATTAGCCCACGCCCACTGCCATTGTTACACTTTGTAATTGCTCCACAAACGTCTGCAAATCTTTCCTTAACGAACATTAAATGGCTCGGCTTCACCTTTTGTTCAACTTCTGTTCCTTTGTGCCTGCCCACTGCAGCTAAACACAAAAGGTCAACAGATTGTTCGATTTATGGTGACTTTTTCACACATCATCCGCAAGGTATTTGTGTGTTTCTGTGTAAGTGCGTATTGATGTGTGTACGTACGCGCGTACAAATCCACCTGGACTTTTGTGTATCCTTTGCTTCAAGATACAATACTCGGACGAAAGAAGCAGATAAATAATTCATTTAATGCTCTTTTCAGTGTACAATACGAAGGGTGAATCCTTATTCACAGCAGTTTATGTTGCACTTTTTGAAGTTATAAACTCTTTTCTCTCACTCTTCCATTTTGAATCTTATCGAAATGTAAATCGAATCCCGACTCAACCGACACCAAGAAAAATTCGCATTTTGTTCGACAGCTGCCATTTCAGAAGGCAAAGGCAAAGAAATGAAGCGAGAAAAGCTTCCAACTAGCCACTTGGAAGCGGCAAACTGCGAGTCCTGTCATGTGAACAGGAAACTAACCAAATCTCGATCCCAAATTTGGCTATACGCAACTTACCTGTTTCTTGTCTTATATTAAAAACCTATAAAAAAAATTCGATTCTTTGTAATGTGCCACTACATGGCTTTTTTGCATATAACTCGTTAGAAAATTAACTTATTGCCAAAGTTAATATACCGTTGGAAAAAGGGTTTGAAGAGCTATGATCCAAGGAAGCACCTCATTTGAATGTTTCGTAAATACGAAATTACAGCCAACTTCCCAAAGTTTTAAGAATCGACACGTATAAATGCATGATTTAGAAAATGTATGAATGATTATTGAATTTAATTTGAATTGAATAGAAAATTACCGAAAGCAAAATGCAAATTGGCAAATTGGAATGGTAACGAATAAAATGGTAATTATATGGAAATTAATAAACAAAACTGAACTAATTAGAGAAAAATTTACTAAGAACACTTTAAATTCATTTTTAATAATTCTGAGCAATAAAGTGTCATTTTACATTTTACAAAGAGTGGTGGCACTTTAAAAAGAAAAACTGGTGGCACTTTACATTTTCACGACATTTTGGAAATCATTCAATAAATGTTCTGCTTTTATTTTCATAGGTGTCCACAATAACCAAAAAAAAAGGGTGTATCTCCATATACAAATGAAAGTTTAAAATGTTGATTAAAATGTTGAAATGTTTTTAATGGAATTTTATTTCACGATGATTCAATAAAATCGAATCCTACAAGTATCAGTTTGTTAAAGAATCAAGAGCCTTCTTAATCAAAGTCGTTGACAGTGTTGCCAGATACCTGAAATGATTTTCTCCTAAATCTTAAAAAAAATACTGAAATTTTCTCCTAAAAGTCAAAAAAATCTCTTACTTTTTTTATAATTTGCGTCATTTTAGAGGAATTTAACTTTTCATAAAAAATAAAAATATATCAATATAGTTTTTTATGCAACCTTTTTTATTCATCTTCAGCTTAACAACAAAAACTTAACAAAAACAAAACATATAACAATCAAATTAAACAAATAGTGCCATTTTTGGCGGGATTTCAGCAATAAGTAAGAACGGAATAGAACGAGCTTGTTCCCCATACTTCGTTATCCAAAAATCTCAAAAAAATCCACTAAGAAACCGAAAATTCCCCAACATTGGAAGCCGAAACCAAAAAACAAGGAGTATATTTCGATATGTTCGAACTCTTTTTACTACTCACAAAATTTTTAACACTAGATTTTAATAACAAAATGTTACAAAGTAAAACAACCTAACATACAAAATTCTTTTAGTGTTAGTTCAAATATAATACACAAATATAATACACACAACAAAAAAATTATGTTATGAATTTGACGTCTTCAGTGCACAAATGGTGCAAACTAAATTTTTTTGAATTGTTAATGATTTAAACAAAGAACATTCGTGCCTAAAAAAACGTATGCCACCTTTGTGCTTTGAAATATAAAGTTTTTGAATTTTCGTGCTTAGGTCTTTGGATACTAATGAAAATAATTATAACTATTTTTGAAATAAAACTCGAAGCCCAGATAAACAATCCTACAAAATCTCCGAGCAGATACCCTGACTGTGTTAAGCCATTTCTATGTCACTTCATACACTTCCGTTTTTACACAGAAGCACCACTAAGTTTCTTGTGAAAGCCCCTCGAATTTCTAAATGCACCTTTTTCAGCCAATTTCCCAGTTCTCGACACCATAGCGCGAGTGTCTAATCAAAACGTTTATATTTAGTTGGAGCTCTTGTTAAAATTATCAACGCAATTACTGAGCATTAGCGAATACCAATTAAACTCTCAAGTCTTTGGTAGTCGAAACTATAATTATGCGTAGTTATTAACTGTTAATTACAGAGCAAAGGTTAGCCAGCTCCGAAAACATCGGCACGTCCGTGTTTACGTGAGAAACTCAAAATTGAGGCGAGCTCAAAGCGCACATCAGCACCTTCTCATTGCCTCTCCAAGTTCGATTCGAGAAATAATCCACATCGAAATTCACCTGCTGCAGTGCAGTTCTAACTTCCACATTAATACGGCTGCATACGTCGAAGATTAAGTAAGATACAGACCGTGAACGCGCCGCGAACGCTCGCTGCCACATTCCACCTGCAGCACTAAACACTATAATAATCGCATCAACTTTTTCGGATACGCTTCGCGGGCGCATCGACTGGTCGTGAATAAAGCGTAAACAACAATTTTAAGTATTCGGCCGCTTGCTGGACGGTCGCCGACGTAGTCTGCCTACGCGCAGCTGCAACCCGCCACACACACACACACAACACACCTTTCCATTCAGAACTAAAGAGTGCACACGTAGCACAAAAAACCTTTTTATGACAGGATTGGTCTAAAATGTCCCCTATTGTCCAGAAGGATTCAAATAAATCTGTCGATTTCCGCACTTTACTTTACTGGCCACAGTAACAGAGTTAATCCCTTTGCTGTGCTGCGCGAGACTAACTACAAGTGTCGCCTCAACAAACAACGGCAACAAAGCCAGCTTGTCAGCGAGCAAGGGCCTGTGCGACAAAGGACAGCAAAACAAAACCCATTTAAATCAGAAAGTATTGTATGCAAAAATGCCGCAGCTGGCCAATATTTTCATATCTGCATATTTGGCCAAGAACACTGGCCGCCGACAATATTTACACATTTGTGTATTGCATTTGTAAAATATTTTCCGAGTGCTGCCTGCAAGATTTATATTCGACTGTATGAATCAGCAATATATACACACACATACACTCGTATATAAATCTTGCATCGACGCGATACAAATCCATACAGGTACCCGGAAAATCACAAAACAAGGCTTTAAGCCACATTGGCAAAATTCTCATTTTACGAAAGGATACTTAATCCTTTTGATTTTGTGCAAAGAACACATTTTACTATTATTGGATTCTAAATGACAACTAAATATTTGTTTCGTTTCTCATACATATTTCATATTTTTCCAGTACCGACATTTTAACCAATTTCGGGATATTATAACTACATGTACTTGCCTTATAAAAGATCAATAATTCCTAGTACATAGGAACTGGGGAAGTAACAAGCTTACGTCAAATTCTGACTTTTATTTCTAGAGTCCGACCGATTAACCGGCATCGGCTAGTATCGGCCAATAAAATTGGTATCGCTATCGGCCTATTTTCCTGCTTTCATTTTGTTGTTTTCATTTTTTGTACCAACGGGTTCTTATACCACTTTTCAGTAATGTATTTTCAGATACTTTTTAATATAAATGTTTCCCAGTAATGTTTTTGATAAGGTATTCTTAAAAACACAGATTTTCTCGAAATTTCTATGCATTTTGTCTATTAATGTAGATATCAGAAGAAATGGCATTTAATTTTACAATCTCATTATTCTTTTTTCATTGGAAACATTTTTTTTAAACAGGCCTTTTATTTTTTCCAAATTTGTTTTCTGACTCCTTCCCACTGCACCTATACAGCGGGTCGCAATTTGAGAGTATAAATTTTAATATAAAAATCGTAGTTTTAAATTGAAGAAATAAATGAATTTGTATGCAATATTTACGTCAGTACTTTTGTTTCTCTCTCAGTGGAATTAATGTGATATATTATTATTTGTTTAATACATCTTAATGCATTCGAATTCTGAATTTTCTTGTAATATTATTTGGTTTTTAATTATTTCTTTTCTCGTTTTTTTTATTTTGTGATGAATTTTATAATAGGTCCTTTTGTTATTTAAAAAAAAATTGGTTTTTGATTGAATTCATTCGTGTTACTTGTATAATTAATGTTATCGGCATCGTCATCGGCCAAATCTCCCCCTTCCGGCCGATTAATCGGCATCGGCAAAATCGCACCCTTCCGGCCGATTAACCGGCATCGGCCAAAACATTTTGTATCGGTCGGACTCTAGACATACGATAGACACACTAGACGCACGATAGACATATTTTCAAACGATCATAACATACAAAAGAATATATAGATACAGTTACTGTGAAACACATTTTGAACGCAGAATTGATTCTGCTTTCACTTAAAATAATTTGGGCAACAATGCGTGTTTGTTTGTATAAAGTAGTGCATCGTAAAGTGAAGACATAATATTTAGTGCCAAAAAACAGAGGCATGAAAAAGTAGGTAAATTTAGACCTAATTAAAATATATACATACTTATCATCTTGATCGCGCAATGAAATGTATTTTATTTTAAGTGTTTGAAGAAGGGACTAATGTCCCATAAGGGTGCTACTCTGAAAAAGACTTTTTGTGATATTTTTTTGAAGTTTTCTGTGCCTGTTGTCATATTTCAACAGGACATTCCGAGCGTCCTGTGGGCAGGATTAAAAAATGATGCAGTTTTTTCATTTTGCATATAAAGGGTATGCTCCAAAAAATCTTTTTGAAATTCGAAAAAAAAATTTAGGTGGGCTAATTCGGGTTAATAGCTCCAACTGGTTTAACGAGTGCGCGATCTGATGCTCGATCTCATGTGGTATCACGATGGGCCGCTTGGCCTAAGTGTGCTCATTCTGGAGCAGCCAAATCTACCTACCTACCTAATAAAAAAGAATATAGTCCAGCAAACACTCAGGACGGGCTTTACGCAAAAAGTTCTAAATGGAAACGAGAGAAAAGTTGAAGTTACAATATTTGTAGATTCTTTACTAGGAAGACATTTTAAAGTCTATATTTTCACCTAAGAAGCTTAAAGCAGGGAAAATTGCAACAAATTATATTTTAGCGGCTAATCAAGAGTTGGCTTAACACAAAGCTTAGAATGCATTTGACTTTTTTCATATTAATATTTCAAAATTTTTAATTGTACTTAATTGTATAGAAACTGTACCAAGGTACCTTTGAAGATAAATCCAACTCTCGGTGTTTGAGTTTGAATAACTTATTTCTTCTTTGTTCTTTCTCATGTTGCCTCTTTTGTAAATATAAATCAAATATTTAAAAGATTAAAAATATTCGAAAATATTTGAAGGCATTATCTTCATGTATTTGAATGCAAAAATGCCGCTTATGGCAAATATTTTTTCAGACGCTCCAGCACATTTGTAGTTGTTTTACTCACGCATTGCACGAAAACGGGATAAATAATATGTAAATATGCGCTTTGTCAAACGCTATTCACAACTGACTGTGTACTCGACGCTACTCGAATTTGCATATAAAAGGGAAACCATTAGCATTTGTCATCGTCCGAAGTGAAGCCAAAAAGGCCAACTCACTAATCGGCATCGGTGTGAAGCAGTAAAAATGCACCGTTCGAAAAAGTGCGGCACCTCGTGATAAGGGCGCTATTAAGTCAATTTGTTTCGATGCTCAGCGCCCAGCACTCGGCTTGCGCGTCGGCAGCTAGCCGAGGCTCTCAGCCGCTACGCCCCTGAGTGCAGTTAGGTGCAAGTCATTTGCATGCTGCATATTCAAAGCGCTCTTTCAATTTTGCATCCTTTGAAACGCAAATGAGAGTGCAATTCATTTGCGTCGAATTGATGAGGCTTGTGAATTTATTGGTCGAAATGGATGTGAAATTTGATGTAAAAAGCAGGCCGCAATCACGCAGCCGTTCAAATGTGAGAGCTTTAATTGATTTATACCCACCCAGCGAGAACCGGCACTGTATGTGCGCTGTGCGAAATTCCGACCGGAAATTTACGACAATTTTCAATGCTTTGTCTGGTTTGACAGAACAACCCCCAACTAAATATGTTTGAACTCACTAGTTAATTCTGGACCTATGCATTACATATAGCACCTGTGCACATAACTTTATAAGCAAGGAATTGGGAAGCACTATTGGTCAGCCTATTTTATTTAGGTACTGCTCACGTTTTTCACTAGCAATGCCGCTGTCTTAAATTTCTATACCAAATGTCCGATTTGTCAGCTTGAATTTTTCAGTTCAACTTGATTTAACCTATAAAAAGTATAGAATCTATCGAGCCTGTCCTGCTATTAGTAATCGTGGAAGCATTCCTACTGGGATTTGCTTTGGTTCACTGTATTTTGGTTATAAATACTGAACGTCACGCACATACTTAATGTTTCAGCTTTATTTATTTAGTCTTTTTATTCAGACAACTTTACTCCTCCTCATCTTTGCGGCTGTGTTGGTACTGGTGCAGGAAGTGCTTGTTCAGAAATGAGGTGTCGCCCTTGGCCAGGCGCTCGCGCATTTTGTCACACCTGGGAGTGTTTATGCGCAATTCTGCTGGGCAGCCGTTGGAGAACTCGCGCCACATGCAGTGGTGGAATTGCAGGGCATCGCTATTGCAGCCCTTCGCCTCATTGCTGACGTCTTTTGCTTTCTGCTGCTTCACCTCGGCGATGCACTTGTCCACATAGGCTTCCACAGCGTCCTTCTTCCACTGGTTATCATCGATTTTCTTACGCAGTTGCTCGAGCAAAGCATCACGCTTCAACTCGCCACTCTCATCGAAGGCACCCAACTTTTTCGCCACACATTCGCTGACACACGTCATTTGCTTCTTGACTTGTTGCATCTTCTCGCAATCAAACGGATCAAAAGTGTCATCTGCTAACGAAAGATCGTTTAGTTCATTACTAAAACCAATATTTAAGGGTTTTGTAACAACCATTCAAAGCAATATTCACCTTCATTGCCGCGAACTTCAGACAAACACTGCTTCTTCAGCTCTTTAAAGGCTTCGACTTTTTCACGATTGAATTTATCGCCCGAACAGCATTGGAGGTCCTTCTTCCAGTCTCGCCGCGCGCACTCCTTGATGTCATTCGGTGCTTCTACTTGAGCCTCACGGCGGTTTCTGGTCGCACCGTCAAGCGAATCGTAATAATCTCCTTGCAATTCATCGAAGAGGTATTCATCTGGAATTAAATTTCAAATCAGCAGACAGCACACAGCACTTTGAGTTTTGCTTATTGTTTTGTACTCACTAAAGTCAGAGTCCTTAAAATTATAGGCAGACGTCACGACGGTCAGCGCTAATAAACAAACGACGAGCTTCATCATTCTATACTTTCCCTGCAGTATACTGTAACAAAGTGTTGCGGCGTCAAGCTTTCGCCAGCCTATTTATACATTTCGCAGCATCATCAGCACAGAATACATTGCCAATGAAATACATATTTGTAACGCGAAAGAGATTATCGCACATTTCGTCACACCGGCACATGTTACTTAACAAACATTGTTGTTCTCAGAAAGTTGGTAAACAAGTTCGGGCTTACTTCTGTTCTCTAATGATTTTCATACTCTGTTCTGCATCCAAATTATTCCTACACTGAAAATATTCAATTGTCGACCAAATCGAAATGAACTGCCTCCTCTGTTAGTAACGTACTCCTTTTCCAGTTGAAAATGTGTATTACCTACCAGTGGCGTGCGCAAGGGGGGTTTAAGGTGGCAATCCGCCCCCCCAATATATGCTACAAACATTGTTAGAGGAATTAAACTCAAAATAAGCCATACATATATGGCATACATACATGACTTAATTTTTTTTATGACGCAAGAAAGTACATTTTACAAAGTTAAATACTCGCAGTACAACTTTTATTCTTGAGACGATTATACATTTATTCACACATTTCTATGATTCGTTATTACCATAAATCATCAGTTTACACTTAAACTTTCTCGTCTGACTTTCTCGTCAGTACTCCTTCGTGGACTAGAAGTCATTTTTAGCTGATTCCTTCAGGTTACCGTGTTGCAGTGGTACTGCAGTTTGGATAGTTAACCCTTTCGGGACGGAGTTTAATTTTGAAATCCAAAATACTCTCAGTAGAAATATTCTCATGCCATGAATGTTGGGGTTAGAAAATTATATAGGATGCTCACAAATTTTTAAATCATCCTTTTATGCGGGTGGATCATAAGATTTGAATAATTGTTTTGAGGGGCATTAAAAACTTCGTCGTAGTCGTCGCTTTGAAATTGTTTACCGTCGAAGCAAAACTCAATAATCGAAAAGTTTAAGGTTTACTTTTTTAAAACTTAATTGTTTTAAGTGCATAAAAAGGGTAAATAGTAAATATTGCGGCCAGATAAAAAATCTACACGTTTTCTTAATTTCGCCAATGAAAGGCTTTTGTTGTACTCGGTACTTTTGCGGTAATATTAGACAATAATGATTTTAATCACCACAGGCGCGGTGTGTGTCGACAGAAGCGATGCTATTTTAAATAAGGTGTACGAGTTAGCAATTAGTCACCAAAGCATAAAAAAATACAATAATTTAACTGCTGACAACAATACTGCTGACAGGAAAATAATTGCATCTTACTTCTTGTTCTAATATAAAAATTAAATAAGAAATGGCATTAAATTATAAAATTGTGCCGACGTTCAACAGCTGCCTATCCGATTCCCACCATTCTGTCAGCGTTTCGAGTTCGTTGAACCAGTGCTCCACATTCCCAAATGAATAACAAACACGAATTGGTTGCTTGCTCATATCTATTGACACTTTAATTCACACTTCAATATCTGAAAAATGATTTATTTCGATTCTCAAAGGTATGAGTAAGTCTTTTAAAATAAGTTTTTTAAGCACCCAAAACTGCCGAAACTTACTAACAATTTTTGCTCTGTAAGCAAACGTGCACACGCCAAATTATGGCGCTATTAAAAATTTATAAAACAAAAACAAAAAAATTTGTTTTACAGATTTTTCAATGCCTTTAAGAAAATATTCTCGCAATATTCACAGGAATGGAAAATATTTTGCCATTCACCTTTTAGATTACATTCAGTACATTTTAGAGGGTTAATATCTATGACCGACCCCCACTAGTTTTCTCTACTGAACATTTCTTTCAAACATATTTATACCCCATCTCCAACCCATAATGGGGCTTCCATACAAAACGGCCGTTTTTATAAAACGGGCTCCCATTGCTCCCAGGTTGGCCCCAGATGTATCAAATGTATGACCGACATCCATTTATTTTCCCTTCCGAATGTTTCTTCCAAACACATCTACCCGCTATCTTCAAGTCTTGAGGGGGCTGCCATACAAAACTGGCTATTTTCTATTCCTTTGGCTCCCCACTTGCAATTGTAGTAGTTTAGTAAGCGATCGTATCTCGGAAACTACTGAACCGATTTCAATGATTTATTCAGCTGTCGCCATTATTCTTAAGTACAAAAAATACAAAATTAATTACGGTTCAGAAATTCACCACCAGAGGGCGTCTCCCATACGATCGGAGTTGTGAGATTGTCAACTTTTGGATTTCTACAAAGCAAAAATCAAAATGTCATTTTACAAGGTATAAAGTTGCCCCTGCCCGTGTTTACTGTCTGAAATAAACCACAAATTTAATTTGATAAAATTGTAGCATGCATTATACTAGTTCGTCAGTCGTCCCATCCTGCGTTCTATATATATAACCAATGAATAAGTTTCACACGCATATTACTTATCAATGCGACGCGATTTCCCACTGAATGGGCTCCTCTTCTTGGCGCTCGCGGACAATGCACAACATCAATGAAACGTCGGTTGGAAAAGTTGCGCCAACTTGTTCTTGTATTGCAAACCCAACGGCCGAAAACGAGTGTCGCAGTGGGGAGTGCAGAGCAGGGCGTATCAATGCAAAGGAGAAAGTTTGTTGGCAAACTATTTCTGCAATTATATGAAATAATACCGAAATCAAAAAATAAACGAATCGAGAGTGTCGTATCCCACATTCCGCAGGAACAGGAATTGAGCATGCAATTGTTTACTGCATTCCAGGACGAGCGGCAACGCTGGCGTAATCTTGACGGGGCTGGTCTGGAGTGGAGTGCAGCCGTCTGGCGCGCAGGCCTCACACATATTGCCCAATAAAAGGCCAACCGAAGCCACCAGCACAACGACTCCTACAACGGCACACACCACTCGCATCTACGGCATTTCGATAGGAGCAGGCAAACTTTTTCTCTCCAACATACCTGAGGGGTTAAAGAAGCTGATAAGGTGCGCAAGTTCACACAAGCGTTGCTGACGAAAGTTTCCCAAAATTTGAATGAGCTGATTTATGATAAAGTGAAAATCCAATTTTTGTTCGCTTGCTCACAATGCTCGGTTTTATGCTCATTCGTTAATTTCAAACGATGCCGCCTTTTGTTGACTTTTGTCGTAAGGCTCTAAAACTTCACGAAGATGTTTGTGTTGTGTGTCGGTTGAGGAGGAGACCAGCCCAACGCGAAGTGAATAAAAAAATTCACTCGCATTCCAAATGTAACGAAATCGACACATTTAACCACTTCACAAATACGAGGTGAAAGGGGAACTAAATTTTGTTCGGCCAATTTTCAATTATCTAATATTTTTCCATTATGGATAACGAGGCTCCTGTAGAAAATGCGTCGACGGTAAGTAGGAATGCTGTAACACCGTTGCAAGGATCAAGTTTAGGAAACCCACGCGCAAAGCCGATGCGATTGAGAAGAGACTTGGCGGTGGGCCATAATCCAATAGTTATGTATTTTTTTTTAATTTTTGTTAATATTCGTACTTGCTAAATTATAATAAAACAAATCTTCTCAAATCTCTTAAAGGTAAACCCTAGAACGAATCAAGTGATAAAAACTGGTTGTTTTCCTAAAAATTACAATTGCGTCGTTTATAACATTTATGGACATGTTCAAAAGTTATACCTACCAAATATTACTTACAATTGCAATATATATTTATATTATATTTTTCAGATTTATTTTCATTAAATTAACTGCCCTTCATTAGTTAGTAGACCAGGTATTGACACGGGTTCTTCTTAAATATGTAAAAAAAAAACATGACAACTATGTTTTCAAAAAGTTTCACTTCAAATCGTTCTCTGATTCATTGAAGTGCAGCCCACACATTAGAACAGTTTTAGTGCAGAAAAATTAAAAATTGTCATGTTGGATGTGTCGTTGCCAATGCAGCAACGATTTCATCGAATTTTCTTGATTTAAAAGTTTTCTTTCAAACCGCACCAATTTTCAAACGAAGGGTAAATTTTTCTTATCATTATAACACCAGGTTATATACTACAGGTTACGCATTCCGGTTATAAAAAAAATTACCTTGTTCTTGAGAAAACATAGTGAGAAATAATAATAATAATTAATTGATTGGCACGACAGCCCGCTTACGCGAGACTAAGGCCTAGCTTCCCGCAACCACCCGTGTTGTGCGTGTGAATTTTGTACGCGGGTGGAAGGGACCTACAGTTTTATGCCGGTTCCGAACGGCAGGTTGGGAGCTTTTTCATAGGCAATTTTTACTCTCAGAGGTGAGAAAACAAAAAACAAAAATACAAAAGGCCTATTTTTTTTGTCATGGTACTCTGTCTTTGTATTCATTTACATATTCGTAACATTTATTTTTCTTAGACCCTTTTCAGGGACAATTATTTTAACAAGTTTAATGATAGAAAATACATTAAAAAAAAACTGACAAAAGAGGTTGTCAAAAAAAGAGTGCTACTTGGATCACTTTTATTCAATATGAGTAAATAATAAATAAAAATACTTTTCTGGATTTATGCTCTAAACTAAACTAAAGTGTTTATTTTCCCAGTACCAATTTTGATTAGGTATGAAATAAATACTTGAACACATTTTCAGTTTTGGCTTAATTCTGGCGTTCAATTTAATTTCTGAGCTTTGATGAATTCAGAGACCTATAGTAGAATTTTATGGCGAATAGTTTCGTAATACATTTTGTCTTTAAAATGCCCTGTTTTATAGGACATTTTTGGCGTTTTAGAAAAGAGGGTCAAATTGCCCCATACAAATAGGAGCTACAGGGTTAAAATGCTCCAAAAAAATTTTCTTCGTAGTATTTAACATCAAATTGCTAAACACATCATATACCTAAAACGTGAGGTTACATGGTTTTTGTATGCCGATTCACCATAAGAATTTGCAAAGAGAAAACTTAGACCCCCTAAAAAAAAATTCAGACGTAAACTTTCAAAACGCCGATACACGTATATTTTGGTTTGGCGCCCTCTACCAGAATCCGTTGTCAGAACCTTGTTATTTTTTTTTTGTTGTACAATGTTATCAATAGCCAATCAATGAAGGAGCAACATAGCGTATTAACTAAACAACTAACTTCAGGGAGCCGAGAACAAAAACTCTCTAAATAACAATGTAACAGTTTCGACCTTTATATATCGACTATAACATTAGAAGAACAAAGTTTATGCAAAATTACTGTATTATGTTCATTCACTTTATTAAAATTTTTAGTTAACAGCTTCAGCTATGCGCTAAACGGAAGTTTATCATATTTTCATATTCCAATCGAGCTTATTATTTTACTTTGCAATGTGTTTGTACTTTGAAAATATAAGCAATTGCAAGGTTTAACAAAAATGTACACCTGTACATACATGAAAGTAGGTATTACAGTATGTGATCTTTTAAAACTCTAACAAATTTAAATACTATACACAAAAACTAGGTTTCGGTAGAAGTGGGTCTGGCCGCAGCAGTTGACGCTTGCTGATGGTGTTTGACAACAGCCTGTTGTGCTTTGCTCAGGTTAATGTGACCTTCCGATGCCCGCGACCGTAGCTCGCTTTCCACTGACTTATTCACCGATTTTGAGATGACATCTTTGATTTTTTGATT
This sequence comes from Melieria omissa, assembly GCA_963971225.1. Lineage (NCBI taxonomy): Eukaryota > Metazoa > Arthropoda > Insecta > Diptera > Ulidiidae > Melieria > Melieria omissa. The sequence continues at coordinate 87,375,338 of OZ020268.1, forward strand.
TTCTGTTAACTTGATCTTTTTTTGTTGGATTGGTGCATCTAAAAATTAGAAAGATACAACGTGTTAAACGACCACGAGACAGCGAAATAAAGCTTGAAGTTTGCTAAAGAGCACAGAAGGGATGAAGACTTTATCCGCTTAACAAGCAATCATCTGCGATATCCAAACAGAAAAACTTACTGGATCTCCTGGTAAATGCCGCCGAGTTCTTTTGTTTTTGTTTCTTTTGAATGTTCGCCGGCAGCTTGGCTTTCTTAAATTTTCCTTGGACCATTGTAATGCGTTTCACAAAATCTCTGTTTATTGATAGTAGATGTCAACATCAGCCTTGCCAGATGTTCTAAAGAAATCGACAAAGCCATTTTGAATTTTACCGAGAACATCACAGCTGACGCTTTTTTCTATTTTAACTTTAAGTATTTAAGTAGTGAACTAATTATTACAAGGCCTGTTCACTGTATTGAGGTTGTTCACTATATCAAGGTTAACATGTTTGTTCAAAAACTCGTTTTATTTGCTCAAAATACCCTTTTTGTTTTTTGCTTGAAAATATTTTTCTATATTTAGAGGCTCGATGTCAAAATTTGGGTGTTCAATATATCGAGGTGTTCACTATATAGGGGGTTCACTATACCCAGACACGACTGTATGCTTAAATTTGTTATTTTTCATAGACTGAAATTTTTAATTAATAAAATTCCTTGGGTTTGACCAATGCAATACTTCATTCAAATAACACATTATTCATCGACTTGTATAGCTTTTGATATTCCATTAACTCATCTATTTAAGTAGCAAATTAATCATAATCTAATCTAATTAGCCAGTTTTTTACCGGCGCAATACTGTAAATATCTCAACTATTCAAAAATCTGGCAACATTTGAGAAGAAACGTGCAGATTAACAACGCTGCCAACTCTTTATTAGAAGTTTTTTACGTATTCACAAGCGACATCTTGTAGCCATGATCGTATTTCACTGCCGCTTTCGAGTAATTCCGTTCCGAGTAACTCCGTTTCCAATCCAAAACTTTTTGGGAATATTATGTCACCAACTCAAACTTCAATCAAACTCAATCTTCTATACTTTTTACTTATAAATTTACTGCACTGCACATAAAGCCTGGCGCATTGGTTTCCAATACTCATCAGCGCCATCTAGGTGTAACATTACTAAACTGCACTAAATGCATATTTTGAATATATGTCGGAACATCTGGAATAACACCCTTCAGCGCCATCTATTTACACCTTTTATATATCGACATGTATTCGAGTGCGACCGATTAATTGCGTCGGCTAATATTGGCCACAAGAATTGGTATCGGCCTTTTTTGGCCGATGCCACATTGCATTTGAAGTTGAAGGAGAAACTTTTTTTTAATGCAATATTTATTAATATGTAAAGCGAGCTTATATCAGTGTTATATAGTTTGTACATATTATTTTTTTAAATCCAGGTTCGTGTATACGATGGATTTTCATGTGATTTTGTGAAAAACTAAATATTTTAAACTTTTGTTTTTATGTTATTTATGTGAAATATGTGACAGACAAATTGGTTTTAATAAAGCCCTTCATTTTTGTTCTTTTTTAAATAAACTGTTTCTATTTTCTACGGAATCGGCATCTGCTAATAGGCGACCAATCGGCCAAAAAAGTGCGAATAGATCGGACTCTAGAATTAATAGTTAAAATTAATTGCCCTTCGACTACACACTTTTTACAGGCATTGAATTCATTCGCTTACCTAAGTGATAAATTTATCACGCGTACAGGAGCAAATTTTGTATGACTAAAATTATATGCGGGAGACCAATCGCCTACCCTGCCAGAAAAACACAACCGATCAATGTAACCAAGACAATTAGTCTTGTGGAGATCTTATGCTCCCGAGAGGAGTGAACAAGCGAAAAACAATTTTATATGAAATAATAACGTAAAATTAATTACAACATTAATTACTTTGCTTTAATTGCAACCTACAGAGGTGCTGCGCACTTTTATTTTGATTAACTTCGTTACATTTCATGCAAAACTGTCTTTTTCGAAAATTTCATTTGATCAGTGTAACTGGTGAAAATACAAGTGTTTATGTTAAGAAGCGATTATTGTAATGTCGTGCTCAGTTGTTGTCACACTACTCTCTGGCTCCGTTTCATTCGCAAAATCACTAATCGTCACTTAATAATAGTCACACGCTGCTTTAGTAGAGTTCGCACGTGTATGTGCTATATCCACTACAATCGCACTTGGTCAACTCGGACGACTGCTATGCAGGTAGTCAGTAATTTAACTTTTTAATTTGTCCACAATAATACCCGTCACAATTATGCATATTATCACAGCGATCGTAAGGAGTATTAAAATTTTGCGCCGATAGCTTCGTCGATGCTGTGCGGCTTTGGCCAACTCCTCGCGCCCCAGTTCAACATTGGAGGCAGCGTTTTCAATACTAGTTTCAATGCGGTCTGCAAATAAAAGACGCCAATCAATCATTGCACCACAACTCGGTCAATATGAGACTCTAAGGACTATTACTAACCTACTCCCTCCCCCTGCGATTGCACAATGTCGCACAATTTGTGCATGACCGCATTAACATCCAGCACATCACCCTCGATTTGGCGAATTTGCCGCTCCCTATCCAGCAATAGATCTTGCTCAAACTGCATGTTAGCATTGATTTGTTCTTGCCTCTGCAGGAATTCTGCTCGCTGCGCCTCAGTCTGCTCGTCCTGTTCTTGCGCCAGCTGCGACTGCACTATGGTCTGTTTCATAGCCGCGGTGATGCGTTGCTGCACCGACGAGTACTTTTCCACGACCGTGCGGAAGTCATTCGTCAGCTTCTCCAGCTGCAATTTTTGTTGCTTGTCACTGCGACGCACCACCGATGTTAAGCGCTGCAAGTCCCTGCTAGTTGCCTCAATGCGGTTGTTCGCCTCAACGTGAATGTTGTGCACTTTGGTACGCGTTGCTTGCTGGTCACGTCGCGTGCCAATCGCCTTCAGAAATTTCTCCAATTGCCTCGAGCTGGAATTCACGGCACTAATGTTCTGTCCGATGTCTTCGCTCAGCGACATAAATTCTGTCGGACTAAAGCCGGAAAAGTTCACGTCGGGAATGTTAGAACTGCTCGCAGTGGCGCCATAATCTCGGTGCGCGGAGGCCGGATTGTTCAAATTGCGCGACATCTTTAGCAAAGGCTAGTCGGCTGTAATACTCGTAAACCCCTCTAGAATAACGAAAATATATTTATTTAATTTATAAAACTGAGTTTTAAATCAAAATTATGTGTATTAGGTGATCTAGATCGCGAAATTTAGCATTGCAATTGTGGGTTGTGTCACTTGGCTAAGTAATTTTACTTGATGCCGACTCTGAACAGACGCATTACTTGTGTTTTCACCAACATTGTGAAGAAAACAACAAATGTCTATGTTATGAGCTCACCGCTGCCAAACTCAAGTAAACCCATGATTCACTGGCTCGGCGGGCTCGGCGACATTCAATTCTTGCTTTCAGTTGATACTCTGACCATTTGCACAGCTATCGCATCTCGGTATTACGCTGTACAGCTCAGTTCATTGCCACGATAAGACACGAAATGCATTCTATGGCTTCAGCACATACAGAAGAGCCACTTTCCAGTTCAGTGCATGCTCCTACCGCTTTAAGCGGACCAGAGGGAATACGCCCATAAATTAATCATTGCATCGGAAAGCCACAATTATGATAAATCACTTTTTTAGGTGTTATTCAAATTATCGCACTACATTTCTACCAAATTACAGCCAAACAGATATGGGCTTCGCACTTTGCCACGACGCACCCCCTCTACTCCTAGTGGCATTCGACTCCATTGGGCGGTGCTGAGGCAGAATACGCTACAAGCATTAAAATAACAAATCTCACTTTGCACTTACCGCACAATCCAAATTAATTTAATTCTCTTATTTTCACCGCCAGGAAATCCTCAAAGCTAAAGTACGAAAATCTCGAATGACGGAGACGGAATTAACCAATCGCGAATATTACAAAAACAATGACAAATGAAAAGTTCGTGCCATGGCTCGTGACAGCTGATAAATGTTCAGAGTTGTATTTAGGATTTACTATTGAACAGGCATGTTTGCTGACTTTGAAGCCCATTGGCAGAAATTGTGTCTTTCACTTAATTTAACATAAAAATATTTATAAACATAGTTCTTTTGAGAAAACATCAAACATAAAATAATAGCAATTAAAAAAAAAAAAATTCTAAAAATTGGAATTTTGCTCAAATGAAGGTGAGACATGACACTACAATCTTGATGCAATTTTTTCTTACCTGAATGTTTCTACTTGAAATTATGCGACATGTTGATTACATATTCGCATATACTAGTGTCCGACCGAATATTCGGTTTCGGTTCGGCCCAAAAAAGTGGTTTCGGTTTCAGTTTCGGCCCAAAAATGCCCGAACGGCCGAAACTATATTTACCATTTAATTGTGTAGCAATTTAGTGCAGCCGAGCAGATATATAGTGAAAGGATGAGGAGGAGAATTTAGATGCCACCAATGGTAATAAACTTATTTTTTAGAATAAAATATTAAATTATTTCATTTTGAATATTCGCGTTAAGGTACGAAATGAAGATTTTTTAATGCTTATGTTTTTTATGTTTTTATTAATAAATATTTATTTATTTATGTTATGTTTGTTCTTTATTTAGCAAAAGTAAAATTGGTTTTTTGAAAAATGGTGATTTTGATGCTTGCTGTGATGATATTTATTTCAACTAGAAAGGTTCGGTTTCGGCGGAATACCTATTAAAAATAACCCAGTTCAGTTTCGGCCCAAACAAGTTGTTTCGGTCGAACACTGGCAGATACCTATAGGTATAGATGGTGCTAGGAGTATAAATCTCTTCTTCCTACATTTTGTGCCATGAAGTAAATTTTTAGGTACATTTAGATTGTGTCCCATTAGATCTTTGAGAGCGTTCAGGTGTTGCTAACTTGACCAAATTCACTGTTTTGAATGTTTTCGAAAAATTTTTACACATATAAAAGAACTCTAAAAGAACCCCAATAAGCATAACAAATTATTATAGCTTATACTAGTGAAAATGTAGTTTGCAAAATGGTAGGGTAGGCATTGTAAGGGACTTACAAGTTAAGCGATAAGAACCCCTTATTACAAAATTGCGATCACATTTGAAAAAACCTCACAATGCAAAACTAAACAAAAAGAGAAGGTCTAGCATATCGCATTCGATAGAGGACCTCAATACATGAAAAAGTGTCAAGAGATTTTTCCCGACAAGTGCGAGTTTTTTTAATGCAGTTAAAATTTTAATGCAATTTAAAGTCCTTAAAAAAAAGTGTTTCTTCGAATTCACGTCATAAAGTATCAGTTGACGTAAAAAACATCGTTTTCTCACATTTGGGTGAAAAGAAATGATGATTTAAAAGTTTCAGTTAGGGACACTAAACCACCATCTTTAAATTCCATTTAAAAAAACTTGAACTTCCCGGAAAAAATCCTTTAGCACTTTTTCATGTACTGAGGTGGTCCTCTATCGAACGCGATATTGCAGACCTTGTCTCTCGAAAATTTTGTTTAATTTGCTCTAATAAACTCTTAAAAACATTAATTTCCATATATTTTTGTAAGCCATATATGTATAAATGTAGGTTTAAATTGAATCTTGTACTATTGAGTTATAAAAAGAAATGCCGTTAGTCGTATAGTAGTCGTACAAGCTCCTGGCACTGATGAGCTTGTACGACTACTGCGCATGAGAATCTGCTGCGGGCTGCTGTCCATCATTTGAAGCCTTAACCCTTTTGGGACGAAGTTTAATTTTGAAATCCAAAATACTCTCAGTAGAAATATCTTCATGCTATGAACGTTGGGTTTAGAAAATTTTTTTGAATGCTCTGTAAATAAATTCTGTTATCATCCTTTTATGCGGGAACACCGAAATCGAAAAAATATTTTGCGTGGGTCGTAAGATTTTAATAATTGTTTTGAGGGGCATTAAAAACTTGCTGCGACGTATCTTAGTAGTACCGAAGGGGTTAAAGAAAAGTTTATGGGATTGGCTTATTAAATTTTGATGGCATACAATAAGAAGAAACGAAAATTTTGAAGTGTGCCTTAAGTCACAATCGAACCCATGACCTCTGGCGTAGAAGCCCAATGCACGGAATCTCATTCACCCGTTATGAACCGTGAAGCATATCCAGCTTACATATTTTTCTTCTGCATGAATATTTTTCAGCCAATGTGGCGATAAAAACTTTTGGGCCAGCCTTTTGTTTGTAATTCGTTCACTATCTTTGGAAATTGCTTTTAAATAATTTTTCGAACTTGTATACTTGCAACCATGTAAACACAAAAAGTAACTAATAACCATAACGAAACTGACGAAATATGTACAATAACCGCTTTAGGAAACGTCAAAATAACTACAAAAACTATAGTGTTTTAAAAAACGTTACTAAATGTTAACGATAAAATCATTTCCAAGTGTATTTTGAAAACTATTACTTACTACGTTGGAAACATTTTGAACTGTTTTTTTGTGTTTTGACTGGTTTCAAAACGATTAAACCATTACTATATGTATAAAATGTTTTTGAAAACATACTTCCTGAATCGATTTGTTTCCCAAACTAGTTTGGAAAACATATTTAGCTAATATATATAGTCAAGAAAAAAGTTTATCAATAAATGAGCTTTTGTAGTTACATATTTATTGGAGAAAAGACAAACTGCGATATGGACTGTCGCCAAAATGACACCAACACACAAGCGCAAACACAATAAGTCGAAACAAAAATAAATAATAAAGAAAACCACCAAAAGCTGCTGACGCTGAAGATACCACTTACATTTCTGCAATCAAGTCAATCGCGAAGCAATCGCAGTCACAATTCGTCTTTCGCCGTAAGCAAACGGGCAACGGATTCGCTGCTTAGTGCTCAGTGTTAAGTGTTCAGCGCGCTCGTCCAACAACGCTCCACACTGTACGCTTCACTCACAGCTCAGCAAGAGTGGCAAAATACAAACGCCGAAACACGACCTGCACTTCCCAAGGCAGCAACTGGCGCGCGTTGCTCGGTACTCGCACTTGTGGTCCGCGCACATTTAAATTTTCGTACACGTAGTGGCGGTTATAGAACGCGGGCTGATTGCACGGGCCGTACTTGTGTCTGAGTGCTGTTACCACTGCGATTGCCAGAAAGCGTATTAATTTATTACAAAACCGAAAACGGCATCGACAAGCAGTTGACAAGTTGCGTTCTACTTTTGTTTTCGTATGCGATTTAACCGCTTAACGCCGATCCCACCGCTACATACCGAAGCGTACATCCTGGCTGGACGGTCTGCCGGGTAATTGACTGCTTGACAGTTTCATCACTTGGATTAGGAATTAGGTAAACACACACACACACAAATACGCCTAAGTACACTAGCCGCACGCAGACGCACGTTCTGAGAAGAGAACAAACGCAAGTGCCCATAATTGCGAACGCATGCTGAATGTGGGTGAGTTGGGCCCATCGGCGACATGCACTCACTTTCCCCAACCACTACGCATTGCCATAATATGCACAATGCATATATAGTATTACAGTGTAGAATGCCTTGGCCTAATGGCTATTTGCAAGACAAATCACACACTTGATTCGTTTGGATCGCTGATCGGTGCACGGAATCCGTCCGCTGAGACAATGTTAACTGTGTTTACTTCAAATCATGTAGTGATATGTTAATTTGTAATGTAATAAACGCTCTTGTAAGCCTCACTACGCAACGCAAGCAAAGTCGGTAGGCAGATTTCTACATGGCTAACCCGCTCTTCCTAGTTTTCTTCTACCTTTACTCGTATCCGTGCTGAAATTAATGAGCTGGCGTACATATGTATGTGATATATGCCTGAAGTTGCTGGATATTAAAGTGACGTAACCCTGGACCATTAGTAAATCTCATTGCATAGCATAAAGTTCACCTTCGGTTAATGTGGTAGCAACCACAGTAAGGGGCGTTTGATTTCCACATTATGTGCTAAATTTTAGCATCTGCTGGAATCCATCCCCCCTAAGCTCAGTTCACCCAATGATTTTTGCTCTTGACAACATTCAAAGCAGGCTACGTTTGCGCTCCTGAATTTCCTTTCTACTAAAAAGTCGTGCAGCACTCATACGGTTATACAAAAAGCCAAACGTTCACGAAAAAGTGGTTGTGCCGGTTTGCTCTGTTTCTCCTTCTTTTCTCATTCAGCACTTGAATTTCTTTGGGGTATTGGCATTGTTGCAATCACTTAGAGCCCGACCAGTCAGACAATCTGGTTTGCTTGTAGATAGTCAAAAACGGCACAGCCGGCCACCAGCACACCACCAGGGCACCACGACACACAATTTCGTATTCCCGTTTCTTGTTCTCTGCTGCGGTGAATCAGCGCACGCGGATTACTCATAAAATCTGGCGGGGCGCAGTTTGCGGTGCCGACACGGACTTGTATGCACACAACTTGTTTACAAACTTTTACCACAGGAACAAATACAGTTACGAGTACAGGGAAGCATGCACAGAGCATTCATAGGTGCGTGTGTGTTTCTGTAGACTTGCGCTGTAATGACGTTTTGCCGTTTCTTCGCTTTGTATCCTTACTAGTGACACACATTCGAGCAGTCACTAGAAGTCAAGTCCACGCGGCACGCTTCCTAGGTGTCCCACTTAGCGCTGCACCTTCACACATACAGACATACTATATACGCTTGTAGTAAATATATATGTCTGGCCTTAAACATATTGTCAAAGCATTGAGAGGAGAAATTCGGTTTCAATGCGGGAGTCGGTTTTTATTGCAATAACAACTCGCACTTGGGAAATTAATAAATACGCGACAGTTTTACATTAAATGATGTTTCATTTTTCAAACGTAATCTAACCTTGAGGAAGACTCAGTATTTGGTTATAACATACAATAACTTGCAACGATTTTTATGCGAGTGTGTCATTACACACATACATCAGCAACTACTAACATACATATGTACATATTAGGGATTGCAATCCCGGAACAGTTTTACAATCCCGTGATTTTCAGGACTGAAAATTTCAATTTTTTTTCGGGATTTAAAATATTATTTTAATGAACTAAATCAGACGTCATTTTCAATCAAATACATTTTATTTTCGTATTAAAAACATTTCCATGTTCCTTAAAACTAAATTAACATAATTAAAATGCATTCAATTGCCAAACTAGGAAAAAACAAGTAACCGATGGCATCAATTAGACTTTAGGTAATATCTTAAAACCTTGAAGCATTAACCCATTTTTTACCACCGTGTCTTTAAAGACACGGCAACTTTGAAAAATTCTGAAAATAACAGTTTCTAACGCATATTAAATATTTTTACATTATCGGACAGCTACATTCATTGGCTTTCAAACTGCGTACAACTATTTTTCAATTTTAGGGTTTCACTTAGTGTAAAACTGGTATAAACAGGACCACCTTTTTTAAGGGTTTTAAAATTTTATTTTTTTTTAATACAAAATGAATTTTTGTTTTTAATAAAACACTTAATACTGCCAAGTTGACATACAAATTATGAAACTTTAAGTTTTCTAAAGTTTTAAGCGTGTTCTAACTTGAAATATTTTGATGTGTCCTTAAAAACACGGGAATCGCATTATATTGACATTTCTCCATGGTTGCAACTACTTTCGATGCGTAGTTAAAAAGAAACAGTAACTTAAACTTGAAAAATGTGTAATTTTCTCAATTTGGCTCACGTATTTTGCCAGCGTGTCTGAAAAGTCACATCTGTTCGAGCCCAAACAAACTTTTTTTTAATTTTTTTGAAAAAATTTTTTTTAAATTTTTTTGAAAGCAGAAATGGCATACGGAGGCTCTAAATCGGCTGTGTTATGAAAATTTTCAAAATCGGTCCACGGGATCTAGGGGCGGGTTAAGGGCATTATCTCCTAAGCGAGATCTTAGCTTGCTATTGCCTGCTGATGAAAAGCATCTCTCTGGTTCAATACTAGAAGGTGAAATCACATCTAAATATTCATATACTTTTTGCAAGTTTTGGCCACGAATTCGGCCATTTAAAAATAAGTCAAACTCTGTCTCTTGAACTGTAATGTCAAAAAGATGACCTCTTACATTTATTAATGGCTTTATTTAATTTCATTACTAGTGATGTATTTCCATCTGTATCACTAGAATCATTATCAAATTCATTTTCAACTTCATTACAAAGTACTGTGGGTATTTAAAATTCCTTAAATTTCTTTTTTAATTAAAATTACAGAAACAGCAACTCCGTTCATAGCCTCATTATATAAAACACGATTATTTGAAAAAGTATGAATCACCGAATATATGGTTCTGCGTTAGCAGATTCGACGTTTTAATGAACGCAAGAGTGCTTCAAACAAAGTAGAAGTATTGTTTTTTATTTCACTAAACAACGTGACAAAAGCAATAAGTAAGCTTTTTTTGTTTCGATACCGGGATCGTATTTTGTCAATCCCGGGATTTTTCGGGACTGAAATTGTCCGGGATTCCGGGATTGCAATCCCTAATATGTACATATGTATGCATATGTAAGTATAAATGATGAAGCTATTGTAAATCGCGTTTACGAACAAAATGCAAAGATACCAAAGAGAATGAATAAAGACGGCGTGTCAACGTTGTCTCGCGTCTGTTCGAACCACAGCGAAAATGAACAAAAACAGCTATGAAAGTTCAACAAAAATTTGTTATGTTGGCCACTATAAAGCATACTACAGTGGACCATATATGTAATCATGTTTGTTTGTTTGATTGTTTATGTAACTGGGCGTATTTTGTTGTTGTATTCGTATTCACCTACATACCTATACATACATATTAACTGGCTTAGTATTTGAGTGTAAAGCACCTTAACGGTAATTGTTTAGACTTTATTTGAAACCGCGATTTTGGACAAAACAATGAAAACGTGCTGGCAGCGAAGAAAAAAGAGGAAAGGTTTCCGCGAAAAATGCTGGCGTTGAACTCTCATTGTCGATTGGTTAAGCTTCGTTTGCGAACTTGCATCGCTTAGCACAAAGTAACAAATCTTTGCCTTGCTGCACATATACGTATGACTTCACTTATTGTTGGTTTTTAATGTTTGTTTTGTGAGAAACAAACCTGTCATTGGCATTGTCGTATTCAGCTTAGAATACAGCATATAAATTACGTGCAATAACATAAACCAAATAATTTAACATTTGAACACTAAAAATTATGCACATTGCGTATAATTGCAATGTGCATAATTTTTAGTAATAGATAACAAAATTAATTTACTGATGTTATTCTGGTAAATTTTTGCAGTTTTATTCATGACTTATTTGCAGCTATTTACCACCTTTTCCGGTGCATTTGATGCACATGCACTTATGGTAACGTGAAGTTATCTTCCCGGAACGGAAATTGATTTAATAAAGTTTACAGTCGACCCAAGCCGATGTCAAGCAGAAACAAAAATAATACTGAAACATATCAACAATATTTAATACAAGTGTACATTGGTATTAAAAAAAATTTAAACTTTGATGCTAGCAATTTCGTAGCTTAAAACTTGGATTGGGACATTAAAATTGGCCCTGCGAACCTCGCTTACTCATACTCATTTTACGAGTTAGCGTACATAACAAAGTCCATACAATCTGGCCTTAAAAAAAAGCTGCCGCAACTCTTACTTCCAGCAAGCACAATAAAATTCAATTACATCGACTCCTTCTTAATAAAAATTGCTCAGCTGAACGAACGAAAGCTGTCAAACGAAAAGTTATCAATTCGATAAAAAGTTAAACTCATTTCACATTTATTGATAACAACACGATACGGATTTTATGACTGCATTTTTTATTTCAAATTACAACAACAAGTTTTACACACTGAAAGTTTTGTCTTTATTGCTCAGCTGTTCGTATGAAAATCATTATCAGAAATGGTTAACTTCATATGTCATCGCTTAATGACACAGTCACACATATGGCTTCATGGTCATCAACAGATTATGTACTTTTATTACCCAATGCTGCTGCGTGATTTTGTATACATTTCTCCATCATTATCTCATTACCAACTAATTTATAATTGGTATGTGCCAACACCTACTGACAGGCAACTTTATTAATCTTTAAATGGTTCAATACATCTGTTCAAATATTCGTTGTAACTACCATCGGAAATAGGATTCCCGATATACATTTTTTCGCTGCTACTAGTTGATCAAAGACACTTCTGTGCCGTAAGAACTCAGCAAATTCATTCAAAACATCCTATAACAAATACTTAGGATCAGAAACCGCCAGTGGTGTCAGCAAGCCCGTCAACTCGAGATCGAAAAAGAGCACTTAAAAAAGTGTGGTTTTGGACTCAATTAAGTGTGTTGGAATTTCCAACTGACCCAACCTAAATTTTTCTCAATAGTAAATTTTATAAACTCATGTAATTAATTTCATTCTTTTGAATCGAAACAAAATTTTGCTTATTTCTGGCATTAAAAATTCGCTGATAAGTGTAAGCGATTTTTTCAATACCATTTCATTTTGAGACGAATAAACAACTGAGTGACTAACGTTTTCCACAAAAAATGCACACTTGCGCAGTTCGATATTTATCACAACGCCACAACGCTGAATGCTCATATAAAAATTCACCACAAAAATCTCAATTTCTGATGTAATTTGCATTTCTGCAGCAAGTGTTCAGCTATTCATTAAATACGTAATTCTTCACAGTTAAAGTGCTCACAGATTATTCGAAGTGGCCTTTCGGACCTCATAGTGTGGCGTAATATTCATAGCACGTGTTCCATCCACCTTCTGATACAATATTGTACGTAAAGTGTTGAAGACAAATGAACCAGGTTTTTATAAACGCAATGTTCATCTCAAACGCAATTCACGTGCAATTCCCGCTTTGCGGTGAAGTGAGCTACTGCATTCTTTTTGCGCCATAATCCGCAGTTTGTAGATATGTAGGTATATGCAGTATGTGTCGGTATGCGCATAAGAATTCTATGACTCATGTTAAATCAAGAAGCGCTTTTGAAGAATAACAGCAGCCAATTTTGTACCCAAACAAAGCCAGACTTTTATTTATTCAATTTACCAAAACTTAAAAAACGGAATTGATTTCGGAATCTGGTTTTCATCCAATTTATTGCCCTCAGCTGGGATATCGTCCACGTTTGCTGACTTCTGTTCTCCTTCTCCATCACCATCGCCGAAGGGCGGCCTGCCAGGGAAAGGATATCCGTGGTGAGGAGGGCGATGGCTGGGGTTACCTGGATACCAATAATTCCAGTATGGAAGATAGAGTGGTAACGGCTGGTATATTGGCGGTTGATAAGGTGGCTGTTGATAAGGTGGCTGCTGGTATGGTGGTTGTTGATAAGGTGGCTGCTGGTAGGGTGGCTGCTGGTATGGTGGTTGTTGATAAGGTGGCTGCTGGTACGGTGGCTGCTGGTATGGTGGCTGCTGGTATGGTGGCTGTTGGTATGGTGGCTGTTGGTACGGTGGATGATTTTCCCAATGTGGCCTCCTGGTATTTGGTGGGCGGTGGTACGGCGGATAAGGTGGGTACGGATAAGGTGGGTACGGATGTGGCGTTGGTGCTTCCGTTGCGTACGAATGTTGGGGACGTCCTGTCGGTGATGCATTTAGGACCAACTGAATAGGTGCTTTGCCACCGAACTTCCGTGATGCATCTTTATCACTGTCTAAAGTCTTTTGTGTCACTGACCCGATACAAGGTGGCACCGCTATAACAGAGTCCTTAACATCATCCTTTGCTGTCACATCCGCCACTGTAAACTTGATGTCTCTTTCGGTTGAGGTATCTCCCGCTTCAATGCTGACGCTGTCATCCTGGTCGTCGCTAATGACCTCCTTCAGGCTAGCGCTCGCCACCACTGTCACTGTAAAATCAAAACATTTAGCAGGGCAATATTACAATATTTGACGTTCACCCGTTACCCAAAAATACGATGCCGATGCTCCAAAGCATGTCAACGAAATCGAGCGAGCCATTCCAAAGTCAGCCCTTTTTATACCAGAGCTCAAAACAAGAATTAACTGCATTCTCAACAGTGAAAGTTTCTCATTCGGACAACCACTCAACAACAAAACCATCAACTGCATTAGGTATAAAATATGTAAATGTTATGCATCGAAACTGCATTCATTTCCAGCTAGAATATTTTAGAGGAAAGTGTATCTTGCATCTCTTCGTTTACAGAAAATATGTTAAGTAAATTTTAAATTGGTTGGTTGTTAAATTTTTATTTTTGGTTATCCAATACCTTTCACCCAAACACCGACTCGATTAGCTGAGCCAAAATCCGACTCAATTTAGCTCAAAAGCCAACACCAACTATATAGAATATAGTAAGCGAATATTAATCATATTTTTTATTTTACTTTTGCAGATTTAAGGGAAAATAACGTTTAGAGGTGAGCATTAATGAATTTATACTAGAAAAAGGTTACATTGCATAGATACTTCATTAATAATTTTCAATGCATGAGATACTGCAATTAAACGTTTTTGTGTATTTTTGGTTTGTGATCTGAATTAATTAATTAATTAATTTATGATTTTATACTAGAAAAAGATTACATTGCATATACTTATACCTATTAGATACTTTATTAATCATTTTCAATGCATGAAATACTGCAATTAGTTGTTTTGGTGTATTTTTAGTATGTGATCTGAAATAAATATGAGCATTTACATTACTTTTTGCATTGAAAGAGTTATCTTAAAATAAACAAATGCATTAAAATGTGATTACTGCATCTGCAAACTACATCCATCACATAACCCTTAGCGCTCATTTCGTTAGGGTTCTCTGATAAAATTTTAAAAATTGCGTTTAGAATAACAATGCACATTTCTGTGGCCGTAGGGAATAACAGCCAAAGTCGATTTTATGAAGTTTTCTGGAGAGCACTTTTAATTTTTGAATTTGCTTTAGATTACACTAGATAAATTTTAGATTTTTGGGCGTAAAACATTCATTTTATGAGCAAAAGCCATAGAATTTTGTGTAGTAGTACATTTGAATACGACGAATACAATGGTGGTAATAACTCAATTTTGTCCTAACTCGACTTTGGCTGTTATTCCTTGCGGCCACAGATTTATGTATGTATGAAGTCATATGTATGTAAATGTATTGAAAAAAGCATAAATTGTGAAGGCAATTCCCCTGATGTGTTGAATGAAACTGTTTTTTAAAGAAATAAATAATAAATAGTAGATGGCATTATAAATGCACATATTTACCATATATATATAGGGTGTTTGTTTTAGAGGTATAGAACTTCGAATTGAAATAAAACACAAGAAAATCGTTTTAATGTCCATCAATTTGGCTTTATTGGAAGGATAATTTTATGCCATTAATGTTTAAATATGATTTCGGGCATGTGGCCGCCGCGGCTGGCTCGAATAAAGCCAATTCTACAGGTCCAATTTTGTAAGTTGATGGACAAAGCCCCAATTGCTGTGCACGGTGGCGAATCGATTCATTCGGGTCTTCTTCAACATTTTGCTCTACAGCGGCAATTGTTTCTTCGGTGCGCACTGTTCGACGTCTCTGCGGATGCGTATTATCACATAGAGTAAACGTAGTGCGAAAACGACCCATGGTTAACCGATGGATGGACCGATTTTGCTCTGATGGACGATTATGTCGACCATAAAATGGACGGAGCTTGCGGTAAACTTCGCGAACTGAACCATTATTTTCGAAATAAATTTGCACGATTTGCAAGCGTTGTTCTTTTGTCAACCTGTTCATGATGAAATGGCAAACCAAACTGAACATAAATGACATTAGAGTTGCCAGATTTGACCACAAAATGCCAGTTTTATCTCTATTCGAAAAACAAACCTCTAAAAAAAACACCCTATATTTGATAGTAAAATTCATCCAACTATGTAAGAATTAAAAACCATGTTTACCTGCTGACAAGACGAAAAGTCGACTTTGCAACCGTTAGCTGCCACTAAAAACATTTATTGTGAGTGGTGGTGAAAAGGTAGATTTTAGCAATTTGTATGTCTTAAACATTTGACTTACCTCAACAGCTGAAAACAACAGCTGCGAAAAATGAAACATCGCTGCAAAGGTGGTTTTAAGGGCTTCAGGTAACAATTCGAAGACTATTTTGCCAAAACAGCAACGCAAGCAGCAGTGCTACAAACAATTTTATAAATTTATTTGTCCATCTTCAAGCCGTTTTTAGCGAATCAGATTTTTATTTTAGCAAATTCCTTTTCTTCTGTATTATTCGTGGTATG
This sequence comes from Melieria omissa, assembly GCA_963971225.1. Taxonomy (NCBI): domain Eukaryota; kingdom Metazoa; phylum Arthropoda; class Insecta; order Diptera; family Ulidiidae; genus Melieria; species Melieria omissa. Next base: position 87,391,707 of record OZ020268.1, read on the forward strand.
CTTTCGATCACGCAGCCGTAGAAATATTAAAGATAGTTTTCTGCATACTTTCAGGCAGCGTTGAAACTGACTCGAAATTGACACAGCCTCCACTTGAAGGCCAGCGTGGTCAAAGTTCGGATTGTCTAAAGGGAGACATTTCTGAGAATGTAAAACCACATAAAACTATCGACCACCGTAATTCTAACACCGAGCGATAAAAACCCACTTTTGTAGAGGCCCATTCAAAAGATATTTATATAATCTTTTGGCGAAGAATAGGTGATACTACAGATCATTCGTAGTAAAATGGCATATGCACTTTTTTCTTCTGATTCGAAGTCCTTTTAAAAGAACTTTTAAATTTAAAGGACATAAATACTTTAAAGAATTTATTGAAATGTTTGCGACTGTTCAATGATGAAAATATAGTTACCAAATGAAAATAATAATGTTTATATCGCCTTTAGACTACTTCCGCCTAGACTAGACTAGACTTAGACTACTTTCGCCTTCAGACTACTTCCTACTTTGAACTTGCTTAAAATATCGCACACCCACTTCAAAAGTTATACAACTCAAAATTTTGAATTTTCGGGTTTATGTGTTAATACTGTGCACAATGTATTTATCTACCAATAAACCTACCTAACCTACCAATAAGCAAAAGCTCAGTATATTTTGTTGTTGTTATCTGTTGCCCACAGTCTCTCTTCATATCAAGAAGTTTGATGCTATTTGATCGCTGCAGCTCAATGCAAAAGAGTTCTAATGCAAATTATCACACTTTTGACGAAATAAATCTTTATTGGAGTTTAGTTTAACCCATTAAAACCGGGGACCAGTTCCGCCCATACGATTTTGATAAAAATGAATACACACCAAAAACCCAAAATGATCGGAAACAAAATGTCAGCTTTCCATCTCTGCACGTTGCTGAGATATTCATTGGGTATTTGTTACCCATTAGGCAGCCAGAAAATTCACAATTTTTGGAGTCTGGTAACTCTAGCTAGATGGCGGAATTTTAGGGTGACCTCCACTAGATTAAGGTAGTTCCATTTTCACCACAACCATCCCTATCAATGATTTTGATATATCTCCACCACGACCTTTTATGTGATTTTTTAAAAAGTCAATTTTCATGGGTAAATTTTTACCCATTAAGCAGCAATGGGTTAAGTAGAGTTGTGACAATTTTAGTTTATATTTTCAAATAATTTAATTAATTTCGTATTTTCAAAATTCTTCTTCAAACTTTTTAATTACCATTTAAAATTTTTAAATTACGCAAATGTAACATTACTTAAAATAATTCGATAATTGCTGAAATAAAATATCATTAAAAAAGTCTTCTAGTGTAAAATGAAAAAAATCTTTGTAACCTATTCTAAAGCACAATCTGTAAGGATATTCTACTAAATGGTCTATGCGTTATGTAAAAAAATGTTTATTCAGCTCAAAACAGTTTTTTGCGTTTTCTGTTTGGAAGTGGGTGTGCGATATGTATCGTTTGGTATCCTTGAAGTTTTTCAACGAATCCTTTTTAAAAAAATATATGTTTTGGATCTCGGCCTGAAAGTTTTATTCTTTACCTTTATTGATTTAAAGTTAGATTAGAGTTAAAAAAAGTAAGTTTCCATCCATAAGAAAGAATTTATTATGAAATACACATTAACCCTTCAATTCCCATGTCCAAAATAGTGAAAAAGAAAATTTTCTTTTTAAAAATACATAACAAATTTTTAAACTACCCTCATTTTTATATTGAAAGAAACCCTACAAACTCGCACGCTTTAACTACGCGTGAAACAAATGAATAAATTTGACAAATGACGTTTCGCTAGTGTTGCTAGGAAAATTAAATAAACAAGTACTACTTATTGACTTTGCTATACAAATGTTAGAATTTAAAAATAAAAACCTGTGTGGTAGAAAAAAAATATTAAGCATCTGTCACCTACAGGTGACACTGCGAATTGAAGAGTTAATGAATATTTTAAGTATTACAATTCGAACTGACAAATTTTGAAAATAGAAAAACACGTTGGAAAGTCAAAAATATTATATTAAACTTTATGGTGCTACTGTCATATTTGAATTGGGTTGCCAGTTCCCGAAATATAAACATATATTACATACCAAGAAGTCTAAAGCAAAGTCATATAACTAAATGCATTCAATAAATCAATGAAGACTTTCTAAACCGATTTACTTGTTATCGATAAAATTTCGAATACGAATCGAACATCGTGGGATGCATGTGCATTGCTTCGTTGAATTTCACAACACTCCCCTGTGCCCAATGATCCCATTTGGAGCAATATTAAAATGAAAACAAAAAATATTTTTTTTACGTGTTTATATTCGAACTTGTTTTTTAATAAAAATTCAGGCCATTTCTTTCAGAAAATTCGCTCGAAAGTGGAAACAAAAAATTGGGCACTAATGGGTTAAGTATATGAATATTAAAAAAATATATATTTATGGTTTCAACTTAATTTATAAATTGAATTAAACCAATTTCGGAATTGCTTTAAAAATTTGGCTATAACAGTAAAATAAAGTTTGTGACTTTGTGACTTTTTCTTCCCTCCTTATATAACATATAGTTACATCCATAGATAAATAACTAAAGTGAACCAGCTAGGGAGAGGCAACCGAAATATAAAAAAAAACTACATTCAGAGCTCTGTAAATCGTTTCTAAAAGTTTATCCGAAATTCTAAAGCTATGGCAGTGGCGCTCACCCCAAGTACAAAAATTTCTGATACAAAATACGGTTTCAAATGGTATTAGGATCAAAAGTTGTACGCAAAACCTGCCCCAAAATAAATCCTGTTTGCGTCACTGAACTGTGGTATATACAATATTTGCATCTCGTTACATAACACTAAATACATAAATAGTTCACGATGGCTTTATATGACAGATTAAAAAAATTGCACGCACATCTCATATAATCATTATTAGATCCATTGACAACATGCGTGATCTGATTTGGAAGGGAAAACATCATGCATATCCTTTCATCTGCCATGTACATGTATACTTGCAAATTTCAAGGTCATATTTTAGATTTTTCGAGTTTGTTTTGCTCTTTTATGCACAATATTCATATATATTTTTGAGTGCTGGAATGTTTGAAGTTTTTTGTTTTTATATATTTAAAGTGCTCTTTCGGCGATATAACTTCCGTTCCGTCAACAACATTATTGAGCTACAGCTGTAGAGTAAGTTCGGGTAATGTGATATGGTCGGGTAATTTGATATAGTGGCTTATTTAACAAGTGCGTTCAAAATTAACCTTTTGAAAACATCATAACAGTTAAAAAACTCATTCTGGATGATTTTGGATGTGTTTGCTTAAATATTTTACAGTGAGCGTGATAAAGTGCTTTGAGTAGTGATTGCACAAGTTTTTGGTCATGAAGTTTGAAAGGATAAAAGGTAAAAAAAAATATTATTAGAAAGTTCGAGGCTAATCAGAAGTAAATCAGTGATATCGATTATAAGTTTGCGAGGTAAGCTCTTCTTAACAAAGTTATTATTGTTTTTTTATATATTTTTTTCGCGAAAAGTCAATTTCGGGTAATGTGACAGTAATAGTCAATCACAGTACCCAAACTTATGACAGTAGTACTACTTGTATACAGAAATATATATATAGGTACTTTATTTCATAATATTTGAAGTGAAATATTCTCAAAAATCTGTTATGGTTACGTTTCAGATTAAAAAAAAACCCATGAAATCATGTTTTTCCATACAAATTTTGAACCCTTTTTTTACCCCCATCAGATTGTGATTTTCCGAAAAAACAAAATGAGAATCACGTCTCTAATCATTTTTGAGTTGAAGTATTTTCACCAAGTTTGAAACTAATAGGTCTTTTAAATAACGTTTTTTCGAGTATATCACATTACCCGCCACTTTTATCAGTTGCCAATATTTCGATATTTTGATTTGTCATTAAAAAACTCGTCAAAAGTTTATCTTAAAGAGTTAATAATCTAAGATATACTAAATAATGTATAAGTGAGCAGTTTGGGGCAAAAAAAGAGTGTATTTTAAGGCAATGTGTGTCAGGAATCGCCGTAAAACAATCGCCGTGTATCACATTCCCCGAACTTACTCTACTGTACCAGCCGAAACGAGTACTTATTCGCCCTTAGGTTGTAATTACTCGCAGTTGAATCGCAACGTCCATGATTCATTATGAAAATGTGAAAAATGTACAAGATTTATATCATTCATTTGCATCTCATTATTATTTCATAATTCTACAATGTGCAAGCAAATACGCCCGAAGAGCGATTCCGAAGTAAACTTGAATTAACAACAAAAGCAATAAAGTAAACAACTTATTTAGCACATTGATAACAACAACTGCGAACACTAGGAATGCGAGGGACCACTCGGCGCGAATGCGATCGTTCTCCAGCATGGACTGCAGTATCAGATGAACCATTCGCAGTGACATAGCCAAACATTGCCGCATCTACAATAATACTTCTACCTACATACGTGTGCACCTGCGCTCCGCATAAGGTGCGAATAGACGGAAAACCGAAGTTCTCGTCCGATATTGGCGAATGTGCAGTATTTGCTCCCAACGTTTGATGTTCGCGCAGAAATATGCTCATATTCACACAATATCATTGTACCAACCGATAAGATATTGTGCAGAGAATAGTTAGAGTGCGTACTCCTGCATTTTATCTAATCACAGTCAATTATTGCGCCAATAAAAGCAACAACAGAAAATCAGCAGAGATAAATGAAGCAGAGTTCTGAACGATTTTGCTCAACGCGATTAAACATTCGCCAGTTCGATTCAGTGCAATCGTTAGTGTCGTGAGTTGTGTCGCTTTGAAACGCGGTTGTCGTACAAAATAAGTGTGAAGGAATTCCAGGATCTGCTTACAGTGCTCTCCATCCATATAGCGACTACAACATGGCCAGGTATGGATACCAAATACTTGCAAGCACTTTTGGTCGCACCAAAACTTCGTGGTTTTATCAGTCATAAGTTATCATTGTGCTTTTCACGTTTTCACACACGCGTCTATATTTTAGACAGTATAATTACAGATTACTCATCAACTTGATTAACTTGATGAGTTATCTGTGGTATAGCCTCACATCTAGGGCGAAGTATTTGTGTTCAACATTCAATTACATAGTCTTTGGAAATAAATGAACACTACGTTTAATTATAGTACTCTAGGAATACTTTTCTTGTGGCCGCTTCCTTTTTGTTCTTAATTGGGAACAAGAATTTCCATATCTTGAACGAAATAACCCAATCCAGTAAACTTACATAACTCTATCGAGTAGACTTGATATGTGCCATGGTGACTGATTATCAGCGCCAATTCATTTAGTTATACTCATAAATTGATAAGACATTAAATCAGTAGGTAATCCAAATACCGATAAGACTTCACAAAAGAAATCCCCAGTGAATATAAGCAACTATTTATATTGGTAAATATGTATTAGTATTGAGTTGCACTTGTAAATAGAAAAAAGTTAAACAAGGTTTAATAGAATTAAAATTTTCTTTCATATGTAGATCGGGGGTCGTAACCAAGTTGATTTCTTTCTTATATTTATATTTTCTTTTGTTGAAGCAGTAGAGTACTTGTGCGTTGACGAATTTGATCAACTACACTTATAGCGATGGTTCCTTCAATGAAATGTGTGCAACTTCAAAACAAATCAGCGTTTTTGGTTACGAAGATCTCAATTCGTTTATTCCATCTCATACAAATCAAAAGTCTGTAGTTCAAAACGCAAGGATCCATTCCTCCCTCACCACTGTCCTTGCAGTTCTCATCTATTTTAATAGCGATTTCCACCAAACTTACGACCTGCAACCATCTTAAAATTGTGATGGCAAGATTTTTCGGCTTCAGCATACGGATAAACCGTCTAATGATATCGGCAAACTAACCGCCTGAAGCTGTCTGTTTCAGTAATCATCAAATCAGATGGCATTAAGACTTCACACACAACCGGTGTTATGTGTGTAAATTGACTGTTCTACGCATCGTACTAAGTTCTCCGATCCACATTCTTAACCTATTCACAAATGCATTAAGTTCGATAGATGATAGATGATAAAAAGACAGAAATTGAGAAATTGGGTAGACAGCACTATCGCAGATGTCGCCTTGTTTTACGACCTTTTATCATTTTAAGCATTTTAACTACCAAGCATAAAAATATCAAGATATTGTTTATATATTACTGTACAAACTGTCGTTACGGACTTTATGCCTCTCATATAAAACTTAAACTATGTATGTAGAGTTGATAACGCAGCACAGTTCCGAAAAAATACAGTCGTGTCTGGATACAGTAAACTAATTATTGCAAGACCTGTTCACAGTATTGAGGTTGTTCACTATATCAAGGTTAGAATTTTTGTTCAAAAACTTGTTTTATTAGCTCAAAATACACTTTGTGTATACAAATTTAAGAGATCATTAAAATAAAAATTAAAAAACCGTACTTTCAACCACAATCGGTTTGCACTCGAAAAAAACATAACCACTAAGGTCAAGAAACTTATTTTCTAACAATCAACAGCAAAAGTACAAATTTGTGCAATACCCTCTTTCATTTTTGATTCCTTCTTCACTGGGTCTTCACTATATCGAGGTGTTCACTATACCCAGACACGACTGTAATTGTTTTCACATGTCAGTATGTACACATGGCACTACACAAATGGAATCAATTGTTTTATGCGTTTATTGCAGTTCCCTAAAATCAATAAAGTTGTACGATTTGTCTATGTGCACGCATGCAAAAATTATATTTTAATGAATTTTAAACTCAAAAATAATAATTTTTTCGAGGATTTCGGTTTTGGTTCGGTCGCAAAAACAGGTTTTGGCTAATCGAAACTTTTTACAGTAAAATACATTTTCATATCGTGAAAGACAGCAGCAATATATATTACTAAATTTGTCTGATCTTTTGTTGAACAGTCTAATTAGGTGCCGCATTAAAGAGGCAAAAAGTATTTGACAAAACAAAATGAATTTGGGGAAATCAACAAGAAAACGTTGTTAGCTCTTGTAGAACAAAAAAAAGTTGTTAGTAGAACAGGCCTTTTGGAGTACCCTGACCCTCGCCCACCCTCGACGTTCTTTTGTAACTACATATTTTGTTGCTACTGTACATGTGGCTTATGTGCGTGTCTTAATTTTTATTTTTGAATACAATAAAAGTTTTTCAAAATTTTTTAACACAATTTTCAAACTGCCGTATTATGTATCACTCACTTTGACACCACAAATATTACTGGCAATTAAAATTTGACATGTTAAACCATTATTTACACAAATTTTCGTCAAATAAATTTGTTAAACATATCAGATTTTGTCAAATAATCTAATCGAACCTTAAGTTTGTAAAGTTATAAAAAATTATTTTGTTTTGAAAAAATACTGAAAGTGATTATACTATGACTAAAACTATGACTCGGGTACTTCCAAGTATACTTGAGATTTATGTTGCACCGAATTTCGGGGCTTAATTTTTCCCGACGAAATGTTTACGTCATGATGTCATATTTTATTTATAAGAATATTTTATTTGTACCAAATCTACTTTCGTTCATTTGTTCATAACACAAGGCGATTACTTGCCTACAAGATCAATATTTAAAAAGTAATTTTAGACTCAACGGAAAACGTTAGTTGATAGACATTATAAGAATCGTAGATAGACGAGTGCAATGCACTCACTGACTAAAGTGCCTTTGCATAAAACTAATCTATTCATGTGCAAAGTTACACCCAAAACATGAGTATGGAATGTTCGGGATTGGAATATCGGGATGACGGGATCCCGGACAATTGCAGTCCCGAAAAATCCCGAGATTGTCAAAATCCGATCCCGGGAACGAAACATAAAAATCGCTTACTTTTTGCTTTTGTCACCTTAATTTCGAAAAAGTCAAACCTTCTTATTTGATACAAAAAATAAATTTCACACTGCCTATGACGTTTAAATACGTTTCAATAGAACAATAGTTCTGTTCGTGAAGGATACTTTGTAAAATTTTGTACAAATTATGTGTTTGGGCACTTTTCCAGTAAAAACTTGCCAGTAGCAGTAAGCAAGATTACGCTCCCAAAAATGAATCCGTCCAAGAAAGTAAACCAGATATTTCGTAAAATTTGCAAGTTTAACTCTTGTTTATACTAACGAGACTTGTCATATTCACAACACAGGGAAAAGGGTGTAAATAACAGGTTTTAAGAGAAAAAATTCGGATATAAAAGTTTGGTTTGAAGGAAAGAAGGAAAGGAAACTTGAATTATTGATATTATAGACACCAAATTTTATTTATTTTAAATGGCCGAAATTTTAAATAGTATATGAAGATTTACATACGATTTCACCTACTAGTATTGAACTAGAGAAATGCTTTTATTAGCAGGTTTGCCAGGGTTTGGCAATTAAATGAATTTTTATGCTATTTGTCGTGATATTTTGTTCTTAATTTTAATGTAAGAACACATTTACTTAATATGATAATAAAAATTATTTGACGTATGATTTAGTTCCATAAAATGGCACGACTACGGTTTCCGTGGCGCCACCATTTGAGGGTGTCTTTAGATAGATCGACCAAAAATAAGTCGAAAACGAGGAATACAATTTTTCGATATCTCGCTTCGTTTTCGAGATATCGAGGTTCAAAGTTTAAATTTCGCTCAAAATTTAAAATTCGCGCTTTGTTTCGCAATCCCAGAGGTGCATACAGTTTTCCCGAAAGCCATAGTTTTCTTGGCAATAAGTTGTTCCCGAGTGGCCGGCCTTCGGCCCGGGCGCTAAAAAAATAACCCTCATGGGAGTCATCAGGCAACAGTCAGATGGGCACAATATGGCAATATAAAAACCTCGATATCTCGAAAACGAAGCGAGATATCGAAAATTTTTATTCCTCATTTTCGATTTATTTTCGGTAAATCTATCTAAAAACATCATCAAATAGCGGCGCCACGGAAACCGTAGTATCCCCCATAAAATAATATATACAATCCCCAAAAAAATCTCGAGATTGCGATTTTCAGTCCCGAAAACCCCGATTGTAAAACTGTTCCGGGATTGCAATCCCTAGTACACACGCATGTATATTTGTTAATGATACCAGCTACGTTTACGTGGTTTGTCGGACAACTGTGCAGCAGAACAAAATATTGCAGATAGGCTCCATTGCGTTCAAAAATAGTAGTTGTCGTAAAGCGAGAAAAAAAAAACAATTTGAATTAAATTGAAATCTACTTAATCTACGGTTGTTTTTATTTTCGCTATTAACTATTTTTCGTTCAAAATCAATGCCATAAATGACAAAAAATAATTATAATTTTCCATCCAAAACTCATTTTTCAGAAATTTGCAAATAGAGACTATTACAATACAGAATACAAGCTCTCAATACATTGAACCTATTAGTAAGGTTAATGTAGTGGATTTGAAAATTATCTTTAAAATTAACAAATAAGCAGACAGATATGGGTCTTGAGATTCAAATCTCCCAAACATAAAAATTGCTGGTACAAAATATGATTTCGAATGGTATTCGGCTCAAAAGTTGTAAGCAAAATCTACCCCTCAAAATTAAATCCTGTGTGCACCACTGTACTCGTGTATTTCTTTCACTGTTTTTAGTATTTTTGTGTGCGGCGAATCTTTACTTGTCCATACCTCACGTTGCCAACAAAACACACTTTCCAACAATACACACTTCTAAGCGTTGTTATTTTCTCGATCGTTTTCACTAATCTCGCTTCTCACACTTTCGACACTATTTCTTGCCATATGTCAGTATGTATTGTATGTATGTATATGTCTACAAGTTCATTATGCAATACGTTAAGGCCGCATAACAAGCTTATTGGTAATAAAATAGCACACTCACACAGGTATGTTTGGTATTTGACTCCGATGCAAAACCGCAAAAACAAAATACAAAATTTTCAATGCAGTGGTCAGAATTGAGGAGAACAAAAATAGAGTTGTTGTGTTCAGTCACATTACACTCTCAAAAACTATTTTTGAAGCAATTGAAGTTGAGATGGCGCTCAATTGAAAAAGCCGCGAGAATTCTCCAACATGAACTTTTCGATCCATGTCCAAAATTAAATTCAAATACTATGTAACGTCGCAATTTCTGATCTGCTTTCAGCGCACCACACAAATCTGCCATGGAGAGGGGACTGCACGAACGCGACCGCGTAGGAGTACAGGACTTTGTGTTGCTCGAGAACTACCAAAGCGATCAGGCCTTCATCGATAACTTGCGAAAGCGTTTTCACGAGAATCTTATATATGTGAGTGCACATTTGGCTTTAATTGTTTACAATATATTCACTATTTTACATATCATATGAGTACATATGATCGATACAAATACAAATATATCAAATGTCTGAGTTTCAGTGAAGTAGTGCACAATCGTGCATTTTGATTATTTAAAGTGCTGAAATCGAAAATTTTAAGACGGTTAAGAGCAAAAATATTTGTTTTTAAATTGAATGTCCTGACACAAAGTTTTCGTGATTTCACATGATTTCAGCTATTACACAAAATATCAGGTCAGTCCATAATGGTGATGATGGTTTTAAAATAAATAAAAAAGAAGTTTTTAGTATTTATTTACCAATAATATATTTTCCTGCATTATTTAAAATGTCTTCCCAATGTTTAGGCAAAGTTTTGATTCCCTGCTCAAAAAATTGTTTGTCCTTGGAGCCAAAATACGCGTCGATATCCCTTTTTATAGCTCCTTTTGAGGTGTAGTTCTTATTGCTCATATGGGATTGAAATATGCGGAAAAGGTGATAATCCCAAGGTGTAATATTCTGAGAGTATGGTGGATGCGGAATTAGCTCCCATTCGAGCTCATTCAGGTTGCCTAAGGTTTGTCTTGCATTATACGGTATTTCGTTGTCGTAGTGAAACAAAACTTTGCGTCTATTGGCTAAAGACGGTCAATTTTTTCCAAGTGCTTCATTCAGTTTGGATAGTTGATGACAATAATAATCAGCTGTGATCGTCTGGTTTGGTTCCAGCAGATCAGAACAAACGATACCAGTCATATCCCACCAAATAAACAGGAGAAACTTCTTGGGGTGAAGGCCATCTCTGGAGGTTGGTTCTGGTGATTCACCTTATCTAACCACTGGCGTTTGCGAACAAGACTGTTGTAAAGGACCCATTTTTCATCCCCAGTAACAATACGGTTCAAAAAACTCTAATTTCTTAGCCGCTGCAGCAGCCGAGAACACATATTCACTCTGCTGTATTCACACTTTTTGCAACGGGAAGTTTATGCGGAACCCATTTTCCAAGCTTTGGAACCTTTCCCAATTGAACCAGGTGCCTGTAAACTGTTCCATGGGATGAATTTAACCTTCAAGCCATCATATCGACCGTCCAACTTTGCTCTGCTTCCACGAGTTTCAGCAAAGCGCGGACTTAAGGGCCTCAGGACGACCAGAGCGTGGGGCATCCTCAACGTCACAATCACCACTTCGGAATTTGGAAAACCACTTTTTCGCAGTCCTTGCACTCCCGACATTCTCCTAAGGAGCTGCGTTTATTTCTGGAGCAGCAGTTGTTGCATTTTTTCCACTTTTATAAAAAAAATACCAAATGTGCGTTTTATACTCGTTCGAAGATTAAAATCACTTGTTGAATGCACAATACAAAAGAGAAAATTAAAAAAAAATCAATTTTTTGTATGCAAAAAGCGCCTATTCTGAAACTATTGAAAAAAAACGCACGAACTTATGGACTGACCTGATATTACCCGCCGGAAACTGCAAACATTATGACCACGGCAATAATTTTCATTTCTTTCAGACATACATCGGACAAGTGCTGATATCCGTGAATCCTTACAAGGAACTGTCCATCTATTCTGAAAATGATATTAAGGAGTACAAGAACAAGCACTTTTACGAAATTCCTCCACACGTGTAAGTACGAAACGGAATCCATATTAGAAAACTTTTATTTTTCAAACAAACAACTTTTCAAACAGTTTTGCCATAACCGACAATGCATTTCGATCGTTGATTGAAGAAAATAAAGGACAATGTATTCTTATCTCAGGTAAGTTCGAACATGATGATATCAGATCCAAAAGTAATTGTGAATCACAAGACTGTGCAATATGGATGTACATCTTTATGATTGTATTAGGTGAAATGAAATCTGATACATACGCCCATAACATTGAATACATAAAACGAAGTTCACGCTTCATAGCGCTTTAGGTGCTATCGTAGCAATTTTTGAATTTTCGCAGTGTTTTCAAAACCAGTTGAAGCGACAGACCTAACATGCTTTGAAAACACAGGCACCTAAAATGCTTTGAAAAATTAACTCCACTATTCCAAAAAGTTATAATAAATAATAACGCTTAAGAAATTCTTTGAAATCATTAAAACATTAAATTCACCGAAATCATGATTGTTATGGTGAAAATTATAAACAAAAGTATCAACTTGTACCTTTGTATAAGTTGAAAAATCAGTATGTTACTATTCAGCGGCGCACACAACGGGGGTAAGGGGAGTTTGAGGGTTCAAATCCCAACACAAAATTACTGGTACAAAATATGGTATCGAATTGTATTCAGCTAAAAAGTTTTACGCAGACCCTGTGAACGCCACTGTTACCATCTAAATGATCCAATCTGTAAATGAAGTTTTCTATTCAGTTATTCATAGAAATTCAAATATTCAAATATTCCACGAACAATATAATTCTTATACAGTTACTTATACGAAATTCTCCATTGAACTTAGGTGAAAGTGGCTCAGGAAAAACAGAAGCATCGAAAAAGGTACTGCAATATATTGCCGCCTGCTCCGGCCACCAAAGCACCGTGGAGGGTGTCAAGGAAAAGCTGCTCAAGAGTAATCCAGTTTTAGAGGCCTTCGGAAATGCGAAAACGAACCGCAACGACAACTCTTCGCGATTCGGAAAATATATGGATATCCAGTTTGATTTTTCGGGCACGCCCATTGGTGGCAATATTCTGAATTATTTGCTGGAAAAGTCGAGAGTGGTCAATCAAAATGCTGGCGAGCGGAATTTCCACATTTTCTATCAACTGCTAGCGGGTGCAAGTGATGAGTTGATAAAAGAGCTGCAACTGAAGCGATCCCTGGATAGTTACTATTACTTGAGCGATGGAGTAAGTTATATCCTTATAATTTTTTTAATCCTCGCATGCATTTCATTTAATTTTTGCATTTCATTTTCAGCAAAATGGTTCCGTGAGAAACATAAATGACTCTGAGGACTTCAAAGTGGTGCATCAAGCACTCAGTGTAATTGATTTCTCAGCTCAAGAACAGAAGGAGATCTTCAACATTGTGGCAAGTGTCTTGCATATGGGTAATGTCGGATTTACGGAAATGGATGGCAAGGCGCATATTTTGAAGCCAGAGTCAGTTACTGCCGTCGCGAAGCTACTAGGCGCTGACGCCAGCGAGCTGACTGCCGCATTGACAAATCGTACGATTGATGCGCGCGGCGATGTAGTGACTTCGCCGCTAAGCCGCGAGATGGCCATCTATGCTCGTGACGCTTTGGCAAAAGCTGTCTACGACCGGCTTTTCTCCTGGCTGGTTGGCCGCCTTAATATTTCTCTGCAGGCGAAAGATTTGCGTTCGGCCCGGAACAATGTCATGGGCATTTTAGATATATACGGATTTGAGATTTTCAACAAGAATAACTTTGAGCAATTCTGCATAAATTTCTGCAATGAAAAGTTGCAACAGCTGTTCATCGAACTGACTCTGAAGTCTGAGCAAGAGGAGTACCGACGTGAGGGCATTGAATGGGTTCCCGTTCAATATTTCGACAATAAGGTCATCTGTAACTTAATTGAGGAGAAATACAAGGGCATCATCTCTATTTTGGATGAAGAATGCCTGCGGCCAGGAGAACCCACCGATATTACGTTCCTGGCTAAGCTCACCGATAAGCTGGCCAACCATCCGCATTACATTTGCCATGAAAAAGCACCGATACCAATTCAGAAAATAATGGGGCGCGATGAATTCCGACTTGTTCATTACGCTGGCGACGTCACGTACAACGTTAACGGGTTTTTGGACAAAAATAATGATTTGCTCTTCAGGGACCTGAAAGAGACCATGAGCAAAGCAGATAATCACATAATACGCACCTGCTTCCCCGAGGATGAGTACAAGAGCAAGAAGAGACCCGACACTGCCATCACCCAGTTCAAAACATCGCTGAACAACTTGATGGACATTCTTATGTGCAAGGAACCGTCGTACATTAGGTGTATAAAACCGAATGACGTCCAAAGTCCTGGTGTGTTCAATGATGAACTGGTGCTGCATCAGGTCAAGTACTTGGGTTTAATGGAAAATTTGCGGGTTCGCAGAGCTGGTTTCGCGTACAGAAGGTAATCCCAATTATCTCTCAAGTATTTATCTGAATTGTCTTGTATTGATTTTTGTTTTTCTAAAATTCAAGAACTTATGAAATGTTTTTGAGCCGCTACAAGTGCTTGAGCAAACCCACTTGGCCCAACTTCAAAGGTTCAGTCAAAGAAGGCGTCCAAATTCTCGCCAACGCACTCAATTACGGGCCAGAGGACTACCGTATGGGCGAAACGAAAATTTTTATTCGTTTTCCGAAAACTTTATTCGACACGGAGGACGCTTTCCAAGCTAAGAAGCATGACATCGCTGCCATCATTCAGTCTCGCTGGAAGGGACATGTACAGCGCAGAAAATACCTGAAGCTCCGCGAACAAGTAATCACTCTGCAATCATACTGCCGTCGCTACTTGGCGAAACAAGCTGCTCAAAAACGTCGTGAGGCTGCCGATAAGATTCGTGCTTTCATCAAGGGATTCATGACGCGCAACGACCCACCAAATGGCTACAACGAGGCTTTCATTGCTAACACAAAACGAATGTGGCTCATTAGGCTCTCTAAGCAACTGCCCACTAAAGTGCTGGACATGAGCTGGCCCCCCGCACCCAAGCACTGCCAAGAAGCGTCTACCTATCTGCACCGGCTTCACCGGCTGCATCTGGCCCGCATTTACCGTCTCAGCTTAAGCGCTGAGAAGAAGCGTCAATTCGAATTAAAGGTCTTGGCGGAAAAGATATTCAAAGGCAAGTATCATGTACGAGTTGGTATAAAACCTAATGTTTTACTGTTGCATTTTAGATCAGAAGAGCAACTACCCGCTCAGCATTCCGATATGGTTCCAGAGCGATCGCATTCCCAAGGAACACGCTGCTCAAATAAGCAACTTCACGGCTACGACCTTGGGGGGCGAGAACCTCAAATATGCCTCGTCTTGCATTAAGTACGATCGTCACGGCTACAAGTCTAGGGAGCGCTTCATCTTGCTGAGCAATAGAGCACTTTACGTGCTGGATGGAAAGACCTACAAGCAGAAACACCGTCTGCCACTGGACAAAATCGACTTTGTTGTGACGAACCACAGCGACGATTTGATGGTCATTCGCATTCCGCTAGACTTGAAGAAGGACAAGGGAGATTTGATTCTTGTGGTGCCCTACATTATTGAATTCTGCACATTGCTTATTGACACCGTCGGCACCGCAAACATTCTGAGCATCGTTCACAGGGACTCGTAAGTGTACTGAACCCTAACATGAGCAGGCACTTTTCAAATTGGGCGTCCTTTCAGCTTGGAGCACAACATGGCAAAGGGTAAATCCGGTGTTATCGATATTCAAACTGGCAACGAACCGGGAATTGTACGCGATAAGAGTGGTCATCTTGTTGTTGTGAGTATACCTACTAATAATGTCACATACGCCTTCCACGTCATCAAATACTCAACACGTGCACTATTTTTCCTTTCAGATTGCTGGACAATAAATTTAAAAATATGCAACATACTTGTATGAGAATTCAGGGCTTTAAACCGACAAATGTATTTAATTTGTTAATATTGTTATTACAACTTTGAGACCATTTATTACACGTTTTATACTAAAAAATTTTTATTGTATCTACATACATATATTTATTATACTTAAATATACATACATATGCTTACGTAAATACATAAAAACAAAGAACGCCAAGACATTGTATTTAATAAATATTATATTATAATTTATTTGCGTGAATAAAGAACATTACCAAATATTGCAGAAAAGTCAAACAACGATTTCGAAATTCGAATCAACAACATATCGCTGATAAATATACTCGACATCTTATGTTTTGCTACTTTTATACGTCGAATAAATGGAAAGGAAAGAAGGCTCTTAGGACTGTAATCGATTTAAAGTGAACGGTGGATCGGTTCATTCGATCGAAACTCATCATAAATTATTTCATTGCTTCTTCAGCTCTTGCTTCTTTTTGCAGATTTTATAATTTTGACTTCATTTTTTTTTTTTAATTTTTTTTTTGTGTCGCGCCCATTGTTCAGTTTTTTAATGCTAATCATGCATACATGCATTATGATGGAACTCACTGAAAAGACTTAGGCCCGATTTCGCAGTGGTTGGTTAACCATTAACAGATGGCTAACTCCCTTTTCGATTTCACAATATCTGGTTAACCAACCTATGTTGAATGGTTAATCATCGGTTAACCAAGATATTTTTTTTCCTTCTTCACTCCTCTCTGGAGCATAGGGCCTCCACAAGACTCTTCCATCTTACACGATTCTGGGCTGTTGTTTTCGCGCCATAATGATGCACGAAACTTTTTCTTTGCAAAGACGGGTGTACAGTTTTCTGCATCGCGTTTTGCCAGCCACTCTTTGTTTTTCGTTTTGTTTTGGTATTTTTTGTTTTTTACATGTTTTTAAGTTATTCCTCTGCTTCGCTCTTTGCACCATCGCCACACTCGTTCTAGCCCGTTTAGCTAAATCCCTGATGGACATGCACTTGTTTTCGTTAATTGATTGCTTCACTTTTCCTCCATTTTTGGGTCTTTAGGACCATTTTTACGGCCACTTTTTGGTAGGTCGTTGATAGTGCAATGTTCACCATACTTAACAATAATCTTTTTGACGGCGTTTATGGACACGCGATGTCGTTTGACTAATTTTCTATACGAAACACCTGTTTCAGTGCACCAACTGTACACAATTTTTTTGCGGACGTCATTTTCGTAATAGAAAAATATATGAGACAAAATTTGTGTGAAATCAGTATTTCAAGGCCTACTCTATTTAACGGCATTTTTTTATTTTTTTTTTTTTAATGTGTGCTGCGAAAAAATTACGTTACAAAGTGTGCACTTTGTTTTCGATACAGTCCTTAGAATCTGTTTGCAATATTGAAATTGCGCTTATAAGGGTTAATGCTTCGGCGCTTTCTTTTGCAATCATAAGATTTGAATACAAAAGTACTGTAAGCACTTAACTGAACCTGATGCCCTAGTTACTCCCATGAGGGTTATTTTTTTTTAAGCCCGACCGAAGGCCATGTTCACAAAAGGTATCGAAACATAGTTATATTTAGAGGTACTTATCGTAATATGTATGTTTAAAATTTTTTTAATAAAAAATTTACATTTTAGATGTCGTAAAACTTATCAAAAAGGGAATCAAAAAATGCTTAAGTGCAATGTTCAAATTTCCTTAAGAAAACATACGTTTTTTGAGAATTCCAAATTGCCGGTTATAAAGATCCTAGCCTTTTCGTATCTGTGGCTAAAAAATGTTACGCTGGGCTTCATCATGGGCAAATTTCTGTAGAGAAGTGGCGTACGATGGCATGGTCGTATGGGAGGTATAGGTCAAACGGTGGAAATTGATGAGAGCAAATTTGGAAAACGAAATATCATCGTGGCCATGCTGTAGAGGGGCAGTAGGTGTTCGGAGTAGAGCGGGAGACAAACCGCTGTTTCCTTGTCGCAGCCCGCACCTTGCGGCCAAAACTCGAAAACTTTAACGATCGACCTGAAATCTTGTACTCGGGGGTTTTTGGGGTCGCTGACTACGAATCCATTGTCAGAATTACGAAATTCAAGATGACGGGTCCAATATAGCATCATATCGCCACACCTAATGCAGCCAAAAATGGAGAAATTAAAAAAACGATCTGTATGTATACATTGTAGAATGTAAAATATATATTTTTGTTTATTGTAAATAAAAGTTGATTATAAAATAGGGATTTTGTAAATTCACAACATTTACAGTTACAAGAATAAATATTTTAAAAATTATATTCCGAAATATTTTGTGCTAATGCTTTGAAGAAAAAATTGTAATCGAAGAAAATTCGTGGTTTGAGTTTTTATGTTATAAGGAAAGAAATATTTGTGAATATTGTTATAACAAACCTTATTTCTATTGAGCATGAAAATATACAAAAAATTTTTAATTACAAATGACACAGAGCAACAAAATCGACATTATTTTTTTTTCTGAAATCAAACCATACTTTTCTAAAGGATTTTTGGACGCTGATCACAACTGCGTACTTAGTTTTTTGATTGTTTGAGCGGCTTAAGAAATATTGATGGTTTTCCTCGGAGGGCGTTTTCCATGTTTTTTGACCATTATACGTATGCAGCTTCTACAAACCTGAAGTCTAAAATGCCATTTTTTTAACATAGATTAACAATACTCTATGTATTTCAAATTTAAAACATTAAAATCGGTGCAAATTTGCAAGAGTTATTCATTTGCAAAGTCAAATTTTCAGTTACTTTGCAATATTGCGAATACACAAAAGAATTTTTCTTACAAAAAATATATATTGTCATATAGTGAAAGAAGAATGTTGGGGCTTTCAATTAAAAAAGAAATTTTTGAAATACGATGTTTGTAATAGAAATTGTGTTCAAATATGTAAGTTCACCATTCATAAATTCAGCAACAAAAGCAAGGATTTACTTTTGAGCTATAATATCGGAGCACAATTTTAGGCAGCGGCATGAAAATACTCACATTCATCAAATGCCCTTAATGCGTAAAATTTTCAGTTTTGATTTTGATTTTTTTTGCGCCCTAAAAATATGTCGCAGTGAAATATGGAAAAACAGCAAGTAGTTTGCTAAGTGTGTTTTGTTGAAATTTTTACTTGTGTGATGCAACTCTTTTTAGAATATCTCCTACAGTAACGAACCAATTCAAATTTTGTTAATGCCCTTGAAAAGACAAATATTGACGCTTGCGAAAATACTTTAGCTACTTTCGTCAATGACGCGAAAAGCATTAGGGGATTTCAATACAAACACGTGTTCAGAAGATGAAGTCGCATTTACACTCTAACGAGCATAGGCCGAGAATGGCACATACAATGCAAAAAATCTGTTCTATAAGTTTAAGTTACAACCTTACACTATACATTGCACACTAACTACTAGTTGAAAATTGCAACACCGATTTTTAATGAATTTTTATGAAAAATTCGCGAAAATTAAACTTTGAAGGGCCATAGCCATGTTAACCCTTGACCAATCGAAATCGACTATGGTCAGAATTATAGCTTGAGGATTCGTTATTGTGTCATAAAAAAATTATCGTGTTTTTCAACATATTACAAATGCAATAAAAATTCAAAGATGAAAAAACGTGGAAAACACCTCCTAGCAAAAACCACCAATAACTTACAAACCGCTCAAACAATCAAAAAACTAAGTACGCAGTTGTGATCAGCGTCCAAAAATCCTTTAGAAAAGGTTTACTAGAACTCGGAAAAATTTTGGCTGTTGCTCAGTGTAATTGGTAGGTCAATTATGTTATAATAAAAAATTGGTTTCGTAGGAATCCACATCTACGTCTGCTTCTGACTCTGAGCCAGAGGAACTGTTCAAACTTTCCGGCTCTTTTTCTTCGTCATGTACATACAGTGCCTCACAAAAGTATTCGGAATTCAATATTTGCAGAATGATTTGAGAAAAAAAGTTATAAATAGCAAAAAATTATGATTGAAAACCATGTAAATTGTATAAATAGACATTGCTTTTTATTTTAACACCAACACATATTTTAATTTTAACAACAATTTTGGCAAAAAACTCTTTAACAAAAAACATAGCAAAACTTAAGTCACAAAAATATTCGGAAGAGAAAATATTTAAGTTATATATACAAGAAACGTATCGAATTAGTAACGAGTTGCATATGCTTTCATCCTTATAACTTCCTTCAAGCGGTTTGGCATGGATGCAATCAGTTTTTGGGCTCTTTCAGGGGAAATATTGGTCCATTCTTTAACTATAACATCCATTAAACTGTCTTTTGAAGTTATGTGACATTTTCGGATCGATCGTTCTATATCTGCCCATATATGCTCAATAGGGTTGAGATCCAGCGACTGCGGTGGTGTTTCCAGCAACTTTATATTGTTGTAAAGGAACCAAAGACTCATGTTACGAGCCGTATGCTTCGGATCATTGTCTTGCTGAAACACAAAATCATCCAAAACTCCTAATTTTTCAGCGCTGGCTTGTAAATTATCTTTTAATATTTGGATATATAGACGATGATCCATAGTATCATTTATAAACTGTATATTGCGAACGCCATTGAGACCGAGAGACCCCCACAACATTGCGTTACCACCAGCGTGCTTAACCGAAGAGCATGTGTTTTTGGGATCCATTTCCATATTTTTTTCCACCATAATTTATTTCCACAATCAGGTCCAAAATGTTAAATTTGGTTTCATCGCTAAATATTACTTTGGCCCAAAACTCAATTCCATGGTTTTTGTACTTCTGCGCGAACTCTAAACGCTTCTTCCGGTTCTTCGCACTGATAAGGGATTTGATACGTGGGGTTCGTCCGTTGTAACCAGCAGCTCGCAGAGTTCTGCGTACGGTTTCATTACTGACGTGGACTCCCCTGTATTCAGCGAGACTTCTATTGATTTCTGGAGCAGGATTTCGTGGTTGTGCCTTGATTTGCCTAATGGTAACAACTTTATCGCGGGGCTTTAGTTTTAGAGGTCTGCCACATCTTTGACCCAGCTTAAGTGAATTTCTTTGCAGAATGCTGTGGATGGTAGATATACTTCTCTTCGTAGATTTCGAAATCTCTTTGAGAGTTTTTCCTTCATCTCGTAGGTTTTAGATAGTTTTTCTGTCCTCCAAAGTGGTTTCTTTAGATTATCTGCCCATTTGGTCAATAAAATTTGTAATGCAAACAAAAAACAAGCACACTTGTCAAACTTTACTGCTCAATGGAATGAAAATCTTAATAACGGCAAAATCAGTTTGACAACATGACGGGATTTTCGCAAGGGATACCATGATTGGGGAATTACGAATACTTTTGTGAAGTTCATTATGTTGTATTTCTGTTTATAATCAAGTGTAAAGACATTGTATCCAAATTCAAATGAAATTTTATTGCAAAATGAAAGGTAATGAACCAATCAAAAGATATGAATACCTTTTATACATAATAATTTAGATTAAAGATAGATATTTTGATTATCTTTCAGAAAAATTGAAATTCCGAATACTTTTGTGAGGCACTGTATGGAGCTGATAATAAATCGATTGTATCAGGTGATAAAGACTTAAGTGGTTTTACTGGTAATTTTCGGCAAGTAGAAATGTAAGGATCGGATGAAATCAAAAATCTTTTGAAAACGTCCTCCATCGTTTTTTGCCGATAGTTTTTTGTTGCATAAGCAACGCGGTAAATGTTAAAAAATTTATGACATGCCTCTTGGGCATCCTTGGACATTTGGCCTATAGGTAGTATTGATTGTTTAACGATATCTGGGCCGTGAATTAGAAGTGTATGCACTAAGGTAGGCATGTAATACCAATAATATACATGTACGATCCTTTTAGCTAATTTTTTGCAATACTGCCTAAATTTGTTCACATTGAATTCATATCCACATGAAATTGCTTGTAATATGACGTAAAACCGATATATAATATCTGTGGTCAAAAGCACTAACCGCTTAAGTCGACTTAAGAAGAAATTGAGTTATGGATGCCACCACGTTCCCTTGACTGTGCTCTACCTTTGTGTAAAATCGGGGAGCTTCTAACTTTAAAATAAAAAAAGTTATTAATAAAAACCTATTCGCATTCCCATAGCGAATACACTACGCGCTAAAACTTTAAAGCGAGATTACTCGGAACAGCAATTTACGACTTAGGCGGTTATTGCTTTTGACCACAGATATCTTGATCGATTCCAATAATTTGAGCAGATTTCCCATGATGTTCGAAAAATAATCGTGCTGTGTTGCCATCGTTCGAAGTTCCACTACCTTGTTTTGGTTTGTCAACGTTCAAACCCAATTGGTTTTTAAATGCCACTTGGATTGCTGTTTTTCTTTTTTCAACTGATTCTTTTTCCCTTGTTGATCGAGCTTGCCGTTTTTTGATTTCCAATTTATAGGATAAATGTAATAAAAATTCGAAGCAACGAATCCAACAATGTAGAGTCGATAAGCCGAATTTTAAATTGTCGGAACAAACTTCTTTTCGCAACATCTTTTCTACATTGTTGAACTGCTTAGATGTGCAATTGCATATGTAACAGCGCATTGCGGAACTTGTCTCAGTCAACGAGTTACAAACTTTTGTGTCTATCATTGTTAACGTTAATTGATAACGTACACACACAGGTTTTCCGCAAACCGAGTTAACAAACGGAATTAAATTATTTACCTGCTGTTCTACATTATTGGTTGATTCTTTTATCAGATTTACTGTTTCCTTTACACATTCTATCTTGATAGGCCGACAATATCTAGGCGATGACGGCCTTGGATTCTTCCAGACAACAGTGGTTTCCGTATTTGTAGTGTTTTTACACACAAGTTGCAAAGGGACGCAAAACGTAAAAAAAATGCTCTCGTCACTGGCACTGTTTTCATCAAGCTTATGCTTGTATTCACTATGTCCTGAACTTCCATCGCAACCCCACTTTACAATTAAGATTAAATTTTGAAGTTGTTCTTCCGATAAAGATTTAAGAACTTCCGTTTGACAGAGTATAATACGATCAATCGTGTGATCCAAAAGAGGTTGTAATTTCACTTCAGCTACACTGTCTGTAAAAGATAGACCTGATGTAGGGTAGCACTGAACTTTGGCTTTTTGTATTTGTTTATACGATGGGAGCATCTTGGATTTTTTTTGTAAATGTGCGTTGCGCAACTTTTGATATTGATCCTGCGATAATCCAATTTCAACGAATAAAGACAATGCTTCGTCATTTGAAAAAGGTAAATTTGTATCTGACAATTCAATAGATCTTTTGTATTTTAAAGCCTTCGTATGACTTCCTTCTGCAATGTCACGAATGACTTTGACAAAATCCGTTTTACCTTCTGACCGCAATTTTCTAGTTGTAGAATGTAGTAGCACTTCAGTGGACACCGATGCTCTTAATTCCTCAGTTTTCCTACGTTTAGTTCTGTCAGATGACCCAGAAAAACTGCGTGTTGGTCTACCGGATACAGTTGGTTTTTCTTTTTCATCTTTTTTTTTAGTTTGTTTGTTTTTCTTTAATTCAACCTTTTGTTGCAGCCAATCATTATTTCATTTTAAAAAGACGTTTTCAGTTCTATTGCTTGCACTCCATCTTGCTTTTACCTTCAATACTAAATCATATATTTTCTTTTTCTCTTCGTCTGATAAAAAATACTCGGACCCTGTACTTTCGGTCAAATATTCTTTAATTTTTTCGGAAATTTGCGTAATGTCGTCCTTTAAAATGTTTTTAACTAAATAGTAAAATTTTAGTCTTGTGAAGAGGTCTTCAGTGGGAGTACTGCAACCTGAAATACATAAATTTTAAATAAGATTTTAAATGTATAGAATAAAACGAAACGCAATTTTCAACTTAAAATTTTTTTTGTAACATACTTATAAACCTTATTTGTGTCTATCGCGATCTTTCAATTCCTTTAATAACTAAGTATTTTAATAAATTAATAAACAAAGCCTTGACACGTAAAATGTTATAGATATTTTTTAAAAAGTTAATAATTACGAAAATTCCGTAGCATTCAATTTAAAAAGAGCGCGCGCCTACATTTAAGAAAAATAGGAAGAAGAAGAATAAGAAGAAAACACTGCTGCGCGCCGCTCGCACCCATACACACGAATAAATACTCACTCACATATACATACTCATGTACACGCACATACTCTCCCATACTCTCTCCCAGGTAGCAGCCTCAGATAAAAGAGAAACGCACCATGTGTATATTTCGTTTCTCTCTCTCTCTCGCTCTCTATCAATTTGATTTCGAAAAAAGGGTGAACAAATTACACTATTGTTTATGTTTTCCCTAATTCACTACTTAACAATTGATAATTAGTACTTTTTTTACATGTTCTACTCACCTTCAGAAGTGGATTCCATTTGGTCTTATTTGATTTTCTTTATTACATAAAATGTTTCACCTGTATAACCGTTCTCAGTGTATTAACTGTAGAGTGACGCTCGAGCGAAGGCCACATTCCAACTGAGCCTAAGGAAGGGGCATGACGAATTAGTCATCACTATGAACGATTTTAGTTTCTTGAAGGATCATTGCAGCCAACTCAAGGGTGAAAACCCCCTAAATAGAAACTTGTTTTTTGGACTTGTGGCCGCACTGACGCGTCAGTGCATCCAATGTCAGTGTTACCAATTTTAAGCAGTTCTGGCACACGTAACTTCTAAATCAGCTACTTAGTGGTTACCCATGATGAAATAAACAAGGTGAAGCGAGTAGATGACATACCCTTATTTTGACAAGAGAGCTTTTGAAAAACTGACGTTTTCAAAATAAATTCTCTCAAAACATGAAAGTCTTCTTCTTTCTTCGCATTAACCCACTTATGCCTGGTATTATTGTAGAGCGTTGTAGGTAAGATTATTCCGATTCGTTGCCGTGGTGGCAGGTGCCCACGCTGCATAATTATTGGTATTGAATAATAAAGAAATATTAAACCAAAAATAAATAGGTATATCGTACCACAACGTAACATGCTTTACTAAAAAATTAACATTTATGTGAAACATGTAAAAAAACATAACAATATGTTAAACAAACAAATTAATTTACAGAAAGAAAATTAAAACTCTTGACTTTCTTACTTTAGAAGAAGAAGTAAAACACGTATTTTACAAATGTAGAATACATTTTAAGATTAAGCATTTAAACAAAATTTTAAAAGAAAAACCATTCTATCAAAAATTCAATAACAACAGAAAGAAAGTTAAAACTTTGACATAGTATACATTTTTAAAAGATGGGAATTACATTACATGATGTAATGTATACTATGTCTGGTGCAGATAATTTCATTTCTGCAGAATTAAAATGGAGCGCGCACACCTTAGAAGAAGTCGTGAACTGCACTCCGCACACGCCTGTCCATTTCTTCCTTCGCTCCTCATCCGTTGGTATTGAAAACATGGGCACTTCGTTGCCGTGTGCTGTCTTGCACCAACACTTGGCATTTTTAAAAACAATATTTTCGATTTTACGTTTTGAGTGCGGTTAAAAATATTCTCTCAATGTCAAAGCAAAATTGGTTGTCAATTGCTATGTTTCAAAATAAGGGTATGGGTTGACAAAACTGTCAGCTACTCGCTTCACCTTGTTTATTTCATCATGATCCTTACTATCCACTCTGTCAGAAGAATCCATATCCAAAAACTGTAAAAATCCAAAAATTTGCTCATCTTTACCACTAAATCCAACAACTACCCAACATGTAATAAATAAAACTTAAGTTCTGATGCTAAAGTTGTTTTGTGTTCAGTTAGCTTTTAAAGTAGCTATAAGTAAGTAAAGAAATAAATTATCTAACAAATATTCGGTCGCATAGAATAATATATACAAATGTAATGAAAGTCCTGTAAAGCAGTACTGGCAGCATTGCTTTTCAGCCGCCGTTGCCAATTCAAGCGGCACATGACTTGTGCTGTCACTTTTTGTTCCCACTATTTCTGACTTTTCTGTGAATTTTTTTCCGCAGCGGTATCACAACGTCCATCGGAAGTTTTTACATAATATTCTTCCCACGGTTGAGCCCTCAAATTCAGTGTAAATTTCATCGAATCTCACTTATCGTGCATTTTATATTGGAATCAATTTTTTACGTTATTAGGAACAAAGTTGCAGGATGTCACTAGCGCAAGTTGCACGCAGCTGCGGTCGATACGCCGCCTCTGCCTCCAATGCCCTGCGAATGGCCTCCGTGGTCTCCACTGCCCCGACACAATTGCGAATGCTGCACAGGATTCATGCCGCTCCTGCCATGAGCACTTTACTCAATCAAGTAAGTTGTCATTATACCAACGATTTCTGCGTGCAGAATATTGAAGACGCCTGGAACACGAGAGTATTGACAATGGTCTAACCTAACTTTTTTTTAAATCAATTATTGCAATCATCAGTCTATAATCAGAGTATAGGCAGGGTTAGTGACAAAAACAGAGAAATATATGATATATAAACAGTGAGGTATGTGTGGCGTAACACTAGTTGTGGTTGATTCCTGTGGTCTGGTTTAAGCCGATTTAAAAAGGCTTCGGAATTAGGGATTTTGACAAAAGCATGATTTGCAGCCTCAAAGAATTGTAAAATTTAAATAAAAAAGTTTGTGGGCCCAATGGTCTTCTAGCCCGTTTTAGTGTTGAAATCTTTCTTTGCATTTCCAAGCATATTTAGCAATTTCTAGTTCGATCTTGCCATTTTTGACGCGACAAAGTTAATTTAATGGGTAAAAGTCTTAAGTGAATTTTTTTTTAATTGGACTGCAAAAACATTGTTTAAATGTATTATATGTTACAATTCTTTGCAACCAATGTATTCAAGCAGTAGTTCTAAGTGCATATTTAGAAAGAATTCCGTTTGAAGCCAATCAACAAATCTTTACAAATTTGTCCTATCTGACAGTTCACAGGAAGAACTACTTTGCAATTAATGAAGTTTTAGTTTGAACCTATTCGCTTATTTTATAATGAACAGATTGCATTTGCAATAATCGCCTAGGTTTGAGCAATACTTCTTTTTTTGTTTTTTCTTTAAAAGCTTACATCGAACTTGGCTCATCACATTTTCTAAACTAATGTTTTACAAAATTGCCAACACCAACAATCGCGAGTTAATTCGAGTCAAGCTATTGTAAATTTAGAATTCAGCTCGAAATTCCCAAACTCTCAATAATCCTAAGTATGTTCCAAAACAACCACGTTTTGAATAGTAACAAAAGCTTTGGAACCGGCACTAGAATTTTTGTTTGGCTGGCGTCGGTACCTCTTGGCGGTACGTACGTGGCTCCTATACATCATACGATAATATAGTAAACAAAATCACACATACAACTTAAAGACGTTGAAAATAGCGTGACAAAGAAGAATTCCTTATCTCTTGGCGATGCCCTACAACATTGTATCGCTCGCCGGCTGCCGGCTAAACGGAAAGGACAGCAAATTCGGTGCCGGGCTCAACGTGTTAACTAAAACATATTTCCATAGATACATACTTTCAGAGATACTTTCTTATTACTCATATAAAAACCTATTATTATTAACAAATTTCCGTATGCGTTACGACTTTTTATAAATATGCGCTTAGAACTTTTATAGGAGATTACTCGATACAGCAATTATCGACTTTAGCGATTGTTGCTTTTGACCACAGAATTGCAACTAAGTATCCTTTAACTTTATAAGCATAAGCATGATTTTCGTACACCTCAATTATTATGCAAATATTTTTGAATACTTTTAACAATGCAGGAGACTTTAAAATGTAATTATTTGGATGTGCGTAATTATGCCACCGGCAGACAGAGTATGGAGGAAATTCGTGATCGGGTTCTAAAAGTTGTGTCGAGCTACGACAAAGTGACAGCCGACAAGGTATGAAGCCTTTTAAGCATAACTAATGTGTTTTTCCTGTTTTTGTTTTCGGTTCATTAGGATCGATGCCTCTGGCAATCGCAATCGCACATGGTGCGAAAATATTCCGCCAAGCCTCCACTTTCATTGAAATTAATCTGCGAAAGGGTGTTACTTGTGCTGAAACTCTATGACAAGATTGACCCTAGCAAGGTAATACAAGATTTCCATACTAATGCAAATAATTAAAATTAATAATTAATTTAATTGCCTTTGCCAGTTATTTACATTTAATGAACCGAAAGCAAATTAGTCTATAATTTCAATAAATAAATAAATATTAATTTATTGGCAGCTCAGCGTTGACTCCCACTTCATTAATGATCTTGGACTAGACTCGTTGGATCACGTAGAAGTCATTATGGCCATGGAAGATGAGTTTGGCTTCGAAATTCCCGATGCGGATGCCGAGAAGTTGCTTAAACCTGCTGATATCATAAAGTACGTGGCCGACAAGGAAGACGTCTATGAATAAGCAGTAAAAAATGTCTAGATCTTAAATTATAATTCATCCAAGTCAAATGTAATTTGAATACATGAAGGAAATGTAATTTACTTGTAATGTTGAACCAAAAACGATGAAAACTTATAAACAATACAATCCGAAATCATTATCTTTGACCTTACTTAAATTCACTTCGCCTTGAAACAAAGTGATTATATTAAGTTAGTTTGCAAACACAAGTAGTGCAGATTTTATATTGTTAAAAGTTGGGTTATAGTTGGTGATTTTTGCTCAAACAATTGCTGTACTAAAATAAGTACAGTCAGAAAACCTATACACGAAACTAGTTGACCCGGCAAACTTCGTCTCGCACACCATTTTTTTGTTATATAATTAAATGCGCGAGATGAATCTATGGCGATTCAAATCTCTGCTATTGCTGTCAGTCGTTCATATATAACTTTTTATAGTTACTGTTATGTACCAGAGTCTTTGATCGAATAATAATTTGAATGATTTAATCGAACAAAACAACTTACAAAAACAAAAAATACGCGTTGGCTTATATTGTTGGGCTGGTGCCACTATCTTGTTAAATATATTTTGGATGAATCTAGAAAAAAATATTGGTAGAACAAACTGGTCAGCTGTTTTGCACTTCAACCAACACTGCTGACACCCACGATTTTGACAATCAAGAGACACAAACAGCCGGTGGCTTGTTATTACTTTGTTATTGTGCCAAACACCGACTATTTTGAAGAAATTATGGAGAAAGAAGAGGAATAATGTTTTAAAAATAGTTAAAAAATCGTCTATGGATAATCATCTATGATCAAAAAATTACCACACTGTTGAAGAAGAATAAGTTGACATTAACGCATCGCTAGCTTTTTCAAACTGACAACAAGCCTGCATAAAGATTAGCATTCTGAAAACTATCGTATAAGAGCGTCAACGGTGTTTCTCTTATACCTGTGACAGACATGTAGTAACAATACCATGATGAAAAAGTTATCATAATATTCTGATTACTAGGTACGGTGACGTCGGCCTCGATAGTCAAGCGGGTAGCACGCTGGCTCCTCATACCGAAGGCTCCAGGTTCGATTCCTGGCTCGGGCTGGTGAACAACTCTTCTACTTCTATGGCTATTCACATGAAGGGAATGAGAATTACAAGAATCACAACTCCATCTACTTCTATCGCTATCCACATGAAGGGAATGAGAATTACAAGAATCACACAAGTGCGCTCTTGGCAGGCAATGGCAAAAACCTCCAAGTGTGAACGAAAAAAATTGCCAATCGCCGTTCGGATTCGGCGTTAAACTGTAGGTCCCCTCCCCCCCTTTCCCCATCCGCTTGAAATGTGTGCTGTAACATATGTTGGCAAAAAACAGTGTTGCATACACAGTTCAAAAACGGGTGAAATATGTGGTATCACAATGGGCCTTTCAGGCCTCCAAGTGTGTCTCTTATAGAGGCAGCCACCGCAACCTAACCTAACCTAGGTACGGTGACAGACATAACTTAATAAATTATTTGTAGTAATTTTTGACAGTTTGAATATAAAAAAATTCACAAATGTAAACAATGAGAACATCTCTAAGTGCATTAATTTTAAACAACGCAAAAATTCGTTTCTTACATCAAATCAGATAGTGTTTCGTGAAATACTACATAAATACTAGGTAGCCGAACATAGTATTGTTACTAGCTAAATACTAGGTTGCTCACGTAGTATTTAGCTGGTATTTGGTGACACACATCCGGTATTTGCTTGGTTAGTAGTAACAATACTAGATGTCTGTCACGGGTATTACGGTCGCATATCGATGCTATCACACATGATTGTTGCATAAGCTCAATGTATTGAAACTTATCCACTAACGAATCCGAATCATTTGAATTGATTATTTTAGAGGAAAATAGTATATTTTTACAATCATCAGAATAATCGCTGCCATCACTAGTTGACAAGAACGGACTGGCGGTTCCTATTGTGAATGTGACGCAAAGAAGAGTGAAAGTTTAGTTTATTTTGAATTTTGTTAATGTTTTTAACTAATGAGCACTCTAAAACAGGATTTAATCGGCAATATGCTGTCGGAGTTGGGTAATACCTTGACACAACTAATTGGAAGATATGTGGTAAATTGACTGAACAAAATGATTGCAGCATGTGCCAGGCAAACCATGGAGCGGCAAACAAACACGATTGCTGAGATCACTGACAAATCCAATAATATTCTGCTGCAAGTTGAGGCAGCCAGAGCCATGCCGACAAACTCTCCCTCTCCTCCGGTATCCACCACGCTGTATTCTTGCGACAAGGAGACAGTCCTAACGTTGGCCAAGATTCTACAGCACTTTCAGCAATTCGTGAGTGGAGGCTCAGGCGATCCACCAACGCCGATTGCTGGCAGTGACGATTTTCAGAAGTATTTAGAGCAAAACCAGCAGCGCGCCGAGTACCTCGGCAGTAGCGTCCGAAAACTATTAGCTGCTGGCGATCAAATCGCGCAAATCGGATCGTTGCTGCATGAAAACTTTTGTGAAAAACAACATGAGCAGAAGTTGAACAACGATGATACACTTTCCTGCGAATAGCCTTCAATTACCAATTCATAGCCTTTATTGCTTTAATTATGTTCAAGAAAAATGCACGTAATAGAAAAAAGTAAAACTAGATCATTGCAAGGGACGACAACAGATATGTGATAATTTCCACGAATGAGTCCATACGCGGCGAGTGCGGATTCTTTTCAATATTGTAAAGCAAGTCGTGATCTCGCAGAATACAGTTGAGTTCTTCCAGATTTGCTAACAACGATTGTAGCTGCGCCTTTTCTGCTTCACTGAAAATTTCCTTGCACTCTCTTGTGGAGGGCATTAGCTTTTCCAGTTCCTTGGCGAATGCATTCACTTGACACAGCTTAGCTTCATAGTTCTTTGTTAGCTGCTTTTGCTGCAGTTCATTCAATATTTGGCTTAATTTCTGCTGAAATCTTTTAAAGTCGCTGTAAGTCTCGGCGGCAGACTGTTTAACTTCAGTCGTTGCTGTATTTTGGGTTGAGCTTGTTAACTCCTTTAAAGAGTTTAATTTAGTAACATCCCGCAACCCAGATGTATTTATTCGGGACAGGTCCTTCGATGTGGCTTTCCTTGGCTTCTGCAGGTTTGCTGGATACTCTTCGAATGACTTGAATATATCGGCAAAATCCGCAATATCAGGACAATCTTGAGACGGCGTTATCTCCGAATTTATCTCTTTCAACTCGCGCTCAAGCCCTGCGTAAAAATCTGCTAGCGAAATCATGGATGATTTCACACAGTGCTGCTTAATATTTTTCTCATGCTCTGCATGCCTCTTATAGATTCCCTCAGAAATGCTCAAGAAATCGCACCCGCTTGAAGTCATTTTACTTGTTTCCACAGTATGACTTTTTCAAATTCTTTGAAAGCACTATTCACAATAAATGAACGGTATGAAATAGAGGGTAATTGTCTTTTGTTCCCATTTCGGCTGTGCCCTTGTGATTTCACAAGTATGCATTCAAATGTATTATAACTGGTTTGCCACTAAATTGAATATTCGAGTGCAGATAATTTTGAATCGTACATGAGTGTGTACATGATGCAATAATAAATTTATTATTATTAATATATTATGTAATATAATATATATTATATTATTATTATATTTATTATAATTAGAAAGTATTATTGCGTCATGAATGTATATTGAAGCTTAAAATTTACATAACTGAAATAGAATGGAAATATCTATACATTGTAATGTTCTTTTTGTTAATATTTAATAAACCGAACCGCTAGCCGTGTGGAAAAATTAATTTCCGAGTCCACAGTGTCCAGCTTTTCCTGAATCAGAGCCACTTTTCACTTCATTTCAGTGTTCTGAACTCCTGGTTCTTTCGAGTCGTTGTAGCTCAGCAAGGTTAAGCCCAACAAAGGGCTCTGGTCCGAGGTGGACCGTGACTGCCGTTTTTTGAATTTCAGATTTGTAAAATTGTATTTCGACGTTTAAAATTGTATTTCAGATTTTCAAATTGAATTTCAGATTTTTAAAATGTAATTTCAGAATTTTCAAAGTGAATTTGAATTTGAAAAATCTTAATTACAATTTTAAAAGCTGAAATATAATTTGAATTTTCTGATATACAACTTGAAAAGACCTTCTCCAGTCAGTTCAATTTCCACATGCCTAAACTTTTGTTATTTCATGTAAGATGCTGTTCCGATCATTATTGAGAGGTTTGTAATTTGGCCAAGTTTTCTGGGCATTGCTGAGTAGAGCATACAAGAATAATGAAAGAAATTAAAGAGCAGTAGCAGGAGCGTGGCCACTAAAAAGAAGTGCAAGCACTCGGCTCTGCTACGAAGCCGCGGAAGCAACCAGCAAAACATCGACATCCTTTGCTGTTCACTGTTTCATTTTCAGTAGCAGTAGTCGGAAGCAGAGCAGAAAATTCGGCTTTTTGCCATTTTGAAGCCAGCAATTCAAACACTGCGTATATCAATGCACTCTTCTGTTAAATACAAACTCGCTGTCTCAAATATGTATAATACAATATATGTACATATGCATTTGAGGTAATCCCCGAGAAAAGCACCGTTTCATGCCACACGTTGCTGAAAGCCCTTTTCACCCTTTTTTTCACCCTGCACCCTTTTCTCTACTCGCACCCGTAGCTTTTCAAACTTAACTGGATTGTAAGAAATTGGTATGATTCAATGTTTACTATTGAGAACACATAATATTTTAAAACGTTGACCTATTAAACAAGTGGATTATTGATTTGAATGATAAATATATGATTAGAAAAGAAGAAAATATTTTGTTGTTGACCTCGTCAGATTCTTATTTCCAAACAAATTATAAACACGTGCCAAATTATTTCTCATTTGATGCGCCTCCAGCAAATTTGAAGTCAATTGGCTTCTTACATAATGTTTCTCCACACAAACTCTAAATTCTTGGCTAACTACACCAGACTTTAATTAAAAAAAATGAAATATACTTGAATTGAGTTAACCACATTTGAAGTTAAAAAGTCCCATTAAATCATTACTCCATATATCACGTAAATCCAAGATATTCCCCTTAGACTTGTTTTGACACTTAGAATTCTGAAATATCCTAAAATGTCCTTCGTTCCGAAAGTTTAAATTTCATGTTTTCAGATTCAGCGGTTTGGCCTTTTTTTTGCATTTGTTATGCATATTTCGGTCATAATATGTTGTATATAATTGCGATGCCTAGTTATCACATTTCACTCGCTAGTGGTCAGCATATAATTTACAAATTATCTAACCATATTCTGATTGTATGGTTAAAGCGAATTGCCCTTTATTAGGAATTGAGGTGCCGTGGTACCAGATTCGCGTATCCACAAGAACTATAAAAACATAAATTCATGCTTCATAATCACGAAAGGCAGTTAATTCATTGTAATTATACCTGCATCGCCAGGCTCTACGTAGAATGAGAACGATTGGCAAACGTGGTCGCATTCCGGGGTGGGGGCCACAATCCAACTTTTATTGCCTCTCAACTGTGCTTGCCACATGAGTCGTGGGATGTAATCCAACTGGGAAAATTCGGAAACAGAAATCCGCATTATTGCCAAACGTTGGTGCATGTCCATCAAAATTCTTACGTGCATGTAGTCTCCTTGCTCGTACCCAAGGAAAATGTAATCTTTATTGGGCATTTCCGCATCCACGGGCAGAAAGTGCGGTCGCGGATAAAGCTTCCGTAATTCTTCCAGGACTACTGGGTGACAAATGCTCCAGCCAACATACCACGGCAGATGGCCAGCGGTTAGGTTGGCTCGTTGCGGAGGCATGCTGAACACATCACGCAGTGATTTCAGATCCGAACGAAAATGCAGAAATTGACACTCCTCATCCATTGCCCCAGGAATACGGTCGTATAAGGCTTTTAGATAATGAAAGTTCAACAATCGCTTGGCGGGCCAATGTGCCACAGCTTCCTTTATTATAATCGGTTGTGATGAATATGCAAAGGGAGTGAACTCTTCCCGTGTTAAATTCTTCAGAATCAGGGGTCCGTTGACACCTCTAGCAGAAATGGTGGAAAACGTATACATGTATGTATGTACAATTGAAGACGTACTAAATCATAATCGCACCTGCAAAAGCGACAGTCGCTTATGGGGCGCGTTGCCTCCCACACGAGATAGTTGTTGGGTAAGAAACAACGGACACCAAGCAGGTAGGAGATGCTCTCGTAGAAGATGGGAGTCGCAATCAAAATGAACGCCAAGATACCCACTGCGTACCACAGGTTGATGCGATTTGCGCGGCGCCCATCATCGCGCGATTTCCAATATGCTTCCTGCAAGTCCGAGGTAGTCACTAAACCAGTGCGCAATGCATCTTCATGTAACGCGTCGAGTTGTTCGACAAACTCTTCCCCAAGGCTGTTGCGGGTGCGTTGCGCTGTGTTGTTTACATTTGGGGTTGCTGACCGATTCCAAAACTGCAACCAAGATTTCACAACTTACTACACGTTTTAATTTGCATGTATTTTCAAAATACCAAAAACATTTTCTTCCTCTTTAAACTTTGTTAACATTCAGGTAAAGCAGCCAAGATTTGCGAAACTCGAAAATTAATAATAAAGCCGCAACTCTAACAAAATTATTCAACACAGGTTACAAACAGCTGATGACATTCCGATCAGTGCAACCAAGTTTTAGGCTAAGTGAATAGGCCGGCGCAGAGCGCGCAGCACAAAATGGAAGCGCAGCTTCGACCGTCGCCGTCTAATCAACTATGTGATTACAATGATAGCGGCAGCAACGTCATCATTATCATATTTCTACTCTCCTGAACATAAATTTTAAAGTGTATGTGCGGAGTACACTTAATAAGCATTCGTCTATATATATAGATTTTATTGTAGTACAATAAATTTAAGAAATACTTACAAATTTTTATGATTGTCCAAAGCGCACCGAAAAAATAAGAAAAATGGCATTCAAAATACATGTTTTCAAGCAGTGATGCAACATATGCAATTATTTAGTTTAGTTTTTTGAATTGACGACAACTCTCGTACGCCAATTTACGTGGTTTGCCGAAAACATAAAAAGTCCTTTCGTTTCCACTTTGGGCCTGTTTTGAGAAAATTCTGATACAAACAATTTTAATTGAGTGCCAGCCCTGGCAGTGCTTATCTTATTTTTATTCCAGCTAAGGCTGAAATAAGAAAGCTAATAGCTACATTGCAGACAGACTTCGATATTAACTTTGATGTTAACAGACAAACGAGACTGTAGAGAATAAATATACTCACAGTTAAAAATTTTACCCAATCAAAAAACTAACAAGGACGCTGTAAAAATTACTGTTGTGAATTAGCATAGAGTCTGATTCATGGTTCAACTAACAAGGTTATAGCAAGCCACCGGCTGATCGTGTATCGCTTCTGTCAAAATCGTCGGTGTCAGCAGTGGTGCGGTGTTGCCGCATCGGTTGAAATGAAAATACCTGACTGAAAACAACTGACCTGAGCACTTTTCCCGTTTTTTCACTCAAATACAGCACCGTCTGGCAACAATCACTTTTGTCTGTTTTCAGTTTCTCCCTCTTTCGTCGGAAAATGACAGCTGAATTTGACAGTAGCGATACACGATCCTACCAACAAAATACATGTGGTTTTTGGTGTTGCGGGGATGCTATTACCTTGTTTATTGTGCCATGGTCTGATTCGATTTCAGTTTAAAAAAACCGCCCAAATACGACCCTTGAATGCAACCCTGTGCAGTCTCACGTCCAATCGAACCCACCAGGGTACGGCAGTGTGGATAAATTAGTTTTCCCATTTTGTACTAAGAGGCAAAAAAAAGTGTACGAAAGTAACAAAAAGTCCCCAATCTTTTTATTAACAAATGTATTTTTATTATTCAATATTTATTTTCATTATTAATCAAGTTTTAACAAAACTTTTATCTGCAAATGCAAAAAATGCATTTATAAAAAACTAATTAAAATACTTATTTGCACATTGTTTAGTTAAAGAGCTCATTTGTTGCTTTGAGATCATTTGGTATTTCAGCTTTAACTAAATTTTTCGAAGTTTATATGTTATAAGAACAATTATTTTGTTTAGCTCTGATTCTATTTGTACAAAACTATTGAATGATTTGTGAATCATTTACACGGGTTTTTAAAAGGTAATTTAGATGGTTCAATGCCGCGAATGGCAGGTTGTGCTCTGCCACGAAAAGGTTTAATTTTACCAAGTCGCCTATCGCTTCAATAATTTGCATAAATTACCTTTTTAAACATTGTTCCATTGCAATGTGGACGTCCAACGTTCTTTCTTTGTAAAATTTAAAATGTATGCAGAAAGGTTGGCGTATGGTGGGACACGCATAAATATGAACATGTACCAATAATCGAACGCATGGTCCTATGAAGTGGAAAATGACAAAAACTTAGTAGTTATCCTTAACATTAGTTTCTAAGATAATTCGTAATTACTCTAAATTGAGATTTTCAAAAATTATGTTTGCCACTTGACCAAAACTGTATCAAATAAATCAATGTAGTACCAATGTACTTTTCAATCTCAAAATATATCAAAAAAGTACAATTATACCAACAATATCAACACTGGCGTGTGAACATTTGATAAAATTTTCATAATCAATGTTTCTTGCTTTCTTATCTTCGTTAATTTGTTTCACTTCGTTCAGTTCGGTTGATTGGAGGCAGGCGATCGGTGCGAATTGGCTTAAGCTTTTGGGGAACGAGCAGGCAAGCGTTGTGAGTGCTAATTCCAAGTGATTTTTAGTGAACACCAAGGCAATTGGAAATCGTGCAGTGGTCGTGACTGGCTGCTGTCAAAGGAGTAAAATCTCATTCAGGATTCCTTGGAAAGCAAGCGTTTTGCGCTTGCACGGACGTTGTTACTTTCACTACAATACAGGCACCAGTTCATCTCTTGGAGAATCAGCAAAAGTACAAGATGACAAATGAAAAGGAGAAAACAATTCGTGTTGGGTCTAGAAAAAGCGAGGTAATCAAGCGGATGTGCTGTGAGTGAAACGAGTTCGATGTTAATTCACAAGCCGTCGAATCTAATTGAAATTAAAATTTTTATTTTGAACTCGCGTAAGCAGTCACGATTACGGGTGCAGCCCGAGTCAGCTGCACAGACGTATTCGTGACTGTTGCTTGGTTCCCTTCTATTCGAAAGTGCAACGCATGGGTCCGGGACGTGCTCTGGTACGCGGTGAGGGGCTGCAATTTTTGGTTAATGTTGGTTACACAACGGCATGCACGCACACGAAACCTGCCGCTCACACGCACACAGTGAGACGTGCTTTTTCTGTTTCGGAGCTCGGGCGAAGTAATGAATACATACAATATCTTGTTTCTGAAGACTAATTGCATGATTGTTTTCAACTTTCGTTACTGCTAAGCGCTGTCCGTCCTAATGACTGCTTGCGATGAATTGCGAATTCCAGCAGTTGAGATGATAAGAACTGCCAACAGATGTTTGAATGGCGTCCACTCAGTGATGGTTGTTATTGGGTGTAATCAATGCCATAGTTGTGCTCGTGAGCACGTGAGTACGCCAACAAAGTGGGCTTCCCCAAATTTTAGGAAATACACTGCCACTTTATGCATTGCTTAAACTTAGAAATTTCTAAAAGAAATCCTTGTTCGCACACAATCAGCTTGTCTCAGAGACAATGCAGTCAGAATTTCGACTCATTTGGTTGCCAGTGTGAATTCTTGAAAATTGTCAATTACTATGTCTATGTATGACACTTATGCACTTATGTGATACAACAAGTTAACCCATATTGGCCTAATGTTCGATTAATCAAACAGTAAATTATAGCACGTTCCATAAATTTTTTTGGGCTCTTTTTTAAACTTTAAACGAGAAAGTTTTGTATGATATGATGGTATGATTTGTAATATGGGATTATATGAGTTAATATGGGATATTTTGTATAATATGGGATACATTAATTTCCCACACCTTTTCCCAGTTGTATGAATTTCCCAAACAAAAGGTAATTTTTTACATAATTTCAAAAGCATCAAAAAACAATAAAGTTTAAAAAAACAACTATGCAGTCTTGTTAAAAATCGATCAAACTATTCAAAACATATTTACACTTTTCGCATAAAATCCATATTATAGCCAGAATATATATTTATAGTTCGGTGTTCGATTAATCAAACACCAGATATATCGAAAACCAAAAATCAGAAATTTTTTTGTACCCCAAATTTGAATTGTCCGACCTCATTTCACCTTAACCGTAGATCGAGCTTCCAAAAATTTAAGGAATCCTATTCTATGTATACAAAGGAGAAAATTATAAACTTTTCAATTTTCTCAAGACCTCTTTCTTCAAAAAGTGTGAAAGATGGTTTTAAACAAGCATAATCCCAACACAAACAAAGTCACAAGAATGGTTCAATTAATTATATCCTGAAAAAAGTTATAGTAAAACAAAAAACCAAATGTATCATTTTTAATACAAAGCTCGATCTACGTTGAAAAAAAATGTCTTATTCGAATATTGACAAAAAAAAATTGCTGTGCTTAATGGGTTAAAGACTTGGCCGTATCAAATTAGATAATTCACGGTAAGTTTACAGCAACCATTGGTTAAAAAAAGGTGGACCTCATGCACGTCAGCAGTGTGGAATTAAATTAAAATTAATTAACGAATTAAAAATTCTTAAGTCTGCTTAATGCTCTGGCAGTCTAATCACATTCTACACCTGTTTCGAGCAACTACACTATTTTGTCATAAACCCCACAAATAAAATGAAGTACTTTATCTTCGTTTAAATTCAATTTGATGTAATCTTAAATACGAATAAATTAAAATTCATCAATAAATTTCCAATGGCATTAGAAAAGCGGTGATAATACAATAAAACCCGATATTTTTGTATCCATAGAATCGGTCGCGAGAATTTTGTTTGGTATTTGTTGTTGCTTATTTAAATTTCAGTCAATTGGTTTGTTTTATGCGTGGAACTTCCCGAGAGTTATTCATTACGAGCGTTTTTTTTCGTTTACTTATCATTTCAGTTGGCACTCATTCAGACGAAGCATGTTATCGCACGTTTGCAGAAGCTCTACCCCAAAAAGAAATTCGAAATTCGTAAGTTATTTTCAGTTTTTGACTACATTAAGTTTAATTCTATTACGTGAACTATTCTAAGTAAATTATTTGCAGGATGTTGAAAAATTAACAAAATTTATTGAACATTTAAAAAGCTTAGGTTTAAACATCACGTTTTCTAAAAAGTAAAATTCAAACAATAACAAAAGACCATTTGAATTTTAAAGTACCTAAACTCATAGTGGTTTTTAATAACCGAATATAATTGTAATCAACAAAATCGTTTTCAATATATTTTCTCAACCAATTTGTACCAAATTTGATTTTTTTAACAAATTATATCATGGGTATATGTAAATCATTTGTGGAAGGTTGGTCTTTCATCCATGAATTTTCCTGATTGTATACGCTGTGTGTATATATTGGCATAATTTATTCAATTAATCTTATCTGTTGCAAGTCAAATGAAACAGCTTGCCAATCCGTGATGGCATATTGTCTCATCATATTACTGAAATCACATATGAGGGATTTAATTTGCGTATGCAGCAGTTTTATTCATGCGAGGAAAGATCCCAATCCGGCGTTCGAGAACCGCATAATATTTTTATTTAGATACATACCACACACACGCACGCCTGAATGGTTGTGATAAGATATATATTGAATTGCTATTAAAACAAAGAACCTTTATGCCACAATGGTTTTTGCCCATACAACATCCTATTCAATCCATCTCACCATAATGTGGAATTAATTTATAAGTTTTTAAAAAAGTTGAAAATTGAAAATGTAATTTAATTAAAACTTAAGCCGATAGCCCTGGCAGCTAGCGCTTCCAGACTTTATTATAATGTTTATTTTAATTAATTTTAAATTTTAAATAAATATTATTGTATACACGAATTGTATTAAAAAGTCAAGAGTATACTCAATTGCAATCCTCTGACAATTTTGCTGAAAACATGTAAAATGCGAATATTTGGTTCACATAGCTATAGAAATTATTTCGGTATTCAATGTGCTGTGCGCTAGGGCTATGAATTCAGTTGAAGTTGTTGACAAGGCTGTGAGGGAATACACAAATTCACTGTCAAAACATAAGTAGAAACTGTTGTATGATTGTCCTTTGTTTTATTTCAGATACGATGACCACAATTGGCGATCGTGTTCTCAACATTTCACTGCCGAAAATTGGTGAAAAGAGTCTCTTTACTAGAGATCTGGAAGACGCACTGAGGAATGGTGGCGTGGACTTTGTAGTTCACTCTTTGAAAGATCTACCAACCGCATTGCCAACCGGAATGGCAATTGGCGCCGTCTTGGAGCGTGAGGATGCTAGGGACGCCTTAGTTCTTCGAGAGAACCTCTCAGGTCACACAATTGCCTCCCTGCCCAAAGGAAGCGTTATTGGTGCGTAAAAGCATTATTTTAATTTGACATTAAATTTCTATTCTGCATCCACTTCCAGGTACCTCTTCGCTGCGGCGCACTGCCCAAATTAAACGGCTGTATCCGCATTTGGTCGTGTGCGATATTCGTGGAAATTTAAATACCCGCTTGGCAAAGTTGGACGCCGAGAACTCGAAATTCGATGGAATAATTCTAGCACAAGCGGGTCTAGTGCGCATGGGTTGGGAAAATCGCAT
The DNA here is from genome assembly GCA_963971225.1 of Melieria omissa. Lineage (NCBI taxonomy): Eukaryota > Metazoa > Arthropoda > Insecta > Diptera > Ulidiidae > Melieria > Melieria omissa. Next base: position 87,432,851 of record OZ020268.1, read on the forward strand.
CAATCAGGTGCTAGAACCAACGGATCTACTGTACGCCGTGGGTCAGGGCGCACTAGCTGTTGAGTGCCGCGCTAACGATCATGAAATTCTGAAAATGTTGCGCAGTTTAATGTGTCTCCCAACCACGTGTCGCATTTTAGCTGAAAGAAGCTTCCTGAAAACGCTGGGTGGTGGCTGCAGCGCTCCTGTGGCCGTGTGGAGTAAATTGAATGGAAATGTCTTAGATCTAAAGGGCAGCAGTGACACTGGTTTGTCGTTGGTGGGAGCAGTCTGGAGTCTTAACGGCGAAACGGAAATACGTGATAAGAAAGCGTGTACCTTTGGAGTCGTTACCGATAAGAATAACGGAAATGTGGATAATGAAAACGACGATGACAGCGGCGATCAGCCGCCTTGCAAGCGGAGGCGCAATGATGGGTCGAGTAGTTCTGGCTCAAGGGGAGTAGATAGCCCGCCAGTGATAAACGACGATGCGAGCGTGGAGAAATTGGCGACCGATTATGATATGAACCAACTCTTAGAGAAACACATTGACTTGGCGAAGAAATGCCCCGTAGTTGGAGCTGATACACAGGGCAATAGTGACGAAAATGGCAATCCTAATAAAGTAGAACGTGGTGGTGGAGATGCTGATGCTGCCAACGCACATTGTCCTTTGAAGATGAATGTGGGTCAGGACTTTATGGGCGAATGCCCGTTTGTAAGCACAGAGGACAAAGTAACGTTGGCCTCAGGCGGGAAGTGCCCGGTAACAGGCAATTCTAAAGATGTTGACGAAGTTGATTGCGCCACCCCATCTACCTCGAAGTGTCCGTTCGCCAACCTACACAAGAGCAGTGGGAAGGATTACGCAAAAGTTCCGACCGAAACCACACACGGCAAGTGCCCCTTTCTTCAAAAAACTGTCCAAATGTTTGACTACGCCGATGAGGAGAAACCGCTGCCAAAATCAGTACCTGTATTTATAGAGGATGTGGAGAACTTATTTTGTGGTTTATACCAGCATGCTTGCTACAGCCGTGAGCTGTATGTTAAAAGTAACGAACTGGGCCAACAATTGGCAGAAGAGTTGATTAAGAAGGGAGCTTTGGATGTGATGAAATGCGCCCAAGACGAAATTCACAGTAAAGCATAAACACACTGTACTGGGCACTCCGTACTACACTGTCATGCCTATATTCTGACATGCTCTCAGACGTAATTAGTAAACTTTTGTTTACAATGTCGTTTTTAAAAGTTTTTGCTCTTTCCTCATTTATTTTTACATCGGCCCCGAAAGTTTTACCTGAATTTATTTATTTAAACCATGGCATCCTATTACGTCATAACCTCATCACATCATGCCAGATAAACATCCAGATGTTTTTTATTTTTACTGCTTCATGTTGGTTGGTTATGAAAACTATACTTTCAAATAATTGGGATGTTGCTCCACTAAACTTGTGAACCAGCTCAGACTTATCGGCCTGTTATTTAGTATGTACGTAATGGAGGTGTTTGCAATACTATTTTATTATGGAAAATATAAAACCAAGAGTAAATGGCACTCATTGTTTCATTAATTTTTTTCAACAAATTTCCATATGAATGTGGAAAATGTTGCACATCTGGCGCATTGGCGGTGCACATTTTTAACTTTTGTTGATAATGACTGAATAAATGCTAAACAATACCAATGGTACCCGAATCCAAACCAGCTTAGTAGTAACCAACAAGAAGTCTCAAAGTCCAACCAGATATTGAATAATTACAACATTGCTTCCTGGCTTCTTTAACTGAACTCTCCGTAGTTGTTCAAACTGTAATAAATGAAGTGACTGCGCCATTTTCCTTATATGAAATAAATTAGATAATGGATTTTCCAATGTCCAACTCAAGCTTTATTGAACTATGTAAAGATTCCAATATTAGTTTATGAAGTACAAGTTACTGACTACTCTCCGTTATTCGTATTTATTCTAGTGGTGTTTTTTCATCAGATGCCGACGCAGTTTGGATGGTTTGCTAAATCTTTTATTGCAATCGGCATAGCGGCAGTAAAGTACTGCATTCTCTTCTTCGGTAACGATTAGTTCTGGGTCATCCACATGGTCAGAGTCCGTATTCTGGTGTGCACTTTCAATGTGATTTTGCAGAAGGGGATATTGCTCAAAAGAGTTTGAACAGTAAGCGCATTTATATATGCACTCATCATCGATTTCATGCTTTGCTAGCAGGTGGCTCTTGTACAGTTTTTTCTTATTGGTTTCGAAAGGACAATGTCCACATTTGAAAACCCAATCTGCTTTTGATTTGACGGAAAGTTTACCTTCCACAGCAACATCTTTTTCCTGGTTTCCGTTTTGTATTGGTGACATGGTACTATAATCCTTTTCGATTTTCTCGTCAAGAATGTCACTAAAAACATCCATTTCCTCTTTCTCTGTGGTATCAAAACAATGTTTTAGCGAAATGTGCTTACGCAGGGATTTTGCTGAGTCGGACGAATACGAACAGTAGTGACAATTCAAGGGTTTCGATGATTCAGTACGACTGGTAGTCAATTGGTCTTCGTCGTGTAACAAGCTTTCTTCGTAATGCGATTCATTCTGAGCGCAGGTGTCCAAAGGTTCGTCATTTACGAAACCCTGAGCGACAGATTTACGTCTTTGTGGTGTCGGGCGCGGCTTCTGTTCATGTACAAAAGCTACGTGATTTCGCAGCGCATATAATAGCTTGTAGGAGCTGTTGCATTGAGAACACTTGTAAATGCGCGCATTTTCGATCTTGTGTTTCGTTAGTAAATGCTTTTTGAAAAACTTGGAATTCTCGGTTTCGTACTGGCACTGATCGCACTCGAAGCGATAAGTGGACAATGCTTCACTGCTCATATGTACTCCATGGCTTCTATGCAGTTTTGCTTTTTGTGGCGCCGTGCAATCATCGCTCTCCTGTGTGTCGCCGTCCATTGAGGCGTCCATTCCGATTTGCAAGTCGATCCCATTGCTTTTGGGCACATCTAAGGCAAAAGATTTCCGTCTGCTTGGCGTTGAACGTGGCTTGTGCTCGTGTACGTACGCAATATGGTTGTGAATGCCGTTCTGCCGTTGATACGACTCGGAGCAGAACATGCATTGGTAGATGCGCGGGTTGTCCACTTCGTGTTTAGCAAGCCGGTGTTTCTTAAAGAGTTTCGGGACTTGCGTTTCATATGGACACTGATCGCATTTAAAAAGCCATACCGATTTCGTACTTGGTGTTGACTGTACTAAAGCAGCTTTCGACTTTGTTGATATTTCAACATCAAGTGCGCTAGTCTCTCCGCCGTCACCGGAATCCTCAGGCAACAATTCTTTCCTTTTAGAGTTCTTACCCTTAGTTTCAAACAAAGTACTTGTAATTGCCACCAAAGCTCGTCGCAACTTTTCCACAACATTTTCCGTTTGAATTAGGGCTACAGCACAATCCGCGCAGATAAGGAATTCCCGCGGCGGTTTCAGATTCCCGATCTACAAGCACATTTATGAGTTAATTTTTCCATTCATTACTCAACAAAGTGGACCTTACCTGCGCACCACTTATATTTTCTATCACGTCCGAAAGCCTTTTTTCAACAACAGTCTCATCAATAGAGAACAAGCGGCTCTTCTTTTCGCGACAAATCGCGCACAAAACCTTTTTTACTGCCACCATTTCCCAACACGCGTCTTAAAATAATCTATTTCAATTTTTCAGTGCTGCCACACAACGCGGTGTTGCAATGGTGTCTAGTGCTGCCAGCTCAGCGTTACTAAAACAAATTTCCTTGGTAATGTTTTTCTTAATTTCTTCTGGTTGGTCGCAATACAAATAAAATAGAGCAGTGCGTTAGAATTAAATTTTTCTTTTTTGAACATTTATGTTCAATTGTTGTTATGTTATGATTCGGCTGTTTCGGTATTTGGCTAGTCGCTTATATATGGACGGTGAGCTAGCGCACTGAAATTTTTATGGTAGGTAGTATTCACTAATAAACGAGTAATTTTAAATTTTTAGTCGTCGGAGTTCTCTAGTTTTTAAGTTATTAATTTTTTAAAATCACAAAAATCGTCTTGCAATTTTACACTTCTTCCACTCAATACAACTGGCATTCACAATAGGATAAAAGCTCAAGAAATATCGACAGCATTGCCATTTTGAAATGTTAAAATTCAGTATAAATGTAAATTTTATTCATGAATTTATGCAGAAATACTGTTAGCACCTTACTGATGCTCCGGCACAATGGTTGCTCCTATGAGGGTTATTTTTCAAGCGCCCGGCCGAAGGCCGACCACACAGAAGGGATTTGAATGCAGAAATACTGTTAGCACATTACTGATGCTCCGGCACACTAGTTGCTCCTATGAGGGTTATTTTTCAAGCGCTCGGCCGAAGGCCGGCCACACAAAAGGAGTTTGAATACAGAAATACTGTTAGCACATTACTGATGCTCCGGCACACTAGTTGCTCCTATGAGGGTTATTTTTCAAGCGCCCGGCCGAAGGCCGTCCACACAAAAGGAGTTTGAATACAGAAATACTGTAAATATTTGACTGAATCTGAAGCCCTACTTGCACTTAAGAGGGTTATTACCCCTCTCCCCTCTTTTTCCACCTAACTACTCCACCTTATTGGCAAGTAATTACGAGTTTTCTCGATTCGAAGGTAAAATTAAAAAAATTAATTAAAAAAAAACTATACATTTCCGACGGTTTTCCTTTCAAGGGGGATATATGGGGACCGCCCCCTACCCCCCACAAAATTTTATCCCCCTCCTCAACCGCCCATATATAAGAGTCCTTCCCGGTATTTTAGCATGTGTAATTTGAACAATGCCAGAGACAAGTTGTGTTTTGGGCCATGAAGTATTATATCCAAAATACTTTAATTTTCTCTTTATCCGCTCTTGGCACATAGCGGCAGCGACATGACTGCATTTGACAAAATATGGAATCAAAACGTTTGCATGGAGATGAATACTTTGACATCTGCCCGAACCCATGGTACAATAGCAAGGTATGCCAGATAGGGAGAGTACTCTTCATGTACTATGAGATGTGAATGTCAAACGACAAAAATTAGAGGTGCTTATCAATGGGAGTAGTGCGCAGGACTGCACAGAAAATACTGAAAAGCATACAGTTTTTACAATACACAGAAAAACTTGAATAGGTATCTTTTTCTTTGCAAAAAGTATAAAAATGCTCATATTTCTGCCAAAAATAAGTTTTGGACGTAAATAACATGTCCGTTACCAGCTACTTTCGGAAAAATAGAAACAAATTAGTTATGTTATTGTCTTCAACAGTTTTTTTTTTATTAGTTTTCTTTTAAGTACATTTTCTTTGAGTTTTTTGTTTAAAAATTTGATTCTGAAAAAAATTCTGCATTTGAAAAACAAGCTTTTTACATTTTCAGGTATGCAAATATCTTTGCTACTTTGTAGTAGCATTTCTCTTAGTGCGTGCTTCTGCACAACGCACACGAATTTCCCGGCATTATTAATTCACACGGACGATTTTGAATTTAATAATGTTCAACACTCAATCACTTCTTGAAATGAAAAGCACAGAATCACAGCAAGGCGAAAAAGTTCCCAAAGCACAAATTAAAAATAACGGCATAAAATGTCGTCATAAGTCGGCGGAACATGCATGAAAAGAGAGAAAAGAAAAAGTCTTGCTTCGTGGAAAAGTGCACAAAGTCCAGAGCAAAGAAAGTCCAAAGAATAAACATAAATATAAATTATTTTTACTTAGTTTTTTGTCTTTCCTGTAAAATTTGAAAAAGTGGATTTAGCACCTTTTCACTCTAAGGCAGCTAGTGCATATTTCTTGTTTGTTTAGCATGAACATTTCCAAAAGGTATGGTATGCATGGAAAAAGGTACTAAATTTCTAGCGTACACGAAACTCCAGTATCTCTGTTTGACAGCATTTCCAAATGTAAACAAACGAAAAAAGAGAGATTTGTCCATGGCACAATAAACAAGGTAATAGCATCCCCGCAACACCAAAAACCACATGTATTTTGTTGGTAGGATCGTTTTTCGCTACTGTAAAATTCAGCTGTCATTTTCCGACGAAAGAGGGAGAAACTGAAAACAGACAAAAGTGATTGTTGCCAGACGGTGCTGTATTTGAGTGAAAAAACGGGAAAAGTGCTCAGGTCAGTTGTTTTCAGTCAGGTATTTTCATTTCAACCGATGCGGCAACACCGCACCACTGCTGACACCGACGATTTTGACAGAACCGATAAACGATCAGCCGGTGGCTTGCTACAACCTTGTTAGTTGAACCATAAATTCGTCTACTTGGCATACCTTGTTATTGTACCATGCCCGAACCTACCGGCTTTTAACGTTGCAAATGGGTGAATCATTTAAAGAAATTCATAAAAAACATTTCCGGATAAAAAAGTAAAAAATATTGACAGCATTGTGAAGATATTTTGTTCACGGTTGCCAACGTTTCATTTTCAGAAAGAACTAAACCCGCGTTTTTTCACTCAGAAATGAGTAAATATGAGCAAATGGTGGTAGTTGTCCCTTTGTTCCGTGGCAGCCTTGACCCAAGAAGCAATTCAACCAACGCGGATCACGTCAGGTTTCATGTAGCATCCAAAGTATGATTTTATTATTCCCACTTTCAGTGCTATATAATTGTTAAATGAAATATAGGGAACAAGTGCAGAATACCACACCCTCTTAAAAAAAAAAATTGTTTTTTGGCCGGAAAGAGGGGCATTTTTATAGTCTAACAAACTTAAAATTTTGCTGCGGAAACAATTACATAGGGCGTGGTCCGCCCCCAAAGTCCCAGTTATATATCCAAATTTCTCAATAAATAATCAACCGATTCTAACAATATAGGTGTCATATGAAAGGTATTATCTTCCTCTTTCGATTAATGTATAACATTAGATATGTAATTTGTACTAATAATGAGTTATAAGCGAAGATTGGTTTTTTTTACAAAAATTTCTTAAAAACGGATTTTTTTCTCGAAAAAATACGTTATTAAACTATTATAAGTTTGCTACCATATTATAGCCTGTGAAATTCCTTTTACAATGAAATATAAAAATGCACCGTTTTATGTTTTTAAGTATTTTTTTTAATTTTTTGTAACTTGACTCTTGGTCTTTTCTTGGCAATAAGTTTTTCCCAGGCCGGCTTTCGACCGGGGGCTAAAAAAATAACCCTCATGGGAGTCACCACCACATCAGGCAACAGTCAGGTGTGCACAGTATTTTTTGTTTAAATCCATAGTTCCAAGCCATAGTTTTCTTAGCATTAAGTTTTCCCCAGGTGGCCGGCCTTCGGCCGGGCGCTAAAAAAATAACCCTCATGGGAGTTACCACCACATGAGGCAACAGTAAGATGTGCACAGTATTTTTTGTATAAATCCATAGTTCCAAGCCATAGTTTTCTTGGCATTAAGTTTTTCCCAGGTGGCCGGCCTTCGGCCGGGCGCTAAAAAAATAACCCTCATGGGAGTTACCACCACATGAGGCAACAGTAAGATGTGCACAGTATTTTTTGTTCAAATCCTTTCATTGCAGAATATCGCTCTTAAGCAAAACCTTCATAAGCGCCATATCAATACGGTAAACAGGTGCTTTTACCTCAACTTAAATTAAAATATAAAAGCGACATAACATAGTTTTTGAATGTTTTATATTTCACTGTAAAGGGAATTTCACAGGCTTTAATATGGTAACTAACTTATAATAGCTTAACAAAGTATTTTTTCGAGAAAAAAATCAGTTTTTTTTTAATTTATGTAAAAAAAACAAATTTTCGCTTTTAACTCATTGTTGGTAGATATAACATATCTAATGTTATACATCAATCGAAAGGGGGACAAATACCTTTCATATGACACCTATATTGTTAGGATCGGTTGGTTATTTATTGAGAAATTCGGATATAGAACTGGGACTTTGGGGGCGGACCACGCCCTCTGTGAATGTTTCCGCAGCAAAATTTTAAGTTTGTTAGACTAAGAAAATACTCCTCTTTCCGATAAAAGGAAAAAATATTTTTTTTAAGAGGGTGTGGTATTCTGCATTTAAGCCAAATATAGTGTTGTATAACAGTGCAATTTAAGAAAAAACAAATTTTTTTTAAGTTAAATTTTGTTTGGCTTGGTTTCTTTTAAATGAAATAAAAGCATTAAAAACGCACCAACCACCAAACTCAATATTTTCGACGTTTTGATTTTCAAAAAGCACAAAATTTGGCAACAGTGGTTCGGGCCATATCTCAAAGTAAAGGATTTACTTTGCGATATCTAATGCGAATTCATCCAGGTGATAGCGTTAGGGCAAGGCGAATTCATACAGGTGATAGCGCATTCATCCTTTTCGATTTTCTCGTCAAGAATGTCACTGAAAACAGCCATTTCCTCTTTCACTATGGTATCAAAACAATGTTTTAGCGAAATGTGCTTACGCAGGGATTTTGCTGAGTCGGACGAATACGAACAGTAGTGACAATTCAAGGGTTTCGATGATTCAGTACGCCTGTAGTCAATTGGTCTTCGTCGTGTGACAAGCTTTCTTCGTAATGCGATTCATTCTGAGCGCAGGTGTCCAAAGGTTCGTCATTTACGAAGCCCGGAGCTACAGATTTACGTCTTTGTGGTGTCGGGCGCGGCTTCTGTTCATGTACAAAAGCTACGTGATTTCGCAGCGCATATAATAGCTTGTAGGAGCTGTTGCATTGAGAACACTTGTAAATGCGCGCATTTTCGATCTTGTGTTTCGTTAGTAAATGCTTTTTGAAAAACTTGGAATTCTCGGTTTCGTACTGGCACTGATCGCACTCGAAGCGATAAGTGGACAATGCTTCACTGCTCATATGTATTTCATGGCTTCTATGCAGTTTTGCTTTTTGTGGCGCCGTGCAATCATCGCTCTCCTGTGTGTCGCCATCCATTGAGGCGTCCATTCCGATTTGCAAGTCGATCCCATTGCTTTTGGGCACATCTAAGGCAACTGATTTCCGTCTGCTTCGCGTTGAACGTGGCTTGTGCTCGTGTACGTACGCAATATGGTTGTGAATGCCGTTCTGCCGTTGATACGACTCGGAGCAGAACATGCATTGGTAGATGCGCGGGTTGTCCACTTTGTGTTTAGCAAGCCGGTGTTTTTTAAAGAGTTTCAGGACTTGCGTTTCATATGGACACCGATCGCATTTAAAAAGCCATACCGATTTCGTACTTGGTGTTGACTGTACTAAAGCAGCTTTTGACTTTGTTGATGTTTCAACATCAAGTGCGCTAGTCTCTCCGCCGTCACCGGAATCCTCAGACTTAATTTCAAACAAAGTACTTGTAATTGCCACCAAAGCTCGTCGCAACTTTTCCACAACATTTTCCGTTTGAATTAGGGCTACAGCACAATCCGCGCAGATAAGGAATTCCCGCGGCGGTTTCAGATTCCCGATCTACAAGCACATTTATGAGTTAATTTTTCCATTCATTACTCAACAAAGTCGACCTTACCTGCACACCACTTATATTTTCTATCACGTCCGAAAGCGTTTTTTCAACAACAGTCTCATCAATAGAGAACAAGCGGCTCTTCTTTTCGCGACAAATCGCGCACAAAACCTCTTTTACTACCACCATTTCCCAACACGCGTTTTAAAATAATCTACAAAGTATACTCTAAGTACCGACTTTTTTTTCGAGCTGTCAGTGGTACATTAAGTCTGTTTGACCGTGTTACCCCGATGCGATTTTCTGTTGGTTTTGGTAGTAAATTTAATACCTAATTTTCTTACTACTTTTTCGAATCAAGCAGTAAGCATTTGTTTGGGAAACTAAATATCTATATAGATAGATATGTATTTGTTGTAATAATTCAATAGGTGTCAATATAATTAACTGAAATAGAAAAGATTTGCTTTTTGAAATTGTAATTGCTTTATGTGTATGCAATTTGATTATGTAAACATTGAACATTCGGAATCAATTTCAATGTAATTTTGCTTCAGTGCATGGAAAAATGCTAGCAACAAAGTTATTCCTTATAAATTATGTCAAGAATTTTTTTTAAATATAATTTTGTGTATCTTCATAACTCTTAAGGGGGAAAGCCACTGTGACGGGTCAAAAAATTAGTGATTTTAAACATTTTTTTTGACCGAGTAAATATAGGAATTTTTGGATCGGGTTTTTTTATTTTATTAAGCAGACATCTAATAATATTTCCACAAATTTTTATTAAAAAATATTAAATAGTTTAAACGATAGAGATGATCCCGTAGCGCTTGAAAAAAAATTCCCCCTCCATGGCGGCATCGATTTCTCAAAAACCCGTACTCCGAAAAAATAAAATTGTATTGTAATCTGTATGAATGTAGCTATCTTTGTACGTAGCCGTTTTTTTTTATTTTGATTTTTCACAAAATAGCGACCGATTGAAAATATTTCCATGTTTTCGACCTTGTTTTTTTGGTTTTGAGACAGTTTAAAAAATAGTAAAAAACAAAATTTTTCAAATCGGCTTCGCTTAACCTTAACCACTACTAAGACGAACAAAACAAACAAAATTAGAAATCGGTTCATAATTGTTCGAGTTATTGATGCCGCCAGTTCGAAAAAAGTTTTGAGTCCATTTCTCTCGTAATGAAATCATGTATCTTTTAAAATTTTTAAATCGTTGTAACTTAGTCAATTTTTGAAATTTTGACTTGAAATTTTGTACACATATTTGTGAATATATAAGCTTTGATTTAAAACAAAAAAACAAAAATTTTTTTTTTTACCCGTCACAGTGGCTTTCCCCCTTAATAAGCACCACAAATGTGTATATAACATATATTAATGTACAACATTTATATGCGCGATTTTTAAATCGGAATGCATTTGAGTTCGGAACGCATTTGAGTTCAATTGAACATTTCTGCACCTATGGCTGAATATTTAAATGTAGCTGAAGTGGTTAAACTATTTAAAAAAAATCAAAAACTTTTGAAAAATTATCCATTTTGCAACATTTCTATACTAAACATGTATAACAAAAATATCAACTCTACATCAACTTCAATTTCCACCTTCTTCGCAGAATGTGAAATATTCACCCCATGGTTCAACTACAAGGTTGTAGCAAGCCACCGGCTGATCGTTTATCGCTTCTGTCAAAATCGTCGGTGTCAGCAATTGTGCGGTGTTGCCGCATCGGTTGAAATGAAAATACCTTACTGAAAACAACTGACCTGAGCACTTTTCCCGTTTTTTCACTCAAATACAGCACCGTCTGTCAACAATCACTTTTGTCTGTTTTCAGTTTCTCCCTCTTTCGTCGGAAAATGACAGCTGAATTTTACAGTAGCGATAAACGATCCTACCAACAAAACACATGTGGTTTTTGGTGTTGCGGGGATGCTATTACCTTGTTTATTGTGCCATGAGTCAGCTTTTGTGTAAAAATATAAAAAATCAATTTCAAATTAAAATTTTAAACTGACCATAATTGTGGTGAATATTTATTTCCGGGTAGACTTGCTTTTGCAAAGCAATCGAAATTATGTAAAATTGTTTCATGATTTTAGTTGGAAAGCATCTAATTTGTGAGAATAATATTTATTTTATTGTGCCTTAGTCATGTCTGCATAAAAAGTCAGTGTCCGAAACACAAAATCGTTTTAAGATACACTTAAGAAATTCATGAAAACTTCAGTTTTTCAGGGTTTGTCAAGTGCACATAACCCTGAAAGTTAATGTACTTATTCACCACAGTGACCGTTTTACACGTGAACAACAATTTGACAGCTTTCAGAAAAAATCGACGCCCGGTTGTCAAAGAGTATCGCTACTTAGGATTTACTTTGATAATCTATTTAAATTTTTCAGTGCTGCCACACAACGCGGTGTGGCAATGGTGTCTAGTGCTGCCAGCTCAGCGTCACTAAAACAAATTTCCTTGGTAATGTTTTTCTTAATTTCTTCTGGTTGGTCGCAATACAAATAAAATAGAGCAGAGCGTTAGAATTAAATTTTTCTTTTTTGAAAATTTATGTTCAATTGTTGTCATGTTATGATTCGGCTGTTTCGGTATTTTAGCGTGTGTAACTAACCAACTGAGCCGCCGTGGCTCAGTTGGTTAGTGCGCGGTCCAACGAGTCGAATGCAGAGCGACGCAAGTTCGAACACTGCATGTAGTAACACCTAAAAAAAATAACGGGAAACTCGTTTTCTCTTTCGCTGGCTGTCCTCTCAGCTGGAAATGGCAAACCTCTGATAGTAAAAATTGCCTATGAAAAAGCTCCCAACCTGCCGTTCGGAACCGGCATAAAACCAAAGTAAATCCTAAATTTACTTTGATAAAACTGTAGGTCCTTTCACCCGCGTACAAATTCACACGCACAACACGGGTGGTTGCGGTAAGCTAGGCCTTAGTCTCGCGTAAGCGGGCTGTCGTGCCAATCAATTAAAAATTTGAACAATGCCAAAGACAAGTTGTGTTTTGGGCCATAACAGTTTGCCATGAAGTATTATATCCAAAATACTTTAATTTTCCCATTATCCGCTCTTGGCACATAGCGGCAGCGACATGACTGCATTTGACAAAATATGGAATCAAAACGTTTGCATGGAGATGAATACTTTGACATCTGCCCGAACCTACCGGCTTTTAACGTTGCAAATGGGTGAATCATTTAAATAAATTCATAAAAAACATTTTCGGATAAAAAAGTAAAAAATATTGGCAGCATTTTGAAGATATTTTGTTCACGGTTGCCATCGTTTCATTTTCAGAAAGCACTAAACCCGCGTTTTTTCACTCAGAAATGAGGAAATATGAGCAAATGGTGGTAGTTGTCTCATTGTTCCGTGGCAGCCTTGACCCAAGAAGCAATTCAACCAAGGAGGATCACTTCAGGTTTCATGTAGCATCCAAAGTATGATTTTATTATTCCCACTTTCAGTGTTATATAATTGTTAAATGAAATATAGTGTTGTATAACAGTGCAGTTTAAGAAAAAACATAAATTGTTTTTAAGTTAAATTTTGTTTGTCTTGGTTTCTTTTAAATGAAATAAAAGCATTAAAAACGCACCAACCACCAAACTCAATATTTTCGGCGTTTTGATTTTCAAAAAGCACAAAATTTGGCAACAGTGGTTCGGGCCATATCTCAAAGTAAAGGATTTACTTTGCGATATCTAAGGCGAATTCATCCAGGTGATAGCGTTAGGGCAAGGCGAATTCATACAGGTGATAGCGCAAGGGCAGCAACAAAATTTCAATGTATTTTGTTTTTGGTTTCTGGGCTTAGATTGTCAAAATCAGCCAATCAAAACAAAGCTTGCTTTTTTAATTATTAAACTGTCACAGTTTAACACAGGCATTTTGACAATCTAGATCTTTTCCACCACAAAAAAATCAACTCAGCTGGTTAAACGAGGTCACCTGTATTAATTCGCCTTGGCCATATCTCTTCAAATACGATCATAGTGCTGCCATTTCTATACACAAAGCCGAGAAACACCTGTTGGCTATGCACCCTACAACAACACTAGGACAGTGCAACTCTGCCACTTGCCTTGCGTTTGTAAATATCTAAGTCGGGCTTGGTGGAGTTAGCTTAAATAAATTCAGAGTACATGGGAAATGAATGGGGTGCAGATTTTAAAAGATTGCAGACTACGTATGTTTTAAAGAAAATACTTGATTTATATCACTGTAGGAAGTGGTGGTGAATAAGAACTTGTCTTCGGTTATCGAAGTCTGCTGTGCAGCTCAGGTACTGTAATACAGTTTGTCAAGCCGAACCATACATGGAAAATTTAGGTGTGGCTTTCATTACAGGTTTCAACAGTGGATGAGCCCAATGCACTTGTCAAGTTAGAGAGTGTCTGTAGATCTTCATGCAGCACCGGCATCATGTTTAATTCGGATGAACCGCAAAGTGGCTTGTGAGGAAGGACATGTTCATTCTCTACAATTGGCAATGGCAAAGCAACGGAACAGTATGAATATGATCGAAAACACATGTTTGGAATTGCATCCAAAATACAATAGTCCCTATGTAAACAAAACACATTCCACCATTGTTGTTAATACCACGGAGAACATTCATTTTAGTTGCGACCTGTGTCCGTTCAAATCGGACGTCGCTAGTCACTTTCGCAATCACATGATGCAGGAACATCAAGTGACGAAACCACGTATATATAAGTGTCCGCATTGTTTGGAGGCATATGTGGAGCATCGGTCACTCCGAGAGCATGTGGCGCACATTCACGACTGCGTGCCACGCCAAATGCGATTTCTTTGCTCTGACTGCGGAAAAGGTTTTGGGAAACATTCGCATCTGGTGCGGCACTCATATGTGCACAATCCCGAAAAGAGGCCTTTCCGGTGCAAAGTCTGCCCCATGCAATTTGTGAATCAGTCCAGCGTCGAACGTCATATGGTCGCGTCGCATTCCAATGTTAAACTGTATGGCTGTGGGATATGCGGAAAATCGTTTGGTGTTATATATGGCCTTCAAGCCCATCTTAAGCGCGTTCACTGCAGCAAGGGCCACGAATGTCCAAATTGTCAACAACATTTTCGAATGATTAAATCGCTGAAAAGCCATTTGATACACGGGTGCCGGCATGCATGACGGTGCTAGGAACAGATACTTCAATTAATTTACAATTTCAAAACAGTCATTCTGTTGTCTGTTCTGTTGTTTGGTCCACCTTCGCTTTATTCATACCGATATAAATCATCTTGAAAACTTGTTGATATTTACACAAAATCCGAATAAGTATACCAACTGCAATTAAAAAATGAAAGAACTGTTTCTGAAATCACGTAGATATTCGGATCTTTAATATTTACAAAAAGTATTTAACATTTTTGCTTGTGTACTCATATCGTAAGACCACATACACTAGCAGTAATTTATATATAAATATATGTCTAGTATTACAAAGGCGAACAAAATTTCACCGAACAATTTGCGCCGATTTTTAGATTCACATTTTGTACGTCTTAAGTACTATACGTACAATATTATTTACTTTTGATAATTTTATTTAATTTTTGTGAAATTCAATTGATATTAACAAATGATTACATGTACTTAAAATCGGTTTACATTTTTGAAAAGCTTAGAATGTAGGTTTGTTTAGGCTTTAAGAAGAGAACTGTACTCATATCACCATAAGAATTGGTAAAAATATATACTTAAACGAAAGATTCATGTTTTGAATTGTATTTGTTGTTAACTTACTAAACTTGACTTTTTTAAAACTTGAAATATCGACTTTGTATACATACTCAACAGCTAAGTTATTTTTCCCCGGAAACTGAACGGCATCGGCATGGCATAGGCTGACCGTAGAAAACTTGGATCAAATTTTAGTTATTTCCTGTAATAAGTGGTTAATTTTATACATTTAATTTTAAGTTTTGTTATTATTTGAGTTAAGGTTTTGTTTTGTGGACTTCAACCTAACCTTACCAGTTACCCCTGACTTTGCACGGAAGAAATTCATACTTTTTTTGCAAAAATTTGTATTCCCCAACTAGCAGGACCTCGCACACAAATTTGAAGTTAATGGGCTCAAAAAATCAAGTTCCTCTCAGCCAGCCAGTTCTTTATGAGAAAATAATTGTCTAATTATATTTTAGTTAAAGGGCTTTTGCCCTATTTTAAGAAATTTGCCCTCTTAAATCATGTTTCCCTTTACAAATTCTTAACCCATTGTTAACCCGTCAGAATGAAAAATACATATTGCTTTATTTATCATTTGGTGCACTTCAACCAAGTTTGAAGTCAAAAACCCCATTGAATCATGTTTCTCCATACAAACTTTTAATCCTGGATTTACCGTGTTAGATTTCGATTTAAAAAAAGTGAAAAACACGTGTCGAATTGTTTCTCACTAAGAGTACTTTCACCACGTTTGAAGTCAATAGGTCCGTTAATTCATGCTTTTACACAATTTCTTTATACGAACTTTTAATCCTTAGTTTACTCTGTTTGATTTCGATTTTCAAAACACTGCGAAACACGTGTTTAATTATTTTGCGTTTGAAGTACTTTCACCAAGTTTGAAGACAAACGGCCCAAAAAATCTTGTTTCTCCATACAAATTTTAATCCTTGGTTTACCTCGTTAAATATCGGTTTTCAAAAACGAAAAAAAAATGTGTTTAACTACCGTAGTCTTTCCGCATACGAACCTTAACCCTTGGTTCACCCAGTTAAATTTTGATTTTCGAAAATTTATACAATACGTGTCGAATTATTTTTTATTAAGAGTATTTCCAGGAAGTTCGATATCAATAGGTTTATTAAATCACGTTTCTTCATACAACACCTTAACACATGCCTTGTCCTTTTAGACCCCGAATTTTAAGAAATCCCTTTTTAAACGAAGGTTCATTTTTCAAGATTTACCTACAGTTTAAATTTCATGTTTGTAGCTTCAGCGGTTTAACCTGGCTGAAAGCTTGAAAAAAATTTGGTGTGCATATTTTTTGCATATTTCGGGCATATTTTGTGTGCATATCCGATTTCGGCAACGCATTTCAAACATGTTTCATTTGAAGCAACTCATTTCGTGAAACATTTATAATATGAAATTAACGCCTGGTAGGCACACACGTTAATTTTGGTGCCCAGTTCAACTGTATGTTGTATGTGTACATTACAGAACTACATACTTGGATATTTAAATCGTGAAATTTCTGATTATCATTTGGTCAGAGCGATCTGTTTACTCGGCAATCCACTCGGGTACAGAATGAATGTGGCGCGTGCTATTCAAGAGTAGATATAAACAGCATGCACTCGGGCCCATTGTTATCATAAGATTATTAAGGAAAACAGTGGATGAGGCCCAGAAATCATTAGCATAAATTAACTTGCGCAAATAAAACGATTTCCACTTTGCTTATGTTCAAACCATGATCAGCCGCACTTATGGCTGAATGAAAATGCTTAGTCATGGTTGAATATAGGGCAATGTGATTCATTCATAATTGATACGAAATACGGTCAGTCAATTTCGAATAGGAAATACTCTACAATCTCTGATTGAATGATAATTGCGCTTATGACATTAATTCATCAGCTCAACATTTACAACAATACAAATAGACAAGTCTAACGTCAAAAATGTCTTTTGTAAGTTATTGAAGAAACAAATATACATGCAATACAAAATGCTCAATCACTTCCATAGTGACAAAAATAAGTGTGAAAGAAAAATGATTGTCCTATATTTATAATATGAAAATGTTTTATTTTGTAGAATATCCAAAACAAAAAGGAAAAAATTTCATTTTACATTGATAAAAAAGTTGCGCTACGAGATATTAAATCATTTCTTCGGTTTCAACTGATATGTGAATATTTTAATGTGTGTAAACATGCCTGTACTTTAGGTGTAGTGCATGAAGATAACGGATACCACCCATATTGATTCAAATACACATACAGTCAACTCTGTCTAAGTACTTTCTGTTTAAAAGCCTAAAAGGTTATTCACCCAACCAACCATTAAAAAATTAGAATAGGTAACTAAAATATTACATTTTTTCGGCAGCTCCCAAGTAAAATTCGTTTGTTGCAAAATGGTGATTATGATGCTTGATGTGGTGATTTTCAATTAAACTAGAAAGTTTCGGTTTCGCCCGAATATAAAAAAAAACCAAATTCTGTTTCGGCCCAAAAAAGTGGTTTCGGTCGGACACTAGTAAAAACCACTCGCTTAATGTCGTCTTTTCGAATACAGTCGTGTCTGAATATAGTGAACTAATTATTGCAAGGCCTGTTCGCAGTATTGAGGTTGTTCACTATATCAAAGTTAAGATTTTTGTTCAAAAACTAATTTTATTTCCTCAAAATACACTTTCGGTTTTTTGCTTGAAATTGCTTTAAAAATTTTGTTCAATATTTTGAGGCTCCATGTGAAAATTTGGGTGTTAACTATATCGAGGTGTTCACTATATGGTGTTCACTATACCCAGACTCGACTGTATATCTGTTTATGGATTGATTATGGTCAAGCTCATTTTGTAATGATATTTACTGTACGACGAATACGACAATTCATATAAATATACCGACATTATACCAAAATATACACCCGAATATGTGTACATGTATATACAGACCTATGTGTTTACGAAGTCCCCGAGAAACGAGCTGGTATGCGTTGCGCATGCGGATAAGAATAAGAAATAAGACAGTCAACATATGCAATTCGGTAATCGAATTAAGCGAACAAACATTACTGTATGAAAATAAAACTGAATGCTTAATTGTTGGAGGAGCTCTTGATGTTTTGAAGATCCCTCTCAGGCCTACACATTGACGCCTTCATCGACGGGTGCATACGCTGGCGATCACATGCTGGCTGGCGTTTTCACATAAAGTTTCGCTGAAGTGTTTACATTATAAATTATTGTGGCGTCGTGGTTTTGTCAGGTGGACGAAAGGCTAAGCAGAGCAGGCTGTGATGACTCCGCAGCCGGCGTAGTGGTTAATAGCACTCAAAGTGAATAATGCTTGTGCATTGCATTCGATGTGTGTGTCCAATGCGCATACATAAGCTTGTTTTAGGAAAAGATTTCCTTACCCAATACAAAAAAAAGTATGTATTTGAAATAAATTTTTTAAATTTAATTTTTGAGTGAGCTTTCAGTGGTGTTTGGTAAGTGGACTCTCACTGGTAATGAAAAAGAGTGGCATTTAAAATAACGAAATAGAGAATCACCATACCATACTTATGTATAGTGTTGAGTATTATATTCAAAACAAATTATTGTAAAAATTATGATAGAAATTTGTTATTTTTAAGTCTTCTTCAATTCAATTCCGCTAACAATGCTTAAATCACTAGACTAAAATTAAAAATTGACTTAACCCTCTAGCAAGCCAATTTTTTTTTCGATGAAAACATTATAGACGGGCTAGTTTTGGATCAGAAAAGTCGAAAACGAAATAATTTTTTCTAATTGATGAGTAGTTTAGCTTCCAGATGAGAAAAAAGGTACCTCGTCTGTAGGCGGACCTGCCGGATTAGGAGTAAAAAAAAATTAAATACAATATCGTTGATTTAAATTTGGTTTATTA
The DNA here is from genome assembly GCA_963971225.1 of Melieria omissa. Lineage (NCBI taxonomy): Eukaryota > Metazoa > Arthropoda > Insecta > Diptera > Ulidiidae > Melieria > Melieria omissa. The sequence goes on from OZ020268.1 coordinate 87,451,944, forward strand.
TGAGACAACGAATTAAAAAGTGTAAAGAGAAAAGTAATTTATTATTATCAACATTATTTTCATTTTTGGTTATAAAAGCATAAGTCCAGTTTACATTTCGTGCAAATTACTTGGGTTTTAAATTTTCACCCAAGGTTTTTGCACATTCGTTTATCCTTAGGATCCCAAAAATCGGGTAAATGGTTATATCCGTCAAAGCTTACAACCGAAGGGGGTATTTAAGTCCTCTTTAGTGGCGGTGACCGGGCGTTTGAAATATTTTTGGACGGCCTACCTGATGGTTTACGTTGTCCTTGCAGTTTCTAACAAAGGACAGACGCTACTTCCCTGCGAAATTTAGGAAGTTCGAACATGGTCGCCCCATGAATACATCGATGCAGTACAAAACCACCATCAGGAGCCTTCTTCTTGTGATGGCGAGGCCTTTTTTCCGGTTTAGTTATCAAATATCGAAATTTTAAAGTTTGTTCATCAGCGTTTGGTTTTTCAGGCACAGGTTGTAATGGCTGACGAAGTAGATGAAGTAGCTACTGAAGATATATTACTTAGGTTACTGATATTCAAACCTTTGTCTACCAATTACAGAGCAAATCAACAGATGGAATGCTGTCTACCGCAATACATTGATCAATTTCATATTCAATATTTGGGCCCTATCATCGTTATCACCATCGCTAAAATCCCCATTTGACTCTTCATAAGACTCGAGGTCAGAATGCCTGCCTTCCATGAATCCCACAGTTTCTCCATTAGATAAATTTGGCGGTTTATTACTTCCTCGTTGCGACATATCTAAACAACGGACCCGGCAGGTCCGCCTGTAGGCGGGCAATGAATAAAAGGCTTTTTTGTACCCTTTCACTTTTATAACACTTTCGTAAAAAACACCTTTGGATTCAGAACACTTTTATCTACTTACCAATAATTTTGTAAGCTTTATCAAAAATCTCGAAATATTTTAAATTAATTTTTGAAAATCACAACGCTTCACAAATTAATTTTCCGCCTGTTCGGCACCAATTTTACGCTTTAAATAATCATGGTGCCGAAAATATGACCACAACGATAAACAAAAATATTCCCTGTGCATGCATTGAACAGTTTCTCAAAGCCTTCTTGGCGATTTAAACAAAAATGGATTTTGCTTGTAATTTTAAAGCTAAAAAATTACACCCCGCCTACAGGCGGACTAGCCTGCTAGAGGGTTAAGTACCATATCTAAGAAGTGGTTTACTTGTGTTTCTTTGTATCAAATGCTGTATGCATAGGTTTAGAAAATAAGCTGAAGCATACGAACAGGACTATCAAAAAACAAGACAATATATACATACATACATTATATATATAAAGACAATATATATCATATTCGGAGTATATACAAACATACAAACTTTTAACCCATCGTTAATCCAGTTTGAGAGAAATCAAATCAAATTTTTATATCCTAAACTAATAAAATTAGAAGGACGAAATTCGAGAATGTGGTAGTGTACATATTAGTCCTTAAGATATATTTTTTCAAAAAAAACTATTGGAAATTTTCAAGGATATTTAAGGATAAAGTTTTAAAAGGACATTTTCTTCGTCCTTTTGCACAAAAACATTAAATTTTCTAAGATTCTAACGATATTTCTCTTTCATTTGATACCCATGTTATTCTACAATACGCTTAATTTTTAAAATTTTTTTGAAATAAACATGTCCTTGAAATTTCAAAGTCCTTTTAAAAAAAATTCCTGACGTCAGAGAGAAAAACTAAAAACGCAGTTTTACTACATTTGGCCTCTAGTTTCACGAGTACACCTAATTCTGTTTTTACACGGTCTTTTTTACACGGGTTTGATTTAACACGGTTTAAAAATAAAAAAAATTTTTAATACTTCGTGCTAAATGGAATAAAATCGTGTAAAAAAATTAAAAATTTTTTTATTTTTAAACCGTGTTAAATCTAGAACATATAAAAGAAGACCGTGTAAAAACCGAATTAGGTGTATACAGATTTTTTCGTGTATTTTGAAATTTTTTGATTTTTGTCGCACGGTGTTATAAATAGGACAATCACGTCCATCACCAATTATTTCTTTAAGCAGTTCCAGCAACCAACTTTCATTCGACTATCTCAACTCCGAAATTGGGGTAAACACTTGTGGTAAACCAGTATTGTTAACTATAGGAAAATTCCCTGCATGTAGTGATTTTTGTCGAAAAAAATGGGTGTCGAAAAAAGGGCAGATTTTTTAAATTCTCTAAATGTAGGGAATTTTCAAGAGAAACCGAATAAAGTAGAAAAAAACGAAAAAAAAAATAAAAAAAGCTTGAAAAAAACCTTGGAAAAGGGGCTGAATACCATTTTTGTGATCTTAGTTAAAAACCTTAATGTTATGTTTTGTGCTCAAGGTAGTTTTAAACAGAGCTGAATGTAATTAAAATGTGCAATTTCTGGTGTTTTACTAAATTTTTCTTTATGTTTTTATTACAAATATGTATATAAATATGCATTTATATAGAAATACCAAAAATAAATTTTCTATGTTTACCTACGTAAAAGGTGTCAAGAACCTTAACCAATAACTTGAACACATAATTGGATTTGTGTGTTGTAAGTACTTCATTACATTGAAAACATAAGAAAAAACAAGGTAAGGAATTTTGTAGGGAACATTTTATGTGGGCGTAAGGGAAAAGTAGGGATTTGTTGTGGGTGCTGTAGGGATTTTCCAAAAATTTGTCAAGTCCATTGAGTGCCATATCGTTTAAAAATTCAAAATTTAGGTAAAATATTAGAAGTGGAAAATGAAATTATAAGAATCATATGTAACATACATACTTACGCACTACAAAAGTGACACAACTCAAAATTTTTTATTTTTCAGGAAACGCCAAAAACTGTTTTTGAGCTAAATAAAAATTTTTTTAAAATAACGTATAGACCGTTCAGTAGAAAATCCTTACGGATTTTGCTTTAGGATAAGTTACAAGAATTGTTTTTTATTTTACACTAGAAAATCCAAAATTTTTAGTTGTAACTGTTTTGATGATATTTTAATTCAATAATTACCGAATTATTTTAAGTTACTTTATTTTTGTCACTTTTGTTGAGTTTTATAATTATAAATGACAGTTAAAAAGTCGAAAGAAAAATTTTGAAAATTCGATTTTTTTATTTGAAAATATATACTAAACTTGTCAGAACTTTGCTTAAAATTAACTTCAACAAACATTTATTTCGTCAAAAGTGTCACAATTTGAAGGAGTCTTTTGCATTGAGCTGCAGCGATCAAATAGCATCAAACTTCTGACATACTGTATTTTTGCAACAGTTTACAACAACAAAATATATTGAGCTTTTGGATATTAGTAGATTGATGCATTGTGCCAAAGAATATGAAGTGTTTATTTACTTTGATTGTGCACAGTATTTACACATAAACCCGAAAATTAAAAATTTTGGGTTGTGTCACTTTTGCAGTGCGTGTGCGATATGTAACTACATGTCATTGTGTATTTGGATGACTCCGAATACTTGCAGTTATACAATAATTACACATTCGTGTTTTGTGTGATTAAAATGTTTTGTGTCTTTTTGTTTATTGCCGCTTTTGAAGATCGGGATCAGAACTGGGTTGCCAAATGAACAAAGTACTGATAAGTTCATCAGCTTGGATATATAAAATAAGGTCTGCGATGTGAAGGGATTATGTGAAGGTATTACTAATATTAGCACATTCCTTTGACTTGAGGAAACACTCGAATACATTAAGAAGTACATATTTAAAACGACCATTTCAGGGACAACATCGAAATGGCATCCCTGTTGAATGGGGAATGGCGCAGGAGCGTTGACGAGTGCCGTAACACCAGTGCGCCGTGATTAGGCTCAAGTTAAACAAATGCGGTGCAGTTGAGATCAGTGGCCCGGCCTGTGTTGTGATCGGGTCGCGTCACGAAAGACTCACGGACACTATTGTGTACTAGCACAGCAGCATTTGCTAGTGGCGTGAAACACAATTTTGAGTATAGTCGAGCTGTGCCGGCGATCTGCATCTGCGGTGACGTATGTGCGGCACCGCACAAAACACACGCGCGCATGCATGCGACGTATGAGTATGCGTGTGTAGGTATGTGCACGGGTGTGTAAACACGCATTCTGGCATGGCAGGGCATGCGAGCGCAATTTTATCGGCGGCTGAGAGGCTGTGAAGTTGCCACGCTGGAAGCTGCGAAAGTAATGAAAATACATAAAATCACATCTCATTAAAAAGTCGTTGTGGTAAATTAAATTATAATGAGTACAAAAAAAATCCTGTTTTGTGTCGCGCGACACCAAGCGTTGCATTGGCATATTACAGGTTTCTGCGCATGTTTGCAGATCCTCTGAACCAGAGGTCTTTCAACTTTAAAACCGTGCACCCAATACGTGGATAATTCCTTTTAAAATGATTCAAGGCTTTTGAAAATTAAATTTAAAACAAGTACCAAAGAATACATAATAATATTAAATATGAATATTATTATCATTGTATGCTCTTTGCCACTACTCAGCAGAGTGGCTTCTGTCCGGCAATCGCTAGAACGAGATCAATCCAACTAAGATCGCTTAGCCTTACAGGTTTCACCAAGCTTCGGAGCACGGCATCAAACCTCTGTGGAGCTTCACTAGAAGTGTACAACTTCTAACGGATCACTACTATACCACTTAAACAAACCTCCATCTGGCATCGTGAAGGACCCAATAGGGTCTATGTGTGGCTTGCGGGCCAGCCAGTACTACCTAACCTAACCTAACTTTAAGATTTTGTAATTATTGTACATTTCAAAGCAACAAAAAGGGATTCATTAGGTACTTTTATATTATTTATTTTTTTGTCTTCTTACAATACATGTCCTACAATGCATGTCTAATCAAATTTTGAATGATATAACTATTAAAAAAAATAAAAATAAATGCCTGCCTATTTTTGCAGCTTACTGTAACTTTCACCATCCGTGAGGTAGATTTAACCTCATATAATTTTCGGTTTATATGAAAATATACAGAATGATCTTCGGAGGCGTACTTATATTAAATTTTTTGTAAAATGTTAGCCAAATCGATAACTTCTTGAATAGCCTTGTCCACCGTATCGAAAAGCACTCAGGAACACCTATACAATCGAACTTAGAAGTCTGTAACATCGTTAACAGTTTGAATTTCCAAATAAAATGTTTAGCAAACAGATAAAGTATGGAAAATATATTCGAATGAAAGTAAAAAATAAAAATAAAATCAATAAAATAAAATCAATTATTCCACCCATCTACTGAATTACTGGAACAACTTGCCGGAAAAAGTTTCCTTACCTCGATTCTACTTTTAAGCATGTGGATATGATTTCATTCTTGTGTGCAAGTATGGCAAATATAAACTTATGTACATTTTTATAGCGGTAAGGGATTAGAAATTGTACCCGAACGTCCCCAAACAACGATCCATTAGTTTTTACTCTTACATTCGCACAGAGCTGATATTTACTGAGGTTCCAGCTGCAAAAGTTAAATCACTCATTGAACCTGTGTGACTGCTTGCGTCCCATCAACTACTGTTGGTGCAGTTACATATATTTGACAGACTAATAGCTGAATTCCTTTGAGTGCCTGATGAAATCGAGCTTCTGTGTAAGCACCAGTGTTACTTGCGATCACTTTGCTGCATGCTAGTAGGTTTGTGTGTGCGCCGAAAACGCGTATGCCGACGACACATGCACATCAATCATATTACGTGCAGTTCGTTGTGCGCACTTTTCAATGTGAGCTCACGACTTGAAGTCTTATTATGAACTTTTTCGACTGCATTCAATGCTTCTTTGCCTCGAGCCACAAAAAAAAAAGTAACGCGTCGACTGTGTACAAAGGCGCAGTAGCTGGTTATTGCTTTTTGTGGACAAATATTCAATTTAAATCTTTTGTATACACGACAAGAATTTTTATGTGCCCAGTTTGAAACTTTAGGTTTGTAGAGACCATAGCAGCTAAATACATCGAACACGAACCCCAATGAGTGAGGACACCATTGTCAACGAACGATTTACCTGGTTATTATCGACGTGTTAATTCATACATAGTTACTACCTTGGACTGCTTATTGCACTTACGAGTAGTCTACGGTATTCCCGATCCACAATGCTACCGATAAGGGTACAGCTTAAGTCCTCCTGGCTTCAATAATACATTTATGTATACAAGTAAGTATATGTACATATATATATGTTCATCTATATTCATATGTATGTGCAATCTATTATTTTTCCAGTAGATGGCTTTAGTAATGTGTATTTCGCGTTGTATAAGTGCGATCGGCCTACGCTAAATGGACTTAGGAAGATACGATTACGTACTGAAAAAGATTCTTTGGTCGTTTTTTGACTCCTCGAATCAATTTTGCGTTAGCGCTACAAATAGATTTTACGATTTTACGCGCAAATTTTGGTTTCGTCAATTCTGCTCTAAAAGGCCAATTGTCAAAAAATGTTAATAAAATCAGACAAATTGTTGATTCCAACTTTCATGAAATCATGTTTCGATAGTGCTAGAGCTAAATTGTGCACACCCGTTCATGTTGGAAACTTCAAGTGTTGGAAACCTTTGTTGTGTTTGATATTCATTGCAGTATATTTTGCTGCAATTAAATGGCGTGCCGCCAACCTTTTCAACTGAGAGGTAACGAAACGCCCTGTTTGGAACCACTTGAATAAGGCTGGATACAAAGAGAGGCTCGATTAATATGGACGCTCCAAATGATTGCGGTGTCTGATTGGAGGAATTTAAGAAATCCGATGATGCAAGATCAAATGCACAATTTTTTAAAGGCTGCTATCAAAAATTCAATTATGGGAGTTGCATTACAATGGAAGCAGTTTAAAAACTATGTTTAGAAGGCAGTAAAACTTGTAAAAGACAAAGAATACTTCGAAAAGTAAATATTAGTAGTTAATAGATCGAAAAATCGGTTCGAAATAGTTTCTACATAAGATCTAATTGCACAGAACGAGGCAAATACTTGCCTGCAGACGTAGGATATTCATGTTCTACGATGGTAAGCTTGATTTCCGTATGAAAACCCCATTGAAAACTTTCTAGAAGTAATGGTATGTAGACTATTTGACGAACATAAGCAATATGACATGATCGACAGTTTATAAATAGCGGTTATTGAAGTATTTCGAAGGACGATTTGATGCGCTTCAGTCTAGTGGTGAGTATCCAGAAAAAAGTAGAACCTACTCAATACCAGTGGTGCCCACAGGGGAGAGTTTTCGGGGTTTAAACCTCCCCCCGAAATATCTGTAAGTTAGTACCGAAATTTAATTTATAACCGTCGCATATATGTATAAGTATTCAATCATCAATATTCAATCATCAATAACACTACTCGACATAAAAAAAGCACCTAAAAAGTGTTTTCTAGACTAACTTTGGGCCTCTGAACACGAAACTGAAGATAAACATATTTTTGTAAGAATCGTTTTCGAAAAATATTCCAAAAACCAATTTTTCCACTGTTGTTTCAGTTATGAGCACATATCTTGTAAACGAATCTTTCGATTAGCACAAGTTGTCCGTCGACCAGAAGATAATACCTTTTTTTATTCCTTGTTCACTCCTCACTGGAGCATACGGCCTCAACAAGACTCTTCCATCGTACAAATCAGCAGAAATTTGGAGAAATTACAGACGTTGAAAGCTGTAAAAAAGTGAAGTTTTTGGCCATTTTCAAAAATCAAAAATTTTCGAATGTTGTTTTTATAGAAAAAATAAATGATCTCCTTTGGTTTTAAAATCTGAGATGAAAGATCATTTGTGCAAATATTAAGCCCAACATCAATAGAACTGAAAGAAACTTGACAAAGTTATGATGCACTGAGTGGAAACACCAACTTTACATTTATAACACCGTGCAAAACAATTTTTTTTTGCCGAGACCCTTCCAAATGTTGACATAGACATGGAATTATAGATTTATAGTATCTTGGCATAGTCGGATTTTCATTTTCTGACCCAAAGTCCTTTTTAAAGGGCCTAAAAATGTTAAGGACAAACACATTTCAAATATTGTTTTAAATACTTGCGGTTGTGCAATGATGAAGATATGGGTATCAAATGAAAGAGAAAAATTGTCTCCTTTTAAATAAATTTTCTATTTTGAACTTTCAGGACCAAAATATGTCAGGTAGAGAAAACATACATGTTCTGGATCTCAGTCTGTAGATTCAGACATTTAAATTTTATTTTATTTCAAAGTTCTCAAAAAAGTTACACCTACCTCCCCCCGAAACAAAATCCTGCGTGCGCCACTGCTCACTACTTACAAGTTTTTAGAGTCTTTTGTTGTGCATCACCCAAAAATTGAGATTTTATTGCATTATTAAAAGAAAAAAATCAATTATGTAAGTCTGAAAAAGTTCTTTGAGTAAATATATTTTAAAACTGTTTCACCCTGCATCAAAAGATTTTTCTTAAATTTCCTCAAACGCGCTCAGAAACGTCAAAAACTTGGTGCGTCTATAGTTAGAACGTCTATGCCCTATTCCCTAGTAACATTTTTTTCCAGCGCAGAATGTGGAAATTTGTAATGTTTTAAAAATTCTATGACACGTGGTAAAAGTATAGCAATGCTTTTGGCAAAATAAAGCAGGTTCATAAAATAATGCATCGTGGCCAGGAGGGTAGCCATGGGGGGTTTGGGTGTCATGGAATCCGCAGTGATCTCGGATTGGTTTAAACTTGCTTCATCAATTCAAATGTAAAATATTCGGTTAAAGTTTAAACAGTTTTTAAACAAAAGTTAGTTTTGGCTCTTTAATCGATGTTAGATCTGTATCGATGACACAAACATATTTTCACTTCAGACGCAATATCTTCGTTTCCAATGAACCAAATGCCATGAAATTTTGACTTAAAATCGGGGAAAAGTGTAATTTTTCAATGCACTAAGCCACATATAGGTGGCCCACTTTAGAAAGCACCTAATACTCAATTGGCAAACGAAATTTTTTTTAAAACTCCCATGATCAAGTTCTGGCTACGCCCCTGATCGTGGCAACTTAAAATTAATGGAAACTACTTCGTAGTCACGCCCTATTGCCAGTTCACTTAAAAAATTGTCTCTTTTTAACTCAAAACTCGATAAGTCGCATTTCAAGAATCGTCATGAATAAATATATGCAATTTTTAACATGGTTCATGATGGGGAAAAAGAAGCCAGAGTTCTCGACCATAACCATTCAGATTATATTCGTTCTCACATCTTACATTTTTTGAAGGCTGTAGATTCATTTTCTTTATAATCCGAATTATACTATAGGCTTTGGTCCATCATATAGTCTTACTAGATTCTTTATTAGTCTTGACTAGATTCTTTATTTAGCAGCTGACAGCTGCAAGTCTGCTCTCTGTTATTCAATCTGTTATTCGCTCACCATGAAATCGTTTTTGAACGGGCCGGTTATGATTCTTGCAAAAATCAATAACACATGAACTGCTGGCCTGCGCAGAATTTAAGAGTTGAAATCGGAAATAAAATGTTTCCCAATTCGTACCAACATACTCTTCGTAGTCCACCTATTTGTTTTCTCACTCAGTAAGACTGAACCGTTATGACAAAACTTTCGAACCTTTACAGTCTTCCTGTGCTAAACAAAAGTACTATTTTTAGTATGAGGTAAACATCATTAGACAAAAAGGTATGCACATCCGCTTTCCCTCGCTGTTTCTATAAAATGGCCGAATGCACGTCCGAAAAGTGTTTGAATATACGCATTATTAATGTATAATTTGCCTCAAATCCCTGGGGAACTGCGCCCTTGTAGACATAAAGCCTCTCATAGATATACATATGTATAAATAATATGTACATGCTAGCATGTAGCTGAAGTTAGATCTTGTAGCGACCGTCAAACACCGCCTGAAGTTCGGAATTTAAGTCGCAGGAACATTTGAGTGTACACCACATGCAGGTATGTATGTATGTATGTATGTACATATGTAGGCAGGTCCTTATGCATAGTTGAAGAATCAAAGTTGGTGGAAATTGGTTAGTAAGATTCAGCGATACAGCAAAACAAATATTTACAGAAGTCGAACCGCGATTTCCATATTGAATGAGCGCGTTACACTTTGTGCGCGCACAATTTCCCTAGTTTCAAGGGGACACCATGAGAAGCGAACACGTGTGGCTGTAGGTGTGCAAGCGGAGGTGGACACACGACGGTACGTCGACTGCAGTGGTGCAGGCACTGCTCATGCAGCAAGCGCACGTATATTCAGTGGCTGGAAAGCAGTGTGGTCGTGCGAGCGAGAGCGCACATGTGGCGTCGTCATTGTTGGTATTTGAAAACGCGAGCATGTGCGCTTGGCACTGCCCACTTCATCCGCTCGCTGGGCGATTAATAAGCGGAATGTGATTTGGGTGAGCAAGCACGGCCAAGCAGTCAAACAGGCAGCGCACTCAGTAGTTGTTGTGGCGCACAGTGCTGTCGTCAATAGGGCCATCTCAGTCGCACGTATGCGTTCCGGTATTTGTTGGCCATCTCGTCGCTTCCTTTGCATTAGCCGCCATTATTCTTATGCAGTGAGATCGAAGAACCGGTGTTGCTGCCGGTGCTGGAACTGGAGCTGGTGTCGATGCGGGCGGTAGTGGTAGAGGCCGGTCGGTGGTGGTGGTGACGCTGCTGTTGCAAATTGAGCGAGTGACTATTGGAAAGTGCTCAACAGCAACGACGTTTGGAGGCATTTGAGTGGAGTGCTTAGTGGCGGAATACCACAGCATCGATAAGTGACCGAAGTGACTGCAGTTAAATTAGAGCTGAGCACGCCATTTCAGTGTGGCGAGTACAGCTTTCGTGTGTGGATCGTGTTTTGGGGCTGTGAACTTGTGCAAGTCTCAGGGCGAATAAAAAGAATAACAAGAAAAAGGGAAAAAGCAAATCAAGAAAAGTGAATAGAATAGAGAAAAGTGAACGAGCAAAAAGAAATTACGACGCTTTTATACCGCAATGAACCGCACGGGCACGTCGCAAAGATAATGTGTAGAGAAGTGAGCAATTAGCTCTGAATGTGTTCGAGTTGTTTGACGGCATAAAAGTCTGCATGTGCAGTGAAATTTTAAACGGCAAACGGCCAAACGTTAGCGTGCAAAAAATCAGTTTTCGGTCATGTTGATTGAACCGGGAATCAACCACAAGTTTGGATCATTGGCAGCTGCAAACTCTAACGTCCCAGTCCATTGGAAAATGGAACCGCCAAGAATACCAGCACTGAACGGCGCCGGTGGAGCCCCTTCGATACCACCACCCCCATGCAATAGTAAGTTTTATCGTGCTTCTTTCTACTGGCAACACCGACGGCATTGTCCTACCACCATACCCCGCGATCAGTGTAATTGATAACCGGATAACCGTTGGAAAATGCGTTTATAAGAAAACTTCATACAGTATTTATTATGTATGTATGTGTGTAGGAACGGTGAACAGTGAGATTACTAGAATTGAAGAAATGTCGAGCCGTAACCGCACAAAAGATATAACCAACAAAACCAAAAGTTTAAAGGGAAGGTTTTTTGTTAAAATTGCCTTTTGTCTCAAGATTTTCTTTGACGAGAATATTTTTACACAATCTTAATATAGTGCTATATATCCAATATATACTTTTGTATGACCTAACTGTTGTTTATGCTACTTACATCAATTTCGCTGTCATGATAGGAAGCTTCAATGCAACTTAAGTATGTCGGTTACACCAAAACATGTACACGTAGAGGAAAGCGGAAAAAGACACACCTTTTATGGGCGCCCGGGAATCAATCTTGTGATCTAGAACATAGGATGGTTTTTTACATCGTTGAAGTTAAGGTTGAGTTAACCCGGTGAGCGTTTTGTTTGTTTTGTTTTGTTTATTAAAATGCGCAAATGCCAAATTTTTACAACCGAATGGCTCGAGTAAAAGTTCCGCGGCCCGTTCGCCCTTAGCTGAACGCCCATGAAATGAAGTAAAACGCCCTAACGGTAGCTCTATGTCGAATTTCAATGTTATGCAACTTCTAATTCCGCGCCTTATTAAAAATATAAGTTGTACGGGCGGTGCCACGCATTCTTATCCAATGCCCATTTTTCCAGTCGAATTGTGAAGCTAAATCATAAGTTCGAGCCAAGTTTCATTGATGTGTGTAAATGTGGGTCTTAACGTTTTTAAATACAAAAATTGCTGGTACCAAATATGGTTTCAAGTGGTATTGGCCTTAAAAGTTGTACATAGAGGCCCCCTCCTCCCCAAAATGAAATCCTATGTAAGCCACTGCAAATAATAATAGATGCCTCTTCTTCCATAAACACCATTACACCATAAACCACTGCAATTTTGATGTTACCAACACTCTGCTGGTAAAAAAATTGTAAACAAGGCACTGCGTACAGTTACATTAAATTTTTTTTCTATTTCATTCTGTAACGGTACTTCCCACAGCTTCAACATTTGGAGTAAAGATGCGTAGGGTATTAAAAGGAAACCAAATTTGATAACAATGCTGCTTACATCTTTTTCACTAATAATCGTTTCAAAATTGTTGTTTCAAATGGTTGCAAGCACTAAGGTCGAAAAACAATACCCAACCCCTATTTTGTCATATATGGTTCATTCATAGTTTATTTATTTATTTATTTAGAAAAAAGTTACACATCTGTACAATATAAGAACTAAGTCTTTTAAATGCACATCAATCATTAATAAATTTTACTGGAATGAAAGCAAAACTTAAATCTAATAACAATAATAATATATTTAATCTTACATCTAGAAGTAGAAGACAAAAATAGTAGGAAAATTAGAAATGAAAGAGGAGAATACATAAAGAAGAAGGAGAAGAAGAAGAGGTGACCTGCATCCAACACAAAAGTATCTTGGTACCCTGCGATTAGTTATAGTTGTGTAATTGTTGTATTCATAAAAAAGAAGTCAAGTGCAATTGTCTAGGGGTAGGTAGGTAGGTGGTGGTGGCAGCTCTCATATGAGAGCTCACTTAGGCCAAGCTAGGCCCATTGTGGTAGGATCTCTAACCCCCTTTTTTGTTGTTACAATGTCTCAAACCAGCCCGAACAGATGATGAAGCGTATTAGGCCCTTGGCGTCAACCTCTGATAAGTCCGCGAGGTTGGCTGTGTGGTAAAACCCTAGATGTTTTTTCCGTTTCCTGCAAAGAGCGGAAAAAGTTGCAAGTACAAAGTAGGTGAAGAATTATTTCTTCCTCCTGCAATTGTGTAGAAGGTCAAGTTTTTCTTTAAAATAGGTAAACGAAAATAGCAAACTTAAGATTTTTTACAAATATATGTAAGTTTCTTAGTTTTTGTCTGCAATCTATACAGTTACTCCATTAAACAGTTATCCTTAGCGCACATTAATACTACAAGGACATTGAAATGAATAAATCAACTTTAAAATTTATACACAGAAAAAAAACGTCACGTTAAAAGAATTAAGGAGCTCGTAATTTGACTCAATGTCATTTTCATGTAGAGGAAGATAAAGGTACATCATAAGTATACAAGGAAGAGTGCTTCCGTCGGTTTCATAACCCGCACCTACACACACGTATGCGGTGGCGGGAAATCGCCCCTTAATTTTTGTACTAACCCGGTAGGTCACACTCTGTGGCGCACGTAGGATTTTGTTTCAGAGGGGGGTTTCGAGTAACTTTTTTGAGAACTTTGAAATAGAATACAATTTAGATGTATGAATCTACAGACTGACATCCAAAACATGTATGTTTCCCCTACCTGACATATTTTGGTCCTGAAAGTTCAAATTAGAAAATTTAGTTAAAAAGAGAAAATTTTTCTCTTTTATTTGATACCCATATCTTCATTATTGCGCAACCAAAAATATAAAAAAAAATATTTGAAAGTGTATGTCCTTAAAATTTTAAAGTCCTTTAAAAATCACTTTGGGTCAGAAAATGAAAACATACTATGCCAGGTAAATGACCTCTAGTTTTACGCCTATATCAACATTTGGATGGGTCACGGTGTAATAAATGTAAAGTTGGTGTTTCACTCAGTGCACTCACTCAGTAATTTTTTTTTCGATTCCATTGATGGTAGGCTTAATATTTGCACAAATAATATATTTTTCATCTTAGGTTTTGAAACCAAAGGAAATAATTTATTTTGTCTATGAAAAAACATTCAGAAATTTATGATTTTTGAAAATGGTGGAAAAATTTACTTGTTTACAAATTTCACCGTAAGTAATTTCTCCAAATCTCATCTGATTTGCACAATCTGTATATCTCTGGAAAAGCTAGGGTATTATCTTCTGACCGACGGACATCTCGGTTAGTCGGATGGTTCGTTTACGAGATATGTGCTCATAACTGAAATAACAGAGTAAAAACTGGTTTTCGAAGATTTGAAAACGCTTCTTACACAATTTTTTTTGATCTTCAGTTTCGTGTTCAGCGGCATTTAGGTGCATTTTTTGTGTCGAGTAGTGTTATTGATGATTGAACATATATGCGACGGTATGAAATTCAATTTCTGTACTAACTTAAAGATATTTCGGGGGGTTAAACCCCAAATCTCCTTCCCCTCCCCTGTGTGCGCCACTGGTCACACTAAACATTCACTCATAAAATGTAATTTTTCAATTATTTCAATTTTTATATTAAATCGCTCAAAAAATGTTTTCACAAAAATCGAAGGAAAACGAAATCCAGCACACTCAGGTTAAAATATTTAAGAAAAGCACACGTGATCTGTTTAGATTCAATTTTGTTCATACAAATCGATCAATATTAAAAATTATAATGAACATGTGGTAATATTTATGTAAATAAAAGACAATAAAGACAATATTTTCCTGAAATTCGGCGCCCATTTTAAATATACAGTCGTGTCTGGGTATAGTGAACCCCCTATATAGTGAACACCTCGATATAGTGAACACCCAAGTTTTGACATCGAGCCTCTAAATATAGAAAAAAAATTTCATGAAAAAAACAAAAAGTGTATTTTGAGCAAATAAAACGAGTTTTTGAACAAAAATGTTAACCTTGATTTAGTGAACAACCGCAATACAGTGAACAGGCCTTGCAATAATTAGTTCACTATATCCAGACTCCACTGTATATTTTTTTTCAAGTAAAAAAATTGGTCGCTTCAGGCCCAGAACGAGACAAATGCCTTTTTAGCTTGCCGCAACCATCCATGTTATGCGTGTAAATTTTTACTCGGACAGAAAGGACCTACAGGAACGTCACTTAAAACAACAAAATTTTACTCAAGTTAACAATGACAGCGGCACTTAAAGTGATTCTGATAGTTACAAATGCATTGTAAATGTATGAACATTATAAATTCATTTCATTTTACAAAATTAAATATTAACTATCAGTAGAAAGCAAAAGAAATAATATTTGAAAAAATTATTCATTCATAGTTGTCATTGACAGCCCAGTCAATCTTAGGGCGAACTTCCCCAACCACTCATGAGACTTATAAATGAATGGGAACAAATAAAATAAAATCAATAATGGACTTAATTGCTCACAATGGGTAAAGGAGCATGCCAAACTCTTTTTCAGTCCCAAACATCAATAAATGGACGGATTATCCTAAGCCTCCTTGTAGACGTTACCAACTCCTGGTCAAAGTGTATAATAAGCGAAAAGTAATAATAATAATTTTGTAGTGTTGACTGCACGTTGCGTTGTTTATTGCTAAACATGGATTGATTTTTCGGAAGCTAGAAATTAAAGAACAGAAATAAACTTTTCAATCGAAATTACACTTTGAACTGCATCGTTCTGTTTTCTGTTTGTTGAATTCATGAAAAGCGGTTGGATCGCATGTATTTGGTGGGGCGGAAGGCGGTGCTCAACATTTACACATCTATTGCTACCAAAGGCCGTAACATGAATAAGTTTACATACACATAAGTTTACATTGAACCAATTTTGTACCTAATTGTAAGTTGAGTACACAATTTTCCGTCCTTATTAATAATGGAGTAACGCATATAAGTAGGATGCTTATGTCGAAATAAATTGTGTACATTTTAAAGGAGAAAAGGAAAATGCACGTCCTTGGGTTTAGGCAAGTCTGTACTTATTTAAATAGGCATTTCCCCACATACTGATATTTTACAAGTCACTGTGACTACTTGCTTCTAATAAACACACAAACCCGACTTAGAACCGCAGGTCTGACAAGTTGCATAATCAGAGTTTCGAGTCAGGCAATCTTCGGTCCTCAGCAGCGATTTTTAAAACTGAAATCCAAATTGTATTTGTCTCAAATGTATGGACATGCATGTATGGACATTATCTAAAGACAAATATTTGAAAAATTAAACGAGACCAGCAGGCGAAAAGCTAAATTTATTTATTTATTAAAATTAGGCAATCAAAACCATTAACTTACTAACCATAGCACAACATTAACTGTTATCAAATTCAGTCTTATAATCAGTGTTGCCACTAAGAATTGTTTTTCCTACCAAAATTGGTCCAAAATCAATCTCAGCCTACCAAAATAAATTTGTTAAACAAAAATTTAGTATCACTGCGTTATAATTTTAACTGGATCGCAGTCCACTAAATTTGAAATTTTGAAATCAAAGGAAGAAGAGTCAAATTTTCTTCAGAAAGCAATTTATGTGGCGTTATAATCTCCAATAGCTTTAGATCTTCCCTGCAGAGATGTTTGAACTTTTGCATGTAAAATTGTTTTCACAGCTACAGAGAAATTTTATTAACATTTATTAATGCAGTGTGTTGCCTAAACTACGACTGCCGCCGTAGCTCAGCTGGCTAGTGCGTTGGGTCGCGAGTCAAGACTCCGCGAGTTCAATACTCCGTTGCGTTAACACCGACAAAAAAAGAAAACAACACTTTTACTTTCGCCGGCTGTCCTCTCAACAGGAAATGGCAAACCTCTGAGAGTAAAATTGCCTATGAAATAGCTCCCAACTCGCCGTTCGGAATCGGCATTAAACTGTAAGACCCTTCCAACCTTGTAAAAAAAAATCACACGCACAACATGGATCGTTGCGGGTAACTAGGCCTTAGTCTCGTAATCGGGCTGTCGTGCCAGTCAAAAAGAAGTGTGTAAGTAAGTTCCTTGAAAATCACAAAAAACCAACCAACCTACCAAAGCCTTGATTTATGAAACGAAGCTACTAATTTTGGTCCAATTGGACGAAAACGGCAACAGTGCTTATAATACATTTTATTTGGAGTTATTCCGAATTATGCATTTATGCATTTTTCAGCATCAGCCTAAAGTTAAATTCTTCAGAGCAAAAACTTACTTTAGGGTTTTTTTTTTGTTTGTTAAAATGCATTGGTCAATTACATTTGCAAATCGGAAACCTGCATTCAAAGAAATTTCAAAGTGCATTTATTTGTTTTAAACTAATTATCATCTCCTTGTGGAACTGTGGAATATTTAATGAATGTAATTCCAGAATCGCTTGCGTCTAAAATGTCGATTAAGTAAAAAGCACTCTATAAATTAGACTTTTTAAGCACTCCGCATTAGTTCTTTTCCCCTAAATTCGGTTATCAAAGTTGTGTTCAGTGCGATCAGATGAATATTTGGAAACCAAGTGCAGTATATTTTTGCGCATTAGCAATTTATTTTTTCGGTTAAATATTTATCTGGTGAAACGTGTGCCAACTTTTCTTTTGTTTCAATTGTTCGTGTCGCGCATAAATGTCAATTATTAAAATTAAAAACGCTTAAACACATTAGTTTCACAACTAAGGGAAGTGTTTGTGCGGCAATAACTGAAATGATCTGCTTGCGAAATACACCTGTGTAAATTCTTCAAATTCATTGTGTATTATTTTTGTGCGCAGTGAAATTCATCGAAAACAGAAAACCTACACAATTATGCTATTATCACTAGATTGAATATGTATATTAGTCATCTACGTTAGTTTCGTCGGGCTGTGCAGACAAGCTCACAACCTCTTCAGAAGCACAAAAATTACCAATTTGGCCACG
Organism: Melieria omissa; assembly: GCA_963971225.1. Lineage (NCBI taxonomy): Eukaryota > Metazoa > Arthropoda > Insecta > Diptera > Ulidiidae > Melieria > Melieria omissa. The sequence continues at coordinate 87,469,975 of OZ020268.1, forward strand.
TATATTTACTGTTGACAGTAACTTTGCATGTTATCACAGCTGCTAAATCGAATGTATTCATAATTACAGTCGGATTACCACCCTCTGTGCAAATACCGGGTTCCGCTATTTTCGGCGCTGGCGGCTCTCCATCTCCAACAACGCTAAACGCTTTGATGTCGCAGCAGCGGCTGTTGGAACTATCGCGATTCGGTGGTCTACGCGGATACGACATTGCACAGCACATGCTGACACAACAAGGAGCTGTCTCCAAATTATTAGGTAAGTTCACGATTATCTAGTTTATTAAGGGGTAACACCACTGTCGCAGCTAAAAAAAGGCCTGACTGACGATTAATTTTGAGGTATAAAAAAATATATTCAATATTGTGTTTATTCGAGAAGACGAATTTCTCGTGAAGTATATCCTGAAGCAAAAACTACAAAATTTTGTTATTTTATGTTCAATTACCCATGATAGAACGTGGAAGTTTTTATCTAAATCAAAAATAGTGCACTTTTGAAAAAAAGTATGGTTTTAGACCATCAAGTTTTCAGTAAATTGTAAATATTTTAAATGAAATAAAATATCAAAAAATAAAAAAAAATTCAAATTAATTTAATATATAAATAAAAAATGGCTTTGGACGTGCTATCTTAAAGAATATAATTGGGAAGCTGCTGTCACAGTTTCTAATCGATCCATTCAACGGTGTTCAAGAATAATCTTTACAACCTGTTTGTGAAATCATGGTCTCATGTTACGATCTTAAGCGAACATTTTTTGGAACCTTATTAGTTTTCTACCAGCCAATCGTGTATGTCCGCCCATCTATCAACCAGCCCGTACACACAATAATGTCGAAGGAGTTGAATTATGTAAATATATGTAGCTATCAACTAATGATGATAACCGTAAACCTTAACTTACTTTGGCCATGGCCAACCAACAGTTTGAAATCAGAGTGTTTCTACTTAATTTCTCGGGACTACATGTACATTTAGAAATAAACAATTCTTCATTCTTTTGCAAATAGTATATGTATACATACTAAGTAGTGCTCTTCTACTCTGCATTGCATCCAGATGTGATGACGTCTGTACAAGCTCCAAAGTTGAGAGTGTGAGGATCCATCGACGCTTGAATATTTTTAAAAACAACACTCGTTCCGAAAATACACATTACCTAAAACAATAAGTGTCGCAAAGCAATTGGAAATGTAAACATTTGTATATCTCTTTAAGCTATTTTTGGGCAACTTTGAACACATGTTCACATGTGTTTCGCAATTATTAACAAATATTGATTAATATTCGTAAATTCAAAGGTGAATATTTGCGTACATATTTACTCGTTACCAGGAGCGTAGCCAAATGGCAATTCGCCATTTTTGTTTTTCATTTAAAAAGCTTAATTGACTTAATTGACTTCAGGTTATTTGAGAACAAAAAATTTCCTTCAGCTTCTTTTTAAAAAGTTCAAGACCTTTACTTACACACATGTATGTCGATATATTTGTAGCATTTTTTAAATAACATGCCTAGCTTCAGTTAGCTAACTACAGTTTTACGAAAATGAATTAGATATCATTTGTTAACTCCTATTTAAGGGTTTTGAATGCAAGGCTAATATGAATAAAGATCTTGCTGAATTTTGCCAGTATTCTTACTATGAGGCCATTAAAGATAATACTATAAGGTTTGTGATGATATAAAACGAGCAAAACAGTAGTTGGGTACTGCCCGAAAGGAAAAATTAAAATCAATTAGAAACAAAAGAAAATAGCAGTCAACAACTAGTAATCCCCCGGCCTCAATATACTTGTGTCAACGTTTTTCCCAATCCTCGAAACAGTTGTTAAAGTCAATTTCCGGAATAGCCTTCAATGCGCGTAGCGATTCACGATTGACTCAAAACGGTTTTCGCGGAGCGGTTGTTCGAGTTTGCTGAACAGCCAGAAGCAGTGTTGCCGCTGAAACATTTTACAAAGTCGCAAAAAAAGTGTCACAGCCGGAAAAAAAGTGTCATCAAGTGATCCAATTTGCTATGCCATGTATATAAATATCATACATACTTTCATTATTTTACCTTTCGAAGCTCATTTTGTTAAAAAATTTCTTAAGGAGATGATTTTCTGTGAAAAAAACTGTTTTCCCCTTAAATTAATTGATGAGGGATATATTAAAAGGTTCAAATATGCATGTTTTGTATTTATTATGAATACATTTGCATTTCAAGGCATATCCGTGATATAGAGGGTAGGCCATTTAAAGTGGAAGGCCATTCTTGTTTTTGAAAAAAAGAGGAAAAAAAATGTTTTTTTTTGTTTTCATCTCGATATTCATTTATTTTGGTCCAAGGAGAAATTTTTTAGTTAGTTTTTGAAAATGATATCGCGTAAATGGCCACCATTAGCTTTGGCCGCAAAATGTGCCCTTTTTTCGGCATTTTCCATCACTTTTGCCAGTGTATCGGCCGATATGGCTCTTATTTCGCGGCGTATGTTGGCTCTGAGTTGAGCTAGTGTCCTTGGCTTGTTGGTGTATACCTTGGACTTCAAGTAGCCCCATAAAAAAAGTCTGGCGGCGTCAAATCGGGTGATCTCGGTGGCCACTCATAATCGCCGTTTGGTTTTCACAATCGAGAAGTTATTTTGAATGTAAAGCTGAACAATTTCAGCACGTTCTTTTGGAGTGTACTGTTCCATGGTATAAATTGTCTTGGAATGACGCCTCCAACGCGCTATGACATTAGTCGATCTGACAGCTCTGTCAAAAGTTATAGGGTTACCAGATGCTTCCACTTAAATGGCCCACCCTGTACTTACTTATCCATTGGGAGCCATCAAAATTATTTTAGCAAATAGCTTAGGCAATGCCACAAAAAAGCGCGTGAATTCAGATTAATTTTGTAAATTTTTGAGGGAAAACTTTGACATAATTACATAAATAGTTGCAAGTAGTTTAACCTTCTACCTATCCATTCGGGTCTAATTCACCCCAGGCAGAATTAAAAAAACGGTTGAGCGGTTTTGTGCGCTCGTCTACTTGTGTTTTAATCGTTCTTACAACCCAATAACAAATCGAGAAAAACACTTTTCGGGGCTTTCTCCTTTTCTTTTGTTATTTATGTGTTACATTCCTTCATGTTTTGTCAGTAAATTATATAACCGTTTGGTTGGGGTCATCCTGACCCCAAAGGACAGCGAAAGCAATTTTGAGCAAGGGACAGGCAGAAAGTTACATGTTGCCAGAGGTGTAATTTTTAAGTACTTAAGTGTTACCTTTAAAAAGTGAATACTAAAAGGAAGGCATATTATAAACATAACGTACGCAAAAATAAAAAAATTAACTTGACGAAACAATTTTGAAAATGAATATATAAACTTTTTGATAAAAGAAAGGGGCAAAAGTCGCATGATTTTGAAGAAAAGTCTCAAAATAAGAATATTTTTAAAAAGTCGGTGTCAGGTATCATCGGTCTCCAAAAAGGGTCAATTTGACACTTTAGTCGCACAACGGCAACACTGGCCCAGAAGTCACAAAGAGCTAAATCAGGCGAATACGGTGGTTGTGGAATGATATTGGTTGAATTTTTGGCGAAAAACTCACGAAGAATCAATTTTTTTTAACCAATCGTGCTTTCAGTTTTCTTAGGCCCAAATCATCTTTTAAAATGGTTTTCACTGATACTTCCGATATTCTAACGATGCCAGTAAGGTCTCTGACTGTTAATCGTCGATTTTCGAGCACCAATTCCTTGATTTTATTGATGTGCTGATCATCAGTTGATGTTGATCGCCGTCCTGGACGTGGTTCGTCATCAACACGTTCTCGACCCTCTTTGAACAATTTGTACCAATCAAAAACACTTGCTCGCGACATACAACTATCACCGAAGGCCATTTCTTAACGTTTCGGCACCAGAAATTTGATTCCGCACACAAAATTTAATGGAACTTCTTTGTTGACTAATTTCACTCATTGTAAAAATCGCCGAATGCACTTTTTGTACTTCAGAAAGACAAGCGCATACTAAACACTAATGATTATTTTGATGTGACATTTGGCACAGATGTCACCGACAGTCATACCAATCTAAAAAAAAATATTTCGAATGGGTTTCCGCGCGAAATTTAAATTAAAAAGTCTTAAAATTGTTTGCCCACAGTAGCAGAAGTACTGCCAATATAGAAATTCTACATATGTATATGAAATATACGAAGGAATAGAATCGGAATACTTATGGAAACGAAGACCAAAACTCAAAAAGTAACTATTTAAGTACTGAATTCTAGTATTGTACTTTCGATTACCCAACAAAAGAAATTATTCAAATTTGTCTCGTTTTTCAACATCTCCTAACACAACAAATCTGTTATTGAATAAAGAAGAATTATAAAAATTATTTTGAATGGAAGAATATGGCAAGATACAGTTTTTACAAGCAAGTTAAATGAACATAATAATGCAAGAAAATACAAGCTAATTTGTATCTGAAGTAAGTCTCGGCAAAACACTATAAACACATACATGTACACAAAATGAACACAAACCATCGCAGATATGGTAATCCATCCCACATTAAATACTTCTGAAAGCTGTTCATTCGAAAATTTGAAAATATAAATATCAAGCGGTTATTGTTACCCAGCCTGTAAAGTCTTTGAGTTATGGCGTCGAATCCTAAATCAATCAGTTGTCAGGTCAGGAATCTAGTTGATCTGGTTTTCTTGACAAATGCACAAAGATTCCCACCGCAAAAAAGATTTCAATCTATGACTACTTAGTTCCTAAGGGATAGGTCCATACACTACCAATGAATGGATGCATGGATACTACTACACCGATAAAAAGGGATAGAAGAACAGATTTTGTCTATCGTGTGATTATTTTTATGGCAGCAAAACATATTATCCAACAAAAATCGATGTAAAAGACGAATTAGAAATGCATGATATAATGATGATACATATATAATACATTTAATTTTGAATTATAGTTGTTGTATACTTACAATGCTAACTGACACGTCAGCCCGATTACAAATTTCAGACGTCCCGCACACATCCATATTGTGCGCAATTGTGAAACAATTACTTTTGAAGTATTCTTCAAAATTAAACTTTGCAAGTATTCTTCAAAATGTGTATTTTCCGTTTTTACTTGAGTATCTATTATTCTTTGCCAGCAAAATAAAAATTTTATCTTCCGGTTTATTTTCCCCTACGAAGTAGAAGTTATGTAAACAGTTGTATATTCTGCCAGCAGTTATATTTGTGTTCGGAAAATAAAGGTGAACTTTGTGAATTTAATTTTTTGTCCGAATTTTTTTTTTGCTTAGGAATTGCTCACATTTAAATTTTAACTGGCAAACAATAAGAAAGGGTTGTTGCCCTAAATAAAAAAACGGTTGGTGCGCCGAATGTGAATGATTTCGGTACAACACTGCACCCTGCACCAAATACGAATTCTTATTGGTGCAACAACCCCACTCATTCTGCTCAATTCACCAGTCAACAATGTTTTTACACTTTCTCTGTGACATCAAACAAAAAATTCGACACTTCAATCTTGTCTTTGAAAAAAAAGGGTTTAAAACTATATCAGTATCAGCAGTTTACAGTTTTGTTTTGATTTCGAATGGTGGGTTGGCGACTTGTTCATAGGTTTGCAGTTGCTTACTAAAGAATAGTCAGTCCGTCAACGTACAAGCACGAGCGCCGCTCACCGGAACGCTTCGCATTATGTTTAATACGATTGTTTTCGTTTGGGTTCCATCCTCACTCACACAGAAAGTTTGCACAGCGCTTCGAAAATCCGAAAACTATTAATTTTACAAATATGTAGTTATGTTGAAAGGAAGGAAACCAGAAAGACGTAGATTGCATGTTGTGCTACTGTGCGATAAAATTGCAAACTATTGCAATTTGGCATATTTAGTTGAATCCAGGACGATGGGTGATCTCGTCAGTTCAGTCGCACTGCGGGCTTTAGCGACGTAGAGGCGCAAGAAGTACGCAACACGCTAGGGTCATTAATCAAACCGCTCATTTTTAACATAGTCGCAGCTAATAATTGCGGCTATTTCAACAATACAGTAACAACAACAACGAAGCAACAACGTCAGCCAGCGGCGTCACAAGAGCACAGTTGGTAGCAGCACTCTTGCATCATGCAACCACGGCTACTTGTGGCTGCCGCTGCCTTGAGCGCTTTGCAGATCTGTTTTTCGCTCGATTACAAATTGCTGATAAAGCTATTTTGTGTGCGTGATAACAATCGACAGGTTGGTGGAGTTGCTCGCGGAACATTACAGTTTGCGACGCAGCGCACGAGCAACAGCGGGCGGAGGTGATTGATAAGGTTGGGTTGCCGCATTGAACTGGTTGAACGGTGCAAGGCAGTAGGAACACGATTAATTAGGAAATTGTCCATGTGCATTAAGCGACAATAGGCCGTTAGGCGGGTTAATGTTTTGCAGAATTGTAATTCGAACTGTACAACAACAGTGTGTGTCGTAGCATTCAAACATTTTCTCAACTTCAATTTTGTAGGATCCTTGCGTCCGCCAGGGCTAATTGGAGGCTCGAAGCCAAAGGTCGCCACACCGACTGTCGTCTCAAAAATCGAGCAGTACAAAAGGGAGAACCCAACAATATTCGCATGGGAAATACGCGAACGATTGATATCGGAAGGTAAGCGCAAAAACCAGTACATATGTATACTCGAACACCGCTACGTAGCAGTTGGCGCGCCTCACTGATCGCGTCTGCCTTCGGGACAGCGGTTTTAAGTGTTTGTTTGATCGCTATGTGATTGATCGACTTTCTGGGTTAATGACGGCTTAGGTCGGCGGCAGCCACAGCCGCCAAAGAGACTATTAACAGCAATAAGATAATACGCTGTGAGCATTTAAGCCATTTGGGGCGATCTTCACTGATCTGATTCAGCTCTGTCATATTTATCGAGCGGCCGTATCAGCAATTGATTATGTTTAAACTGTTGCGTTTTGTTGTGCTGTCCTCTGCTTTGCAGGCGTCTGCACCAACACCACTGCACCTTCGGTCTCTTCCATCAACCGCATTCTTCGCAATCGTGCAGCCGAGCGTGTAGCCAACGAGTTTGCACGCACCGCTGCGTACAGCTTGTATCCGCCCCATCCGTATGGAGGATTCTCGTGGCATCCGTCTGCAGCGGCCGCCGCAGCCGCCACCACGCCGTCGCACTTCTGGCCGCAAACGGCGGGGCCCACATTGACAACGCTGCCGCCGACCAGCAGCGCGTCGACCACGGGCATGTTCCCCACTTCCAATCGTGCAATATCACCGGGCTCTGGTAGCCACGACACCCTCGAGTCGCCCGACGAAAACCGTCACGCCGACTCGGATTACTTGGACGACGACGACGAGCCAAAGTTTCGACGCAATCGCACAACGTTCAGTCCCGAGCAACTGGAAGAGTTGGAGAAGGAGTTCGACAAGAGCCACTATCCCTGCGTCAGCACACGTGAACGCCTGTCCAGCCGAACGTCCCTGAGCGAAGCACGAGTGCAGGTAAGTGCCGCACTACTACTCATAGTTTCACTGACGCCCTCGGCCGCTTTTGCCTCCACAATTAATTCACTGCCTTCAGCTCTCAGCGTGCTGAAACGCCCACTATTTAATAATAAGCGTAATTTAATCAGCGCCACTCTGACATATCCCCCCCTAATAAAGAGCCCATTTTAGAGAACTTCGCAAAGTCGCGTTTGTTTTAACTAACCACACCATCCTTTCACATTGATCAATTAGGTTTGGTTTTCCAACAGAAGGGCGAAGTGGCGCCGGCATCAGCGCATGAATCTACTAAAGAGGCGTTCCAGTCCCACAAGCAATCCCCACAGCATTCAGCATTCACAGCAGTCTGTCGACATCGCCAGCAACCATGCGGCGACCTCCCCTGCGTCCAGTTGCCACAGCAACAGCAATGCGTCCAACTGTCCGCCCGACCAGCCGTTGCCGACGCAGCTGCACCACTATACGCTTGGCGCAGGGCTACGGCCATCCCCGTCGCCGGCCACTGTGACGGAGCTGGAGCTGCAACCAATCAGCCACCAAGCAGCCGCCCTGCATACGCACCACCATCACTCCATGCACATACACTCGCAGACTGCTACTGCGGCGCTCCTTCTCAATCACTACAACCAGCAGCAACAGGAGCAAACACAACAGCAGCAACAACATCATCATCACCACCAACAACCACAACAACAGCAACAGCAACCGCACCAGATCGCAATCCGCCCAAAGAATCACTTCTCACCAGCGCAAGCGCTGAGTGCAGCAGGGACAGGCGGCACTGCCGCGATCACAACTACTCCGAGCGCCAATGTCGAGCCGCAGAAACAGCAACACCAACACCAACATCAACAACAACAACTGGCGGCAACAATTGCCGCAGGCATCCAAAGCACATCGGCCACAGCATCAGCTCCATTATCAATGGGTGGTGAGCACAGCGCATTCCGTTCATTAGTAACTTCACCTTCAGCTGCGGCATTCGCTCACCTGGTGCGTCAGTATGCCGTCGCAGCGACGTTATCAGCTAGCGCCAGCGCCGGTGTCAGTGCCGAAGAGCAGCGCGCACGCATGCAGCAGCAGCTCGGGGACGCTGAGGCGCACACGGTCACCGTTGACGCCTCGGACTCGGAGGAGGAAATCAATGTGCACGACGATTCCGATGACGAGCCGGTTATAGCACACACAACACATCGAAATACTACTTCTACTGCCGCACCGGGCGACGCCGATATTAGCACCAACAACACTAACAACAACAACAACAACACCGACAACGGTCAGCAAAGTGAAATGCCGTCGCAAATTGTGAAAACACCGCTGCAGCTTACAAAGCATGACCGCTGAGCTTGAACGCGACGAATTCGCATTGTTGCGCGCACATGGACTCGAATTTCATTTCACACATTTGAGCGAACCCGGCTTGGAGGCGCACTTTTGATTGACATCAATTCAAGTTAAATTAAGTCAACGCGAGCGCGCCGGCAAGACACTGGCCGAGATGAATAGCGCAGCTCATGAACTCGAGTAGGTAGCAGCAGACGCCATCCGATGCAGTTGTGTCAGTAGTTGCCGCCGTGACGTTGCCGCATGCAATTCGACGTGATTCAATTATGACAGAAACTCGAAACTGCATCTGCGCCCAGAATCGCTTTTCGCAGACGAGAATGTAAACCAAAGCAAACACGTTCGCCACCCGCTCCTCATCTATTCTGTAGCTCCTACAAGTTAGAAAACACACACCCACATACATACATACACACAATAGTTGTTTTATAATGCATAATTGTATTGTATTTTCTCAATTATCGCGTACGAAAACAAAAGCATTTTCAAAACCAACAGCTGTCGCTGCTCTAATCAAGCTCCAAATGTCTCAATAAAAGTAAATTGATGTATGGGGATAGTCGACTTGAGCGATCGCCTATTCCACCCACGAGGAACAGCGACACATGCAATAAGGACAATTAGGAAAATAATTAATTTAATCGAATTTAATTTAAGAACAGTGAGAAGTGAGATACAAGAGGAAATTGTTGGAATGCTTAAGCCTGATGTACGTGTACAAAACGGCACACAGCGAGGCGAACTCACAATTTAAGTCGGCACTTATGAATAATTCCGAATAAAAAATTTAACTAAATGACAATTAAAAGAACAACTGTTTTAATTGCTTAACTTTTTGACTACAAATTAACTGGGCGCAAGGTGAGCGTAAGTATACTCAGATTTCATGGCGTGTCAACGGCTTTCCAAAACTTTCGTTTGTAAGTCAGAGTAGGGTTGTTGTTGTTGAAGGGGTTGTTGTTGTCAGTCAAGCGTATTATTATGATTAACTTTTTTTAACAAAGACCTTTGCACAGGGGATATACCTATTAAAAAATATATATTGATTAGATGAAAGGGTTTAGAAACAATTTGGGTCATCAGTGCAAAGTTACCTGACGAAGCAGGAAGGAATATGATGAAACGAGAAGTTAATGTAACATTTTGTGTTCACACTTAGCTGTGGCTTCATTAATGCTGCAGGACTTGACTGCTCGAGCAGACTTTCAAGTAGATATGTCAAAAGTCTCACCTTCTTACTGAGTTTCATAAATGATTCCATACTCGTAGAGAATCTTAATTATCTGAATGTTCATGCGAAACAATTACTTTATTCAACTCTAATTATCCTTTCAACTACTTTCTCGACAACTCCTTTCTTTTATCGTCTCTTCTAGAACCTTGAACCTATTACAGCACATTGTGGTGGATTCAGGGAAGAATTGGGGGGTTGAAACCCCCCGAAAAATATTAGGATTGACTTTAAAACTACATACAAATTAAAAGGCATTTTATAAATATTAAAGAATTTCTTTTTGAAACCCCCGATATATTTTTCTGAATCCGCCCCTGACAGCGCATATAGTGCTATGTACTTCTATCTTATCCATTACCGTTAATACCACATCAGTCATTTTATTGTAATTCCGCTAGTAAGTGGTCGAAAAGTGATCGAAAGCTTATCGCCAGTAGATTTTTAGCTGTTTTCGTCCATGCAATGGAAAATTTTGCCGCGTTGAGTTCGTCCACCGCAGTCTATCAAAATGTTGCTGCGGTGTCGTAGCATTTTTGTAATTTACGCTCCAAGCCTGCACGATTTCGCAGCTTTGGCTCTGCTTCGACGATTTTCCAACACTGTACGCTGCGTACAACGATACGTTCAATAGTCCGCGAGCTGCTTGTTCTCGCACAGTTTTCCTCCAATCAATCAAAGTGCGCATAAATAAAATGAAATGACTTTGCCACAAGAACATAGTACGAACTTTAATTTGCATTTTGAGGCGAGATGCGGTCATTAAAATGGTTTTACTAACCATTATGAATGTGAGGGGAACCGCCTTCCAGCCACGCCGACGCGCAACAATGTTGTCACATTCACTAAGGAGCCAAAGTCGCGCCGCAGCGTCGAGCCGTGAAGCGGAGGTGCCTTTTTGTTGCGTTTAAGGCGATTTCTCGCGTTTATGGTCTATTTAATCTTCTAAATGGAACTGCTCGGACAGCGACCTGTTCCACGCTCTTCAAAAGATCATTGATTTTGCGTGGATACGTAAACAATAAACTCACATCTCCGTGATGGACTCTAAATCAACAAAGTTGCGCGTTTTATGCGCAGCGCCGAGCACAATACCGCTGGCACCGGCATCGGTACCGTTGCAGGCCCGACGTCATATTCGCACTCGTAAAGCGTCCGAAAGCACCAACAGCAAAAACCCATCTCATAAAAATGTTTTCAGTTATATGGCGCTTGTCAGCGCCATTGCACACCCGATCCTTGCAGCGCGCGTCAACGCGGCCGTCAGCGCGACTTCGAGTAAGATGGATTTTACGCTGCGCCACGGTGCAATTAGCCGCTAAATCTGCCGTCCTCAGCTGGACAGTCCGTATGCAGGCGCTGGTGCAGCTACTTGCAGTTAGTTAAACGTCGGTGTAAATACTCATTTTCTTGGCTAATTTGAAATTCCGAATGTGCCTAATTAAAAGTCGCTGCGATTACACGCAACTTCTGCTTAGTTTTTACATACAATGCGCGTGCTCATACCTACTCACGCATGTACCTATGCTATGCAATAGGTATGTAAATACATACAATACATTTCCATATATATGTACGTATTTGCTTTTGATAATTTACAACCAAAGGTGAAAATATTTTCGACGCAATAGTTCAGATTTATTAGGAGCGCGCACGCTGGCAACACTCCGCGCGGCACACTTGCCGACAACTGTTGACATCAAATATTTAAATGCGCCCCGCCGAATTTGAATATGAATGCGGAGCGGTTATAAAAGTCCGACAAAATTGAATTTGTGGTGAGCACGATCGCATCTGATATCAGATCGCATTAAATGTGAGCGTGTGCTGGCGACCAGCCAAAGCCGAGCGAACTCAAATACTTATTTCTGAACATTGTCTACACCTCGACTCGTGTTCAGCTTTTGGACGCAATGAATATTCGTAGAGAAACAGTGTTGGGCGTAAACGACGTCTTTGGGAAATTTTATGTCAAAAATCTGTTACGGTCGCAATCGAAATATTCTGGTAACAGGAATGTACACAATGTATATATTTATATTTAGTTTTATATTAATATTTATACAGTCGTGTCTGGGTATAGTGAACACCCTATATAGTGAACATCCAAATTTTGACATGGAGCCTCTAAATATTGAAGAAATTTTTGAAAGCAATTTCAAGCACAAAACAAAAAGTGTATTTGGAGCAAATAAGCCGAGTTTTTGAACAAAAATGTTAGCCTTGAACAAGCTCAATACTATGAACAGGCCTTGCAATAATTAGTTCACTATATCCAGACACGACTGTACTTATATTTATATTTATATTTATATTTATATTTATATTTATATTTATATTTATATTTATATTTATATTTATATTTATATTTATATTTATATTTATATTTATATTTATATTTATATTTATATTTATATTTATATTTATATTTATATTTATATTTATATTTATATTTATATTTATATTTATATTTATATTTATATTTATATTTATATTTATATTTATATTTATATTTATATTTATATTTATATTTATATTTATATTTATATTTATATTTATATTTATATTTATATTTATATTTATATTTATATTTATATTTATATTTATATTTATATTTATATTTATATTTATATTTATATTTATATTTATATTTATATTTATATTTATATTTATATTTATATTTATATTTATATTTATATTGATATTTACATTTATATATGTATTGGCAAAATTGCATTTTAATTTCTCGTTTGATTGAAATTGCACAACAGTGGCATTAAATCATTGCTCTCGAGCTTCGCGCCGCTTGCCATCCGGCCGGCCGGACTGCGTGCTTGCCTGCCTGCCAGCCTTTTGTTAACACCATAATTTACATTGATTTATGTATGTTCATTTTGACCACTTCGAAAGTTAAACGCATCGTATAGTCTTCATCAGTTAAATAATTTCATTTAGATTCAGTTCCATTTGGCTATAATTAAAATGTCGATGTTATCGCTGCCATTGGGACAGATTGACCATTAGTATTGCTCTTCTTATCTGCGCCGCACAAATTCACCGAAACAATCACATTTATAATTGTCGCTTGGCTTGACTTTAATTACCTGAGAACTTAATACTCACAGTCTACAGTTTTATGTATCTATGAGTACAATTGGGCGAAGCTACAAATCCAAAAATTGTACTGTGACATAACCGAATTTAAACATCATTTAATGACAAAAAAATAATTTAAAATCCTTTTTTCTGTATACATTCATGCATACCATATAATAATAATAATTGATTGGCACGACAGCCCGCTTACGCGAGACTAAGGCCTAGCTTCCCGCAACCACCCGTGTTGTGCGTGTGAATTTTGTACGCGGGTGGAAGGGACCTACAGTTTTATGCCGGTTCCGAACGGCAGGTTGGGAGCTTTTTCATAGGCAATTTTTACTCTCAGAGGTTTGCCATTTCCAGCTGAAAGACAGCCACCGAAAGAGAAAACGAGTTTCCCGTTATTTTTTTTTAGGTGTTACTACATGCAGCCACGGCGCACAGTGGGGTAATATATAAGTAAAGTGCCGATTAATTCAAAAATGAAAAATTAAGATACAACTATGTTTTTGGTACCGGGTTAAAGGGGATAAAATTCTGTATCACTATGTGAAAGAGTTGTTGCAAAATAGTTTACCGTTTTCCCGCAAAGCACTCTGAAAGTTGACATTTATTTTCAATTTTTGTGCGCACAGCGATAAACGTGTTTTTGTCGTCACTTAAAAACGATTTCTTTGTCTGAATTTGAAAAACTATTAAAAAATTAATTATGCAACCTTCACGTTCAGGTATTTCGGTAATGCAGTGTGTATTTTATTTTGTTAAAAAATGTTGATAAGTATTTTATTAGATTTTTTGTTTAAGAGCTTAATAATTGTCCGATTTTTTACCTTTTCATAGACATATAGTTGTGAGTCTTGTGAGGTCGGGCAAAACTGTTTTCCTTAGCGTATAGCTTAGATATTTCAGTAACATTTTATGAAAAAAAAAGTTGCGCGATGTTGCGCACTTTTCCAGCATTTCGATTTTTGTGTGCGCACCCAAGGGCCTCATGCATGCATTGTGCAAACGAAATTGATGACACTGCACAACAAAATCAAATTTTTTTCAAAATAAAAAGGTTCTGACAACGGATTCTGGTAGAGGGGGCCAAAAAAAAATATACGTGTATCGGCGTTTTGAAAGTTTACGTCTGCATTTTTTTTTAGAGGGGGGTCAAAGTTTTCCCCTTTTCGCGCATTCTTATGGTGATTCGGCATACGAAAACTATGTAACATCACATTTTAGGTAAATGATGTGTTCAGCAATTAGGTGTAAAACACTACGAGGAACATTTTTGTGGAGTACTTTAACGCTGTAGCTCCTATTTATATGGGTCAATTTGACCCTTTTTTTCTAAAATGTCAAAAATGTCCTGTAAAACAGAACTTTTTAAGGACAAAATGTATCACGAAAATATTCGCCATAAAATTCTACTATAGGTCTATGAATGCAGAAAAGCTCAGAAATTAACTTGAACTCCAGAATTAAGCCAAAACTGAAAATGTGTTTATTGCGTATTTTCAAAATTGTTCCACTTCGAATGTTTTGTGGAAACAAAATTATATGGCAAAACCCGCGACCCGCATCTACACGATTTTGTAGGCCGTTAAAAATTGAATTCGTCAAGGAATCTGCAGCAGTTTATAAAAACGAAAAAGAAAGAGTCAATGACGAAATAAGAAAATTGCCAAAAAAAGTGCAGTAGGTATATGCCCAAAGATGCTATGGAGTTGACAATAATGACGAATGATGATAATGGTGACGGTGATGATTATGATGCTGATGAAGATTATGATGATGATGATAATGATGATTTTAATGATGAAACTAAATTGGCTGCAAGAGACGGCGATGAAATGTTTTAATTAAACTGTTCAACTTAAATTTCATTTTTCAAATTTTTTTTTTACTATGTTACCGTTTCTTAAAAAAATGTCCACAAAAGTATACCCAAAAACATTTGTTTTTTACTTTATAATGTTCAATTAACTAAACTTAGTAGTTATTTCATATCTAAATAGCCTGGGGGAATTAATCGGCACTTTCGGCATCAATTACCCCACTGTGCGGCGGCTGGCGTAACATATGCAAACCAGAAAACTTCGATGAATGTGGACAAATTTCATAAAAATGAACCCCCTTAGATGAAGTCTGAAGTTCTTAAAATGTGAAGACTGAAGATAGTCGTGGTTGCTTACGATGAACTTAAATCGACTGCGAATTGTCTTATTAGCTGGTATCCCCAGGTTGTCAAAGAAGAAACGTAAGGAAAGAAGAGGAATCTCGAGCGTTACCACATCTTAGGCTAACTGTGCAGTAGTACCCTGTCTAGTAAGTTCATCTACCGTACAGTTGTGCCCGAAATAATCCTATGTCCTGGAACCGAGCATATGTGAGTATGAAGCTGTCTGATAGAGTGGTTAAGAGACTTGCAACAGTTAAGAACAGTCTATGCTGGTCTTGGTTTGCCCCAGACTGAGAGCCACTAGTAAGCTCCAGAACCTTCCAAGAAGGGATTCACAATGGGCCAATTTGGCCTCCGAGTGGAAGTGCGGCCTCTGGGTCGCACACACCCAAGTACAGTCTATGAAAATCGGAATAATCTCGAGCCAATGTTCTGGTTACCCTAAGCCTGAAGTTACACGGATTATGGTGACCTCAGCTTAGAAGACACTGCAGTGAAATAAATGTTTGTAATTGTGAAATAAACAGAAGGGTGCGATTTTTTAAAAAGTTCTTCTTAAAAAATGCTGCATACAACATGGAAAAAGCTCACATTTTGATTCAAAATTTATAGTTCCGATATTTCCAAATATTTCTTGACAATATTGTAAAAAGTGTTGCTAATACTTAGAGTATTGTGAGTATTGAGTACAAGAGAAAACCAAATCCAAAGAATCAAGTGCATTCTCAATTTTAAATATACTTACTTCTACTGCATTACTTTACTGTGCAGCAACAATGACAATATCCAAGTTCCATTTGTTCATTTCAAATTTCCAGTTTCCTAAAATGACAAGCCGATTGAGTTGCTTACAACTGTCGTCGCTGTCACTGTTGCAGTCGTCACCGCCATTGTCATCATCGTCGACATATTTAAATATTTAACCAATGCAATTATTTGCCCGCAATTAGTTCGAATGACAGCAATTAATGCGTTTATTCTTCTCTTTGCGATCGTCGCCGCGTTTCGTACAAATGGGAAAAAGTGTGAAAAAGCCGTATGCATTAATTATGGAGCGTATACACCTCCGGCATGTGCTGTACAAATATTCCTGTTTGTGTAGGCACGGTTGGCTACGCGTATAGTGTGCACCTCGAGGATGTGTACGTGTACGCGCGCGCGCTGATCGCTGCTCTTTCCGTTGCCGCAGAGGTGTTGGATTAAAGATAAACACAATATTTATGAGCACATTTAGTTCAAGATTTGAACAAAGTAATCAAGCCAATGCTGTTCATTCCTAATCGACGCAGAAATCGATAAGATCGGGGCAGCCATTTATTTTTGATACAATTTCATGCGCAAAGCTCGCTTTCCAATGGAGTCCGGCTCCTACAGCGACCACAGCACATCTGCGCAAATGTTCACCAGCGACTGCGTCCGGTGCTCGGATTCATCGAATCAATTCATGTCCTCAGGCTCGCAGATCGTATTAGTGTCGCTTTGAAGGCAGCGGACGAAAGCAAACGTGTCCGATAATTATGCAACGAAGGCGCGTTAAATATCTACACTCACACAATCAGCTGTGTGCTTGAACGACTGATGTGACACTATACCGATATATTTTGACTGTTTGACGCAAACATGCAATTAATTCAAATTTTGACGCCAAATATGGGTCCGCACTCACACTGGGATCTTATTTAACCCTCCGATAACCGACAATTTTTTAAACGGCCAAAGCCCAAGAAGGACCTCTTTTGTAATATTGCATATAAGGCGTGTAACTGTATAATTTAGTGTTAAATAATGTATCTAGATGTGTTTGGAAAGCCAAAAAACTAAGGTTCGTGTATATTTTTTAGTAAACATATGTGTAGTTTTTACCACAGACAGATAGGAAAAACGTATACAATACAAAATAATTGCTTTTAAAAATGCCATAGGTCCCTATGGACCTTGTTGGTCATCGGAGGGTTAATAGAGAACATAAGAAGGTACATACAAACCTGTTAAAAAGCATTATTTTCGATTAATTTTCGATTAAACTTACAAATTTGGGGCATTTCAATAAAAAAAACAATCTGAATTAATTGCTGCTAAAAGTGTTTCATGTCAGTGTTCTAATTCATCTAATTCATTTCATTTCGGTTTACACCGCTAAATTTCGATTTTCAAAAAGATGTAAAACACGTGTCTAATTATTTTTGATTTTTGATATTGGTGTTTTCACCAATTTTGAAGTCAATTCATGTTTTTCGTTGTCTTTCCGTTTACGTACCTGAACCCATTGTTGGCCCCCTTTAATTTTTAATTTTGAAATTCGAATTCTTTTTAATTTCCAGGATTATTATTATTTTATTTAGTCTACAATATTAAATATTACACATAAGGTTGGAGTCCTAGCTGCCAGGCTCATCAGTTTCGAGGATTTTTATCAAGTTTGTATTCAAAAGGCTAATTTTTTTCATACAACACACAACCCACGTTTTGTCCTTTTAAACCCCATATTTAAAAAAAATGCCGTTCTAGTGGGTGTTCATTTTTTAAGGGTGGCCTACAGGTTAAATTTCATGTTTGTAGCTTTGTGTGTAACTTTAAAAAAAAATTTGTTTAAAATTTCAAAACTGTTAAAACATGGGAAAAACTTTTATCATTGTCAAAACAACTTACGGGAACAGAGAAAGTATGTTCTCGCCGCGCAGCTTTTTTCAAACTTTTTCACCCTTAACACATTGTCGTAAAATACATACGCACCACTTATGTATTTTACGACAATGTGTCACTCTTCGTATCATTTTAGGTGTAAAGTTGCAATAGTAGCCAGTTTTGAATTTTCACAATGTTTTCGAAAGCGGTTGTAGCGAGAGATTGCCACGATAACAACTTTAAACCTAAAATTCTATGAAGAGTAAACTCCACTAATATTTTGTATCATAGCACGGAACTTTAATATATGAAGTGCTAGTTTGAGCTTGGACGACAAGGAAGAAGGGACAGACAAGAATGGATCGTAAAATTCAAATCACGAATTCGCAAAAAAAAATCGGCGAGATGGAAACAGATGCTATCAGATCATATCATAAGGGACTATCATAAGAAGACTAAATCTGGTTGATTATGAAGGGGAATCTTCAACATTTACTTGGATAGACCAGCTGGGAAGTGGCGGGCTAAAAAAGCCAAAAAGAACTTTTTAGAAAAACTTATTTGTCTAGAGAACATTTTTGTTAAGTAATGGTAGCACAGTTTCAAATATTCCAAATTTATGCATATAGCAGATATATAAACTTAAGTGATGAAGTTCGGAAATTATTTTTCAAAACCTGAGTTAATTTAAGAATTAAGAATGTGAATTAAAACAGATGCAACTAAAAGAGAAATTAATAGTGAGCAAAAAATTATTAAAACCGTTGATCTAACAAAAAAAGGGAACAAACGGAAATTTTATGCAATAAACATACGAACGAAAGCAGCCCTGCTGTAGGAAATTTTTAACGTCAAAATAGGTGTACTCCTCCCTAAATTATGTGCACTATTATTTCATTAGTTAATTAATTGTAAAAAAAAAATAGTCAGCTTTAATATGAAATCAAATTAATTGCCAAGTTGAAAATAATTCGTTTCGAAATCTAATCATTTATTTTTGTTCTCTTTGCTCCAACACTCCGCTCTGACTACGAGGTCTAGTCTATAACTTTCTACGAACAATGAGTTATTTAGTTTACACAATATTCATATAGTCATCTTTAGTTTATCCGCCGAGCCGGGTCGTAAGTCTATGCGTCCGTTCGATTCTTAAGAGCTTAGAAGCTATTCTCTCTATTCTTTTTTCTTGCTTTTCGTCAGTTTCGCTTATTCCTTTAGATTTGTCTCGCGTGTTTGTTGTTGGATTTGTTATTTGCCGTTTTAATTGATTTATTCGGTTGATTGGAAGCCGTAGTGTTCAATCGTTAATGCAAGGTGATTAAAGATATTCATTTGTATTTGTCTCTCCTTAAATGATTTGACCGCGTCCATGTTTGTGTTCGCATTTGCGTCCGAGCCGAGTTATTAGCGAGAAATAACTTTGTCTCTTGTCATCTCATTAGGAAATGTGGAATAAGACAAATTTGGTTTTGTTTTTGTTCTTCTTCAGATTCGGCATTTATAGCTAAATTGAATTGGTTTTTTTCTCTCTTTGTCGCATGAATTTCTCGTTTAATTCGTAGGCCAAGCTGGCTCCGACTGGCCGTCCGTTGATTATGGCCCCAGTCGAAGACTTGAAGGCTAAACGTTTACTGTACGAAGGCGTTGGTCGGTAGTTTTTCGTTAGTAATCTCTGTCGCCGTGAATGCTTATGGTATATTGTAAATCTCTTTGTCCCCCCCTGGATTATTTGATTATGAAAATTGTAATTTCATTTAAGCTCGGATGTCTCTATTAACGACGAGAGTGGTCGAAAGAGTAATGAGGTGTTGATAGCGATGAAAAGTCGACTTCATTAACCAACCATTCTCCGACCAGGGCTGCGCTTAAGTGGCTCTGGCTCTGGGTTCCAAGCGCCGAATGCGAGTGCGCATGAGAACGAATGCGATCGCAGCCACTGTAAAGCGATTAATAAGTGGGGAAGGGCTACAGCTTCGTCGACTGCCGATCGCCGATCGCGGCGTGAGCAGTTCGCCTCTAATTTGGAATTTTGAGATTGGAAACTGGGAACCGAGAGACAATATAACTCTAATAATCTGCTGTTAAACGCCACGCAGTCAGGGGCTTAGAAAGTTTGTTTGCTGCTGTCTGGTGTCATCTTTTATAATTTGCATTTGATTAATTGCGGTTAATTGGAATTCAAACTTTTGGTTTCGAAGTCAGCCGATTGACCGATTGGGCGACTGACGCAGAGTAAATTGCGGCTATTGTATGGCTTCCTAATTAAGTTAGCTACCGTTCATATTATTATTGGCAAGTGGTATGAGCTTTTGTATGAGTCGTCTTCTTCCTTTCGTTCTTCCTTCCCTGCTCCTTGGCTTGTCTATGCAATGCGGTATCTTTGATGGGATATACGTTTCGTTTCACGGCAGAATTTAGCTGTTTAATTAATTCTTGTAATTATTAAATAAATATAAATGATTAATTACTGCACAGAGAGAAAGAAAGAAATTGTATATACGAATTTTACAACAAAAATAACTGGATACATTAAAGTCTTTGTTCATATAGATAGGAGGGAATAGGAACGCACGGGCATGACGGAATAATATTTACAAGCATTTCTATTGCTTAACATATATGAAAATACAATTCCATACAATGTTACAATGCCATTTATGTTAATTACTCATGCATTTTCATTTTATAGGAAAATTGTTCCTAAGTTTCTTACCAGCCCAGAAGTATCCTCTGTGTGCTGATTGCGTATTGAAACCAAAAAATATACTTTTAATTAATAGAGCCAGTAACTTATTCCCGACATACGGGAACCTTAATAAATACCTTAATTTTTTTTTAAATTAACCTTAATTTCAGATCTGTGCAGTGGGCTAAGCATCACATCCGATTTCAAAGAAAATTGCAATATACATTGTGACCGAAAAGTTTCCGGAAATTCTCATTTAAAATTCGCGCGCTGTATATTTTTCGATATTTTAAGTTTCTGTAGGTTGGTAGCACTGTCCTTAATTACTATGCCAAAAATGAGCGCGATCTGTCAGACAGTTTGTTTACGGCAGCTGTTGAAACCAGTTCACCTCAGTAGTGCGTTGCGATTTTGTTGAGAATTTTCTTCAAAATGAGTACCGTGAACAGGTCTCTTTGGACGTGCTTGATCGTGCCAATTCCGATCCAACTTTCATGGAACGCATCATAACTGGTGACGAGACATGGGTCTACGAGTACGACATGCAAACAAGCCAACAATCATCGGAATGATGAGGAAAAAAAAGCCGAAACCGAAAATCAAGGTAATGCTGATTGTTTTCTTCGATATTCGTGGTGTGGTGCATCATGAATTCGTCCCTGAAGGACAAACAGTCGGTAAAGACTATTATTTTACTGTTTTAAGACGTTTGCGTGAAAATATCCGCCGTAAAAGGCCTCAATTGTGAAAGGATAATTCATGGATTTTTCATGACGATAATGCTCCCTCGCACCGAGCCAACATTATCAACGATTTTAAGGCCAAACATTCAATAAATACCATCGAACAGCCACCGTATTCACCTGATCTTGCACCGTGTGACTTTTTCTTTTCTTCTCTTCTTTCTCTTTTTTCCCAAACTCAAATTACCACTCAGAGGAACGCGTTTTGAATCCATAGAAGACGTAATTCGCAGAGGGAACTCAAAGCTATACCGGAAAGCGCCTATCGTTGGCATATGTGTATCGCTTCTAATGGAGCATATTTTGAAGGAGATAAAATAAATATTGATGAAGATTAAGAATTTTGCGTTTTATTTAAAATTTCCGGAAACTTTTCGGTCACAGGTATACTGTTTTCTTCACAAGCCCCAACCCAAATGATACGTTTCTTACTAGTAGTGTCCGACCGAATATTCGGTTTAGGTTTCGGCGCAAATAAGTGGTTTCGGTTTCAGTTTCAGTTTCGGCCAAAAAATGGCCGAACGGCCGAAATCGAAACTTTCTAGAATATTTTTCTACATTTTTATTTAAGTAATTTAGATGCCACCAATGTAAATAAACCTTTTTTTAGCATATAATACTAAATAATTTAATGTTTAATATTAGCGAGTAAGGTATGAAAGGGTGATGTTTTCATGTTTATGTTTAAAAAAAAAATGAATAAATTGTTTTTATTAATAAGCATTTATTTGTTTGTTCGTTCTTTATTTACTCAATGTAAAATTGGTTTTTTGAAAAAAAAATGCTTGATATGGTGATTTTTCTTTCAACTAGAATCTTTCGATATCTGTTTCGGTTTCGGCCGAACATTAAAAAAACCGAAATTCGGTTTTTTCGATTCATCAAAAAAAGATGTTTCGGTCGGACACTAGTTACTACTATACATTAAACAAGTAACTACAGTCGTGTCTGGATATAGTGAACTAATTATTGCAAGGCCTGTTCACGGTTGTTAAGGTTGTTCATTATTTGCCGTTTTATTTGCTCAAAATACACTTTGTGTATATAAATTCAAGAGATCACTAAAATAACAATAAAAAGCCCACTTTCAGTCACAATCGGTTTGCACTCGACAAAAAACATAACCACTAAGGTCAAGAAACAGCTGATTTTGTGACAATCAACAGCAAAAATACAAATTAGGGGAATCGACTTTCATTTTTGATTCCTTCTTGCGTTTTTTGTTGCTTTCTGCTTTCAAAATTTTGTTCACTATTTAAAAGTTTTCGATTCTCTGTTTAGAGTAAAAATAATAATTAATAATTGATTGGCACGACAGCCCGCTTACGCGAGACTAAGGCCTAGCTTCCCGCAACCACTCGTGTTGTGCGTGTGAATTTTGTACGCGGGTGGAAGGGACCTACAGTTTTATGCCGGTTCCGAACGGCAGGTTGGGAGCTTTTTCATAGGCAATTTTTACTCTCAGAGGTTTGCCATTTCCAGCTGAGAGGACAGCCACCGAAAGAGAAAACGAGTTTCCCGTTATTTTTTTTAGGTGTTACTACATGCAGTATTCGATCTTGCGTCGCTCTGCATGCGACTCGTTGGACCGCGCACTAACCAACTGAGCCACGGCGGCTGCTAATTTAGAGTACTCCATGTAAAATTTGGGTGTTCACTATATCGAGGTGTTCACTATACCCAGACACGACTGTATGTTGTATTTTAAGAGAATTCCAAAGCAATCGTCCTCAACACAATCAATGCTTGCCGATTACTCAAGAGCAGATTACGATTAGGGCGTAAACAAGATTTATTAGTCGTCTAAAAGCCGAATATCCCAGTGTTCGTAACAAAAGTCCGTGCGTACTCGAATACGAGCATTTAATGCCGAATAGACAAAACAAAAGCCGTTCGTCGATGGTGAAAAACTTAGAACGGAATTAATGCGCCAACATCATTGTCTAATTGACCGCCGGATCGGCCACTAATTCATTCAGCGGATGCAAATGCTGCTACTGACCTCTGTCGCGCGGCGCATGCTCTCCATCGTCGATGTTCTCGCCCGCAGCAGACACTTACCTGCACAAACTGGTGTCGTCGGCATCGGCGATGGTGAAGGTGATGCGGCCGGTCTGTGACTGCAGAGACACGCGTACGCCTCGCAGGCATGGTGCACTTAAGCCGTTTCCACTGCCCTCCTCCACGGGCCGCTGCTCACCACACCAAGCTCAAAATCAATTTAAATATTTTCATCTGATGATGATGCCTCATAATGCATACAATATGTCTCTATAGAATTTCAGTGGCTGCATTGATTCTTATCACCCCATAAAATACATTTCGTTTGATTATTTGGTCTCTTGTTTTCACTTCTCTCGCTTCAGTTGTACCCTGCACTGAGGTGCGAGGCTATATTGACATTGGTCTGCGGTCGGCAGCTTTTGAAAAGTAGGTACAATAGTAGAAGCATTTATTTTAATTCGAACAAAATAAAAAGGTAATTGTATCAATAGCGAAAATGGTTGTGTGCTACAATTGTTAAGGACGATTTTCAAATCTTTTTCACTAAACAATTAAGGTCAATAATATGCGTTCTATTTCGCCCAAGTACAAGACTGGACATATAACCAAGGCAAGGAATGGCCTAGATTAATGCCACTTCTCGACCCTATGACTAAAATCAAAGTGCAATATCTGCGGAAGTATATATGTGAATTAGTTAGTTTATCTTTTAGTTTAGTTAGTTAGTTAGTTAGTTTATCTTTCAACCGGGTAGGAACACTTCTCTCTTGAGGCACATATTTGACTTTTGACTTGAAACTCGGTTATCTAAGGGGAACAGTGCAGCGCTTAGGTCGGTCGGCTAAGAGCGATCGAAATACGCTTTTTGTTTTTATTCGTTTTTGTGCTTTGTTGGGTTATGTTTTATTTGTCATTACCGGACGGTCAGTATTGCTCGGCACCCCTTAGCCCCGTCGCGCCCCAATCGACTTTGCTTTCGACTGCGCGCTCCACTTTGTGCCGCTGCTCGGCGGCGCAACTCGCTGCTCTGTTCTGCGGCAGTGATTGTGGGGATCTTGATTTTGTTTGCTTTTATTTCTCACTATAAGTGTAATTTATGTCTTTATTTAGTGAAGATTTCGTTTCCTAATTTATTGTGATATCTCTCTGGGCAAAAGGGCCACGCTGGCCGCAGCCGCATCCGCGACCGCTGTTGTGGCCGGTGCGACTGTTGTTGCTTAGTGTACGTGTAGCCTGTTGTAGGAAATGTTTATGCGTCCACACCTTTTTCTGTTGTTTCTGTTTCTGTTTTCACTGATTCTGTGTGTTTGTAGTTGTTGCTGTTTTTGCTGAGGCGACGATTGTGCGCATGCGATGCCATTTGTGCTCACCTTTGGTTAACTCACCTGTGTTGCTGACCGCTGCCGATGACATCGTGACGGTGTCGTTGATGTTTTTGATTCCCATTAAAAGCGTGAAGTTATCCAAATTTATCTGCTATCGCCTGATAATGCTCATCGAACAAAGTGAATTAAATTGGACTCGAAAAAGACATCAGGCCTTAGCGCGTCGTTTTTATTGCGGTTGTCGAAATTCGGCGACACACTTGTCACAAAAACCTGGTGTATACTCGCATGTATGGATGTTGAAGGTATGAGGGAATATAAAGACTCCAAAAACCCCAATTACTCAAACAAACCAACCGCTCATTCCATTTAAATTTTCGGTTTATATGAGTAGTGCGTCCCATTAGAATTCCAGTGGCTCGAACTGCTTCTTAGGCCACACTTCAAGCTGGACATAGACGACTTATTGCAAAGCAATGTAATGTCTTTAAATTGCAAGTAGCTTTCTCAATCTCGTATGTGGTAATCTTTGTCTTAGTCTACTTAAAATTTCTCAGTTTGTGTAATGTTGGCTTCGTTGCTTTGAGAAACCCCAGCAGCAGAAGCAGCTACTTTGCTGAGCATTATGTCCCAATCAAAGCATTCGGAAGTGTCAGCTTCCCTTAGAAACACACTATTTCACTACACACAACGTTTTGCGTCAGCGTAGAGCACAATGCGGCAGCGGCATTCATCTTAAGAGGCGCAATAAAGTTATTCCCGCATAGACATCGCAAGTGTCAACGCGTCCGCTGCACTGACGTCGCCATCGGCATGTGCAACATATCTGACAGCAGAATGCCCTTTAATGTAACCAAGTGGTGTGTATGCGGGCATGGATTTTGGACTAAAAACCGGACTAACGTAGTTCAGTGTCGCGTTCCTGTCGACTGGGCTGGTGTCGCATTCGCTCTTTGTAAGCGGGACACATGATATCGAATATTGTGTCTGATTTTAGCATAAAATAAATCAAATTGGCACAGAATGTAGGATTAACTCACATTCAACAGGTAAGCACGAATAGCGGCGAAATGGAAAAGCTTTCCGGTGTGTTCGGACCAGTGTTGTACACTGATGAATATTCTGTAAATTTGCAAATAAGAAGAAGAATGTTGGTATATTCATTAATTCAAAACCGCTGCACAGGACCATTTCTCTTGGAAGAAGCTAACATTCCTCCGATACTGCTGCACTATACGAAAGTCTTGGCTGATCAAACAATAAACATTCCTTGAAGCATTCTTAGCGGTTAATGCAGACTACCCTTGTTGTGTCCTGCATTGTATCTGGATAAACTCATGTTTTATGATTCACAAACAGCCCAATGACAATGATTTGTCCGTCTGTCTGATTGCGCGAGGAGTACACAGCGATAGACTTGTAGAAGTACAAGTTTTCCAGCTAATGCTGAAATCACCAATGCTCAGATGAATTGAGCATTACGTGAAAAACTCGGTGACTTTGTGTTAATGAGCCACGCCTTAGGCTTTGCTCTTAAAAGCAAGTTTAGTTAGATTAAGACATAAATTACCGCCGTAATTGCACGCCTATCCGTTGGAACGCACCATAAAGCTAAGAAGATATGCACTCTGCTCCGAAGTGCTGAAACGACAACCGCCGCAAATGAGCAGCGTTGTCGTGCGAGCGCGCTTAAGGGGGTCTCCTCATCAGTAGCTTGGAAAAAAGGTAGTTTTTCAGGATTTTTTTTGAACATGAGAACAACAAGAGAAACAAATGATCTTTTGCATATTTTTTAACATACGTTTATTCAACAAAAAAAAGTTTATGTAATTTCAAAATAAATAAAAATGGCCGATTTATGAACAATCTTGCGCAGCAGCTCGACGCGGACAACTCAAACTCCGTGCAAGACTCAGCCCGTAATTTTTACCTGAAACAAGAAATTGAAATACTTTTTTATTCAGAAGGCTTTCCTGCATAGTATAGACTATTATGGTGCTTAAAAGATGTAATTTAAATATTTTTGGTCATTCTTTAAAAAAGTACTCGATTTTTCGGCCTTGTATTTAAGTAAGCGCGTTAACTACATTGTAAAATAAAAATCTTTTAAAAAATTTTTTTAGTTCAGTCTATGCACAATTAAATAATCTAAAAAACAGTATCTTACTTGTATACATAGCTTTTATGGTTTATTTTAAATCGTGCACGGAATTAAAAAAAAAATGGTTTTCAGAACGTGGGCTGTAAAGTTTTCACTTGGCTCGCGCTTGCCCCGCGCGAGACTCTTCCCGAACCTGTAACTCCTAAACTAGTTTGAGTTGAACTCTCAAACTTTGCAAGAATATTCTCAGATAAAAGTTCTAACGATTGAAACAAAAAAAAAATAATCGATTTTTTGAAACTGACTGATGAGGAGACTCCCTTAAGTGCAACTTTTTTAAGCGCACACGCAGCCGCGCTGGACGCAGTCTAAAACGTCAAATTGACGTTTAAAAAGAAGTATCATAATCGCCATTACCATTACCATTACCATTATCGCTATCGGCATATATGCGCGCGCACATCAAGAGGCAAACACATGGACCATCAAATAAATTTGCATATAAATTGCACCCGACCTGCGCAGAAGACCCATCAATGCGGATCGAGTAGTGTTTCGCGCCAGGCAGCCGAATCGAAGCCCACTGAAGGCGATTTCATAATTTAGTATGCGCAAGCAAGTCGCGGAGCAGAAAACGAGCGCCGATATTTATAATTCACGAGAGAGTTTAATTGTCAAACAATTCACGCATCCAGCAAGGATAATCCAATTAGCGTTGATGACACTCCACGCAGAGATGGCCTTAGGCGCAAATGGATTTTGCACTTTGTCGAGCAGCAAAGTCATTCACTGCTACATTCGAATGAACCAGATTAACCCTGAAGAGTGTTTTAGCGAAGTGATTGCTCTCTGTAACATTTGGTACAAATACTGCAAGCATTCAAACCTTCCAGCATGGTGTGCATTGAGATCTTGTGGTTTTTAATAATATTTTCCTCCCATTCATGTATGAAGCCGCACGCAAAGCATTAAATTTCACTCGAACTTTGTTTTGGGAAAATAATTCTAATTCGTATTTGAAGTGTCTTATTGATACTAAAGTTAGTAATTTCGTGTCTAATGCCAAAAATAATGCAAACAAATTTTGTTTAGTCTTAGTTAGGAATGCTTCGAAATTCAAGTTCGAAATAATTCGTATTTTTTTACAAAGAAACATAAAGTCATATACGCTCACTTTTGTATTTATGTACATATGTATGTACAGAAAAATGAATGTCCGATGGTTGGTCACTCCACACTACAACTGAAAACCTGACGCCCGATTCAGCTGAATCGTTCATGTTCGTCTTGACTCAATCGCGGTAACCCACATAGTGCGAATACGATCCGACAGGTGGGCGTAGCACCTCGAATACAACCTAAATTTTTAATGTGGAATATCATCGGAATTAGGGCATTTTTTAAGGATTTTTCACTAATCCTCTCTGGAGGTGTCACCCCTTCCAAATAAACATACAAAGGAAATTATTATTTCAATAGGAATCAAAGATTCACTTAACAGGTATTAATTAAAAATAAATTAATAGGAATTCTTGTATTTTCAATAATATACTTACAAGTCTATATAAGAAAAATTTATTTTCTTTTTTAGACAAATTCGAAATACAAAGTAGGAAACAGAATTTGTTTATGAATTTGATGCTGAAAAGTTCTAACTATAGCACAGGTCAAAATTTAGTATGAAAAAATCATGCATGTATGCATTTTTCCGACTTTTTTGAACCACCATTTCTTAGTTTGACTTTCAAATGTCCTTGAAAATGATGTGATAGAGCTAAGCCGACTCTTGCATCGAAATCCGCGACCCCAAAAACAACTGGGTACCTACGTAAAGTCTGATGATTTTTTCCATAATAAATGTTGACATGTGTAATCATTAAAAGAAATCGCGAACTAAGAATACCAGTTTAAGACTACCAGTCAAAACTGGCGATTTATGACCCTAGGCCAGCAGTAGCAGAATTTCTTCACAAGAAATAAAGAAGTAACCGTGAGCTCGATTTCACTTTGTACTCGGGAAGAGTTTCATCCAAAAATTTTTCCGAAAAGATTCTAGTTTGTAATTTCATTCCATCATTTGTTGTATGTATATGTCGTTCGTAATCTGTAACTAATTTGTACCATATCACCTTAATGCTGAAAATTTTACTCAAAAAATAGTACTCATCGATTCTCTGTACTTGGTAATTGCGCTATGAATTCTGGATTGTACACTATTGACAAATTTCATATGTCGCCCTCGTTTTTATTTTATTCTATTTAGGTGCAGTTGGTCGAAAACTACTGCTCATACTTACTGACCCATATTCACGTCCATAGGACAGACATGGCCAAACCAGTGTGGCCGCTGGATGTTAGTTCGATGTGCTACGTCCATGTCTTTAACACTAGAATGCCCATAGTAGTCATACTGACTACATTGAGGTGTTATATTGTATTGTAACTTTGTTGTAAGTTTTATTGCATCACTTTCTAAAAAAATATCTCATGTGACTTAATAATTTTTAAAGCTAAATGAAATAAATACATGAAAAATATATCGTTAAATGTTATGATTGTTGCATTTATTTGAACCCCCTTATTAGTCAAATACGCAATTAGTCCGTGTTCTTAGTTCAGCTTTAAGAATTCTTATAAACATACTCTGTGTATTTACATTCCATGTTTCTATTTGCCGTCGCAAACTTACTTAACCAAATTTTACAATTCAAAAGTTCTCATGAGTATTGATTTAACAATTCTGATGCGACGAGAAAAACAATATTGCGAAAGCTTACCAATGACATAGAAACGCTGCGGTGAATTGTATGCCCTTTGTTCCCAAATTGAACCAAAAAATTACATAGCATGACCATTGTATCGTATCACTAATCCAATTAGGATCGAGTTGAAGCTGAATCGCACTCACCTTTGAAAATTCATCATAATGCCATATTATTTACGGTCCATTTGATGGGATACGGCTCGATTGGCCGCTGCGCTGATGCTCTGTAGAAGTTAAGGAGATAGGAAAGCGCGCCGATTCTCACATGTCTCGAATGTTCGTATGTGTGAATGTGCGGACGTTTGAGTTAGCCTTCCCACATTTCTGATTGCGGACGTTTGTGGTTATGATATTCTGGCGTTTAATACGATTTGAATATCTAATATGCCACCTCTTTAGGAACGTATATGGAAAAACATTTTAATGTGTAAATATTGGATTAACTTCCCAGAAAAAAATTTACTGAAAAAACTAAATAGCTCGTAGTTTGTTCATTTGTTGCACTTTTTCTCATTCGTAAATGCAGGTAAGCCACTTATAAAAGATAAAAAAGTTAATAAACCATTTTTGTTTATTGTAATTTCTTGGGAACAATACAATATTTATTAATTGTTTTCAATATTTGAATTTGAATATTTATAGTTGGGTCCATTTAGCCAAGATCTTCATACAAATATATAGAAAAAGAGACGACACTACCGAACTAAATATTGTATTTTACTCGAATAGTCGTGAAAACCTTCTAATTGAGAGAAAATATTCAAACCAAGCAAATACTTTCTGTTGCGATCGAAATAAACAAGCGACTGGACCAATCTTCGATCACATGAATTAATGTCGGATTAATGATTTAATGGTTGTAAATATAGCTTTTTTATATACTCTATTTACTCCGCAATTTTTCACAGACATCTTTTTCATTCATTTAAATATTCCTCCACAGTGTAATCGGAGTATTTGACAAAAGTACGACTGGGTCCATCTTTGAACTAATGTCCACCACTGCAGGTAGCGCACTGGCTTCTCATACCGAGGCCCTAGGTTCGATTCCTAGCTCGGGCTGGTGAATTACTCGGGTGAATGAATGATAAGAATTACAAGAATCGCACAAGTGCGCTATTGGCAGGCAATCGAAAAACCTCCAAGTGTTAAAGAAAAAACTGCCAATCGCCGTTCGGATTCGGTGTTAAACTGTAGGGCCCCTCCCCCCGCCCTTTCCCCATCCGTTCGAAATGTGTAACATATTTGGAAAAATTAGTGTTGTATACAAATTTCAAAAACGGGTGAAAATATGAGAATATTACAATCCTCTCCTTCCCCATCCCCCATGGGTCTAGTACAATGGTCCTAAATGGACTGAGTGCCCACCCTCACATCACATCACATCACATCACATCCCACCGTTCATTTCTCAGTTATTCCTTGTTGCTAATTTGCTCAGAGTTTTGGTGTGCTATCCGACCTATCCGGGTCTAAAGCAAGTCATGTCATGACAATAATGATAAACTTTATAAAGACATCAAAGTATTGTCCGCGTGTAGACATCAGTAAAATAAAGGAAGCAGACAAGCAAGTCATAAAACTTAAAATGACATTAAACAGAAAAAATGTCAGCGCATGCGAATCGATTTGAGGAATTGAATTGTACTTCCCATTTAATTGAATTAAAACGTTTTTTGTTCGCCTTCTGTCGGGTTGGGGCGATTTTTGCGCAAGCCCCTCCTCCGTCCGCTGCCAACCGGACCGTACTATCTCTGATCAGCCAAACCAATTATTTGCTGAATTTTGTCACATAAATAACTATGACTGCGACTGAGGTACAACTGCGACTCGAATTCGAGGGAGACCAGCCAGAGCGCTGCGCATTGCGTTTGGTTCGCGTTGCGATTATTTCATGTTTCACCTGTCGTCATCGTCAATGAGGTACATTGCCGCTTTCTGCGCATTTGTATAGATGATGGTTGAAGCAGTTGACAGGGGCAGTTGATACGACGAATGGACAAATGCGCACGTCGCTCGTTGCCCGGCGCGCTCCACAAAAACCAAAATGGGAAACTATCACGAACCAGGAAGAAGTAGCGAAAGGCGCCCTTTCGTGCACACCACGATTACTTCACATTGCGCCGGAATTGCGCGTCCTTTGCCGACCGTCCATCGCCATCGCCCGGCGCCGCCGCACCGTTTTCGCGGGGCCAACAACTTCTGCGACAAGGGCGATGAAAACACTTCTGCTGAATTGGCGTTCACCGGACTTGGGTCACCGAAATTGACCAACATTTGTACGAGGTGTTAATTGAATTCGTTTTGCATAAATTTTCCGTGCAGGCGACGTATTCGGCCGATGGCTGCATGCTTGTTAGGGGGACCACCTGTGCGCTCCCAAGCGGACGGACAGCTTGCGAAGAGGATCAACAACGGTCTGCGCAATGCGAACTTGTGGGCCCGTTGCGGTTGGAAAACAAATTCGCCGTGTTAACTGCTGTAAATGCGCCGCGGAACAGGGGCACTTCCGATCGCCATAAACACGAGGATCAGCGACACTTGCACAATGCAAATGCGGCCGATTGTCAACAAAACATTTCAGCGACGATCCTTATCACAATTTCCACTACTGTCACAGTTAGTTCATGCGCTCGTGCATTCGCTCGCTGAGAGAGGGTGAGAGTGATGTATATATGTACGTAGTTACATATTTACACTTGGTCATACAATTGTGGAAATTGCTTATTAGCCGATTGAGATGTGCTCGCTCGATGCAATTGAAGCACCGGAGAAAACGAAAGAAAATGCAGGCATCCGGCGATTACATAGTCGCATTAAAGGAAAAAACGAAACTAGGTATAATGCCAATACAGGTGTCACATTTCACAATAACCGTAGCTGCGAAGCCGCGTAACTAATTGAAACTGATTGTAAATAATTTATTTATGAGTACACGTGGTTGTCGTCAAATACATAATATATCAAAATCGCCCAAATCGCCCCCTATAATATAGGTAGCTCTCATATAGTACATACAATCATACATAATAATCACGCACGGACAACGATTCAATTTGCATAAATAAATTCATTTAATGTTCGCACTTAATGGTTTTTATTCAACGGATATTTTTCCATTCTCCGTTCGCTCCATTCTCTTTTTTCGCCAAGCTATGATTATCGCCTGAATTTCCAGCGGCTAATGATAGGTCGACAGCACTAATTCCCGATTGTTTCGCTCTGCATTCTTATGAGCACTTCCAAATATTTATTTAAAACGAAGTCACTTGAGTATATCCCTCAAAGGGGTATACTATTAATTTCCTTAATTTTTCTTTATTTATGAGTGCGACGGAATAAGTGCGGGTAATAGAGGCTCAGATATGTATATACGTGAACATACACACAGACATACAAACTGCTTACACAAGTCAACAAAGAAATTTGCTTTGAATCGGAATTTGAAATACCATTTTCTAATTCTTTATACCGATAACTAAGGTATAATTTTTTTAAATGTATATAACATCAGAA
Organism: Melieria omissa; assembly: GCA_963971225.1. Classification (NCBI taxonomy): domain Eukaryota; kingdom Metazoa; phylum Arthropoda; class Insecta; order Diptera; family Ulidiidae; genus Melieria; species Melieria omissa. The sequence goes on from OZ020268.1 coordinate 87,503,121, forward strand.
AGATCAATAAATATGATCAATAAATTGGGAGCCGACTCAATTCAGGTGGTGATTATGATGAGGAAGAGCAATCTGGGAACGCTCATGCATTCCACCTTCATACGATATTCCAGGGCACTATGCGTTACAGAGAGAGTTCATTTCTGGCCCGTGCTGCGCGATTGTGAAATGGACTCTCAGCTGAGATTTTAATAGGAGTATCCCCCTCGCGCCGCCGCCGTAGTTCAGCGAGTCAAGACTCCCCGAGTTCAATACTCCGTTACGTTAACACCGAAAAAAAAGAAAAACAAAAATGTTTCTTTCGGCGGCTGTCCTCTCAGCAGGAAATGGCGAACCTCTGAGAGTAAAATTGCCTATGAAAAAGCTCCCAACTCGCCGTTCGGAATCGGCATAAAACTGTAGGTCCCTTCCGACCTTGTAAAAACATTCGCACGCACAACACGGTTGGTTGCAGGTAGCTAGGCCTTAGTCTCGTAATCGGTCAAGGAGAAGATCCCCGCGCATTGGCCCCAAGATTTTGAAATATTTTTTCCGGAGTTCTTTGAAGTCAAAGCAAAGATTTGTATTTTGAATTGAGACCTTAAAGATTATTAACAGGTTTTAGGAGAATGATGATATTCTGGGCTTAATACATCAAGGTGCATGTAATAGTCAAATAAATACAAACATCTTCTATATGGTCTGCGGTCGTTATGGCTAGATTATTAAATGCAAGAATATTAAAAAATGTAAAAAGAAATTTAGACTTTAACTTTTCTTCTTTAACTTTTCATTAGATACAGAAATACAGAATAAGGACCTAACAAACGGTTAATTTAAAGTATAGTTTGATTTGTTTTTCTAACATGAAAAACTTATTTAAGAGAGTAGTTTTGCTTGAAACAACGAAATTCTTAAAACTATTATAAGTAAAATAGGGGAATTGGTGCTGCCACAAATGATATTGTAGAGATTAAAGAGTTAATGATACGCCAACATTCCAACGACTTATTTCAAATTATTTTCTGTTATTAAAATATGTAAGTCTAAATTCATTGCAATAGTTTATTTTCACTTTATTAGTATTTACAATTTATTTTAGTATTTATTTATTTATTTAGTATTTTTAGTATTTGTAACACTCTTGGAATTTCAAATTTTCAATTTTAATTCATTCAGCAGCATTCTGAATGACTAAGTAAGTAATGTTGGAGAAATGAAGAATGTAGAACCCAGACTCAAAACTTTGTTGTCCGGTGTTGTGAGTGCACATTGAAATGGGAAAAATATCAATGTGCCCACTTTCAGCTCGCGGTTCCGCTGTTCAAGAGGGAGGAGAATGTAAAGACACAAAATTTAAATTGACGCTACGCTCATCACACAAGTGCACAATGTCCATTTGAATTGAAAGCGACTGACTGTACACAATGTGTAGAATTGCTTAGCAAAAATCGAATGCAAATTATATACACATGCAGTGGCACACGCAAGAAGAGTTTGGGGGGTTCGAACCTATCCCAAATATCTGTATATTTTGTGAGGCAAATATGTTTCCAACTAATAAGTTTTTGCTCTAAACTAAAACTTGGTAAAACTTGAACCGAAAAATTACAATTGATGAACCAAGTTTATGGTGGGGATTATTTCCCCGTCGCAAAGTTCATGAGTGGTACACGGGATTTAAAACCGATTGTCATGACATAAATTATAACCAACGTGTTGGCCAACTGAAATCCGCGATTCGCAAATTCCATCAGCCAAAATCTTCTTCAAATTGGTCTTAACCTACGTTTTACTTCTACCCACCTGGGTGATCTTTTTAATATTCATGTTTAATGTCTGAGCATACAATAACTGAGAGTATTTATTCAATGTAGTTATGATTTTGAGTCACTGAACAAATTATAAAGTTATTTTCAATAACATAAACAATTTTTTTTTTTTATTTTGTTCATGTTTAAACTTGAATTTCGTAATTTAGTAAAATATTCAGCCGAGTGATCCCAGGTGCTTCCGTCGCTATTTTGAATTACACTCACAATAAATTATTTTTTGCGTCTTCGGAATATGTTCAATAAATCCTCTGGAAAGAATTCTAATATTTTTCAAGTCGCAAATTAAATTGTTAAAGTTAGGCGTTTTTTCGAAGAACGGATTATCACCAGAGGATGAAATTAATTACTGAGGTGTGGAAAAAATTATTACCTATTATTTATTTCTTGTGATTTTTATTCAAGCTATTTCAAAATCAATTTTTTTTACCGTTTTCACCTGAAAAAGCACCGGGCGACTTTTCAAAGGACGTAGAGGCCATCCAAAAGCTTCGTACCACCATCCTGAAAGTCTGAGCGATCTAAAATACTCATTAGACATGCTTTAAGATCGTGCAAATCACTGTATTGAACATAAAGGGGATTATTTAAAAAAAAACAACAATATTTTTTGTTATTCTGCTTGAACAAACGACTGAGCCAATTCCATGCAGACATTTGTCCAGAATTACAAAATCCGGACATCCCAGTATTCCCACTTAGGCATTTCGCAAATACAGCCCAAGATTTAAAGCCACCGAGAAAGGCGTCGTCATCGCAAATACACACACACACACACACACAAATAAAGCATCACATTAAAAATTACAGCGGTCGGCCTCACAGTTAGGGTTAAGCAAAGGTAAACAGTTCCTGGTGTGTGCGTTTGCACCCGACTACCAGAAGTCTGCCGTAATTTGCAGTGTTATTTATGAATCCAAAATACAGTAATAAATAATCAAATAAACACTTGCAAACTGTCATAATCGGGGAGGCTGACGGAGACGGCAAGCTGCCAACCACTCAGCCACAGCCAGCCTGCGGTTGAGCTAAAGTGCCGCGGCCAGCACTGTCTGCTTACCTGCCGCTCAGCCAAATGCCAACTCGCCGCTGTTTGTTCTGCTCCTGACCTGGCTGGCAGCATGACCACATGGTCGCCTCATTGCACGGTCGAAGGGCTGCACGATTGTAGGTCTCGAGACCGAATGCGCTACCAGCGTGCAACTGCAGTGCTGTGGGCGCATCGGGGAAGTGCACACACGTCGCACAGACGGCTTGGGGCAAACCTGGGCTTCGAATGTAATGCGGCTTTTGCGGAACTGCCATGCACTACGAGCAGCTAGCTGCTCGGTTTTCACTGCATATTTGGCTATGGGTTCCGGCTAAGTGATTGGCTGCCGCCTGCCCGACTGACTGCATGGTGGTGATAAGTGCGGTCTTGCAATTACTAATAATGGCAGCACTTAGGTACACGTATCCACATATAGTAATCGCGTGTTGACACACACACACACACATAGAAACATGAACCAATGCATATAATTTATATGCTTGCATAGTTTTTATAAATTTTCCGTTTCATTCTTTCTCCGCTCACATCCGCTTTGTTGGCTCTGCTCATGTCAGGCGCCATATGGCAGCAGGGTCCATTGTTTCCGTTTTCCGTAAACGCAGAATACCGTAGACAACAACAATAGCACCGTCACTACCACTAACAACAAGAACAACATCTGCAATGTCAGAAGTGTTTAAAGGCGTTTATGATATTTCACAGCGAAAGCGCCAGGAGACCGAAACGAAGGACGCCACAAAACGACTGAATAAGAGAACAGACCAAACCACAGACAAAGTTATAATTTTTGAAGATTAATGCGGCAATTGCTGACAATTGGCAATTTTTCACAATTCTATATTCACGCAACAACAGGCCCTACAAAAGTGTAAATTCTTCCGACCACATAAAAACCAATACGCTGCTGCACTTAGCACTTGTTGCTACACACATCCTCACATACTTATATACACAAGCATTCATATGAATATGAATATATGATATGTTTTAAACTATACAAATTATAATTTAAATGTGTAACCTTCATCCCACACTATTATAATATTTTTGTATGTTCATGATTAGAGTGGATTTAGTGTTGTATGGAGATTCTTAATAATGGATTCTCGATGCTCCGCAACCTCTTATTTTATACGGTTTGGTGAAAAAGTGCATGAGCCAAATATTTTGCGGGCTAGGGTGGGGCTAAATGGCGTTGCATTGACGTCAAAGTTAAAAAAATAGCTGGGAAATTCGACAAATTGCTCCACAGTTGGTCAGAAGTTGCTCTTAGAGGGTTAAATTCTATGACCGAACCCTCCAGTTTTTCTTACTGGACATTTCTTTCAAACATACTCACCCCGTATCTCCAACCCTTAACAAACCCTCTCATACAAAATGGTCGTTTTTATAAAATAGGCTCCCATTGCTCCCAGGTTGCCCCCAGATGTATTAAATGCATGACCAACACCCATTTTTTTCACTTCCGAATATTTATTCCAAACATACCTACCCGCTAACTCCAAGTCTTAAGGGGGCTGCCATACAAAACTGGCCATTTTCTATGCCTTTGGCTCCCAACTTGCAAATGTAGTGGTTAAGTATCTCGAAAACTACTGAACCGATATCAATGATTTATTCAGCGATCGTCAACATTCTTGAGTACAAAAAATACAAAATTAATTAAGGTTCTGAAATTCACCACCAGAGGGCGTCCCCCATACGATCGGATTTGTGACGTTGGAAACTTGGAAAGAGAGTACTTGCAACTTCTGACCAGCTGTGGAGCAATTTGTCGAATTTGCCAGCTATTTTGTGAAATTTGACCTCGATGAGACGTGCACTAAATCCAGTCTACTCATTATACAAGTTCTTGTTCATGATACAATAAACAAGGATCCTAAATACAGAAAGCCTTCTCCGAAACTTTTTGTTTACGTACGCTAATTTGAAAGGGCATGGTTGCATTTTGCAAGTAGGAATTGGTGGTATGGTTTTTCAGCCTCTTTGTTAGCATTCCAAATAAAATAGGCAAAACCATAGTGAAATCAATAAAGTGTACCAGGTAGATGACGTACACTTATTTCTCTGAGTAGCAATTGTCAATGTGTGATGAAAAACTAATGAGTGCAGTGCAGAGGAAGCCTTGCATCTCTAATAAAGCAGATTCGGTTTTCGAAATCGAATAATGAAAGAAAAAGCCTTGGTGGTGAATGCGTTCTTGCATTCAATAAACAAATGTTTTTGATGAGTTCGAAAAATATAGGTAACTCGAATGACATTTGAGAGCTGCCGATTTGGCTGCGATGCGTACTTTTTATTTGTTTTGCGAAGCGTGCTGGAAGCATGTATCATGCATGCATACTTTCTATGTGTCTGGCCCATTTGTCTACCTTGGTGATTCTGTTGGCTTACGTGAACAAAGAATTTTGGAGAAGGCTTTCCGTTCTGAGTTGACCATGTTTATTGTATCGTGTCCAGCGGGTATCTGAAATGTTTACATTTCCAAATCGTTCGGTTGTGTAAATCACTGAAATGTGATTGTCTGCAGCAATTCATGCTCACATTTGAAGCAGGCAAAATTAAAATCGAATTTCGCTTTAATGACCGATAAAACTTGATGAGAAACGTAATAGTGTTTTCAGCTTTATGGCCATCTCGAGAGTTGTGGATGCCGGCGCAGGTAAGGCGACGTATGCGCTCTCTCTGGCGAGTGCGAATGCGATCTACAGCGGCGGCGCGGCTACACCGTTAAAATTACAACAATAGCAACAACAATATAAACAAAATATTTTACGAGCCAGTTGCCAATTGGATTTTTGCAACAGTGTTGCGGGCGTGCACAAAATTAATTGCTGATGAATGTCAATTCCGAATGCGTGTAGTCCTATTTACCATAGGCAGAGTCGTTGTCGAGACACAGTCGTGGCCGTCTTTCCTATGCACCGCGTCTGATTTCCCACATGTCTGCCTCGGGCGCACAAATGTGTTACGTCGCTCTCGCTCGCGGCGTCCTCCTCTTGGCCGATTCAAAGTCATTGACAAAAATTAAACACGCGCAGTGCATGGGCGCTTAGGCGTGTTTGCGCTCTTTTGGCTTCTTCGTGGTATGACACAAAAGCTGCACACAACACGGGCGTAAAGTTAAAATGTTGCACATGTTGCACTGAACGAGGTGCTCATTAAAAACGCCATAAATGCAATAAACCGAAGAGCAAACATCGATTAAACATTATTTATGGGGCTTCACTTAACAATGTTTTCGTTTGGGTTTGTTTGCTGCGCTCGTTCGCGCCCCGCCACCCGGCCCTACTGCGGCCTCTCTGCGCTATTGCCAAAGTGCCCAAATAGGTGAGCGATTGTAAATAAATAAGCACTCACTCACCCGAGCAAGACCGCGCGAGTTATACGACTGTCTGCAGACGACGTAGACGTACATAGATAGGTATGTCGGTGTCGCGTTGATGCAGTCGCCGAGTGTCATGTGTTGCTGCTCTGTGCCGAAACAAGCAAATAAACCCCACCGGCCTCATGCGCTCTACATTTTCTCCCGCTTAATCATGTGCACATTTTGCTTGCTGCTTGTGGTTAAGTTTTGACGCGGCCTGATGCTTTCTTTGTGCCCTGAGCTCTTAAGCCGTATTACACTGTGCCAGCTGCCAACTGCAAGCTGTCATTTCAACTGAATTAATTTTTGTAATTGATTTCTGAATCTGCACTTTTCTAAGAATCACTAGGTAGACTGATTGAATAACGGTACCGTTCCGCACAGACCGACGACCGATTGCGGCCTTGAGAGAAGAAGTGGGAAGCAAGATACGTATGTATGTACACACATGTATGAAAAGTAGGTGTGCATTGACATGCATTGTTTACCGCAGAAATGTATAAGTATTAAGTAAATACAATGCTGGTATATCGTTCATCCAAAGACATGTCCATTGTACATAGTGACCTCCATCTGAAAAACGCTTCTACGACCGAGCATACTCCGTTAAGAGACACGTTCATATAGTGATCCTCCCCGGTTGCGAGAGGAACAGCAAGTTATAATGTAAATTCACGAGTCCTGTTAAAAAATTTGGCTTTGTTGTTTGAAAAACATTTTCTAAAAACACTTTCATTTTCATTTATCTAATTTGTCCCCTTCAAAGTATGATAATTGCGCCTCGATGTTATACATTTCCGCCAGCGTTTTTTCCAATCCTCGAAGCATTCCATGCTGCGCCGCAACACTCAGGAATGTTGACGATTCTTGAATAAATCATTCAAATCGGTTCAGTAGTTTCCCAGATACGATGTTTCCTCGTCTACTTTACTACATTTACAAGTGTGGAGCCAGTTCCATTGAAAATTACTAGTTTTGTATGGCAACCACCTTAAGAGTTGGATATAGCGGTTAGGTGTGTATAGAAAAAACATTCGGAAGGGAAAATAAATGGGGGTCAGTCTTACAGACGGTACGTCTGGGAGCAACCTGGGAGCAGCGGGAGCCCACTTTCTAAAAACGATGATTTTGTATGGGACCCTGATGAAGGGTGTGAGATAGGGGGTAGGTATGTTCGAAAGAAATATTCAGAAGCAAAAATTAGTGGGGTCTGCCTACGATTTTAACCGACTAAGACCAACTTCTGAGCAGCTGTGGAGCAATTTATCGAAATTTTATTTTTAATCACTTTTGACAAGTTATTTATGTTTAGAACTAAATTTGTATTAAAATATAAATATTATCATAACTATGCACGTAGCATTTATGAACTTAGATAATTTTCAGTGTTAATATGAAGTTTTTTTTCAAAAAACGTTTGTATGGGAGGTGGTCAAAGTGTTGGTTCGATTTGATTGAAATTTTGCACAGTAAGTTTTTTACTCATACAATAACTGTATACAGGTCTCCCTCGTTTAACGCGGTGGTTACGTTCCAGGAAAATTCCGCGTTATGTGATTCGCGTTATAGAAGACTTATCATAACTTTCATATAAATTTTAGGGTTATGTTCCAATAAGCTTTTTCCAACATAAAATAGGTACTAAATTAAAGATGTATGTACATTCCAACTCAAAATCAAAATTTATACTTTATTAAAAAAATTAAAAAAAATAATGAAAAAAATACTATTTTTTTTTAATTGCGTTATATCGAAAACGCGTTGTAGAAGTACCGCGCTATACGAGGGAGACCTGTACTAAATTTCATTTATGTACGATCAGGCTTTCTATTTTTGTCAGGCTGCTATATGAACTCGCAACACTGTGCGCCATGATGCAGCTTGATATGACCTTGACCTTGATCTATGCTTAGCGAGTTAAAATTTGAGACACAAATTTTAAATTTAAGTTCTATGGACAGTGCAACGCTCCTAGTCCAATGCTGGCTCTATTTTCCCTGTCGAAGGACGCGTCTACGTAGAATGTTTGTATCATCATCCAGTTTCATTATCAGCAAATTTGGGCCTCAGAAACAGTGACCACCAGTAGAACGACATGTCCATGGGACGACGCTTTACCAAATTGCAATGAAGTCCGACTTAAAATTCCGAAATCCGGTGCAACTCGGTCAAGTAATTTCTGATTACATAAAGGGCAAACAAACACTCATTCCTTTTTTTTTGGAGATGTATGATTTCTAAATGTGATTTTTTGTTTCAATTATTTCAAAAACTCGTTTCTTCTTGACCTGTGCATTAGTGAATAGAAATTGTGTAGACCTTCCTAACGTATTCCACAAATAGCTGAAATGAATCACAGCTCAGCACCAAATTTTGTGCATATGTCGGACCCGCAGAGCTACGTGTCGCAATCACTGCATCGTTCCGGCAATATTATAGTTCCTCACTCGTGCGTTGTGCCTCTATGAAGGGTGTTGAGCGGTAGATTACACACATTAGCCGATATCGCAATTTGACAAATTTACGATATAATTGCGAGCAGCCCGAGAGTAAATTAAGTCAGCAAACAAAAATCACGCGCTGCCACATTGCGGCACTTTGGTAGTCAGCCGGCAGTTGGGCGCATTGCGGCGATCGAAACAGCAGCAACAGCCATATTGCCGCAGACAGGCTTTCAACGCCTTCATGTATATCATGTTGGCCCTTATCGCGGCTCCGGTTGTCTTACCGCAGCTACCTAGTAATTTTCGTCCTCTGTTTCCTGCCGGAGTCTGGTTTCGGGTGGACTTCATAACTTTATCACGTCGAGTAGGCGAGTGATTATTTTTCTTGCAATTGACAGCCGAGGCGTAAGAGATGTTTTGGGCAGCATGCACCCCGGTGTGTGCTGTATGTTTGCTCAAGCGTATTGCGGCGCGTGTTGTATGATTTTATATACTTGCATTTCGACGCTGAAAATAATTTGGCCAGGTTCGGCCCAGCTGCAAATTCGATTGACGTGCCATTTGTTTGCTGGCCTCAGTGCGCAGCTATTGCGAAGTTTGTTCTTTGCCTGCATTCAGAAGCGCACATTAATCGCAGCTTCAAACATTGCTTTACTTACTCTATTCTTTTTCTTTTCGAAACGAAAAAAATATTAACTTACTTGATTGCTTGACAGCTTTAATTGTGTCAGTAGCTGTTATTGAAATAGAGTTATACCATCCATTAACCTCTTGTCTGACATTGTTTAAGTAGACAGTAGTTCAACGGGGGTTTTTTTTTTTGAGAGAGGCTGTTTTTTTAGTCACATTGACTTTGGCTTCTCACTTTCGTATGCCATATTATCGTTTGCTATTCCCAACATATTTTAAGTCAAAATTAGAAAACGCTTGGTTTATTTAACGCACTGTAAGAATCCTATACTGACTTACTACTTAACCCTTTCGCTACAGATTTGTACTGGGGAAAGTTAAAATTTTAAATTTTACGTTTTAGGCTTCTATGTGGTTATATTAGCAACATTCCATAAGACATTTTTTGATATTTATACTCGGACCCTGTTTTTTAGAGTTTTATTTTATGAGAGCGACCACATCGTTGTGGCTAATAATTACATAAACATAAAACTTTTTACGCATAACGAACATTTAAATCTGTCTTCATTTACTTCAGCCAAAATTAAAAACAAAAAAAGTATCTAAATTGAAAGAAAACGTCAAATTAAAAAGTTATCTAATTTTTCTGTTTCATCTTCCTTCTCTTCTTTAAGCTTAAATATTCAGTTTATTAATTTCCTATTTTTCCTAAAACTTCAAACTATTCTAAAAACCAATAAAAATATATCTATTCCTGGAACCATAGAGGGTTCAGACGTCCACAAAGTAGCATGTTGCCATATGGCAACAAAATAGCGAAAGGGTTAACTGGCCATAACAATCCGTTACCAGGTTACGGTCTTTCCAAGCGTCTCTGCTTTGCGCGCGCCTTCTCCAATTGATCACATCAAGAGATGATAGGGCCTAGTCAACTTGGCCCTTCCACCGGAGATACGGCCTCCCTCTTCGCCGTCGACCACCAACCATCGCATCGAACACCTTTTTCGCCGGAGCTTCATTTTCCATACGGCAGACATGACCAAAACAGCAGCGCTACGTCCATTATGTCGCTACGCCACAGTGCTCATGCCTCTGCGCCATAAATAAGCACGAGGTCTCTGCTTCTCAATTGCCCACCGAAACCATAGGAGCACCAATTGGTAAGAGTAATCCTTCGTTACATTTCTATGCTGCCATCATTGGTGCTGTTTATGGCGATGCCAAGGTTACCGAATTCCTCGACAACTTCAAAAGTATACCTGTCGGCCTCGACGTGAGATCCAAAATACTTTAGCATCAGCCTTATTTGCAGAGGAGAACGATGCGACCAAAGATGCCTTCTATGTGAAACTCGAGGATGTCTACAATGGGTGCACGGCACATGACGTCAAAATCGCCTCCGGGGATTTCAATGCAAAGGTCGGGCGAGAAAGTATATTTGGTCCCACAGTTGGGCAGTTCAGTCTCCACCTGCAACAGCTTCGAACAATGGTCTGAGGCTGATCGATTTCGCCGCGGCACGGAACATGGTAGTCAGTAGTACCAGTTTCCAGCTCATGGTCCCCCCGCATCGCAGGAAGAGCTCAAGGTCATTACTGGCACAAGTGTATTACACTTACTTCCAATGGAGCAAAATATTTAAATATTGCTGAAGAAGTTTATATTTTTCTTTACAATTATGCATGTGAAATGCCATATAGTTGTTTGCCTTGACTGTTTGACTGACTGACTGAGTTACTATTGTCCAGCCAAAACCACTGAAGCTAAAAACATGAGATTTAAACTGTAGGTACATTTAACCTCCGCTAAGACGGAATTTTTTGAGATTCGGGACCTAAAAGGCAAAACATGGGTTAGGATGTTGTATAGAGAAACGTGATTTAATGAACCGATTGAATTCAAAATTAATGAAAATCCTCCAAATTAAAAATAATTCGACACGCATTTTTACTTTTTGCGAAAACCATGAACTCATGGATTTATCGACTTCAAAATTAAAGAAAACATATGAAATTAAAAATAATAAGATACGTGTTTATCATTTTCTGAAAATCGAAATTGGTTGGGTTCAACGATTAGTTAAGAGTTTGCATGGGGAAACATGATTATTGACTTCAAATATGATGAAATCATTTCAAATAAGAAATAATAAAATTTTAGAAGACATTTAATCCTTCGTTGCATGATTTAATTTCCGTGAAGGAAAAACATTTTTGTCATGTAATTCCTGTTTCTCGTGAAGTTCTGATGGTATAAAGGAAGTTTCGCTGAATTCCTGTATCTATGAAAGAAGTTTTGCAAACATTTTCCGTATCCTGGAACGCTACCGCCGAAATGAAAGTCGGTTTTATCTATGTTCTAGTGTTCGCTACTACGGGGAGTCGAACAGAGGTCAGGCGTCACTGTATACTCGTAATTCAACGCACTAAACAGCTAAACGACGGCCACCACCAGATCATCATCGCCATCAATAACCAAAATTCCTTCACCAAATCGAAACACTTCTTGTTTTTCGATTCTTTTGAACATACTTTTAATGTTATTCGCAAAATTTCGTTAGTAATCAAATGTTTTAACATAAAAGACACAACTGAAGAATGAATGACTGTAGTGAATAGTGAACGGAATAGTTTCCAAATCTATGAAAAGTTAACTTTACATATATGCAATGCCATGCAGCGAAGGGTTAAGATGACACTTAGGCAGAGTTTACTGTACACACGGAAAACTCCCCGCACTATACAGAAATGAACAAGGGAAACGCACGTACATATCTGTGTATGTATGTATATACAATTTTATTAATGGCGGTTGCGACTCTGTCTGGGCAGTAGTAGTCCATATTTGTCCGCATTGCTGTTTTTCATTTGCATTACACCGCGATGGTGTCCTTAATTGAATTACCCCGCAGCGTCGTGGGCATAAGCTTATGCGGACTCAACGGGAACAAAGTCACCCTTCAAGCTTCAAGTGTTTTTATTGGCCACACTACGGCTGGGTGTGCTTTATTGTTGCGGATCGATATGGTTACACTGTTACAAACTGATACATGGTAATATTAGTAGTAAACTGCTATAACTATCGCATAAAGTAAGAAAGTATGTATGTATGTAAGTAAAACCTTTTCATTGAATTGGACTAATAATAATTAATAGCTCGGAAAAGTGCAATGCGAAAAATTAATCTCATTGCAATCTGGCAACGACTAACAATTCGTAAGTAAAGTAAGATTATATGCAAGAAGTACATTTTCCTTGGCCGTGTCATTTTTGAAGGAACTAAGTGGGTAATTAAGTAAAAAAGTCTTCACGAAACCGATCTTGTTCTAAAAAATGACGCTGACAAAAAACCGTTGTTGGAGACAAAATAACCGTTGTAAGATCCACGAATAAAAATCCGACGATTATGGTGGCTTGTGCTTCCGTCGCCTCTGTTGAAAGAACTAAATCAAGGAAACTTTACTAAAGCCTGGTGTGCCAAACTGGAAAAAAACAATTAAAAATAAATAATAAAAAGAAAATAATAATTTTGATAAAATAGCAACAAAAATGTAAATTTAAAAAAACTGAGTAATTGCATTATATATGTCGATTATGAGCAAATCAGTGCAATGCCCCACATTTTTATACTTTACAGTCGAGTTTAATATTTCAGTCCACTTAACATTTTCCAGTGTATGGTCAGAATGCGGTACGATAGGTCCAATTTCGTGAGGTAAGGACACAGAACGAAAAGCACTTCGCCGCGATGGCATTGACGCTGTGGTATTTGTCTAGCGACTACGACTAGAAGGCGAACCCCTATTAGAAATGCAAATTTGTCAATGCCTGCAAAAACTATTTTTTATTCGTTGTTGTAATTATGCGATGGCCCTCCTTGCTGATGCGCTCCGGAGGGTGAAAAGAGAAAATGAACCTTCGAATGCCTCTCAACAGTAATTGGACTTTTCTCGTTTTTCATACGGAATTTGTGCGCTTTGTGCCGGTGAGTTAAAGTCATTTATTTGCAATTATATTCTAATTTAACAGGCGATTGTTACGAGTCTTTGTTTGACGTTACATATGACAGGTCGCAGTGGAATGAAATTATATTTTATAAATAAATTCTAATATTTCTAAGTTTTATTCCAGTCGCACGAGTTTAGGTAAACAATTTACATTTGTATGTCCACATATATTTTGGTACATCAAAAATGATGAAATATCAATGACAATACTGAGCCGAATCGTGACGTCGATTGATTGAGCCTAATTTATCTCTAAGGAAATTTCAGTTTTCATGAATTTCAGTAGCGATTTATTTTCCAACTCAGATTTCAAATAGTGTATTGCTCGGCTGATGCAACCCTAACGAGGTCACGTTCAATACGCGCTTTATTGAATCTTCTCACAATTCCATCGTTATGCAAGTGAACGCCTTATTTTCAATTGTTATCAAATATTTTCGATGCTGGTTGTGCTTGTGGAAACTGGAGTCTCTAACGTTTCAAAATGGTTTGAAATGTTATCGGGTTCGAATGTATACAGAAACTGAAACCCTGTGTGCGCCACTAAGCCATAGATATAGCTACAGATATACATAGATAGAAAGGTATACATATAGCTAGAACTATGATACAAATATCAGGGTAGACTAAGCCGTAGAGCCTCGAAAATTGGCATACGAGAAATGACAGTTGTCTTTAAATGATCTCATTGAACATGGTGGTGGTTCTGCAGTTTAAAATTATGACCAAAAATTAGATAGTAGATGCTACAAGTCTCAAGAAGTTCAATTTTGGAACCGAAAATTTGCCAACAAAATAGTTGCATACGCCTGTTTTTATATTTTATGTTAGAAATTTATATTTTTAATAGAACATTGCTCACAATATTTTTTGAAAGAAGCTGAAAAACAATACTACCAATTCCTACTTGCAAAATGCAACCATGCTTTTTGAGAGATGCGAATTCTAGCTGTCATTCAAATTGGCGTACGTAAACAAAAAATTTCGGATAAGGCTTTTCTTACTTAGTTTACCTTGTTAATTGCATCATGGCTGACACTAAGCTTCATGCCTGCAAGGAAGCGACTTTTAAATGTAAATTTTGAACAACAACAACAATGCTCAAGTCTGCTTGTTAAGAGTCTGTGAAACCGACAAAACACTCTTATGGTTATTTCCGGAGAAATGACAAATAAAAATTATTTGAAATAAAAGTAATGTCATAATTTGAATATGCCATCGTTTTTGCAAATGACGTAAATGCCTTTGTGCTTAGTTCTTAGAAAAAGTTTATTTGAAGTATTAAAATTGATGCGATTAAATCGAAAAAGTTATATCGGTCAAATGAGTAATAAATCTGAACACGTGCCTTAGCTCATCCCCTATGATTATGTTTCATACTTAATGAATGAATTAACCATACACGACTTGCTTACTTAGTTTTTCAGAAAACTCTGTCGTCCTGTCGACTATTAGAAACGTAGTTCGAGTCTCATTTGAGTCTCAAAGTCTCACGACTTTGCAGTGTGATACATTTGATACCGTTTTTCGTTTCAGACATGGCGATTGTTTGCCATGCAACCTCCTCAACTTCACAATGGAGAGTGTTCTGTGCAAGGCCGTTGTGCATCGCAAGCATCATCCTTACGTTTGCGGACGACTTTAGAGTCAACTGGCGTAGCAAGCGAAGTGCCTCTGCTGCATTTGCGGCTATCGAAAGATGACGGGTCAATATGGACCAGGTGGTAAATGAGGACAAGACGAAGTAACACTGCCACTGAGATGCGCAGAAACTCGCAGCAGTAAGGACCTTTCGAGATGTCTGCCTCGTGGTTATGGGAAGGATTAGTCTTAGTCCTCTTTCTTACATCGAAGCCTGCACTTTATCAGCATTGACGCTGCCGTGAAACAGCGGATCGTGAAACCAATTGCAAAAACTATGCCACATTCATTTTTGGGCATTACTTTGAGCCCACCTTGTATTGCGAGATTAGATCATAACTCTCAGAATTCTCTAGTTAAGAAAAAACCAAAACTTTATGATTTGCCAGTTGTGAGTTGGAAAACTCGGAGTCTTCAACATGACGTGACTTTGCAATAGTGCTTGTTCTAAATATTAACCCCGAGAATTTAATTAGTGACAAGCAAGGATTGAACATCTTGTCAGTAACAGAGGCGTCTGAAGCGAGAGTTTGCGGTAGATTAATGCTATAATGCTTAGTCGGGTTGTAAGCCATACCATTATCAAACCATATATTTTACGCTCTAGTGTCCGATTGGTATAATAAATTAGCTGATAAGTGGCATTTAAATGCCACATTTTATATATAAATGGTACATGGTGCGTACATCCATTGAGCATGAAAAGTACTCAAACATTTATGTATACTTATGCATAAATGTAAAGTACAGTCCGTACTAATTCTCCGCTATGCAACTAGCAAGTCCTAACATAATTTTGGTAATGTTGCAATGATTAATGGATTGCATTACCTTCACGCATTGTCTTCCTGAGGCTAAGCTGCAATTGACCATGTATTGCTGGAAGCACTTCGTTTGGCGCGGGCCAATTACTGCGCATACATCTCACCGCTTACCCGCTCTCCACCGCAGCTCGAATTTGTACACACATTTGCTTCAAATGGTACTGACGCTGGTAATTTATGCATTAGCAGGTGTATTGTTGGAGCCTACAAAAACCACCTAACCGTCAACCATCCGTCCATCCATCCGTCATCCTTCCGCTCGCCCATCCACGGGTCACTCACGTATACCTACGAACGGTGGCGCAGTAGCACCCTCGAGTTAGCTACACTTTAGATTTAAATATATTCCACATTTCGAAATGCTTCCGATAAACACTTTAACAAAAAACACATTTGAGGGAAAACATTCACAGCTATCCGAAAGGGTTGCGGCGCATTCCGTTTTTTCTGTGTACGGGATGAGGATCGCCTACAAGCCAAGCGATGCGTACCCCTTCATCAATTCATCAAAAATGCACTTATCATGAGTGCGGCAGGCGACGCCGAAAAAATGCGCTGCCTCGCCGGCTGCTGCCGTTTCGGCTCCTGCAACATGAGCGTCGGACGACTCATCAAACAGGCTCGAGAACTAGAGTAAAGGTCAATATGGAATAAATTTGGGCGCTGCTCCAAAATATTCAAAACAAAGCAACATCAATAATGAAAACAAAGAAAAAGTGCAGACGAAGGAGCTACTAAACGATGCGGTAACATTTTAATAACCACGTTTGAAGCGCAGCCGCAAAGAAAAGGGCAGCGGAAATGCATTTGCTCATCGAACATGAAACGTTTTCACTCGTCTTGTGTGAACTGGTGGCAGGTGAGGTCTGACAAGTAGAAGCGCAGCTTGTGTCAAATCTTCACTGGCCGCTGGCCTGACGCGCAACCGAAACATAGAATAAGTGTTGTGCGCGTCTTTGTCTTCGTGCGCATCTTATAAAAATTAACGCATAAGTATGGGCTTTAATCAATCGCGTGCCCCAAATAGCTGCAAGCCATTTTTGAACAGAAGCGTGTACGCAACCCGATGTAAGAAGTTATGCGATCCTTTTCTCAATAGCGTGTTCGGCTCGACTTCTAAATGAATATCCAGGCGCTAGCACCTGCCAAATAAAAACTACACATGGAATGAGTTGTACATACATATTAGGCATCGCAATCCCGGGATCCCGGACTTTTTCCAGTCCCGAAAATCCCGGGATTCAAATCTTTTAATCCCGGGATTTTCGGGATTGCAAAAGATGCTTCAAAGTTCAAATGAAATAAATTTAAAAGCACAAAAACCCAATTCCTTATCTGAAGGAGGAGGGAGGGGATAGAGGGCGTCTTTTGCAAAAGGCTTATAATTATTTACTAAGCATTCAACCAGCAAGTGTTGAATCTGAAAGATGTTTTCTCTCAGCAGGGTTTATTTGCAATAAATTTCGCTCTAGATTAGAGGGCAAAACATTTAATGCCTTAGTATTTTTAAGATCTCAGTTTTTAGTTAATCACAACGCTTAACTTTTTTATCGAAATAATCGAAGTAAAACTAAAAGTATCAGGTGTACAAGTAGAAAACCGCCGTTTTCCACTGGGTGGTGCCACCTTTGGAAATCGGTGAGAGAATTCCGATCAGAAACATCACATGGCAAGCTAAGATATCGGTTAACAACTCCACATCATCTCGCTTGTCCATTTTTTGTTGGTGCGTGAAGATGTCGAAATTTGAACCGAATAAGCGTCATTTGCGGGAGATTTTGCTTTTCGCGTTTCATTCGAAAAAATCTGCAGCTGAAGCGCGTCGAATGATTGTAGCAACTTATAGTGAGTCGTGTATCAGTGAAAGAACGTGTCGAGAATGGTTCGTGAAATTCAAAAATGGTGATTATGACGTGAAAGACAAGGGTCCCGTGAAAAAGTTTGAAGATGCAGCTTTGGAGACTCTGTTGGATGAAGATTCTTGTCAGACGCAACAAGAACTCGCGGATTCTTTGGGTGTGACTCAGCAACCCATTTCCCTTGCTATACGCAATAAAGCCTCAAATTATGAAAAAAAACGGCGGTTTTCTACTTGTACACCCAATACTAACAAATTAACTATTTTATTTTTTTTATCAAATATGCGTATATATGTACTTTATGATACATTTGATGCAAAGCAATAAGTTATGTTTAAGTGTCATTTTTGGATAAAACAAAATGTTATCAAACTGAAGTTAAATGTCAAATGAAAAACATTTAAGTTAAACAAAATGTTGTCAAGGATGACTATGTTTATTTATTTGATTTAAATTTAAACTGACAATTTTGAATGTAATTGACAACTGATTGTAAATGACAACTGGATTTTGGTGATGTGCCGCGCACAACCAACCACTTCGACGACTCAACACCGACTGCCTCCCTTTCCGCCTTACAATGTGATTAAATTGGTACGTCAAACAGTTATGTCTGTTCTAGTACTACATGCATACTCACTGTCCAGCCTGTACTCATGTATTATACCCATAAATGTGAAAATCAACTGAAGCTCTGTTACATACCAAATGTTTAGAAAACAAACTTTCGAAACCACTTTCCCCACCCACGTTTTCATGTGACTAAAAAATTAGATTCCTACTCGTTCGCATACAAAACTTGCTCGCAATGTAAGTAACGCATACCCATACCTGGTCATAATGCACCACGTACACCCGATACACCGCAACAACAACTGAACAACCGATTGAGAAATTGAGGCAATTTATTATTCGCTCCTAATGCGCTCAGCAAGTCAATCAATGTGTCCTTGATGCGTAGAGATTCCACGCAGCGGAAGATTGATAACGGGCTGCTAATAGCATGTTAACACTGGCACACACACGCGTGCGCGCTCGATGCGCGGTTGACATGTCCTCCTGCAGCCGCAATGCATGTGTGCGAGCAAGTGTGGAATGGGTAGCAGAAGGTGCCGGCAAGTGTGCAGTTGCGCGGAGTGTTGCGCATCGCCTAATCGCACGTACTCGCTTGTAATCGCACCCTGCTGCCGCGCTACATTAGCGACGTAATCGTTTTTATCATAACTCTCATCTGCGCGGCTGCAGAGCTGCTTCTCTTTTGTGCCCTGCCGCGCTCGCCACTCGTCGCTGCAAACAAGTGTGCATCCATTTGGAGGCATAGCCCCAGCTCCAGCCGCGTTTCACATTTTATTGATCCTCTTTGATACATTTTTGATTAAGTGTTTGCGATTTGTCACCGGAATTTATGATTGTTGTCTTGGCTGTGGCACTGGCTGTGGCCATGGCACCTTCACCTTCAGCTTCAGCTTCGGCGTCCGCTGCTCCTTTCTCTGCCTCGCAGCTCAGCGCGTATCATGTCCCGCTCGAAGACGAATGTTGTCGCAAGTGTTAGTAGAATGAGGCAAATAATTCGCCGGTGGCAATCCCACGGCGAAAACCAAGTCGGCCGTACAGACAAACGCACACACAGCTACCTGCCACTGCTGTCGCGGCTGTCACACCTCGGAGTGTGGTGCTTGTTACGAAAAATGTCTAATAAGCGTTACAATTCGATAATGTTCTATCAGTGACGTTTAAAAATTAAACATTTTTCTCTTTAAATTGATGAAAAGCAATTGGAAGTCGGCAACCGCCACGGCAGCGGATAAGACTGGCCAAGAGCAACATCCAAGAAATCACATCGCCTTTGTCTCATATGAATAATTGCCACGCACCGAACGCGCAGTGTCAATTGAGTTATCAAATGTAGACTCTAAAATAAATAAAACCTGTAAGATTATAAAATTCGTTTCTGAAGCGGCGACATTTTACAGAACTCGATGGTCCCTAACCGTTTGGTGTCGATTTTCGAAGAAAAATAAATCGGCCATCGATCATTCCATAAAACAGATTTTATTTGTCCCATCGTCAACAGTCACTTACCTACAGATCAAAGCGTTTTTCAAAAATAAAAAATTAATGGCCAATTCACCCGGCGGTAAAAGGTTTCTAATTGATACATTAAAGCTTGCAAGCGTACATCTTTAGAGTCTGGTAGTTAAAGAGTCAATAAGTCGGCATTCGTCAAGTTATTTCTTTTCAGTTTTTCACATACTGTACAAATATTTATACCTACATATCTCGATACTTATTTATACATTTAGCTGGCACATGTGTTCTTGTTCATTTATAGTGCTAATGTCTTTAAACATAAATAGACTCGTAGCCTTGTTAAAAGTTACTCTCTATTCCGAAAGCCACTCAATAACTACTAAATTGACTCTTTACCTGACTTCTGATTCCTTGCATTGTGGCCTCCTCTTGTCCGCGATCCTTGGCAATCTATTCAGATTGCAGTATCTAGACCAACACTCTGATCATGCGCGTACATGATGTATAAAAAACTAACTGGTATAAAACTGGCTGATAGGTATAAAACAGTGGATAAACTGGTGTCAACCGTATTTAAAACGAGGATTCAGTCTCTCTTACCTCCTCTGCTTTAAACACATTATTTCCTAATTTCTTAAATTTGCAAAACGAACACACAATAGGGTTTTCCATCATGAGCCGAAAAAGTAAATAAAGAAAAAAAATCAATTAAAATTTGAATTTTGATGAAACTTTATTATCAAAATAATATTTGGTTTGTGCCATTAGTAATGGAATATTACATCATTCAAATGACCGCCACGAGCAGCCTCGATGACTTTTTTACATATAGCAGGCTGTAAGGCGCCAAGAACTGCACGTATGTTGTCCCTCAAATGCTCCAGAGTCTGCGGATT
The DNA here is from genome assembly GCA_963971225.1 of Melieria omissa. NCBI lineage: Eukaryota > Metazoa > Arthropoda > Insecta > Diptera > Ulidiidae > Melieria > Melieria omissa. The sequence goes on from OZ020268.1 coordinate 87,523,684, forward strand.
GTCTGCATAGACTTGGTCTTTCGCGTAGCCCCAAAGAAAAGAGTCCAAAGATTTCAGATCGCACGATCTTGACGGCCAATTGGCATCACCAAAACGCGGTTCGCAATTCTGTCATGTTCGGTCGTATTGTGTGGCATGTAGCACCGTCCTGTTGAAACCACATCTCCCCCACATTCATATCTTCGATCGCTGGCCAGAAATACTCGGTTATAACGGTTGTAACGGTCTGTCCTTCGTCATTTTCGAAGAAATATGGCCCTATGACACCACTCGACCATAATGCACACCAAACAGTGACTCTAGGTGGATGCATTGGGCGCTCGACAACCACGTGTGGATTTTTTGAGCCCCACACACGACAATTTTGACTACTAACGTAACCGCCGAGGTGAAAATGTGCTTCATCGCTGAAGAAAATTTTGTGCGAAAAATTTGGATTTTCGGACTGTTTTTCAAGCACCCATTCGGCGTAGTTAGAACGCATTCTGAGATTTCCCGGCTCCAATTTCTGCACCGATTGAACTTTGTATGAATGAAGATGCAAATCCAAATGCAAAATACGCCAAATTGAGGTGATGGAGATGTTCAATTGTTGTGAACGGTGGGGAAGCGATAAATTCGGGTCATCTTCAACACTGGCAGCTACAGCAGCAATATTTCGGCCGAACGAGCAGGGCGACTACGTATTGGCCGCTGTACATCTTGTACAGAAACAGTTCGTTCGAATTTCGCCAATAAATCCAAAATTGTTGACAAAACAGTCCTTCCGTGACGTCCGAAATCCTACCTTAGTGCGCGAAAAGTGGTGCTCAAATTTTCACCATTTTTGTAGTGAATTTTCACTATGTTTACACGTTGAGCGATGCTAAATCGGTCCATTTTCATAAATGACAAACACTAAACTCCAATATTAACACAATGCAACGACAGATGACAGCTGCGGTTGTCGAACGCAGGGCTGCCAAAGTTTTCGATTCGAAATGAAAAACCCTGTATTGAATACAGATATTTGTCGAGCTCAAACTCACAAATAACCTAATTAACAATTAACATATTTAAAAGGTTTGAATTCGAGAGGATATACTACTGTGTCCACAAAATATAGTACATATACATATTTTAAATAAATAAAGTTAATTTTAACTAAATTCTGCCGTTTTCCTGATCCCAGCAAAGAAAACCCACACTCCCGCTGCCCGATCTTTGAACGCTGTTTAATGCCAATTTCGAAAATACTCATTGATACACTCCAACCCTATCGACTGCCTCCAAGAGATTATATTTCTTGTCACATAGTTTTCTAACTTGAATTTTCCACATAAGCTACTCTAACATATGACCACAAATTTATTTATTTGATATGGGAACGCTTTCAGCCTGCTGATCTTGTCTGGCCGATATAATAGAAATATCAATTAGTGTATTTAGTGTATATCTTCAATTTTACTAAATTTTGTTATGCAATGCCGCTCGAATAATTTCAATCATTCTCACACTTACCGTACTTAGATGCATGTATCTATACACATACACATAAAACTTGTGCGCCAGAATCGATTGAAGCTCATTACAGTCTTAAGCTGACGACATTAAGTTTACGCATGCGCGCTGCTATTAGTGTGCAACGTTGTCCACGTAGGCAGTGGTCAAAAAAGTGATGACGGTCAACAAACTACGGCCGGCAGATAAATACACAATTTATGACTTAATTTAACTCGAACGACGAACGGATAAACCAAGAAGTGCGCGAGCCGGCGAATGTGCACCAAGCAGCGGGCGAGGGTATCAGCGGCGCCGTTCGAAATAGTATGAAGGAAATGGAGTGGTAGGAAAATTTAAAATGGCATTTTGTAAATACCTGTCGACGATGATAAAACCTGAACTTTGCCGCAGTGATTGGTATTTGAATTCAGGGCACTGATTTAAGGAAAATTTAGAAATAATAAGAGAAATAATACTTTTTGCCGACGGCTGCGTTACAAACCTCTTAAAGTAAAAATGTCACAAAACTCGCTGAAATCGGCATACTTGTGAAATGTGTCCGCGCAATACAGATGGTCGCATGAGGCCTGACCTTAGTTTCGTTCAGAGTATCCGAATCACGGACTCCTGGACCAGATCTTACGTGAAGCTAGCCCACTATCATAGGCCCATCACACGCCACTTCGTATTGTCATTATGTGGGGGTAAGTGCACCACGACATTTAAGATCTATGTACTTTTTGTGCCTCACAATTGCGCCGCTTTAACGTTTTCCAAGAAGCTGCTTCAGGCTCTCGAGTTTGCACGATGGCCCACAATTTTGCTTCTGTGTTGCTCCTATAACCACAAAACGGCAACCCCGGCCGTGTCAAACTTATTCGCATGGATGACGCTTACATATGTATGCAAAAACATACGATCTCTCGCACATGGCCGACTAATTGTGCGTACGCTTACCGCAACTCTTGTGCAGTCCACATGCTCATTCATACATTCGCCGATAGGATGAAAGCCAGGAAGCACATATTCTCTTCGTTCCATGCTTGCCAGCGCTTCATATGCGTTGCTGTTGATGCTGGCTGCAATGTTGATAGCGACGGACGCGGTGACGCTGACGATAATGGTGATGTCTCTATTTTGGAGATGCAGTTCGGCTGCGTGCTCCCGCGCGCCGCCAGTGCCCACATGGTGAGGCGTGGTGTGGTGTGAATTAATTTATCGGTTAATTTTGTTCACAAATTGCACATGGGCGGCATGCAGAGCTTACAATGACTATCTATCTTGCACGCCGGTTCTGTGTTGCCGGTTCGATCCCCAGCGGCAATGCCTTCACACGCACCCAGACAGCATCGGCATTGAGTCGCGTTGACGTACGCGAATGCGCCCAGGTCCAGCCTCATATCCCAGTGGATTTGCATTCGTCGGCCAGCAAGTACCGGCACTTCTCCGGTTAGTTTTCGGGCGAAGTGGTGAATTTATGCTCGACATGAGCATGAAATAAATTTTCTTTTGAATTGCTCTCCTGCCGTACAAGACTGAGTGCGCGGAGTGCGTTCACTACTCGTCTCGATGCAAACAACCGGCGATGCGGCCACGCACTACCGTTCGGCCTGGTTGTAAAGAGGCTAGCTGGATGCTATGCGCCTTTCACGCAATCTTTCAGTAAATTTAGCAAATTTCAAGCCCAAGTAGATTTCGATACGTACGCAGAATTTATCGAAGTTGTAGTCTTGGAATGCGTGCGCAATCTAAAATCACGGTGCAACGGACAAACCACACCAAATTGGCACTGCTGCTCGCCCCTGACCTCTTTTCGACTGGGGTTCGTCTGTTCGTTTTGACAGTTCTCAAAGCGCGAGCGGGTTCCTGCCGCCACATCATGCAACATGTGTCTAATCAAATATACCATTCGTAGCATTCGTGTTTTTCGGGTGAGCCGCCGACCATATCCGCTTTCGCACTCGCATCGCTCGCAGCCGTTAACCGGAATGTGAAAAGCAACTGCTAATTGTTCACCTTTCTGCGTGAGTGCGTGAGTGCGAGCGCCTGTGTGCGGCTTGGTGTGTGCAAGTGCCAAATGGCTTCACCACATTTCTACCCAAAATAATCTCGCAGTGGCCACCGCCACCGGTGCCATCAGCGCGGCCGTTGTGTCGTCGCTTCCTCGGCTGACACGGTCCGCAGTCAGTCTGCATTTGCGTTTGCGGTAAGTCAAATTTGTGACAGCAATTATCAACTTCATTCACCCTTGGAGAATTGCGTTTTTTATTTTGATGATAGTTTCTTTTGTTGTGACCCCAGTATCTGGATCGTTCGCAGTGGAGAGTGAATGAATTTTCATACTCAAGACTGCGGCCGTTTGAGGCTGCGCAGGCCATAGGCCCTGTGCTGTTGTTGGCTGTTTGCTATTCGCCGCTTGCTGCCAACCGCTCACCGCATACCGCTTACCGCTGGCCGTTTTCCGTTTTGCGTTGTGTGTTGTCTGTGTCGTGACCCGAACAAATTATTAATTATTAAATGAGGAAAATATAGCATAATTGTGGCTGTGGTTCGAATTAATTTTGGGACAAAACCTAAATTAAATGAAATTAGCCGCCAAACAATTACAATTTTACTATGTGTGTCTATGCATCTCGTGAGTGCGCTCACCCGTTTGATTGATCCGACAGATGGTAATTTGTGAGCGGCAACCGACTTGAGATTTTCTTAGCCCAAAAGTCGTCCAAAAATTGTATATTAGTGTCTGTGCTCATGCTATCCGTGTCCAAGATGAAAGCTGCGCCACGGCCAATTACTCCTACAGAAAAGGTGAACCACACCATAATTTAACCTTTACCATGTTAAGGATGTCAATTTTGGATCGATTTGTGCACGACAATTCTCAAACGGCAACGACAATTCATAAATGGAGCATGTAAATTAATTTTTGGAGTTCAAAATGCCGTTACACGTTTCGAAACAAATGCAGTATAGCGAACCCTCATGAAAAAAACGCAAATTGGCCTACTTGGAGCTTCTTTTGGCCAAAAGGCGTGGCTTGGGATCAAAGGTCATATAACAACCAATTCTTAATCGATTTACACGATATGGGTATTAAACGAAAGGTCTTTTCAATACCTTTCTATAGGTATACAACATTAGATATGTAATATGTCCAAAAATTAAAAATAAAAGAAAATTTAATCATTGCGGGAAATAAATGCATATGCACTGTACCGTCAAATTGAATATTTGTGTGCTTCTGTGTGCTTTTTCATGATACATATATATGTATATTTTTTTTTACGCAACAGATAGTAGATTGTTATTACTAGGTATCGGATTTATATGCAAAAACTATGCAAAGAATGCAGAAATATGCAAAATATGCAGTGCATATGTTAGCTCATTCTTAATATTTTTAAATAAAAATAGTTTCTGTCTTGGTCCCGTTCAAATCGGAAGCTCCAAAAAAATATGCACTTGCATATAATTCCGATCTCTAGTTATTACTAATAAAAGCAGACTGTGACAATTGAAAAAAAAACCCCCCGAAATATTTGGATCTACTATAAAACTACATAAAAATTAAGAGGCATTTTATAAATATTAAAGAATTACTTTTTAAAACCCCCCCGAAATATTTTTCTGAATCCGCACCTGTAAATACCTATGCAGAGCAAATGATGCAAAAACTATTACCAAATTGGGAAATGGACTATCAAATTACCAAAATCAATTTGTGACAAAAAAAAATTACCACTTTTGGTTAAAAATACCCAAAACGGGTACACTGATACCCATATCTTGTAAATCGATTAAGAATTGATTGAGTTGTTTTGATACTAACTTAGAACTTTGACCCCGAGCTTTTTATTTTGAGGATTTTCTTCCTATAAGGAGTAAGTGCGAGCAACTCGACACGATAATTGCTAACTCAAACGTGGATGAATCGATTTTATAGTAAGTTAGATCATGAAGTTGGCAGATCATGTTGGACGGTGTTAACCAATTATAAATTACGTAGCTGTTTAGAGGAAGAAGCGATGAATTAAATGAATTAAAAATTACTTAAACCGTAACAGACTTCAAGCAAACGAATCAGAAATTTGTTCAATTTCGGATATATTTAGATAAAAAGAATCCATTTAATCATCAATCAAGTACTAAACTATCAAGTACTACTACTATTAAGAGGAGCATTAGTGCATTTTTTCTAGCAGAAACCAGCTAACCTAACTGGCCATAACACCTTTTTCGCCGGAACTTCCTCCTTCATACGGGAGACATAGCCGAGCCAGCGTAGCTGCTAGTTTGCTGTGCTTCGGCTATGTCTTTAAACGGCTCACAGTCGGGGTCAATAAAAATAGGGCTGAAGATTTTGCTAAGTACCTTCCTCTCGAACACCCCAAGGACCGCTATGTCGTTACGCGTCAATATTTATGCTTCTGCATCATAAAGGGCGACGGGCAGATAAAGCGTCCTGATGAGTACAAGTTTTGTCGGTCGAGAATTGCTACTCAATTGCCTACCAATACCGTAGTATCAACTATTGGCACGAGTAATCCTTCGCTTTTTTTTTTTTTCCTTTGTCGGAACGATCTAGCAAGCGCAGCACTCAGACAATTATACGTCCATTGTACTACGACTTGTTGTTCCCTGTTAATGTGCTTTAAATCTACCCGATTTCCGAAGAAACCTTGATAGATCCTGGGGTGCCAAGGAGCCAAGGTGGTCGCTTCTTAGCACATCAGTGCCAAACGTCTCAAACCTGATACGAGCGAACGCGGGGCAGAGACACAGGAAGTGTTCCGCCGTCTCAACGTCCTCCCCACAGGCAGGACATAGGGCACTGTCAGATATGCCTACCATTTCCATGTGCTTCGCCCATAGGAAATGGCCCGTCATTAACCCGACCATCTGCCTGCAGTCTCTTCTGCCTAGTGACAAAATAAACTGTGAGCATTTGTCGGATATGGCGGGAAGCATAAGTTTCGTCCACCTGCAGCCGCTCTCAGCCTGCCATGCTCGCTCCTGGGTCATAGTGACCCATTCGTTAACTGTGGCTTTGATGGCTGCAGATGGGAGTGGCAGAACAGGCTCAGGGCCGACAAAATCAGCCTCAGAGCCCATTCTAGCTAGGGAATCCGAGGTCTCGTTACCCACAATTCCTGCGTGTCCCGGGACCCAGGTGAGCATCAGGCTATTGTATTTTCCAACATAATTAAGCCTGGATTTGCAGGACCTGACTAGCATAGAGGTGGTTGGAGGGCTGTCCAAGGCCATAAGCGCAGCTTTGCTGTCGCTACAGACACAGCTGGACCTGCCTTTCCACTTACTCTCTACGACAAAGTTCATCGCCTCAAGTATCGCATGCACCTCCGCCTGAAACACAGATGCGTGCGAGCCTAGGGCAAAGAACCGTCTAGTCCCCGTGGATTCCACGAAGACCCCAGAGCCAGAACCATCTTCCGTTCTGGAGCCGTCCGTGAATATACGGAAACAGTGTTTACCGGGCTCATCCTCAGGATACAACCAAGAGTGAGCCTCAGGCAGCAACACCATGTACCGCTTTTTTAGTATGACAGTTGTAGGCATGGAGTCGAGGGGCATGGACATGACTGTGAGGTCTATGTCGGTGCCAGCACAATTATCCAGTGCCGGACAAGCGCCATACCACTGGCCACTGTGTTTTAGTCTTCGGATGGCCTTTAGGGCCTCTCCTTGGATGAAAACATCAAGTGGAGGAAGGCTCACCAGGCATCTAGCGATGGGCCAGAAGTAGTTGGAAAGGCTCCAGTACAACATATGGCCACAGTGCGCTGCAGTCTGGACAAGGTTCTCTTGACCCCTGTAAGAGAGAGTCTGCTCATCCAGACTACCGATGCGTAGGAGATGATGGGTCTTATCATAGCTTTGTAGATCCAGAGGATCTTGCTAGGGGAAAGACCCCACGTTTTCCCAAATACACCTCTGCATTGCCAGAAAGCCGACAGTGCTTTCGATGTCTTTAGTTCTACGTGAGATTTCCATAGGAGTTTATCATCTAGGATGACTCCCAGATATTTAATCTCCTTGGATAGCTGGATAGTGACCCCCTTGAGTGTGGGCAGAACGACTCTATCAAGCTTCCTCCTCCTGATAAAGAGAACCATACCAGTTTTGGCGGGATTAGCAGATAGCCCGTTCGCATTACACCAGGTGTCAATCATATCCAGAGTTTTCTGCACCTTTCTGCAGATGTGCATAAGGGAGGTTACGAGACACATCGTCCGCGTATGCTTGTGCGTAGACTCCAGAGTCATTCAGAGTGATGAGCAGGGGATCAATCACCATGCACCAGAGCAATGGAGACAGCACCCCACCTTGAGGGCAGCCTCTATTTACACCGGATGACACTAGTAGATCGTCCTCTGCCCGCACCGTCATGATTCTTTGGGCTAGCATTGAACGTATCCAATTTACCAGAGCCCGGTCTACGCCGTGTCGGCTAGCAGCGTTACACATACTGTCAAAAGTCGCATTGTCAAAAGCGCCCTCTATATCCACAAAGATTCCCACCGCGTAGTCCTTCATGTCGATGGCTCGCTCTATCCTACCAACCAGATTTTGCAGGGCCGACTCCTTCGCTTTATCTCCAGTCTGATATTATTGGTGCTGTTTATGGCGGTGCCAAGGTAGAAGAATTCCTTCATACTGCATCACTGTTTTTTCCAACATAGGTTACAGTACACATTTCAAATGGATGGGGAAAGGGAGGGGAACCTACAGTTTAACGCTGAATCGATTGCCTGCCAAGTGCGCACTTGTGCGATTCTAGTAATTCTCATCTGCTTCATGTGGTTAGCAAAAGAAGTACACAAGCGTTTCACCAGCCCGAGGAATCGAACCTAGGGCCTCAGTGTGAGAAGCGGTCTCTAGTAGCGAAATTTTTTTTCGTTGTATTTTACACAGTGAAACCAATGCCAAATTTTGTTTTCCTGTACTTTACAGATTTCATTAGTTCAAAAAAAAACATATTTCGACGACTAGTTTACTTTGAATAACTGATAATTGCACATTACTGTCTTATAGCTTCGAAAATCCATTGCACACACGGGTTGCAATCGGTCTCGAATGGGTTAAGTAATGTATTAATTGCAAATTATTCTTTAATTTGTCAAATTAGATATACAGTCGTGTCTGGGTATAGTGAACACCCGATATAGTGAACACCTCGATATAGTGAACACCAAAATTTTGATATTTAGCCTCTAAATATTGAAAACAATTTTAATAAAAAAAAAATAAATGTGTTTTTGAGCAAATAAAACGAAATTTTGAACAAAAATGTTAACCTTGATATAGTGAACAACCTCGATACTGTGAACAGGCCTTGCAATAATTAGTTCACTATATCCAGACACGACTGTATATATATGTACATAACTAGAAACTTATTTCCTTAAATCGATTTTCAAGACTTTCTGAATCATTTCAAAAACGAGACACGGATTGACTTTAAAACAGGATGGTCGAGTAATATTGCAAATGATAATGCTTTGACTATGTGTTTGAGTATTTGAAGCTTTACACCTTATGGCGCAAAACTCAAAAACGGCAATCGACGCGTAAGTCTTTGCACCATTGGCCACGCGCAATACTACCTGCAGTGTCAGGTGCAATATTGCCTTCCAGAGGCAAAAATTGATCAAATATTTTAAGTAAACGAAACACCGAACCCGAAAACGTCTGATTTGCTTTAGTCAACTTTTAAAAGCATTGCTCTGGTTAGCGGCAAAGCACTTGTGCCAACACGGCTCCGCCAGCAGACGCATTCACAAGCTCGCAGTGTGCGCTGGCTCTGAACTCACATAACATTTTCAGAAGTTGCCAGGCACAAACAACACACAGGCACTAGCCGGCAAAAACGAGATAATTTTGATTTATGTGGGGAAATCATAAAGGAAGCGCGAGATTTCATTCGAAGATTTACGACAGATCAACGGGAGATTTATTACTTTCTGATACGATACGCAAATGGAACCAAAGGACACGCAGTGTTCTCAAAGTGATCTCGGGCCATGCTCGTAGTGCGCAGCGCCGAGTGATGTTGGCGACGGGTGCGCCAAATTACTACAACGTGAGCATTTCCAACACCGGTCGAGTCAGAGAAATTCCGACCAATTGCGCACACACTGCCCACACGTTTCAATGGCCATTGATTTCGCAACACCGCTCGCTAATTGAAATGAAACAAACCGGGCGGCGAACTTTGTTATGTAGACGCGGGCCTCGCCTGCGACTCGAGCGAGTAATTATGATAATTCCACTCGGACCAGTGGTCGCCGCTTGCATTCATCGACAGAGCGGTGGACGGACGAGCGTCTGCACGGCACCCGCACAAGCGCCGAGCACTGACGGCAATTGCCGTCGCGATAGCGATCGCAATTGTTCGGTTCGCAGCTATTAGGTTTTAGATGATGCGACTGTGATTTGCATTTGCATTTGTGCGCAGGGGCAATTATAACGGGCCGCAGTGTAATTTACGCGGAATTTGCATATGTAGCATATGCAGCGCCGCTGCCGTGCTGCCACCTCATCCACATCAAAGTGCCCGTGCAGAGGCGCACAGTACACACTCGCTAAGCCAAACTCAACCTGCATACAAGGTACACGGTATGCACATATGTATGTATGTGTGTTTGTATGCATGCATGTTTGTATGGCTGTGTGCACAGGCATTTACCGAAATAATTGCAAACAGAAAAGACTCATTTGCAACGGCGCTCGAAGTTGCGTCTCAATGGCGAAACAACAACATCTGCGATAGAGGAAACCTCTGCAGAATGCTATGTATATAACAATAATGCTATTTGTGGGTGTGTGTGCGCACTGAGTGCGTAGCCATACAAACCAAGTGTTTGCCACCTTGGACAAAGGAATCGTGTTATATATAAAGCAGAAGTGGCTCTGGCCCAAATCTGTACGAAGCATCAAGTAACCATCGGCAGAGAGAAGCTAATGCTCAACTCAGATGCAACAGCTAAATTAGTTTTAATCCATACATCAAGTTTCATCATTCCGGAATTGCACAATGGTGGAAAACGGTGAAATGATTATTGCAGACGCACAGATCATTCACCCAATGAAGTCAAAGCTTACGGTGAGTAAGCTTCGTGACTCAATTTGGGTCTTTTGTGGCCAGCAGTCTCCTATAAAAAGCTTTTCAGAAGTAGCTGATTTATTGCTTCATTATGGTCATATTTTTTGTACTTTAAAAATCGTTTTAAGGTATTGGTCGGATTAAAATAAATAACACTAATTCCGAAAATACAATGCGAAATACAAGATAATTTTGGCATTTTAAAATTGTATCAGATAATAAGTTCTTTCCCAATTAAAATGCGTTTGCGGATTTTCAAAGCGAATCTTTTAAGTAATAATGCAAATGCGGATTCGTAGCAGAGTCCTACTTCAAATCTTGTTTGAATATATCCTTAAAATTCCTACTGGTTGTCTATTTGCGAATGTATTCGTAAAACATGAGTGTGTGTGAGTTTGTGTACGTACATACATACGTGTGTGTGTGTGTGAATGGCGGCAGTCGCAACACTTTTTCGGCGCAGTTACTCATACGCATACAATGTAACAGCAACAAATCTTCAAAACACTGCCACAACAAAAACAACTACAATGGCAATGACGGCAACAACACACTGTTGGCAATGTTAATCGTTCCCTTCTTATAGTTTACTCAAGATTCGGGTGACTAAAGACGTTTGCACATCCATTTATATGCAAATTGCGGCATTTATCGCCATTTTGTTTTTTACCCATATCACGTACTTGCACACACGTACTCACACCTATGTTTGTAGCTTCATACCAACCTGCATACCGGCAAATTGGCTGCGGCCTGTGCTACTGCACCGCACTGAGCTACAATAACTACTGCATGAGATCATGAAATCAGCATAATACGAGCACACAAAAAAGCAATTTCGACCTCACCGCCTGTCCCCGTTTCCAGCGCTCGCTCTTCGACGTTTCCTTCGCGGGTAATGGCGCTGGCACTGGCGCAAGCAGGCATAGCCTGCCGTCACGGCAGCCCTCACCTCCAACCAGCCATCTTGAGGGCGAGCACCTTCGCACTGCATGTTGCACGCTGCATTTAATTAACCTTATAACGGTCGACTTAGTACCTGAACCACCGCGCAACTGGTCTGAATTGGAAAATAAACTATTGCAATAGCAACAATGAATTATATGATTCGGTTACTAAGCACACTGAGGCCCGTCGTGCCACTTTCATTTCAAATACGAATATTACGTTCTGACTTTAAACTTTTAGCCGAATAAGAAGGTCAAAGTGCCTCAAGCCCAATACCGGTTATTATATTTCTACTAATATATGTAACCATTTTGCCAAGTTCCAGTCCTCAATAATTAATTCCCGATCTGGGAGAAATAATGCAATAAATAAAAACATTTATCACACGGACTATTTGTCCGATTTGGATGGGCTTGCGTACTTGTGCTATAAATTGTTAGACTTTAAACCTTAGAAAATCATGAAAAAATTCTAGCTGACTGTACGGTAAACATAACCTAAAGAATAAAGTAAAAATAATATATAAAAATTATACTTTATTTTATGTAAGTGTCCGCAGATAAAATATTCTGAGGTTATATTCACTTTCGCGTTCGACTATAACATGTCATAATCTCATCAAAATCGGACAACTAGTTATCAATTTTTGATTTTAAGGACTGTATCGAAAAGAAAGTGCACACTTTCTAACTTAATTTTCTTGCAGCATATAATTATTTTTTTAATTCTAAAAATGCCGTTTAATAGAGTAGGCCTTGAAATACTGATGTCATACAAATTTCGTTTCATATATTTTTATATTACGAAAATTACGCGTATCGAGTTAGACATCCTCAAAAAATTTGTGTACAGTTGGTTCACTGAAACAGGTGCTTCGTACAGAAAATCACCCAAACGACATCGCGTGTCCATAAACTTCGCTAAAAAAAAATGATTCTTAAGTATGGTGAAAATTGCACTATCAACGACATACCAAAAAGTGACCGTAAAAAGGGTCCTAAAGACCCAAAAATGGAAGAAAAACTGAGGCATTAGATTGACGAAAACAAGTGCATTTGTATTGGAAATTTAGCTAGAACGAGTGTGACGATGGTGCAAAGAGTGAAGCAGAGGAATAACTTAAAAACATATAAAAAACAAACAATACCAAAAAGAAATGAAAATCAAAAAGTGCCTGGCAAAACGCAATGCAGAAAACTATACACTCGTCTCTGCAAAGAAAAAATTTCGGGCATCATTATGGATGACGCGACATATGTAAAAATGAACTCAAAATCACTGCCAGGAAGAAATGAGAATCCGCTAAAATCACCAGAACTACGTCCAATAGAGCGCTACTACGCAATAGCCAAAAGAAACCTTATGAAAGATGAACAAGAAGCTAAAAATCTTAAGGAATTAAAAAAAAATTGGAGAAAATCAAAAAAACCCATAACGCAAACAGCTGTACAAAATTTAATGAAGAGGGTCAAACAAAAAATTAGATATACATTTATTTGAAAAACAAATTTGTTATTTAAACAAAAATCCTTAGTCCTTAAAGTATATGCAACAAATGTTAAAACAAAAAATCTGATCAAAAAAATTTACATTAAAGTTATACTTCAAACTAAGCGTGCACTTTCTTTCCGATACAGTCCTTATATTTAAAATGAATTCTCCCAGATCGGGGATTAACTATTAAGAACTGATATTTCTTTATACATACAAATCATTTACCGTGCGTAAGTATCACTAAAACTCGAAAACGGGCGTTGAACCATGGGCGACCTTTGCGACCCAAATGTTCGGCATAACTTTGGAACTGTAAGTCGCACATCAATGAAACTTGGTCCGAGCTTACGATGTAGTTACGCCTTTCGACTACAAAAACGGGGTGGGTGTCGCACTGCCCATACAACTTAAACTTTTAATAAGGGATAACATTAATATTTTAAATCACACAGCATTGAAATTTGGAATACCGACGCGTCGTCCCATAGATGTATCGTTCTACTGGTAAAGTTTGATGGGCGCTGGACAAGAGGAGTGGCACATTTTTCGCGATCCAAAGCTTCTGCGTAACAATCTCAATGAAGAGTTGGAAGTTTCTCAGTTGGAAATTTGATAAGGATTCAATCATTTTTAAATCATTTTAGGTGGCACAACGTTCACCGGGTCATCTACCCTGCAAGCAATTCGGTAGTCGACTAAGAAAATAACTCGAAAGGGATTTGTATTTAAATAAATTAAATTCGTGTAATGTTGCTGAAGTCACCTGTTCTTCTGCTGTGCAGAGTCAAAACAGAATTTACATTGAAAATATAAGTATTAGCAATGTTTTTCAAGAAGAATGTCCAACAAGAAAAAAACACAAAACGGTCATTGGTATTTTAATTATTTTGGTTATCGAAATGCATTATACATATTTGTCAAATAAAAAGGAAATAAAAAATTTACAATTTTAAAAAACAATCATGCAAAATCCATTTTTATGGATAACGATTTGACTGCAACGTATTAACTAATAGTTTAGTTATAGCTGATTTAAATAAAGTCAACTTGTAGCTAACTGAAATGTAATTAGTTTATAGCTAACCATAAATTAGATAACTTCTAACTAGCTTTTTAGTAACCAACTTTAAGTTAGTTGAAAAGTCCTAGTCCTCCCTAGGCCATCGCAATGTTAAAGTAATCAGTTGGCTCCATTGAAAATAATCCAACTATCAACCACAACTAATTCTCAACTAGTTAGATTAAAGTGCGTTAAAAGTTAACTGAGTTGCCGGCCGGGTAGGTATAAATAATATTAAAAAATATAACAATCTCCTTCGTTATCTATCAATGGCCTTTGTAATATTGTGGACGAAAGCTTTAACTCTAAGTATTTTAGTTTCAATGTTTGTGAAAAATTTCGGTGCATCCTTTGCAGTTAACTAATAACATAGGATTTTTATTGTAGCGAGTTTGAGTGGAAAGGTATGGTGGATCGTAGGTAAGTATATCATAATTGATAGAAGAAATAATTAGCACAATGGCACTCGAGTAGCAATAGTTATTTTTCCTTAATAAAGAATGTTTCAACCAAGTGATCCCAGGCACTTCCGCCGCCATTTTGAATAAAACTCATACTCAATTTTTGAATGTATTCAATAAACCCTCTGGAAAGAAATCGTGTAATATATTCCATAGTCACAAGTTAGGCCTTTTTTTGGAAGAAAATACTATCATAGAGGAAGATACGAAATATTGGAGTATGGAAAAAATTATCTATTATTATTTATTTATTGTGAGTTTTATTCAAAATAGCGGCAGAAGCGCCTCATCGGATCATCCGGCTGGGTAATGGTAAACGACGCATACAAAAATCTTTGGCAAGGCAAAGGTTATGCATATCAATAATATACAATTATCGCATTTAACTGAACATTTTGCTATCGAAAGACGCCATCTCATCGATACACACTCCTGACTGATTTTGTGCAAAAGACGCATTTTAACCATCAACTACTCCCCGTTTTAACCTGATGCGGCAACGTGTAACTTTCACCTTTTTCCAATGAAACAAAGGTGTTTTGTGAACGTAGAAGCTTGCACCGACATCCTGAATTACATTCCAGAGGACTATATAGAGCTGAAGTGGACTATTACAAAAACCCACAACGGTTTTACCGAACAAAATTTTTGTTATTATTCTTTTAAATGTTTAAGGGGTTATATATCTTTTTCTGTAGGGAAATACAGTGTTTTAATTTTTTTTTAAAGCATGTTACCATAGCTTTATTCAAATGCAATACAAAGTTTATAAAAGTACATGTCCTTATGTGAATTTGTATAAAATTTTAAGCGAAAATTCGAAAAATTGGGGAAGTTACAGTCCTTGCCGCAGAAGTCCTTTTGTTAGCAGTGGTTGACGGTGAGCATGAAATCGAGGTAACGGCTCAGCGAAAAAAAAACAAAAAAAACCACAAATAGTACACAGTGTTGCCTTGTTCGTGAACGAAGGATTTTACAAAAAAAAATTTTGTACAGTTACAGTGCTATTTTTTCCAAAAATGTCGATTTTTTAAGGTCGAAAAATTTAGTTTTTTGCCAAAAAAAAATAGAAGAATTTGTCGAAAAAGAAATTCCTTCGTTCACGAATTAGCTATTGTATGTACAAACAATCCCTCAAAATTTCAAATTGATCGATGCAGTGGTTAGCGGGATATCGTGCTCACCGCGATGGCATTTTAAAAAAAAAATCATTTGGAGAAAATCACGTTTAAAGTTTGAGTTGAATACTTGAGTTCCGGAAACTGCGCGCTATGAACGGCCGTATCTTAGGTTCTAGTGCCCCGATCTCGATGAAATTTTGCAGAAAAATTGTTAAAAGTACTATGTACTTCAAAAATAAGTCATACAATTTTTTTTCGATTTTTGAGCCACAAAAAGGTATATAACCCCTTAAAGGCGTAAAGACTATTTTGCTAATGTAGGAGCCTACGTAGCATGCATAGTAATTGAAATTTTTGAATAAATGAAGGCTATGGGAGGATTCTGACAACCCAGCCCCCCTCTGGTTACGCCCCCTGCGGTGTGGCATACATCATTTGAATACTTTTTTATGTTTCTCTGTCGCCAAACCCTCAAACAGATCAAAATATCCTAATAAGCAGGCACAACCCTGACCTCGACCCATTCACTCATGTGCGAACTGTTTTGACACAGTATTTCCGATAAATGATAGCAAAATGTCTACATACTCGTAATATTCCAATGCGTTTTTGCCGGGTGCACCGACTCTGATGTGTAATACGTTTTCTTTTACAAGTTGGCAACTGTGTTCGCCTTCTCCTCTTGCGTGCGGAGTGTAAAACAAAGCTATTTAACGATTGCATGTCGCTAATAATTTAAAAATCAGATTTCGTCCAGATTGACGTAAAATGCATTTTCTAAACAATTTCATGTTTCCGTACGCTGGTCGCACGTCCGATTGCTCGCCTGCCCTTCCTCGCTTCCTCTCCTTGCTCTTCCTCCTTTCTACTGCAGCGGCAATTGGTGCGCAATTACACAGAATACCCATGGGCACGCAACTTTTCGACGGTTTTGCGGTAGCCACCTCAATCGCCTTCGAGCGACGGATTTCCAAGCAGAAGACGCATTCTGCATATGAGCTAAATTCGTAAGACACTCGCACGCTGCACGGAGCCCCTCGCCCCTCGTCCCCGGTAACGTGGCACTCAAGCCGTACTTGCACGACGTTCATAAGCCGTTGTGTTTGTCTTGTGCAGTGGCCACTGCTGCTCCGAGTCACATCAGTTGGCCGCTGCTGCTTGGCCCGGCCACGGGAGATGGATGTTGACGCAAATGCGAGTACGTACAATCATTTCACTGACAGTAAGGACTTTTTTCTGCTACCGACCGAGCCTAATTGGATTTGGCCCTCGGCCGAGGGCTTTCTTGTATTCGAGAAGCATTTCAGCAGGCACGCAATGCCAAATTGTTTTCAAAACGAACTCACTTAATTTCCTTCGATTCTTGAATAGAATGCGAGTAAATAATTACGAAAAGATAATGTGCCAGTCGGCATTTCAGCACAAGTTCCCGTTCTGTAGTGATTTTTTCAATCGCTTCTCATTACCAATTTATTTCAGTCGTCTGTTGCTGACTGCACTCCTTCACATATGTATGCATTCGACAATATATGTATGACAATATATGCGATGTGGCTTGGCAAACGAGTGTACTGTTAGTTGCCCGCTAATCTAACTTATAAAGGGTTTTTCAAAAGGAGCGCTACAAAAGTAGACCGATAGGGACAGCAAACGACGCCATATTTTTTTCCGCTCTTTTGACATTTCTCTTCAGTAAGGTTTGCCATTTCATCATGGAAAGATATACGGTCCAACAACGAGTCGAAATTATTAAAATTTACTACCGAAATTCGGAGTCAGTGGCCTCAACTTTAAGAGCGCTACGTCCAATTTATGGTCGTCATAATTGTCCTGCCAGATCAACAATTGAGCGTCTAGTGGAAAAATTTCAATCCACAGGCACAGTACAAAATGTTCCCGTGCCAGTGAGACAAAGAAGTGCCCGTAGTGTCGAGAATATTGCTGCCGCTGAGGCTTCAGTTCAAGAAAGCCCAAATGTGTCTCTCGTCTCTCCCGTTCAATGATAACCGAATATTTTTGGCCCGAATTGGATGATATGGACTTGGACAATATGTGGTTTCAACAGGACGGCGCCACAAGCCACACAGCGCATCGCACAATCGATTTATTGAAAACCAAGTTTGGTGAACGTGTTATCTCACGACATGGTCCAGTCAATTGGCCGCCTCGGTCGTGCGATTTGACGCCGTTGGACTATTTCCTGTGGGGCTACGTCAAGTCTAAGGTCTATGCCAACAAGCCAGCGACGATTGATGAACTTCGTACGAATATCGAACGTGAAATTGCGGCAGTATAGGCCGATTTATGCTTAAAAACCGTCGAAAATTGGGTTCAGCGTCTGGACTTCTGCAAGCGTGCTCGTGGTGGCCATGCAAGAGAAATCGAGTTCCATACATAATGGCATCGAATGTACTTTCACAGGAATAAAGAATTTCATTGATATCCAAAACCGTTTTTGTTTTATTTAAAAAAACTTTTGTAGCGCTCTTATTGAAAAACCCTTTATATGTACATATATAGCTGTGTATGTACAGCTGGCCCGATGGTTCGTTAACTAGGATTCAACTTCCGCGCGTGAATTTGTTCGCGAATGAAAGGGATCTACAGTTTCATGAAATTTCATACTATTCGGGAGATTTTTTAAAAGCAATCATTTAGTTTCAAGAATTCGTACTTTCCAGCTGGGAGGTTAATGGCTGAAACGAAACTGTCGCTTTTTCGTGATGGATAAGTTGGAGCTCTATCTTCCAGCTAGAGGTCTAAGTATAGCAATGATTGAAAAGAATCAACCCAAAAGTAGGACGCAGTTAATCATTGATCCAATCTATTTCTTTTGTTCATTCTTAGCAAATTATCAAAATGCACTATTTTATGATTCTGTTCTATATTGTACTATATTATATAATCTATATATGAGGGCCCGAACGTGCAAATTTCGGAATGATTCCTAAAATAAGGCATATCTGTAAATAATTTGCAAAGATTCTGCATTTCTATCGAATGAATTCTACGTTCAACTAAATTTGGCAATATTCAACGACTTTGTTAATAGATCGAATTTTTGCATAATCCAGGAAATCCCACTACAACTATAAACATTTACTCTTGAGGATCTCTTACTATTAAGGTCTTTGACCAGTGGTGCGCGTAGGGGAAGGGCTTGGGGGTTCAAATCCCCAAACACAAAAATTACTGGTACAAAATATGGTTTCGAACGTTATTCGGCTCAAAATTTGTATGCAAACCCCCGCCTCTCCCCCTAAAAGAAATTCTGTGTGCGCCACTGTCGATGACCAACACTTAGTTTTTATGAATGTTGGAAATTCAATCAAAGTTGATCGAGGCCACTTCCAAAACAATTTTTATATATTAGTGGAAGGGGATGATTTATAAAAAAAAAAGTCAAGAACCTGTTACTAAAGTCTAAATTCAATACTGCGCCAATATTTAACATGTAAAAAAGTTAAGGAATATTGGACGCTCACTTGATAGGTAAACCTTTACCTATTGCTGTGTCCCATAATTAATAGCTTTGATAGCTAATCGCAGTCGCCGTAGCTCAGCTGGCTAATGCGTTGGGCTGCGAGTCAAATGCAATGCACGAACCCAGGTTCAATACCCCGTTGCGTTAACACCGTAAAAACAAGAAAAACAACAATTTTTCTTTCGGCGGCTGTCCTCTCAGCAGGAAATGGCAAACCTTCGAGAGTAAAAATTGCATATGAAAAAGCTCCCAGCCCGCCATTCGGAATCGGCATAAAACTGTAGGTCCCTTCACACATTGTAAAAATGCACAACATGGATGGTTGCGGGTAGCTAGGCCTTAGTCTCGTAATCGGGCTGTTGAAGAAGAAGAAAAATCGGTATATTGTTTTCAAAACTTTTTACGTTATATTTAATGTGAATAAAACTAAACCTAAGTTTTTCAAAGTGGAGCAAATCTTTAAAGGAAAAAACAACAACATTTGCTTGGTTCAAAACTTGGCAACTCTCTTCAATCGGTTTATGGGAGCATGGATGTACATACATACATACATACACATGTGGATGTAATGCAAACGCGTTGCGATTTCTCTGCATGCACGTCTCTCGGAGTAGTCCAGCCTCACATGTGTACCCGCTGGCAGCATGTCCACGAAATGAGCCGCGACGTGGTTCGATGCTTAAGTGCGATATTGAGTGACGGGAGCAAGACGCGCTCCTGCTGTGACCCCATTGGCGTGAACATCATCCGTGACTGTGCATTCCTCCGATTCTCCTTTGAACATGAGATAAAAAAGTTGTTGGCACACACAGAAGCCAAAGTTGTGAAGTGCTAAGTATGCAAAGTGACAAGAATTCTGGCTAGTGGCTGGTCTCTTGGACATCCATGAGGACATATGTATGTATGTGCCGACATATGTATGTATACATATAACTAGATATATACATACATACACTCATACAGAGCGATAATTCCAACTTAATAGTTGTACATTCTGTAAGTACGGTCTCAGTCTCAACAGTGTAAATATGGACTTATAAAATCTCTCTAATTATGCCCAATTTATATCTATAATAAGGGCTTGGACCTTGATGCCATGGTTATTATGGTGCAATTGTGCTACACGTGTACTTGACAATTGCCAGCCAAATTCTTACGTAAATCACTATACGGAATTTCTAATTTCAATTTCACTCCTTCAAACTTATCAAAGCGTTTCCCTTTTTTTGTAAAAAACAAACTAATTAAATTATTTAGGTTTGTTGTTGTGATTGCTTGCTAAAATAGTTAGTAGGTGGGTGCGGTTAACATTAGTTTCACTTTTCCGATTTTACATTTTCTAGCCGCTTCGGTGCACGTAACCTTCGGAAATTATCACAAGTCCAAAAGCAGCGACCGTCCTTGCACTTGTTTACGAAACCCATTAGCTATAAGACGAATCCATTAGCTTTGCATACGCGAGCATTTCGAATTGCGCAAATATCGTTTCGCACTTAAAGTGGAGCAATTTTAAACAACGATAACGAACTAAACAAATCAGAAGCGCGAATTCTCGTGACATGATCAGAAGACGATGAAATTTTACCATAAAAAGCACTGCTAATGCGACATTTTCCACTTACATAGTCACAAATTCATGAAATAAGTAATAGCGATAGAAATAGACGAACTATGGCCTCTATCGAGACTTTCTTACTTAGGATAAGAAACATTTTCCTATCGACCCAAAATTACGAATGCATTGATGAATAAAGGTTTGTTAAATCATAACTAATAAATATATGTTTGCAAAAAAACAGCCACCCGTATCAGTACTCCGTATTAGACTGCGGCCAAGTTTTTAAACCAAAATGTTTAAATCTTTCACTCTGTTGTGATCATCTTACACGGCCTTTGCATGAGACCTTTCGGGACAGCTTTTAGCCCGGTTATGCAAAATATACAAAATTTCGCCATAATATTTTTTTTGACGCAAGTAAGCTGTTCTAAAAATTTGAAAACCGTATGTCCCTGCTACAAAGTCCTGTGAGAAGTTGCTTATAAGCAACAACTGTCCATAGTTCACCTTTAAAATTTGATAGACTTTTTGTTGTGACATCAGTTCTAAGGTAATTGGAGTTATAATGAAGTTTGTGTTTTCGCAAAAAGTAGGCGTGTCACTTTTTCGAATGTTTCTTGACCTTTTCGACATATCACACCGTAATTTCTAAACCAATAAATCTAATCTCACGGCTTCTTTTCTGATAGATAAAAGTTACTCATACTATATGCGTTCTATATATATAATAAAATGCCGTGGTAATAGGAGTTTAGATATTCAAGGTTTTTCTTTTGATGGCAAAAATAATCCAGATTTTTCGGTGATCAAATAACGAGGTATATGTGCATATATCGAAAGAAGACGCATTTCCATGTCCACTATGGGCCAAAAAAATGTATCACTCTAAATATAACTTTTTTCTAACTAAAAATATAGATAAATAAAGTTTGCCAGATAGCTTGACGTATCCTCACTTGACGATAACAAATTTTCGTTTCTGTTTAAAATTTTTCTTTATATGCCTTAACCCACGTATAGCTATGCGTACGAAAAGAAGCCCTACATCTTTCATGTGAACAAGTTTTCAATTTCATAAATGAATTAGAATTAATTGTAACAAACATAACAAAGAACACACGATTTTAATTTTAAGAGTTATACGTGGGCAGTCCGATAAGTACGTAGCCCCACCGCCCGATGGTGCCACCATCGTAAGAGAAATTTACTATCGTGTAGTACATCCTCGTAGACGGCTACTGTAAAAATTTCAGCCAAATTGGATTTGTAGTTTTGTTTTGACCGCGTGTGGAAACGAACGTGTCCGCGGATTCTAGAAAAATGGAAAAAGAGTAATATCGGTCGGTGATTCGCCAAATTGGTCGCATTAGGCTACGAACAGCTGCCCCATCCACCGTATTCTCCGGATTTGCCCCCGTGTGACTTCTTTTTGTTTCCAAACTTGAAAAAGTCACTCGCCGGGCAGAAATTTGAGTCCAATGAGGAGGTTATCGCCGCCACGGAGGCCTCCAGAAAACGTATTTTTCAGACGGGTTAAAGAAGTTGGAGCATCGCTGGGTCAAGTGTATCGAGTTGAAAGGAGACTACGTTGAGAAAAAAATCGCCACTTTTCCAAAAATTTCGTTTTTCTATTGCTAAGTACTTATCGGACCACCCACGTACTTTCGAATCTGTTCAGTAAGTCGAAATCATAATTACATTGGATAAACACTCTGGCAGATATTGAAGATGAATATTAAAAACATCATCCGGGTGGGTGGGTGGGTATAAGGAAAGCGAAGGTCAAATCCAATTTGAAGTAGATTTTGGCTGATCTATGATGAATTACCGCCAAGTTTTGATGGAATCTGCGGTGATCGCGGATTTCAGTTGGCTAACACGTTGGTCATCATTTATGTTCTGACAATCGTTTTTAAATCGCGTGTACCACTCATGAAGTCTGCCACAGGATAAACGATCATCACCATAAACTTGGTCCACCAATTGAAATGTTTCGGATAAAGTTTTATCAACTTTAACCCATTCGATACGACGATTTTTTTTCGAACACGATCCCCAGGAGCGAAGTTTTATTTTTCTGTGTATTGTACACAGTAAAACCAATGCCAAATTTTCTTTTCCTGTACTTTACAGATTTCATTAGTCACAGAAAAATCGTATTTCGACGACTAGTTTACTCAGAATAACTGATAATTGCACATTACTGTGTTATAGCCTCGGAAATCCATTGCACACATGATGTGCAATCGGTCTCGAATGGGTTAATGCAAAACTTAATATTGCTCTTTGCAAATTATCGCCGAATTTTCGTACTAGTGACAAAAACCTACCTTAACTTCGGACGCAATAACTTCGCTTACAGTGAACCAAATTTGATGAAATTTCCAATGCACTAAGTCACATATTTATTTGATTTATTTATAATTCAGTCAAACAAAAGTACATTTTAACAGACCAACTAAAAACTGTAATATTACAAAATAATAATGTTAAAATTAAAAAAATTCAACAATATTTCTTAAGACTAAAAATCTTGGAAGAGAGAGATCTAAGTATGGAATACGATTAAGTTCCGAGTGGCATATGAGTGGCACTACCACAAATTGCCCTCTTTGAAAAGTTTAGTTTAGTTAAAAAAGCATGTAATACTGCATTGACAAAAAAAGTTTTGCAAACCCCCCCCCATGGCCAAGTTCTGGCTACGCCCCTGCTTGCATCCCATGACGTTCGCAGTGGTGAAACCATTTCGTGCGGTCGTCAACTCAATCTAACACCTTCAAACCTCTCCTCTGGTTCTTTACTGGTCCAGGTCCAGGGGACCTGCCTCTGTAATGTAAACGTGAATGAAACATGTTATTGTCATTGTGAAAAAATATTTGTTTGTTTCGGAAGACTTAAAAAAAATGCTCTCAAAACAAAAATTATGGGTGCGCGAATGGATGCTACTATAGACGTAGGTAAAGTCTTCGCCAGTGTCGCAGCCAATGGGGGAGTATTTGCGTGTTAAGACCACCCAGAGATCCGAATTGTGTCAATAACTACAGCAACAAATAAAATACTGTTCTCTTAATCAGACCTAAATCTACTTATTTGCGAAACACTATGAACGGAGGCGAACTTAAGACGTCAGACAAAGTTTTGGTCGAAATGGTATGTCAGTTTTGTTTTATGGGACTAAACATAAGTAATTATTGCAACAAGGTTCTTTTCTCGCATTTAGAAAGATACTTATGGATATTTTTTTAAATTTTTATAAAAATGGATACGTATGTATTATTTATATTCACTATATTCGGCCAAATACTTGCACTACTTTATGTGTATACACCTAATTCTGTTTTTACACGGTTTTGATTTAACACGGTTTGAAAATAAAAAAATTTTTAATTTTGTTTCACGATTTTATTCTATTTAGCACGATAAATATAATATACATATATAATTAGGTGTATATACTTTTTTGTAGTTTAAAATTGTAATACAAAACTTACAAAACATTTGAGTTTCGAACATAGAGGGTTGAACGATGTAACGCGCTGTTGTTAAAATAGACAGGAAACGTGTTTGGCAAAGTGTCCTGCCACTACAGAGTGGGAATGGCCCAGGGGCGACTGAATTACTTCCAGCTAATAGAGTCGTAAGCTAATAGAGTCCTTCAATGTAATAGCGATGAGGAGAAATACTATCAGGTGTACAACTTTGCTTCCGCCGTTTTTTTTCCAAAATTAAAAGCTTTATTGCGAAAAAGTGCTTACAGATGTATTATTCAAAGTATTGTCCGTAGCTAGCGACAACTTTCTCCCATCTTTCCGGCAATTTTCGGATCCCGGCTCGAAAAAAGGAGTCCTCTTTTGACGCTATCCATGAAGCAATCCATTTTTCCAATTCTTCGAAGGATTGAAAATGTTGATCTGCCAGGCCGTGTGCCATCGAACGGAATAGGTGGAAGTCAGAAGGGGCGACATCTGGGGAATACGGCGGGTGGGGCAAGACTTCCCATTTCAGCGTTTCCAGGTACTTTTTGACCACTTTTGCGACGTGAGGCCGAGCATTGTCGTGTTGGAGGATGACTTTGTCATGTCGCTCTTGATATTGTGGCCGCTGTTGAAACCACTCCCGACACGTTCTTTCACTCAGAGCAGCATCACCGTAAGTTTCTGAGAGCATTCGATGCGCTTCAGCTGCATTTTTTTTCGAATTGTAACAGAAAAGTAAAACTTCCCGCAAATGGCGAGAATTGGGCACATAAACGGACATTTTCGAGCGTGAATAATACGAAAACAAGAACAACTGTCACTGAAACGGCGATGACAATTCGTTAGGCACTGTCCACACTCACTTTAAAGGCATTACCATCTATGTATTTCAACCAGCCTCAGCCGGTACAGCCACCTATCGGAAAACGGCGGAAGCAAAGATGTACACCGATACAAGATAACGGGATCTAATGGCCCACTTACTAAGATGCTACTTAAGACACAAGGAAATTGTCCTGCAGGCTTTTGTTCAAAGTTTTGCATTCTTTATGCACACAAACACTATGTATATACAAAAAGATATACGAAGAAGTCATCAAAATAAAATTCTATATACTTCACCTGCTTTGTCAGTAACTAGCAGGGCCCGACGGCTTTGTACGCAAGTTTGAAGTCAATTGGTCAATAAGTCAAATTTCTCTTAACCCTTTGTTGACCCCGACAGATTTTTAAGAACAAATACTTTTCTTACAACTTATTCTAATTTAAAAAAACGGCAAATAAACCTCTACTAAGATCATTTTTTAAAGTGAAGCTTCAGTTGCTGGGCGATGATGAATCAGATATTCAGTCAGTCGGGACAAACAATTATATATATGTATTTATATTTATTTATATTTATTTATATAAATGTATATAAGCATTTACTGGCTATGCTACAATGCACACATCTCCCTGGAGTGCAGTGCGCACGCTGAACAGGAGTTGGTTCTGTTCGGTTGCATTAGTTCTTTGGTGCTACTGCGTTTTTTGTCACAGTTGTTGTTGTTGTCGTAGTCATTGCCACCAATGGCGTGATGGGCGCCCCGCAAAGCTGCACAGCCGCAAACGGTAAGTATGGCGTGTACTGCCACTGCCACCGTGCACCGCTTCCCAAGACCCAAAGAGGCCGGCCAGGCAGCGAAGTGCAGGCATCGAGCAGCCTAACGCAACGTTCACACCGACCGCCAGCAGCGCATTTCTGCATTGCACCTTCACGTGCATTGCTTTCCTTCGCACTCACGAAGTGTGCCTGCAGAGATTAGCATGAACACCACCTAAGTGTTCGTACTTGCGGTTGCGTTTCTTGCAGTGGTTGCAGAGTCGCGGCGCGGTGCTGCATCGGTATGGGCACACCCATTCGGCCGAGGCAATGGCGGACCGAGTTTTAATTGCCGTATCACAGCGTGCTTGTGTCTGTGCTGCTCGGGAGGCGGGCGAGTGTGCATTTAAAGCGCCGTGATGGCAGATCCGCACGTCACAATGCGCAGGAACGCCAACAACAAGAGAGGGCAAGTAGAGGCATTGCATTGTCCCTTTGCACACTGACTTCCAATTTATTGTATTTTCTTTGTCAGTAATTGTTTAGTGGTAGTCGGCTGCAACTTTAAATTTTCATCATATTTGCCCAAAATTCATCGTATTTTCCCCGAGTTACCTCATTGAATATTCGATTGGATTCAAAATAGTGTCTGCATATACATATCTCCACTATAAATAACGTCGCGATGCCAGCAACGAGACATACAATAGTTTACCTTTTTGCTTTTTCCCCATTAATTTCGCATTCAGTGAATAATTGCGAAACCCAATGGTAAGTTTTAATCCAAAAATATCTCTGTTTTTGCACTTTTCCAGTAACAAATTTCTAGCAATTAGATACAAGATAGCAAGCGAGCCTTTGCTTTCGAAAATGAAAACCATTCAAAGTTGCAAAAAGTTTTAAGTTTTAAGTTAAGTTTTAAGAGTAAGAAACTCAACTCAACGGTTTTGGGTGTTAAATCATCTGGAGCTTCATTGCTCTATTAGCAAAAAAGTATTAGAATCAGAAATTTTATCTGAGTTTTACTCAATAAGATTTATTAAAAAACTATTCAAGAAAAGCTAAACCAAAAACAGGCCTCTTAAATTTGATTCATATGACTGTACTGTCAAAGAACATTTAATGTAATATAACAATGCTTATGATTTTCTCTAATTTGTGTAACAACGGATGTGCAGTCATTTTCTTTTAAACTCATTCACTTTTCTGCGATTTTCAATTTTAATACTGAATGTGCTACAAAGATTTTTTACCCCTTTCGCTATTTTGTTGCCATATGGCACATTGCTACTTTGTAGACGTCTAAACCCTCTGTGGTTTCAAGAATACATTTTTTGTTGGTCCTTAGAATAGTTTGAAGTTTTAGGAAAAAATACGAAATTTAAAAACTGAATATTAAAGTTTAAAGAAGAGAAGTATACACGTGTTTTTAATGGTATATCTTGACATAGTAAAGGAAGAAGAAGCAGACAACTTTAGATAACTTTCTAATTTGACGTTTCTTTCAACTAATTTTGGCTGAAGTTGATGAAGAAATATTCAAATTTTCAAAATTAAAAAATTCCTTTGTAATGTTGCTAATATAACCACAGAAAAGCCTAAAACGTAAAATTTAAAGTTTTAACTTTCCCAGTAAAAACCTGTAGCGAAAGGGTTAAAGCCGCCGACGCCATGACGACATTCCGACTAGGCCCCTGTCTCATGAACACACAGTTTTTTTCTGATACTTCATTGGAATAATATTGATTTAATATTTTCCATTGTACACAAAAATCCAAACATTTAACTGTCTTCAGTTTTTCAATCTATCGAGTGACATCGAATTGTATCAGTGAGGCGTACCACTTTTGAGCCGACTGTAAGCGTACAGTGGCGCGCTCTGGAGAGGATTGGTCCTTTCCAACTATTTGGGTAACAAAGAAGCTTTCAAATTGCGGTGTTGCGCTCAAAAGTTGCGTACGGAACCTCCTCCAAAATGGAATCCATTGTCCATTCAATTGTGCGCCACTGTAAGTGTGTATGTACATATTCATATACACATAGTATGCACGTCTAGGCGGACGTAATTGAAGGCTCTGTTGAGCATTGAACTTCCGGAGGCCTACAGCACCGAATTTGCACATTACTTACAGAATCTTATTTCGTAATGGCGTAGGAGGAATGTATGTACATTGTACAATACATATGCACATATAAATTATACATACATATGTATGTATAATTGTACGGTTCTTATGTTAATGCATTTGTTCCTTTGTGTATACGCGTGTGTGTGCGAATGCAAGCATGCGGAAGCAAAAGAAACATATTTCCGTTTAAAATCGTAAAATTCAGCAGAGCAACCCACCCTCACCCCCGGAGACCCATTGGGTTAACTAAATGCACACTGGGTAGCTGTATGTTTTTACATACATATTTATGTAAATGCGTTTTCTTCGTGCTGTTAGCGAAAGAGCCAGTGCCCACAGTGGTCATCGCTAAGTCCAAGAGCAGAGCGTACCCGCAATTAGCATGTGCCTAGCTGCGGGTAACCACCACCATGGATCAATGCTCATGGCGTCAGTCGACGTCGGCAAATGAACCAACCAGCCAGCCACCCGACCAACCAACGGACGTGCGCACGCGGACAGGAGATGCACCCCTTGTGAAACATGTTGAAACAACGTTCCTCTACGAAAATGCTACTGAACACCGAAAACAACAACAGCAACAAGAACTATTACTGCGATAACGATAACACATGAACCAGCCACTGTCGAGGAGATTCTTATCGCTTTGGAGCTATTGCAACTACAATCGTTGTTAGCGCTGTTGTTGTTATTGTTGTTGTTGTAGTTTGGTGTGGATGGCGTTGCTGTCGTGGCTACGACCTTTCTGATGACTAGGCGACTGTCGGAAAACAGAGTTTCCATAATTATTTCTACGTACAATGTGAAAATGTTCACGAAACTCCAATTTGGGTAGTTTAACGCAATCAAAAACAAGCGGCCGAGTGTTATGGCCGCCGCTGTCGTCGCCCAGCGTACGCGGCGGCGGGCCGAACGGAAGCCAAAGTTTTCAAAACGAAAATAATTTCATTCATGCCCGCTGGGCAGACAGCGTTCCAACCTTTCGATGGGCTTTTGAACCCCATCTGTTGCCAATGCTCTCACCCTCTCTGCTTTTACGCAGCTCTAATGCGCGTAAAGCAGAAAGGCGGCGGAAAGTGTCAGCCAGCGACATGCGATGTGCGACGTTCGCTGCCAGCGTCCACACATCCATCACAGAAATTTAATTAATCGTTAATAAGTCTAAGCATTGACCGCACCGCAAATGTGATTGGCAAATGCCGATTAGGCAGGCACTCGCGGCTGCAAATCGTGAGCATTTACAGAATGGAATGGAAAGGCGCCGTGCTAGCGGAAGTCGGCCGAGCTGAATCGCCAAATAGTCAATTGACGGCAACCGGCAGCACGTCCGGCCATTGGCAAATGCAGCCCCGACCTGGAACGAGCGAGATGCAGCGCTGATGTCAACAATGAACCGCTCGGGCGCGACTGAGATGGCGCGCTCTCTTTGCAAGGTCCCGCCCAGTTTGAGCGCTCAAATAGAGAGCATTGAGTGCGTCGGCTGGGCTTCGAGTGTGAGTCAGCTGCCCGGCGAAACGGAG
Organism: Melieria omissa; assembly: GCA_963971225.1. Taxonomy (NCBI): domain Eukaryota; kingdom Metazoa; phylum Arthropoda; class Insecta; order Diptera; family Ulidiidae; genus Melieria; species Melieria omissa. The sequence continues at coordinate 87,553,123 of OZ020268.1, forward strand.
TGGAGTGAATCTGTCGGTGAGTTGGATCGACTAATCGGGAAAAAATGAATATTTGTTCCTCTTTTGACGGAAAATCGTAATTTCATATCGCGCATAGATCATTAAATTCATTCAGTATTGTTGCTACTCGTGGCAATATTAATTAAGAATGCCATTTTTGTGAAATTCGGTTTTACGTTATAAGTTCGAGTACATAAATATTGTATTATTCAAACTTTTTTTGTAATGTTTTCAAATAAGTTAAATTACACACAACTTTCTGCAACAAATACAACAGCAGGGAATTTTAAATATTCTTCTCTCTCTCTCTTCTTCTTCAGTTTTTATTCTGAGGGGCCCAAATGTGAGCTTGGTTTCTATACCATACACCTGGTTTATTGAAAACTTGATTGCAATGGTTATGGTTATTTCTGCGGAATTCTCTTGCAATTTAAAAATACAACAAATATTCCACTACATACTAAAACATAGATAGAGTGCTTGTACTCCTCTAGCTATCGAGCACTTAAATATTTTATAACAAAACAAATGTTTGTCCACAATACGAATACCTAGTAAATTATTTTCAATTCCTCATGAAAACCACTTTCAAATAATTTCAAGCCGTATTTTCCAGTGGTCAGTGAGTCGAGACGCGAACCACTAAGTATACCTATACATAGTAATTTTTGACAACTTCCATTGCGCCGAGACTGCAGGCCACTTTCATTCGTGTACAAAAAATAGTGGCATTAGGAAGCCAAGCCTTAGTACCCTAATCGGACTGCCGTATGCAGTATGAATTCTAAAAATCAATAAAAAGAGAGTGTAAGACAGTGACGCGCACACGATATCATTTTGGAGCGCTGTACGGACAAAGCTTCTAAGCACAATGCCTTTCTTGCGAAATACAATGTGTCCTTTGTTCATAAAACTCGATCATAGAGATCCCATTTTGTAGATATGACTCGGTTTTACAATTTAGGCTGAATTTCACTATTAATTTTATTTGACATCACCTCTTCGGGAAATAACGCGTTAGGAACTTTTCTTGAAATAACTCCAAAACAGCGGCCGATGTGCGGGCACAATTCGTTTAGAGTAATGCAAATATTTAACCCAGGAAGTAAGTTGTCATTGCCCAAACACACAAAATCCAAACCCAAAAGAGTTTCTCCGAAAGCCCGGATTCAATGGGAAATATTGATACTTTTGTGGATTACTCTTTTCGAAGTTTATTAATTTATCTATTGTGGATTACTTTCTCCAACTTTCTTCTTCTTCTTGACTGGCACGACAGCCCCATTACGAAACTAAGCCTCGCTAGCCGCAACCATCCATGTTGTGCGTGTGAATTTTTTTTACAAGATTGGAAGGGACCTACAGTTTTATGCCGATTCCGAACGGCGAGTTGGGAGCTTTTTCATAGCCAATTTTACTCTCAGAGGTTTGCCATTTCCTGCTGAGAGGACAGCCGCCGAAAGACAAATTTTTGTTTTTATTTATTTTCGGTGTTAACGCAACGGAGTATTGAACTCGCGGAGTCTTGACTCGCGGCCCAACGCCAGCTGAGCTACGGCGGCTGCCAACCGGCGGCTTTCTTCAACTTTACCTATTCATTAAACCGTTCAAAGAAAACGTCTTCATCACTGAAGATGATTTTTTTGCCAAGATTTGGATAGGTTTCTAACTGACCACAATCCAATCGGTTGTTGTTGTCTCGAAAATTGCAATCCAATCGATTTTGGAGTTACATAGTTTAAACTTTAACCAGCTTCCGAATATCGAATATTGGTACCTGGCAGTAACGCACAGAAGGGGTTTTGGGGCTGAAACCACTGACAAAAAATTGTTGGTACAAAATATAGTTTTGAATGGTATTCGGCTCAAAGGCCCTTCCCCCCAATGAAATTCTGTGTGCGTCACTGGCACCTGGTGACAACTTATATCTCCATCGAAATTAAAAGTGGTAATCGTAACGAGCAAAGCGAGTTTAATGCCGAATGAAAAGGTTGTGATGTGAAGTAGTCAACAAATTCTCTCACGGAAAAGTTCGTATTTCGAATTGTGCTAATAACTTACTAACTTCAAGCCTTTTTCCGCCTTCCTACTTGCCTTATTTTCCATTCATCCCAACTACTATAAGTTCCAGTCCAAGGCCCAATATGTATGCCTAGATTTTCTCCTATTGTAGAAAATCAATTTATAATGATGTATTTATACAGTCGTGTCTAGGTATAGTGAACACCCCATATAGTGAACACCTCAATATAGTGAACACCCGAGTTTTAATATATGGTACTCTAAATAGTGAACAATCTAAAACCTCTAAATAGTGAACAACATTTTGAAAACAATTTCAAGCAATAAGCTACAAAAACACAAGAAGTATTGAAACATGAAAGAGAGTATTCCCCTAATTTTTATTTTTGCTGTTGATTCTTACAAAATCAGCTGTTTTTTGACCTTAGTGGTTATGGTTTTTGTCGAGTGCAAACCGATTGTGGTTGAAACTGCGCTTTTTTATTTTTATTTTAATGATCTCTTGAATTTATATACACAAAGTGTATTTTGAGCAAATAAAACGAGTTTTTGAACAAAAATTTTAACCTTGATATAGTGAACAACCTCAATACTGTGAACAGGCCTTAGTTCACTATATCCAGAAACGACTGTATTTATAATTCGTGGCGTTAAAAATACGGCGCATAAAACTGGGCACACTACGAAAACACTTGCGACACTGTTTTCCAACTTGTGTTGGTTTCGGCGTCGTCAGGTTAATTGCAACAAACCATGCTTATCCTTACACCCGCCAACTTACAGTACGTGCGCCTATCTTCATTTTCGTGGTCATAACAAAGCCGACCAGACACTCAAATTTCCCGTCTCTCTTCCACACACGCGCAGTGTTTAAAACTACGCATAACGCTTACTGCGTTCACCCCTCCCTTTTCCTACACAGATTTTCGCTGCAAATACTCAGCCAAGTACGCGTAGTTGTCGGCGTCGCCATTGTCAGCCTCTGTAATTGCAGCCAAAGGCATCCGCTGTGCTTACGCACACGGCGCATTCCCTCTCACTCGCTGACTGTCTCTCTGCCTCTCCCACTCCCACCACGACTCGGTTGTTCTCCTGGTAATGGTGTCGACGATTCCATCAATTGTTTACACTTCCGACAACACGCCACACCACGCCAACCCACATCCATTCATAAAGAGGAATGCCTCCTAATTTGCGCTTCACACGCGCCGACTGAATGGAACAACAAAAGCTACAAGCTTCGGCCCCACTCACTAAAACGCGATTTCGTGAGCATCCGCATATGCAGCGGTACAGTGTCGTCTTTGTCCATGTGTCAGCGTCTAGGGGTCACCAATTTAACCGAAAACATACGAACACACATACCCAATACTGGGTCGTACGTACGTACTAACGGCGGATGTAATCGCCAGTAACACTACGAATTTTCGTAGTGATTGCATGATATCGGTGTCACTAAAAATTCAATTAAAAAGTTGCTTACAACAAAACTGCACATTCACTCATTACAAAATCACACCGTAAAAAAAACAATATTTAAGCGAGACATATTCATATATGTTGTATGTACGTAAGTTCGAATTGGCGCGCGCATGGAATTGGCCTACAATTTTACAACGATTTCGGAAGTTTCTGTAATGACAAATCTGCCTGCAGAAAGAGCAACTGTCGTAGAATTGTTTTTTCTACATCGTGTCATTTCACATTATCGTTCGTTATTCGAAAATCGATTAAAATCGCATCGATTATGTACAAAGACAAAAACTTCAATTAAAGTCAATCTGAATTATATATACATTTGTAGGTATATGTGTAACGAGAAGCCCTTTCTTTGTCAAATTTACTACAAAAATGTCATTTAACTTATTTTTCATTATTTATTTAGAAAGAAGTTCTTATGGAATGATGGCTTACGGACTTCTACCTACGCCCCTGTCGTTGCGCACATACATGACTAGATTCACAATAAACATTCACAGCTACTTGAACAACGTGTCAGTTGCTCGCTACTTATTCCACTTTTCAAACACAATAATATATATTTTACACCCCGAACTACTGAGCTAAACTTACACAGCGGACAGTGACTGTGACTCAAGCAGCAGTAGCAGTGTGTCTTGCCGGCGACTCTCTAAGCCGACCACACAATAACACTCACTCAATCCCCACTCACGGACCGACTTAGCGTGCCCATTGCTCCGGCGACTCAATAATTGAGTGAGTGGGCTTGAAGGCAGCTACCTGCATGTTTAGTATTCGTCGCGAGTGCGCCTCGAGTGAACACCGCATTGTAGCAGCTCGGATAACAATCCAGCAAATGTGACCAAATGAGTTGACAAGGAAGCGTCGGTGTTGTGATGCTCGCTTCTTGCGGCACAAAATCAAGCAAAAATCCAGTAGCACCTGTTAAAAAACTTCCAGCCTGCTTGTGAGCTCATCTATTAAACATACCAAACGCATGTTCCAAACCAATTCTCATATTCAGCTATCTAAAGCTTGCTAAGTGCGCGCCACCACCCGTCGGTGTCGTACCAGTCGTTCGGGGCTGCGTGCGACCGTAGCAGGTGCCCCGTCCACATGTTCGGTCCACGGTCTTGTTAGGCGGACAAAGTTCAATCGGCTGTTCGGGGCATGGAATCGGCCTCGCGGCACACTCTGCCCACCACGCCAGCAATGGTCCCGACGATTGCAGTCACCGGCGGCATTGCATCCATTCCGATGCAGCCAAGTGTTCAGATTGCCGGACTAGCGCCGCACACAGTGGCTCCAACTCCTAATATTCCCATATCCCCAACAAGTAAGTCCAAAGAGCATCCGTTACAACGAATGCGGCCAAGCATGTAGCAATCAGATATCTGCATCAATAGAAACGATCAGGTGGTTTATGTGGGTGAATGTGTGAATGTTCAAAATAAGCTCAGGACCAGAGTTCTATTCAGCTTAAGAGCTGCCGCGCTAATTGTGAAGAGTATAAAAATTCCTTTTATCGAAGTGCAATAAACTTGACTTGTCTAAAGTTAGCTATAAAATGAACGAAAAATGAAAATTGTGTGCCAACTTAACCCATTAGAGCATAACGTTCGATAAATCGGACGCCAAAAAAATTGTTATTTTAGGAGTTATATATGTTTTACTCAAGGTTTATTTTTTCAAAACAGTAGTTTAATATTTTAACTTTATGCTCAATTGTTCAGAGAGATTAAAGAGCTAAAAACTCGCTTTAGCCAAGAATTGTTTTTGTTTTAAGTGCATATGTTACGTTTGCCTAAATATTATCAAAGGCAACACTTAATGTCGATTCCAAGGAAATTATTCAACAGATTACTAATATTATGTTTAGTTAATGCACTTCGTCTTGCCCAGCTTTATCGACATCAGCTGATACAAGGCCGTAACAAGCCTGCATTCAGCGACCCAATAAGGAATCATGCCCACGAAAAACTTTCTGAAATCTACATCCCTCGCAAAGTTTGTATAACTTGAAGTAACACGTGCGCCTCCGCTCAGATTTGAGGCGCCTTCTCTGATCCAGTTGATATAACGCGCAGGTCTAAAAGAGTGAATGGCATAATTTTTCAATTATGCTTCATATTAAATCGCTGAAAATATGTTTTCGCAAAATTCAAAAGAAAAATAATTCCGGCACATTCGGGTTAAGGTGTTTTCGAAGGCGTGGGAGGTAACTCCTGACGCTCATCTCACACTTTATGTAATATAAATCTGTTAGACGAGCTTAGCATACGTTGCATTGCAAGCCCCGGACTGCTTTGCTGAAAAGAGACACGATACCAACAACTAAATTATCACCTATGTTAACCCTTTCGGGACGGAGTTTAATTTTGAAAACCAAGACACTCTTGTTAGAAATGCTCTCATGCTATGAAAATTGTTGCGTACTCACAAATTCTGAAATCATCCTTTTATGCGGAGACATATAATTCGAATAATTATTTTTCGTGCGTCATAAGATCTGAATAATTATTTTGAGAGGCCTTGAAAACTTGCTGGGACGTATTGTCCCAGTAGTCCGAAAGGGTTAAATTATCTATGCTAAATTTGATCATCTGTGCGGCCGAACAACCACTGAGAAGAAGAAATAGGTGTCATTAAATTTGACTATTCAAATTCAAATTGGTTTGGTATAAACATAACTACAGATTGTAGTTGTGAATACAATTTGACTGATTGATTGATTTGTTCTTGTATGATCAGCAGCATTACCACACTTATCACTCTAACACTTTCACTCTTCACACTAACACTCAGTAAATGTATGTACATTTAGTTGGATTATTCGCAGAGGAAGAGCGAAAATTCACGCGTGATTTTGTGAACTTTTCACCAACTCTACGGTTAGTACCACAAACTGGTTGCAATGCACTGCGTACTGACACAAAGTGTTGAAGTGGCGTACACGTTTTGTGTACGTACCTCAATTAGTATTGATTTGTTGACATACCCATACAAATATGTAAGCATTAAGCAAAAAGCTATCAATATTTTCACTTTCAGCTCCTTGCATTGAAATACCAAAATGTCAAGCCGCCAACCGCTCTGTAGCTGCCCTTCAGGTTTGCCTCTTTGCTTCCTTAGAATGCAAGCTGAAACTTTAGACCCATGCACACACACACACATACACACAGATGCACACAAACCTGTGCCGCCATGGTTTTTGCTCTTTTTTTTTTGCTTGTGTCTTTATAATTTATTTATTTATTGTGCAACTTCCAACACCTTTCAAAGTCAGTGAAATGAGTCTACCGTCACAGTGTGACACTTTATGGGCACACACATGCACGCCAGCGTTGTGGTGCGCTGCTGCGCCGACCGAAGCACGAGACGAAGGGGGGGGCTGTACGTGGGCTCGAGCTCTGAATTAATTTTATTTGACAGCACGTACTTGTGCAAAACAAATTGCCACTGATGTGAGAATGGCACAAACACACACTGTGTCATCTTCGAATTTCCATATCGCTGCGCTTTTTAATTTGGCAACATTCGCTCTTGCTGAAAGTATTTTGCCAACCTATTTTGCGGCTCATGTGAACGCACCGTTTTCTGCCAAAAGCAGATGTTAATCCACAATTGTTCTCTCGCACCACAATCCGGCTGATTTCTTTGGGTTTTTAATTAAGTGTCGGACGAACACACCAATTCCAATCCCTCTTATCTCAAAATGCAACATAACAACGCAACCGCAAACATATACCCAACATCGTATTAATTTTGGCAGAATTGGTCCTATATTCCAAATAGTAAAAGACCGAAATTCGTCACGTTTCTTTCTGCGTTTTGATATCACGTGTGCATCAATTTAGTAAGCGGAATAAAACTGCATACTTAGGGCCCAAAACCATGTATAGGGTTTTCCAACAAGAGGTGTTATTTTGAATCACCCGGTATTTCGGTAGCTGTCACTTTTCAAGCTTTTATTCTTTGACATTTGACAAGTAGAAACTACGCCATTACTAAAAATGGAACGATACACGCTTCAACAATGCATTGAAATTATTAAAATTCACTACAAAAATAGTGAAAATCTTGCAGTCAAATAATCAAATGATCTGAAATTCCATCGAAAAATCATCTTGACTGATGACGCCCATTTCCACCTCGGTGGCTACGTCAACAAGCAAAATTGTCGCATCTGGGGCTCGGAAAACCCAAAGTTATTGTTGAGAAGCCTCTCCATCCTCAACGTGTGACTGTTTGGTACGGTTTATGGTCCGGCGGGGTCATTGGACCTTACTTTTTCGAAAATGAGGTTGGATCAACAGTTACGGTGAATGGATTGCGCTATCAAGAGATGATTAATGATTTTTTAGGTCGGAGTTGGATGGTATTGATCTGGACAACGTTTAATTTCAACAAGACGGCGCTACGTGCCACACAAACAACGAAACCATTGCTCTTTTACGGGAAAAGTTTCCGGACCGTGTTATCTCTGGAAGAGGTGATCAGAATTGGCCACCGAGATCTTGTGATTTAACACCTTGCGACTTCTTGTTTTGGGGCCAGGTGAAAGATAAGGTGTGCGCCAACAGCCCAGCGTCGATTCAAGACCTCAAAGATAGAATTCGTGAGGCTATCGAGGACATAGGGCAGCCACTTTGCGATTTGGTTATGGAAAATTTCATGAAAAGGATATGGTCCTGTAAGCGTGGTCGTGGTGGCCATTTGGCAGATGTTGTTTTTCATTGTTAACGGCATACCTTCCTCTTTATTATGAAATAAACATCAGATCTTTTATCTAAAAAAATTGCATTTTTCTTTGAATACCAAAATAAAATCGTGGGAAGAAGAAACATAAATACAACATTCTCTTCTTTACACACATTTAGGAAGATATATTTTCACAGAGGTATGTGCTTACCTTTCGAATAATTGTTATAAAGTCGAATTAAACATTTTGATCCCGAATACTTTTTTGAAGTAGCTAACTTTTGAGCTGTGATTCAAAATGGGCCCCCAAAGACAATATTTGTCGATTTGTCAAAATGTTTGATATGGAAAATCGCGATCGTTTGTGGTCTACTATAATAATAATAATTGACTGGCACGACAGCCCGATTACGAGACTCAGGCCTCGCAACCATCCATGTTGTGCGTTGTGAATTTGTACAGGATCGGAAGGGACCTACAGTTTTATGGCGATTCCGAACGGCGAGTTGGGAGCTTTTCCATAGGCAATTTTACTCTCAGATGTTTGCCATTTCCTGCTGAGAGGACAGTCGCCTTTTTTATTTTTTTCGGTGTTAGCAGCCTTGAACCTGGGTTCGAGCGTCGCATTTGGTCCACTATACGCAAATATTTTACGTGCTATATGGTATATGAAGGACATGAATGCAGGTATTCTTCGGTTCAGTGCTTACTGTGGAGTTTGTGCAGTGAAAAAGTTTAACAAAACAAACTTGGAGTGTTTGTTTTGTTAAACTTACGATGTGATGAATTGGTCTAAGTCGATGAGAAACAACGCAAAAATTCACAATTTAATTGTAAAAATATTTGATCAGTTTCAGCTTTCGCCTACCTATAAGTAGTATATGTAAATATGGTGACCACACAGCTGCAGTAAAACTGCTTCTGAAGGAAATAATCTGGTTTTTTCTTTCATTTTTTTTTTAATATTTTCGGTTTGCTAAGACAGATATAAAACGAAATTGCGCTAAAGAAAAATATCAATCGCAAAATGTCCTGACTCCGTCGAATGATCGACTGGTCACCGCACCGTAATATGGATGTTTTCGAGGGTACAAGCACAAGCACATACATATCTTCACGCCAGTACGGCATGTGTGAGCGCAATTGTGTGTCTGTGTGTGTTTCCACTTCTTGTGAGCGCAATTTATTGGAAGTGTTCGCTAAGCAGATGACAACGCACAGTGCAACCAAAAGTCAAAAAATTATCTTATTGATGTAGATCGATAGCTAATACTTCACATTAGAAAGGATCAGAATTTAAAAAATTGGATTTCCACCTCTGTGACTCTCCCGAAGTTATGATAAGGTTGAGCAATCTGTTTTGTCTGTGGTATGCGGTGAGAAGGGAGAACAAGCTTAATGGTGAATAAAATCGTGAATAAAAATATATAAGTAAGCTCTTACATAAAGGCTTGGTTCCTGAATCTAACGAACTAAAAATTGTGCCTGTGAAATCCCCAAAAAAGGCGGGACCTGGGTCAAAGCTCAAAGTTGGTATCAAAATAACTCAATAAATTCTTAATCGATTTACAAGATATGGGTATCAAATAAAATGCCTTTCCATTTCTTTCTATTTTCTTTCTTTCTTAGATATACTATAGAACGTTAGATACGAAACAGTTATGTACAAATAAGAAGTTATAAGCAAACAATATTTGTTTTATATACAATTTGTAAAAACGATTTTTTTCTCGAAAACCCCCATTATTAAGTTAAAAAAATTTGTCACCATATTATAGCCTGTGGAATTCCGACTACAATTAAATATTAAACATTTGCAATATTTGTATTTTTGTTTATATATTTCATTTTAAATTGAGTTAAAAGCATTTGTTTGGCGCTTATGAAGATTATTGCTTAGGCGCGATCCTTTGCAATCATAGGATTTGAATACAAAAATACTGATACTTTACTGATCCCGATGCCCTTGTAACTCCCACGAGGGTTATTTTTTTGAAGCCCAGCCGAAGGCCGACCCCACAATAGATATTTGATTACAGAAAAACTGCAGTTGACTATGATTCAATACCACAATACTACAAAAGCAAACAAGGTTTTAATGGCTATTTTGCAAAATTTAAGCTTTTAAAATAATGTAATGCTAGAAATCTAGACCTTTTAAAAATTGTTTCAATATGCCAGGTACTTTATATAACCGCCTCAGCCCTCATTGTCCGAGAGTGATGGCAAAGGTGAATACGAAATAGGTATGGACCAAGAATCGAGCTAGAAAAAATATAAACATATAAATTAGGGCGAGTTAATTTTTTTTATGAAGCGTATAGCAAAAACGTAATCTATAGCTGATTCTGAGAAATTTTGCTCAATAGGCCATAGCTCTAAGTCGGATTTGGAGCCCCCAAAATTTCAAAATAGATATTTTTCAATATATACATAGAATAATTTAATTAAATTCGTCATAAAATCGGATAGAGTTATAGTAGATTTCTCAATCTGGGCTTGTTTGAAAGGTATTTTTATCACCTTTCAGAATCTGTATTGATACCAATATTTTTTTTATTTTGCAATTTTTTTGTTTTCCTTTTTGTAGAAAAATCGATCTGAAAAAATCAACATTTTCAAGGTTTCAACAAAAAAACACTATTTTTACATTTTTAATTCAATCTATTTTGAAATTTTGGGGGGCTCCAAATCCGACTTAGAGCTATGGTCTCTTGAGCAAAATTTCTCAGAATCACCTATAGATTACGTTTTTGCTATACGCTTCATCAAAAAAAATCGTTCCATACAATTTGACCCGCCCTAATATATATTCATAACAAGCAAAAGTATACAGTTTTATATTTATTGTAAAAGGAATTCCGCAGGCTGCAATATGGTAACCTACTTATACCTTAATAATAGATTTTTTCGAGAAAAAACTCGATTTTGGAAAATTTGTATAAAAAAATATTTTTCGCTTAAAACGTCTTATTAAGTAGAACAACAATCAATCAATTATTTTGGCCAATTTAGTATTACGTGCTTTCTGAAGTATACGGCACTTTTTAAACAGGGCGGCGATGAAAGTAACGATCACTGTAGATTCCATCAAAACTGGGAGGGAATTCATCAAAGATCGGCGAAAATTTTCATTAATATTTTTGAAATTGGATTGGATGAAGCATCTTACAAATATAAATGTTTACTATCGAAAGGTGTCATCTCATCGATCGAGACTTGTGACTAATCAACTACTCCCCGTTTTCACCTGACGCGGCACCGTGCGACTTTCACATTTTCAAAAAACTGCATTTGTCGATAAATAAAGCCATTGAGAACGTAGAAGCCATCCAAAAGGCTCCTACAGGACATCCCGGCCGACAATCTACAACACTATTAAAAAAACCAATCCGTTTTGCAAAGAAAATGTGTTATTATTTTTTTACGACCTTTTTGTTAATGTGGAAAAGTAACAAACCATGCATAGTCATTGAAAATGTTGAATAATTATTTTTCATTTTCAAACAACGGTTCACAAAAGCTGAACACTAAACCTTGAAAGATGTAGCAAACATATTAAATAAGTAAAAGTGCCTTCGAGGCCATTTTTAATTAGAAATTAAACAATCGTGAGAGAAAATGGTGCTTCTTTACAGGCGCGGATTCAGAAAACTATTTCGAGGGGGTTTAAAAAGTAATTCTATAAAAAGTAAGTTGATCCAAATAATTCGGGGGGTTTCAACCCCCAAAACCCCCCTTAATCCGCCACTTCTTCCCTAGTTCTCATATTTTAGCCGGAATAGAGCAAATATAGGGTTTTCCAACAAGAGGTGTTATTTTGAATCACCCGGTATTTCGGTAGCTGTCACTTTTGAAGCTTTTATTCTTTGACATTTGACAAGTAGAAACTACGCCATTACGAAAAATACAAAATAATAAAACGATACACGCATTGAAAACATTAAAATTCACTACAAAAATGGTAAAAATCTTGCAGTCACAGTTCGCAAAACTAAAGCATTTTTGGGTCGTCGTGAAGCACCTTGTCGGACCGCAATACAGAAATTGGTGGGAAAATTCGAGCTTTTGGGACAAGTTAGTGATGTGAAGAATAAAACCCGTGCACGTCGCTCAAGAACAACTGAGAATATTGCTGCTGTAGCCCAAAGTGTTGAATAAAACCCAGGTTTGTCGATTCCTCGTCCTCGAAAGATGATTAATGATTTTTTATGGTCGGAATTGGATGGTATTGATCAGGACAACGTTTACTTTCAACAAGATGGCGCTACGTGCCACACAACGAAACCATTGCTCTTTTACGGGAAAAGTTTCCGGACCGTATTATCTCTGGAAGAGGTGATCACAATTGGCTACCGAGATCTTGTGATTTAACACCTTGCGACTTCTTCCTTTGGGGCCACGTGAAAGATAAGGTGTACGCCAACAGCCCAGCGTCGATTCAAGACCTCAAAGATAGAATTCGTGAGGCTATCGAGGACATAGGGCAGCCACTTTGCGATTTGGTTATGCAAAATTTCATGAAAAGGATATGGTCCTGTAAGCGTGGTCGTGGTGGCCATTTGGCTGATGTTGTTTTTCATTATTAACGGCATACATTCCTCTTTATTATGAAATAAACATCCGATCATTTATCTCAAAACATTGCATTTTTCTTTAAATGCCAAAATAACACCTCTTGTTGGAAACTCCTATACTTCGCTTTAAGCTCTTCGACATTTCGAAGTGATTGTTTTAAATGTATTCAATTTTTTTTGATAGAAATTAAAAAAATGGGAATTTTTAATAAATTAGAATTTTTAATTATTTTTAAAAAATTACATCTTCCAATTTCATTTTAATAAAATCAAACAGCGTATCCCACTTATTTTTGGCCGCCGTTAGTATGAAAGCGTTGCACTGTGCGGCGGCAGCCAGAAGAACAGCATAACTGTTGTGCGTGCGCATCGCAGCTGTATTTAATACCAGAAGCGTAAAAACTCAAAGCGAACAAGATCACTGTTAAACGATCACGACGTTGCACACGCTCGTTGCGTTTGTTTGTCAGAAGACGCAACGCGGTGCGACACGGTTCGACCGGAGTGAGTGGCGGGCGCAAAAAATTACCGGTAGCAATAAATCAAACTATCAATTGAATACCGGGGCGATCATCACTTTTGCAGAGCGATTTCCTTCTTGTCTTACCCTTCGACTGCTGCTGCTCGAGCTGATGCGTCTTTCGTCGTCGTCTGGCCCATGTGCCATACTTGTAGCACCTCGGTGCAGTCCCCATTCAACCGACCGGCCGCCCGCTCTGGCCACAGGCTCTGTGCAGAAGTGCGTGCGCCTGTCCAGAGCAACGGCGGCGGCGGTGACGGCGACGCAGCGGCTGCGGTTGCAATGAGAAATCGCGGTTGCTACCGCCATCACTCGCACGCGCACGATAGTGGAACTATCTCACCGCTGCCGCCCCACCGATGTGTAAGCCGATTTACTGATTCACTGCAACGAGCGCTGTGCGTACGCGCATTCGCGCAGCGCGGATAAATCATTTATAAGATGAACATCCATGACATCCGTGCTATGAGCGAAGCGCGACCGGAGCAGGAACACCAGCCACAGCACATCGGCCAGCACGTCATCCAACTAGCAGCGCTGTCTAGTGTACGCCACACCACCGACGACCGACGACGGACGCTCGCCAAACGCCGATCGCGGCATAAATCAAGGAATACTTGTGAACAACAATTGACCAAACGAGACGCAGCAACAAATTGCAAAGGAATATGACAACGGCGGCGGCTACTAGCTACAAGCCAAGTGCAACTACGCCGAATTAGGTAACGCGCGATGGTGTTGATAATTGGCGCAGCTTGCTGTACTGCTGGCGTAGCTTCAGGATAGCTGGTTCGGCGCGCGCTGAGCGCTTTAAAATTAGAGGAGCGGTCGTTTAGTAAATAAATCATGCATTATGTCATAAATCTACTTAACAACACTACGTAACACAAAAAACACCATGTGGGTCAAATAAAATGTTTACATAGAACTTGCCGCATATAATTTTCACAATTTACAAGCTCAAGCTCATGATTTCGCTACTAGTAAAGCGGTGCTGGTGCGGTGCAGAGCTGTCTAGCTTCTGTCAGTAATATATTTCGTTGCTTCACAACCCTTTTTTTTTATATTTAAGTCAAATAAGAACATCGTGAGACGGCTTCGGCCGTTTAGTTCAGTTAATAGTTTACACGATAGCCATATCCCTTTCGACCGACCAACATCAACTAACCCCCTTTCCCAAAACATTTGCCCAAAGTCTAACTCCGCTCATAATTTAATCTAACATATTTCGGCAATCATCATTACAAGGTAACCGCAACTAAAAGTGAGACGACTACACCCATAAAAATTCTTTCTACTCTTTCCATTCTTCTCCATGAAAATCGGGAACAATTCGACATACAAATATAGAGCAAGTCGATAGTATAGTTTGAAAATAAGTCTGCTAAGCTCAGGTGAAACACTTTGGACTTGTTTGATTGAACAACAAATCAACTCTTCCGAGTGTGCAGTGTATGCGTCTTCTCTTCACGCAGATGTCGTTCAACGTTCTCGTGCATGTGGAGCGCTACGTACGTCTGAACGTTGCAGTGACTAGTCTTGGTCATCAAACGAAGACATCCTTGCAATTTGCACAATTGTTTTTGTTGTATTTGAGGACACTGTCCACAGACGCACAAAAAAGTGTTGAAATGTGAGTAGTTCTTGCGATCAGATAAAATGTCAAATCATACATAAAAGCTTCTACTTCTGAGGAATTGCTAAATTACGCCCAGCACAGCGGCAGAGCGTAGTCGTACAGCACAACACAAAGAGTCCGAGTATTTGGGACTTGTTAAGAATTTCATAAATTCCTTGCAAGTGATGAAATTAGCACCGAAAACACGACTATGTAGAGAGGTGTTAAGGTGGCCAATTGCTTTTATGTAACTTCAGGCGCGCAGCGTCCCATGCCACCCGTGAGTCGTGCGCATTCGTCGGCGCGGAGACGATGACGAACACTCCATTATGTCCATATATGACGCTTTATCGACTCTTCAGGCCGTGATCACGTTTCGATTATTGTGCCACGTTTTTCCGCACACCAAATTGAAATTGTCCGCGCTCATTGCTTCGTTCGCCTTCACCACTTATTCGAGAATGTTTTTTGCTTGCGACTTCTTTGAAGTCGCTTCGCTGCAGCAAGTGACAATACAAATTTGTTGGTGTTGAGAGCGATGTAAGGAATTCCGGTGTGATGCCTCGTTTAAATTCCAATGGCAGCCAGTTAAATTCTTAGGTCTATTGAAAAGGAGAAAATGGTTGCGCTGAGCGAACAGTAAACAATGCGACAACAAATTTAGATTTCGTACAAAAATAAGCGAGAATGATTAATAGAAAACACAAACGCAAATGTACAAATTGCTTGCTTGTTTGTCTTTGTTCCAGTAGGATTGGCAACAGCTCCTCCAGTGATACCGTCCGGCATAGCCCCACCGACGACTTTGGGTGGAATTTTCGCCAGCGCTCACACTTCGTCCCACTCAACGCTTAGTGCATTGGTGTCACAGCAACGCTTATTGGAGCTATCGCGCTTTGGTTTACGTGGCTACGATTTGGCTCAGCACGTTCTAACGCAACAGGGTGCAGTATCCAAACTACTAGGTGAGTAATATCAAAAGTAATGAAAACACCATTTTACCATATCGAGAAATAGTTATGTACGTAATGGGCGAATGATGCACTTGATGGACAAGATGTCTGAATTTGGGCCCAAAAATAAAATTGTTTACGATAATTTCAATTTAAAGCTTTACAGCGGAAGTTTAAGCTCATTGATATTTTGTTTCCCCCACATATATAAACATGCATCCAAAGCTCCGAATTTGTATATTCGTCTCCTTTCTTAACCCTCCAATAACCGATAATTTTTTATATGGTCAAAGCCCAACAAGGTCCCCGGGGATCCCTTTTGTAATATTGCTCATGAGGCGTGTAATTGTACAATGTAGGGTTACATAATGTGTGTAGATGTGTTGGAAGAGCCAAAAAGCTAAACTTCGTGTATATTTTTTATAGTAAACATATATCGCTCCCTCGCTTCAAGAACGTCATAACTAAAAACTACATCATTCCGAGAAAATTCCATTTTAAAATTTACCATTACAGGCAGTTGAAGGTATCAAAAAATGTTTCATGTCGTCTTGTGAGCAAAGTATTGAATATTTTACAAAGAGGTTTTGACAGATAAAAGATCATATGCAGATACACACAGGGCTGCCATAAACTGAAAAAAAATTTGTTTCAGTTATGACGTTCTTGCAGCGAAGGAGCGATATATATTTTTTACTACAGACAGATAGGAAAAAACGTATACAATACTAAATAATTGCATTTAAAAATGCCATAGGTCCCTACGGACCTTGTTGGTCATCGGAGAGATAACCTTGCTCCTTTGAACTTGTATGTCTTGTATTAGTTTGTGCCCTTTAATAGACAATAGAAATATGATTTCAAAAGTTTAACAAAAACAAAAAAGCTCATATTGGGCGCATGTCTCATTAGTTGTGAAAGAATTATTTGGAGGAGACGCATTCTAGATGCACATCCAACGATGCCTGAATTGGTAGAACCATAAAAGAGTCCATAGAACCATAGAGTCCTGTAATCGAAAACCTGTGACGTGTTTTAATTAACCCTTTCACTATTTTGCTGCCATATGGCACATTGCTACTTTGTGGCCGTCTGAACCCTTAATGGCTCCAGGAATACATTTTTTATTGGTCCTTAGAATAGTTTGAAGTTTTAGGAAAAATACAAAATTAATAAATTGAATATTAAAGTTTAAAGAAGAAACGTATACACAATTTTTAATGGTATATCTTGACATAGTAAAGGAAGAAAAAGCAGAAAAATTAGGTACGTTTTTGATTTGACGTTTTCTTTGAATTTAAATACTTTTTTTAATTTTGGCTGAAGTAAATGAAGAAATATTAAAATTTTCGTTATGCGTAAAATGTTTTTAGTTTAAAAAATTATTACAGCCACAATGATGGTTGCTCTCATAGAAAAACACTCTAAAATACAGGGTCCGAGTATAAAAATTAAAAAATGTCTTATGGAATGTTGCTAATACAACACCATAGACGCTTAAAAGATAAAATTTAAAATTTTAACTTTCCCCAGTAAAAACCTGTAGTGAAAGGGTTAAATACTAGTATCGTTCATGGGTCGAAAATCGACAATTTGCGCACGCAAACTCCAATGAGCACAATTAGGTCGTATTGTAGGTGATTGACTTTACAATTATAGACAAGTTCGTCCTCCCAGAAATAGAGGCTTAAAAGAGAATAGAACAGCTTAGCAGATTAATGTGTATGTATATAGATTCACGAAACAATTTTCATCAACCACAACACACAAGCGTAGGTAGGCGCACAATAAAACTCATTTTAAGCAACAGTTAACCCATATTGTAAGTAAGATTGGCCCTCAACCGTCCACCTCTTCCCAAAGTTTGAGAAACCAGTTAGATTTCAAAAAGTCTTAAAAAAGGTCAGGTACTGCTACAGGAGCAAATTTTTCATTAAAAAGATTCATGTTTGTTGCGTAACAGATTTTTAGTTATGTGATATATCCAAGTGGAGTTCTTAAAAAATCACATCATCATTTATGAAAAATGCTTTCATTTGAAGTGTCGGTTTTTTAACAACCAACCTCAATTTTTGCAAATCAACAGCAAATCGAACGAGTCGCTGCAATGCGACTGAATTACCCAAAGCCGTACATAACAGGTAATTAGAATAACAATGCATTTAATCTGCCATTCTGATTGATAATTGTGGAATTAAAACTTCACTGCCACTTGCCCGATCCGGTCATACTCACACAATTATGGCGAGATGCTGCTCACCGCGCCACTGCAATCGAGCTTCCGGCGAGCGCCTGCACTGCATTCGAAGTCGAACTCGAACGCGTACACTAGTCTGCATATTAATGCACACCGGGCGGCGTTTGCCTATTCGCTTTGCGTTTAAAAAACAAATAACTCGCTGTCAGCCGCTTCCGATGAGTTAAATTTCTCGCTCGGTGTTCGGGTCAATTCCACCGAACGGCGAGCATGCCGCGTGCGGTTCAGGTTTTTGATGATTTAGATACAGTGGCGCAGTGCGCAAACAAATTGCTAATGTGTATTCAAATTAGCCATTGTTGGCGAATGCGGCTGAATTGGTTGGGTAGGCGGTAGAAGGCAGCAGGTGAGAAGGTGAGAAGGTGCGCGTAGTGGGACTTGACCCGGGGCTCAGGTGCATGCATATTGTTAGCGTTTGCGTTGGCGTTGGTGTTGACGTTGGTGTCATTGTCGTTCTATGTAGCACTTCTAATTAGCATTTGAATTAAAAAGTAAAAATACGAAATATATTTCAGCCGCTTACACTGTTACTTTGCATGCCAACGGTGCACAGTGTATCTCTTCACCGTACTTGACAACTGTGTCAATGTGCCACGTGACAATATCAAAAACTGCAAGCATGAGGTCAATGGAATTTGACGATCTAACTGCAATCTAGATACTTAAAGTAGTTTATGCCCTAAATACTCCCATAATCGCCCTTTAATACATGGTATACCCTTTGTACACATTTCTACTGATACAAAAGAAACCAATACTTTTCGTAATAAGCATTTGGAACATTATCATACTTGGAACATTATAATTCAATGTACAATTTTATTCATATGCGGTTTATATCCGTTGCGGTTTACATGTGAGGAGTACTTTGAACCCTAAACAGATTTTACCAAATAATTACTTTTATACAAGTTACCTGATTTCTCTCATCTGTCGTGAGTATCCAAGGTCATTTTAAGTTGATTTTACAAAATTCATGGGCTAAAATATCGCACACTAAATACAAAACAAACAAAAATCAAAATTTTCAAACTCGATTTTTCCCATAAATCCATTTACAGTTACAGTTACATATTTACATTTACAACTTTCAGTACCTACTTCACAAAAGTCCTTCTTGACAATATCTTCTTTATCGAAGAAAATATTGTATGTCTGTTTCATGTTAGCCCTTTCGCTACATGTTTTGACTGGGGAAAGTTAACTTTTTAAATTTTACCTTTTAGGCTTCTTTAGGGTTGTATAAGCAACATTCCAAAATAAATTTTTTAATTTTTGAGAGCAACCATATCCATTCGTTGTGGCTGAAATAATTGCTTAAACACAAAACTTTTTACGCAAAACGAAAATTTAAATATTTCTTCATTTACTTCAGAAAAAATTAAAAACAAAAAAGTATCTAAATTGAATTGAGAAAACGTCAAATTAAAAGTTATCTAATTTTGTCTGCTTCTTCTTCTTTTACTATGTCAAAATGTACCATTAAAAAAAAGTTTTTACTTCTCTTCTCTAAACTTAATTATTCAGTTTATTAATTTCGTATTTTTCCTAAAACTTCAAACTATTCTAAGGAACAACAAAAAAATGTATTCTTGCAACCATAGAGGATGCCGACGTCCACAAAGTAGCATGTTGCCATATGGCAACAAAATAGCGAAAGGATTCCTTATTTGGTTAGTTTTTTGCCTCTCCTGAAATTGTAAGATTTTTGAGTTATGACTCTTTTATATTTAGTGTGCAATATGTTGTCATCAACATCAACATTTGCTCATACATTGTTCTTGTTTCATAATCATAATTCAGCGCTGCAACTTTTTCCTTCTGTCATATGGTAACCAAATTGCGACGAGGTTATTTTGGACGCTAGAAGAGATGACTTTGGGGTTTAAGCGTACGATTTATCTACGAGTTATTTATATGTAAATCTGAAGTAATTGTCATTTTTTTGTGGGAGCTTCAGATGGTTAAAGGTACTTTTTTGTATTGCGATTACCCAACTGCACATGAAAACCTCGTTACCGAATGTAATTTCAAATTTTCATATAATCGTATGTATGTACATAGGTACATATGTATAAGTACACTTACTTTTGCAAGCTCGAAATTCATGGTTGTGAACTTTAAACATCCCACACCACGTTGACGTTGCTCACGCAGTACGAAACCAAAATAGCCGTCTTCGCAATCAAACTGTCGTTTTACAAAAGTTTATATCGGCGGAAACCCTTAATGGTTTATCAATTGTTTAATCATATACTTGCACATTTTCATACCAGATACAAGTCAAGTCAAGTAACATGCACTCAATGTTGGGATTGAGTATTTTTCAACACAGCACCATATCGATTTAGAGAAGGATTGAGATTGATTTTGATCTTAAGTGTAAGCATTCTTGTATTGCAGGTACGCTTCGACCACCTGGGTTGATCGGAGGATCAAAGCCGAAGGTTGCAACACCCGCTGTCGTCTCCAAAATCGAACAATACAAGCGAGACAACCCCACCATATTTGCGTGGGAAATACGCGAGCGACTCATATCGGAAGGTGAGCTCACCACTCGGCGCATTAGTAGCTCATTAAATGATCTCGCCAGCCCCCCGCAAATAAAAAATGATGGGACGGTAGGTGAAGCGCAGAGTGCAAAATTGCTACGCAGCAGCAGCTGGTGCACGTGAGCACGCGCAATTCGGTCCGCTCCAAGCATCGTGGTGGGCAGCCTTTGATGTATTTATGGACTTTATGCTGCGTTTGCGCAGTTCGCTGCCGCTGAATGTCCGTCTGGCGTCGTTCACCGGCCGTCATTTCATTTCATTCACATTAAATACTCCGGACAAAACGTAATGTATTGTTGCACTTTAGAGATTTATCGATAGGTTAATTTATTAGCATCCGGACGCCACTGCACATTGCACAAAGCAATCAGCTCCGCTTCGCTCCACTCCACTCCACTCGACTTCGCAGCGACGCGCAGCAGCCGCAAGCACCCAAACGCGCATTCGCCAGCGGAAAGATTGATATGTAAATGCAATTTACCACACTGTCCACTGCTCTCGAACTTGTTCATTTTGCACGCGTAGTCACATCTGTCAGAGCTGCAGATCCGCGCCGCGTCGCCTGCAGCCTTCGTCTCTGACAAGGTGGGACTCTGGCAGCCACTTTCATTCATGCTCCACCATACTCGCACATGGAGCGCCGTTGCAAGCTTTTTGGGTTGCGAGGAAAAAACGAAGAACCAGTGACGGTACGAATCGCCATTCGCGATGTCGACATTTAGTCAAAGCACTCGATGAAACGTTCTGATATCAATCGCTCACATCAAATTGCTCGAACTCCCGGTTCTCATTACACAAAGCAAGCTCATTTAGTATACACACACTCCCGCATGTGTAATGTGCATACATATATGTATGTATGTATGTTTGTCCATACATAAACATACAATAAATATAATCTCATTTGTGTCATCATTGTCATATTGGGGAAAGAAAAAGTCCATTGTTCGTCGCTATCAACGACAAAAGCAACTCCTGAGAATTCTGCCATGCTCAACTACAACTAACGGGTTAAATTCCATACCACATATATGTACATACATATGTATGTATATAGGCCAGTTATCAGATCCGCCAAATAAGTAATTTCTGGGGTGAACCCTTTTGTAAGTGGACCACAAGTTCCACGAATACTGTTGTTTCTGGCATCATTGAATTAATAGACGGCTGACGCGAACAGATCGCAGAACCACCAACGCCCGAAGGGGTGTTAAATAAGTATCTGTTTTTGTCGGGAACTAACTAATTTGTTGTATTTTTGCTTTGTTTAGGTGTGTGTACAAATGGAACAGCTCCGTCGGTGTCCTCCATCAATCGAATCCTGCGTAATCGAGCAGCGGAAAGAGCTGCAGCTGAGCTAGCTCGAGCAACAAGCTACGTGTATATGAATCCTGCGCATCCCAGCTTCCCCACGTGGGCCTCAATCGTGTCGCCACATCACTTATGGCCAACGGGTCCACAAACTGGTGCAACCGGCCTGGTTCATGGCTTGAACTCGAGCAATGCACCTACCAACTTCAATGTAGCAATACCCGCCCCGTCGCCCGACTCAGGCAGCCACGACACCTTGGGTTCTCCCGACGCTAATAGAATGATTGGTAAATAAGCCAACCCGCCATTAACTCTACTCATACTCGTACATCTTCATTTACCAACGCGACTGTTTATCTTAAAAAGTTACCACATGCAGCATTTACGATCTTCAATAAGTATAATAAATTAAACTATGCTTTGTTTTCAAAATATTGTTAAAACTGTGGTTTCCACAAATTTGATAAAAACACTCAAACAAACTTTTGTATACAAAAATGTAGAAACTTGGGCGTTTTGTGTTAAACAAAATGTAGGCATATTTATTGATTTCCTGCGATAATTTATGGTAAATTAATAAGTAAAGTAAAGTAATTTATGGAATCTAAAATATTTGCAGTTTTTACGTAAAAGAATCCTCACTATTAAAATTTATTTGATTTACCATTAGTTTTTTACATTAAACACATTCATAATCCATAGGAAATGTGTTCCCATATAAAGTTAGAAAGACATACATATGCATAACACCGTGCGACAAAATTTAAAAAATGTTTCACACCGGAAAAAATCCATATGGGCGTGAAACTAGAAACCAAACATAGTAATACTGCATACTCAGTTTTTCATTTCTACATCCTTTGTCTTTTTAAAAGAGAGTAATGAAATTTTTACACGTGATCAAGGAGATTTTGGGTTTTAACATACTTACTTTTCAAGAATTTTTATATAAATTTTCAAGGATAGAAAGGATTAATATTTTCAAAGGACCTTTTTGATATACATATCGCTATATACGAGGCTAAGTATTTTTTATATTTTTTTTATTTTTTATCCCCTTCAAAGTTTTGAAGTTCTTTTAAAAGGACGAAGGATGTAGAAATGAAAAACTGAATACGCAGTTTCACTATATTTGGTCTCTAGTTTCACGTACATATGGATTTTCCCCTGTGGGAAAAATGCTGTCGCACGTTGTAATATGGTAGTATGGGACACATATATTACATACATATCGCACACGCACAACAAAAGTGACACAACTCAAAATTTTTGATTTTTCAGCAAACGCAAAAAACTGTTTTTGAGCTAAATAAACATTTTGTTTTAATAACGTAAAGGCCATTCAGTTTTTTTAGTTGTGACTGTTTTGATGATATTTTAATTCAATAATTACGGAATTATTTTAAGTTATGACACTTTTGCTGAGTTAAATAATAATAAATGACAGTTAAAAAGTCGAAAGAAAAATTTTGAAAATTCGAAATTAATTTTTGTTTTTCAAAATTTATACTAAAATTGTCAGAACTTTGCTTAAAATTAACTTCCACAAAAATGTATTTCGTCAAAAGTGACACAATTTGAGTTAGGACTCTTTTGTATTGAGCTGCAGCGATCAAGTAACATCAAACTTCTGACATGAAGAGAGACCTAACTGCATTTTTGCAACAGATAACAACAACAAAATATACTGAGCTTTTGCTGGTTGCTAGATTTATGCATTGTGCACAGTATTAACACATAAACCCGAAAATTAAAAATTTTGAGTTGTGTCACTTTTGTAGAGCGTGTGCGATATGGTCGTGATAGGGTTAAATAGAATGTGTTTGCAAAATGCTGGTATACCTACTTTTGGTATTGCCAATCTCAACATTATTTGAATCGATCCATTGCAGATATTGAAGGTGAAGATTCCGACTCACAAGATAGTGATCAACCGAAATTCCGCCGAAACCGCACGACTTTTAGTCCCGAGCAACTTGAGGAACTCGAAAAAGAATTTGACAAGTCTCACTATCCTTGCGTTAGCACACGAGAGAAGCTGGCTGCGCGAACAACTCTCAGTGAAGCCAGAGTGCAGGTAAATTGTATATTTGTGATAATCTTCATTCTATATATATGTATAATTCGAAGAGTTTCTTGCCTTGGCCGATCCGTAGCAGCCCTAAAATTAAATGCTAACGATGTTAGATTAAAGTTAATTCGATTTAAAACGTAAAAATATTTTCCATTATTTAACGGTCGAAAATGTATTGCCTCGTGTAATTGTTCTCAAATGCTTCAACATATTTTCATATGCAAAATTTAAAATTTAATTGAATAGATAATCAAATTAGTACATTCTTTACTTTTGCATATGCAATTTGTTCAAAAAATTTCGAAGAACAACTGCAATAGGATAGAGAACAAGAAAAAAAAAAAATTTGTTATATTCTTTCATCAGTATATTTTTAGAACAAAAATAAGTTTTCTAAAATACGGTTTTTTTGTTGTCGAAAGCGTCATCCTAGCTCGTTTGATATCAAATAAATCAAATATTTGCTATTCTACTAATCTACTTAAATAAATATGCAACTAAAGTGCCGAGAAAACCAAATATGTATTTTATAAACTAACAAATTATCTCTTCATATTGATCAATCAGGTTTGGTTTTCCAACAGACGAGCGAAATGGCGACGACATCAGAGGGTGAGTCTCCTGAAGCAAAGGAGCTCGTCGTCTCCGCCGAGCGCAGTCATCCAGAGACATCATTCTCCGTCCAGAGACATCAGTCTCCAATTTACGCAGCGAGCATCCCTCCTAATGCCGCCAACAGAGGTGGACAGATACGAACCGAATATTCAGCACGATTCAAACGTCAAAACCAACTCGTCAACCCCATATTTCACACCGATGGGCGGACCGCCGCCGGGTTCAAGCCAGCACGTCGTCATTGCCGAATCAAATCAGAAAACTCACAATCATTCAGCGACATACGCTACCACCCCTACGGACAAGCAGCAGGCGCTTCGCAACCCCCTTACAACGAAGCTTATAGACATGGATTCGTACCTTCAAAATGCGAAGTTCAGCCGCTTTGTGAGCGAAGCTCAAGCGAACCCCGCAATGCAGACCACGGCGACGGCAGCGTTTGCATCACACACAGCATCAGTTCCATTATTAATGGGCGGTGAGCACAGTGCGTTTCGCTCAATGGTGAGTTCCTGCATGTCCGAAGCTGTGTTAGCCCTAAATTTCACACAGCAGCACGCGGGAACCGCAGCGCTCGACCAATCAAAGCCAAGCATAATTCAACACAGCCCGGACTCACCACCATCACCGACACTGTCTGAAAATTCGGAATCCGATGAAGAAATCAACATTGAACAAGAGGACCATTGCAAGAAGCAACCAGCGTAACGAAGCTGCAATCGGCACAGAAGTCTGACTATAAATATTAAAAGTGCACTTGGTGCACAGCGCCAAATCTGTGCAAAGGTCCACCACTGTTTAAAAGCGCCAAATCATTGCACAGACTCGAAAAAATAGTTCATAAGCATCCAAAAGCCTATCTTCAGAATAACCTCTTTAAGTAGTAAGTAGGTATTGTAAATAAAACTGTATTAAAGAAGTTAAGTACATAGAAACTAATGTTAGGCTTAACTGTAATTTTGTCAATATCCAACGTAGTGCAATTCACCGTTATTTAACTCCAATCCTATCTCAACCATTGAACTAATGGATTATATCGAAAAATGATAGCTTATTTTAACTTCATATCTCCCAGCCAACTAATAAAACTGAAAAAATTAACATTAAACATTAAAAATATGGAACGTGTACGCGAAATTCATTGAACAACCACATCTATGATGACAAGCACTTCACTATAGTGCTTTCTGTTTTATTTCTGTGTATCAATCAAACCACGTTTCCACGATCCTCTGGCTTGTGGTATGAAGCCACGTACCTGAACATCAGCGAATTTTAAACGAATTTTAAAATAACATCAATTACAACAACTTTATGGCACCAAACCATCCGCTGCACGTGTTGGGCTCCCTGCATATCTCAAAACTGGGTTACTTAAGTCACTCAAAGCGAGGTTTAGATAATTTTTACAGCAACAAACTTATTAGTTGCGTAGATTCAAGACAATTTTCCCGTGACGTCAAAACTAACTGCAACACAACACTTTGAACTCATGAGACTTCAGAAGCTCTCAATACAACTGAGTGTATGTTTACACACACACACATATACCTATAGGCAGCACTGAAGTGCTTTTGAAACTAACAACTCTGACAGACTGTGGCTACCAAAATCGTTTAAATGCATAATTTGTGTCTTGTCCGTTCAAGCAAGTGATACGCACAAAACCCATCAAGCCGTTTCAACACATTTGACCATCATTTCACCCAAATCTCAATCGTTGACGGACTAATAAATGATTGTAGACTGGCTTTTGTACATTCATTGAACAGCATCTTCAATACGTCTTCGTATTGTGGTGCGCAAGTTTTTTTACAAATAAATATGCGTACATGCCCCTTTCCCACTTTGATGTAATTAAATTCGACTTGATAGCCTCATTGAAGTTTTAATTTTACGCTTGTCAAATTGTCCACTTGAATAATCGATTCTCAAACGGTACCCAAGCCATTGTCAAGAACACAAAAGCGGACGTTTGCTGGCACCACAATTTGAGCGCCAGGCAGTTAGAAGAAGTGCTGCGACAGCAGCTCTTCTAATGTGCCCCTGCGCACACAGCAGCCCCAGTGCGGAGTCACGGCTGTGTCGCGGCCACACTGTTGTTACGAATCAGCGAAGGGCGTTGTCCACAATGGAAACAATTAAAATTGCATATTCACGTGAAAGAGAGAAAGAAAGAAATGAAGATTGAAACACTGTAAGAGGAAATTGATTTTAGACAATTTATGAAGAAGTCTGTGGGAGCCGAAGCTTTATTCGCTTAAGAAGACTTTGAAAAAAAAGACTAAAAGAGGTAAGTGACAGACGTAAATTTGTATATGAGTCAGGGCCATGGTGATAGATTTTCAAAGGAACAATTTATGAATACTTGCCTCGAATTCCTCAAGGTCATAAGTGCTGGGAAAGTTTCCGCAGCGAAACCATTCCATAATCGTGCGGGTTTTGCGTACATCTTTTTTTTTTTTATAAACGAGCCAACGCGCAAGGGTTACCCCTATCAATGCGAGGCATTGCGCTGGTTCCGGAAGGATATATATGTTGGGAGAAAGGATGTTGGGTGAAGAAATTATGGACTCTTGCCCTGAATCCATCAAGATCATAAGTGCTGGGGAAAATATCTGCAGGGAGACCATTCCACAATCAGACTCTACGGGCCAGAAACGAACTTTCTCTGTAGTGCGTAGTGCGATGGAACATCGTTTCGACATGGAATGAATACATACAGTGGCGCACACAGGATTTGGTTTCTGGGGGGACGAGGGGTTTTGTGTAACTTTGTTGAGAACTTTGAAATAGAATGAAGTTTATATGAACTGCGATCCAAGACATATTTCGGTCCTAAAAGCTCAAAATAAAAAAATTCAAAAATTAGTTCAAAGGAGACAATTTTTCTCTTTCATGTAATACCCATATGTGCATCATTGCATAACCGCAAATATTTAAAATTTAAATAATTACATTTTAAAGTCCTTTAAAACGGACTTTGGGTCAGAAATTGAAAAACTGACTATGCCAGGTTACTAAAAATTACCTCTAGTTTCACGCCTATATCAATATTAGGATGGGTCTCGGCAAACAACATTTTTTTTCGCACAGTGTAATAAGTGTTAAGTTGGTGTTTTCACTCAGTGCATCATAACTTTGTCATTTTTCTTTCGATTCTATAGATGTTGGGTTTAATATTTGCTCAAATAATACATCTTTTATCTTAGATTTTAAAACCAAAGGAGATTATTTATTTTATCTAAAAAAATCGAATAATTATGATTTTTGAAAATGGTCGAAAAATCACTTTTTTACTACTTTCATCGCCAGTAATTTCCCTAAATTTTATCAGATTTGGGCAATCTTTATATCTCTGGGAAGGCTAAGGTATTATCTTCTGGCCGACGGACAGCTTGTGTTAGTCGGCTGATTCGTTTACAAGATATGTGTTCATAACTGAAGCAACAGGAAAAATATGGTTTTTCGAAAACGTTTCTACACAAATATTTTGGTCTTCAGTTTCAAGTTCAGCGGCCCAAAGTTAGTCTGGAAAACACTTTTATTTTGAGGTGAAGTTTTTGTGTCGAGTAGTGTTATTGATGATCGAATATACATGCGACGGTTATAAAGTAAATTTCTGTACTAACTGAAAAATATTTCGGGGGGTTTAAAACCCAAAAACCCTCCCCTGTGTGCGCCACTGGATACATACATATATGTATATGGGTAGAGCAACATACAGGGTCTAAATAACAACTATGCGGTTTTCAGATATGAATCGACAATTACTCGCACAACGCATTGAAACTATGAAAATTTACTACAAAACTTCTGGAAATATCGTGAAGACGATTTGTAAAGTTCGTACTACTACATACTCTTGGTTATCAATGACGACTCATGATCAAGCAGACCTATAGTGAATTCATATATGAAACATTTCAACAACAAACAAATTCAACATATTCAACAAACAAACAATTCAAACATACATATATGTTTGAATATATTCGACTAGTGCTTGTCGAGACAGTTTAACTGAAAAAATCCTTACAATTGCAGTGCCGAATATTCCTGATCGGGTTCTGAAGTGCATGATTTTTTAAACAAAATTATTTTGTTATTTTGTTTATTATTTTATTTATATTTTATGATCAGGCTTATTTTTACCTGGCTGGGAACATAAACAAGGAAATCTGGTGAAATAATGAAAGAAAATATAGTAAAATATCCTCTCCAACCGTCACGAGCGAAAGTATAGTGCGGTTTTTTTATTTTTTGAACTGGAACAAACGCGCAGGGGATGACCCCTATTAATGCGAAGCAATGCGTTGGTTCAGGAAGGATATAAAGGTTAGGAGATAGGGCTATCAGTGAAGTTGTTTTGGGGCTGGCTCGCTTGAAGCAGTGAATGGATTGCGTCGCTGAATGATGTTGACTGTATTTTTTTGTGGCTTCAAATTGATAATTTAGCTATGAAGGACTTTTACTTTAAGTTTTCCCATTTATTGCAGGTGGGACGGTCGTCGGAAGAAGAAAAAATGTTTTTTGATTAAGCTTGTATTGCAATAAAATATTTAAAATCAAACTATCTGAAAAACTCTCATCTTAAACCAAACTAAATGCCTAAGTTCTTGATTCATAGAGTAGCCGACAGATGGATTAAACAATTCGGATCAGTTCTTTTTACAAGTCAACCCATGATTTCAACAAGAATCATTATCGTTCCTTCACTTACTCGCGTATGCATACGTACATCCAAACATACAAAGAAACACCGGAGAAGTGTTGACAGCAACTAATCAGCCCCGCCTCGGATTCGCGCCCAACATTACGGCAATTTCCGCATATTCCCAAAGAGATTAATTTTTTATTGAACTGCCGAGTCGGAGGCCTAAGTGGAATGTGCCATTCTTTATTGAGCGAATTATTTTCTGTTAATTGTCAAAGGCGTTTGGCTTAAGTGGTTTTCGTGCTTCTTATAAACATCTCTTAATTTTGCATTCGGTGCAGTGCGCAGTGTGCGTGTGTGTCACCCGCCGATGCCGATTATCTCAGAGCAACAATCGCCGCTCATTGAGGACACTGAGGTGTTGTTTCAGTTGGCACGATTTGTAAAGTACGTGGAAGGGGCTGTCTCGCTGTCGCTAAGCCGTTTTGCCGGCCTGCCTTCCTGTCGTTCCGCTGCGCTGCTGTGCGCGGTTGCATGATGCGGCCAATCGATCGAATCGATCAGTTGCGTTAGCCAAAGTGGCTCCAGCCTCACAGTTCACATGCTGCAAATTGTGGAGATGCAAAATGGAATGTTTAAACACCACCGCATCTTCGGGGCCGGCGACTGCAACCACAGCAACAACATTAGCAAGATTGTCGCATGCAATCCATGATTTTGCGGTCTCAGCTATATCAATGCAACCGAGGACATGCACAAATGCCACATACCGACACAAATACAAATGTAAAAAAGTCATTTATTCGAACAACTATGCGTTTTTGTCTCATTCTGAAAATTAATTCCGGTGCAAAGTGAGTAATTAAATTAAGACATAATGACCAAACATTGCTTCAACAGTCGCCACGTAAAACCTCAGTGAGTTTGGCTATTTGCGTACAATTTCTCTCATTGAAATGTCACGCATTTGCGGCTTATTCGAAACTAAAGCTTAAAGTTTGTGAGTGTTCATAAGGTCCGAGCGATGCCCATGAAATTTGTGTGATAGCGTCATTACACAAAAAAATCGTTGGTATTTAATTTATGTAAATATGTCTGTGTATAGTATTTGGAAAATGCAGATGAAACCCGATTTACCTGGCGTACTGTGCAGGAGGGAAATTGAAATGAAATGTTCATGTTTGTGATGTCGGAAATAGTTTCCGCACCAACAAAACATAAATAGGGGAAACTGGGGCAGCGTGTGTTACTCAAAGGAAAACAGCGAATAAACATCAGTTAAGAACTCGGATCAACCGTCAAACAACCGTAATATCTAAAGGGTAATCTGCAATCTAATGTTTTATGAATTTAATTCAAAACTTAATCGCCGCCCGAGAGGCCCGAACCTCACCTAAGTCCATTATGCACACACGTTAAGAAGCACCACCGCGATGAGCAGCACTGTTGGGCAACTATAAGATTACTTGTAGAAATTGTAACAAATCATGCAGATCTGATTTCAGCTTACATACATACATACATCCATACACACATTCACAATTTAAGTGTTTATTCACGTTCGGCATGAATACTGGCGTGTGGTGGCCACTGACTATTTCGCTAACTCATGCCGAAAGTTAATTAAAACAGAAATTTATCACACTCTTTACTGATCTTTAGCCCCCACAGACAATGGGAAATGTGTACCTGCCGTACATAATCTGATTTTATTATAGGTACATGATCGATTTCGATAGCATTGTGGTCACGCAGCGAGAGCAGATAATATATCAGCGCGCCGCCACCGAACGATGTTTATTACAAAACAAATGATTTTTACGCTACGGGAATCTTCAAAGAAACGTGGCGCCACCTTCTTTCAATCAAGACTCTGCGGAAATGTGTGAAGTGCATGTTTTCGCAGGAAAAAGTGTGTGTGCCAGTAAAAAAAATCAATGCGGCTCCAACCGAATACAAAAATTGAGTTTTTGTTGACACCATAGCAAAATGAAGCAAGTGATCCAAGTTTTCCCAAATGATTTTTCTATCATTAAACTACTTGAAGGAAATAAATGTTATGTATACATAAATATAATATTACTTTACATACTCGAATAACCACGAAGACACAGTACCATCATACAAAAAAGCGATTTTGTGTTGTTTTATTTTGTTTTTTCACTAAGATTATATAAAATAAGAATACCGAATTTTTACCACTGATTACTGCTTGGGTTATTTGGTTTATTGACTATGGTTGACACGAAAAGACAAGCGAAAACTGATTTATGAAATCGAATGCAGACAAGTGGGCAAACATAACACTAAATAATAAGTCCAAGCTTCATTATGGTGTGAAGTTTTTGTTGTTGTGATTGTAATTAGAATAATTACACTGTGCAAGTCGAAAATTCGAACATGGGGGGAACCTATTGAGCGACTTTTCTAAAGGTTACTGAGTTAAGATCCACCAGGCGTTTGGCTGGATTGGCTCTAGTTTATGAGAAATCCGACTCATTTCGTCGTCATTTCGTCGCTTAAGTCTTCGAACGTTTAAATGCTAATTGGTCCTAAATTGTTCTGAATAACAAATTTGCTTAGGACACCAACACAAATACATTCAAACTGTGTTTTCGACAAAAATGTCCTAAAAACCCCACTTTCGTCGAGGCATAAAAACAGTATAGCGAACCCTCGTGAAAAAAATAAATGAGTATGCTTTTATTTAGAGGGTTGGCTTCTGCATCTAACAAACTAAAAATTTTGCCTGGGAAACGCCCATAAAAGGCGTGCCTCGGGGTCAAAGTTCAAAGGTTTTATCAAACAAACTCAATTAAGCTTCAACTGATTTAAACGATATGGGTATCAAACGAAAGGTATTTTCATACCTTTCTTTTGATGTGCAACATTAGACACGTAAGATCTACTAATAAAAAGGTTTAAGCGAAAAGCATTTTTTTATAAAAATTTTTTGTTAACGGATTTTTTCGAGAAAAAATCCATTACGAAGGTACAATGAAGACATAAACCCATTTTAACTATTAAGCAAAGTTATACTATCTTTGGTTGAAGATATTGGGTCTGATTGGTGTGAAAGGAATGAAAACGATATCTTGTCAAATTGATGTGGAATTTATTTTAAGACTATAGGCAGTTTTCGCAATCGTCACATAAAATTCAAAACATTGATTTTTCACTTGCGTATGAAATTCCAACTTTGCTTTACTACCACTGCTGTTGTATTTTTATGTACGAAAAATGATAAGTAAGGTTCGATTAATGGATTTTTTAAACAATTATATTAATCACTTTACGTATTGAATATTAAAACACCTTGTCCAACACCTATGAAATTTGCGGGTCAAGTACATTGCGAGCCTAAGGAGGAACAACTTTCGCTAGGCCTGCCTCTTCGGGACTAGTGTCGTAGTTACATAACGAAAAGAATGAAAGATAAAGAAAGAATGCATCTATGCGACTGCTCTTTATTTGAAACTATAGCACTGCCATCTAGGAAACAGTACGTGTAGAGTAAGTTTTGCACTCCTGTGGGGCATCGCAAGTTTTTATGAAGCTAAAATTGGTTTCAACCACCACTGAATGCTGGATAAGAAGGGGCTTACCACATTCTCTTCAGTGGGGTATTTGATGCCCAAAATGGCGCTTAATGCAAAAAATGAAGTACAAATATCTTAATAGTATTTGTTATGCAGGAAAAGTAGATACAATTGTACATCACTGGGTTACGCATTTGCCAGTGATTTGAAGTGCTTTTTTTAATATCATTCTTGCAAAACTTAATTTTTCTTTATTATGGAACCTTCAACCTCATGTATTGTGCTTATATTTAAACAAAATTGTGTTTGAAGAATATGTGTATTAATAAGTGATAAAAATTTGTTAGTTATAGTCTTAAAATTGTACACATTTCAGGGGTATAGGTAGACATACCTATACTTACTTTGGCAGTGGAAGGCAGTAATAATTTTATATGATAAATAAAGAACATATATTTGACTGTTATATTGTGAAAAATTATGCCCTTTTGTGCCTTGTCTAAAATATTTCCGTTTTAGTGCTTCAAATTCAGTGCCAAATTGTGTGATTTCGATTGATCTTTATGGACTAACGAATGTTGGTTTTATTATGTGTTTTTGTTATTCTATTTCAACCCACTATGAAAAAGGTTCGGAATATAAGTTTTGTTAATAATTTTACTATACCTTCGTAAATAAATGTTACATTAAATTCTTATAATTTCTGATTTAACTGATAAATATTTTGACATTTGAGCTAAACGGATATTTAGATTTCAAACATAAATCTTTCTAGACAGATGTGTAGACTTTTGTATAAGGATGAAAGTTGGAATATGCGAATTATGGCGTACTTTTGCATTCTTCCTTCTACTGTTTCTGTTCATTTGGTATAATTGCTGTTTCGTTTTGTCAACAAAAAAGTGTTTAATTAACAATTAACTCAATTAATTAATCAATTTAACTTTATTGACGAAATGATTATTAGAAATGTTGAAACCAATAATCTTAGTTTTGAACTGTCAGTACTGCATGGTTGGATACGATTTTTTGAATCGGACAAATCTTCATTAATCGTACAAACTGCCAATACAAAAATTGCAAGCAAGGTCAGAAAGGGCTTCATCGTTGATCAACCAAAACCCGAATTCGGCAACTCAAATGATGGAAATACAGCAAGAAGATTCTTTCGAAACGCTGAAACGCTTATCGGCTGAAATCACAAATGTTGATTTGGACTCAATGAAGAAGTTGTGGTTTCTTACGGCCATGATGTAGTAGTTGTAAAGTTTCAAAGTTTCGCACATGAAACTGTGTGATATTTTATATCAAAATATCCATGGTGCAATATCCCACCTACGCTGCACAAATTTATAATTCATGGCCCAGAAATAATACACCACGCTCGGTTATCAATTGGCCAAGGAACTGAGGAAGCCGAAGAAGCACTAAAAAAAGAATTTAAAAAATACAGAAAAAATTTCACACGCAAAATTATCAGAGCAAAAACCAATAATGATATTTTGCATAGATCTGTTATTGCTTCCGATCCAATTACTATATATCAAGCTTAGGGAAACTTCCTCAAAACAAGATTCAACACCTACCTCCATAAGTTATTGAACTTTTAAAATCACCAGCTGCAAACACTTCAACAGATAATACTCATTCCTAGTCTGGTAATGATATTGCGTTTGATGATAATGATGACGATGATGATAATGATACTGATGATGATGATAGTAGTGATTACATTTTATAATTCTGGTGTAAGAAGCCCACAATTTGAAATATTTACTTAAATTGAAAAAAAAAAACAAAATTTGTTTTCAATTTTGTCTTATATTTTTATATATTTATAGCTCAGGAGAATTGATCGCCGCTTTCAATGGTCAATACCACACTGTACGTCGTCATCAATGGGTTTCGTCTGGAGCAGCTTCCTTCCACAACCTCAGTACAGCCGGGCATCTGTAACCAGACTCGCTTGCCATGTGTTGGTTACACTGCTGTTGTGTTAGCAGAGAAGGGCTCACTGCGAAAACATAAATAAACGCGTAGTCATTGATTTGCAATAAAAGCTGCTGAGCTTCGGGGCACTTGTGTATAATTAATGTGCAGTTCCCTGCCGAAGGTACCAATTAAATAAGTAACACTGAATGTTGCTTGCGAAGCGCCGACGCAGAGCTAAGTTTCTACGCGAATAAAAATGATCTACAGTTTTACGCCAAATCCGAACGGCAGGTTGGAAGCTTCTTTATAGGCTTTGTATTACTATCAGAAGATTCCCATTTCTGGCTAATAACAAGTTGAGGAATTCGGTAGACGTCGAAAGAAAATTTTTTTTAAATAGAGCCGCACACATTGGAAAATGTAGTGAAAAATTGGGTCGAAAGAATGACGTACTGTAGAGCCAGTAACGGCAGTTACAGCTATGAAATTGTATTTCATACATAACGGCATCGATGTACCTTTCTTAAAAAAAACCCCCACACGCACTATTGGAAATCTATTGAAAAAAGGAAAAATCTAAATTGATTTATTTATTGTGGATCCGCTTTATTTTACCAACCTGATTTTCCGTCCAGTCCCTTTCGTACAGATTTTACTGTTTGTTTACGAACTAGCCCAGCCATGCTGTAAAAACAATACTGTACACGTGCAGACACACAAACGCACTCTTGCGCACACGAAACCACACGTGCAACGAGAGTGCATATCCTCAAAGTGTGCGCGTTTATGTGTAAGCATACATGTATGTATGTATGTATGAATGCATGTAGACCGGTGGTTAGTGCAGACGCAGGCACAGGCACGAAAGCCAATGCCGACGTGGTCATAGTGGGACACATGAATCAATTGGATGACCACCAACCGTGGTGGAGGCGGAGACGATCACCACCTCCTCGATGCCGGCGCGGCCTGGTGGTGGCCGGTGCGCGGCACCACCCAATTTCAGCGACGATGAGCTCTCAACGCTTTTCACCTACTACCGCGCGTTGGCCGCCCAACCAGACCGAAGCGGTGGTCTTATCAGAAGCTGCGATTTCATTCGAACCTGTCAGAAATGGCATTGCAGCCCATCCGTAATAACGGTGTCCGTCCTCCGTGTTCCGCTCGCACACGCCTTTGCGAAAGAGTTTGTGTGCGAGTGCGCGCGTGCAACGAAGCCGGTGGCGATTTTGCACTTCCTCCTCCTTTATCATTTCCATGAATGAATTATGAAGTGGATGTGCATAATTACGGTTTGCTTTGCGAAGTTTTCGACTGCTCTTTATATCAAATGCTCACACAATCAAATGCTAAACAAAATTATTTATGATAAATGAAACGCCCCTTTCGTTTCCATGCTCCATTTGCATCAAGATCAACGCGTACAGACGCATCAGTGCTA
Source organism: Melieria omissa (assembly GCA_963971225.1). Lineage (NCBI taxonomy): Eukaryota > Metazoa > Arthropoda > Insecta > Diptera > Ulidiidae > Melieria > Melieria omissa. The sequence goes on from OZ020268.1 coordinate 87,589,353, forward strand.
AATGCGCCATTTTTCGGCACGCCGCCAAAATCAGGTATGAATTAGCAATAACTCGTAGGTGCTCAACCAACGAACCAACATATATACACATGAACCATAAATACATATGTACATACAAGCATTGATGCACACGGAGGGTATTGGGGGTTTAAACCACCCAAACACAAAAATTGTTCGTACAAAATACGCAAAGGCAGCGGTGACATATCGCTTGTTACGCCCGATGATATAAATGTCATCAACGTAGGCAACGAGCTGGACACTTTTGTTGAAAATTGTGCCATTACGATGTACACCGGCCTTGCGCAGAACACTCGCTGTTGAAGAGGTCGCAGGACAAATCACCCTGTCTGAATACTCGAACGGTATCAAATGTTTCGAAGAGTGCACTTCCAACCGTGACGGAGCTGCGCGTATTGCTCAACGTCGCTTTGCAAAGAAAATTAACTGCCTTATTAAACAATTTCGTGTGCAGTTATAATTTTGCAACAGCCGTATTTCTCGTATGTATATGTTTTCCCTGTAAATCTTGTTGTTTATTTTATTTGTTATATATAGCAACTGTTACTAACACACCCATCTAACGGTAAAAGTAGGAGCAAGTTCTCATACCCACAACAAAAGATATTAGTAAACATCTAGTGTGGCTATAATTTTGACACGGGGTGTTCTAAAGGGGACTCTACACATCAATTTTAATAGTTAAGAATTCGTTTACCAAATTCTGTTGAATGAAAGTTCGTGAGATGGCTGAAACTGTCAACTGACCGGGTACACCACATTTCGCATGAATATTTGGACATGAAAAAGCTATCCGCGCCGCGCCGCTTCGTAACCGTGGTCGAAGCATGAATCCATCACTGTACAATAGCAACCAAGGAACAGTCAAAGCAGTGGACTTCTCCGGGTGAATGTGCACGAAAGAAGGCCTGGTTGGGTCTGTAGCCCAACAAGATCATGGCTACAGTTTTTTGGGATGCATGCGGTGTCATTCACATCGATTACCTTCAAGAGGGTAAAACCGAGGACCATATAACTCTATAAGATTTCCTACGTTCATACAAATCCTTTAAGGACTAAAACGAAGATGGCCAGGCTGTCACAACTATCAAAAAGTTTAGTTTTAAAACCGAAAATTTGCATATGCCTGTTTTTATATTTCATATTTTGTTCTATTTAAAATCGCTCACAATATTTGCTTTATTTTTCTAAATATTTTATTTTGAATGCTAACGAAAAAGCTACAAAATAATACTATGAACTCTTAGTTCTAAAATGCAGCCATACTCTTTGGGGGACGCGGATTCTAGCTGTGATTCAAATTGGTGTACGGTTGGCGTATGTAAACGAAGCATTTAGGAAAAGGCTTTCCGTAGATACTTAGTTTACCTTGTTAATTGTACCACAGATAACTCATTGATGATTATCTGTGATTGTACCATTTGTATGTGTATGTGCGTATCTCGCACAAAATGAGCGGGAACAATCGATATTGTGCTTTTACTTTTGTTGGCTTTTTGGTGGCCGATTGTTTCGATCAGGGGCGCACACAGGGCGGGAATTTTTGGGCATTCAAATCCTCAAATACAAAATTTGCTTAAAAATTGCATCTGTATCTGCGCTACTGATTTCAATGCGATTTTTAGTGCTTTCTGAAAATGAAAAGTTGGCAACCGTGATAGAGAGCATTAATATTATGACGCTCGATAATGAAAATATTGCGCATTCGAGCCAGCGTTGTCACAAGAAAAACAAATTCATAACCAGGAACAAAAATAAAAATAAACAAAAAGTAACAAAAATAACCACAATATAACAAAAATAACCAAAATGTTTATTCAACATAAACAACTACTTTACTTTATCAAAATAACAATACTTTTACAAAAAGGAGTCGTAAAACAGTGTTGGTGACTCTTTTTAAAACATAGTTATCGATATAAACATTCTGTATCAGTGTGCAATATTCTAAAAAATAACCAACTGGGATCAAAAATCAACAAATAACCCATTTAAAAAAAATTACCATTTTTGGTTAAAAATAACCAAAACGAGAACGCTGTATGTAACGCGGAACTGAGAGAGGTAACGGTTGCTAATTCGGTTCGGAAAAAAGGAAAGGAAAAAAGTAGAATTTGAAACATTTTCAGTGTAACTCAAAAGTTCGATTCAAGTGCGACTTCTTTACAGAAAGACAATTTACTTCTTAACAGAGCTGCAGCGCAATTGTTAGTTCCGATTTTTCCCTCCAGATGTCGCCGTAAACACTACATATAATTGGCAACGCCAAACATTTAAATACAAATATTGCCACCTTTTATTATTTAAAATATTGCCAAGTTGCTTCAAAAATTCGTCGAGAGTTTCTCTATTAATTCGACTGCTTTAAAATAAATTATACTGAATATAACAATGTGAAAGCATTATAATGCATCAGCAGTTTTTGTAAACATGATGATAACCTCATTTTGTCATGCTTCCAAATGTTAAACCATCTAACTGAATGAACAATATTGCTACAAGCGAGGCAGAGAGTGTGGCAACGCCATTTCGTGTGGCTATCAGCTGAAGTACTTTTAGTGTTTCCGTTTGAATTTATTTTTTCTCTGCATTTTCTTCTCCAAAGAAATCGTGTATTCTTTTGTTATTGCCGGGAGTGATAGTTGTGTTACGGCAGGAAATTTTAACTTTGGCGGAAAATTGTCTTTGACTTTTGCACAAAGCACTCGGCTTTGTGCAAAGGCGCAATACGAAAATGATCATCCCTGCTAGTCGACAAAAAACTTGAATTGCTTTTCGTTTGTTGCTTTTTTGGATTTAGTTTTCTTGTTGCTTCGCCCTTTCTGTGCCAAAGTGAAGTTTAATTGCAGAAAATAGAAATATTTACGAAATAAGTAATGAAGTGCGGCAAGCACGCAGCCCCCGAAGGGTAGTGCACCAATAGTGCTTATGTGGGAGAAGAATTCGCAAAAAATTCGGCGAATATTGCTGTGGAAAGTTCTTGGAATTGGTTTGTTTGTGCCCACGCTGAGAGTGAAATATGTACAGCTAGAGTTCAAGAATAAAGTGCGATTTCATAAAATATCAAGTAAAGTGCATACGAAATCTAATTCGGAAAATTTTATGGACGCGCTTTGCTAATCGCGTGGGGGCCCCCGTAACTATAAAGAGAAATTCAAGCAATACGGCAAAGAAGAAACAACAACAATAATGTGTGACAATGACAGTGCCTTGACTTTGTTGCAGCAGGAGAACACTGCATCCATAGAAGACGTGTCAACGGATACCGTTTCCACTGTCTCGGAGGCGTCCGTCAATCAGCAACTGTATCAGACCACACAATCCCTAGCCATCGCCAGCTCCATAATGGCCGGCTTCATGGAAGGAACCAACGCGTTTAAAAATGACCTTGCAGTCTTCTGCGGAAATGAAGTGTCGTCAGAGTTGGCCACCACATTGGTGCCACCCTCAGCTGTGAACGTAGCAAAATTTAGTGTTGAGGAGCTGCTGCGTGAAAACCAGGCACTGCGTCAAAAGCTTAAGGAGATCACTAACGACCGAGACCACTTGCTCTGCGAAGTTTCAAATCTGCGCCTCGAGTTGGACATGGCTGAGCTAAAACGCTTACCGGAGGAAAGGTAAGTAAAATCACTAGCGCTAGAGCAGCAGGATGTGTGACTCACGTCCTGTCACCAGCAGTGGCTTTGGCTGCAGGCGTTGTATCGAGTGCGTAGCACATTTGAATGGCACTTGAGCCACCCTCATTGTAATGACGAGCTTTAATCTCGAACCAGCAATATGCCAAACTCGAGCGACGAATGCGGCAAAACAGGGAAAGTACGAAATTCGGCAGACTTGCTGCTCAACTTGATCATACGCAATAAGGGGCGTTTGCACAGTCGAATCCGGATTTAGTTAGCACTTGAGCATGATTTCGTTCTTATGCAAGTCTAACGAACCGCAAAATACACGATATCCACAAGCACACACCTCCGTTTTTATACTTGAACAGTTGAGCATTGAATGTTGTGAAAACAAGTCTGCGTCCCTTAGACGCAGTGACTTGTGCTGCAGTTACAACGTTGGCAGTGGCGATGGCGCGCGTACCGCCCCACCCTTGAAAATTAAAATAATGCCATGACTCAGGCACTGGGCGCTGAACAGATAAAGCGGAATATCTAACGCGGTTCTGTTTTCCTTATCGCTGTTTGCTCGGCGCTGCCGTGCTCGATGGCGCACAAATAGAGCTCTTGTATTGAATATTTGTGTGACGGCGAGTGCGGTGCTGTAATAGAACCGCAGATCTGATAATACATGTTTCCTTTGCCGTGCGCTCTCGCCGACCGATAAACTTGACTTCATTCTGGTCACTCGGCCAAGATTTGCTATGTGCCACCAGTGAATGCGTTTCGATGCACTGCATTCTTTTCCAATAGTTCGCTAGGTTTTGGCTGATTAACTCAAATGCAGACGTGGTTCTATGCGAATTTGCGTGGAAAGAAATAGCGCCGAAATTGCTTACCTTCAACACCACAAAGACATTTATGTTTACGTACAGTGGCGTGCAAAACCGTTCGGATTTTGCCACTTTTGCACTTCAAGTGCTGTAATATTCCAAGCATTAGCTCATTGTAGAGAAATGTAAAGAAATGCTACAAATAGCAAATTATAGCTTTTAGTTCGATTTGACGCTCAACTATCTGGAAGCAAACAATAAATTTGTTCGAGAATTTGTAGTATTTCTCTTTTGTTTTCGGTATCGAACTAATGTTAGTGTGTATTGTATTATTTTATTCCATAATATAAAAGGAATAAACATTCAAAATTTCGAATTGAAGTGCAAAAGTGGCAAAAATCCGAACCGTTTTGCACGCCACTGTATATGTTTGGCCAGGCATACGCACGTTGCAGCGTTCTGCGACGGTCAAAACCGAAAGTTTGATTCAACAGCCGAAAATGTATTTAGCTCAAATTACGAAATGGGCGCTTGAAATGCCACCTGCCCAATTGTGGAACCGGACACGCGTCCACTATGGATGGTCGCGCATACAAGTGAAATTAGCCAAATCGTAGTTTATAGTATTTCATATTCAGTCGTGAGGAATCGACCTGTGTGTACAAGTAAATTGCGTCTTTTTATTTATTTACTTACTAATGTAGCTCCGGGGACGAAGGATTTAATTGAAGAGGTATGAGTCAGTAAAAAAAAACATTAGTTTGAGATTTTATTTCTCCCGTGTCATTTGATTTAATTTACTTAAGGGAAGGCTCCCCTGGATTTGGGCAAAAATAAGGCAAAGTTTGTAATTTTTTTGTGGGATAATGAAAAGGCGTACAAACTTCCGGTTTTGACTATTAAATTCGTCTATTATTTAGGAGTTTAAAAAGTTAAAAAACTTGATGAAATTCAAAATGGCGGCTACAAAATGGCGATTTCCGTAGGCCTCTGCGCGCCAAACATCGCTCGAGAACTGTAATCCTGCAGCCTCTTGTAGTGGACTGAAATCAAAAAGCATTGTCATTACTTAAAGATAACAAAATTGTCTGTGCATTGAACCAGACTCAAAAAATTTAAACGAAAAATTCTTGCACAATGAATATTTGAAGAAAAAAGTTAAATTTTTTGCACCTTTTTTTAATTTCAACCACATTTAAAAATTAAAAATAAATAACTATTTATGCAAATTGTAGGTTCAAGGCATACAGAAAATCAAATACATTCGAGCAGTTTTTAGATGAAGAAAATCGGATCATTAGATCAAGTCCGGTGATTTCAGTTAGATTGGAAAAAATGGTTTCGAGATAAACGCGTTTGAAGCAAATTAGAGCAGTGGAGCGTCCCGTAGCGCGCGTGAGACAGGTGTGTTCTCCCATGAAAATACGCGTCGTATCAAAAAATCCTTTTACACACATATTCTACATATATGTAGCCTTCGTTTTATGCAAAAAAAAAAAACCATTTTTCGGTCCAAATCCAGGGGAGCCTTCCCTTAAGGTCTTCAGATCAGTAAAGTACCACTTCTCATTCACAAAATGATCTTTTGCCTCATAATCCAATTTGAAAAATATGTGCATTAGTACTTGCAGGACTTTCTTCAATTCTCCGCATTATAAAACATGATGAGATCTCGTGCTTCCTCTTGTCGGCAGTCACTTGCTTTGTGTCCGAATTTGTTGTACTTGTGTAAAGCATTTTCGTTTAACTTTTTGAACTTGAATTCTACGTTTATTAAATTTTGCTTAACCATATTAAAACTTAGCTTCTCGAATTCTATATTTTACAATGCCGTCATTAGGGAATTGTAATTTTCCAGGAAAGTGTAAAGAGCTGGGCAAAACATATGTCTCATTTAACTTTGCTGCAGCGTTAAGTTTTCAAACACCGTCAAATGTGATCGGACTGGTTCACCGTTGTTCATTCTTAATTTCACCATTTGCTTCTTTAGCGTCAGTTGCGTAATTGGATGATGCTTTGGCAAATCCATCTTCTAAACACTCTCACATTTCTTTTGCCAACTTCGTCTAACCTACGTAGTATTAGCAATCCGAGTGGTGATCCGAGTGAAGTTGACCCGTCAGTCTATTGCTTTGCCTTCCTATCCCTCTTGTCGAACTTATTTCTTTGATTCTCTTGCGCTGGCGGATCGCCGTTCAGAACATCCGCCAACCTCAGCAACTCCAGATATATCCTGACTTAACTGCCAGTCGTCATATCCTTCGCCATTGAATTGCGATAAAAAACCTGGTGTAGCTCTGGAAATTAAAGATTTAATTGAAGTGGTATAAGTTAAAGAACAATTAGATTTGGGATTTCATTTCTTCCGTACGATATAATTCTACGAATCGTAAAGTGACAAGAAAATCGAATATGAAAAATTCGGGTAACAAGAAAGGGTTGGAAAAAAGCTTAACTGAAATACCGCCTCCTAAGTTCTCTCCTGAGATGGGGGGCACTGTGCAGGTCCGTAACTTGGTCCTTTAATCAGAGACACGGTCTCCATCTTCGCCGTCGACCTCGAACTACTGCGCCGAACACCTTTTTCGCTGAGTTGGTTAATTGAAAGAGTTCAAATTATAAAAATTAGTAGTAGCGTTTGATCATTGCATTAACATTTTCAATTAACAAATATGCGAAGTGCATGGAAGCAGTGTGCGGAGGAACGCCCGAAGCAAAGAAGTAGCAATTACAAATATTAATTTATACTTTGAGTAAGGAAAAGTTTCGGTTGAAGCAAATTTTCGACGAGTTCACAAAATGCATGAGTCCAGACAAGATTGTCCAACAGCTACTCCGAAATACAACGATTAAACTACATGGGTATGCTCGGATATAACCCTGTACCCAAAAATTAAGCTCACAGAACAGAAAATTGTTTGGTATTATTTGTCGATAAGGGGATTGTCAGAATGGTTTGTAGAATAGATGCCAGCAGGGTTTGAAAAGTGAGTGCTAGAAAAATCAGCCTCCAGAAAACATGTGAAATATTCTACATGCTCCACATACATGTGAAATATTCCATTCCCATGTATTCATGTATAATAATTCCGTTCAGAAATAAAAAGAATTAAAATTTTAACGCGTCGCACTTCTCAAGTAGACTTAGGCGAAGCGAGAGTGTGATGCCCTGTTGTATACACATTGACCTTAATTTGCTGCAAGCAGATCAAGCTGCGAGCTCGCACAAACATATACAATACATAGGCGCACGCGTACGTATGGCGCATATATATGTATGCCTGCATATGCGTGCATACGCCTTAGCTTAAGTCAGCTGGTTGGCAGATTTGCAGCGCTGGAAAGCGTAGAAGTTCAATTATTTTAAAGTGGCGTTCATGCGTTTGGGGAGTAAATTTCCAAATTACACACATTGTATATATTTATATGGGAATTAAGGAAAAAAAACTCCGTGTTCCGAATTCCGCAACCATTTTAATTTGCCTTTCAAGTCTTTAGTTTCGTTTTTGGCTTTCGCACTTTGTTAATTTAGTTGTGTTTTCGCACACACAATTCATTCATTCGTATGTGTAAAGATAGGAATGCATGTGTGTGGCATAGTTTCGATTTGTGATACGCCCACAGCTAACAAAAATATTGATAATAAGCAGTTAAAAATGGTAATGGATCCGAGAGCCATATCTGTGTTTTTGTGGTTTCGCTCGGCTCATTTTCGTCAAAATCTCTTAACGCCATCGCGCAGCGATTGTACCAACGACGACAAAGCGACCCACCCACTCAAAAATGCAACACGCAACGAAGCGGCCGCACAGCACAAACAACGCCAACAGCAGCGAATTTACGTTCCGCAGTGCATCAAGTTGAAATACACAAAACTCGTACTAAAAATAAAGCCAGCGGATCCGAAAGTAGAGCTGGAAAAGTACCCACCCGTGCTGCGTAGATGCTACGAGAAAATTCACACAACAGACTCCGAGACCACGGCTACACTCATGCGATGGGTGCATGTCGCCGCGAACGTGCGGGTGAGTGTTGCTCTCGAGCGCCGACTAGCACTGGAGCCAGTGGCTATGATGATGGCAATGACGGCGGTTCGGAAGCGGCGGTGACGTTTTGGTTGGGTTTCATTTCCCTTGGTTCTGCTTCAGCTGTTGCTTGTATCATTGTTGCTGTTGTCACTGTCACTGCTGATGCGGCTGGAGTGAAAAGAACGCACACCGCGTAGCGATGCGAGTTGTTTGTGTTCTACTTGTTATTTTTGGTTCTTGCAGTGACTTGAGCATAAAGTGCACTTCAGCGTTATTTGTGGAATTTTGTTTCATTTCGACAATTCGTTCATCATCATCAGCGGCACGGCTGCAGTCGTGACCGCTGACACTGTTGGTGTCGCTGACGTCGACGTCAGCATCATTATCACCATCGCCTGGCCATCTCCGCCAAAGTTCAGTGACATCTTTCACAAGTGCATGCAAACAATGAAACTGTTACAAAAGCCCCCAACAAAGAGCCATTTCGAACAATAACAAACACATCTAGTCACACTTCCTAGACGCGAAATTGGAAACTATGTGCAAGCGTATACTTTCTATAAAATCATGCTTAGCGCTTAAGTTTGCCAGAAACGAATACCACAATTCGTGGTATTCCGCACTATATGCGTTCTGTATTATATAATGGTTATAATATATGGTCTTTTCTTCTTTTTACTAGATTTATTTGGCAGAGTTAGAATCATTCGATTTAGGTCAAATATTCATTTTGCCTCTATGATAGTAATCCTTGTCCCTATTGGCAAAAAACTGGGACAGTCGTTTTCACAAGTTTCTCTGGAGGACACATTTTTACCAGAAAAATTATTCGCTATAGACACGAACTAGTGATAATTACTTGGTGCCAAGTCCGGACTATAAGATGGATGCATAAGAACCGCATAAGACAAGCTCCTGGAGCTTTTGGAAAATCACTAGCGGTGCCAAGGTATATGAAACCCTTGACAGCTTCTAAAGTACATTCGCCCGCAACCAGCTGACTTCTTTTTCGATAGTTGCAAAGACGACAGTGGCATCTCGCTTGGTACGCCCGATTATGTCGATGTCGTCAGCAAACGCAAGAAGCGGAACACATTTGTTAAAATATGGTATCAAAACGTTTGGATTTGTTCGTTTCTACCTAAGTTCGTGCCCGATTTGAAGTCAAAACTCAATTTGAAATTTTTCAAAACAAAATCTTTATCAATCAATGTATTCGCCATCATGTTCGGCAATCCACTCCCAACGATCAACCAACTTACGGATGCCGGATTCATAAAAATCACGCGTTTTTTTCGTTAAAAAAGAGGACAAAGTGGTTTTTAACGTCGTCCACGGTTTTAAATCTTTTTCCATTTAAATTGTTCTGCAATGATCGGAATAAGTGGTAATCAGTAGGTGCGATGTCTGGTGAATATGGAGGATGCGACATGATTTCCCAGTTCATCTGCTTCAGTTTGGACAGAGTCGGTTTTGCAACATGTGATCTGGCGTTGTCGTGGTGGAAGAGGACTCCTTTGCGATTGGCCAAAATCGGACGTTTTTCTTCAATTGCTTTCTTTGATTGGGCCAATTGCTGACAATACTTATTCGCGGTAATCGTTTCGCCAACGGGCAAGAGCTCGAAATATATCACTCCTCGGATATCCCACCAAACACACAGCAACACCTTCATCGGATGCAATCGACCTTTGGAGACCGGTTCCGCCTTCTCGTGTGCCTGTTTCCATGTTCGTTTTCGTTGGACATTGTACAGAATCCATTTGTCGTCACCTGTCACAAACCGATCCAGAAAAAGCTCATTTTTGATACGTCGAAGCAAAAAAATGGCTGTTGTTACACGGTCCACTTTATTTTTTCCACTCAACTGATGCGGCACCCAATGATCGAGCTTCAAAGTGCACCCAACCTTTTTTAAATGACGAAATGCAGTTGATTTGTTGACGTTCAGTTCTTGCCCATCTCTTCCGTTGAAATGCGTAAATTGTTCTCAACAAGAATGCGAATAACGTCGTCGTCAAGGTTGGAAGGCCGTCCAGCGCGAGGTTGGTCTTTGAGATTAAAATCACCAACTCGAAATTTAGCAAACCATTTCTTCACTGTGCGAAGCTCTGGTGCACGGTCCAAATAAACTGCTTAAATAGCTTTCGTTGCGGCGCCAACAGTTTTTTCCTTCCGAAACTCGTATAACATAATATGACGGAAATGTTCGTTTTCGTTATCCATTTTCAATGCGCTTTTCTAATGAGCAAACTCAAAGCAATCAAAATGATTTGACGTTTCAAAGTTTGAATTGTCACTTTTACAAAGAATTACAACAAGTATACATTTCAGTCATGAGTACCAACCGTGAACGATTGAAACGACACCAGTAAAATCGGGCACGAACTTATGCACTCATCCAATATGTTCAATACAGCAACTCATGGAACTTTAAAACACGTGCAACAACCAAATCACTATGTATTATTTATTTATTTAGTTAAAGTTTGAATTTGTTCACTATGAACGACTCACCTTGCGGCAACCTTTATTCATCATTACAATCGCAAATCTTATTTCTCCTATCCAGGTTATCCAGTTGCCGACTAAACCTTCGGCCGTAGAATTACCCAGTACCAATCTCACTAGGGTCAACAGAAATCTTACCCTCTTAGTTAGATATTCCGCTGGCTCATTCAACTTTGTCTCAACATGTCCCTTAACCAATAGCAGAGGGACACTTTCTTCCACTTCCAGCAGCATTGACTGACAGCAATATTATTTTAGTTCACAGTAAACAATAGACCAGATTTTGGCACAGCTTCATATTTCTTCATAAATATAAAAAATATGGCAAATATTTTGTCAAAGATTTTCTTTATTGTATTAACCCAAAACCCCTCAAATCGCTCTCTAATTCATTAAAGTGCAGCCCACATTCTCCACCACTTTTTGCGACTCGTTAATACGCTAGACACAGGCAATACAGCAACGATTTCCTAAAACTTTCTTGGTTTTTTTATTTTCTTTGAAACCCCACAACGTTTGAAACTATTGTGTATTATTTAAAGTTAATTCTGTTGAGCATTATGAGATAAATGACAAATAATTTTTGAAAATTCTCTCTTATTCTAACAACAGTTCTTTCAAATAGAGTCCGGCTCCTGCTTTGCCATTCATCAGAGATCCATCCATAAAAACACTAATCTCACTTTCCCTAAGTTCCTTGTTCAAGCGGTTGAAATTTTCCCCTGATATCTTAATCCAAAATATGCAAAACTCTGATAACCTGGGCGAACAACCTGGCATCTCAAAAACGCCAATGACAACGCAAACATTATTCACCATTACTCACCATTGGACTTGAATGAAATTTAAAGAGCTGAACGGATTCCACCCTTATTGCAAATTTGAGAGCACTTGGAAGTGCAACAAACAATGTTCGAATATTTTTCGGCATACATAAATATGTCGTTGCCAGTAGAAAATAAATTATTTTTGCTATTTGCTCCATTACTTTTATAGAATTGCTTTATTTGTAGCACAGTGGAAATGTATGACTGCCCTATTGGGTTCGGTTGCCCCTTTGGTGATTTTTAACCAAAATTGAATATTGTTTCGAAATTTTGTATTTTTTCGAGTTGGTTGTTTTTGCGATCAGTATTATTTTTGTTGTGATGTTTGAAATCACTTTTTTCGTGTGATTTATTATAAAATATATTGGTTTTGTCAAGATGTTTCTTTTTTCTCTGCTTGGACGTGTTTGGCCAAGACCAAAACTAAACTTTTTTACAGAGGAAAGGACAAGAACGCCTGAAACTTCGTTTTAATAACGTATGGTATTTGGTTACCTTTTGGTTACTTCCCTAGAAAAATCGTCAACACAATTTTGGTCGAGTAGCAACAGTGATACTGCATTGTTTTTGTTTTCTACTTAATAATGGTTATTTCTCCTCCGATTTGGTTTTTTTTTTCAGTAAACTTGTTTGTTTTTTTTTTTTAGGCGTGTGGCAACCATGCAATTGGGGGTGAACATATGGTTCATATTAAAGCCCATAGCGTCATAAACAGTTATTAAGCGAATATGTGCAAAGGCAACCCTGCAAATCATCCCTCTTGCCAAGGAACAAATATTCAAGAGAGCGAACCTAGTTTGTGGTGATTCTGCTGCAGTCAGTCCGCAGTTTTCCGAGCATCGCGATGGGTATTGTTTTTGAGATTTTACATTTGATATTATTTTTATAACATAAATTTTCAATTGGACAAAAGTGCTTTATTTAGCCCAGAAAAGTGCTAATAGTTGGATTTCTAAGAGACATTAAGTGCGCGAATTTGCAAGGAAAAGAAAGTGGAGATTTTATTTTTGTAGACTTGCCGTCTGCGTTTTAAATGGGCAGTCAAATTGTGTATGTATACGTTGTCTTGCTTGCAATCCAGGGGGAGGAAAGAAATTTCCAACTCGAAATATTGCAAAATAATGGAAAAATTGTGCGGTGAAGCCATTTTGTGAAAGTCACTTGGCAAAACTTTTCGCTTCAATGTCAATCTGAACAGGACATCCTCACCCACCATACAAGAAGAAAAACAAAGATCGCCGTCCACTGATTATTGGTTATAACGTAATCACACGAATCCATAAGTTTCTGCCTTATCGGAAAATTATCATCACCGCACTATAATTGAAAGAAATCATTGACTGAATAATCATAAGGATATATTTTTGTAGTCATCTCATATCGAATAATCGTAGTCAAACTAATATGCTCACATCAAATGATATATACTGGTAAGTAAATTGAACTCCACCTTTCATAAAACTAAGCTGAATTCGTAAGTACACGGGCTTGCGTCACTGCGTTTCGTTATCGTCCCTTGCTGTTCGTATCCCTAATTTTTACAGTGTGATGATATAATGCCAGCCAGCCTGGCGTCAAAATCAATATTATGTAGTCTTTATTGTCATTTTATCGTACCGGGGATCTATTTTTAAATATACGTACATGTGTTCACTAACTACGAAATTCGTTCAATATTTGGTTACATATGGAAATGTTGTTTTTTATTTTCGCTTCAAGACTCATTTCAATCTGTTGTGTAGTTCGGCAATAAATATTTCTAAGAGGCTAAGTAACAGATAAGTGCATAAGGGTGGATTCACAGCAGAGTTGCCATTTTATTGAAAACTTTAAATTTGGTCAAGTTTTGTTTACTTTAGTTTACCAACAATTAAGTCAAACAGAACAGAATCTTACTGATTAGCTTTTAAAATTAAATTTGCGAAAATATGCATTTTCTTATGTACAAAAGAAATAAAATTAAAATTAAAAAACGACGAAGAGTAGCGGTGATTTACAAGACTTATTTACCTGGTCGAGAAGACAAGAACAGTCTATAACAGCAGAGACGAGATCAAACATAATTTGAAGTAATCCTTCAACCTCAAGAGATTGTAGATTACTTAAAATCACACATTATATGAAGCGAATAGGTCAGAGAAATAAAGCGGTTGTAGGGCAAAACAAAGAAACTTACGCAGAATTCTTTCAAGCCGAGAAAAGAGCCAAGTATACACCGGGTTCCAGATTACAGAGGCATATTCAAGTTAAGAGCAAACGAGTGATCTAAAGAGAAGCTTACGTGTGTTCACTCAATGTTACATGATTATCAAAAATCGGCATTTGGCATCCGTACACACCGATTAAATCAGAACAAGAACCTTGAACAATACAGCCACACCCAACAGTCATGGTACATAAAATAATATCAGGTGTACAACTTTGCTTCCGCCGTTTTTTTCCAAAATTAAAAGCTTTATTGCGAGAAAGTGCTTACAGATGTATTATTCAAAGTATTGTCCGTCGCTAGCGACAACTTTCTCCCATCTTTCCGGCAATTTTCGGATCCCGGCTCGAAAAACGGAGTCCTCTTTTGACGCTATCCATGAAGCAATCCATTTTTCCAATTCTTCGAAGGATTGAAAATGTTGATCTGCCAGGCCGTGCGCCATCGAACGGAATAGGTGGAAGTCAGAAGGGGCGACATCTGGGGAATACGGCGGGTGGGGCAAGACTTCCCATTTCAGCGTTTCCAGGTACTTTTTGACCACTTTTGCGACGTGAGGCCGAGCATTGTCGTGTTGGAGGATGACTTTGTCATGTCGCTCTTGATATTTTTAAAACGTTGAAACCACTCCCGACACGTTCTTTCACTCAGAGCAGCATCACCGTAAGTTTCTGAGAGCATTCGATGCGCTTCAGCTGCATTTTTTTTCGAATTGTAACAGAAAAGTAAAACTTCCCGCAAATGGCGAGAATTGGGCACATAAACGGACATTTTCGAGCGGAAACGGCGGAAGCAAAGTTGTACACCTGATAATTAAAATGATATGGAATGTGAAGGGAGCATATTCAATTGAAAATATCCCTAAGCAGGCATATTAATCATTTATTTATTTATCCAAAATACTGGTCGAGAAATAAAATAAAAATTCGTATAGGCTAAGTTGAACACATGTTAATGCAAATGCAATTTTTGTAGAGAGCTAAAATAATTGTTATCCATATTTTTGGAAATAAAAAAATTGCCCTAATTTGAGAAATTTCTAAAAATATTGCTTTATAATAATTATTCCCAATAAGAAATTGTTTACGTGACCTGTAACTATTATCATGTAATAAATATTTTTGAGTTGCATAATAACTGTTATAAGAAACAAGTATAATTTTCGTTGTCGATAATTATTATTTTGAGAATTTTTATACGTTGCTTCATACCTTTATCTATGATTTTTGTAATTTACGTTGTCGACAATTATTATTTTGAAAACACATTTTTTTTACGTTGAATTACCACATTTTGGGTTTGAATGTGCTGGTCTTCGAAGCATTTTAAACGACCTTGATCGAAAAACTAAAAGCTGACATTCAAAAGCAGCTCAAAAAGAACTTGGGGAAAGAAGTTTCAAGAATGACAGTTAATCGAAAGCTAAGAAAGTGGGGTCATAAAGCACGGCGAAAAATAAAAAAACCTCTACTAACAGCACGTCATAAAAAGTTGCAGCTAGCATTTGCAAAAGCTCATGCAAATTGGTCTTTGAAACAGTGGTCTTCTGTCGTTTGGACTGTCGAAAGCAAAATCAACATGCACGGATCAGATGGAATACGGTATGTGTGGAAAAAGCCATCCACAAGGATATCTGATGGCGATGCTATTCCTTGCACATTGCACATTTTCGTTTGAAAGCCCGTTCATAGGATGCAAACTCGATCTGTGTTAATCATTTCTAAGAATAAATTAGCAAGTCGTATGTGTTTTATATTGCATGGTTTGGCCAGGCAATGACTGATTTTCCAAATTGAGTCGAAAGGACCAATTAACTTCAAACACAGAGTCTATGTTGGCTTTTGAGGAATTCTCTTTTTACGATGTTGATACATTGCACAGTGATTCGACTTCATACAACCGCGGGACAAAATTAAAAAGTTCTTCATAAAATGAAAAATTGGTTTACTTGTTTATTATGGTCTGCTGAAATATCCATTTTGTTTTTCTTAAACTTTTGTAGTTTGGGAATGCCTGAGATTTAATGCTGCAGTTTTCGTCATTTCTGATAAGTTATAGCACCAAGTGTGTTGGCTAGATTTTTCAGATTTTACATTTAATCGGTTACGTCAACATTGATAATTGCAGAGTGTAACAGAAATTGTATCCGGACCCTTTAGTTTTGTAATAAAAATAATAATAATAGAGGTATGTTTTGCTTGTGTGCTGTTTTTTTCTCTTTTCTCATGCTGATTGCATACTTTAAGGGACAAATAAACTTTTCAAATTTAATTATTTTCTGAGATCGGAAGATATCGGAGGATGTAATTACATGATTCGACGAAGAAAGAATGCTTTGTCGAATCCAAGAACATACTTTTTAGATATTTTCTTTGAAGTTTTGCCAATTTTCAGATTTTTAATTTTAAAAATATTTTAATAAATATTAAATATTTTTAGCAAATTTTGGGAAAAAATTGAAAGCGAAAATGCCCACATCAATTCCCAATCTGTGTTCAAAGTTTTCGTAATCTTGCTAGCCTATTGCTATTTTTAAGATTTTTTTACTCTATATAGTAAAAAACAAAAATGACATGTGTTTAAATCTTTTTTGTGAAAAAAGTTTTGACTCTGGGCAGCTGTTGCACACACACTAATTAATTTTTTACACAGATTTTTTTGGGTTTTCTTAGTTGGAGTTTTACCTTTCAAATGCTATCAAAATCGCTAAATTCTGGGACCATAAATTTTTGGAATTTTTTCTATGGAACGAATCACTGTGCATTGGGAAGAACTCGCGCTTTTACGTTACGCTCACACAATCAATGCCAAAAAGTATGCTACACTTCGTGGCATCTGACCTGTCTGCTTGTTTTTCGCTGGTCAACAATAGAGTGCGCTGCTTCTATCTGCCTTGGAAGTGGAAAACTGAAAGTAAAATTTGTTATTATCATTAATTTGTACAGTTACAGATAAATAAAACGGAAGCTAATAATGACTTTTGCAAATGACTGCAATATATCAGTGTACAATTAATAAAGACGATTGAAATGCTTTGATTGAAGTGCTTTGTTTCGTTCATATTTATTGACCCAAAATACTTGTACGTCGCGCTGAAGCTTCATCAAAGTCAGCGACTATTTTTGTTCATTGTTTTTCGGCGACAGTGTTTTTGTCTCTTTTTTGTGCTGCTTATTCCAAACTCGTTTGAAGTTCGGATAGCCACTAGAGTAGCGCTGACACGCAACCAAAACTGCAAAATTGCGAAAAGTGACTTGGCAAAATTAAAAATGTTTGTGCATTCAGAAATATTCATTCATTCAATATGTATTTTGTATGTACGAGTGTTGATTTGTGTGTGGGTTAGTACGTGTGATATAAATCCATATGCATTTATCTCAGCGCAGAATGTGCTGTTCTCAAAAATTATTTCCAAAACTTTGAAAATGTTTCTTTGACCTCTTTCATCGACTTTGATCACATGTGGTGTTACAATGCAATACCCTTCGGATAGTAGTATTGTCGAACCTTACCTGTGGATTTTTGGCTTAAAGCTTCCAGCTTTCGATCATTCGTTTGTATGTTTATAGCTTAAAACTAATTTATTTAGATTCAGTTCAAATTGAAGCCAGGAATTGCACCAAAACCAGTCTCAAGGCCTTAAGACGCCGTTGCACCAAAGCTGCTACGTACTTTCGTCCCACTTGTAAGCGCATGAATGTTTTGTTAACACTCTCGAAGGTGCAATTTAAGAACGTAAAGAACCCTAAAATGTCCTGTAAAGCTTCGTTTCTAACGAAGGCAGTAGATGTGGAAAGCACACTGGAACGGGAAAAAAGTATTCATACAGGAGGCCCGATGCAATCATTCCCATCCGATAAGATAGACGTATTTACTTGCAGAATAGGGTAAAAATTCAGGCATTTCCACTATACATATAGAATACATACATTCATGAAACGAACTTTCGGCGAATGACCTAAAATTGTACCCCAGAATATTCGATGTTGAAACAGAATACATTTCTCTCCCGGGAAAAAGTGTAATTCATGTAACCAACATCTTGAGATTCTTAAACTAAGGTTAGGTTAGGTTAGGTTACGGAAGGGGTGTGTGCGGCAAGCACTTCCACTCGGAGACCCTGTTGGGTCCATTGCGAATCTCTTCATTTTTCGGAACACCGGTGTCCTTCCCTTATCTGTTTGGATCCCTGTAGATCCAAACGGGATCTTTTGTGAACCATTTGGTCTTCGCGAGGAAATTGTGTAGATCGGTTATCTGCGCATCTGCGAGCCCATCAAAGAACCTTGCCCCAAGAGTCTGGAGCCGTCGTCCTTGTATTGATGGGCAGTGGCATAGCAGGTGCTCGACTGATTCTACTGCATCCTCATCTCCCCAGCTTCTGCATAAATCGTCGGTCGCCAAACGCCACTTGCATAACATGACACCAATGGCGCAGTGACCTGTGATTATCCCCTTAAACTAAACAATGTGAAATGTAGGAAATCTTATCTAATAAAACAATGCTGAATGCTGTCCGGCAAGCGAGGCTTAGTGCATTAGTCAGAGCTATGACCTACAGATCGAATCTTAGCTCAACATCAATTCTAAAACTGTGAGGTCAATAACACTCGTACTCCACCCCACATTTACGCGCTGCCCATATTTCGCCACCGTAAATGATTTGGAAATAATTGAGTAGGCAAAGGTGTATATGTGCAAATTGTTTTGGGCATCATTTAATGTTAAGTGAAAGTGAGTGAGGGATTTGTGTGTACGATGCTCTCGGCTGGATCATATATTATTATATTATGTACATGTGCACATAGCTGTGCCTACGAGTATATAAGTCTATGGATGTCGACCTATAGCCCACTAAACCTTCATTAATGTGAACATTTGCACCTGCCTGCAATTTAAGTCAGCTCCGCTGTTGACTTGCAGTCGTCGGCCACGGCTATTGAATTAGATCACAGATCACATTTATATTAGATGAGCATATGTACATATGTATACTTGTACACGTATACTATGTAGTTAAATTTGAAAAGGTGATGGGTGCAAAAGCTGGCGCACAGCCGGCAGCGACGCACCTATATGCATGCATACACACTTATGATTGTGTCTCAACATAGGTATCGACGTTTGTGTACGTGTCAATCACATTGTTAATTATCAAATTCAATAGGTAAATAAATCAAACTGATGGTGGTGTCCACAGCCGAAGTGACTGTTCGCTGATGAAGTAACTAAAAGCCGACGGAGTTTGTGAAATAGCGAAGAGGCGAGCTAAAGCAGATATCAAATCATGTCAACAAAAGCATCAGCGTGATTCCAGAGTCCGTCTTTCCCCATTTGTGTTTGTTTGGCTGCATGGTAGTTAGTGGCGGTCATAACGCCGCCGACAAATGAGCCCAACTCACTTTCTATTTCCAACGGTTATTAAAAATAACCATCAGCATGTTTGGTAATATGGTATTGTACATAATTATTGTAGTGTTGTGCGCTTCCCAAATTAAGCTGTTGGTAATGAAACACACATCTCGAAATTAAATTAGCCAGCAGAAGCCAATGATTATGTCGCAACATGGGTTTAGTAAATTTGGTATATCCAAGTAAAGGCGAGTGACTGTTCAGCTAAAAAATATTTGATATGTGGGAATGGTCCGCGCCTTTTTACTAATTTTAAGGGTATAAACAATTTTTGGTGCAAAGGTGTAATGAGTGGTCAAAAGTCATATCTTCGAGAAATTCAAAAGCCTATATTTTGTAAAATATCATTTCGATTTTAATAAGAAGGACACCAATGTAAAGGTTATTAAAAGTCCGTTCTTTTCATTGCGTATTTATAGATAAAGTGGGTATAGATTTTGAGCAAATCAACTTTATAAAGAAAACAACCCTATTTTTTTACGGAAAACGATACAAAAAATTGTAGTTATCCGTGTCTATAAATACTTCTCTAAAAAGAGCAAGCAAATACCTTTCATTTTATATATAGTTTCCATATGGGAGACATGGCCAAGCAAGCCGCTGGATGTCTTTAAACAGCTCGTTTTTTATTCATATTTGATAGACGTCGCGAATACGAACAGGGCCAAAGTTATTCCATATTATACTTGATTACATTCGTTGGTGGTATCAAATCTATCCCAAGGACTGAAATGTCCCATGCGGTGCAATTCTATTATTTGCTTGGTGAAGTAATGAGATTCGTATGTTGTGGCAAGATCATATTTATGCTCAAGTATGGCCTTGGTCTCATCCTCTGATATATCAGCTAGATTTGGGGTATGGTAAAACCTTAATTGGGGGTTTGCTTTAATTTTCAGAAAACTGGGGCATTTGTGAAGTGGTAAATGACATCTTGCTCTTCAATATCTATTGAAGCTTTTGCGAAAATCGCTGGCTCTGCTGGTCTTATGCCAAGGCGTGGCTGCCAAGGCTATAATAGCTCTAAGCACTTGCTTATTTCCGTTGCAGGCTTAGGTTAGGTTAGGTAGGGAAGGGTGTGTGCGTCCCAAGGGCAGCACTTCCACTCGGAGGCCAAAATGGCCCATTGTGAATCCCTTCATGGAAGATTCCGGAGCTAACCAGTGGCTCTCAGTTCGGGGCAAACCAATTCGACCTCTTGATGAAGGAAAGTAGATCCGATATTTCAACTACTGCTGCGCAGGCCAAGTCTACCAGGAACCTTGACCCCAAGTTACGGAGTCGGCGTTCCTGCAGAGCCGGGCAGTGGCACAGGTAGTGTTGGATCGTTTCCACTTCTTCCTCATCTCCACAGCTTCTGCAGACATCACTGGACGAGAGGCACCATTTGACCAGCATAGATCCAATGGCGCAATGTCCAGTAATGACTCCAACAAGCTGCCTAATAGAGGTTCGGCTCAGGGACAGTACAAATCGTGTTTTCCTCACGGAAAGGGAAGGCCATATTGCCCGGCAGGTACTGCAATCAGTTCTGCTCCGCCATGAGGGCTCGATGTAAGTTTTGCTCAACCTGTCAATACGCAAATACAGGGCAGATATCGGAGGGAGCACAGAGTTATCCACTTCGGTGAGAGGCAGGGCGACCCCCTTTCCGTTGCAGGCTTGCGACTTCCTGTTTCTTTATCGCAAACTTTCAAGTACAAAAAGAAACACACAAGCCGGCAAATTCCTGTCATACCTTTTCTTTTACATCTTCCCTTTTTTTCTCCATTCCATTACTAAGGTACAATAAGTTTGCTATCATATTGTAGCCCGTAAAATTCCCTTTCTCATAAACTAATTAAAAATTACATTTTAATAGTTACATTGCAAAAAGCTCAAAAATCTCAGAAAGCGTAATGTCAGAAATCGAATGCCCTTTAAGCAATATGGTGACACCTACCTAGCACGTGCATTGTAGTAACTACCATTGAAGTAACAAGCCTATTGACTTCAAAATAGGTGAAGTCCAAAATAATTAGACATGTGTTTTTCACTCTTTCGAAAATGTAACGGGGTCGACAATGGGTAAACAGTTTGTGTGGGGAAACATGATTTATTGGCCCCGTTGACTTTAGACTTGGAGAAAGAACTCAAAATCAGAAATCATCAGACGAAGTAAGAAATTTTTTAGAAGTTTATGCGAATTAACATAACTTCACATTATATAAAATCTTAAAATGATATAAAGATTATTTCAATGAAATCATAAAATTCGTGCGTGAAAAGGCGTCGGAACTTGAAACTTGTGAATCGTTTGATTGGACCTAAGGGCAGAAAAGGACAATTGTAACTTAATGCATATAAATGCATTGAATATAATGATAATACGCTACCACATTTTTGTAGTGACGCCTCTGTTTTTAAATCGATCCGTGAAATTGGTTCACCAGTAGGAAGAGTACCACTTATCGACTCGCAGAATCTTAAATGTGTTTTCATTCGGTTGAGAAATGTAGGTAAACAGTGACAACATGTGACCACCTACCCCTTCTACAAATACATATGGCGTTCATTGGTTGCGCGCGTTAGTGGTCGTGTTTCTACTATGACACAACATTAGTTTTAATATTTTGCCAAAAAAATACTTATCAAGTTCTATTCTCCCCTATAACAGCCGCAGCTGGTTGCTTTCCAACATTCAGTCGCTAGAAAATACATTTCAGATTTGCGTAAATATTGCTCCCACTGTTGGTATTGCAAACTAACAGATCGGATAGGTCGTTTTTCTAAATATTTTCCGATTTTGTATTTGCGCCACATTCGCAAAATCAGTCATTTGTATTTCTGCTATCTAAAACTTTTAAAGTTAATGCTTAAATGTTAATTGAAATAAATACATATAGCATTGTAATATTCATCAACACCTATGCTATATATACACCTGTGTATGCATATGTATGCGTGAATATGCTTATATATGTAGGTATATTTCCAAATGGCATGCACGTACATACATATATAAGGCAAGTAGTATATAATATTAACCAAAATAGCAACAGAAACCGACATTCACTCTTCGAAATGGTGTGCTGCTGGCCAACGTACGTACGACTGAGCACCGTACCGTACTCAGCTCGTGTTCGTTTTGTGTAGTACTTGGTGTGAGTCACTTGAGCGTAACGCAAGCGAAGCTTAGCTCAGGTTATTTGCAGTCGCTGTCGCGCCCTCTTCACTTGTCTCGCCCTACTGCAACAAGTATAGTTAGCCTCCATTATTAAAATGCACATTAAGAGCATAATAATGTTTGTATAAGCAGCTGTTTTTCCGTTTCTTCCATTGTATTTGCTTGGAATATACTATTCGCTTGAAAAAGTAGCTGCTTTCGTAATTATTGAGCAGGCAGTTGTTCCCAAACTTGCGATCTTGTGCAGTATGAGAACGGACAGTCGGGCGAATTTGATTGTTTCAATGCTTTAAACAAAAAGCGTTTTCGGCCAATTAACCGAGACGCAAAACATAAACATAACTGTAACCGAAAACTTAAAAAAATCAAGCGATTGCTCAAAACTTAGTTTTTGTAAACATAATCTTAGAAATCAGCTGATTTTCCTTGTTGATAGAGAAAACGATATTGCCACTCAGTTTTAATTCATCACGTGAACACGTAAATTAAATCTTTTCCCGGCATGTTTTCATTTAATATTATTGAGTGTATGAGCACCCAACGACTTATAAAACTAAAATATTTACAAAAATAATACTAATTTAATTCCGTTTTGTATATTTAGCCATTTCTAGTAATTTTTTTCATTTACCAATTCATTCAGAGTAGAGTGGCAACATTTCCCTGAGCTTTCGGCTTCGAAATTCGACTAGTATGCGCTGACAGGAAGGTGTTGGTGTGAAATTAAAGGCCTGTAATAAGCTCAAAAATAAGCACCTCATAAAATGTGAAAATATTTCTTATAAGTTTCGAAAGGGCCCGATGAACTAAATAGCCAAAATTGTAAACAGACGCAAAAAGACAGTCACAATAAAGTTGTTTTGAACATTACTTAAACTATCTAATCTAACTAACTAACTAAAAGTATCAGCCTTTTTTAAAAGCTGAAAACTCACCTTTATGCGGTGAAACTTTGATTGCCGAACAATTCGTTTTCCAGTCGGATGTAATTTGGAAATTTCAATTTCGACCCACCTTTATCAAGACACCTCAGTACTCAATGCTGAAAATATTGCTCTCGTGGGCGCAATTCATATTGGGAATGATTGCGGCTCTAAGCCATCCTCAAGACAGTATGAGATTGTGGAGAAAATGTAAACCAAAAGTATTTTAGAACAAGACGAATTCATACCGGTGATAGCGTAAGGACAGCAACAAAATTTCAATGTAGTTTGTTTTCTGGGCTTAGATTGTCAAAATCAGCAAATCAAAACAAAGCTTGATTCATTTTGACAATCTACACCTTTTCCACCACAAAAAAAAACAAATCAGCTGATTCAACGAGGTCACCTGTATTAATTAATCGGTGCTGACGCGGCACATAGCCAACACTTCGGCAAAAGTCTTGTTGACGTCTGCGGCCAAGATGTTTGTATGTATGTACGTGTGTCATTTTTGTTCTGCTCATGATCTCAACGGCAGGATGACAGTTCATGCACCGTCCGCAAAGGTAAATACCTATAAACTCGTGCATACGTTACGCATACATATTTTTATTCCTTTTGGGTACGTAAAACATAAACAAAGAAAAACGTTTGGCAGCCCACTGCACACAAGACACAATTATCACAGTACATACTGCCGTATCTCGCAACCACGAATATTAATATATTTTTTCTTTTCCTTTTGCTTTTTCAATTTTGTTTTGGATTTCCTTTCCTCAGTTTTATTATTTACATGAGAGCAACAGTGCGAGAGCTTGCGTTTTTGTTGGCCGCGATATGGACGTGGGCCCGCGGAAGCGGGGCTGTGAACGTCAGTGGCGCTCACGATACTTCTGCAAGTCGGTGTTGGCTTTTCGCTGGTGGCAGTGGCACACAGCCGCACACATAGCAATATGGGCTTCGGTACATGTACGTGTGTAAGCCGGGGTTTGGGGCACGGGGTACGGGCTCGGTAAGCGCAAATCGCAAGCGAGTGGGCAAATTTAGTCTATTCGTGTGTCGTGAGTTGTTCGTATGGCAGATTTAGTGTTGCTGACGGCGGGCGAGCGTTTGAAACAATTTCAGTGAAACCGCTGTGTGCTCGGTGTATACTTGCGTATGTGTGTTCATGGCACTGAAGTAGTGTAATAAAAAAATTCGAGCCGATTTTCGCTGGGGCCCTTGTTTTCGGATGCGTTTCAAGTGCTTGTGTTGCCTTGTATAGTGGTTGCTCATACGCGTGTGTATACATGTGAGCGCGCGACGAGGACGTGGAAGTGGCAGTGGACGAAGACAAAGGTGAGGGTGAGGCTGGCACAGGCACACTGACGACGGCAGCAGTTGCAACCACTGGAGACGTTTCGCATTAAAAAAGCTTGGTTTTGTGTGGGTGTTAGTCGTGTGACGGATGGTTGGATAACAGTTGCAAAACACGATGACGCCCTGTTCCGCTATAGCTGTCAATCGGTTGATCAACTGCTCGGGCACAGCGCGCGCCGTCGGTGTCCCAGTCGTGGTTGTCGTGATCGCCGTAGCGCCGTTGTCGGTACTAGAAACGAATTCAAGTGTGCGTATGTGTGCTGCATGCAGATCGTAAACAAATTGATATAATGGTGGAAGTGGCACACCGACGAGAAGATTCCCCTTGTCCGCACGCGCTAGTTTCTGCCCGATTGTGAATACTACACACGCACCACACCACACCGTTTTGCACGCGTTTGTGTGGGTGCGTTCGAAAAATCCAAGTTCTGTATTATAAAACAAACAAGTCGAATCGAAGCCAAGTGAAATCGTTGCAGAAGATGGCCGCGGTTGGCGTTAGTGGAGTTAAAAGTTGAATCTAAACAGAGTGGGCACCACTTCCGCGGTGAGGTGCTGACATGACGCACGGCCGCTTACTTGCGGTCTGCGCAGCTGGTGTACAAAGTCCCAGTGAACGTGAAATGCATACAGCAACTGCAGACCCGTTCAAAGCGTATCGGCAGCGTCGTGTTTATTTCCTCTTCCGAACAGTTCCGCTATAAGTGTGTGTGTGTGTAACGACTCGAGAAACGTTGCTATTGTTGCTGCAGTACGCGTGCGCGTACGGCTATGAAAGTTGATAAATACGACTGTCCGCATTATGAATATTTTGTTTTGATTGTAATGTGGAGGCGAATGGATTTGCTGCCACTGTTACGTGCCCATAAACCGAACCGACTGTGGATATGTGTGCGTTTGCACTGAGCATGCGAATGTGCGAAAACGTAGAATTACAACAGCGCAACAACACGGCGGATTTTTCTATACGAAAAATCAAAATAATCTAGTTGCCACTGCGCTCGTAATGGGGCCGTGCAGCGAGCGGGTGAATTGCGGTACGTGTTCGTGCAGCGAAACACCTGTAAAGCGGTGTCTACTATCGGCTCGGACTGCAGCGTGTCCATACCTACATGCGCGCCAACTTATGGACTATACATGCAAACGCGGATAATCGCACAAGTAGTTGGTGTGAGCTTGCACAGCTGTTGCTACTGCCACCGCAGTCGACTCGGACTCATTCGATATTATTTGAAAAATGCTCGGTTTCGGCTGTTACTGCTTCAGCTTGTGCTTTCAGCAACTAGAATGTCAAATTAAAGTGGGCTGAGCAACGCTCCGCCTGCCGCTCGTAGTAGGCGACTGTGACTGCGACTGACTATTAGTTGTATCAAGGTTGAATCGTGAAATATTCTCACAAAAAACTCTGGAGCTTCGACCACAATTCCAATTCTCACCAGCGGCAACTGCGAGTAGTAAATATAAAACTCGTTTGCATATGCTCGATTAGTGAGTGTGTGAGTGCACTAGTGCGAGTGTGTGCAAGTGTATGTATGTGCAATTTTGCATGTGGGATGTGGCGATTGATTCATTACACTTTCTTCGACCTCTTGTTTGCGACATGTTTGTTCTTACACTTGTCTACGTTCCTTTCAACTTCACATCAATACTCGCCACTCACTTGAAGTGTATTTCAACTAATCTCAGTTACAAGCCGAGATCTGCCTTCTAGACTGCAATACATACCTATACACAGTACACATTCGTACGTACTACTTATGTGTATGTCAGCGGTGAGCCTAAACTTTGGCATCTACCTAGGCCTGTGGACATAGCGGCAATCCTATGATCGTAATCGTTTGATTGGAACTGGGCACAGGAAGTGTGCCCAGCAAATTCATATGTAGTATGTGGAAATATCGGACCCAAATGCGTGACTTTCTTATATCACTTACCCATCGTACCCTAATGTAGAAGACTCGTTTTCATGCAAAGAGCTTGATTTTGACTTTGATTTTTATACAATATTTTACCATTATGTATTCTATTATAAAAATGTGCAAATTTCTGACGTAAGATGTTTGAACCCTCATATTTCGTGGAAAACAAACATCTTTCAAGCATCAGTTACAGTGTGCTAAAGATGTCTGCATCGAATTTGTATGATTTACATACGAATTTAGCTAGCCTCATTTTAGTATTTGCAATTTATAATTTAGACTATTCTCGAACGGCTTTCTATCTCACTCAACGTATCAGCTAATAAAAAGGGGGCAAATAAAGCTTTTTGAAGAGAGAACTACTCACAACTTGGCAGCCTAATGAACTGTCGCCCACAACATCTGCAAGCGATCTAAAAATGTTTAACCATCGCACAGTGCTTCGAGAGTGGACAAAAATAAGAAAAAAATTTATCGTAGATTTTGATGAAAGTAGTATTATTTTTAGTAGTATCTAATTAGTTAATTAAGCTGGATCCGAAATACTTTCTCGAAAAATTAAATTTAGGTGCTTTTATAAAAACATTGTAGCAAATGTATTGTTGTAGATAGACTACTTATTTCTTTTAGTATTAAAACTACATTGATAGCAGTGGGACCGCTGACAGGTTTTTTTGTTTAGTATAAATAATTATTTCTTTCAAATTTTCAAACATTATTTTTTAAATCCATGAAAATGACAAACAACAACAACAAAATTCTGCGTCTTTTTTCACTTTTTTGAAAATCGAAATCAAAGAGGGCAAGCTAAGGGTTAAGAGTTTGTATAGAGAAACAAGATTCTTTAGCCCGTTCGATTTCAAACTCGGTGAAAGTAAAGCGTGATCCATTTCGAGGTTCCCTACTTTTTTAAAGAAAAACACACAGAAAATTAAAATTTAACGGGGAATGTTTATTATCATTCGAAAGAACATTCTTTGGCATTTATTTTTTGAAGATTATCTCTTTCAAATGTTGGCCGCGGCTACGTCTCAGATGATCCATCCGTTGAGTCCAATTTTCGATGACTCGTTCGAGCATTTCGACTGGTAACTGGCGAATGACACGCGTGATGTTTTGCTCCAAGGCTTTTTTTGTAAAAATTTTCAAAAATTCTTATTTTTAAATCAATGAAAATGACAAACAACAAAACTCTGCGTCTTTTTTCACTTTTTTGAAAATCGAAATCAAAGAGGGTAAACTAAGGGTTAAGAGTTTGTATAGAGAAACAAGATGTTTTAGCCCGTTTGATTTCCAACTCGGTGAAAGTACTTAAAATGCGAAATAATTAAACACGTCAAGGGTTAAAAGTTTTTATAAAGAAACTGTAAAAAAGCATGAATTTATAGTGAAAGTTCGCTTAGTGAGAAACAACTCGACATGTGTTTTTCACTTTTTTGAAAATCGTAATCTAACGGTATATCAAGGGTTACAAGTTTGTCTGGAGAAACATGATTTAATGGGGGTTTTGCCTTCAAAATTGGTTAAAGCGCACCAAATTATAAATAAAGCGACATGTGGTTTTTATTTTTTCGAAAATCGAAATCTGATGGGTAAACAACAATGGGTTAAGAGTTTGTATAGCAAAACATGTTTTATGAGGTCAATTTACTATAATATCTGTAGCCGTAAGGAATAACAGCCAAAGTCGAGTTAGGACCATTGCATTCGTCGTATTCAAATGTACTACTACACAAAATTCTATGGCTTTTTCTCATAAAATGAATGTTTTACGCCCAAAAATCTAAAATTTATCTAGTGTAATCTAAAGCAAAATCAAAAATTAAAAGTGCTCTCCTGAAAACTTCATAAAATCGACTTTGGCTGTTTCCTTACGGCCACAGATGTGTCGAAAGCTTTTGAAATAGATATAATTAGTGAAGTATCTTTTTATAATAATCTGACTGGGTTAACGAAGGATTAAGAAAAACTCAATTTATTGAACCCATTGACTTCAAGCGAAGCCTCGGGTCCCTGCTAACTAGTTGGGGCAAAATTTCAAATTATTTTAATGAAAATATGAAGTTCATCCGGCAAAGCCGAGGGTAACTGGTAGTATTTTATGAAACTTATATTGCAGGAATTTAGTGAAATTTGAAAAATTCGAAATTTGTTACAAAAAAACACTGTTTTAAATATAATTCATTTCTTTTTTTAAAATCTACCAAACAAAACCTTGACTCAAATAATAACAAAACTTAAAATGAAATGTAAACAGTTAACTACTTCTTACAGTACATCACTAAAAATTGCTCCTAGTTTTCTACGGTCAGCCTATGCCTCTTTTCGCCAAAAAAGTGTTTGTAGGAAGAAGACGATCTCTCAACATGACACAAAGTGATGGGAGCATCGGCGTATTTTGCCAATAGATCTGGCTTGATCGTCTTTGAGATATATCCCATACCGGAAAGAGCTATTTTTTTCAAGGATAATCTGAAACTATTCAGCATTACACCGCCCTTCGTTTCCTGGTACGATTTCCAGTGAGTTCCGCAACTCCATAATTACTTAACCCCACCCCCCTTACACACAGGAGCACACCAAACTCACGCTTATTCCTTTGCATAGAAGAGCATAAGTCTATATAAGTATTTTTATATACAAAAATATACGAAAATATGCAGTGCATATAGTATGTTGGACCATTCTTAAATTTTTTCGATAAAAATCGTTTCTGTCTTTGTTCTGTACAAATCCGAAGCTCCAAAAAACATAATTCCGATTCCTAATGATAACAATGTCAAAATATTATATATTCCTTCTTTAAAAGCAAACTTGAGATTGAAAAAAATTCACTACGAAAGCGTTCAAGCCGCCATTTGGAATAGGCGTAAAGCTTACTCCATTTAATCCTCGTTTAATAGTTTTCAGGCAAGCTTTTTTTTAAAATAACTCAATGACTTGTAACAAATAAAATAACCTTTATTACTCTTGGACTGTAGACAGTTATCACGTATAGAACTAAATTTCCCTTAGAAATGTTGATTTCTATCGTTCTATTTTGAATAGCAATTTGATGATTAACCGATCATTAGTACTGCAAATTAACCCATTTTGCGAGGTGGCGCAGATAAATTTTCTTTTTTGTCATGGCAACTAGAATAAAATAGAAGAATAGAATAGAATAGCAATGTATTGTATGTGTCCAATGCAAAATCTCAAAGTGTTTGAGTCATTATACTGCAATCAATCGTTGCAACGACTGCATTGGCGAATCAGTTGAAGCAAATCCGTTAGCAACGCATTTTACATTAATATATATTTTTTGATTTTCTTACTTTTCTGGCGTATTTTTTTAATATCTAAATTAACTCATTGAGGTTTAAATTCACTATTTATTTAATTTTCAAGAATATTGTTAAAGTTCGTAGCGGAATGGGGAAAATAGGCACGCGGTTGGTTCAGTTTGTAGTTACTTATTCGTCGGGTGT
Organism: Melieria omissa; assembly: GCA_963971225.1. Classification (NCBI taxonomy): domain Eukaryota; kingdom Metazoa; phylum Arthropoda; class Insecta; order Diptera; family Ulidiidae; genus Melieria; species Melieria omissa. The sequence goes on from OZ020268.1 coordinate 87,619,630, forward strand.
TGCATAACGAATAACGAGTATTATAAAATTCATACAAACGGCCGAAGCCGGGGACCAGAAAATTGCGAGAACATGAGTACAAAAAGAGAAGGAAAGATTCGGATTAGTTTTAGAACGATCACTGAATACAGCACTCATCTGAACATATATTGTTGCCGAAACGTTAGTTTCCATGTGACGTCAAGTCTGAGGGTTGTGAGATTTTTTAAACCAGTTTTCTCACTATTTCAAAATGTCTCTCAATTATGAGAAATTTCGATTGATATTTTCTGAAATAGCTTGAAATGTGCAACCAACCATCAAAACGAAAAATACATCTGATACAGACAGAATATCACTAAAATGTGCAAGAATCGAACTACATAAATGCGTGAGTTATGTCTCTGCAAATTTATGGAACGAAACGAATATCTCCGTAATGAAATCGAACGATATTGAATCCAAACCAAAGAAAAGAAACCAAGCGAAAGTCATAGCAGTAAATAAAAAAGAAAACATAAAACACTAAATATTTTTAATACTAGTACATGCGTACTAGCACGGTCCACGGTCCAGCGCTCACACCAATGAAACCAGGAATATGTCCGAGACTGATTTATATGACAAGCCAGTCTCTGAATCTTTTCTGCAATATGGAACCGAAAAACCACCACCAATCGTTGTCGTTGTCGGAGATGGTCGCAGTCGGGTTCGAAGAGTTGTTCGAACTGCAACACGTCACGTGACAGTTGTTAGTTACTCAACACGACACAAAGAAACTAGAAGTCACACATCTCATCATGTGACTACAGTAAGGTAAGCACACCGCACTACTCGAAATTAGTACCGAATGAAATAGGGCTCATTCGGAGCCTGTGTCCAATATCTAAAAGTATATATCACTTGCCCAAATTCATTTTTAGTAACGTTATATTTGATTGCGAATCATGAAAACTGAATTACGTATGTTTTAGTTTTTCGATTAACTTCACTAATTTTGCATATTTGCAGCAAACTATTATAGAAAACTAATTCTAAGATTAATGTTTTGTTGAACAATAACACTGTACAACAGCATTTATTTCTATTTCAAAAAAGGAACTTCGTACAGATTATTTTTGCCGAACATTTGCACATAAAGGTTAAGGGGATCCCTGTGGACCTTTACACTGAAAATATAAAAACTTGAAGCCCTAGAGCTTCGATGTCTTGGACAAAGTTGCTAAAAATGTGAATTTTTTTTTTATGCACATAAACCCCCCTTCCTTACACCTTTTTTATGTTTTTCGGAAAGTTCTTCAGTAAAAGAGGAAACTTCTTAGGATTTAATTGTTTGGAGACCATGAACTATTTTTCAATAGAAAATCTTTTTTTTTTTCAACATCTCAAGCAGAGCAAGAAATTTATGAAAAAATATTAAATAAAGGTTTCGTGTTTAAGGTATTTTATTTTTTGAGGGACGTTTTGGGAAAGTTTCGTTATTCGAAACATCTCCTTAATTTTTAATGAGGAATATTTTTAAAAAAATACAATATAGTCTTTTTTGCAATATTTTACTCAAAACAAGCGTTTTATGAAAAAATTTTCCGAAAAACATAAAAAAGGGGAAGGAAAGGGGAGGGGGTTCATGTGCATACAAAAAATATTCACATTTTTAATGCAAACAACTTTGTCCTAGACATCGAAGCTCTAGCCTATTACTACTATTACTTTTTCCAGAAAAATAATCTATACAACGTGCGCTTTCAGAAAGATACGGTCGTTACTCTCATTAAACAGGAACAGAAAGTAGATCACCATAGTGTCACAAGTATCAAAAAGTTCATTTTTTAAGGCAGGTTCTCACCTTGTGGATCCGAAAAATTGCACTTTTTTTAGGAATTTTTTTTTAGAAAACGGTTAAAGATACAACGCTGAAAATTTTGTCTGGATATGAACACACATTTATTTAGAGAATACAATTTTTCAAATTGAATGAATCAAAAAAGGATGCCCCCTCCCCCGTCCATCAGTGGCGGCATGTCGGCGAGGAGGTGTCCCGCTACCGGAAGTAATTCCGTCAAAACCCGTGATCTGAAACACAAAAACGAACACATTTTTAATGTGAACCGTATTATCTATTGAATGAACCAAGATCATGAAAAAAAAATCAAAATTACAAAAGTTATGAGGTTTTGCAAAAAAAATTAAGATTTTCGCATTTTTTTGTTCACTTATTATTTTTTAAATAAACAATGTTTAATATTTTTGGCTGATCGTAGTTCGTTTATTAGAAAAAACCCTAAGGAACATTTAAAAAAAAATTTGGTGACGATTGGTTCATTCCAGCGCCGTCAATCACTTCCTTTAGGTTCGAAAATGTGGTTCTCAGAAAAACGCGATTAAAGTTTGAAGCGCGCTCGGCCGGTGCTCGACACTGCTCTATGTAACGGCCTGTAACTTTTGTAATTTTTCAGATTTTGATCTGAAATTTCTGGAGCACATTTTTGAAACATATATCTACACGATAAGGCAAAAAAATCGCAATCCCCACAAGGTGAGAACCTGCCTTAAATCGAAAATAACAACATATACCATATTTATACGACGGTCCCTGTCGATTCGCATTGACTCGATACGCTTTCGAGACAGGTGTTTATACACGAATTTTAAAAGCGGCTTGAAAATTTAAGAACTCATTTCAAAAGCGCTTTGACTCGATGAGCTTAAAATGTTCAAAGCAGTTTGAAAACGTGTTTATACGACTATATTGAATCGGTGCGTATTGACTCATAGCGACTTGAGCTGTCGTATAAACGAAGTAATAGTTGCATAAGCCTGTTTTTATATTTTTCAATCACAATAATTGGTTTTTTGCCCATAGTCAAATTATTCAAGTGAACCAGTTAGAATGACGGGCTCTTTTTGTATGTCAAAAAGAGAAAAATTCGAAAAAAAATATTTGTTGTTTATGTCATAATGCTCAAAATCATTAGGTCTGTTTGGCAGAGAATAATTTGTACGAATTTGTACAAATTTTTACTGGATCCTGTTTGTTGACGCCAAATCTCCAGTAACGAGAGAGAAACTGAGAGCGTAAAGTGACAGTTCGTTTCGTGAGAACTTGCAAGTTTTTACTGGAGAAATTTTGTCCAGTAACTTTTAGCCAGTAAGAATAAGAACAAGAAAAGCATATGAAAGAAAAATAAAAGAAAAATAAATTTTTTGAGGGAAATGAAAACAGCAAAGAAATTGTGCGTTCGCAAGTCTGCTGACCCACAACCGTCTTGCTCAGCTTTACCCGCTGAAGCTGAAAGGGAAGAATTGCAGATTGAGCGCAATGAACTATTAGCATTTTGCATTAAATGTCTGATTTAACTTAATTTTTCCTACCACTTCAAACCTCAAATGAAACTTTTAGATCAGCTGTTTCGTTCTTTAACCCTCCTGTTTACACCCTTTTTACTGTGCATTGTGAGTGGGCCAAGTCCCAGTGATGTAACCAAGAGTTAAAACTTGCAAATTCTTACAAATTGCTGTTCGTTTACTTTTTTAGATAATTTGATTTTAGAGAGCGTACGCTGGCTTACTCTCTGGATAATTTTTACTGGAAATCTGGCCAAACAGACCTATTAACTCTGAATAATATACAATAATCTTAAAATTGCATGGGTTCAAAAAAAAAAAACAGACAATTTTAAGCAAAAGCTGTGGCTGAACCAGTAAGCAATGAGTCAAATTGAGCAGAGATGTCACTTTTATAAAATTCTCAGTTCGTCGTGAATGTGTTTTTGAGTAAAAAGGGAAGGAAATTAAGTGAAATGTTTCGTTTTGAGGAATTGAAAATAAATTTGAATTTTTTGAACGATGACAGTGTGCTGAGATGGCGAAAATATATATAGACCGAATCGACCCCTTCGAGTTCGATGACGAAGACTTCTATTGTCGTTACCGGCTCGATAAAATCGCTGCTCAATTTCTTGTTGATGACTTGAACATTCAAGAACCAAGCAGCAAAATGGGCCTTCCGGTACCGATAAATACACAAGTTCTTGACACTTTGAGAGTCCTTGGAAGAAATGTTTATAAAAGTGATATTGGTAACTTAAACCAAACTTGAATACAATTGTTCCTTTTTCCCCGTAAAGTAAGCAACAATTTTCAAAACAATCAGCTGTTATGCTCTTTTAATTCTCAGAAAATTATGCAATCGAATTTTTTACGCTGCTGCTCACCACATTTGAAGTCAAATAGCTCATTCAGCCATGTTTACCCATAAAAACTCTTAACCCATTGTTGACCCTGTCAGATTTTTATAAAAAAAAATATAAGAAAAAATAAAAGACGTATCGAATTATTTCTCACCAAGAGTACTTTCTCCAAGTTTGAAGTCACATGGCCCATAAAATCTTGTTTCTCCATGCAAATTGTTACCCCATTGTTGACCCCGTTAAATTTTGACTATCGAAAAAATGAGAAACATGTCGAATTATTTCTCACTATGAGTACTTTCACTGAGTTTGAAGACAATTAATTTATGTTTTTTTCTCAGTTTCTCCCTTAATCCTCGGTTCACCCCGTTAAAAAATAATTTTCGAAAAATTGGAAAAAAATGTTCGAATAATATTTAAGTTTGAAATCAAGTTTATTCATAGAACACCTTAACCCATGTTTTGCCCCTTTAGATCCCGAATTACTCCCGTCTTAGCGGAGGTTCATTTTTTTCAAGATGTACCTACAGTTCAAATATCATAATTGTAGCTTTAGCGGTTTGCGCTGGGCGATGATAAATCAGTGAGTCAGGACAAACAATTAAACATATCTACTATAGATAGTCCAAATATTTTACATACAGTACATAGTACAAATATATTACATAGTACATAATACATACATGTATTACAAATATTACATAGTACAACAAATATTTTAATTCCCTAAACATTTGAGAGAAAATACACATTTTTGACCAGTTCGGCAACAATAATCACACTTAATATACGCAGGGTTGCTCAGCATATTACGGAAAGCAAAATACTTGATAGTGCAGCAGCAGCGAGTGGAAATTACTATCCGAAAGTTATTTACTTTCAGAAAATAGCAGTTATTGATTTTAATTTAACACAAAAATGCAAAAGTATTTTGTATGCTTTAAAAAAGGATTTTTCGCAAGCTTCTCTCAACGACTGACCAAAAGCATTGCTTGCAAAAAGGATATTGGTACAAGATTCTTTACTTTTGGTGCATTTTCAACATCGTTTGTGATTGTGATTCTGTTGCTTGGTGTTTTCGAGAAATTAAAGCAGTGTTTGCACATTGCCCAACTATACGACAATACCGGAAGCCACCCTGCCAACTCGCATATTCCAACCTTGCTTTGGTGACATTTGAAATACTATACATTAATTATACGTTTTGAATTTTGTGCGCGACAATGTAGCGTTGTCGCACAAACACAACCGATAAACTAGTTTTGATTTGTTTCTTTTGAAATTCAAAAGACACAGTGATTGAAAAGCATCTTTGAAAAGTTCTTCTGTTAACTATTTCGCTATTTTGTTGCCATATGGCAAAATGCTACTTTGTGGACGTCTGAACTATTTATGATTTCAAGATTACATTTGTTTGTTCATCCGTAGAATAATTTGAAGTTTTAGAAATAATACAAAATTAATAAACTGAATATTTAAGGGTAAAGAAGAGAAGTATACAAGTTTTTTGAATGTCATATTTTTATATAGTAAAGCAGGAAAAAATAAGAAAACTTTTTATTTTGAGTTTTTACTTCAATTCAGATACATTTTGTTTTTGTTATTTTAGTTGAAGTAAATGAAGAAATATTCTATTTTTAGTTATGCGTTAAAAATTGTATTTTTAAGTGATTATTAAAGCCACAACGATATGGTTGCTGTCATATGGCAATACTCTGAGAAACAGGGTTAGGTAATACAAATAAAAACAATTTATATGGAATGGTGTCAATATAATCACACAGAAGCCTAAATCGACTTTATCCAGACTTTATCTTTATCCAGTAAAAACCTGTAGCGAAAGGGTTAACGATTAAGAAAAGGATTTACGTATGGCAAGTCTGCGGTGGCATTATTACTGCAAGCATCTGCTGTAAGCGAAACACCTGTTTTTGGCAGGTGCTAGCATACACTATAGTTCAGCATTTTGCTCTTGCAGTATTCGTAAGCCATACAAATATGTGAGTGCATTCGTTCGCTTAAATTCACTGCACAATAAAGTCATACAATTAAACTCAATAAAAACAAAGCGAAATTACCATCGTTAAATCGAATACCTATGCATATGGGGCTTAAAACAGATATAACATTTTTAATTTATCAAAAAGCAGGAACTAGAAAAATGCGATTTGGTTTTAATTTCATCCAGCTTTGCTATTAATTATAAATAACAATATCGGCGTGAAGGCATTCACGACACCTTATCCTGTAACAATGCATTTTTCAAGATTTCATCCTGCAGTGTCATTTAGGTGGAACCTACGTAATCATGGTCCAACACTGCAACTAATTGTGTTGTACGTTCGAGTTTTAAATATGCTTGTGACAAAAATTACTATTAAACCTTAATCAAAAGTTATGTAGGTATGTGTGAAATAAAACAAAATATAAATTGTTTGATACAATGCTGATTATACTTCTTATCGAAGCCCTAATTAGTGCTGTAATAGTATTGAACAGCTTCGAAAGTTTGTTGCGTTCGAGTAGCCACAAAATAATCCTTACGATGAAAGTATTTTTTAAAGCAACGATTTCTGAACACACATGTTCGCATGCGTGTGCGCAGTGAGTGTATGGGTGAAGCAGATGTTTCGCTCTCATTTGATACCCTCTGGTCGAAGGAGCCAACGCCAACAAACATCATTCGTTGGCAAGCACAAAAACGCCAAAGATCCTTTGAATGCGTGTGCCTGCAACTGGATATGGAAAAATTTTTGCAAGACAGTTACCACCACCAGCTGGCTACCTGCTGTCTACCACGCCAGGTGCATTTTAACAGTGCCCTGCCCCGGTCCATTGTCATACATTCGGCAGCCTAGCAGATAGATGGATTGAAATGAGCGGAATCGGCTTGCAAGCAATCCCTTATGGCGTTGATTTCTATTTATTATTATAAAGAACGAAAGAAATGTGTTGGTCCGTGTGCTGTAAAATTTGTTTCATAGTTTCGTGAGCACTCTTATTCCAATTGTTATGGTCGTTGTCCAACATAAATGAGCACCGTACATGTATGTGTACAGGATTTTACGCGTATATACACTGACGGACCACAAAAATTCCACCACTGGTAACTTATGCAATAATCATTGAAAATTAGGTTATTATTTGTAATTCAATTTCCCGATAAATTTATTAAACACATTCGAGACCGATTGCACACCATGTGTGCAATGGATTTCCGAGGCTATAAGCCAGTAATGTGCAATTATCAGTTATTCTAAGCAAACTAGTCGTCGAAATAAGATTTTTCTGGAACTAACGAAATCTGTAAAGTACAGGAAAAAAAATTTGCATTGGTTTTGCTGTGTACAATACAAATAAAATTTCGCTCCTGGGGACCGTGTTCAAAAAAATTCGTCGTCTCGAATGGGTTAAACGCGTAGTTAACACCATGTTGTCCGTAATTAAGGCCTAGGCAGAGGCTACACCATATTAAAATTCACAAGACCATTAACAAATGAATTTTAAAGTTAATCCTAAATTCGTTTTTAAAAATTAAAAAAAAAATTCCCCTTTTTCGTTACATTTTTCGGGGATACTACGGTTTCCGTGGCCATTTGATGATGTTTTTAGATAGATTGACCGAAAATAAATCGAAAATCACGAATAAAATTTTTCGATATCTCGCTTCGTTTTCGAGATATCGAGGTTCAAAGTTTTTATATTGCCATATTGTGCACACCTGACTGTTGCCTGATGTGGTGGCGACTCCCATGAGGGTTATTTTTTTAGCGCCCGGCCGAAAAACTTATTGCCAAGAAAACTATGGCTTTCGGGAAAACTGTATGCACCTCTGGGATTGCGAAAAAAGCGCGAATTTTAAACTTTGAGCGAAATTTTAAACTTTGAACCTCGATATCTCGAAAACGAAGCGAGATATCGAAAAATTGTATTCCTCATTTTCGACTTATTTTTGGTCGATCTATCTAAAGACACCCTCAAATGGCGGCGCCACGGAAACCGTAGTCGTGCCCATTTTTCAATTGCAAAGTTAATTTTAAGTAAAATGAAAAATCGTTGTGTTATGAAAACATAGCACACATAAAATAATTAAAACATTTCATTCCTAATGAATTGAATAATAATACCCTTCCGAATTATTGGTTATGCTCAAGAAATGTTGCGTGGTTCAGTTTTTGTGACCGCCAGTGTATGTCTTTGTGCACGAGTGCAAACGAATGATGAAGCGCTCATCGCATATCATGTTTCGAGCAACCTGCTCAGTTAGTTGTGTGATGTCCTCTGCACTGCGTGTGTGCACAAGTCGCAGGATGTAATTTTTCGAAGACATCTGGTATTTAAGTGTATGCCGATTAAGTGAAATAACATTGAAAAACAAAAAACCGAGTTCGTCAAAATGATTATTTGTATTTCGGGATTTATAATTGGCGAAAGGTACAGAATATATAAAAAATAAAAAGAAATTGCGAAAAGATCTTGAAAATTGGAATTATAATTTTAACGTTCAAAATTTTTCAAAACAAATAAGTGTTAATTTTTATGTGCAACCATAATGAAATGAACAAAGCAGTGTACAAAACGAGGTTTAGTTTTCCAAAAAACAGCCATTGTAATATTAAAAATTTGTTAAAAAGTCAGGGGAACGGCAAAACGCCCTAATTCAAACTTATTTTGAAAACATTTTAGAATTGAGAGTGATCTTCGGATTTTTAATAACGTATTCAGCGCAGTCAATCCTTTCGATGACAATTTTACATACAGGGATTTCGGATTTGAATTTTATATGCGTGGTCATTGATATACTATGCCAATCTAGATATCACGGCTCTGCTACGGAGCCGCGATAGCAAATGAAGCTCCCGGCTACTGCTCTATTACTTCATGATAGCTGCTCTGGGGACTGATGCGCAATTTGGCTACATGAGAGTGACAATACGATTTAGAAATAATACAAAATTGCAGGCGATTTAGCATTGGATCACTTGCGGACAGTTTATGAGGTTATTGGCGCACGTGGTGAATGTTTACATATTGTGTATCGAAAGTGGTAAAATTATTACAAGAGAGGGTTTAAAATTTTGCTATCGATGGTTAATTATTTCATTCAATTCAGTCGCATCAAATATATTTAAAAATGAATACGAAAATGTTCTACTGAACACATTCATCATGTTTTGAATAAATGATCGTGTTGTGCGTTTCTATAGGGTTTTCCAACAAGAGGTGTTATTTTGGTATTCAAAGAAAATTGCCATTTTTTTGATAAATAAAGAGGAAGGTATGCCGTTAATAATGAAAAACAACATCAGTCAAATTGCCACCACGACGACGCTTACAGGACCATATCCTTTTCATGAAATTTTCCATAACCAAATCGCAAAGTGCCTGCCCTATGACCTCGATAGCCTCACGAATTCTATCTTTGAGGTCTTGAATCGACGCTGGGCTGTTGGCGTACACCTTATCTTTCACGTGGCCCCAAAGGAAGAAGTCGCAAGGTGTTAAATCACAAGATCTCGGTGGCCAATTGTGATCACCTCTTCCAGAGATAACACCCAGGGGACCCAATCAGCAAAGACACGACGTTGTTGATGATCGGTCGGCTCGAGTTCTTGTGTTAACTGAACTTTAAAAGCCTTAAGAAGACCCAAGTCTTTATGCAAAATACGGTGTAATGACGTTTTTGGAATGCCCAATTCCAAAGAACGACGAGGAATCGACAAACCTGGGTTTTCTTCAACACTTTGGGCTACAGCAGCAATATTCTCAGTTGTTCTTGAGCGACGTGCACGGGTTTTATTCTTCACATCACTAACTTGTCTCAACAGCTCGAATTTTTCCACCAATTTCTGTATTGCGGTCCGACAAGGTGCTTCACGACGACCCAAAAATGCTTTAGTTTTGCGAACTGTTACTGCAAGATTTTCACCATTTTTGTAGGTAATTTTAATAATTTCAATGTGTTGTTGAAGCGTGTATTGTTCCATTTTTAGTAATGGCGTAGTTTCTACTTGTCAAATGTCAAACAATAAAAGCTTCAAAAGTGACAATCAAAATGAATACGAATCAAAATGAATAAAAACATATTTTTTAGTACGTATTAAGAGTAATGAAGATGTACAATAACAACATTTTAAATAATTTATTACAAGAAACTTTTTCGGAATGTTTTATGTTTTCATCATGAAATTATTTGTGCAAAAGCAAAAGTGAAATTTGTTCAAATATTCTCTTTTTTAATCAATTGTGGTAACAACTATTGTATTTCTACAGAAATTTCACAGTTTACTTAAGATATTTAATCTTTCAAACATTTCTTTATTTCCTGATTGGAAAGAGCAGTCAGAAAATAAGGCATCAAATTTACTACCAAAACCAACATTCCCCATCGTTATGGGGTAACACTGCAACACTGCCACTATGAAACGACTAAAAAGAAGTTTCGCTACTTAGGATTTACTTTGTCTGGGGGCTTTGCCATGTTTAAGATTGGTTTCAATCTTTTTATGTACCCATGACTACTATAACATTTTTAAACACCAGACACATTTTAAAACATGAACATGGACAAACAACGAAGTGACAGTACAAATATTCATTACAATACATTAATTCCAAAAGTTTTTAAATTTAACACTTCTCTGGAAGAAAGGAAGAAATTCAAAGTGCTGTAAACTTCAATTGATTGGCTTGTAAATCCAGAATAGTTGCTCTAATTTTAGAATTAACAATACCCAAAAATCGGCGGACTAATGAAACATACTTATTTGTTTTTCAGCTTCCCCCAAAAATCCATCGAAAGGAGTGGATCAGCGCAATATGAAGTTGTCGCTCCACCGGGATCAAGTTCTTCAGGCTCAGCAATGTCCACCGACGGCAGTGGATATGTGTACTTGCAGCAGCAGTACATCCCTTCCACGATGACTTCGAACGCCTCTAGCAATGCGATAAACTATCCCCTCGCTCCACAACCTCATAATATGATATATCACCAACACCATCCACAACAGTATCCCACGTGCCATCAACAGCAGTTAGTGCTCCAACCAACGAATACAGCATCCGGTAAATTTGCTTTTTTCGCTTCCCACTCAATTCTTCTTTAATTGTGTTTACTATTCGTGCAGGTGGAATACACTACGGCCAGCATGTTAATTTACATCATCAGCACCATCACCACCATCTTCTACATGGGCATCATCACCACCACGGTGGCGCAGTCGTTATGGCAGGCAGTGGTGTTGGCACAGGCATGGGGGGCGGCAACACTTCGCCGTCAGCGATGCAACAGAATTTGCATAAAAAGAATTCAATTCGAAATGGCGGTGACGTTTTGAAACGGTCTCGAGCGCAAACGGCGTAAGTTAAATTGGTTGTTTTTAGGCAAATTAAAAAGGGCAAAACATCACATTTTATGACTTGGATTATTTGTTGATTAATGTCCATAAGCCATTCTGAATTCAAACTCCTCGTTTTATAAAACAATTTGTTAGAAGAGACATACAGACCACTGCCACGTTTACATCTCTCCCTATTATTATGCTCCGTTTGTTCATATCAAGTTTCGTAGTATTATTCACTTCCAAAGGAACTACCTATAATAAAACCCAATTGTTAGACTCACACAACTGACTTAACCAACTGCCAGGATAGTTTTTACTTACGCGAAGTATCCGCAATTGTTTCTATCCAAATTTGCATATACTGCGACAACATTCGTGGCATTTTAATCACCCTATACCATGCATTAAGTTTACGGCACTTTAAGATAATGTTATCTTATCGTTACGCTTCAAAAGTTCAAACAAGCATACGTTGAGACGTGTGTGCGTCTGGAAAGTACGTGTGTTTGTATAGAGAATAGCATTGCAAATTTTAACGCTGAAAATTTTCAACGCTTGAAGTGAAAGGCTATCTAAATTGTCGTGATTAGAACCTTCTGGCGCTAGTTCTGCGTTCTCATTTCTAAAACGTTGCCAACTCCATTTGAAGTAAAATTTAAATTGCTCGAGCAATTTTCAAAAACCACAAGTTCTTGAGATGCGGAAAATAGCGTTCGCGAAATGAGGCCATAAACAATCGCACCTGGTTTGCTTTTAATTTTAAACGACTGATATGGAATTTAAGTGAACGCAATTGAATTTTTTTTTAGGTATGAGCTCTCCCAAGATTTACTGGAGAAGAAAATCGAGTTGCTGGAGCGTAAGTACGGCGGTATACGGGCTCGAAACGCTGCTATTACAATTCAGCGAGCCTTCCGCCATTACATGATGGTTAAGAAGTTTGCCTCCATCACTGCAATGGCAAAAGCTGAAAAACGACTCAGCCGACGTGTGTTAATAGTTCCCGGAGCAGAGGATGGGCCAGCATCGAACGCTTCACTGTCATCGGCGTATGGAAGTGCCACAGAATCTCAGTTAGACGCTACGCAAACATCACAACAAGCACAAATGCAGTCACAGCCGCAGCAGCCGCGTGTGACAATAATGGCTGGTCCGCCAGGTATTGCAGGCGGTGCCACAGTGTCAGCGGTTGCCGTGAATAGCTCGTCGCGCACGCCGCCGACTCGTTCTCTGTCGATGCGTGAACGTCGCCAACAAGACGGTAGCCCCATACCCCGCAGTCAATCAGGTAAGAATACATATCTCCAATGGCACACACATCGACACACCAGATGCTTTTACAATATGCAAACACAAATAAGCTGAAACTTCTAATCATTTCCGTTTTGTTCGTTTTCAATAAAAGGTGCTTCATCGGTTTCAGTCGCCAGCTCATCGGCATCTTCCAGCACCTTGGGTTCGACCAATGCGCATCCTCACGTGAATTTACTTCACGCCACTGAGCCACATTTCTATGCTGGACATCATATAGCAACGCAATATTACCACACAGTTCCGCATGAAAACAGCTACGCAAGCTCAACGAATAGCTCTCACCTCGACAGCTCATTGAATGTATCATGGGTGAGTGCTGGCGGGGCGTCGCCGCACACGCCGTATTATTCGGCAACACAGATTTACATGCGGCCGAAGGCTATTTTGACCCCTGTTGATCGGAAAAAAGTACCCCCCGAAGTACCGAAACGCACTTCCTCCATCACGGCTCAACAACATGCCCAGCATTTAGCCACACAACAACAACATCAGCACATGCTGATGATGCGGCAAACACCGCCGCCACCCGCACTACTGCGCTCCAACGGCCTTTGTAAAACTGCGGAAAATGGTAGCTTGACGTCTGTGCAAAGTTCGGGCAGCGACTCGAGTGTGACGTCTGCGGAACGAATCGTGAACAGTGATCTGGGCTCGGACCGTTCCAACTCGCCGCAAACATGGAAGCGTGGCACTACCCTGATCAGCTCACAACAGTTCGTGCACGCTCCCGAGCATGTGGCTGCCATCGCTCACACAACGGCGGCGGCGGCAGCATTGACTGGCAGTGCAGCGAGTACTGCTGCCGACGATCACGCCGTCTCATCACATACCAGTGCTGCGCAGTACGAGCAGCATGAACAACAGGATCACCAGCTGAATGCATCTGTCACTGCACAGAACTACAAGGTGTCCGAGACTATTCGCAAACGACAATACCGCGTTGGCCTAAATTTGTTCAATAAGAAACCCGAAAAAGGGATAACGTATCTGATCCGGCGAGGATTTCTAGAAAATACACCGCAAGGAGTAGCGCGCTTTCTGATTTCCCGAAAGGGTCTATCCCGTCAAATGATTGGGGAGTATTTGGGCAATCTGCAGAACCCGTTCAACATGGCAGTACTTAGTTGCTTCGCATTGGAGTTGGATTTGTCGGGAATGCAAGTGGATGTGGCTTTGCGCAAATTTCAAGCATATTTCCGTATGCCTGGAGAGGCACAAAAAATTGAACGACTAATGGAAATCTTCTCGCAGCGATATTGCCAATGCAATCAGGACATAGTTGGGCGTTTAAGATCATCGGACACGGTAAGTTCGCTGCACCTGCGGCACAAACTATAGTCGTTCACTAAAAGCTTCTATTCCTGCAGATCTTTGTTCTGGCTTTTGCCATTATTATGCTGAATACGGACTTGCACACACCGAACTTAAAGCCTGAACGACGTATGCGTGTAGAGGACTTTGTCAAAAACTTGCGGGGCATTGACGACTGCCACGACATAGACAAGGACATGCTCGGTGGTATTTACGAGCGCGTGAAGGCTAATGAATTCAAGCCTGGCAGCGACCACGTCACCCAAGTCATGAAGGTTCAAGCCACAATAGTCGGAAAGAAGCCCAATTTGGCACTGCCGCATCGTCGTCTTGTTTGCTACTGTCGGTTGTACGAAATTCCAGACGTCAACAAGAAGGAGCGGCCGGGCGTTCATCAGCGTGAAGTTTTCCTGTTCAATGATCTTCTGGTCATTACTAAAATATTTAGCAAGAAGAAATCATCGGTAACGTACACGTTCCGAAACAGTTTTCCGCTGTGCGGCATGGTGGTCTCATTGCTCGATGTAGCCAACTACTCGTTCTGCATTCAATTGTCTCAGAAAGTGGATGGAAAAATTTTGATAACGTTTAATGCGCGAAACGAGCACGACCGCTGCAAATTTGCCGAAGACTTGAAAGAGTCTATCAGTGAGATGGACGAAATGGAATCGTTGCGCATCGAGGCTGAACTGGAACGCCAAAAGTCAGCACGCAACCGCACCGCCGGAAGTTCAGAGAACCGGGACAGCGGTGTAGCTGATGTTGAAGTGGGTACATATCAGGCAGCCCAACCGGGTGAAATGGCGCAAAACACTGCGGACATGGCCCAACAACTGAAGCGCAGTGCCCTGAGCAACAGTTTACTGGATATGCATGAGCAATGTGAGTTGTATGGCGTAAAACTTGAATCTAATTCGTTTTTAATAAAGTTCTCTTGTAGTTGGCAACGAAAAACCCCAGCGACGCGGCAGTGTGGGCTCGCTCGATAGTGGCATGTCGATATCGTTCCAATCCACCACTACCAGTAGTGCTTCTCGCGAGAACGCAGCAGTCATTGCAGCCGCTGCCAATGCAGCAGCAAACAAAATGCGCTTCAATCTTCCAGCCTCCATGGCAACGGCCACCATGGGCACAGCCGTTTTGTCGACGTCCGCCATGCAAAGTTATCCACACGCTGGCCTTGTGAACCAATCGCACGCTATCTTAATACAGCAGCAAATGGTTCAGCAACAGGGACCAGGCCACTGTCCAGCCCCGCAACCGCATCATCAGCCCGCTTCAACACAGACACAAATCCATGCGCAGGCCATGCAAAGTTCTATGAGTGGGAGGGTGCACGGTCGCGAGCGCAAACTCTCGCGTTCGGATGAAAATGGACGCTCCACTGAAGTGTGAATACCCGAAGATGAATAGAGGAATTTCCCTGCAGATGAGTCCCTTCTGCTGGCACTAATGGGGCAGCTACCGTTTATATTGTACATTTATTTTTTGCAACACGAACTATTCGATTTGCTTCGTTATCTTAATTTTTATTGAATTAGTCTGTGAGGTGCAGTTTTAGTTTTAACTTAATTGTAATGTCGCTGAAAAGTCTAATTGATATACATTATTCTGTAGCTTGCGTTGTTAACCCCTTTGGAATTTTAATTTACAAACATGCTTGTACGCATAAACACATTGATCAAGTACTATGCATACACATGAAAGTATAATATTGTATAAAATAAAATCAAGACAGTATGAAAATAAATAATACAAACGTGAATTTATCAAAATGAAGATATTCAAAGTGAAAACTCGAACACGCTGTTGGGTTATAGATATTGCCACAAATAGCCAAAGCACCACAAAGTTAATAATATTCATATTTCCAATAAACAAGAAAAGTAGCCAAACCGCAACAAGAGCAGCAATGCAACTTGCAAGGCAAATGCGCATTTCGACTCATCTAAACTTTACAAATGTTCCTTTCCAATATATTTCTGATTTCGTTGTATATACAATAATAAGATCATATGTGCGAATATTTTACTAGTTTTTCTTCTATGTATTCTTCATGCGCATATACAATTTTCACTTACCAACGGATATCCAAAATTTTAAATTTAATTAAATTTGAATCTATAACCGTCAATAAACTATACTTTCGTACTCATATTCACTTTTTCCAGTAACAAAAGAAACTTACAGAACCATTATAAATAAAGACTTAGACTTTTAATATTTAAATTAATTATATAATAAATATATATTAAAATCGAGGTATTCCCACTGATTATTTTTTGCTCAAGAGTATAACACATTAGCTCCTTTTAGGTGCTTCATTCTGGAAGGCCTTCAAAAGGTGCATCGAAAGAACTTAAGTTTGTTTAGGACGAGGTTTGAACCCATGATCCTGTGCATGCACGACCTATTAACTTTAACCCTTTCAGTCACAATGTCCAATATATTGGACTTCAGCCCATACAATTCATACAGCCCGGTTTATTTTCATGTCGGAAAGGGTTAAACAATCGAAAAGTGTGCCTAAGACAGAGCTTTGAGAAAAGTGCTGCAAGTTTTATTGAAGAGTTGAACCTATGCATATAGAATGCGTTTGGAGAAGCAAACAACACAGCCCTACGAGTGAAAAACTTTTGTTAGTTCACTGACACAATTATTTAACTGTTGGATACTCAACTTAAAACAGTTGTACCTTATTGCACCAAAAAGGTGTAAGTGATCTTAGTGGAGTTGGAATGATTAGCAGCTTCCTAAGACAAAAGGTAGGTTTCCTTGTCTCTCCTGTGCTTTCAGACAGCAAAGACCAATCACCAACCAATCAAATTTCTAAAAAAAAGAGCTAAAAACGTCTGCAACACTGTTGTCTTCTCAGTTAATTTAGGTTCCGCAATTATAAAACCTACAGCAAGGAAGTGGTGTGCTGTTTAACACCCTGAAATACCACTCGTATGAAGGATAGCATTCGTTGTAAATGAAATCATACAGAGTTTTAGAAAAAATGCAATGCGTAAACTCTTTTAATGACCTTTAATACACAACATTTACATATAAAAAATTTAAAACTATTTTACACAGTATGTATGTACAAACCATACAAAACTTGAAATGCACAACGTGAGATTAACCATTTTTTATTTCGGTACAATAACTTTGACGATACCTGGCAGCACTTCACCTTGCACAGGTCCAAATTCTACGCGCTCGCCATCAACTGTAATGATTCCATGATCATCGTAAGGCTCTATTCGAAATGCCGTCACTGTAACAACTTTTATAAATTCGTTTTCACTTTCTGGAATATGGGTGCCAGAGCTCATGCCAATCATAAAGTTCAGCAACTGTGATCGACTAATGCCACCGCGAATTATTATTATATGGATGGTGCCGTCGTTGAGTCTGGCCGATGGCACGAAGAAGCAGTCGGTCCCCAAATGCGTCTGGTAAGCAGCATGAACCATGATAAAATCGCCTTCTTCCACCGTCCATGTGTCAGGAATGGGGTCGTGTAATGGAGTCGACGTACCTTCCGGTCCCACCACTTGCGAATTGCTTGAGTTCGCTTCCGACTTCTCTTCGGAGTCACTTTCGCCCGCAACGCTATGGTACACGCTCTCCGAAATTGAATGATAAGTACTCTTCCGCGAGCCCGCTGAGAGCCAGCTGCCACACCTCGATCGGAATGACTGATTACCTGACGTTTCCAACGAAATAACATCGTCATATTCGCTGTCGGTGATGTGCTCGGCAGATTGGAAGTGGTTGTTATCCGTCTTGCACAGGTAGGTGTTGCAACTTTTACTCTGCTTAAGAATGGATTTCTGCTGATCTAAACCTTGCCCTTCGCGATCGTCGGGAGCGGCATCAAGGACGGTGGTGTCCTCCTTGAGAAGATATGATAGTTTTCCACGATATGTTCGCAAGCTTATTAAGCGATACAGGGTCCAAATTGTAAACCGCTGATATCCTAGCACACGCAAACGCTCACTCTCAATATCGATATCTGATATTAGGCCCCACCCAACTGAAAGAAATGAATACAAAATCTGAAATGAAGAAGAACAAGTTAATCAGAACCAGTTTCGAAAACAGATTTTCATTGTAGAATAATAAATTTGCAACTAAAACAATTCAAAACCCTTATTATTATTATTATTAGTGGGGATAGTGCACCGCGACCTAAAGATCTATTGTGCCCCTTAATGGACTCACAGTTCATCTGTGAGCCCAACTACCGAGAGGAACTTTAGTATATCTCCTATGCCTCTGGAATCCCAGTTCGCACCTCTGACGAGGTATTCCCCTAGGTGCTTTTTTCGATCATGCATAAGTACAGGGCATTCTCCTAGTATGTGCATTGCAGTTTCATTTTCCTGCGAACAGAACCTGCAATGTCCGTTTGCACGGATTCCTAGTTTAGTTAGGTGATAATTCAACCTACAATGCCCTGTAATGATTCTCAGGTTATTCTTTGATAAACTCACATCGCCGGGCGATGAAGCTCCCGGCGAAAAAGGTGTTCGATTAGGTAGATGGATGTGGACGGCGAAGGGGAGTCTGTGCCCGGTGGAAGAACACCCTATCATCTCTTGGTGTGCCCAACTGGAGAGGGCGCGTGCAAAACAGAGGTACTTATCTGAAGAAAGTCACGGATGTTAAAATGTTTTGAAATACATCTAAATTATTATCATGGAAACACTTTAAATTTATTTGTCCAGCAGCATTAAAAATTGGTATTAAGTGGTTGCCTGAGGTAGAACAGTGTGGTATATTCTGCAGAAGAGTGAAGCACTTGCCACATTAAAAAAATCTCTAGGTTAGGTTAGGTTGGAGTGGCAGCCTCCTATGTGAGAAGCTCACTTAAGCAAAACTTATGGCTCATTGTGATACCACGGTGGATGGCGCGACTCCCCCTTACTGCGCTAAGAACCAAGAGGATTCTGTTACGAACCTGGCTATATCCCTGATATTCAGAGGCGATAGCTCAGTTAGACTTGTAAAGAAAGCTGAGCCGAGAGACCTAAGTCTTCTTCTGGCTAGTGAGGGACATTGACACAACAGGTGGAGAACGGTCTCCTCCTCCTCCTCAGACCCGCATCCTCGACAGTAGTCGTTGGATTGCAGTCCCAGTCTCTCCGCGTGCTTACCCATAAGACAGTGACCCGTGAGCACCGAGACCGTTGTGCTTATTGAGTGACGGCTAAGGTTAAGCAGCTGGTTAGTAAAAAAAAAAATCTCTAATGAATGATTACTTTGAGACTATAAGCCGAACAACATTGTAATGCGTTAAGAAATCAGTACTTAAAAAGGATCTGACAGGTATTGTACAGGTAATCCGCATGAAAATATTGTGCCGGTTGTCTATCCCAACGACTACCCAGCTGGGAAAGGTTGACCAAATTTCGCATGGTGGCCTAAGGAAGTCCTCACAAGACTTCCTCAGTAAAAAATACCATTAGAGAACGCCTTTAACAAAATTAATAGTTTTAAAAAAGCGTTATTAAAAAAAGCGTTAAAAAATAAGCGACAAACTTCTTCATGAAACTTTTACTGTCAACTGCCCTGCGAAGTTGAAAAACTCATTTTTAAATGTCGCTTTCACTTTAGGGTAAAATTTTTAAATAACGAAACAAAAAATAATCAATACAAAAATAAAAAAATGCGCAAAATGATAAACTAACCTTAACCTTTTGCTGCAATCACTACTTATTAATTTGTATTTGAACCTTTTAGTTTACTTCGTAGCTGTTCCCCCTTCTTTTGAATGGTTACTAGACAACATTGATTCTCGTTCTATACGACAGTGTCAAAAACTAGCTGTCAAGGAAGATCTCAACTTTATAATTGCATCATGATGACATGTGACTTGTATGACTTTTTGTTCACTTTTGGTTCACTTGAATAATTTCACTATGAATTAAGCAAAAATAAATTTCAGAGTTTTAAATTTCTGATCTTGCAAAGCAGCAAGTCAGCTTACAAAAATCTGCTGAAGGGTTTGGAATAAACGTATTTTTTTTTGTTGTTTATACAAATTTGCTCTTTTATCCATCTGCCAGACTAGTTGCTCTATTTACTAAATTCCCCTATTGTTTTTGTTGCTGGAACCTGTCAACTAGGTGGCTTAAGACATAGTTACTTTGACCGACATCTATCATTACGTCCATGTCGAGGTATAGCTCACCTCTGTTAACTTTCGCTCAAAAACCTACATACATTATAACTCTGCGTCACACAAACTACAATAATACGGAAAAACTGACTGTAATTCTACATAGATAGCATCAAACTATTTTTAATGGAAAGAAAACTTAAAGGGAGATGCGAGTATGCGAAGGGTGCAATAGTGGCGAGGTCATTATACACGAAACGAAATTAACTACTTTTGAGAAAGGTATAAAAGTATACATACCTGACTCGGAAGTTCAATGCGAACAACATCCATTGGGGCAGTTTTTCCACTAAGCAACGTTAAAGAGGCACCCAATATTGGTTTCGGTTCGTATGGCTCACTGCAGTACAAAGCAAATAAACAGTCTGACATTCGTTTGTATTTGCACGTAAAATTCGTTCGCACCTGTATAAATGAGCAATAGACCTAGCCAGGCCGTTGCCAGACCCGCATGGAACAACGCCTAACGCACTTAGTTGCAGTGCTGATTGCCAGTCAGGACGCCGCATCAAACCATTCAATATCTCAAAGAAAAGCCCATCCCCTCCGACCGCAATAATACCGTAGTAGCTATCGAGATTCCGCAAACGCACGAACTCGCGTGCGTAGTTAGCATGCTTGGTCACATGCAAATCATATTCTTGCTCAGCTTCGTTTAGCACCGGCACCACCTGCTGGTTAAATAACTCGCGCGCCTTGCCCGATCCCGCTTTTGGGTTGAGTAAAATGAGGAGGCGACGCGCACTGCTGACCACGTCAGTAGGCTCCGCCAAGCTTCCATTTTTATGCCACTTGAGCATTTGGTGCCAACGTTCAGCTTCTTGCATGTTCTCTTCGAACGTATCAAATGAGCGAAAGCGTAGTTTTAGCACAGTGCGCTCGCGGCGCACACTGCCACGGAGATTCTTTTTCGCCAACACGTACGAAAACACATACAAATACGCGCTGCCGTCTATCGTTGTCTGTTGCGTGGACAGATCCTCCTTCTTGCCGTCCACTTCCGGGCCGTGCGGAACAACAGCAGGTTGAGGTAGCGGAGAGGCAGAGCTACAGAGTAAAGAGCAGGCTCTGCGCTCTTTCTTGCAGACAACGCACCGACTACCGACGATGTCACACAAAGCGATCACTTGCTCGTCCCCGTTTTCCGCGTTTGCCTCGCGTTGTAATATGAATCCCTTGGAGTTTAGCTTTACCCTGCATACCTCGCCCTTCTTGTGACTCGTGTAGAATATGTCACTCAGCTCCTGCTGCATAGCATCCTGAAACGACACAACGCAAAACTTTACCAATTCGAATTCATGTCAAGTTGCTTAGTCTGCAATTAACAAAACCATCATCGCGCTTTCAGCAGCTATACCCAGCACGAAAGTAGTTTTGGTGTACTCGCGCAGTGACAAGGGCGATTAGCAGTGCGGAGAATTAAGCATATACATACATAATTGTAGGTTTAATGTTTTAACTCGACTTTAGTTCACACTATGGCAAAGTGGGAAATTGCTGAAGCCATTGCTATACCAATGCACAACACTATCGTTTTTATTCCGGCACCTGGGTTAATCAGAATTCCGAATGTCAACCAGCTCATGGATAAGGTCGTGGTTGTATCTTTGAGTGAGTGAGTACTCTTAATACTTCTTAAATTGTCCTCCGAAAAGAAACGATCATATAGTGTCTTGCTGTTAAAAATATAACAAATCATATCATATGAATTATGTGTTCGCCACTTACCTGCATCTGAGCAAAGGGTTCCAGTTTTTATCTTCAGACTGTCAGCATGCCACCCAACAACAGTTTTCCAGCTTGTAATATTGTAAACCGTTGATTTTCTGCAACTTCAGACTAGTGTTGCCGTACTTTAGCACTGTTCCATAATACTATTCATTAAATGTTTGTACTAAATGCTTTATGGTAAATACGTAACTTAAATATGCATGAGTACAAACGCAAATATCGCAAAAATATCCGTTTTTGGAAGTTTATTTATTTTATTTATTTTTTAAGGGAAATAATACAACTTTCGTCTGTCGAATAATAACTTAATTCAAATGCGGCAGCCCTAGTGCTATACTTACTATGTTTCTAAAACTGTCGACTTCCTTAAACCAGTGTGGCAATTTCTCAGTCCTTTTCCTTTGTAAATTTTTCCCGTCTGATTCTTGAAAAACATTTAGTTCTTTTCTTACTGGTATATTTTGCAATGTATGCAAAATTCACATAAAAGTACTTCGAATTCTATTTTATGAACAAATACATACTATTTAATGAACCACTAACCAAAGTCCATTTGCATCTTTAAATATG
Organism: Melieria omissa; assembly: GCA_963971225.1. Lineage (NCBI taxonomy): Eukaryota > Metazoa > Arthropoda > Insecta > Diptera > Ulidiidae > Melieria > Melieria omissa. The sequence goes on from OZ020268.1 coordinate 87,642,240, forward strand.
TATTAAACATTTTAAACAATGTTGTGCTATTGCAAGTATTATGCATTGTATTAATATTGTACATTATATATGCATATTTCGAATAGGTATATTTGTTTTAATTGTTTTCATGGTGTTTATATTGTATTACTTTAATTTTGATTTCCTTTATCATGTCAATACAGCGTAGTGATTTTTTAAGCCGGTATGCCAGTATGGGATATCGGTATGTGACTTACGTAAAATCTCACTCGATTTTGGCTGCGGATAAACGTTGTAAGGTCGTTCTTGATCTTAATATGGTATTAACTTTGATTCGAAGTTTGTCTGAAGAAAAAGAAATTGCCACAAGAAAAATTGCCTTATTCTATAAATTGGTGTTAGCTGCAAAAGCGTTTCATTTCCGTCGTTTTAAAACCAGATAGACTGAAAAACTTAATAAAGTAGGAAGGCCGTTTAGTAACACACATTTTTATTAAAATGTAAAAGTTTAACTGCTTTAACCAGTATTTAAATAAATTTCATAATTTTGTTTTTTTAATGGCTGATTTTACCTTATACAGCCTATTTCAATATATTTGAAGAAGGTCAAACCGATTTTCCGTTGTAATATTTTAATTTTATTTACGAATAGTTTCATAAAATTGGCTGCGTGTTAACGTAATTGTTAATTTTGAAATACTTATTACATATTAACATCTGTGTTTGATATTCAGTTCTTATTTAATGAAATTAAAAAAGAAGTATCTTAGTCTAAAACATTCACAGTACTTTATAACACTTTTCCCAAACTTGGGTAATTTTTCCAACAAAGTAACTGGTGTACTATACTACATAAGGACAAAAGCCGTTCTTTAGGAAAATCTTACAACGAAATCAAAAAATTTGTGTGATCTAGGCTAACAGGATGCTTAGCAGCAACACGACTGCATCAGTCAAAATATGGAATCAAAACAATCGTATGTGAGCGATTATTTTCACGACAGCACGACAACAAGAGCACCGAACACAAAGGTCGCTGTCGCTAAGCTTAGAACTAGTCCTTATTTTGTAAGCGATAAAACCAAAGCAATTGGTATCCTGTTTAAATTGGCAGCATCAACTGGTTATTTGCATACTTTGCTCAGCTGCCTAATGACATAAATGCGTAGTATTTGTTATTTTTTTAATTGCGTTAGCAAATTTAACAAACGGCTTTAAATTATTTATTGTTAAACTTCAACACTTCCAAACAAATATGAACTTGTAAAAATTTAAGCGTAACAAAACAAATGATTGATGTGCTTCAGCTGCCGCCATCATTGTAATCACGTTGCCAACTACACCGCGACCATTGAAGCCGACGCCATCTTGCGGTCGCGTGGCCGTGTCGCTGCCGTCATCTATGTGTTGGGGGCATTAGACTCGTTTGGAACCGAATCCGCCCGGACTGATTTAATCTGTAAACTTGCTTGAGAAATCCTACCATTTCTAAATGTAAAACGAAACTGTGGCAGCATGGTGTTCATCTCGTGGTTTATTTGACAGCTCGGGCCGTATGGCTGCATGCGAAGCCAACATAAATTTCTTTCTTTTTTCAAAATTACGGTTGATCTCTATAAAAAATGTTGGGTTTTGTCGAAGTAATTTGCAAAGTTGCTACTAGTCGGCGGAAAGTTGAGCGTGTAGGATTAGCCTTCCTTAATTCAAAAAAAAGCGCTTCGGTTGAAGAAGAACTCGTCGGGCTTGGCGGCTCGGCGGAGAAACTTTGTGAAGATTTTGACCTCGATGTGGACTACCTGAAGTCATTGGACCCCAAAGAGTGGAAGGATCACGATCATTACGCCATCCTTGGATTAGGAAAACTAAGGTAATGCCGAACATATTAGACAACAGAAATTAGGACCTTTAAGTCATGCAATTGTTGCAGGTTCGATGCCGCCGAAGAGGATATTCGACGGGCTTACAGGCGAATAGTCTTAATGCATCATCCCGATAAGCGGAAAGCAAAAGGCGAAGAGGTCAAAACGGATGATGATTACTTTACTTGCATTACTAAGGCTTATGAAATCCTGGGTAAGAAAATGCGAAGAAATTCACAGGTGGTATACTAAGAATCGGAGTACAGTCAAAATATGAGAGCCAAGCTATAGGGAAAACATCAATTGGTCACAATATATAGTTTCATGCAGACGTCGTAGCTCAGTTAGTGCGTTGGGCCGCGAGTCAAATGCGACGCTCGAACCCAGGTTCAAGGCTCCGTTGCTGCTAACACCGAAAAAAAAGAAAAAACAACAATTTTTCTTTCGGCGGCTGTCCTTTCAGCAGGAAACCTCTGAGAGTAAAATTGCCCATGTAAAAGCTCCCAACTCGCCGTTCGGAATCGGCATAAAACTGTAGGTCCCTTTCAACCTGGTACAAATTCGTACGCACAACATGGATGGTTGCGGGTAGCTAGACCTTAGGCTCGTAATTGGGCTGTCGTGCCAGTCAAGAAGAAGAAGAAGAGAAGATATAGTTTCATGCCATCATATTTTACTGCTTCCACCGCAACTTCTTGCTGCTTGCCGTGGTTGAGTTGAATCCCTTTTACATTTCTTATATGTGCTGTTGCAAGAACCATTTACCACATTCTTATTTCATGTCATATTCCATGTAATGTCATGAATAAGCAGTCTATTGCACAAATTAAACAAACGTACAAATATTTCATCTCATCATAACATTTCTTATTTCCTAATATTTTTTAAATTTTATTTTTTATATATTTTTTTAATTTATTATTTTGTTACCTATATTTTAAGGTACTCCGAAAACACGACGCGCTTACGATTCAGTGGACCCGGAATTTGATGATTCGTTTCCTTCTCAGTCGGAAATAGAAAATAATTTTTACGAATCTTTTAACAAGTATTTTAATTTGAATGCGCGGTGGAGTGAAAAGAAGCATGTACCACCGTTTGGAGACGAGAATGCAAGGCGCGAAGATGTCGAGGCTTTCTACAGTTTCTGGTATGATTTTAAGTCATGGAGGGAGTTTAGTTATCTGGATGAAGAGGACAAGGAGAAAGGGCAAGATCGGGATGAAAGGCGTTGGATCGAAAAGGAAAATAAAGCTGCTAGAATTAAACGTAAAAAAGAGGAGATGATGCGTATTCGTGCTTTAGTGGACCTCGCTTACAATAATGACAAACGCATACAAAAGTTTAAAAACGAAGAAAAAGAGCGAAAGTTGGCAGCAAAACGGGCAAAAATGGACGCAGCTCAAGCTCAGAAAGCGGAACAAGAGCGCGCTCTGCGCGAAGCTCAGCTGGCTAAGGAAAAGGCTGAAAAGGCCGAACAGAAACGAATTGAACAGATACGTATTGAGAAAGAACAAATGAAGAAAGCTATTAAGAAGGAGCGCAAGCTACTGCGAGACAAAGCAAAAGAGTTCAAATACTTTGGTGACAATGACAAAGAGGTATTCAAAAATATGGAGAGTGTAGAAAAGATTTGCGAAGTGTTCAACTTGACCGAACTGCAGGAGCTAAATAAACAAATGGAAAAGGGTGGAAGGGATGCTTTCTTAGAGGCAGTGATAAACGCTGATAAAAAAATGCAAGCAGAATTAGTGGAATCGAGCCAAACACAACAAAAGAAAACAGCTAAACTCGACAAAGATGTGAAAAAAAGAGACGTTTGGAGCAATGAAAATGTACAACTACTCATTAAGGCCGTTAATCTTTTTCCCGCGGGAACCTCTCAACGGTGGGACGTTATATCAACTTTTATTAATCAGCACGCCACCACAGAGACGAATGTGAGTGCACGTGATGTTCTTAATAAGGCAAAAGCGCTTCAGAATAGTGACTTTTCAAAGAGCTCCTTAAAGGTGCAAGCTAATAACGCCGCCTTTGAGAGTTTCGAAAAGTCAAAAAAGGAAGTACAAACTTGTTCGGACATTACAGTAAACCAAGTAGACGTGAATACTGAAAGTAAGGTTGATGAGGCACCGTTGAATTGTAAAGAGAATTGTGATAGCCAAGCGAAGGCTGGTAAACAAGCTGCCGCTTCCAAGACATGGACAAAAGAGGAACAAGCTCTGCTAGAGCAAGCAATTAAGACGTACCCTACCTCTACGCCTGACCGTTGGGATCGCATTGCCGAGTGCATACCGAATAGAACAAGGAAGGAATGCTTACGCAGAGTAAAAGAGTTGGTAGACCTAGTAAATGCAAAAAAAGAAGCACAGCAAGCTGTTAAATGATTTGTTCACACAACTTTCATTTTTATTTGGATTTGCTGTACTAAATTGTATTTAAATAAATGTTTAAATATGTAAAATTATCTGATATACTATTGCGAGTGTACAATTGTAGTTTTGTATGAAGTACTTATGACTGGGAATAGAGAAAATATTTATTCTCATTATTTTTTATTTAACGCCTCTAAGTAGCTTCTCCGCGAATTCCATTAGTTTGGGTTTAAGACTAACAGTCAAAGGTGGATTTTTGAGGCGTTTAGTATAAACATCGTGGTTTGAATTTTGTAAAAGTTTTCGAACATGTCGAGGCTTTATGGACAGATCGATTCGGCGAACAAACTCCGTCGACATTAGGTCTTCGTTTATTCAAAATGCCATTATCACACGTTTTTACCTTACGATAACTTTCGTGTTTCGGTCATATCTTACGTTTTTCCCATAAGATCCGCGTAATTTTAAATAATGACACACTGGTGTCTCGGTCCTGCCTATTTTATTCGCTATTTCCCGTGTCGAGAACTCTTATTTACTGAATGCATTAATTTTTATCTTTTCTTCAAGTTGCAATTACTTTCCTCTTGGCATTTTCACAGAAAATAAAACTTTTACTTTTTCAATAGTACGAAAATCTACAATGTATAAAGGCATAACTTACCTCAAAATACTTATATTTTTGTTTCTCTCAGTGTACACCGACGTGTAGCCTGAAACAAAGAGCTCAAGAGTAATAAAAAATGTAAAACTCCATTAATGATCTCGTTCCATTTTGCTTTAAAAAGACATAAGCAATGTTTTGTTTTTGTAAAAGAAATGTATTTTGAGCTTCGCAAACATTGCCTAATCTCTTTAAACTGGCGATAATTTACTAATTACTTTTTGTTAATACATCATTTTGGACAATTACTGACTTAATACTTAAAAGTAGGAATGACAAATATTTTATAAATGGTGATTAAGGTACACAAGTGTTTTACATCGGGGCCGAAAACACAAATTGATTATGATTAACAAATGCGTTATCTTTTTAAATTTGTTGGAAGTTAGTGCGCCCTCCATTCAGTTTCAAATCGAACGCTTCGGGGTTCGCAAGAGGATCCAGTTCAGCAAAAAGATTCATCCATGGATTAGGCTTATTCGATTTTGTAGTCTGTTGCTTATCCATTTCCGTTTTTGATTCTCCCAAATATGAACTTCTTAATACTTCAGGAGCTTGCACAACCGACGACGCAATGCTCTCTAAAGTCCCGCTGTTGTCCCTTAAACTTGCCCAGATGTTGGACATTTCTTGATTACCGGCTCCCCAGTTGGGTTCCTCAACGTTTTGTGTCAGTTCAATTAGAACTTTGTCGTTACTTTCAGTGTCGGAGTCTTTTGAAAGGTGTTCCGATTTAGACTGGTATTTTTCCTGATCATCTACAAATTCATTCTGAAAAAGTTTTTGTATACATCACAAAGATAATTTCCGGAATAATTGTATTAAATGTCAAAACAATGCTTACAGCAAAAAATAGAGATTGGTCTTTGTCGATGGTCGTAATTTCCTTAATCCTTTCACTCGCATTTCCTTCATCCTGTGTTAGCTCTTTAAGCACACAAAAGTCGTACTTTGGTTTTTGTACTAACGCCTTTGAAATTGTCTCAAACGTACTAGCAGTCTTCTCAGCAAATTGTTTCAACTCGGTCATATACGACACCAACGCATGTGAATACATGTTGCATCGGGCTGCTGCCAGCAGATCAATCTGCCAATCAGAATATATACAATTAACTTATTAGGTGCTTTAGAACAGGAAGATTAAGATTCAATAACGTATTTAAATAACTTAAAACCATTGATAATAATATTGAAATGAGTGGGGTTGTTTACGAAATATTACAAAATATAGATAGGGATTATATAAACAGTACTTTTCATATGTATGTTCATTTAAATAAGAACTGCTTCGGTTGAAATCTGAAGCATTACACAAAGCACAATTTTGTTATATATTGCACGATCAGCTATTCACCACCATTGTGCTATTCTGATCAACATTGTAAACACCGCACTATTTATATTTAACACAACATATTTGGTCAATGTTGTGCCGAAAGAGAGCAACTCGTTGAATTGCCCGAAGCAACGACCGCTTGAATGGTATTCGGCCCGTATAAAATGGAAATTTAAAAAAAAAAACCAGACACGAAAACAGGCTAAGTCTATCAACGAAAGAGGTGTTCAAGTTCATTTTTTGTGAAACTAATTCTAATACTTTTGGATGATTTTTAGGTTAAATATAAATTAAGCAATGTTCTAAAAAAATTTCAATAAAAATTTTCACATTTAAGTTAATTTTTTTGTCACTTCATGCCTGCCAGATTTCAACTGAAGCAGTTCTTTTATTTCTTCTTGCCTACCTTCTGTATTGAGTCCATTGAGAGACTATCAAAGTTCTGTTTGGCAACTCGCACATGTGATTGAGCTGTTCGGAACTTATCTAATCCTTTCCCTGTGTCCGGATCCAACTCAGAACTAGTGGACTTCATCCAAGCGAGCGCCGCGCGGTACTCGGTGCGTTCCTTTTCCATACTTTGTAAGGTGGCCTGTTATTTGTAGTTCCGATAGTTTACATAAAAATCGAAAAATTAAAGTCAGTTCGACAATATTTTATTGAAATGACAAAATGTTTAAACATTTAGATAAAAAATGAAAGAGTAAAAGTCATGTTTTATGGGTAATTTATATTATACACACAAAGGTTATGTACCTATATTTTTAAAAAGACCCAAAAATGTAGCTGTCACTTATGTTAAAATTTTTAATCAAGGTTAAAAAAAATTGCACAAGAAAGCTTTTTTGCTATAATTTTGTATTAAGAATTGGTTGCAGTTTGATATGCCGCCTTTGGGCCGATGTTATGCTGCCGGTCACGGATAAAATTGTTGTTGTTTCAATGTAAAAGAGAAAATTGGGAGAGCGAGCGAGAGGATAAAATTTGACCGCACCGGCCACCGGATAATCCCAGTAGTCCCGAAAGGGCTAAGCCCACTACAGCATTTTGCTGCATTTAATTTTTTAATTTAAATGATGTAGCATTGCATTGATAAGCGGCCTTTAGACGGTAATTTTTGTATTCAAACATCTTGTCAAAATGGTTAGCGTTCACCCAATCGAACATGTGTGCATACTGCAGTTGTCTGTTATTTTTCCACAAAACAACATGGCACGCGCATTAGTTACAGCATTAATAATCCATGAAATTTGAATTGAATAACACCTTATACGCGGCGTTCTTTTTATTTTTATATTCGCTTTTATTTTCCAAAATTCTGGGTGGTTGCAACATAGTTCAAAACTTTTTCCACAAATCTTCATTAGTTCGCGACACCATCATCACCCTTTGCTATCAGACTGTAAAATGCACTACATACATATATGCGCGATGAAACGCTTCACATGGTAAAACATGTTCGTCCCACCGACAGCAAAACCAAAAACTTTTTAAAAGAATTTCTTACATTTACATGCTCATTCTTCTTGCGGTGTGATGCACATGTTATACGCTATAGTTATAACCGAAGACCACACATTAATAGGATCGATAGTTCCGTCGAAAGCAGTGATCATTTATCACTGGTCGAAAGTTATTCTTTTCTAGTTTTCATGTAATGTTTTGAAAATTTTATTTTAAATCTTGACTGTTACTGGTTAAGGGAAGGCTCCCCTGGATTTGGGCAAAAATAAGGCAAAGTTTGTAATTTTTTTGTGGGATAATGAAAAGGCGTACAAACTTCCGGTTTTGACTATTAAATTCGTCTATTATTTAGGAGTTTAAAAAGTTAAAAAACTTGATGAAATTCAAAATGGCGGCTACAAAATGGCGATTTCCGTAGGCCTCTGCGCGCCAAACATCGCTCGAGAACTGTAATCCTGCAGCCTCTTGTAGTGGACTGAAATCAAAAAGCATTGTCATTACTTAAAGATAACAAAATTGTCTGTGCATTGAACCAGACTCAAAAAATTGAAACGAAAAATTCTTGCACAATGAATATTTGAAGAAAAAAGTTAAATTTTTTGCACCTTTTTTTAATTTCAACCACATTTAAAAATTAAAAATAAATAACTATTTATGCAAATTGTAGGTTCAAGGCATACAGAAAATCAAATACATTCGAGCAGTTTTTAGATGAAGAAAATCGGATCATTAGATCAAGTCCGGTGATTTCAGTTAGATTGGAAAAAATGGTTTCGAGATAAACGCGTTTGAAGCAAATTAGAGCAGTGGAGCGTCCCGTAGCGCGCGTGAGACAGGTGTGTTCTCCCATGAAAATACGCGTCGTATCAAAAAATCCTTTTACACACATATTCTACATATATGTAGCCTTCGTTTTATGCAAAAAAAAAAAACCATTTTTCGGTCCAAATCCAGGGGAGCCTTCCCTTAAGTAAAATTGTTATTGAGTAATGAGAATTGAGAATTGAGTTAATGGCATATTGTTGATTATTACCAGGATGCACCAGAGCCACTGCAACAGGTGTAACCTGGTTCGTGTGGCAGGGCTGTTGTGTGTAGATTGTTATGACTCATAATGTTTGCCTGTTTTTTTGTTGGATAATTTTGTGGGTCAACAGATGTTACTGTTTGTAGAAAGTAGGAGCAAACCCAGCCAGCGTGTTACGTTACCTGTGTGTCTCGCACCGCCCGACTTCGAAAAACATCCACTTCGTGCTGTAGGCGAAGTAGTGGCACCCGCACACACATTCGTTGCTGCCCACTATACGACACAGCTTTTCCGGTGTTCGTGATGCTTTGCCCAGTTGTCTTACTGCGTTTGCCGACCTCTTTTAGAAAGCGCCCAAGAACACATTCCTCCTGTGACAGGATGCAGAGCCGCTCTTGAAACTGGTCAATAATTTTTCCAAGTTCAAAGCTGGTGTCCGCAATCGACTTAAACACTTCAATCTTTGCATCCAGGTCAGCATCAGACGAGATCACATGCTCGTCCTCCTTGGAGCCAAATCTCCTCTGGACCGTTTTCTTAGTTACCCAAAATTGATGGTGCAGCATTTCTGATTGATTTCCCACAGACTTTTGATTTGCGTGAAGTTGTCGCCAAACGTCATTAACCAGGGGATTTCAGTGCGCCTGCGTGGAAATAAAGTGCCCCTTCAAAGCTGCCACAAAAGAAAGAGAACACAGTTTTCAGTTACGACCCTGAAAATATGCACGCATATATTTTATTTCATGAAACATTTCATACATACATAGAGTCCGACCGATTCCCACTTTTTTTAGCCGATGCCGGTTAATCGGCCGGAAGGGCGAGCATCGGCCTATGCCGATTCCGAAGTAAATATAAAACGAACGGATTTAACCAAAAACAGTTTATTTTACAAAGGACCAAAACCGAAAGGCTATATCAAATTATTAAATTGTAAAATATTTCATATAAATAACACAAAATCGAAAAAATAAAAATTAAATAAAATCACTAGAGTATCCAGCGTATACATACAAAAATAATATATCACATATACTCCACGTGTCCACTGGGATTAATGAAAATACTGACGTAAAGTCGACTTATGTATTAATAAATATTACGAAAAATTCCGTTTCTTCTTCAACTTAAATTGACATGTGCCATTGGCCTAAAGAGGCTGATTTGCACCTCGTTGAATCAGCTGATTTGATTTTTTTGGGGTGGAAAAGTTTTAGATTGTCAAAATGCCTGTTTACAACGGTGACAGTTTAAAAAGGAAAAAATCAAGTTTTGTTTTGATTGGCTGATTTTGAAATACTTTGAAATTTTGTTGCTGCCCTAACGCTATCAGCTGTATGAATTCGCTTTGTGTTCCATTGTTTCCGTCGAATCCCATTTCTAGATCGTTTTAAATCCATCTTGAATTTATATTAATGTCTGTAACTTTTTAACATTATTTTATGGTCTCTTTTATTGAAAAACAATGTAAACAATGATTATCCCTTACATTTGCCAATTTTAAACAAAGAATTCATTTTAATAATAGCTTCAATATTATTGTTTTCACATGGAACAGTATGAACTGGCAGCTCCAAGTATGGAATATTTCCTAATGGCAACTTTGTTCATATTTGGAAGTTGTTTAAGGGTTAACACCACTCTAACAATTTTGCAAAAATAAATTTTTTGCTTTTTGGCTTAAAAATACTTTGGAGTCATAAAACAATATCCAATTGTCCCTATAATAAAAAAATTTTAACAGCTTCAATTCTAGCTTTTTCCACAGCGTCCTGGAGCAGGCGCTGAGTGCGTTTTTTGCAAACTGAGTGAACAGACTACTCAAATACCGTTGCATGGATAGATTTGGAAATTTGACAGTTTGTCGACCAAAAATCAATAATTTTTTTTTCAAAAGTCCACCATTTCACCAACAATTAATTTAGAAAAAAAGCTCCTGCGTACTAAAATATAGAGTAAAACATAGATTATAAAAGTTTTAGGTTTTTTTCCAGGTCTTAAACTCTAAATCGTTAAACCCGTTTGGGATTGTAATGGGAAAGATTGTAAAGGGAATTTCCACAGGCTATAATATGGTCATAAATTTATTATACCTTAATATGGGACTTTTCCATAAAAAAATTTGTTTTTAAATTTATTTACTTATTATTTACTTTTTTTTTGCTTATGACTTCTTATAAGTACATATTACATGTCTAATATTTTAAACCAATAGAAAGGTATGGAAAAGGCCTTTCGTTTGATACTCAAATCGTATAAATCGATTAACTATTGATTGAGTTATTTTGATACCAATTTTGAACTTTAACCCCGAGCCACGCCTGTTGTGAGCATTTCCCAAGCAAAATTTTTAGTTCATTAGATTCGCAAAAAAGCTCCATATTTCCAGTTTTTTTTCCATTAGGGTAAGCTATGCTGCACTTGTTCCAAAGGCTGTATTAAAAAAATTATTTGTATAAATTTTTATTTTTTTATGAGAAATTTAAATCCTTTAAAATTTGGAAGATTTTTTAACTTTTGGGAGGAAATTGCAGGAGAAAGTCATTTCAGGTATCTGGCAACACTGTCTCTGTTCAGTAGTAATTTGTCAAAGTAAAGGATTTACTTTGAATTTGTAGTGATATTTTCTAAAGAAGTTGGACGCACGTAATATGTAAACAGCGTTCTGTTCTGTGAGTCGCAATTTATATATTGAATTTATTTTTTGTTCCTAACTATAAACTAGTTGACGAGTTGAATATGATTTTGTTTTAATGCTACAACAAGTAATCACTTGTTCCCGCAATTTAAGTCTTGCAATTGTAGTTTCTGCCCACCCATGGAAGTGCCGATTTCAGTGCGGTCATAATTATTAAACAAATTTCGTTGCCAATTAGATTCCACGCCATAATTACTTTTGCAATAAAAATCGGATGAAGTGAAAAGAGTATACAAATATTTTTCATTTAAAATAAATACTAGCAGGACTCCGCGGCTTTGCACGCCAGTTTAAAGTCATTAGACCCAATTAATAAATTTGCATCGTGCAACACTGTATGGAAGCTGACACGCCCCTTTTATGCAGTGCCCAATCCATTCCTCCATTTGAAGGGTCCAGTTTCATTGATGTGCAATTCCAAAGTTGCGCGGAAAATTTGAGTAACCAACAATTTGTCACGCCCCTTGTCCAACGCCCACAAAAGGTTGGGGTAGTATGGGGCGGTGCCATGCCCCCACTTCTAATACCCACCCCATTCTCTCTGTCGAACGGCACGTCTGAATCGTAGGTGCAAGTGCAGTATAGCGAACCCTCATGAAAAAAAAAACCGCAAATCGGCCTATATGGAGCTTCCTTTTGCCTGGGAAATCACATTAAATCACTCAAAAAATATGATCGCAAAATTCGAATGAAAAAGAATTCCGGCACACAAATATTTGTTAAAAAATCGTGTCTCACAACAGTGTGTTTAATGTTCGTTATGCTAAACAAATTGTTTATCGAACACACATACATATGTATATCATACAAAGAAATGCTTTTTTGTTTTATACAGAATGGACAGTAATATTCAGCTCGTTCGTGACATACTCCCTAGTTTTGTTAGTGTATTTTTGTAAAAGTGACGAGGTGACAGGCCCATATATTTTCTTTTTTATATTCGAGCTTTATTTTGAACAAATGTGTATGCCAGACAAAAACCTTTACCGAATTACTAATCTCACCACATTAGTGTGAATAACCCTAAATGTAAAACAAGTACACCGTTCTGATAAACGCTCAGACCTTTGGATATTAATAAAAACGGGTGCCTTAAAATACTGTATTAAATAAATAATGAAAATACATTTTTTCACATTCACTTTTAATATAAATTGATATTACAGATTTAGCTGTTAGTCCACGCACGTTTCACACCCTGCCAAAAAAATAATTTGCATTTATGGATAACGAATTAGAATGTGGCGCTGGAACCGCACCTGCAAGAGATTCTTTTAGTAGTGGCGGCTCTTCAATGTCCACCAGCAGCTCTTCTATTTCTATGAAAACAGCATTGAATGATTGTTCGTCAGCCTGGATATATTATCTGAAAGCGCTTAATAATTTGTGTGCAGCTGGGAGTAAACTCGGAACTTCAATGACGGTAGTACACTGTTTTGTATGTTAAAACTTATTCTTATGCAACATTTACATATTTGCAGGTGCTTGAACAATGTGGTGTGTCAAATGATAAATCTTCAAAAGGATTCGCGGAAAAAACTAGTTTTCAAAATCACCCATCCACATACTTGACAAACTCTTGGAATGACTTGGCCAGGTTAGTGAAAAAATATTTTGTTTGTTGACAAACAAACATTAAAACAGTATACATGTACTATGTAGTGGCAAATTCTTCTAACTTAATTAAACAAGGATTTCTAGACTATATCGAATTCTTGTTTCGGGTCGAGCGCAGATCCTCCCTCTGATGGCATTCTCCCTTGTTGTGAACAACTTGTTGTTAACTTTTATTGGCTTACTTGCTTTCATAATGTGCATGAAGTTCCGCAACGTTTTAAAAAAATAGAAACGTTAGATAAAATTTAGAGTTTTGACGCGATTGGTTGATAATTTTGCCGAAACTAAAGAGTACAAGCTTTAAACCAGTAAACGATTTAATGAAAAAATCATCATTATTTCTGTTGAAAATAATGTGTGCAAAATCGTTGGACAACAATTTCAAAATCACAAAATAATTTTCTTTTTGTATTCTACCCGATTTACACGATGTCTTTGCATTTCGCGTGAAAAGTGATGCTTTCGATTTTGTAGATGACAAGAGTAGAGAAGTCAATGGATATAAAACTGGCTAGCAGCAGCAACAACATCATCCTTATCACTTTTCCCTCCGTAACTGTCGCCAAACCATCACGCATACGGCGCTTCGTTTTATTTTACGACAACCACAGTCTGTCGCTCTTTCCCATTTGCTTTTTATAGACTCGCAAGTGATCATAATTTTCTTTTGTTTTGCTCTCTGTAAAATGTTTTCGGGCGGTTTGAAGTGATATTGATTAGTACGGACGTAAGACATCATAATAATTAAAATGCTTTTGATTAAGATAATAATAAAAAAATAGACTGGCACGATAGCCCGATACCGCGACTAAGGACTAGCAACCCGCAACCATCGATGTTGTGCGTGCGAATTTTTACAAAGTTTGAAGGGACCTACCGTTTTATGCCGATTCCGAACGGCAAGTTGGGAGCTTTTTCATAAGCAATTTTACTCCCAGAGGTTTGCCATTTCCTGCTGAGAGGACAGCCGCCGAAAGAAAAATTGTTGTTTTTCTTTTTTTGATTAAGATATCTAAGTTTAATTTAAACCACATTCAAGTAAGCTTCGTTTTAACTAAGATTAAATTCGCACTCTTTGACCGAAAATTTAAATTTTATATTTGGTCGTGTTAAAAATTAAATAAATATTAATTAATTAATAATTATTAATCATTAATTAAAGTTTATTTTATATTACAGAGCCACAGCCGTTGCTACCAACACAGTTAAAACACATATTATGGCAGTGCTTCAAGATTTCATTACACTTTCAACCGCTGAACAGTTAGGCGTATGTGAAATGGAACAAAAGCGAATTCGGGATCATAATGAATTGGTTATTATGGAAAATGCTCAGACTATGATTAATATTCAACATCAATTTTGTGTCGCTAGTTATGATGCATTCTCATCTCTAACCTGCTGTTTTGTGTGTCAATCACCTGTTGGTTTTCCACACGAACAAGACTGTGCAATGATTAAACAAAAGTAAGTGTAGACGGTATTGTTTTTACAGCTTATTTCCACCGGGCATTAAATGCATTTAACGCTTAAATGATTTTTGTTTTATTGGTTTAAGTAACTCTGAACAGATAATTAGTTAGCCGATTTGTGTAGAATATAAGCCATTCACAAAGATAATATAAAATTAAAGTTTTAGGTTTAATTTATGTGTTGTCAATTTCCTCCTGGTCAACGTTGATTGGGAGATGAATGTATGAACACCATTGTTTTGTCACAGGTCCATTTTGATTTAAGTGAGGAATGCTAGCCAAGTCCCGATCGAGCTGAGGCTTTCCTGTGTAATGAAATTTGCAGTTGAATTGAATTTTAATAATAGAGGGTAATTTGCTCTGAATCTTGCGCAGCTGAATAGTATGTGGTCGGCGTCTTCTGACTGATTGCATGATTCACAATCCTCTGAATCCGTAACCTTGAATTTAGCTAACGTAGAATTGGAGACGGTGTTTCCTGATAAGATTCTGTTTAGATTTAACATGTTTAGCTGAAAGATTAAGTTAGAAACATTTTGTAATAGTTTTTCACCTTGTCCACGCTGTTTAGAGCGTAATCATCTTGCCATCTTGTTTTTTGAATAGAGTGGGATTTCCGGAACCTTTTTAAGCAATTATTTTAACAATTGTCTTATGTATCAACGCAGGCTGGCTACCCTCGGTAAAGGGCTGTACTTTTCAAACTACCTTCGTACTTGTATAGTTGTATACTAGTTCAAGTCTTACAGCACGAACTGCCTGTGACCAACGTCAAAGTCATACCGCGGTAATCCAATTGCAATGGTACATATCCCAATACAACTTGTTGTATCCAATTTTGTTAGAAATATTTTCTGCGGTTTGATTTGGTCTACATATTTTTTTTTGCATAATAATTTTCTGATTTTTTGTAGATCCAGCACTGAACAGAGATCTCAAACACCCTCTCCACATTTTGGTGGCGCATATAAAATTGAACCATCTCGTGGAAACTCTTTAACTGATCAACGGCCTTTGATTCCTGGATCTGTTTCAAATCCAATTCAAGAACAAAGTAATTGTAAGTATTTGGTAAATCCTTTAACAATTAAATCGTATTTTCATTATCATATTTTTGAAGATGCCATGTAATGAAACATTACTAACTTGAATTAAATATTATCTTGATCAAATAATTTAAGAAGCAGTCACTTTCAATTATAAATAAAGCAATGCATGGAATATTTGGAATATTCAGCTAATATGTTTCTAAAATTTGAAAGTACAATCATGGTATTCTTCCCAGCCCCAATCGACTTTATTGCTCGTATAAACTACGAAGTTTTTTCGTAGTTGAATGTTTTTGTTCCTCCGGGTCATGCAAAATGTATTATTGAAAAACCCTTTAACACTTAAATCATTACACATTGTTAAAGCTACGAATTCCCTTCATTTCAGTTAAGATTTTATTTTATTGTTTTTTGAAAAAAAAATCATGATGCCGATAATGTTTTCCCAACAAAATTACAGAATGAAATGTAAAGTCTATTTTGTCAAGAACTTAAACATTTGAATCTTAATAAGAGTCTATATATTGTTTATCTCAATAATTGATCTCAATATTATAATGATGCAAATTTTTAACTTGTTAACACCATTAACATTTGTTTAGTTTTTATAGATCAAACTCGTGGGCCATCGCCACAGCAAAATTTTCGAGATGTTATCCCTCTACAAGCTATATTTGAAAACACTCGAGGACCTCTGCCGAATCCAGGACATTTATTAGCTATGAAAATGCCATTCTATAGAGGCACGAAATCACCGTTAAACTTTCCACTGTTTCCCTTAAATGGCCAACGACGATGGTCTGAAGCAGCAGCAGGTGAAGTTATAGATGATAATTCTACTGATCCCGAAAGCCAAATGAGACGTTGGTCCATGCCGTGGGAAGCTTTAAAAACTGACCAAAACACAGTTACTTGGTATCAAACAAGGATAATGCCTGTGAATAATTTAAAACTACTTAGCGAAAAGACGGCTGGCTCAGAAAAAAGTATTCCCAATACACCAGGTACTTTTAAATATAAACTATGTATGTATAAACTGTATGCATACGTTGTTTGGGGAGATATCATATTATTATTTGGTCATTTCATGCAGTGCCGCGAACGAATTGCTGCAACAAGGAGAACAAAACCACATTCGCCAATATTAAAAAAAAACATCTAAAGCCAAGTGTTCACTATAGAGTTTTCTCGGTAGATTGGGGAGTGGAGAGCGTAGGGACTCTACCTGTTGTGTGTCCACTACAGCGCAACTCTACCAATCTCCGCTTTTTGCGAGCAATTTTTTGTGGAGACTTGTACCATGTGGTCTACCGATTGTGTCCACTGCACACACATTTTTCTCTATCGTTGAGTCGCATGGCACAGCACGATCGTTTGACATTTCACTTAATTTCGTAGTTATTCAGGCCGACAAATTTTTTTAAGTCAACCAAACATTTGATTCGTTTAGTTTAGGTTCTGGTGGTTGTCTGGGCATTGGAAAACATGTAATAATATAATTGAAAATTAAAAAAAATACTTATTGCCAAAAGTGGGTTGTTCCTGCCGTTTTATGTTTTCTTGAAGAAGAAAAAAATAAAATTTGCGAGCGAATTTGATTCAGAATTTTCACAATTTTATACATAAAACAATTTTTTTTTTGTTTACCATCACTGTTAATGCAATGTATATGTTGTATATTTCAGATTCAAACTGGCATTCTGTAGCCAGTCATGATGGACTGACTGAAGCAATTCAACTGTTGTCATGTAGACCACAGAAAATTCATCCCGCGCAGATACAGCAGACGTGTTCCACGTACGCTCCAGAAACATCAACTGGTGACTAACGTGTTAATGCAGCCCATTAGGTCTTAATCAATATCCCAAGAATATAAAAATATTTCTCGGTCCATTGGAATTTCTAAATAAAATATTGTTTTTCATTTTGAGCTGAGTATTATTATGTTATGTATTGAGTTAATTGTTAATATTTTATTTACCCCAAGCAGGGCCATTATAACACACCTATAGAATTTTGTGAATGTGTTTCAAACATAAATAGCGAGGGTCAGTTCAATAAAACTTGCAGTAATCATGTACTATTACTATTCAAAGCAATGCGCGACAAGCAAACAAATAAAAAATCCAGCTGGGTACAGCGCAAAGGGAAAAGTTTGGTTTTAGCAAGCAAAGGTGCAACACAGAGTAGTCCAATAAGTAACAAGTGTAAAGACAGTAAAGTGTTGTAAATAAAGTGATTGCTGATTGTTAACTGCGTGTGAGAATTTTAATGTGTTTTATTTTGAAGCACAATCCAGAGAGACGAATACGCTTGCAGAACTAATTTCGTAACATTTTGTGTCAGAAGAGGGACTGTGATGATTAAATTAAAACAAGGAAAAAAATCATAAAAGATATGGTAAAACTTGAGCAACTGAAGTGAACCAGCTGAAGAAGCAGTTGGCTGCTTGGAATTTGCCGACTGCTGACGGGAAGGTAGAGTTGCAACTTCGTTTTCGAGAGGCATGTGAGGCACGAGGTGTCGATTGGTATATGCACGAGTTCGGAACACAGGAGGTGGAGGCGCCGGCCAAGGTAGGGGAATTGTCTGCAAAATGGAAGACACGAACCGAGAGCTGGCAGGGCGAGTGGAAAACAAGCTTCAGGCAAATTGAGAAAATTTTGACAATGCATAGCGTGAGATATCGGCGCAAATGGAAACGTCGAATAGAGACTTTTTTTCTTTTTAATGAGCCAACGCGCAGAAAATACCCCTATAAATGCGAGGCATTGCACTGCTCAAGCAAGCTGCTCATCTCCACTGAGCAATTACCGAGAAGTATCGGTAAAATAACACCACACAAGTAACGTTTTGACGATATTCCAAGGAGTCAATAGAGCTGGAGGCCCTACTGTCCACTATAAGCTTATTCGCACGGTTTCGCAACCGGTCCAGGCACTTAAAATGGGTTTTTGAAGCCCACGCCTATAAGTGCGAGTTAAACTCCTGGTGTAAATAATGCGGAGATCGGACGGAGTGAAATATTTTTTGCACCACTTTAGGAAGCCGAGGCACTTAGCTGCTTCTTTCGACACACCAAAAATATGATCGTTCCAACGAAGATCGTTCTTAATGGACAGGCCCAGAACATCAAGAGCTGCCGATTCCGCAATACTTACACTACCCATAACCATGGATGTGTTGGGTTGTGGGGAGACTAATTTGTGGGATAACAGGCAACATTGGGTCTTGCGAGGATTAAAGTTGATCCTGATCGATTGACCTCACTTGGAGACTGTTTGTAGGTCGCTATTAAGATTTGGTAAAAAGCTCGACAAATAAGCCTTCAGGAGTTGTATGGCTTGAATGGCGTAGCCAATTGAAATTATGAATATTGAAATCGCCAGCAACTACAATTTCACTAATCAGATATGATTCCTAAATACGAGTAATAGGATCAGAGGTAAGATCAAACTTGTTGTAAGTAAAATCTCTCCCTGAATTTGGTTTATATAGAAAGCAATAGTGCAAAATGTGTGACTGGATATTGAATTTAACCCACATGGAGCTAAATTCGGCATCCATCGTGTATATTTATTGCTAAATAAATGACAATTCACCTGTGGGGAGAGAATTATGGCAGTAGGTGGTACCCAATGTGAAAAGTCACTCGATCCTAAGCCCAGCAGGTAGCTTTTTCTGTTGGACCTAGGCGCTACTGGATGTGGCCTTGTGCTCAGATAAGTCGCAGCCAATTGCTAGTTTTGCTCCTACGAACCGGCCCATTTCTTCTCTTCTTGTAGACCAAAAAGTTGGTAACCCTGGCAATCACCACACATTAATAAAAAACTTAAAAATCGAATCATATTGATATGACGGTGTTTATTTTTACAGTTTTCTCTATATTTATTATAATACTATTACTATATCAATTATGAATTATTACATGAATTACGTTATACTAATTACAGACATACTTATATAAGAATTTGAAGGTAAGTATGTGTTATTATTGTTATTACTACCTACGTATGCTATTTTATAATTATAGTACATATCCGTACGTATGTACATATGTGTTTGTACATATGTGTTTGTACATATATACGTATGTACACATATGCAGCTTGTGAAATGTTATTTGTAATACTGGTTTTTAAGTATATGTTATTATTCTTAAACTGTATCGTAACAACGAAGTCAAAAATAAAAATTGTCTTTGAAATGTGTGATTTTGAGTTTTTTGCAGGAAATCAGTTATTATCACCTTTGGAAAACTGAAAACGGAAACAATAAGAGCATACACCGAAATCGGACGGAAACAGTCCCTAAGAATATTACGCAGTACAATTTAAATTAAATTATATACATTTGTGTATGCGTACATGTATGTGTAGTTATTTGCCTAGTCGTGCGTCCAAAAAAGAAAGAATACAACGCACCAAATTCGAAAATATTGTCGAGGGACAAGATCAAACATATCGCATTCGATAGAGGACCTCAATACATGAGAAAGTGCCAAGGGATTTTTCTCGGCAAGTTATTTTAAATGTAATTAACCCTTTCCGACATGGAAATAACAGCCCGCTGTATGAATTGTATGGGCTGTAGTCCAATATATTGGACATTGTGACTGAAAGGGTTAATAGATGACGGCAAAGTGCCCCTAACTGAAATTTTTAATCATATCTTTTGACTCAAATGTCAGAAATCGACGATGCTTACGTGAAATTAAAGCTAATGAGATGAAGTGTAAGAAAACATATATAAAGCCATTGAATGATTTTTATTGATGACTTTTATAAATAAAAGTCACTGAATGATATTTATTGATAACTTAAAAAAATTGACACTGACTGATTTTTATTGCTCACTTTTATGAAAAAAACGTCACCAATAATTGTTATCAACTAAGAAAAAAATCAAAAATAATTCTTACTGTAGGATTTTAAAATATAAATAAAAATAATTGTTATTTATTGAGTCATTAAATAAAACTTTTAAAAAATATCTCTTAAACATTGATTTTTACAATAAAACTTATAACTGTTACGGTCTCTGCGTATAGATCTTTTTACACACAATTTTTCATAAAAGTATATGTTTTCTTACACTACATCTTATTAGCTTTCATTTGAGTCAAAAGATATATTGTTTTAAAAACTTCAGTTATGGGCTCGAACAAACAAAGATTACAAATGAGGAACCCATTCTGAGGCAAATAAAGCGCAGAAAATGCAAATGGATAGGTCATACACTAAGAAAACCTCCCGACAACATCACGAGAATGGCACTGGACTGGAACCCGCAAGGGAGTAGAAGTCGCGATCGACCAAAAAAACACCTGGAGAAGGTCGACCCTACGCGAGCTAGCCGATGTCAATACCACATGGGACGGCGCAAAAACAAAAGCCCAGAATCGTGTACGATGGAAGAGTCTTGTTGAGGCCCTATGCTCCAGTGAGGAGTGAACAAGGAAAAACAAAAGGGGCTCGAACTCCAAATTCCCGGGAAAAATCTCGGCACTTTCTTATGTACTGAGGTCCTTTATCGAATGTGATGTCTTATACCTCGTGCCTTTTCAAGTGTTGCACTGTGTAATTAACCGCTAGAAATTACGTGGTAAGAAACATTACCAGTACTTTCGATATGATGCATCGCAGTATATGCAAATAGCTCATACTAATTACAACCTAGCAACAACTAATTCTGTTAAATTCCAATTGAAAAGTTTTGAAACGTACAAAAATAAGTGTGATAAGAATAATTTGAGAGAAAGCATCGCCTGAGAACAAATTTGCTTTATATTTAGCACAGCGTGCATACCACATTCGTTGACTGCTGCGAAAAGTGATATTCAATTATTAATACCAATAAATCAATGGCTGGAAAAAGACGAGGCGACTGCAAAATTAATACAGACAATTTTCTTGACTGCCTGGCTGTACATGTGTTAAGAAGAAAACAACATCCTTGTTATCAGTATCAATTAGAAGTGCTTGAATTCGCCACTTTCCCTTTTTCTGCTACGTGAATGTGTGTCGATGAGAATTTGAGATAAGAAATTCGGGTTTTAACTATGCAATGTTTCATGATAGCGAGCCGTTCATGGCCCATGGCATACTTTCTTAATTGCTTTAATTTTTTATGCTCTAGGTGGTTTAGCTCGATTTGTATTGTTTATTCGAAATTGTTTCTAAAACGTAGTGGAACAATCTCAAAGTCAAGAGTAAAAAAATGAAATTGCTGGCAAGGCATTTCTAACTAATCAGCAGAAAAACATCAAACAACAAAGAACACTGTGTGGTCCTACGTCAGCTCTTGCTATTCCAGACAAATCGCTGCGACATAATTTACCCAACTCGCATGAATGAAAAGCCTAATTGTTATAATTGAATTCGGTAGCATATCTCGGCATAACTGGTAACTTTTGAGATTTCGTCACAATATGTTAAAGAAACTATTAATCAGCTTATTACTGCAATAATTGTGCAACTTAATCACTATTTAAGTAGTTACAAAAATTGTTGCTTAAATTATACAAATTTTATATGTAGGTATATGTATGTACATATGTATGTATGCGTGCGTGTATAAATATTCCATGTATGTACTTAGTTGTAAAAGAACTGTAAAGTACATCAGGCCCGTGCGCAGAATTCGTTTATGGGGGGGGTTTTGACATATGTGTATCATGTTTGGTTATGAAGTTAATAAAAAATAATTAGAAACTTTTCTTATAAATGAAGACATTTTATTGTGTCTTGACTTGATATTCAGTTATTATATAATAAATTAACTCTGCGAGGTGTAGAAAAAAACGTCTCCAAAACTCTTTGCGGATCGACCTCGACATCGCGATGTATATTGAGCGAGGCTAATCCGTTCAGCCGATCTTCAGACATTGTTGACCTGAGGTAAGTCTTGAGGCGACGCAATGTTGAAAAGGAGCGTTCATTCGTCGCTGTCGTTACAGGCAGAACTGCCAAAATGCGAAGCATTTGATGAACATTTGGAAACGCACAAGCAAAGTTTGATAAAATTTTGCGGTGATTCAAAAATCGATCTTGTAAATGGGTCAGAAACAAATCAATGTATGGGATGTAAATCGTTATGCGAAAATAATCTTCAACTGAATCAGTTTGTACGTTGGAGCGTTGAGTCTGTTTTGACGCGAGCCTTGGTTTCCGCAGTTCGATGTCGTATTTTGCGCTGACTTCGCTCGCTAGTGGAAAATTATGTGGAAAAATTCTCGATGGGGGGTTAGAACCCCCAAAACCCCCCCCTGCGCACGGGCCTGAAGTACATAGGTTACAATCGGTTTGGATGTAAATAAAATTGCAAGGAAATACCAAGGTATGATGGGTTTTTATATTATGATATGGATATAAATCTTCAATCGCTTTTTTAAATACCGTATTATTTAAACATTTAAATATTGTAATTACTTTTGTGATGAATCAAATTGTTTAGTTGTTTCTGGCATACGCAAGTTTCGTTGCTTGTGTCCATTTACAAATGTAACGTAAAGTTTGTATAAAAATGTATGGGTAAGTCTCCTTATATGTCAGGTTTATGGGTACATATACTTAGTTTTTAGGCTAAACTTAAATAAAACATCATTCATGAGCATCAATGGGCCAAATATTTTGAGGAGGGCTTCAAGTAAATGCTGACGCTTATGAGTTAGGTTTTCCTACCACTACATTTGTCCATGTCACGTCCATTCAATTGCCAATCAGAATTGAATATTTCTTTATGAATTAAATATTAATTTAATTCCGATTAATATATCTTTAATTTCTTCTGGATTTGTCTTTTTCTGGCTAGGCTACTCCAAGGATTATACCTGTGCTTAAAGGATACAGTTTCGCTACTGCAGAGATATTGTGTTTACTTCAGCCCTATGATGCCAGTAACTTCGAAGAAGCTTTTCCTTTGAATGACAAATTTTCTACAGCTTTAATTCGTTACGTCATATGAAACTATTTACAAAATCACATTTACTTATTATACCACTACTAGTTGCCGGCGGTTCGGTCGCGTGGATTTGGTAATTAAATATAAAAAATTCTTCCTAAGGCCTTACTTTTAAATATAAATAATGAGATTATTCTTGAAGTGTTCGGGAAGCGCGTTCAGCAAACAATTAACACGTTCAAGGATAGTAAAAATTTCAGTTAGCTGCAAGAATAGACAATTCTTTTTAACTCACTTTAAAACTAATATCACTTACAAAAACTTAAGGTTGTTTAAAATGAAACTAAATGAAAATGAATGCTGAAATGAATTCACGTCCGTGATCGCGTTGTAAAGAGTGATGAGCACCAGCACTGCCAGAACACAGTCGGCTGCAACGGTTGCCGTGTAGTAGTCTACTTGATTGCAAATGACAGCAATATCTCCATAATCATAAGTTTTTTGTGCGCCAAATCAAAACAAGGAGTTCTTTTGTACACTATTCCTAACTATTTGGTCGTTTTGCAATCAATTTAAAACAAATGGCGTTATATAATAAAATGTTAAACTAATAAATGTTAACTAAAATAATAACAAATATGTAATTTGTGTCGTTGAAGTAAGAAGAACGCAAATAAAAGGAAACTGTTTCGAAGCCGTGGGCCAGTTACGAAATAGAAATAACTCGAAGGCTGGTCACAGCGAGAACTGTGGTCGGTGCACAACACCGAGCATATTGCTTCCTTCCTCAACATTCTCGGGCTATCAATGCCGTTTCGTTTCATGCGAGAAAAACAATCTCATTTACTGCGGGTTTTCTATGCATTTTTTCCCATTAAGGTATGTAACCGGCTTTAATATCCGAAAGCTAATAATATTTCATTTAAAAATGTAAATCATGAAGTTAAATAAATTGACTCCTTAATTTTGTTGAATGATTTCTTTGCTTAATACTAGGTTCGGTTGGTGCCCATCACTGACTTTGAACAACTATTAAGAATAAAGCAACAACTTTTTAACCCCTCGCTGCATGACATTGCGTACACCCAATGTTAACTCTTCTTTGCATGATTTAATTTTCGTATAGAAAAACCTTGTCATTTTATTCAAACAAAGTGTGTCTCATACAGAGGCAGCCCCTACAACCAACCAACCACTCAAACAAAGTAAAAAAAGTAAGTGTCTATTGTTAAGTGCTACCTCTTGAATATTTTAAAATCGCCATCACATATGTACATACAAACAAGACTAATAGCCTATTTCCACCGGGCCTTAAATGAATTTAACGTGAGTTAACTCACTTTCAAAATTGAGCTAATAGCCTATTTTCACTGGGCCTTAACTGCAGTTTACGCTTAACTGCAGTTTGACATCGCATTTAAATGCCCAAATTGCCATGAAATTGTTGTTGTGAATAACTGAGTTAACTCACTTTCAAAACTGTGCTAACTCAGTTTTGCCGTTTACAGACGTCTAACCGAAAATGTTATGTTAAAAGCGGGAGCAGTACTTACAAATGTACAAATTTTGATAGCATGCTTTCAGGGGCTGCAAGAGCCGTACGAACACAAACAAAAGTGGGGATTTGAATTGCGTTCGGTGTGGTAGATTTTTTGCTAAGACAGTTACTTTTTAGTGCTTTTTCGCAAAAATGCATATCGTCCATCATAATCAAAGTCAAAACTTCTATTATTTGCCCTACCTCAAATTCCCTTCCCTCACTGTTTAGTGTAAAAAAATGTTACAGGTTCTACCTTGATTTTTTGTATCATGGTCAATACAAAATAGGAACACACAACAATAAATCACTAGATTTATTGCCGCTTAGCTCTGAAAAAGAACCCTTGCATAGAAGAATCATACAGAAGAATCCCATAAACAAATTTTTTTACCGCCTTAACAAGCAACGAAAATATGAAAATCCAATTGCCTGTAAGAAAATTAAATCATGCAGCGGAGGATATATGTCTCGTCTTTTCTAATTGTAAAGTTTCCTTTGTTGTAAAACTACAAGTTTTTTATACAAAACCCCAACAGCAAGCACTGAAAGCTTTCAAACAGCGACATTCTTCTATATTTTGTCACATTTCTAAGTAAGCAACCGCGTTTGCTTGTTTTAAAGTACATTATTAAAGTACGCTTTAGCTCGACTATGACTGCTTCATTTGAGAGTCTATTTTACTGTTTTCAAAGGGGTCGCCTCAACGCTTTGCAAAATCTGTCTATGAACTTGTGCATATGGAGCTTCTCTTAGGCTACTTTCCATACAATCTCGTAATTGAGCCTCATAATACATAAACGTAGGTTAATTCTGATGTTACATACCAATAAAGCCCAGAAATCAAAAAATCAAATTACTTTGTACTTTTACCGCTGTATAAATAAAATGTAATACTTAGCATTGAGCTTTTCTTAATACACGAATATTTTCATTTTGTTAATAAGTGGATCTTGGTTAGCACCCCCGCCTCTTACCCGTCTTCATGTCATAAATACTTATTGCACAAACCTTTGTTTAAATTTGCTGATGAATTTACAAACGTTGAACTGACGCTTAAACACGCATTGTCATAAGTCGATCTGACAATTTATGTCAAAGTGTCATTCGATCGGTCGGTTTAATTCGACACATCCTTAGTATGATTTTTAAAATAGGTTTTACAAAACTTCTAGTTAAACAGTGACATTTTCTGAAATGTTTGTTATATTGCGATTTAAGAAACAAGGTCCATTTGAAGCCGTTCCCCATAACACTGGCCTGGCACAAGTAACTTATAACTTACTAATTAACTATTCTTAAAATATTTTTTGTAAGGCACATCTTTAAACAAATATTCTAAATGTAATGGCTATGATGTAAATAACTTAAAGAGAGATGCAAAAAAGTCCAATTACAAAACTAATTGCATACGATGATGTCGCCAAATGTCTGCTTTCGTTAGAAACTCCCATTTTGTATTCCATATCGATATCAAGCAATAGATCATGGTTTCTGGTATAAAACTGATGAATGTCGCTTATCTGCAAAACATAAATATAAACATTTCATAATACATGAGATTGTTTGTCGACTATATATCTATGAAATGAAGATGTCCTGGAAACATATTTAACTTTTTACCTGAACCCAATTTGTATGTAAGCTAGACGTTATTTTTTATGAAACTATCACACTCGCTATGGGAACTCCAACTTTTTTCAAAGTTAATGCAACATAGGACATGTTACTAACAACTATTTTGATAAACGTATACATAATGTAATTGGAAATATATTTTTTATAGTTTAGTTAGTTTTAATAGTTTACCTCATTCCAACCGTACTTATTTTTGGCCTGAACGATTGCCTCATATACTGCATTGTGCTCCAAATTTCTAATAACATATGACATTATGAAATGTGTTCCATCGATTTGTATTGGTGTTGGTTTAATGTGATATTCATGCCATTTTCCCGGGTGTTGATAAGTTTCATTCATCTGAAATGTATAAATAATTTCTGTTTAGTAGCATAGAAATATAATTTGGGGAAATATTTATTTATATATTTTGGCCGGTTTAATTCATCTCTTCGCTGCATGACACTGTATATCCTTTCAGAACCAACGCAATGTTTCGCATTAATAGGGGTATTCCCTGCGCGATGGCTCGTATAAACTAAGAGCCTATTTACACGAAGGTTTTTCCCACTGCATTAAAAGTCATCCGTGACGAGTTTGTAGGCGAGAAGTGGAGAGAAGTCAGCGGGGTAGGCAAACACGCACGGTCAGGGAATTCGAGGGGATTTTTTACATTTTACTTTGCTCTTTTTCGCACTTTTCTTCAAACTTCAAAAGGGCCGGACGTTTTGATGTATATTTACATCTTTCCTGTTATTTAAATTTGAGCAGTTAACCCTCTAGTTACCAAGTTTTTAATCTTGTTACAAAAATTACCAGTGATAGTTTTGTGGTGGAGAAGTAATGTTTGTTCGGGGAAAACAATTTCATGTCAATAGGAGGCTTGATAGAGGGTGTACAAAGTACAGGCCTTCTTGGGAAACAAAGCCAAAAAACTCCATATGAAGATATTTTTTTTAAATTAATTTAAATTAATTGAAGATAAATAACAGGTAACAGTTTCAGTTCATACGCGTAATAGACAACAAATAAAAGGGGTGGGGTAAGGCGAGGGGAAGTGTGCTTTTACACTGCTTTTGGGGGGTTTATAAACTAGGAAAACTACAAAAATCGGTATAGGCATATACAGTGGTGAGCAAAATAATAAGAACAATACTTTTACTATTATGTTGGTATATATTTCACGCAAACAGTGTTGTTACAAAAACTTTTGATATACCCACATTGTCTTAGCTGTAATTATCACACAAATTTTACTGTTTTACAAAAAATCGTATGACTACATTGTCCAACACCCGATAAAAAATCGATTTGAAAATAATTTTACTGTGCAAAAAAATAAGAACACGTTGTCAAACCTGTTCTAAAAGCAAAATTTTCGCAAATTTCACTTAACGTAACGGTAAGTTATTGTATAAAAATATAAAAACTTGCATAGTACATGTTTAAAAAAAAAATCTGTTTACTAACCATAAAAATGGGTCGCGGAAAAACTTGCACAAATGTAGAAAGACAAATGATCAAGGTGATGGTAGAAGAACGAAAAACATATCGCGAAATATCCACGATATTTAAGATATCGCTCTGCAAAATCCATAACGCCGTAAATTGGATGCCAAAACCAGAAACTCGAGGCCGAAAAAAGAAAACGACCGAAAAAATTGATAGGCGAATTATAAAAGCGGCAAAAGACGACCCATTCAAGTCCTCAAAAGTAATTGGACTTGAATGTGGTGCAGAAGTTAGCAGCTCTACCATTCGCAGAAGGCTACGGGAGACCAATTTATACGGCCGGGTGGTGCGCAAGGTGCTGATGTTGCGGCCAAAAATTTTTAAAAGAACAACTTCAGTTTGCCAGAAAGCACTTAGCTGGCAGAAACCAATCGAAGTGGCGCAGTGTACTTTTTAGTGATAAAACAAAGGTAAACCTAGTTGGATCGGATGGCAGGAAATATGTTCGCCGCCCTGTCACCCGTGCGTATGACACCAAATACACGCAGAAGACTCTCAAGAATGAAGGTGGAAGCATTATGTTATGGGACTGCTTTAGATGGCACTGTGTGGGGCCCATACATCTCATAAAAGGCAACCTGGAGAGCCAAAAATACATTGACATACTGTCCACTGAAATGCTTCCCTACGCACAAGTTATGGGCCCTGGAGTCATTTTCCAACAGGATAATGACCCCAAACACACATCTCGCTTGGCCAAAGATTGGTTTGCAGCGCAAAATGTTATTCTTATGGAATGGCCCGCGCAAAGTCCTCACCTAAACCCAATTGAACATTAATTGGCGGACTTAAAACGCGCCATTGGTACTAAAAGATTTAACAACACGGACGAATTATGGGCTGCAGCACAAATTTCATGGAATGCAATCCTTGTACAACGATGTCGACACCTTATTGACTCCATGAATAGGCGGTGCATTGCAGTGGAGTCCAGCAAGGGCTACAACACAAAATATTAAAAATAAGAATGGATTTGGTCTGTTAAGTAGCAAAAATAATATTAACATTTAACTTGTTCTTATTATTTTGAACAACTTGTTTTCTATGTTTTTGTTAATTACATTCTTTTCTTGGGCTGTAAATAATCTTGAAAATAAAACCATGCTTAGCCACTGTTAACAAACCTATAAATAAAATGGTCTGCAAATTTGTATGGTTATTTTTTAATTGGGTTAATTTTTGTGCGAAGTTTAAATGCATACATATTCCTGTTCTTATTATTTTGCTCACCACTGTATATATTGTGGTTCTTATTTGTTTTTAATGCGTTGTTATCTTTTCACACAGATGCCGATAAATCTACTCCATGAAAGGACTACGAGTGACTAGTTCTCTCATCTACCCCCGCGGACTACGCCTTAGTATAAATTTCTTTCTATCTTTTTTACATTGTGGTGTATCAAAATTTCGGTTCAAATAGAAAAATAATGATTAAATAGCGAAAAAAATATCATCAATTACCGTTACTTATTTACGCTTTTTATCCCAAACAGTCCTATAGACACTCTAGGGTTTGAGTTACGTAGGAGGAGTGTAACAACTTTTTTCATAATTTTTCTTTTTATTTTCTCAAAAAACACATTACCAGCTACTCACCAATAATGTTTTAGTTTTATAGAGGCTCACAATTTATTTAAAACAATTTTTGTATCTCACACAATTTCAAAAATAGTTATTTGCTTACTTTCTCACGAAACTTCTACTTTGTCTTACAATTACTGCCGTTGTGCATGTGGCAGCATTTACTGACTACATTTATTTTAAAATTCAAATAAATTTAATTATTTAAAATGGAGATTCCCCGTTCTATACGTGTAAAATCAGCTCGAAATATCATAAGGTGTAATTTACAGAATTTTTTTAAGCTTAGGATGTCTACAGGCCTTCTTGGAAACTAGAAGGTTAATAACCATTTCAGTGACTTCTAAAATATTCCAAATTCAATAAAAATTATCGCAATTAAAAAAAAATCGGAAAAGGTAACATTTACAGTTTTTGAAACATAAACAAAAATATATATATTACATGTACTTACCAATAATCGTCTGTACAACAGTTTTACTTCATCTAATGGAGGAATAGACTCTATAGTCCATGTTAAATTGTAATGATCTAAAAATCCACTTAATGCAGGAGATATAAAGTTAGCAGGACCTGGTCTTCCTGACACTTCTATGTATTTTTTTGTTCTACCCAATGCATTATCAGCGACACAACTATAATTTCCAAAATCGGATGGCTGGAACTTTCGTATTATTAAACTATATTTATCATCTTTTGGGTACATTGACCTTCTGTCAGTGGGGTCTAGCAAAAATGAGTTCTGGTACCACAGCATCTGAAAGATATTAATTATGTACATTAAAGCATACGGCAGATATTAATTTCTAGTTGTGAAACTTCCTTAAACTCCCACGATAACATTTCGACCATAGGACAAAGTTGTTAATAAGCAAAACTTGTTATCACAGCGCAAGTGTCTAACTTATACAGTCTTTGTTAAGTGTTTTAATACCCAGATTTGCAATTTAAGTACGAATTCTTATTATCTTGTTTATGATTAGCATTGTAAATCAACTTGCTTTACTAGCCTAACTGATAAAAGGGAAAACAATTACTGAATTCCATAGAAATTGCTGTGGGTCGGTTGTTCGCAGCGCCAGTAGTTTTGCCTTTTTTGAAAACTGGTTGAATATTTACTTTTTTCCAACATACAAGATGCGTGATGGACAGGTCAGTTAGGTAGCGCAATTTTTCAAAACAAGGGCTGGAATGCAGTCCGGCCCTGAAGCCTTTTAACTACCTCGGATTGGATGCTCAATTCAGCAATCAAATAATCTGAATCGGTTAAAGTGCCAAATCACACTTCAGTAACAAACTAGTTTTTGAACAAAAAGTTTTTTAAGGTTCTGGTTCGAAAACTATCAGGGTCTGGCACGCAAGTTTGAAATCAATGGACCCAATAAATCAAGTTTCTATTACCCTTTGTTGAACCTGTCAGATTTTTATGACAAAATACTTGTCTAATTATTTCTTATTTGTAGTGCTTAAACCGTAATTTAAAGTCAATAGATCTTTTAAACTATATTTTTCCATACATATAACCCATAACCCTTGGTTTCCCCGTTAGATTTCGATTTTCCAAAAAAAAAATAGATACAAAAACGCTAAATCTAATTATTTTTGATTTTAAGAGTCTTCACGAATCTTGAAGTCAATATGCCCATCAGTTCATTTTTTTCGTAATTTTCAGGTATCCCTGATTTTTGTCCACAATCATAATAAAGCTAGATGCTAAATATCGATTCAATAAAACTTATAACCAAAACTTTATATTTGTGGGTATGGCAAACCTAACCCTTGCGTTTCATAAAATTGTATACGAAACAATCTCACCTCTGAATTAACGTCTCCTTGGACTATGCAAACAAGCTCAACATCGTGTCCTTCGGCGGCATGTACCCAAGATTTTTCCACCGTTATTTCAGGGGGTGCTGTAAAAGGACGAAAGCAGTTTCGTATAGTATAGGGATTTACTCACTGAAATTCGAGAGGGTCTTATATTAAAATGTGAAACAACTTTTTCTTTACTTAAGCAAACCGATCCTGGAGAATAGCATTGAAACTTCAGACTTATATTATTATAGCTTTGAGTCACAAAAAATTTCAGAACTTCAGCCATCCGGTACCAGGCAGAGAAGCAGCCCCACACACTGGCAGGACCACAACGTCCTTGTATTCTGGATTTCAGAAACCAAGCTGTTATTTAACTTCTTTTGTAATGAACAGATTCAGAATATTCGTTCGATATTTGAACGAAAAATATTCAATTCAAATTTTAAACATAGGAATTTCAAACATATGATTGCAAGGATCGAACAATTTATACAGTGAGGATATATATCAGGTGTACAACTTTGCTTCCGCCGTTTTCCGATAGGTGGCTGTACCGGCTGAGGCTGGTTGAAATACATAGATGGTGCCTAACGTGCCTAAGTGCCTAACGAATTGTCATCGCCGTTTCAGTGACAGTTGTTCTTGTTTTCGTATTATTCACGCTCGAAAATGTCCGTTTATGTGCCCAATTCTCGCCATTTGCGGGAAGTTTTACTTTTCTGTTACAATTCGACAAAAAAAATGCAGCTGAAGCGCATCGGATGCTCTCAGAAACTTACGGTGATGCTGCTCTGAGTGAAAGAACGTGTCGGGAGTGGTTTCAACGTTTTAAAAATGGTGATTTCGATGTCGAAGACAAACATGGTGGTGGCCACTTTTGCGGCCTCACGTCGCAAAAGTGGTCAAAAAGTACCTGAAAACGCTGAAATGGGAAGTCTTGCCCCACCCGCCGTATTCCCCAGATGTCGCCCCTTCTGACTTCCACCTATTCCGTTCGATGGCACACGGCCTGGCAGATCAACATTTTCAATCCTTCGAAGAATTGGAAAAATGGATTGCTTCATGGATAGCGTCAAAAGAGGACTCCTTTTTTCGAGCCGGGATCCGAAAATTGCCGGAAAGATGGGAGAAAGTTGTCGCTAGCGACGGACAATACTTTGAATAATACATCTGTAAGCACTTTTTCGCAATAAAGCTTTTAATTTTGGAAAAAAAACGGCGGAAGCAAAGTTGTACACCTGATACATAGTGTTTTTGTGGTCTCAACATGTCTCACGCACCAAAATTAGTCTAGAAAATGCATTGTTTTTAGGTAAACTTGGGGAGTTTTAATAGTGTAGTTGACTGCAGTGGTAGTCTATCCAGGACCTTTCCTCAAGATATGGATAATTTAAAAACATTACCCACTTTAATACAAACATTGTAACTTAAATAAAATATATCTTAAATCGATCACAAAAAAATTGCAAACAAATTCATTACATTTTCTTATCAGATTATCCAAAGCTGTATATGCTCATTCATATGTGCGTTTAGCTATGGTTTAGCAATGGCTTCAACTAAATATTTAGCAATGGCTTCAACTAAATATTAGTTGAAGCCATTGCAACAACTTATATGTTAAGTATGTTTCAATATGTTAACTTACACAAAATTGTTAGCTGTATATCCATTGTAACGCGTTCTTTCACACCGTTGTCTGCCGAACACTGATATACACCAGCGTGGTGTCTATCAACATTTTCCAAAATCAATGTTGAACTATCGGATAAATGAGTCGGCCCAGTAAACACATCTTTCTTAAACCAATAAATAGTCGGCACAGGATTCCCCGAAGCTTTACATTCAAGAGTTACCGTACTACCTTTACGCGCTGTTACTTGACCATTATGAGGCAAGGCTCTCAGTGTTGGGGGTACTTGAAATATAAAAGAAATAAATTTTATTTAATAATTTAGGTGTTAAGGCATTAAATCCCGGGGTCCCGAAATCCTGAGATCACGGCTGTTTTTAGCAGCCCTGAAATCCCAGGACTAATGCTTAGGGGTTTCAAAATTTTACAAATTGGTCCTGTTAATGGTTGACTGGAGCACTATCAGCATCTGATAAATTTGCTAGCATTTTCGTTTTATAAGACCTCGATGATGACTATTCCCAATTTTTGGGCTATGTATTTTGTAACTTCAGAAAGTTAGGGGTTTCGGAATATCAAAATTGACAAATTGTACACTTAATCATGCCTCTGATCTCCATAAACTAAGTTTTGACTTATTGTAAGTATTTTGTTCTCAAAATATGAATGAATTTTGTTTTTTTTTCTGATTCGCGACATAAATTTCTAAATTATATATTCTATATTTGTATAAAAAATTTTACTAGCTTCATTAATTTTCTGCTGAAAAAGTTGCCCCAAAATGCCCAAATCCCGACCTTACTAGCTATGTCTACGAAACTGGAATTCGTTTTAACTTCTAGGAACAATTTCAAATGTGAATAAAATAGCCAAATACGTTGGGTATTTACAGTGATGGGAGTAATATATTACGGAATATGACTACCTACGTAATATTATTACTTTTGGCGATAAAAAATAATGTAACTTATTACCTTTCCCGCAAGTAATAACCATCGGTAATAATATTAATTTTCCCAGGGGGATTGGAAAACCTAAGCTAACTTTGATAACTTCAGAAAGAGCATTCAGGTTGACCCAGCAGAATGATTGGGGAAAATATTGTGAATTTCTCGATAGCATTAACGAGGGCGACACACTTCACAAAGTAATGGCTGGGTAATTGCACGCCCCTGGTAGTTTTAAGAAGCCTGACACAGAATTTAGGGAAGTGGAACGGTCGAGCTCACAGAATATTTAATGAGGCCCAATAGCAGAGAACACATCATTATCATACATCACGATGTATCGTGTACACCTTAAAGTTTGCATTTCTTTCGAAGAGTTGCGGCGAGAAAAGAAAATGTCGTGCTTACTGACCAGAACTAAAGATATTTGAGATCTCCAAATACATACCTAATATCTCAACAGTATGAACTTGATCACGGTTTTCTTGATCGCCTAGTTGACATATATAATCTCCAGCATCCTGTGTTTTAACGCCAACGATTTGTAAGTTATAATCTCCAACTATTTTGAATCGTGGGTCCCGTGTGATTTTCAAATGGCCAGCAGTCAATACCGATGATCCTTTTCTCCATAATAAAACATACGATCCAAGATTTTGTACTTTACATGGAAGTTCGATTGTTTCACCCACAATGACCTTATACAAGTGACCACGAGACAAAAATTTTGGAGCAATTGTTGGAGAATCATTTTCAGAAATCCCAAATATGTCATCCGGATACGAAGCTAAAATTGTAAAATATTAAAGAATGAATGATTTTAGGTTTAAATATAAGTTTTAGTTAAAGCCAAACCTAAAATTGGCTTTACTCAAATATTAGGCTGCAGGTCATTTGCAAGCTTCATTTATGTTAATTTTCTTCTCTCTCAAATTTTACGTTAAATTACTTTCTTAAACTTAATTTTGACATCAACATTTTTCTATACCCACTATTACCGCTCATACTACCCAACAAATTGCAATACCGACTGATTATGTCTAATAAAGCTTTTGGAACTTGCATGACAAAATATATCTTTTACAGCTAGCCAAATATTGTGGCTTTTTATGTGGAAACAAAATTTTTGGAACATAAGGCTTGTCCACGAAATAACTTTTACAATGTAAAACGAAAAAAAGTAAAGTAAGCACCGACATTTCTAAAAAAAAAATTCGCTTTTCAGAATCTGTCAAATTTCAGCTATTAGTGGTCAATTGTATTTTGAAATTCAAAGTGATTCAATCAAAATGGCATCTAAAGAAGAGAAAATTCGACAAAAAATAATTGCCCACTTTTTCAAAAATCCAACGGCTTCGTACGCATTGTTGGGAAGACTAGCCAAAGTTTCCAGGGCAACAGCTAGAAATATGGTAATTAAATACAAGAAGGACCTGTCCACATCCCGTATCGTCGGAGCCGGACGAAAAACAGGTTTCGTCTATAAAGATATAGCTCGTAAGATGAAAGTTTCTCTGGAAAAAAATCCAAACCAATCTTTACGAGATTTGGCACGAAAATTCGAAGTTTCGAAATCATACATTGCGAAAATTAAAAGACACTACGAGCTCAAATCTTTCGTTGTTCAAAAAGTGCCAAATCGTAACTCCGAAGTGGAAAGGCGTGCGAGAAATCGAGCCCGAAAACTTTTATCGAATGATCTGTGTCGTTTTAAAGGCTGCGTGTTAATGGATGACGAAACGTATGTCAAAGAAGATTTCAACCAGCTTCCAGGTCGAGGATATTACACAGCATACCTGAAGGGTGGCGTTATGAAAAGGTTCAAGTATAAACGGATGGACAAATATGGTAAAAAGTATATGGTTTGGCAGCCCATATGCAGCTGTGGCAAATACACTCGTCCTTTTGTTACAACTGGCAGTCTTAACAGTAAAATTTACTTGAAGGAATGTCTCAACAAACGACTTTTGCCATTGTACAGAGAGCACGCTGTTCCACCTTTATTTTGGCCAGACTTAGCAACAGTCCAATATGCAGAAATTGTCAAAGAGTGGTACCAAAGGAATAAGATCCGTGTTGTTGAGAAAAATCACAATCCCCCAAATTGGCCACAGCTTCGGCCAGTCGAACGATTTTGGGCCATAATGAAACGAAACTTACTGAAATATAAAAAACGTGCTAAGGGAAAGATTGATTTTATAAAAAAGTGGAACAGTATGGCCAAAAAAATTGGAAAATCTGGTGTGCAACATTTGATGAGGGGATTGAAAGCAAAAATACGTAGATTTGTAAGAAATCCAATTGAACTTTAAAATATTTGTATATTATCACAAACTTTGAGTTATAAGAGATAATAAATACTCACACAAACATTAGTTCAATATTTTATTTAGTAGCTATTAATAATAGAAAATGTAAAAGTTATTTCGTGGACAAGCCTTATTAGTCGACAACCCTCACCGAGAACCAGAACCTTGTAACAGTTTTACTCGGATAGACAGTCAGGGTTCGAGATATAATACCATCGATTTCTCGTGGTGAATGATAAATGATTTAAGTGTCAAAGAATATCGTCTAACCGGTTCCAATGAATATTTCTTGCAACTTATAGCAAGGAAAAAATAATAAATATTCTGAGCGATTGCCTATTTAAAATGTATACAAATTTCAAATATAAAACTTAAAAACACTACTACTCTTTTTCCTAAAGTTAAACTGCAGCAAACCACCCTGTTCGATGAGAACATTTGACGACAACGTTACTTACCAATTTTTGGAATCGAGATTGTTATAACTACCACTAAAGTAACAATCCTTGTAAAACGATGTGGACATATAAAGTATGTATGCATCTGCAATGAGAATTTCAATTCAATTTACTTTAATAAAATGTTAATAAATTTAAAGTGGTAGTTTTATGTTATTGGGCTGCCGTGTACTGAAAACAGGAATTCGCAAGCCTAATTTTAGTCCTGCGACCATTCGCAGGTGGTCTGCCGCCTTCTCTTCTCAACCATCAACCGGGTCCTTATACCGGTCGGTGGGGGAGAAGGACTAGAGCGGAAACTAGACTAGACCTCCTCGTGGTGGCCACCGGTAACAGCCACTTCGGGTAGGGTCCTGTCTCTGCCTGATAGTGTCTGGCTAACTATTCGATTCCCCTTAAATTCTACTCTCCCACCTTTTTATTTCAATCTACTCTTTTCCCCATCCTCCTCCTAATCCAAGGTGTCACGCGACCCGTGCCTTTTGGATTGGTTTGCAGCCAGGGGATAATACCAGCTGTATTCTAATGGAGCCTCTCTGATACCTGCCCGCCTCAGAGAGTAACTGTGGGCTTACCGTGCTATCGGGGGCTATGGCACGGCGGACCCCCAGACCCATACACTCGTGGGATCTAGTATGGAAAAGCAATTGAGGAATTTAAACTCAGCAGAGGGTTCTTATATCGCAACACAACTGGCGCGTCAGGTGCAGCATATCCAGTACACTGACGCCCAGGTTTCTTAGGACTGAGGACACGGCAAGACGTACGTTATCTGGCACTTTTGGCACCAAAGTAGGTAAATTTGGGCCAAAGTCAAAAGGGACCGGGACGAAGGACAAACGGAAGGAAAGTCGGGTGGTAGTGGAGTCTGCGGGTGCTTCGGCGTCTAAGGACCCGATACCACAACCCTCGACAAGTACTGGCCTGACATCCGGACAAACTCTCAAGCTGGGCAAGCTTGCAGAGACCAGGAAAGAGACTGGGTTGAGTGGCGCAGGTGTTAAATGGTACTTGCGCTATCTCAAGGAAGGCTTAACGCCAGACCAGGCCAAACAGAAGGTCTTGGACCGCGCAAAACCTACCTCAGGTAGGAGATCAGCCCTCAGGAGGGCAATATTGCCAAGGAAACTAAGACTGCCAACAATCCTTTGTCTATCAAAATAATAACATTGACGTCATCGGGTGTAGCAGGCGAGATGTCACCGCTGCCTTTGCGGCAATCGAAAGAGAATCTGCCAAAATGGGCCTGGTGGTAAATGAGGGCAAGACAAATATAGAGGCCGTGTCTTCGGTGGAAGGACCAAGACGAGGACGCCCTAACTTCTCTTAGTGTGACCAATTGGAGAAGGCGCGCGCAAATCAGAGGCGTCTGGAGAGCGCTTTTGCGGCAGACCGTAATCCGATAACAGGTTGTTATGGTCAGTTAAGTAAGTAAGTAGTCCTTAACCCCAAAAAAAACTTGTCTTAGCGAAGATTAACTTTAACCTTGTGCCTGTCCTTTGTTTAAATCTGTGTTCGCTGTTCTTTGGTGTCAGGATGACCCCAACCAAATGGTTATATAATTTACTGACAAAACATGAAGAAATGTCACACATAAATCACAAAAGAAAAGGGGAAAGCCCCGAACAGTGTTTTTCTCGATTTGTTATTGGAGTTTTAATCGCGATTAACACTAAATAACACAAGTAGACGAGCGAACAAAGCTACTCAACCGTTTTTTAACTCCGTCTGGTGTCAAATAGACCCAAGGGACAGGCAGAAGGTTAATGTAACTACAGTTCAAATTTCAATGTAGCTTCAGCGGCTTGGGATGGGCGATTATAAATTCTGTGGTCAAAATCGATGAACACTTAAGTCGA
This sequence comes from Melieria omissa, assembly GCA_963971225.1. Lineage (NCBI taxonomy): Eukaryota > Metazoa > Arthropoda > Insecta > Diptera > Ulidiidae > Melieria > Melieria omissa. The sequence continues at coordinate 87,680,935 of OZ020268.1, forward strand.
TATAAGACATTATTAAGTTAGCACCTAAAAATTAAAGTGCTTTCTAGACCAACTTTTGGCCGCTAAACACGAAACTGAAAATCAACAAATTTTTTAAGAAGCGATTTCGAAAAATCTTTGAAAAACCAGTTTTTTCCCTGTTGCTTCAGTTATGAGCACATATCTCGTAAACGATTCAGCCGACTAACATAAGCTGTCCTTCCGTCAGAAGATAATATCTTAGCCTTTCCCGCGATATACAGATTGTCCAAACCAGATGAGATTTGAAGAAGTTACTGACGGTGAAAGTCGTAAAAAAGTTAATTTTTCGACTAATTTAAAAAATCACAAATTTTCGAATGTTTTTTTATAGATAAAATAAATTATCTCCTCTGGTTTTAAAATCTAAGATGAAAAATATATTATTTAAGCGAATATTAAGCCTAATATCAGTAGAATTGAAAGAAAGTTATGATGCATTGATTGAAAACACCAACTTTACATTTATTACACCGTGCGAACAAATATTTTTATTTTTTCCGAGACCCATCCAAATGTTGATATAGACGTAAAACTAGAGGTAATTTATAGTATCCTGGAATAGTCAGTTTTTCATTATCTGACTCAAAAACCTTTTTAAAGGACTTTAAAATTTTAAGGACATACACACTAGAAATATTTTTTTGTATAAAATGAAAGAGACAAATTTTCTCCTTTTAACCGAATTTTTTATTATTAACTTTCAGGACCAAAATATGTCAGGTATGGAAAACATAAATGGTTTGGATCTCAGTCTGTAGATTCATACATCTAAATTTTATTCTATTTCAAAATTCCAAAAGTTCAAAATCGAAAATTTAGTAAAAAGGAGACAATTTTCCTCTTCCATTTGGTACTCATATATTCATCATTGCTCAACCGCAAATATTTTAAAAAATATTTGAAATGTGTTTATAATTTTAAAGTCCTTTAAAAAGGACTTTAGGTCAGAAAATTAAAACAATTTAAACAAAACTTTCCCAAAACTATTAATCTCCTTGACGTGATTACCCATAACCACGGCGATATTGACGTTCGTCTGACGACGATTCGTTGAAAATAAAATTAATTCTTATCTGCCGGTGTCGGGCGACTAAATAAGCTGTCCAGATGTCAGAAGGGGAAATAAATTGAAGCAAATGGGGTGAAAATGGTTGTGACTTTAAAGCGGTGGAAAATAGGTACAACCAAACATTTATCCGCCAAGAAGTACAACAGTTTGGCCAAAAAGAACCAGTTCTACAATTCGTTGAGCGTCTAGATTCTATTAGCGACTAGTCGACCGGGGAAAGTCGTAGTTGTTGTGGGCATGTTTTAATCTTGACAGCGAGTATTACTTTCATTAGTATTTCCATACAAAATGTCAAGTGATTTATTATTTCCCATTAAGCCGACGCTTTAATGCGTTTGTAATTTGAAAACAATCGGTTCCAATGTCCTTTGGGCCCAAATTTGAAACAATACAGAATCCGAATCTACAGATTAACTCCCTTTTGTATTACTTACTAGTTAAAAGGGAATAAAGAATTTTGATATCAGACTCCCCGAGCAGTAAATAAAATAAATTGATTACATACATATCTACTTATGTGTATGCATTAATATGATTTGCTCAAGTTTCGCCTAACTTTGTCCCTGAATTTAGAAATACATTACTAGCTAAAACGCTGAAATGTACACAAAATCTTAATTTCACAAATGATTTAATACATTAATTTATCTTTGAATTGAGTATATTATAACTAATATTATTAGGAAGAGCTTAAAATAATCACAATAATTAATGTTTTGGGTGTAAAATTGGTCTCTACCAAAGTACTTTTTAATTTGCGAAACTATGTAATTTTCTGAAATATTACTTGCAAATGTTAACTAAGCTAACAAGAATTTTTAAGATTAAACAATACACATTTGTGAGAATAATACTTCATATTGTATTACTTATTAGAACGAATTCAACTTACTTTGGGATTTTCACTTCAACACGGATTGCAATAAGACGATTTTTTTATGCAAATTACTTTTTATAAACAAATATTTCACACCTGCAGAATATCTATTAAAATGTGATAATTCCCAGTCAGAATTCCTAGTCAAAAAATTTCTTTTCTCCAAAGCTGAACAGCAAACTGCGCATGTCCTATTTTTGGAAAGCGCTGTAAAAGCTTTGTGTATGTAAATTATTCAAAGTCGTAATATGCTATTGGCTTGCAAAATTTTATCTTGCTTTAGGTCACCCTATTCCTGAACTTTACATATGGATTGCAAATAAAACTAACCGATAGCACTAAACGCCCATTTTATTAAGATATTTTTTGAATTCACTACAATATTTTACCGGACGAGTTTCCTCTTTGCGAACGTTTTGAATACCGCTTATTGGGCTTAACCGAACATTTGCGGGAAAAAGTGTATGTCCAAATATTATAAATTATTATTGTTACGGTTTAGGATGTTTTAAGCAGATGTGCATTATGTTTTGAAATCAAATGAAGCATTAAGTTCCACGGTTCATTAAATCAACAACTTCAGTGTAGAACGCTACAAGAAAGGCCGGGAGAAAATAAATATTAACAGGTTACACCCTGACGAAAAATTTTGTATTGACTTTTTTGTTGTTTACAGAAGTTAAACTTGACAGCAAGCGCCCATAAGACCAAGCAAGTAAAAACATGGTTATGGATTTTAAACCATAAATTCAGTATAGTTCACCACAAAATAGTTTTCTATTATATGTATGAATCGGCGTAGTAAAAGAGTACCTGATATTTTCACGAATATGGAACATGGTTCGCAGATACCTCAAGAATAATAAAGCGATAGCAAAACTATAATTCAAGATTTCATGTTATGCAAAACATACATTTATGCAAACTCTCATTTTTTAAGCGTTTAAGAAATTTTCGCACTTGAGTGTAACTTTAACTTAAAGGTCTAACTGACAATTAACAATATTCAAATATTGCGTTAAAAATTAAATTGGTCTAAGTGTAAAAAAAAAAAACAAAATTTGGTTTTGTATGCCTTTCATAAATTCAAGAGTGATCGGGCAGTTGGATTGATAAAACAACCTCCACGTATATATGTTAACTAGCGACTAGGGTGATCAAACCGGTACTGAATCTTAATTTTTCGAATACCGAATAGTCTGGTTTCTTGGTCGCCGAACCCCGGTTTTTTCTTTATTTCTTTGCAATTGACTTTTACTCGTTATAGCAGATATGGCAACGAAAATTGGCATGACTGATTCTTTTTTAATTTAGAAGGAAGGGATTTTCATGTAACCGGTTGAAGACAAACAAAATACTGATGATTCCACAAAACGAAATCAATTAACACCAACCAATTGAACTTTACTACATGAGCAGCTTCGATATCCTAGCGTGAGTGCACTAGCCTATCATCCCAGAGGTCGTGGGTTCAAATCCTACCTGGTGGTCCTGCACTCTTCTAGCTTTTAAAATTCCTCTAAACATTCCGTAACCCTAGTTCAAGAATTCCAACCCTCAGATGATCCTTTTTCACTTACTCCCACGTAATATTGCGCGCAATCATGCCCTGTGCGGCTGTAAAAAGAATACAAATCTACAGCTTCATGGTGCACCAGCGACGCCTGTAAAGGGAAGCGGGCATCAGTGAAAACAACGCACCAAACTACAGTGGATACAAAATTTTTGCATGTGCGGTAGAGCTCTACATCTGCTCTATCAAACCTATTTGGTGGAGATTTTTGTTCTACGGAATAGTTAACATCCGCAAAAGTTGATAACGTGTGTCCGTGTGGTTCTGTGGTAATAATTTAAATCAAAAAATGGCATCGGCAGCGAAAAAAATTTAGATTTTATCATAGAGAAGAAAGTGTCTGTAGTGTTCGTAGTCGGTGGAACGTCTGGTAAACACACAACAGGTAAAATCTTTACGCTCTACCGAAAAAACTCTATAGACACTGGGCTTGAGAGCAAAAACCAACCAGTGCTGGTAACATTTCGCAATGGAAAAATTATTATTTTTTTAAATTATTTCCCAAATTTTTGATTTCGCTTAAGGTTTGCTAGTTTTAATTTAGAAATTAAATCATAAAATATATGCACGCGCATACAGGGGACCGCTGAGTGTTAATTTAAACAGTTTTAACGAGCGAGTTTTTCCGACGTTAAAAAAAAATATTTGAAAGAAATATCTAAAAGTAGCGGCGACACTTAATTGCCAGATAGTGCTGTTTTCGGTATTCAGCACAATTGCAACCAAAAGAGGAATTAATTTCTGGCAATGTTAATGGTATTAAATAGTTTCATTTGAAAAACTGTTTTTGAGCTGAATGAATTTTTTTTTTAATAACGTATAGTCCACTTAGTAGAAAATCCTTAGAGGTGATGCTCTAGGATAAGTTGCAAAAGTTATTTTTTATTTTACACTAGAAAATCCAAAATTTTTAATTATGACTTTTTAAGTAAAAGTCACTGATAATTATTTCATAGGACAACTAAAATAAAAATCGAAAAAACTATTACTTATGAACTAAGAAAAAATCAAAAATAATTATTATAGGTTTTTTTAAATAAAAAAATACCTTTTTTTGTTGAGTCATTAAATAACAGTAAAAAAATAACTTTTAAAGATTAATTTGTATAATAGAGGTATTCACACCGGCCTCATTAGTTTGGTAATTCGTTAATTGGTAATCCGGTAAAGTTTGTAACTGTGTTATACTTTTTTTTCGATAGGCTCGTTAGTCTGGCAGCACGTGTTGTTTCCAACAGCTGATTTTGTACAAAATTTGTTGCAAAAAGTGCACTAGGCAAATTTATATAGTGCTGGCAACACAGCTAACTCAACTTTTTTCTTTTGATTATTCGCGAATGGGCATGCCAAGTGTCAAAATAGCCACCCACCGCTGTGGGTTCTGATTTGATTTTGACAATGAGCATGCCCAAAAGCACTAACAAAATACATGGGGGTTTTGTTGTTGCCGTAGTGCTATCACCTTATTAATACACCTTGACAGAAATCAATCCCAATAAAATGAAATTGGACAGCTGATTGCAGTGTTACCAACTAACGAGCGAATTGTCGGGCCTGCCACCTTGTTGCTTTGTTTCTCGGCAACTCGATAGTTCGATACTTTTACAAAAACAAAATACACTACAAAACTACCGAGTACCGTACTAACAAAGTAACGAGTGTGAATACTCTTTGAATTCAACCATAAGGGTCTACCTATAAAATCGCTAATATGCCAGCGCTAATGCCATTGTATTGACTTCGATTATTTCGCTTCTTAACACACATAGTACAATAAAAAATGTTATGCAAATTTAAGTTAGTTGAAGGCTGCTCAAAGTATCCTCGGTGTTTATTGCAAAGTAAATGTCACTTTAACACATCTTTATTAAATATTGAGAAGTTGGATGAGCAACACAACAATTTGGAAGAAGCCGCCCAGCAATTGAATAAGCGTGATAAGTCTGGGTTACTTCGGCAACACAAGAATGTGTTATGGGATACCATTCCTTATAACCAACCGCATTCATGGATTCATCAAACCGAAAAATACCAGCGGAAGATGTTTGGACGATATGGTTTCGCAAGCGGGGTGAACTCGCGAATATGTTTTAAGGGGAAACGGGAGTTAGCAAACAGTGTGTTGGCAGAAAAAGTCGCAGAACCCCATACCTTTCACGAGGTTATGTTAAAAATTCAAAACAATCGAAAACAACAACTAGAAAAAATACAAAGTCGCGAAATTGAGCTCGCTGCTAAACTTGATAAATTGGAGCAGTGGAAGAGCGAATTAAGTGCCAAAGTAGCGAAAAAGGAGGCTGATATGTTAGCTGCCAAGGAACGTAGAGACAGACTAATCGAAGAAGTTCGCCGGCATTTCGGGTTCAAAGTAGATCCCCGTGAGGAACGATTCAAAGAATTATTAGAGCAGAAGGAGCGAGAGGATAAGAAGAAAATGAAAGAAACTAAACGAAAGATGAAGGAAGAAAAAATAATGGCGAAACTTATTGAAAATAAGGTTTAGTCGATAAAATGTGTGTCTAATAGTATTGAAATAAATAATTCAAAAAAATTAAGCACTTCCATGTTCTTAGAGCTAATCTTTTTTGGTAGATAATTGACATTGCAATAATTCGATGGTCACCAATTTTTGTAACACGATTTCGAAATAACTTGATCGAGTTATCGGTCTGGGACGACTGTGGCATACTGTGCTGGATATTTTTATTTTTTGATATAAAATATGGAACAAGTGCAGAATACCAGTCTTAAAAAAAGTTTGTTTATTGGAAAGTATTTTTTTTAGTCTAACAAACTTAAAATGCCACGGAAACATAGGGGGCGTGGTACGCCCCCAAAGTCCCAGTTATATATCCGAATTCCTCAAAAAATGTTCAACCGGTTCTAACGATATAGGTGTCATATGAAAGGTATATAAAGAATGATGTATAACATTAGATATGTAATATATACCAATAATGAGCTATAAGCGGCAAATATTTTGTTTCGCATATCATTTGAAAGAGGAAGAAAATACTTTTCATATAAAAAATACATTTTTTAATTTTTAAAACTGTGGTATTCTGGACTTAACCCCAAAATAATCAAATTTGAATATGTATAATATAAAGATGTAATAAAGTGGTAGCCACAGATTGTTGCAGGAATTAAGATATTGGTTTATGGGAGCTATTTAGTCTCGAATAACTATAATTACTTGCTTAGTAGTAGTTGCTTTTTGGAATATTCGATTAGAACGAAGCCATTGTCAGTGACGTTAATTATTTTAGTTTTGTTGCCTACAAGTAATTGAGGAAAAAGTACCATGAGGTAAGGCTGGTGTGTATGGCTTGTGGTCATACCTAAAATTCTACCAGTATGAAATATAGATGGAAAACTATTTTTGGAAATATGGAACAAGGAATTGAAGTAATCCTCACTATAATTATTATATTTATTTAAATAATGCAAAACATAAGGTAAAATCTGACATTTCAAAAGTAAAAAAAGGATCACAGCGCAGTTACTGCAAAAATAGCCATGTATTAATGCTGTTTTTAAAGGCTTTCCAACGCTAAAAGTTGGAGGGGTCCATTCACCTAAGACTGATTAAACACAGGATATAACAGTCAGTAGAGTAACTTTTTGGGATTTTAATAACTATAGATACATTACGCAGATCCATAGTGTTCGACGGAACATTATAAAACTCGACTTATAATTTAAAATATTATAAACATTATAAAACAAATCGAAATAACTTTTTTCTCAAAAAGCAATTTAAAAATAAAGCTAACGCAACTACTGATATTACTAAAATAAAAACTACTGACAAATAAGAATTTTCTTCAGTAACATTTGGTACCAACATAACGTAGGATTTATGTTCCGACGGCATCATATTGTCTGAAAATATATTAAAAAATAAGATTAGATTAGAAAAATTCATGATTAAAACAATCATAAGAATGCGTATTTACAACTATCGCACGTATTGCAAGGGTGACAAACGAAATTATTTGCGCGAAACATCGACTAATGGAACAGGCCAAATATTTGCCTCAAAAACGCTACTTTTCTCAATTTTTTACCTCGATAAACACGATTCTTTTTTATTTTTATATTTTCCTTGTTTATTCCGTTTTATATTCAATAGTAGTCAAGTTAACCACGATTTGGCTGTCGTTATTGTTTAATTCAATATTCTATTAATGGTTTTTTTAATTCTAATGTCTTAAAGTAGCCCAGATACATGTTTGTTTGGCAGTGTATTGAGTAAGGAATTTTTTTAGAATGTTGACATACATACTGTAACAAATTTCTTTTGTTGAAATATTTAGCTGAGGGGGTTTTAAAAGAATTTCTGAAAACAAACCGACGCTAAAATCTAGACTATCGCTAAAAAATCAATTCCCCTGGCTGAGTAACTATGCACAAATACGTAAATGCGCTTATGAAAGTCCTAAATACAAAGTTAACCTTACCTTTTGTCATAAAGACGTCGATGGACTGATTATAAAGTTGATTTAAAATTGGCACATTAACTACGACCGGCTCCGACCATCGTAACATTTCACATTTTTCTACTGGTAATTTATTGAATTTGTCACTGGAATGAAGTACCTTGGAGTGGTGATGTAGGTTACTACTCGACAATCTTAACGGTAAATTTTTATTCTCGAAGGAAAATTCATTAATTGTATTCAGCCTTTGGAGCAACTCCACTTTGTGTGAGTTCATGGTATACTCTAAGAAAGCATCCAACAACCAGAAACACGGTTTCTCTAAATGCGTCGAGTCCAAGCAATTTGAGTCACTAAAAACTGCAATTCGACCATTCACATTACTGTATGGTTTATGTTTTTTCGAATTTTGATTGTTTTCTTTGTTGCGATTTATATAGTCATCTCCATTTTCGACAGTTTTGAGTAGAACTCGTTTGTTTGCTATGGGATTCCTTTCTCCATAAACATTTTCGCTATAAATCGGTTGTTCGACTGTAGTTTCCTCGTAACTAGTTGAAAAACTTGGGCTTTCTTCCAAAAATTGTTTTCGCATATCACCTTTTGTTTGAAAAAGTCCCAAAACTGCTTTGAAAACTTTCTTCTTATCAGTTTCGCTTGATATTCCCAACATCTGAAACAAAACTTAATATATTAAACTAAGTATAACATACAATCGTATCGTAATGGGCGATCTTACTATCAGTTTTCATCAACATATAAACTTTATGTTCATATAAACTTTATGTTATAAGACCAAAATATAAATAGAGTAGTGTAGTGTTCTACACATAAATATTAATGGATAATGCAATCACTCATCGTTGATGATCATTTATGTGTATCGTCAAATCTGGCTTATCCGCGAGAACGCGTACAAAGCGGATGTCCACATATACTCGGACAGTCAGGCAGCCATCACGTCGTGATAACTCTGTTTCATACGCATAAGAATCGGAACAAGTCGGAAGAGTTTCTACCATTTCCTGATAATATGACGTTCGCTCTAATACATTTTTTCCGGTACTATAGAAAATGCAGTATTTATGTTGTTTGAGTGAAATTGCGCGAACGGATTACACCACAATTGGTGCAGATTTCAAAGATAAGCTCACCACATTCAAGGAAGGATGAAAGGTGAACGGTGAGTACATCTTGCTTGACAGCCAAGTACAATAGTACAATGATCCAAAATTGACTGAGTGCTATGGAAGACCTGCCAACCCTCACATCACATCAAGAGGAATGAGTACCTTCCATAGGCACAAAGTATTTTGATTCAGTTCAAAATTATATATAAACGATGACAACACGTAATTGATTATTGATGAATTATCAATTTCTACCTGTAAGTTAACCCAAATATGCCTACCGTACTACATGTGGTACACATGTATTAAAGGTTCAACGTCAACTGTGCTTTAAATTTGTTAACCGAAACTCTGAAATGTAGGTGTCCTATATGTAGTATCAGGTGTACAACTTTGCTTCCGCCGTTTTCCGATAGGTGGCTGTACCGGCTGAGGCTGGTTGAAATACATAGATGGTAATGCCTTTAAAGTGAGTGTGGACAGTGCCTAACGAATTGTCATCGCCGTTTCAGTGACAGTTGTTCTTGTTTTCGTATTATTCACGCTCGAAAATGTCCGTTTATGTGCCCAATTCTCGCCATTTGCGGGAAGTTTTACTTTTCTGTTACAATTCGAAAAAAACTGCAGCTGAAGCGCATCGAATGCTCTCAGAAACTTACGGTGATGCTGCTCTGAGTGAAAGAACGTGTCGGGAGTGGTTTCAACGTTTTAAAAATGGTCACAATATCAAGAGCGACATGACAAAGTCATCCTCCAACACGACAATGCTCGGCCTCACGTCGCAAAAGTGGTCAAAAAGTACCTGGAAACGCTGAAATGGGAAGTCTTGCCCCACCCGCCGTATTCCCCAGATGTCGCCCCTTCTGACTTCCACCTATTCCGTTCGATGGCACACGGCCTGGCAGATCAACATTTTCAATCCTTCGAAGAATTGGAAAAATGGATTGCTTCATGGATAGCGTCAAATGAGGACTCCTTTTTTCGAGCCGGGATCCGAAAATTGCCGGAAAGATGGGAGAAAGTTGTCGCTAGCGACGGACAATACTTTGAATAATACATCTGTAAGCACTTTTTCGCAATAAAGCTTTTAATTTTGGAAAAAAACGGCGGAAGCAAAGTTGTACACCTGATACACTCGGCATATTTGGGTTAAAAAAGGAAATGCAAGTGAAAATTACTCAACCTGTATACAGAAACCATTTCTTGTACTATCACGAGTCATATCTCCACTTGCCAAAATTCTCACTTTTATCAATTTGTCAAATCATAATTACCTCGGCACCTTGGTCATTCACATCCGCTCCAACAACAACATCTTCTTCATTTTGGGGAATTTTTGCAATAGTCGTTCCGCTAGCTATATACATTGGATGGTCGCCGAATTTAAAATAGCCTTCACTTACAAAGTCACTTAATGCAATTCCAAATGGTTTCAGCAGCTCATTAAGAGCCGGTATATTTGCACCACCTGTATCTGGTATCCACCACTGTCTGGTATTTTCGTCAAAAAATTTTATCTTTTTCATAACGGTAGTGTTATACCAATCGGCAAACGTTATTATACTAAGCCCAGAATCGTAAACGTCATTTTGAATCTTTGAAATTTCATCGTCAAAAAATTCTTCTTCGGGATCAACAAGTAAGAGAGTTCCATATTCAGAGGCATTAAAACAGGTGAACGGTGCCCTTAGTACATCAACATAATAACCAGAATTTCGCAAATGAATATACATGTCTCGAAAGTTTGTATGGATATGATCTGCCCTCCAATCTAAAGGGTCTGATTTAGTTTTGAGATTATCACGTGGAATATAACCTGGCGGATACTTCAAACTATGATACTGATCCCATAGTATTCTTTTGTGTCTAGGTGGTTTGGGTGTAATTAAAACCGTCATAGGGAAATTGACAGTGCTTCTAAGTGGTACATCATTTTCATGTTTAGTAAGGCTTTCAACAGTCACGCTGATATGACCCTTAACAGCTCCTTTGAATTTGCACCCATTTTGATTGACGGCTGAAAAGAAACAAACGTTACCATGTATAAGAGTGAACAGAGTATGTATGTATTTTTTACTGTTATTGCCTGCTTAGATTAGATTAGATTTAGAAAGGGTCACAAGCAAGATGTCACAACCGGCATACTGACGATGAGGAAGAGCAATACGCGCAGCTCCGTCAAGGTTGGAAGTGACCGCTCACCCATTTGATACCGTTCGAGGATTCAGACAGGGCGATCTTTTGTCCCCGCGACCTCTTCAACTTCACCATGGAGTGTTCTGTGGAAGGCCAGTGTACATCTTAATGGCACAATTTTCAACAAAAGTGTCCATGTCCTTGCCTACGCCCGTCATCGGGTGAGATGTCACCGCTGCTTTTGCGCCTATCGAAAGAGAATCTGCCAAAATGGGTCTGGTTGTAAATGAGGGCAAGACGAAGTATATGACGCAGAAGCATGGACAATGACACGAAACGACATAGCGGCCCTTGGAGTGTTCGAGAGGAAAATACTTCGGAAAATCTTCGGCCCGTTCGTATTGGCGACGACTATCGTATACGAACCAAATACTGAAGCCGAAGATGAATATTCGGGCAGACACTAATAAAAATGTTATTGTGAATTCAACAGCAAGTAATACATTGTAGTTTAAAAAAAAAATTTTCAAGAGATTTTCTAACAACTGTACGTTAGCACATTTCCAAGAACACCAACAAATCTTTTAATGTCAGATGCGCAACATGGTGGCTGAGAAGAAACATTGGCTCTACCTTTATTTTTAGTAACATGGATTATTCAGCTGGCTGACAAGTTTGACATTATAAGAAACAATCTAAACGATTTAAACTCAAATTTTAAATATTTGTACGTACTTACCAAGATGAATTGACATCCACCCTGACCATGGCCAAAGTATGGAGGAATAGGATATTGCAACATTAAGAATATGTCCACTTTTTTCATTATGAGGATGCCATGTTGGATGTTGTAAAATGTTTCCAGTAACTGCGATGCCATTTAAAATTGTAACATTAACAATTACTGGCACACTACCACAAAACAAAGGTTGCGAACTATACGGCCACATATAAGTTTCTGAGAAATCCAAATATGGCGGGCTCAGGGTCACCTTTGGTGTATATGATGAAAAAAGTTGCATACTTTTTACAATATTTAACTTTCCGTGCCCTTGCTCAAACATATTGCTATCATGTAAACGTGATGCACCTTCAAATAATATCTGCTTGATGGAGGAAGGGTTTAGTAATTCAATTTTATCAATAGCGCTACTTGCTATTAGTGCGATTGCTCCAGCAACAACTGGTGAAGCTACAGATGTTCCGGATAGTGACCTACAGCCTCCATAAATGTTGCTCCCTTTTACTTGACTGCCAAAAGTCATTATATCAGGCTTTAATCTGCCATATCCCATGGGCAATTCCCATGTGGTCATCCCTCTGGAGCTAAATTTAGCCACTTTTCCATCGAAATTTATTCCACCTACACCAATCACGTCACTTTGATCGCCAGGGTTGTTGAGAGTTCCATATAACGGACCATCATTGCCAATTGCAGACACCATTATTACTTTATTGGCGGACAGCTCCAGGACTTTGTCGACAAAAGGATAATCCATGAAATCTGGACCCCCAATACTCAAGTTCAAAACGTTAATTTTTCTAAAAATCGCGTAGTTGAAAGCATCTAAAAACCAAGACGTATATGACACCTTAAATTAATTCAAAGTTAGATAAAGATCAAATTAAACACGCGTATATTACCTGTGAGTTTGTAAAAACTCTGTATATATGTAGCTCTGCATCAGGTGCCAATCCCAAGCATTCTTTCGTAGATGCAATAACACCAGCAACAAAAGTTCCATGGCTAACGCCGTCATCGAGTGACTTCTCATTTGTCCAATTGGTACGTTCTTTCACTCTTCGGAAATGGGGATGGTTACTAGTAAGACCCGTGTCAAATACAGCAACTTTAATACCAGCTCCCGTAAAGCCGGATTTCCAAAGAGTGTTAACCTGAAGTACAGTTGTAATCTGTAACGGTACTACTCCAAGCAAATGTCTTCTAATGCTTTTAATATTTGAGTCCCAACTCTTTAGGCTTTCTCCTTTGGTATTATTCCGATAACTTAAAATTCTTTGCACACTGCGATGCGGCGAAATTTTCTTAATAGCCGGATGTGATTGTAGTTGATCGAAACTAATCCAATTTTGCACTACAATTAAATCAAAATCACTGGGATAATCACTAGCCAGATTTATGCGTTTTCGAATTTCCCAAGATGTCACCTGAGAGAACAAATAATTTAATTATTTAAAATATAAAAGATTTATTAGAAAAATTCATGTTTTTTATTATAATATTTATGAGTTTTTTCGATAGCTGATAAACAATAACGTAAAAAGCACTAAACCTATTCAGAAGATATACAGTCGTGTCTGGGTATAGTGAACCCCCTATATAGTGAACACCTCGATATAGTGAACACCCAAATTTTGACATCGAGCCTCTAAATATAGAAAAAATGTTCAAGCAAAAAACAAAAATTGTATTTTGAGCAAATAAAACGAGTTTTTGAACAAAAATTTTAACCCTGATATAATAAACAACCTCAATACAGTGAACAGGCCTTGCAATAATTAGTTCACTATATCCAGACACCACTGTATATACATATTTAAAGCCAATACTCTTATTAAATCATGATTTTTCATAAAAACTTTGAACTCGTGATTTAGCCCATTAGATTTCGATTTTCAAAAAATGAAAAACAGGTGTCTAATTAATTTTGATTTCATGTGTTTTTACCAATTTTGAATCGTAGTCTTCTTGTGTTTTTCAAAATTGTAATCAACCATGTCAAAATATTTTATTTTTATTTATTTATTTAAAACGTGGAACAAATAATACAATTATTTTTTCACGAAAAGTAAAGAGCACTGACTGCCAGGACCTTCGGCGTGTCAAAATATAAACAAATCATTTTACATGGAACTCGCCACAAAAAAACAAATACAGACATTTTAAATTGGGATATTTGCAATTTTTTTAATCCACACAGCAAAAAGATATACACTACAAAGATTCGATTGATGGTGACAATTTTTGCAGCGAAACCAATCGGCCAAACATTAGCGAATTCCGAATCATCTTCCTTGAAACGACGATGTTGGTGCTTTGGTTTGTTATTTGCTCTCCGCTTGCGCTTCGACAAACAAGATCAATAAACATACATGCAAAAAAATTATTGAGCGATCGCTACACCACAACAACAACCATTTCAATATACACGAGCGAAGCCGTTGCGAAAAACAACATTACTTTTTGCTGTTGTCCTACGCAAATCTAACAGAAAATGTTATGAACTTAACATACTCAAATGTCTACGATTCGCTCTTCCCCCTCGCATCGTAACAGCCGAAATCACTTATGCCAAGGCGAATTCATACAGGTGATAGCGTAACGGCAGCAACAAAATTTCAATGTATTTTGTTTTTGTTTTCTGGGCTTAGATTGTCAAAATAAGCCACTCAAAACAAAGCTTGATTTTTTAATTTTTAAACTGTCACAGGCATTTTGACAACCTCAAATCAGCTGGTTCAACCAGGTCAGCTGTATGAATGCGCCTTGGTTAGTACCTACTTTTCTTGGCGGAATGGTAACGCAAGTTATTAAATGCAACTAAAAACATTCAACAGCCGCTTTTAAAATTAACTTTTGAAACACGTTCCAACAAATTCCATTGTAAACTCTACGCATATTAGCAGATACGTTTCAATTTTAATTATAATACCAATAAGTTTTATTAAGCGTACATTAATTCTTCGTAGACCTGCTTGCACAAACTTCAGTCTTGTCTCAGACCGGTAGAAATTCCGAAACATAACAATGTACTCATCCTCTATTATCTTGGTTTTAAAATTAACTTTCAAATCTAAATCGTCCAATTCAGTAGAGTAGCATTTTGCTAAACACACAAACACAATCAGGAAGAGCCACCGAGACCACAACATCGCGTTTGATTTCATTTGCAGTACTAGAGCTGACATTATTTCTACGTCGATTACAAATAAATCGGATCACGCACGCTTTGTTTGTATCAACACTTTTTTCGCTTGGCTTGCTTTTGATGCATTCGATAGATTCCACTGTGTATAAATAAGGGCAACGTATATTCAATGTAAATCCTAAGTAGCGAAACTTCTTTTTTTTAGTGGCAGTGCTATCCCACAGCGATTTTCTTTTCGTTTTGGGAGTAAATTTGTTGCTTAATTTTCTGACTGCTCTTTTGAATCAAGAAATAAAGAAACAACGAAACTGTAAAATTAATGTTACAATAGTTATACCGACAATTGATTAAAATAGGCCACCAATACAAATTTAAATTTCATGATGAAAACATAAAACATTCCGAACCAATATCAAGGTAATTTTGTTTTCGTACAAGGTAAAATGCGATCGACAAAGTTACTTTTAATAAATTATTTAAAAATTTTGTGTGTTACAGTATTGTCGTGCATCTTCAGAAGTCTTAATACGTACTAAAAATATGTTTTTAATAATTTTGATTGGTTATACAAACTCACAACACGATAATTTAATCAAAAGATGATGATTATGTTCAAAAGAACATTTTCGTATTAATTATTAAATATCTTTAGTGCGACTGAACTGACTGAAATAATTGAAATGAAATCGTAACCATTACAAACATATTCCATTTAATTACATTTCGATATTCACCGCGACAGCAAAAATTTCAACCCTGTCGAATAATAATTTTACCACTGTCACCACACAATGTGTAAGTATTCCCCACGGTGCGCAAATAACCCCATTTATTTATTAAAACATGTTACAGAAAGTCGCGCAAAATCAAGAAAAATGTTTAAACTGGCCCAACACGCACTGTTTACAATGTTGCCCGCCTGTGGTCCGGTGCCAAATAGTCTGCAATCATGTATTATTTCTCAAAGGTATTGCCGCTTTCATGTAACCACATTGCGCATCAGTTGCGGGAGCAACTAATAGACTGGCTCGCTGAGTCTTGTAATTTTTGTTACTATACCATTTATACGAATTCCATGATGAAATTAACTATTATTTCTATACCAATTCCAGTATTAAGCAGAATTTTAAATTAAATTTCATATTCATACCAACATTTATTTGTGGTGAATATATATGGTATATCTAGGCAGAGTTGATTTTGAACAGCAAACGAAATAATTAAAATTTGTTCATAAAATCAACTAAGAGCTTTCAGAGTTTTATTCAATGTTCTTTTCTTTGGAAATACCAACCTAAAAAATCAGCGATTCATTTATAAAATCGTAGTAAATTACGTTTGAGAAATTCATGGAAACCGTAATTTTCAGTATTTTTCACGTACACGCAATACTGGCGCTAATGTCCGTACTCTCCACGGGGGTCAGTTTTACACGTGAACAACAACAATTTGATAATTCTTGTCATACAGAATCGATGTCTGGTTGTCAAAGAGTTCCGCTACTCAGGCAAGGCGAATTAATACAGGTGACCTCGTTGAATCAGCTGATTTAATTCTGTTTGTGGTAGTAAAGGTTTTGGTTGTCGAAATGCCTGTGAGAAACTGTGAAAGTTTAAAAATGATAAAAATCAAGCTTTTTTTGATTGGCTGATCTAAGCCCAGAAAACAAAAACATAATACATTAAACAAATTTGTTGCTGTCCTAACGCTATCACCTGTATGAACTCGCCTTGCTACTTAGGATGCACTTTGGCAACCCTGAGGAATGAAACGGAAAATGAATCGATAGCTAAAGTATTGTGACATTTTGACTATCAATATTCGATTAATGGGGACTATTCGTGTTTACATTTTTGTTTGGAAATAATTGCTGTAGTATTGGCGGCGAGCTTTAAAATTATGATAAGATAAACGCTATCGATACGGATAATTTTTACTCAAGGCACACCAGACAAATTTTCTGTTACCAGACAAGCAAAAGACTAGAACATTAAATTGCTTAAAAGTTGATTAATCCGCTATAATGGCTTCACATTTTGACAAGGAACTCTATAATTTGGTAATTATTGTGGAATTATTTCATTACATTAGTTGCAGGGGTATTTCGCTGCGAATGCATTTATGTGTTATTGTTACGAATCTTTGTGAAAGGCAGTGCTTTATAAGGAAGTGTTTTAATTTGTTGTCTCCCCGGCGAATGCTTTCGGAACTTGTTTTAAAATAGTACCGATGTTGGACAATTAAATATTATTGAATTGTATTTGTACTACATTACTCATTTTGCCTTCTTCAGTCAAACATTGACACGGTTTTTACCAGAATACATTATACATGCACATACCATAGTTACCGTGAAAGCAATTCGTCAGTCGACTCCGAAAATAACTCACTTCTCACTTAATGGCTATGGTTAGGCTAACTACATGAAGTGTATTTTTTGGCATATTTTAAAGAGCAGTTAATTGCTACATGTTCTTATGCTATTTTATTATCTGACTAATCAAACTACAAAGTAATGCAGAACTTACCCAAATTCAATGCGTGCGTTTTTGTCTTAGTTATTTTAAAAAATAGTTAATTGCTGTTCGTTTTTTTGGCTCTTTGGAATTTTATGTCACATATTTGTAATTTTCTTTCGCGCATTATGAAATCATAATCAGTGCTTAGTCTCGTGCGTGCAGTCGCAGTGCAGTGACATTAAATCAAGTGAAATCGAACTGTAGAACTAAATTACCTAAAATAATTTCCATGAGTGTTTGCATGGATGTCAATTTGGATGGGGTCCACGGAAAAAGGGTAAAAGTAAAAAAAAAATTATAAAAAAAAGTCATTCATGCGGAAAGCGTTAAAAATAATAACAAATTTGAATTGTACTTTCAATTGCAATTGCAGTTAAACTTGATGGGGCACAATAAACCTAGTAGGTTGCAGTGTCCCTACCCATTATCATTCCATTACATGAATTGTAAATTGTATGGAACTACAAAGCAAGGAAAATTCTTCTTTTTTGATTGAAAAGATTTTATTTTGTATATAATATGGATGTTTGGGTTAGGCTTCCTTTTGTGTTTCTTACTTGTCACTCGATTTCGAAGTTATTTAGATTAAAACAATTTTTTGATTATAGAAATGTATTATACATATTTACTACAACGTATTAACTAATTGTTGAGTTATAGTTGATTTAAATAAAGTAAACTGAAATTTAACTAGTTTATAGCTAACTATAAATTAGATAAATTTTAACTAACTTTTAAATAACCAAGTTTAAGTTAGTTGAAAAGACATGCAGAATCGGACATCGCAATGTTAAAATAGTCAATTGGCTCCATTGAAAATAATCCAACTTTCAACCACAAAAGAATTAGATTAAAGTGTGTTAAAAGTTAGCTGAGTTGCCGGCAGGGTACTTATAGATCGAGCGTATCTATTCAATGCCGAGTTTCCATTAAGTGCTGGCTGTTTGAAAACTAATACTACGAGACTCATGCCACTGTTTTTCTCTCATTATTTGTGCCCTGATGCTTTTTCATTGAAATACTCACTCATGTTTATTTATCTCCCAAAATACAAACCGGGTTGTCCGCAATACTAGTGTATTTTTCTGTGTTTATTCACATACCGGGGAAACTCGCTCAAAACTGCTAACATTTAAACATTCAAATTTCATTTAGAGGTAGGCGTTCTTTACACGTTCTTAAAATCAGTGTTTGAAAACTCGACTACTGCTGCCGGAAATGAAATGGCAGGAGTTGGAGCACGAAAACGAAATTCAAGCACTCGGCTTTGCTACAGAGCCGCGGTAGCAGCACGACCGACTCCATAACCGTAGCTTTTTCGAAATAAAATGCTAAGGCGCATAGCAGTAGCCGTTCGTTTCTGAAATAAGGTACCCGGCTACTCCTCTGCTACTTCATGTTAGGGAGTCAGTAACCGAGCAACACTCCCTTTGCTCTTTTGCGGCTACTATTGGAGCCGCGAAAGTAGGTAGCCGAGCAATGCTGCCTTGACTCGTTTGCGGCTACTTTTGGAACCGTCGTCGTAAAAATTCAGCGGCAGAAATAAATCGCTACCAATGGGAAAACTATAGAAAGCATGCATAAGCACGTTGTAAACAGAACTTCAGGTTATTTTATATGAAAATTATGTATGTGTCTTAGTTAAAGGCTTCCTAAACTATTTAACTTTGTATATAATTATATAATTGCGGAATAAATCGCAAACAATTGACGCCCTCAAAGTTAACATAACAAACAAACAAAGCGCCAAAGGCATTGTAAATTGAGCCTGCTGAATACGACCATTAAGCAAAGGCGAATATTGGACGCCCACACTTAATGCCATAAAAAAATTTATTTTATTTTAAATAAATAAAATAAAATAAATCTTTTATAGTAAATATATTTTGTATATTATTATAGTCCTCGAATTTCTTTTAACACAGTTTATACTTACATTATTTCTACTACGTTATGTGAACTTGATTGAATTTTTTTCATTTTAGACTGTGAGCATAAACAAAGCATTGAATCCCATGGAAGCGCCGCTTAAAATGAAACATGCTCGTTCGGTTATTATAACAACGCACCGTATGAAAGAAGCAAAGTCATTTTGGATTGTGGTCACTCGTCAGGCCCTTATGGAAAATAGGTTTACTGCTTGGAAATTTTGTCATCTTTTGCATAAAGTTTTACGAGAGGGTCATGAAAGTGCTCTAAAGCAATCTCAAAGTCATAAAAAAATGGTACTGGAAATGGGAAAGCTGTGGGGTCACTTACAGGACGGAGTTGGAAGCTGCATTCAGGCATATAGTAAATTACTGGTTACGAAACTTGAATTCCATGACAAAAATGCAATATTTCCCGGTTCACTTTTAATGGACTTCAGAGAAATTGAAAAGGCTGCTGGGGAGGATATAAACGTGTAGTAAGTTTTACAACACTTGGAAGTGGCTTATATTGTTAAGTTTTAAAATTATTTTTTTAGCTTTCAGCTCTGTGTCGAAATATTTGATTATTTGGATGATATTATTGAAGTACAGTTACGAGTGTTTACATCCGTAAACTCATATCGTATGTCTTCCATGACTCCACAAGGCCAATGTAGGCTTGCGCCTCTGATAACACTTATACAAGACTCAAATCCGCTGTACGATTTGTGTGTTCGTATTATGTTTAAATTGCACGACAAGTTACCAAACGATATTTTAAATGGACACCGAGATCGTTTTCGTGAAATGTTTGTTAAAGTTAAACTCTTTTACGACAATGTGCGACCACTACAATATTTCTTTGATTTAATACAAGTGCCTCATTTGCCTGACGCAGCACCGAATTTTACATCTAAAGTAGATTTTGGGAGCTATATTCCACCTGTTATGTATGTTCAACCAGATCCAGAACCACCAATGGAAAATCTTGTAGATACAAGTGCTTTGCAAGAAACGAATATAACACCTCAAAACGTTAATTTAAATCAAAGTTCTTCTAAAGAGAGAGAAGTGATTGCACAGCTAGAAGATGAATTATCATCTGTAAAGCAAGCTTTTAAATTAATGGAAAGCAATTATGAAAAAGAAATAAATCAATTACGTGATGATTTGTCCACATTAAGCATTGAACTATCCTATTCCAAAGACGTGTGTCAAAATATTCAAAGTTTGAAACAGGACTTGGAGCAGCAAGTAGCAGAAACCACAATTATACTTCGTAAGATGTTACAAGTTTTTATGTTATTACAGTGAACTAATTATATTTTTGCAGAAAAAAGGGAAGACGATGAAAGCAAGGTTAAAGCATCTGAAGAGAAGTTCAGCAAACTTAAAATTATGTACTCTCAGATAAGAGACGAACATATTAATCTGTTGAGACAGGTATTTATCATTCAATAATTACTGTATATCGACAGTCAGCGGAAATGCATATTTCGTTTGAATGTTATTTACATTTTTTATTTTCTTTATTTAATGCTAATTTATACATACAATTACAATTTTTATCTGAAGTGAAGAGCAGTAATGTATGTAACGAAAAATGTTAAATGTAAAAATGTTTTTTAGTAGAGAACTATTCCTAGCATGTGTTAAGCTTACGAACGGTATCACTTGCCTTCTAATTTCCCTTCCTTTCTAGTGCCTTGCACAGTGACAGCGAGCACTATCGTCACAATATGAATCAATAGTAGTACCAATCGACATATAAGAGGTGAACCAGAAAAAATGTAGAATTTTTAAGGACACATTTAAAAAAGTAATAGTCTGATTTGACTAAGATAAACTGCAGTTTATTAAACATTTCCTTAACACTAATTCACCAAAAAATTTATTAAAAAGTTGCAAAATTTTTTTAAACTGCTTGAACTCTGCCTTACAGTAGGTTTCATCATCGAAAATCACACAATTGAACTTGTCTACGTAATCGTCATACAGTTTTCGAGCCCGCGTCTTGCCTATTTTTTCTTTCGCTTCCGACCGGTCAGGCACTTTCTGCTGTTTGTAGGTCCTTAATCCTTGGCTTCGCTTATATCGCATCACAGTTGATTGCGATGTGCCTGCCGCAGCTGCAACATCTCGAGTCGACCTCGTGGAGTTATTCCGGTATGTGCTAACAACCCTTTTTTAGCACTTC
Source organism: Melieria omissa (assembly GCA_963971225.1). Taxonomy (NCBI): domain Eukaryota; kingdom Metazoa; phylum Arthropoda; class Insecta; order Diptera; family Ulidiidae; genus Melieria; species Melieria omissa. The sequence continues at coordinate 87,702,699 of OZ020268.1, forward strand.
TGGGCTACCTGGACCCTTTTTTCGTTGTAGTTGTTTATAACATTATAAACCGTCGCTACGCTCGCTTTGCTTTCCCTTGCAATGCTTAGTCTAGACTTTGTCTCATCAGTCAAGTAAATATCCAGTATAAATTTGCGGCAGCGTTCTTGTGGGCTGGACATGTTGACTAAAGTAGATCCATGGTGTAATTGACTAATTTCACAAGAAACTATAATATTTGTAGATACTTTCACTCGAAAATACCAGGCTCCTAACTCTTGACAATTTCGTATGCTGGATGCGTTAAAATTCTAAATTTTTTCTGGTTCACCCCTTACCCTACGAACTAGTGGAGTAATGTGCAGTTATTAATTAAGTATTCAAGTCTTTTAATTATCCTCAATTTCTAAATATATTTTTATGTAATATTTAATATTATTAGCATGGCGAGTCAACAAAAAGTTTAAATAATGAAAAGCGGGCAAATTTGGAAATGAAAAAGGAAATTGAAAACTTAAACATAAAAATTAAAAACTTAGAGAGTCTGGAGGCAAACAGAGTTGAAGATTTATCAAATAAAAATCTTGAGATGAATGTAAAACTTGAAGGAGTGGCAAGTAAATATGAAGCACTTTTAGAAACATATGAACAGTTACAGCGCGATTACACAGAGCTGGTTACAACGAAAGACAGTGAAATTGAAAAGCTAAGTTTGAAAACACTGCATCTGCAAAAAGATTCTTCGGCATTAGAAGAAAGCAAAGGATTAATTCTAAACTTAGAGAAGTCTCTGAATGAGGTTACAGAATCTTTGAATGCAGAGAAAAATAAAAGTACTGCTGTAATAAACACTTTGCAAGAAGAATTACAAAATAAAACGACTGAATTTGTGGATTTAAGGAGATCGCTCGAAAATAAAGTGGAACAAAGAGATGGCTGTATCAAAGAACTTCAGGACAAACAATTTACAATACAACAGGATTTAAAGGTTAGTTACTAAAATATTTCTAGGTATTTTAAATAGTTTAAGTTTATTTTCTAACCTTACTATGTATCTCAGATTTAAATTACTGATTGAATGTTGGTCATTTTTCATAAATGATAAATGTGATTTTGTTTCTAAATATAACGACGCTTAGTTCTTTAAGCAGAAGACGGTGATTTGTATATATAAGGTGCGTTTCATACCTACTTTGAGGTCTTAAAAACTATTATAACAACCATTAAATAAATTGCCAATGAATTAATACCCGAGGGGTAATACCCGAGTTAGTAGTTTACGATGATAACAAGCAAGCAAGGCAACCCTTGAAATTCTGTTACAAATCGACGAAACTGAATTTTTCGTTCCATTATTATAACCCAGTTGCAGTTTTTCTTTTCGTGATTTTGATAAACTCTGGGACTTTTTTAAGAAATGTATTGCATAGTATTGTGTGTTACCATAATATATAATACCATAATAATATATATAAAATAATATGCCACGTGGGACGACTTTGACCGAGATAGAAAAAGGGGAAATATTGGTTTGGGTTGCATCTCTGTGAGTGAAATTTCGAGAAATCTGTAACGAAGCGAAAATATGGCGAGCCGAAGAGCTAAGAATAGTGCGCAAGACAAGTAACTCGACTACCAGTTGCTCTCAGTTGACACGCAGTTGCAGAATTAAAACCAGAATTAAAAATCAACAGCATAGCGTGTGTTGCACCGAAACGAATGTATTTGCTGCGCTAAAATTACGCGGGTTCCAGAAACGGCACAAGATGGATTGACTTTAATTTGCGAACTAGAATATGTTCACCGACTGGTCCTCTGTAAGTAAAATTAGTTTTATCGGTAATGAGTCCACCAAATTTACGTTTCTGCTTGTAGGTCATATTTCCAGATGAAACCTATTATTGGAGGGACTTGAGGAAGGAGCCCCGCTACTTTTCTACGCGGAACTTTTGGTGTGGATCAGTAATGGATGTTGGAAATCCAGTTTACATTGGCGAAAATGTGTAGCGCTAACAACATTTCTATACTCCACACCAGTTTAATACCACAGAAAAATCGTGATCGAGATTGGATTTTTCAACACTACAATGCGTTTATACACATGAGCGCAGAGATCAGTACTTGGCTCCGCGCCCACCATCCAAACCCTGAAGTCGCCAGCAAGTTCGTCTGACCTCAACCCTATAGAAAACCTATGGGAGATATTAGTTCGTCGAGTTTATGCTGTTAGTCATCAATACAAGGACTTTAGTGATTGGCCAATTTCCATCATTAATGCTTGGGAGGATTTGGACACTTACACTTTAAGGAACCTATTTTCTTCCATTTATAACAGACTTTTTGAAGTAATAAAATTATAATTTTTTATTGTTCAAATCTTTTTAAAGCCGAAATTTTCTAGCATGTGTTTTAAATATGAAACGCTTCATTCCATGGATTCAGTAGTAATTGACCCAATTTTTTATATTTGGAGCGAAAATGTTTTTAACATTAAATTCTTACACCACTTTATTTGTTTTTATCAATACTACAATATTATGACGGTGGGCCAAAGTAAAATTAGATTTAAAGTTCATGAGTTTTTAGAGCCTTAATTGTAGTATTCTCGTAGTACAAAAATCCTATGTCTGTCAGGGGTATTATAGTGGGATGCGGCAACGTTTTAGAAGATAAGGTCATTTAGTATTGTCTTAGTTTCATAAAAGTTTATATTGTCGTAACCGAGAAGGTAAGGTTCGTGGTAGTTATAGTTACTATTTTGCGGATTCAATTTATATTTGCAAGAAATAATTAATTTATTTTCTTTTTAGGAAAGCAAATCAACTGCCCAGGTGTTGCTAAATGAAAAATTGTTACTAGAAACTGAATTACAAAAATCTCTTGAAGGAATTTCAAATTTAGAGAAGAAACTTAAAACAGCAGATCAAGAAATCAATTCACATATATCAAAGCAACGAGAAAATGAAATAATAAACCAAGCTGTAATTTTGTCCTTATTGAAGAAGTCCTTGGAGACATTGAAATTTATATCCACTTCAAAAGTAGAAGATGACAATGTCCATAATTTCGAAAAAGCATTGAAATTTACAACGGACCTGGAACAAATGTTGAAAGAAATTAAAAATTGTTACCATAAAATGTGTGAAGATAATAACTCCATCGAAGGATTGATTCAGCAGTCCATACTTTTCATTTATTCTTTTACCATGCTCCACGAACAATGTTTGTCTATATATAATACTACTACCAGCATCGACAAAGGCCGAGGTAAGCCCCATTTTTTTATAGTCAATATACTAATCTATTAGTTACGGTCAAGGCCAGTCTGCTGATATTTAACATACGAAATGTTAACAATGAAACATAAGAAATTCTTTGTTTTTAAGTGTGAGAAACCTCAAATCGAGGGATTATTTTTAAGAGACCCTAAGAGACCCTATCTGCGAACATAAAAAACACACAATTTTCTAGGAAAGCGTAAAAACCGTGTATATAAATTAGGCAGTAAGGTGAACTTATAATTCTTTTTTATTAAGTTTTTTTTATATTTAATTATAGACATTTTCCAACGAGCTAGCAGCCTTTGTGATCAAGTTGTTAAGCTACTCGGATTGGTCAGCAACGTTCAAGGAACCGAAATGCTTGAAAGCTGTATTGGTACAGTGAAGTGTGAATTAGCAATGTTACGAAACTTAATTAATGACCTCATGATGTCCTCAAGTTCTCATATGGGAATAGAAAATTTGGTGGAAAATGAGCTGGCTGAAATGGACAAAGCAATAGAAGATGCTGCGGAAAAATTCGTTCAAATGCTTTCCAATTTGAGATCTAAAGATAAAGGCATAAAGCTTGAAGTAAATGAAAAGATTTTAGATGCATGTACGATTTTAATGGAATGTATAAAAGCTTTAATACACAAATCTAAGACATTACAAGAAGAAATCGTGTCCGCAGGTCGAGGTACGTAAAACATGAAATATGCATTTTCTGTAGTAATAAGTTTATAGTGAACATTAACTTCGGGTTTTTTTTTAATATATTGTTACCCTAAATGGTAGAGGTGATGTTATGTTTGTGGACCCACCCATGGAAGACAGTTTTCCCTTCCAAAATTCTGCAGTGTCTTCCAAGCGGTAGTTCTAGCAATTTTAAAGCCCTGTCTTTGCTTAAACTGCACAAACTCCCTGGAAGTGCGGTTATGATTTTCACGGAGTCAGGGAGTTATAAAAGCCTTCAAGACGGCCTCCACCACATCGAAAGTGGTCTCTTTCTGCAGCTGCCTGCTCAACGAGCTAGGGTGTGCGCACAACATCACTCTGACTTGGGTATCGGGCCACAGAGACATGAGGGAAAACTGTATAGCCGATAAGCCCGACGTGGCACCAGACGACAATATCACTATTACAGGAAGAGAGCACTTGCTCTATTACCAAACAACTATGGCCCACTTTAAATCCCGGGCGTACTAAAACATATCAGTACGATCGTCTCGATTTTGACCGGACATTGTCTTTTCGGTTGTCATGCCTACAGACTAGGCATCTTGACAGTTGGGCCTCTTGCCCAACAAACCTATAAACCCTATGACGAGTTCTAAGTCCTTTTCATTGCATTCGAAATCAGAATGCCTAGGCACCCACAGAAGTCTGACAACATTGTCAATGTTTAGCTCGTTCAATCTGCTGAGAGCCTCCCGCACATTCCGATCGATCGGGGAAAACGGTTTGTTACTTGAAATGAGGCATGAACTCCTTACACTAGGCATCAACTGCTTCCCCTCTCTCAGATGAAAGAGTTTTAAGAAGGCCTTTCCGGGTTCTCTCTATCCCCAGCGCTGAGAACAAGTTTTCTGCTGAGCAGCACTTCAAAGCGATATACGGCTTGACTGACCTCATTTTCTGCAGCTAAAAATAAAGAAGAAAGGCATAGAAGAACCTCCAAGGCATTGGAGCATCCCAGGTCCACAAGGTGATGAAGCTTATCGAACCGTCGCCTCCTTGACCACCATGCTAAGGCTCCATAGAGGATATAAGGTGTAGAGTTAGTGGACAAGCCGGGGGCGAAGTCTCCACGACCGGTCAATAATCCTTCTGCATTGCCGTAGAACCTTCGTTGCTTTCTCAATATAATCAGTGAAGAAAAGCTTTAAATCAAGCCAAATACCTAAGTACTTGACTCTTTCAACTAGTTCCAGCCTGGTGCCCAGTTGCCGGTTGCTACCGCTGACTACTATATACTGGATAATACCTCCCTTGTGCAAATCCTTTTACGGACCGCACCGAGATAGTGCATTCGCGGCACTCAAGTATTGAGAGGATCCAATCAACCATTACTGGGTGAATCCCCTAATCCTAAGCCCAATATTTAAGAAAACTGCGAGAGCATATTGCTTTTTGTCCAGGGTTTGTTGAACCCGTCCAGTCTGCTCAGCTAATACAGTTTCCGTCGACTTGCCCTTCTGGTAGGCATGTTGACTGTTATGGATCAGTCGGTGAACCCACGTCCCCTATTTCAATCAAATGTCCACCAGTTTTTCGAGCCCCTTCAGCAAGAATGAGGAAAAGCTTATGGGTTAAAAGCATTTAGGCAAGTCATAGGTGTCCTTCCCTGGGCTTGGAATGAACATCGCTCTGGTCGTCTTCCATACTGTCACCACATAGCCTAGCGCGAGGCTAGCTCTATAGATACTTACGGGATGTGGATGTATTACACCCAGACCCCTTTTGAAAGAGAACTGGGTAAATAGCATCAGGCCCTAGAGATTTATACGGCTTGAAAGACTGGATGACTACTGCCACCCTGTACCCCGTAATGATTCTCGCGGCCCTTTTCCACTTCTTCGTGACTGACTCTTTGGTTGTGAGGTACGCAGCTGCAACCCGAGGAAGACTGGTCCCGGGGTAATGCATTTCCATCAGCAATCTTAGAGTCTCCTCCTCAGAGGAGGTAATGCCCCCGTCAAGTTTGCGAAGCATACCGAGGCGGTCGCAGGGATCATTGGATAACGCTTTCTGCAGCCGGCATAGGGCATTAACGTTATTTATCTTGCCTCAGAAGCTGTTCCCCGACGCAGTTCTCGCTGCTCTGATCTGCTTATTGTATTCTCTTTGCGCATCGGCATGGGAATCTCAGTCGGCAGGTAAGCCAGTTTCCCTGGGTTGGTTGAAGCGTTTCCGAACCAACTTGCGAAGGTCGGAAAACTTCGCATTCCACCATTTGGCGGACTTGCGAGGCACTGCATCCTTAAGTAGGCAGCTGATCTGAAAGGCGGTCGTAATGCCGTCGTGCAATGCGTCGACAACCTCATCCAGAGTGGAGAGAGATTTGCTATCGTAGATCCTGCTTTGGACTTCCCCAAAGCGACTACAGATGGCAGTCTCATAGGCTTTCCCATCCGTAACTCTTACATTACATGTCTTGACTCTGATCAAAGATTCCGCTTCGAAAGTGAAGCTGATATATCTATGATCTGAGTCCGACTCCTATCGAAGCACTTTTCATATTCTCATGAACATCCTTACGTTTGCCGAGGCCACCGTAATGTCGATAACACCGTCTGGTGACAAATGTAGGCTCATTACCGCGGTTTAGTTGAGTTGAGCCGCAGCGAGGAAATTCAGCGAGGCCTCCCTTTTGCGATTGGTATTGGTACTTCCCCAATGGTGTGCGTTACAGTCCATACCAATAACCAAATGCTTTTTAGAGGCTCTAGCACATTCCACGACCCACTAGATTTTTCTTTGGTGGAGGGACCGGAGATTTAAAAGGGATGTGCAGTCGCCGTAGCTCAGCTGGCTAGTGCGTTGGGCCGCGAGTCAAATGCGACGCTCGAACCGAAGGTTCAATACTCCGTTGCGTTAACACCGAAAAAAACAAGAAAAACAGCAATTTTTCCTTCGGCGGCTGTCCTCTCAGCAGGAAAGGGTAAACCTCTGAGAGTAAAATTGCCTATGAAAAAGCTCGCCGTTCGGAATCGGCATAAAACTGTAGGTCCGTTCCAACCTTGTACAAATTCAAACGCACAACATGTATGGTTGCGGGTAGCTAGGCCTTAGTCTCGTAATCGGGCTGTCATGCTAGTCAAGAAGAAGAAGAAGTACACCGACGCCATTATGACGGCCAGGTGCGCCCGACCATATGGTATCGCCGTACAGTCCTGTGAACTGTAATCAGGTAATGGCACAGCACTGAGCTATATCCCCGGGCAACCACTATGCAAGTCCTAGGTCTAAGTACTACTGGTTTCAGAAAAATGTTACCAGCAAATGACTTATATATGCCCTTAACAGTACCTCTGCATACATAGGGCCCGTATGAGGCATACCTTTGTCTGCGATATTTCAAGGCTACGACCTTATAAATACGAAACCACCTTGGACTGTTGCAAATAAATTTAAGTGACCCTCAGCTCCACTTGCCCCTTTTGACACCCTCAAACACAAGATAGACACCCTTAAGCGGTAAATCGACCACTGCCTTTTTAAAGGTCTTATCAGAGTTTGCAACTTGTTCATCAGTAAATTTCTGCAGTGGATCCTCTGCAAAAACTACTGCATGCCGCAAACTATGTAAGGCCGATCCAAGGAATGATCTCTTGGTGGTGGGGAAGGGGAGGAGGGCTCGTTATTTCGAGCCTTCTTCCTCTTCCTTTTGCCTCGCCTCTTCCGGAGTCGACTGATACGTCACAACTCTCCGCAGCGACGATGCAATCGTCATCCCGTGGGAGATCTCGCGCTTTCGCTCGCTCTACCAACCGACGGAGAAGCAGCTGGATTCGAATTAGGTGTGGTGTTCGGCGTAACACACGACCTCGCCACTTCAGTAAAGTCCTTCTCAGAGGGAGGGCGATTGACTCAGCCACATCCTCTGATCGGATCCCGGGTTATTGTGACATGCACCCCTAATATGTACCTCTGGCTACTTAGCTCTTACGTTAGCTACGCTGCCAAGCCCTCGCTGGCAGCCGCGGTCTCTGCCGATACTTGAGCATATAGCTCTGTCCGCTCCTTTTCCTTAAGGACCTCCAGAACAGCATTTTTTCGGGTTGTCACCCTAGCCAGTTTGGCCTGCGGGAGGATAACCCACCTTCTTAGCCGTGGGAAGAATGAGGCAGCACTACGCTAGACCCTGCACCGTTATACTCTTTCCACCGCTAATCTCTTCCCTAACCGCCACACGGGGACGTACCAGATGGGAGATCAGGCAACTCGGATGATTCGTTTACAAGAGATATGTGCTCATAACTGAAACAACAGGGAAAAAGCTGGTTTTTCGAAAACATATCTTAAACAATTTTTCGATTTTCAGTTTCGTGTTCAGCAGCCCAAAGTTAGTGTAGAAAACACTTATTTTAAGGTGCATTTTTCGTGTCGTGATGTTTCGTTATGAGAGTTTTACCATTTTCATTACGGACAAACGCCGAAAGGAAAACTGTTATTCTATGTATATTCTGGTGTTGGCTACGACGGGGTTTCAAAACTAGTCGAGAATCGCCTCAGATGAACCAATATACTAATCAGCCAAGTACGGCGGCCAGTTTTGATGATAGTTGTTTTATGTATAGAGCTAAATCAAAAAATTCGATTATTTAAAATTGTATTTCGTTGCAGGTAGCACTTCCGTAAAAGAATTTTACAAACGAAACAGCCAATGGACGGAAGGCTTGATATCAGCTTCTAAAAGCGTTGCAAAAGGAGCTAATCTGCTTGTTGAGGCAGCTAATAAGGCTGTGTCGTCTGAAAACAACCAACCAAACCAACATTTTGAAATTATAGTTGCTGCTCAAGAGATTGCTGCATGTACTGCTCAACTTGTTATAGCTAGCAAAGTAAAGGCTCCAAAGGAAAGTTCCAAATTACTAGAACTAACAAAAGCATCTCGAAACGTGTCACAAGCTACAGGAGCTGTTGTGGCAACTGTGAAGGACTGCAGTCAACAGTTGGAACAATCGCAAGAAATTGATTTTACTAAATTAACGGCCTCCCAAGCAAAAACAATGGAAATGGATATCCACGTTAAAGTATTAGAGCTAGAACAAGCTTTACAATCTGAACGTTTCAAGTTATCATCATTCCGAAGGAATCATTATCAGAATAATGATGAATAAATGTGTTTCCGTATTTTAATGTAAGACTAACAAAAACCTGTACATTGTGTAAATTAATTGTAACATGTAGGAAGTTTACAAGGTGTTGTCCATGAAATAGATTTTTTGTTCACTTGTTATATTTATGCAACTCCTCATTAACCTCCTTCCTTACAATAATAAAGTACACATCTGTTTAACTCTTGAGATGCTTGAAATATTGACGCGCAGGAATGACAATTTGAGCACGAACTAGCGCAATGCTCAAGAACTCTCTCGAACCTATTTCACAGTTCTCAACAATGCAATCGCGAACATCCTTTAATATTTAATGTTCCAACATTGAGTAAATAATGCTAACGACATTTTAAGTTTCGTCTTGTAGCTTATGAATGCATAAGCATTTATTTGTATATACGCTGTGCCAATCGAGTGAATACTCAATCAAGGCTTACACGTACTAGACAGTACTTAAGCATGAGCATGCCCTAGTCAGTGCTCAGATTTTTGTTCATATAGCCGTGACATGGATAAGTTCTCGACATGTACCACAATCTGCTATTTAACCCTTTTTTAATTTTTTTGTGGGAACCCTAAAGGACCGATTTTATGCCAACAATCCAGAAACGATTCCGTTATCGGTTGTAGATGTCTGGCTTCCTGTCACTATTCGGTATGTTCAGAAAAGAAACGAAGTTTGCAAAATGCTGACGAGTTAAAAGCCGTTGAATCTTAGTCTGGCCATGCCGTGTGTACTGACGTCTTTCGTTTCGTAATATAGTTTTAAAAGTTTTTAAATTAAAACGATTTTTTATTTCATTTCCATTTGTTTCCTTTTATGAAAAGCTCCTGAACTTAAATTTGTTTTTTTGGACAAGCGTTGTATTCCATATAACAAAAAGTGTAACACATGTGCGCTCTCTCCCTATTTGTAGTTCTCATTTTTATAATCAAAAAAGAAAAGTAAAGAACCATAACAAAAAAAACCACCAGAAAGTATCTTCTGCGGTGTCTGCTTTCAATAAAATGAAGAAACTGAATCTTTAGAAGTAATCCAATATTTCTAAAAAAATAATGACAGTAACAATATGAGTTATAAAACTAACACCCTCTTACCAACTGTTGTAAAAGGGACGATGTTATATATGTATAATAATAATAAAATGTGAGTCTCGCATTTCATTTTGTATTACTAAATTATGTTTGAACAAATAAATTCAAAATAGAAAACTATTTGCATTTTTCTACCATGCATACATAAACACGTGTAAGGCTGTTATTGGGCTATGTTAAGGGTGTATATTTTCTGTAATTAGTTTTGCCATTAGTACATAAAACGCGATACATTTAACCACCTGGCGCAAATAATTTCTTTCCGACAGAAAAATTCTGATATGAAATTAGGTGACGATCGGATAATATCCCTTTGCAACACCAAAAATATGATAAGGTTTTTGTATATAACAACCGATAAAGGATGCCGTTATATGCCTGAACGCAAACTGCAATAAAATTACGCGTTCCCATCACACATGTAATAAAATTGTACGAACTGCAGTTTCATTTTCGTGTTTAATTTTTGAACGGTATTAGGACGAAGAGGGAGGCCGCGTCTCCGGTGGAAGGACCAAGTTAAAGAGGCCCTGTCATCTCTTGGTGTGACCAACTGGTGAAGGCGCGTGCAAAGCAGAGGCGCCTGGAGAGAAGTTTTGCGGCAGGCCGTAACCCGATAACGGGTTGTTATGGCCAGTTAAGTAAGTATTAGGACGTCAACTGTATTTCATTTATTTACTTACATAACTGGTCAGAACAACACGTTACCGCTTTACGGGCTGCCGGCGAAGCTCCCTCCGGGTGTCTGCTTCGCGCGCGCCTTTTCCAGTTGGTCACACCAAGAGATGATAGGACGTCCTCAACTTGGTCCATCCAAGGCCTCCCTTTTCGCCGTTAACCTCCAACTATCGCATCGAACACCTTTTTTGCCGATGCTTCATCGTCCATACGGCAGACATGGTCGACTAGCAGCTGGATGTTAATTCGCTATGCTACGTCTATGTCTTTATACAGCTCATGTAGCTCGTTGTTCGGTCGTATACGATATACGATTCCTCTCGAACACGAACGAACGAACCGAACAAAACTACTAATATAATACACGTGTATTGTAAGATGGCAACATTGTCAGCAGAGAATATTCTGGACATGATACAAAAAATAAAGGTAGAGCCAATGCTTCTTCTCAGCCACCATATTGCGCATCTGACACTAAGTGATTTTTTGGCGTTCTCCCCCTGAAAATGTGCGACCGTACTGTTGTTAGAAAATCTTTTGAACATTTTTTGAACACTGCAACGTATTATCTGCTGTTGAATTCGCATTAACATGTTTATACTCTCGCACAAAATAAATTAGTAACAGTCAAATAAGGAAGGTCTTTAAGAGATATTTAATATTATATTGTAGTGTATTGGTGGAGGTGGTGCCATGGTGAATGCAACCCTGTTGTGGTTGGGCTTGTCAAGCAGTGTGGCAACTCGGGCTTGCAGCTAAGTTCATGCTGGTCCTTTACTTTTTACTTTTACTTGTGACGCCATTGTTAGAACACGCAAATAAAGTTTGTCTTAAAAGTTTACACAGTTGTTTATATCAAAAGGACTTAAATCCATCCCAGTGCTCATTACAACGTCAAGTGTGGGGTTCGAGCAGGAATTTTTTTTCTATCTAAGTTCTAAAGTTATTGTGGTTCAATGGCGAACAAATTAACGCGCAATGCGGTTATTGCTGCACTACGGGCTGCGGGAGCTGAATTCGAGGAAGACGCCACGATGGTTCAGTTGCGGACAGTGTATGAACAAGCGGTAGCAGGTCGTGTCGGAGGTAGCGGAAGAGCGGCCAGAGCGGATAGCGAGCCTGATGTTCCGCTGAATCAACAGATGCCAGATGCCAGCCAGAGTGTGCAGACGACTAGACGACAGATGCCAGGGGCCAGCCAGAGGGAGCGACCCATGAATGTGCCAGATACAGAAGATGATACAGTTGATGCAGGGAGTGTGGTGAATGTGACCAGTACTGAGGCTGAAGAGGCTGAGTTAGATCGGCAGTTGGCGATCATGCGCAAGAAACGTGAGCTTGTCCAGCTGCAGCGTGAGTTGAACGAGTTCGAGAGTCGTAGAATCGACCTGGGTGTACTGGACGCGATGATGAGCAAATTTGATGGTTCGGAGTTGCAGGACGTTAGCAAATGGTTGGCCGACTTGGAGAATGTGTTCGAGAGTTTCCAGTACAGTGAGCGAGACCAGCTGGTTGCCGCACGACATCTGATAACTGGGCAAGCGAAGCGGTTCGCGGACATAACTCGTGTTCGCAGCTATGGTGAGCTAAGGATGGCTTTGATGACTGAATACCGTCGTATATTCACGGTTCGAGATGTGCTGCAACAGTTACGTGCCCGTGTCCTGAGACCAGACGAAACACCACGACAATATATTGTTGAGATGCAGTACATTGCCAGCCGCGCCGATGTGTCAGAAACGGACCTAATCGACATTATCATCGAGGGGCTTAACGACGATACGAATATGGTTTCGATGCTGTACAGTGCCACTTCCTTGCGTGAATTGAAGGGGTTGATGGAGCGTTACGAGAAGAAGCGTCGGGCAGCTGCGCCAGTGGTTGTGCCGAAGATCAGTGTCATGTCGGGTGCCGTGCCTAGGCCGAGGTCGTATACAACAGTGCCAGTTGCTAACACAGCTGCAAAAGTCACGGATTTGTCGGCCGTCAGGTGTTACAACTGTTTTCAATATGGGCACTATCAAAGTGCGTGCGGGGCCCCGCGACGCCCACCGAACTCGTGTTTCATATGCCATGAAGTAGGCCACATGCGCCAGCAGTGCCCACGTCGTAGTCGGATGCAGAATACAACACTAAACCAGACGCAAACACGGATGCCAGCCGTACCGAAACAACAGCAGCCAGTAGCAGAGGTCGAGGAGTGGGAGGCAGGGACGCCATTGACGGAGGTAGAGGAGGTCCGACGTTTAGCCCGACAGCTGAAACACCGAAATCTTGTAAGTGTTGCCTTTTTGAAACAGAATAAGTGCACTGAATTAATTCCGTGTTTTGCTTTATTGGATAATGGCAGTCCGACTAGTTTCGTGAAGCGTTCTCTTGTGCCATTTGAGGTGACGGGTGAATTGACTGTGACAGAGTATCGGGGGATGGGAAATATGAATTTAAGTACGTACGGCCTTGTGACTTGTAAAATTGTGTTTGATAACCGTAAATTTGACCATAATTTGTTTGTTTTGCCAGATGAAGAGGCAGTGGTGCCCCTACTTTTTGGACGCGATTTACTTAAGGCAATGAATATAAGCCTGTGCCAAATGGACACAGTGAGATATAGTAGACGTACTCTGCTGGAGATTAATAATGCCAATAAAAATGAAGTTCCGTTGAATATCAGTGCACTTAAATTGTTTAATTTATTAAAGAGTCCAGTAGTTAAGATAACAGAGGTTCCAAACAGAGTTAAGTTATTGAAATCAGATGATAAGTGTGGCAAGTCAGAAATTAATTCAGTTAATGCAGAGGTAAATGTAATTGGTGATTCGAATTTGTGTGAAACTCGACTTGAGTCGTGTATCGGAGTTGTAAATTTAGTTGGAACAAAAGACTTGAATTTGTATGATGAAGTAATATTGATGGTAGGTGCAACTGAGATGGATGAAATTGGTGATCTAATTGATGTGGACGAAAACTTGTCTATAACAGATGCAGATGCTTTGAAATCAGTTGTTTTTGAGAACTATTTGAAAATGAAGAACAAGGGGGGGAAGTTGAGTGGCTATTGCATGAAAATTCAGTTGAAGAGTGATGCGCCGGTGTACAGTGGTCCGCGCCGGTTGTCATATAGGGAAAAGACAGAAGTACAGAAGACAATTGATGATTTGTTGGCTCAGGGCATTATTCAGCCAAGTGCGTCTCCATACGCGTCTCCGATTGTGTTAGTGCGGAAGAAGAACGGTGAATTGAGAATGTGTGTTGACTATCGGGCGTTGAATAAGTTGACTGTCAGAGATCATTATCCGTTGCCGTTAGTTGAGGATTGTATTGAATATTTGGGTGGGAAGAGTTTCTTCAGTACGTTGGACTTGAGGAATGGGTTTCACCAGGTGCCGATGCATGAGGAATCGATACCGATAACTGCGTTTGTGACTCCGATGGGACAGTATGAGTATCGGTTTATGCCATTTGGTTTGACTAATGCTCCACCAGTGTTCCAGCGGTTTATTAATTTAGTGTTGCGGCCGTTGATTGATGCGAAGAGGATTGTGGTGTATTTAGATGATATTAACATTGCCACGAAGACTATTGAGGAACATTATGTGGTTTTGGCAGAAGTTTTGAAATTATTGTCAGGGGCTGGATTGTGCTTGAATCTGAAGAAGTGCAAATTTGCATATAGAGAATTGAAGTATTTAGGCTACTGTGTGAGTGAACGGGGGATTCGTCCGAATGAAGATCATTTGGTAGCGATAAAGAATTACGCAGTACCTACCAACATAAAGGAGGTGCAGAGGGCGGTGGGTCTTTTTTCATATTTTAGACGATTTGTGTATAATTTTTCTCAGATTGCGCGCCCATTGAGTTATTTGACGCGAAAAGGTGTAAAGTTTGAATGGACAGAAGAGTGTAGGAATGCGTTTGAGACCTTGAAATCTAAATTGACTGAGCCCCCTGTACTGTGTGTCTTTGATTCAGGGCGGGAGACAGAGTTGCATACGGATGCAAGTTCGCGAGGGTATGGTGCTATACTGTTACAGAAGCAAGATGACGGCAGGTTTCACCCAGTGGCATTTTATTCGAAAACAACGACGGATCCGGAGTCGCGTTATCATAGCTTTGAGTTGGAAACATTGGCAATTGTGAATGCATTGGAAAGATTCCGGACTATGTTGGATGGAATTCCGTTTGTAGTTGTGACTGATTGCAACTCTTTGGTCTTGACATTGGAGAAGAAAACAATTAATCCAAGAATTGCCAGATGGACATTGGGTCTCGCCGGGTTTGATTTTTCAGTTCGACACCGAAAGGGTGAACAGATGCAGCATGTTGATGCATTGAGCCGGTTGTCAGCTGTGTGTAGTATTGAGGAGAATGAGGTTGATTTGAACATTCAGATTATACAGACGCGTGATCCTGTGATTCATAAACTGCGGGAAGAATTAGAGCAAGGGGAAGTGCCAGGATATGAGTTGGAGAATGGGTTAGTCTTTCGTGTCAGTGGTCAGAATCGACAGTTGTATGTGCCGGGTGAGATGGAAGAGAACATTATGCGATTGATACATGAGAAATATGGTCATTTGGGTATTGAGAAATGTGCAAATCAGATTCGGAAGCATTATTGGTTTCCCCGTATGCGCGAAAAGCTGAATGTGTTCATCAGAAATTGTTTGAAGTGCATTTATTATTCGACGTCGCCTAGAAGCAATGAGCGTAATATATATAGTATTCCAAAGAAGCCAGAACCGTTCGATACAGTGCACATTGACCATTTCGGGCCATTGGAGAGTGTGAACTCAAAGCATAAACATGTGTTTGTGGTGATTGATGCTTTCACAAAATTTGTCAAGATGTATGCTACGAATAGTAGTGCGAAAGAATCGATTTGTGCGTTGAAGAGATATTTTGTTGAATACAGTCGTCCCAGAAGAATCATAGATGATCGGGGCACAGCTTTTACGTCATCGGAGTTTAGGGATTTTTGCGGGAACAATAACATTGTACATGTTTTGAATGCGGTAGCTTCGCCACAGTCGAATGGTCAGGTTGAGAGGGTGAATCGGGTGTTGAAAGCAATATTGGCCAAAACGACTGACCCTATAAACCATGTAGATTGGAAACAGAAACTGACGGATGTCGAGTTTGCAATGAATAATACTGTACACTGTGCCACAAAGACGACCCCTAGTAAGCTGCTTTTTGGCGTTGAGCAGCGCGGCAAAGTAGTTGATGAATTGACGGAGTATTTGCATGATGTGTATTCAAGAGAAGAAGTTAATTTGTCCGAAATAAGGGAGCAGGCAGAGCTTGCAATACAGAAGTCTCAGTTGTACAATCAGAAATATTACGAGAGGAGCCATAGGCCAGCGAAACAGTTTGAACCAGGAGATTTAGTTGTGGTTAAAAATGTAGACACTACGGTAGGGAAGAATAAGAAGCTAATTCAGAAGTACAGAGGCCCTTATGTAGTTCGTAAGCAATTAGGTCATGATCGTTATGTTGTTACGGATGTTGAAAATTGTCAGGTTACTCAGATGCCATATGACAATGTAATTGATTCGTCTAGAATGAAGAAATGGTTGGAACCTCGAGGTAGGCCAGTTGAAACGGACTCAGAAGGCAACACAGATGGTGATAATTTAAGTGATGAATGTACAGATTATGAATTTTTAGATGATAAGCTAGAAGAAGATTCATTGTAAAAGCAATCGAGGTCGATTGAATGTCAGGTTAGGCCGAGTTGTAGTGTATTGGTGGAGGTGGTGCCATGGTGAATGCAACCCTGTTGTGGTTGGGCTTGTCAAGCAGTGTGGCAACTCGGGCTTGCAGCTAAGTTCATGCTGGTCCTTTACTTTTTACTTTTACTTGTGACGCCATTGTTAGAACACGCAAATAAAGTTTGTCTTAAAAGTTTACACAGTTGTTTATATCAAAAGGACTTAAATCCATCCCAGTGCTCATTACAATATCGAAGTGGAATCACGACTCCAGCTTTATACGAATACGAAAAACGTCAATAAACACGTTTAGTGTTAAAAAAATTTGACAGCGATTCTACCTTTTTTTAAATTATGATTCTGGATTCATATCCGTCAAGCGGCCTTTAGTCGGTCGGGGGTAAAACATTGTTAGCGTTTACACGGTCAAACATGTACGCACACTTCAGTTGTCTCGCAAATAGGCAAATTTGCATAAAAGCACCTCATATACTGTCCCTTTTTTTTATTTTTATATTCTTCACTTTTTAGTTTCCACAGTTCGGGATGCTGTCTGTACACTTCAAAGAACTTCCAAAATACTTCATTTTCTTGCGACACCATCCTCGTTGTATACCGATAAAATGACCAACTGCACTACATATCGAGCCCTTCCCACGATTTTATCGTATGAGCCATTTTTACCGAAATTTTTTTTTTAACGAAAATGATAGCACTATAAACTAGCCATCAGTCCCTAAAAGCTCACTTCTCTACGATGAACCGTTATGTAGTTAGAGAAAAAACAATTTTATCGTATGTCCACTTCACATTTTTCCTTAATTTTTTGTGCCCGCGACTAGCTATTTTATCGTATCGCAATAAAATTGCTCTAGTTACAAAAAGTAAATTTTTAACTTTATTACAAAAGTGTAAAATTGAAAATATTTTAATAGTGAAAAGTGAATATTACATAATTGTTGAAGGTGAACAATGGCCTATTTGCAGGAAAAGGTTTTTTTCTTAATTCTTTGCAGTGTGACTTGCGTGTTATAAAAAATAGGTGTGCAGTTGTTCGTAGTTACGTATTGAGTAAATTAAGGTGCAGTAATTTGATGATAAATTAAAAAATAATAATTAAGTTAATGCTTTGATAACAAAAAAAGAAAAGAAAAAATAAATAAAAGTTCTAAAAAAAATGTTCTGTTTCGGTGCCCAAACCGCAAGGCATTATCAACGCTGGTCCCTTATAGTGACAGCGATACAAGTTGTAATGAAGAACCAGAAATTTGTGTAGGAAAGCGGGGAAGGAGAAATAAGAATTTGCCAAAAAGAGTTGGCTCACGAATATTTAGATTTAAAATTTGATGGAATGATAAAAGATGTGCTAGTCAAAAGAGATGACGAATACAGTACAGTGGACGTGCAGTATAACGAACTTTCCATTTAACGAATTATGGATTTTACGTACGGCCAAATTTTCTCCATTGCTGGTTCTATATTAAGAACAAAAGTGAAATTTGCTATTCGATATAACGAATATTTATGCTGTTTTTCACCCTTCCAATTGTTTTTGTTTGAGCATTCACATTCTTTACAATAACAATGAATGTTTGGATTCGTCAAGTGAACGGTACCTCAATTGTTTCTGTTTTTGTTAAGTTAAAACTTTCAAATTTACGTCAAGTTACCAATATTTTCAAATTCTGTTTGTATGCATTGCTGATCATTTTCACAGGATTTGTTTTGCGTTCGGTCGGCGTTTTTCTTTTAAAAATTAAAATTTCAATAACCAATCAAGAAAAATGTCCAGACAGAAAAGTTTACTTACGGTAAAGAAGCAGTCCGCATCGAAGACTTTTCACATTAGCCATTTTGTATTTTGAAAATGTTGGAATAAAACATGATATTTTTTAACCTTCTGTCTGTCCTTTGCTCAAAATTGCTTTCGCTGTCCTTTGGGGTCAAGATGACCCCAATTAAACTGTTATATAATTTACTGACAAAACATGAAGAAATCTTACACATAAATCACAAAAGAAAAGAGAAAAGCCTCGAATAGTGTTTTTCTTGATTTTTTATTGGGTTGTAAGCGCGATTAACACTAAATAACACAAGTACACGAGTACACAAAGCCGCTCAACCGTTTTTTTTTAATTCCGCCTGGGGTCAAATAGACCCCAAGGGACAGTCAGAAGGTTAAAAACTGAATATGTAAGATTTATTTCTTTAAGAAGGATGGTTTAAAACAAAAAAAAATTTCGATCGATTCTAAATTTCGATAAGATTCTTTATATTGGACGTCCACTGTATTTAATTTTTTCTGAAATTTTTTTTATTTTTTATATAAAACTACACTATCTCACTATGAATTACAGATTGCAGATTGAAGATTGCATATAACGGTAAATCTATAGTTATATACATTGAATTCATATTCGTTGCGAATTTAACTTTGAACCTCCATATCTCGTAAACGAAGCGAGATATCGAAAAATTGTATTCCTCATTTTCGATTTATTTTCGGTCAATCTATCTAAAAACATCATCAAATGGCGGCGCCACGGAAACCGTAGACGTGCCCTTGCGTTTACACGCTGATTCTTCTCGTCACGCCGCACATGTTTGCAAACATGAACGACCGTCTAAGGCCGCATCACATCACAAAAAAACCGATAGTGCTAAAAAACCTTCGATAGTGGTGGCAATATGAAACCATCGATACTATCGATATTTGCACATATCTAACGGGTACTCTTCTGACAATTAGCTAGTTACTGTTTTAGTAAAACTCGGTAAATTATAAACTGTGCCGTTCGTGGCACAAACCAAGGACTAACTAATAAGTTTTAACGAATTATATATATTTGCAGCATGATGAATTGTGTGGCTTACCTTACTGTTATTGCATCAGTCCTTTCCGTTGGATCGGTAATAACTTATTATAATTTCATTCACAAAAATCAGTTTTTTGGAAAATCAAACGACAATAGTCGCACGGTCATCAAACCCACTGCATACTTTTATGTAAATGCTTTGGGCAAAGTTTTCCCGCGAGCGGGAAGAAAGGATAGTGACCGTTCGGCTAAAAATACATATGTAGAACAGTGGGCATGGTCCATTGCTAGTAAATTTACGAGTGTTCTCGTATAAATTTTTTTGGTGGTAATGGCTCGCGTGAGAGATCTATTTAATTGACTTGCATCTGCTGGAATTTTTTTTTTGTGAGTTATGACTTTTACAATGCCATTAAATTCTCATTGGAAAACACGTAAATTTTGCCGTAGACGGAGTATATTGCTTATTTTTCTTCTTGGCTAATGTTTCAGTGGCTACTAATCTGCAAGGGTTTGCTAGTTGTCTAGGACAACCAGGAAAGGGGCTCCGAAGTGGTCGAAAATCCTCCGGGCCAGGACTGTCATTGCTACCCATCCGACTTTGTTATTCGACTATGGTGCCAACACCTGCGGGCCGTCTTCTATTGACGACCAGGACGTTACCAAGTTTGACCCGGAGTCACGCCTTTTGTGGGCCTTTCCCAGGCAAAATAATTTGTTCATTAGATTCGCAAAAAGAAGCTATATATATGTATATAACGATTTGAAGTTTTTTCAAGAGGGTACGTTATACTGCACTTCTTCCCTTGTCGCTATTTGCAACCAATTGGTTGCGTTTTGAGTGATTTAATTGTACATTGAATTTTTGGGATTTGGGGATTCGAGTTTTATAAACTATGGTATCACAATGGGTCTTCTTGTCAAAAGTATGCTCCTTTTGAAGCAGCCACGACTACTTACCTATCTAGACAAATGTGTTTAATAAAATGATAGACTATCAAATTGACAAAAAGGATAAAATCCAATGATTTATTTCCTCTCAAGCTGCTTGTAAGTTACCGTAAAGAATATTCTGTGAACGTTGTAGCCCCATTATTAGTACCAAAATATTGGGTTCACCATACCGAATAATCTTCATTAGTTCCTTTGAAGAGAGCTGCAATATTGACTTAAGATAGATAAGCTACCTAAAAATACATATTTTTGATTAAATCATATTTCAATGAGGTTCTTAGGGATACTGCTGACTGATTAAAAACATTTCTAATAAGTTCTTAATTTATAAATTTTTTAGTGTTACTTAGAATATGATAGTTGGATAAACATTGAATTGCGACATGCGCTGGACGTTGATGACCCCAACAATTTTTCGTATCGGGGAAATGCTACCATAACCAGTTTGAATTCAGGAAATGCAAACACAGTTCAAGAAGCGCTTTCGGACCATCAGCGAAGAAGTCTCAAGGTACTTATACAATACATACATACAATAAATAAGAACAAAATGACTTAACCCTCCAACCGATAGGAGTGAGGGCTGGATTCAAAATTATTATATACTATAGAGTCAGCAAAAAAACAAAAACTTCTTTAGTCAACAGCCAGAAAAGAGCTGCTCTATGAGCTGCGGCAAGAAGTCATTTGCATTGAGTGGTTGACATTAGGTGCCAAACGAAATGCAAATGAAGCAATGTTAATATTTTGAAATGACTCAGCCACAACCGTAGTCGATGGTCATGTAGGTAAAATAGTCCGCTCTATAAGATCGTGTGTTCTTATATTTTGACAGTATAGTTGTTGTAATATAGTTGATAATTAATCGAAACTTCTTGTATATATTTTCCTTCAGATTTTAGCACAAAATAACGGATTCTACCGACTGCAAGCAACTGTTGTATATGCCAGTGGCCGCAGAGAGACCTTTTTAAGTTCTACCAGAGCATGTAGCTTACTTTTAGCTCAGTTATATGATGTACTTTGGATATCAATTGATGGTGCTGGATTTGTCAATGGGATTACTTCAACTACTTCCGGATCAGAAAAGTGGTAACTATGAAAATCCATTAAAAAGTATTTTTTTTACTGAACCTGATTGAAATTACATGGCGTCTTACTGTTTTTGAAGTTAATTTCGACAATGGAATCATAAATATTTGCTGCTTAAAAGTTCAAATAACCGATATGTAAACAAATTTTCACGTGATTACTTATATATTTATTTAAATAAAGGGCTCTGAGATCTCGCTATCCAGACATGGTACAAACTCACATGATATAAAATTTTAAAGTCGGTAGCACATTGGGTGGGGTGGGAATACTGTTTTTTACTCTTTTAACACGACCCGGGCTTGCTGGTAAAACTGCTTTCACTATAACGCATTTCATTTTCTCCTGATCCTTATTTTATTTTATGATCAACGCTTCTGACAGGTGGGTGGTACTTATTGTTTCCGTTGCCTCCATAAGCTTCCTTTTTTAGTAAATTATGCGCAGTCCTGAATTGACTTTTGCGGCCTTTCTTTTGCCGCCTTTTATGTCGATGGTTGGTCATCGCTTATGCTTGTGTCGGTTGTGCAGATGGAGTTTCTCGCATTTTAGTTCTAGTTTAGTCCAGTATTAATTTGCGGCAGCGTTCTTGTGGGCTGGACATGACTAAAGTAGATCCAAGATGCAATTGACTAATATAGCACGAAACTGCACTATTTAAAGTGCAAATACCAACCTAACTCTTGACATTTTCGTATGCTGGATGCGTAAAATTTTTCTGGTTCACCCCCTTATATTCGAATATTTTAGCATATCTGTTTATTTTGTCTTCAACTATTTTTATTTAAACTTTTTTTTCCATTTCAGCTCGAATATTCATTTATCGACTTCGGGCTTAGAAGATTTTAACACCGATGTTGTCGTTCGACATTCAGAATTGGCTCCAATACCGGACACAGCAAGTTTTATTCAAAAAATGGAACGTGAGCGTGAAGCTAGAGAAAGAGGCGATGTTCGTGACAACCGCGGATTTTTAGCAAAATATGTGAGTCCTTTATATATTGTGGTTTCCAATTTTAAAATTCTTGTTTGCATTGCAGTGGATGTACATCGTTCCTGTTGTACTGTTGTTATTTATTTCTGGTGCTACCAATCACGATGGCGCCAAATAACTGAAGCTGTAAAATAAAACATGTTTCAAAGTATTCGTTGTTTTAAAAAATGAAACGCGTACTAATTATTTTGGTGGTTATACCGCCGCTTATTGATTAGCGCATTAGAGGTTTTCATATCTCGGAATATAATGCGAGAAAATAAAAAGCTGAATATACGGCAACCAACTGAGTGCAGCAAAGGAAAGTATTTCTATTGTTTATTATTGAAAGAATTAATGGAAGAAAATTAATAAAAGAATATAAAAATAGTGCTACGCCCTCACCATGCAGTTTGCAAGGCACTGCACAGAAAGCAAAATTAGAATACGTCTTGTGCGTTGGCATACTTTTAGCATAATAGTATCGCTAGAATATTCACAGAGATGACTCGCGACGATACTGGAAATTTTGAGACCAATTCGAATGTGTGAAAACGATTTGTGCTACAAGTATTTGGTGTCAGAAAGGGGATTGTGCTAATTAATCTAAACCAAAGGGAGAAACATTTTAAGACGCAATGACTTCAATTGAAGATGGACCAGCTAAAAAAAAAGCTGGCTGCCTGGAATTTGCCGACTTCTGGGATTCGGCAGTTACGTCCATATATTGTTTGGTTGTATGACTGAATCAATTTCAAGAGTTTCACAAATGTTTTTTCATTTCTGAGGTAAAATATAATATTTGACATGAGAACACCTATTTTTCTTACAAAGAAAATTCATCAAATCAAAAATAAGACAACACCGCAAAACGCAATTCCGTTCGCAATAAATTTCTGAAATAAACACCATTTATATGTACTTGTGACAACAAGAAATATCTTCAAATCTATTAAAACGAATATTAATCAAAAAGCATTTTGATACATTAATTTTTTTTTTATTTTTTTATTTATAGAATCAGTTTTACTATGAAACTTTTTTGGGATTTATATGGCTTTAGGAAACAAAGTCGCATGTTCTATTGACTTTTCGAGAACATACGACAAAAGCTTTCTCAGACAACGTTATCTGCGTAGTATCTTTCGTAAGGGAACCATGTTCCCGGCCGGGTCCTGATGTGACAAGGAAGGGTCTTGATATTGATAGGTCGATATGAGTGCTGCCAATTTATTTTACAGGAGTTTCTAGACTTGTAAAGACTCCGATATTTGTATATAACGTGACCCTCCATGTTTTCTGGAACATAAAAGAATGCTGAATTTTCTTCTTTTTTCTGTCTCACTGATGGCGTGTTGGATATCGGCCTAAGCTCAGTAATTCTGTGGCCGTAAGGAATAACAGCCCAAGTCGATTTTATGAAGTTTTCAGGAGAGCACTTTTAATTTTTGAATTTACTTTAGATTACACTAGATAAATTTTAGACTTTTGGGCGTAAAACATTCATTTTATGAGCAAAAGCCATAGCATTTTGTGTAGTAGTACATTTGAATACGACGAATGCAGTGGTGGTAATAACTCAATTTTGTCCTAACTCGACTTTGGCTGTTATTCCTTACGGCCACAGAATTGCTTATTGTTTATTCGACTGTGTGTGTACGGCAGCCTTTTCGATTCTATAGTAATTTGCTTTGTGAACCACCTTGTGTTCTTTTCAGTTTTATTTTCACTTGTTATAAATATTGCATGGAAGTGTTACGAAAAAGTGTTTCGGTAAACAGTGCTTGTGCTCGTAATAATTCAAAATATTAAAAGAGCACTTTTAAATATAACATCAGTATGCTGAACGAATTGATAACATGGGTTTTAAACACCTATCTCGGAAAATATTTAGAAAATTTCAATCCAGCCCAGTTGTCAGTAGCTCTGCTAACTGGTATGTCTTTCTTATTTTGACCAACAAACATGTTTTTTTATCGCCTAAATAATAAATGCTTATGGCCCAATTTTAGTTATTAAATTTGTATTATAACAAACCGTGTCGTACTGTGGCCATAACAAATCTGTTAATCTATAACCTGGGTATGGAGTCTTCACTTCTGGAAGCTAAACTATTGGTTACTCAAAGCCATATTTTTAGTTTAACTGACAACATTAATGAAGGTCTCAGTTCGTACGTATTGTAGCCAAAGTAACGAAAGTTTGGCAATTGCTTCCTATAAATTGCAATGTTAAGTGCGGTGCCAAGATAGATGCACTCCTCGACTATCTGAAAGTGCAGTTTTCGGCCGTCAAATGGGATCCCTAAACGACTGATGTCCTGACTTTTCAATAGCAAATACCTCGTTTTGATCGTTTACCGCACAACTAGTTTTGCCAGAATCCATTTCGATAGTCGTGGTTATAATCTGCAAAACCTGCGCACCTTATATGCGATGGAAAGAAAGCTGATAAAGGGCACTTTAATCAAATCGTTAGACATACTGTCTCTTAGTCATATTGCGCAAGTGAGTTGGTGCACGTACTCAACTTACCGCCGTTGGTCGTTATTCGAACCACGAAACGTGCGTGTATCTGGAACTCTAGAAAAATGCCTTCCATCAATCACAATACGATCAATTTGTTTATTTGTGGTGCTCCCTTGTTCGTGGTGATCAGATGGACATTAAATTTTCCAACTGTTGGACTTGTTCAATATGCTTTTTTGCCCGACCTTCGCGTTAAAGTCTTTGAGAACGATTTTGACGACATCGGCCAGGCACCCCTTGTGTGACCGCACTGTCTTTCACCATAACGCCGTGCGCGTAGATTTGGTTTGACTCGTAAAAAAAGTATTGACCATAATGTGGATTGTTGCTAGCCTTTCGTTCACTAGAGTGATCCGCGGGGTACGGTGGCGATCACTCATTCAATCACAAACCAGCATCCCCATATGTGCATCTCCACGTGTGACCTGTAGCGGATGTAGCAAGATCCTCGTCCATGCCTATCGTATTTCCTGAATGGTGATGATGTTAGCTTCAGCCAGTTGGATAGCTCCAACCTTCTTATAGATGGTTCGAGGCTTCCAGGTGCAAACCCCTTTTCCCTGTTGCGTTGGTCGTCCAAGTAATTGGGGTCTTATATGAGGCTGCGAGGCGAGCACCAAACCAAAGAGTGTTTCAAAGTTGTATTACTTGTTTACTGTTACACACCTAAATACCTAGTACGCGATATAGTTAATATGCAGTCCACCCCCCATTGCTGTCTATAATTGCTTAACAACGTCTTACACAACTTTCGCTTTGTTGGCATAATCTGGAGGCAAATTCCTCCAAATTTTTTTGGGATATTTCTTCCACGGATCTTAGTAACATTGTAAAAGCCCATACATTTTCAATTGGATTTGCATCGGGACTTCGGGCAGGTCAATCTAGCGGTTTTATATCTTCTTTCGTTTTTCAAGATGTGCATAGGTGACTACGGTGTTTTGGATCATTATCTTCTTGTAGAATCAAATGACTTGTATCCGGCCCGTAAAGTTTTGCAGCACTCTTTAGTAAACATTTTTCGTAAAGTTAAATCATAAATTTGGCGTCTAAATTTTGTGTAAAGATAGTTAAAGTGTCAAATCCTTTTTTTAAAGCATCTATAAACATGGATCTTGTAAATGGTCATGGACAGTCCGCTCAACAAATTTTTGGCCTTTAGCAATCCAATATTTTCTCCAAATATTCGAAACAACGAAAGTGGATTCATCCGTGAATATAATTACTCTCCAATCCCGATCCAAGTTTTCCTTTGCCCAAACTAGCACAAAACTGAAATACTTATTACACCGCGCAATAAATAAATATATATATTTTAAAAGTTTAGGGCGATGTTATGCTGCCGGTCACGGATCACAGTCACGGATAAAATTGCTGTTGCTTCAATGTAAAAGAGAGAATTGGAAGAGCGAGCGAGAGGGTAAAATTTGATCGCACCGATCACCGGATAATGAGGTTTTCGATGCCAAATCAAACGATCAAATCAGTGTTGCGTCGTGTTATTGAAAAATCCGTAAAAAATTTAGGCGAATACTTTACTGGCCATAACAACCCTTTACCTGGTTACATCCTGCCGCAACCATCCTCTCGATTACCCCAAGGGCCACTGTGTCGTTATGCGACATTGTCTGCGCCATAGAGGAGCACGGGCAGAATAAGACTTGAAATACAGAAATGTAAAAATGAAAAGCCGTCAAAATTACCCAAATGGTCTTTCTAGTGTTAACAATACTGCATCGTGATAAAAATATCGAAAACTTTACAAGTTACTTTTAATAGCTTAAACAAACAAAAATTCACATCTTTAACATTGGTCTCTAGAATTTCGGTGAGGTATAGTTATTTGGCTATAGAATGTGCACAGAATTTGTCGATCTGTCGATCGATTAGCTGCAAGTTTGCTGAAGATAGTAATAAATATGTTGAATATTTAGTACTTGGAAAAGGTGCTTATGAAAAGACATTAACACAATAACCCTGAGACGGCTGTAACTTTTAAAGGAAACTAACTTGCAAAACTTCAGACTATACTTTTATTGTTCTATACCAAATTTCGTTTGGTTTTGTTTGGTCGGAAAATAAATTTTATTCTCAGCTTCGCCCGAATAATATTTTGCTTCAAATCAGCTGTGACAATTTAGCATATGTGAATAATTGTGAATGATTACAGCTCTAACACAAACTACAAAATTTCATCATTCCAATCTTTTGGAGTTGCGCGAACCTCAGTAAGATTAAATATCGAAGATTTGTTTTGATTTTCTAACATTTTTGTGTTTTCAGATTGCAACAAACAGCCTTATGGACCAAGCAAACCGATGTCTAAATATTTGCTGGATTTGCTTATTTTGCATTTGCCACCTTCCATACAACAATTTGCGAATCCACCAATTGTAAAACAAAGCGCTTGTTTGGGTTTTTTGTAGAGGGTGGATACCAAAAATGAATTGGCAACGACCACCAAGTAGGTTTAATACAGTCGTCCCTTAGCTGTGTCAGCAATGGATGTACAGGACTTCTATGGGCCATATAAGTTCAAGTATGATTGGTATGCGTATGCGTGGATTTCCCATCTTATCTCATATGGAGGAAGAGGATTAGTCGCTAAGCATTGGATCACAAAAATGTTTGGCTGCCGGGTAATATTTTGAAAACAAGCTGATTTTTTAAATTGTAATTGAATTCCTTAGAGCCATGATTTACAAAAACTTATAGAATACCTGAAAGTGGACCAATTGAAGGACAATTTAATTAACTCTATTTACTAAATAGAAAGGACCAACGGTGTTTTGAAAAGTATTGTCTGGTGATTAATAGGGATTACGAAAGAGATTTCGCTCATCCCTCATCGATTGAGATCGAGATGGTTGAAAGAGCACACACTGGCGAAGCATGTTCAAACTATAGTAAACGCCTCTAAGCAATTTGTTATGGTTTATTTGTAGTACTTATTTAATTATTGTTCTAGTCTTGAAGAAAAAAATCATATTTAACTTATGTAGTTAATTTTAATGCTAGAAGTGTCAATGTACAGCTTATTCGTAAAACATTTATAGAAATATAGCAAATGAAATTATTATTACCAAAGTTTTTTCTTATCACTTTAGCATAAACAGTCAATGGTATAGGTAGGTAGATGTGCCGGCTCTCCAACAAGAGCGCTCTTAGGCCAAATTAGGCCTATTGTGATGCTGAATCCCTATGCCCTTCACTTTATTTGGTCTCGCCTTTACTATTTATGAAGCGTACTTTTGGCTTTTGGTGTCGACGACCGATATGTCCGGTAAAAAGCAAGACAGGTACAAAGTGTCCCTGCAGCTACGGCTGATGTTGTTGACCAGATGACCCAGCCCTATAGTCTTCTTGCGTGGCCGCCAAGGATACAATTGCCAGTGATAACTGCGGCAATAACCTGAGCGTGCTCGTTTTGAGGTTCAGCAGACTTCTGGTGGCGCAAAAGTCATCACATCGGCAAATGCTATAACTGCAAATGGCGGCAAAAGTAAATTTTGCTTTGACATTCAAACAAATTAGAGTCAAAGAACACCGTGTAATTTCTTTTGCGCGACCCCACAGTTAATATAGGTTGCGCATTCCCAATGTTCGCCATGTTGATAACGTAGGCGGGGGCCACAATCGAGGTGTCACTTATTGACAACTATACATTTTAAATCCCTAAAAGAACAAAATGCATTACTTTTTTCATATACTTTCCAAATATTTGTAAACCAAAAATGAAGTGCTCGGTGGCAAGAATGCAAGACACACTTTTTACAAGGATCATCCTAGCAAAATCGTTCTTCGAATCCCAAGCTTCAATAATCGTCATTTAGAAACTCTCCATCGTATCTTATTGCTAGTTTTTAGAAAACATTCTGCGGATCATTATTAACAAAAAATTGTCTATGGAGTTGTGACCGGAAATAATAATATGCTAGAAAATGGAGAAGGTCGACCCTACGTGAATTAGCCGCTGTCAACACCACATGAGACACCCAGAATCGTGTAAGATGGAAGAGTCTTGTGGAGGCCCTATGCTCCAGAGAGGAGTGAACAAGGAAAAAATGTTAGACGAATCTTTAAAAAGTGTTCGCTATACTCTGCCGAAATCATTCGTTGACTGGGGAAGCCCAACTCCAGTATAGTCGACTTCGTTTAGTTTCTAGTCAGAATTAAATACTTCGGGGCCGTAGAGCTTGGACTTTTTCTCAACTCTACAAGAAGATTTTATGTTGATGTAATATCAGAAAGGATAATCGGCAAATGGTGCAGTTTGTGACGATGGTGTGCTGGAGTTGACCTTTCCCAGTACACCAATGAATTCGGCAGAATACACTATGTTGTTAAAAACGAATCTTCTAATAATTTTTATCGATGCTGGTATTTGGAGCATTTTAACAAAAAAATGCCTCGCTTCGTTAAATACATGGATTCGGGCACAGGGCATTCGCGTTCTGCAATGGTCAGCTGGTTCTCAAGGTTAAAGCTCCTTAGAAAACTTTCTGTGAATAATGATCCGAAGATTTTGTAAGGATGACCCTTGTCAAATGTATGTCGAGCCAAACATTCAAGCCGATTCAAAAGAAATGAGGACGTACTCAACTCACGTGGTTCGATCATGATCACGTGACAAAAAAACATTGATGAAAAATTATGGTGTTAGGAACTGGTTGGTGGATGATCATAAATGTGTAGAAACGAGTGGGGTGGACCGATCGTGTTCGGAAAGTTTTGTATATACGAATTTTGATGGATTAAGAGTGTTTGAATGTATGACATGAACCGTGCTTTTTCTTTAAATTAATTTATGATATAGGCGCCAGACGACATTAACATTTACTGGACACTAACTGGAAAACTACTTGAATATATTGTTCGATGCATATAATAATGTTATATATATCTTTCAGGTGAAGTGGAGTTGGAAAATGTACCAATCAGAAAAGATGCGTTGAGATCTTTCGGTATTCCAGTGCAAGCGTTCTCCGGAAATATAGGCAAAATAAAGTTACAAATTCCCGTGCGTCAATTCCGCACTGCTCCTTGGTGTATCATTATAGAACGCGTATATGCTGTTTTTGGACCAAAGAATTTGGATGATTGGGATGATGAAAAGGAAAAACTGGCAGAATATGAATATAAAATTTCAGAGCTTGATGCCATTGAAGCAAAATGGAGAGTAGAAAAAGGATATACGGCAGATAGTTACTATTCAACATCATACACAAGTTGGTTAAATTATGGAACTTCGTTAGCAACAAATATTCTGGAAAATCTGGAGTTAAAAATCAATGACGTTCATTTGCGTTATGAAGACTCAATAACTGTACCAAACACACAATTTGCTGCAGGATTAAAAATTAATTCACTTACAGTGCAAAGCTGTGATTCTAATTGGATTCCGGGGTGCAAGTTAGCAAACGATCGCGATATATCATTCAAACTGATAGAACTCAACGATTTTTCAGTCTACTTTGACAAATTGAACGAGCAAGATATTAGCAGCAAGCTGTTGTCAAAGGATTTATATAAAATGAGTAATTTGTGCAGTGCTCAACATCATTATGTTTTACATCCAACACGTGCCAGAGCTCAATTTAAACGGGAACGTTGTAAGCAAGCTATACGGTCTAAGTCAAGACCGAGGATATATTGTGAAGTCTTAATACCAGCAGTAAAAATGTCTATTAGTGATGTAAGTAAGTCAAGTAAAGTTGCAAGGAATTGTGAGAAACAAATTCCTTGCCTATTTTTTTACCGCAAGAATCAAACAAAAACAAATTTACCATGGG
Organism: Melieria omissa; assembly: GCA_963971225.1. NCBI lineage: Eukaryota > Metazoa > Arthropoda > Insecta > Diptera > Ulidiidae > Melieria > Melieria omissa. Next base: position 87,733,417 of record OZ020268.1, read on the forward strand.
CTTCGATATGAGCTTGATTATATTGATTATATTATTCTTAATTTTTAAATTTGGATTCAAAATCTTGTATTTTTGGCCTATAGCAGCGACCACTGTACGTCGTTAGCTAACCATCTATTTCTGCCGCTTTCGCCTCGGCAATACCCTTTACGTGTCAGAGGTCATAGCTGCCTTAAAACTAATATACTCGGAATCGGAGTATAGAATTCAACATAATGTTCAGCTGGAGTAATTTTAAGGTCGACCTCTGTTGGAAAGATCGCATTTGGTCGAAGGTGATTTCAGATAAAACGATTTTCTGGGCGTTGGTTGGGGTAAAGCTTGTCCGGTTACCGATTTTATTCGTGTGGGATGTTAGGAAACGCCAGGTGGCAGCAAAACCTATTTAAAATTTGAAGCAGCTTTCAAAATCTCATTAACAGGAAAAAATGGTACGCCTCTCAGCAGTAGTCGTTCGTTTCTGAAATAAGGCTTCATTTCGGTAGCAGTAGTCGGGGAGAAGAAAGTCGTGTAGTTATCTGTTTTGTAGTCAGCATTTAAACACTGTCAAAACTTGCTATATTACTTTGCTTATTAATGTATGTATGATTAATTTATTTCGAATTTTTCAGTTGCAGTATAAAGAAATAGCAGAATGTGTGTATGGACTACGGTTAATCAGCAGAACTCGTTCTTATAAATTGATGAGACCGACTTGTACAGTGACGGAAAATGCAGTACTTTGGTGGAAATATGCTGCAAAGTGCCACGGATTTAATTATCAATCGAAAGATTTTCAATGGCTTACCATCAGGGAAAACTTAAGATACATAAGAATTTACAAACAACTATTACTAAATCCTAATGAAAATATTACGGAAGAAGCCAAAGAATTTAAATTAAATATGGAAAAAACAAAGTCCCTGCAGGAGTTAAATATTCTGCGAAATGTTTGTTACACAAATGTGCTCTTAAAAGACTTAAGTTTGAAAGCTCATCATATTAATCAAGGCAAAAGTATGCTATTTCATTGGTTTCCCAATTGGTGGGGTTGGTACAAAACTTCGGATTCAGTAAACCAGGTACAGGATGACACATACACCAAAATAGAAAATGACATATTGAGTGCACTGGAAGATTCAATGGAAAACGATACTTATTCGAAGCGGGATGCTGTTTTAGGATATTTCACGTTTGTTCTAGTTGATGGCCAATTATTAATAAATACTAATGACGTCAGTAATGACATTTCATACGTTAATATGGAGATGGAGTTTCAAAATTTGAAATTTTTAGTTGAAATGAAACCAAGATTTAATTCTTATCATATAGGTGTTTCCTTAGGTTCTGTTTGCCTAAAGGATAAATTGACGAAAAATACGGAGTTTTTGTATATAGTAAAGCCGCAAGAATGGCAAAAAAAACCAGCTACCAACAAATCATTTAAAGGAATATTTGAAAGAGAAACTGACACTGAAAATTCAGAACCATGGCTTCAATTTTGTTATGAAAAAGGACCTCCTGATATTCAATCTGATATACGACTAATTATTAAATCACGGAGCCTGGATATCGTGTATAACAAGCAAGTTTTCGAATGGCTTGTGTCCTTTTTTGCACAGCCCTGGAATGAGCTCCTGCTGAAGTATCGATTTGTGAAAAGAAGTAAAACTCGCTTAAAATTCCTTAATAACTGGAAACACTATCTGATGGGAAGCGAAATAAATGTAAGTAAACTATTCGTTGGAAGAATACTATTCTTCAAAACAGAGTTATTTGCGAAAGGGGCTGGGTGTCAAACCACTACCATTGTCCTTAATACTAGAAAATCCAAGATTTTAAGCTGTGACTTTTTTGATGATATATTGATTCAATAATTACCGAATTATTTTAAGTTAATCCACTTTTGCTGAATTTAATAATTATAAATGACAGTTAAAAAGTTGAAAGAAAACTTTTTGAAATCCTAAATAATTTTTTTTATTTGAAAATAATACTAAAATTGTCACAACTTTACTTAAAATGAACTTCAACAAAAATGTATTTGATCAAAAGTGACCCAATTTGAATTAGGACTCTTTTGCATTGAGCTGTAGCGATCAAATAGCATCAAACTTCTCGACATGAAGAGAGACCGAACTGTATTTTGGCAACAGTTAACAACAACAATATATACTGAGCTTTTGGTTATTGGTAAATAGATGCATTGTGCACAGTATTAACACATAAACCCAAAAAATAAAATGTTTGAGTTGTGTCACTTTTAAAGTGGGTGTGCGATATATACAGAGTGGGCGGAAAGTTTCTACATACAAAAAAAAACACCGTTAGGGATCATTTGTATTGCTTTTCAAAATTTTTGTTATTTAAACCACTAAATCATATCCAACCAACATTCAATTAATCATTCATATTGTGTATGTGTGCCATTTTTTTCGTAGCACTCGTGGACTCGCTTTCGAAAACCCTCGCACAAGACCGACGCTTCGGTCAATGATATGGCATCCCACTCCTCTTTTACTCTCTCAATGAGTTGAAGTCTATTGGCAGATTTTGGACTCCGAAATACTGAATCTTGAATCCTGGACCAGATATGTTCAATAGGATTAAGATCTGGCGAATTTCCCGGCCAGTCTTCCCATGCTAGCTTAAATATACTTTTAGCAACACTTAGACTGTTTCGCCATATGACATCGCGAACCGTCCTGCATAAAATTCGCTGTAGATGTACGAGGGAAATGCTTAGGATTTTCAAACCATCACATTATTGGAGATTTCCCCATTTCGTTTTCAAATAAAACAAGCAATCAGAATTTTAACTATATTACAATTGAAACGATATATGCAGAAACTTTCCGCCCACCCTGTATTTTGGTTAGTATTGGGAATAGTATTTTTTTTTTAAACTTTGAAGCTGTTTTTAGAGAAATTCAGATAGTATATTTAATTCAAAATTCATCGTTAGTTATGACTTTTATGCAGAATGCAGATTGTGCGTTGAAAATATTAGTCGCTTTTTCAGGCGATCTAAGAATCGACTCAATTTTTAGCTCCTTCGTAAGAACAGGCCATGAGTCATCGACCGTAGTAGTCGGAAGGAGTAATGTCTATGTCGTTTTAAAACATTTTATTGATGACTTTTGTAACATGTCGTGCAGAAAGATCAGTACTTCCCGCATATTAAGTTTCGCTGGCACAAAGGTTAACAAAGAAAGTTTGTTGTTTGTACTTCAGCCAAACGACACATACTGATTTTTTTACGCTTTAACAAGAATACAGTAACAATGTGGTCTGATTTGGTTTAATGGTAGTTACGCTATGTTTTGCAAATCGCTAAAAACTTATCTGTATCTCCAATATAATGCAAAAAGTGTTTAGTGTTTCACTTTCAAGTTATTGTTGTATTTTTTAAACGTCTTCCAGGATTACAAGAAGAACTGGACGCTTGAAATGGATATTTCAGCACCTCGCATAATATTGGTTGATAACTTTGTGGACAAAAATTCGTGTGTAGTAATTGTTGACTTTGGACGTTTCCAAATGTTTAAAAAGGAATACCAAAAAAAAGAAAGTGCCACAACAGCTGGATCTTCGGTTTTAAAAGAAGATGATATGTTTGAAAAAGACAGCGAAGATGATAATTTTATGACACCCTGTTCAACACCTCCAGGCTCAAAAATAAGTATTGCTGAGTCACCAACATTATGTGTTGATACCACAAATGTTGATAATGTTGTAAATATCGATTCCGGTTTAGAAAGTGCCTTCCATAACAAGATTTATGATAAATATTTGATCAATTTAACCGATCTTCAAGTTTTAGTATGCAGAAATCAAGACCGGAACTTTTCAAGCTTTAAAAATGCATTCAATTTTCATATCCTAGAAAAATTTAGTATATGTTTAAAATTGGAACGACGTGTGATATACACCATTGATCCTGATTACCCATCTTTAACACTGTATGGAACATTACCAAAAATTGTCGCTCACATAAGTGAAGAGAAACTAGATGATTTCTTTAGAATATTGTATCCATTAATCTGTGAAACTGGTGCGGAAAAGACAAAGGATCAAGTTGTTTGCGCTGAGCCTGAAGACGAAAGAGATGGGTTTGATTTCCAACAAAACTTCATTAATACAAATCTTATGGTAGTTCAATTCGTAATCGGGCAAATGACTTTAGAAGTGCAATCATCTGAAAAAAGTATTGCAGAACTTCAAGTTATAGGAGCACGCGCAGGAATAACAAAGAGATCGAATGATACTCACATTAGCATGTCAGTTCATGGACTTCTTCTTGTTGATGCAATTCAATCTTTTGGACCTGATTTTGAACTTTTACTGGCCAGCCACCGTCATGTGGGGTAAGTGTTAATTTCATTATGCCATACGTACACAAGTTCCACAGCATTGAAGTTTGGATGTGTCGTTCCACAGGTAAAATTTCATGGGTGTTGCACAATGGGCTTGGCATTTGTTTTGCGGCCAATTATATGCTGTGAAACTTTGGAACTATGGGACGCACTTCAATGACACTCGGTACGAACATACTATTTAGTCGCTTCGACTGGAAGAACAGGGTGAGCATTGACCATGGGAGGGATCGGGTGGGGGGGGGATTGTCACTGCCCATACACTCAAAGCATAATCTTCAATTTAATATATCGTCCTTATCAAGACGTATCATTCACTCATCTCATGGACAAAGGACGGATCGCGGGAATGGTTTTATTCAAAGAAATCTCTGTACAATGCAAGACAAAAGTTGGCTAGTTTTGGCTCGCGATACATTTTCAAACATTTCACACAGCGGCAATTTTTGTAACTTCGATTGTCGGAACACCGCCGGGTACCCGCCAATATCTATGTATTTTCAATTTAATTTCGTCAAATATTCATGCATGGCAATGCCATTCAAAAGTGGTCAATGCTTGTGGACAAGTTCGCAGTTAAACATTATCTATAATAAATGTTATTCCAATATATTTATGCATTCACTTCGGCCATTGTGCATCAGATATTAAATACTTTTTGTCAAATGGCTTGTATGTTTTAAACTACTTGCAGGATGGATACCATATCAGGAAGTTTGAGGCAAAGTGAACCTTGTTCACCAACATGTCCAGGCTCTCCTGATCCATCCACAAAAGACCGACCTGTTAGCCCTCATTTTATAAATGCTGCTATGGACGACTCTGAAGAAGGTAAATACATTAAATTGAATCTATATGCGAGTTTTCGCTGGCTAACAGAAAAAACACATTAAAATTACAGTGTGTTTCACAAAACACATTCGTGTGTAGAATTTTGAAGAAAGAGTGTTTCAAAGTTTTATTACATTTTACTGTTACACACCTAAATACCTAGTGCGCGATATAGTTAATATGCAGTACATTCCCCATTGCTGTCTATAATTGCTTGACATCGTCTTACACAACTTTCGCTAAATCAGACGATTCTTCCATTTGTTCCACTGTGTTATCGTAACTGTACATTGAGCTGTAACATCCAGCCACTTTTGACCTATTCTTATAACTTAATCTCTTTGCTAACTTAAGTTAATTAATTAATTTCATATACTTTAACTAATTCTCAACAATTAATATACTTATATGTTTATAGGAAAGCGTTGTCTCGATTTGGACTTCGATGAGGCTCACGCACTTATCACTGTTGATTTGAATTTTATCAACTTAGCGGAGAACAACGATTTTATACAAATGGCAAACATAACATTCAATAATTTGGATATAATTGGTACGTAACAAAATTAAACTATTACTTTAAAAAGTTTTCAGGTATTATTTATATATACATATGTTTATATTTATAATAAAATATATATATACATTTAAATTCGAATATTGAATAAATACTCCTTTGTTTTGGCGTAAGTTTGTGCGACCTATTTCTTCAAATTTATTCGTTTGTATAAGAATATGAATGAATATGAATGTTTGTTTGTTTGTTTGTTTGTTGGTCACACCACACTAAAACGCAAAATCCAGATAGCCGATTGAGCTGAATCTTTCACGGAATGGTCGTCTTAACTAAGTCACGGTTAACCACATAGTGCAAATACGATCCGACAGGTGGGCGTGGCATTTTCTATTGGTTCGAAAGTTATTGAGAAAAAGGGGGAAGTTGCAATTCTAATGAAATTCTAATTTATTTGAGTATCAGTATTTTAAATAATAAAAAGATACAAAATCAATGAAGCGAGAATAATGAAATATTGACAAGGAGATCAAGGAGATTTTCGGTTTTAAGATACTTAATTTTCAAGAAAATTCTATTTAAATTTTCAAAGATCTAAAGGATTAAAATTTTCAAAGGATCTTATTCATTTCCTTTTTTTAACAATAGATGAAAAATCAATTTTATTTAAATTTTTGAGCCTTTCCTCTTTTATTTCGCTATATTCTATCTAGGTACTTTTTTTATTTTTCGCCCCCTTCAAAATTTTGAAGTCCTTTTAAAAGGACAAAGGATGTAGAAATGAAAAACTGAGTACGCAGTATTACTATGTTTGGTCTCTAGTTTCACGCCCATGTGGATTTTTTCCGGTGTGAAAAATGCTGTCGCACGGTGTTATATTTGGGTTTAGATCAAGGTATATTAACAAGGTAGTCCAGGCTGGGAGCGGCAGCTTAAAAAGTCTCTCTTCACCCTCTTATTTGTGAACGGTTGCTCTTTTTGTAGAATAAAGAACCTACTATTAGAGTTGATATTGTTTGTACAACTATACTTTTGTGTACAGATTTGGGTAACATTATAATAAACATATACGCGAAATATAGCCCATGACATCCGCCTGATACACAATAAAATATATTGGGGAATTAATACAAATAAAAGAATGAAATAAATTGAAATTGAAGCTTCGTTTCTTTTTACCAATAAGTCGCCGCAAAAAACGAATGTCATAAGTTTCATTGAATTGAATGGCACATACGACAATCGTTTTGTCAGGCAACGAAGAGTCAATGCCGGAAATTGACATTAGTCATCATGTGGTCAATGACGATATTTTTTATATTTTACTATTTTTACGTTTTCTACTATTGTCTTAGCTTTGGAATGGATGTTGACTACTATTGATTAAGTTACATAAAAATTATTGCATAATACTGTCTACTCAAAGCAATCTTTCCACATGATGCCCATTTCGACTGCATGTGTCGGAGTTTCCGTCGACTCCGTTTTGCAGGGATGCCGTAGAATGGCTGGTCTAACGGTACAATTCCTTTGTATACGTAATACAAACTGCGTATAAAGTGCGCGTCTGTTTTGTTAATCGCACACAAACGCACTTTTTACATTTTGAGGAAAAGTACTTAAAGATGCAATCAACAATTCGTTCCTAACAAAAAGCAACTCTGTTTTGGCCCCCTTATTTTGACGGCTCTCTCAGCCTGGCCTACCTTGTTAATATAACTTGCTCCATGTCTGTAGCCTGTTTCTTTGTATTAATTGCGTTGTTTCTGTAAGATCAAGAGACTTTTGCCCCTTCTGAAAATATACGATTTTTTAGTTGTGTCTCTTTTGTTTGTAATATGCGATATGATACTAACACATATTTCTCCAGTGACATTTTGTGTATGTGAAACTTTAACACCTTTCTTTTTTTATTACTATTTGTAGCTAACCAGGAGACAATCGTTGAGTTATTTGGATTTGTAAAACGCCTCTTAAACTCACATAAAACCAAATTTAAAAGCACTTTTAACCGATCTGCACATAATTTTTCAAAAACTTCCTCGGCAAAAAAAAGTATAGTAGAAAACGTACGAACAGAGATTTGCTTTGATTTCAACCGGCTTAACATATTAGTCCTACGAAGTATAAAAAACAGTGACTCCTTCACAGGAAGGAAAGTTGGAACTTTGACAATGAGTGAAGCTAAAATTCATGCAACTATTGGCAAGGATGTATCTGTGATGGGGTCTTTAGGTGGCGTACAAATCATTGACATCACCCCAGAAGGAGTTAATCACCAAAGAATATTTTCTGTTGGAAAAGATCCTCTAACGGACAACTCCGAATTTTCCGGAGGTGGAGTATTTTGCGCACTAAGCAATGAGTTATATAGCAGTAATACCGAAGATGTTCAATTGGACCAAATCAATGCTTTATCATTTCAAATCTACCGAAACAAAGATTCATATATTCATGTAAAAGTCCGAATGGCCTCCGTGTGGTATATTCACCGGCCAAGATTTATCCAGGAAATTAATTTATGCGTGTCACAATTTAAACATTTTCTCAAGTAAGTATTTTTATTAACAATAAAGTGTTTAAACTTTACGATTTCATTAAGCTTAAATAACTTTTCATAAAAAGAACACTATAGAAATGTTTAAACTAAATAAGCAATTAAATGTTTAAAAGTGTTTTTTTTATAATTTCAGGAACTTTGCAATGTCTATACGGAATAAGGCTACCGATATGGCAAAGGAAATGGTGCAACATATGCAAAACAAATTTAAACCGAAAGCAAAGGGAAACATAGTCAGCCAGCTATCGTAAGCATTTTTAGAATATCATATGTGCCATATGCATTCTTAGAATATCGTGTGAAATGATCCATTTACTACTTTTTACACTTTACATTGTGCAATAATTTTTATGTCGAAAAATCCGTCGTGGAAATACATATTCTATAAAACCCCTTCATTAATATAGCTGAACTACTGTTAAATGAATTATATAATAAATAAATTTACACAGGTGAAATCTACGCGATATGCTTTAATTAGAAATGTTGAATTATAACATTACCTTTTTTATTTATAAATGAATACATTCCTGTAATAATAATAATTTAAAAGAATAGTTATCAATGACTAATTTTTGCCAAAATTAAAAAAAGTTAAATTTTTTCTTATGTTTTATTAACATTTCATAACACCAACAAAACTTATTATTCTGTTCGAGTAGGAGAACGTACTTAACTAGATGGCCAAAGTAATCCGTTACCGTGTTATGGCCTGACGCAGAAGTTTTCTCCAGACGCCTCTGCTTTGTGCGCCCCCTCTCCAGTTGGTGATACTAAGAGATGCTAGGGTGTCCTCAACTTGGTCTTTCCAGCGAAGACACGGTCCGCCTCTTCGTCGTCGATTTCCAAAAACCGCGTCGAACTTATTTTTCGCCGGTGCTTCGTTGTCAATACGGGAGACATGGCCAAGCCGTTGGATGTTGCGGGTATACGTTGAATGATCCAGAGCAGAGAAGCCCTGTGTCGCAACAACATCACCGTTGCTCACTTTAGCTATGCTACCGAAAACACAAAAATCGTTGGTGGCTGGCTTGCGCAGGTTCAATGAGAACAGCTCGATAACTCGCTGGCTCTTTCTTTGCTACAGTCCGGCGCTTGTGCATTTGTTTTTATGTGAACCACAGAATTACGAGCACAAATTATTTTCTTGGGCACCGCTAATCCAGAGTGTGTTTTCTGAGTAGTGGTCCTAAGCCAAAATCACGATACCTCAAAAATGATTCACAGGTACTGAAGACCCTAGCTTATCAAGTCCGTCGTGGATTTATTGTGCTAACACTTAAAAAGCGATCTTAAGTTACAAATGTAGATATTGGCATGCTTAAAAAAGCTTGAGGCTTTCGATGCTTCCCTCCTCGTTACAAAAAAAACAAAAACATGCTTCAAAAAACAAAATATATATTATCAATTGTATTATGTACTGAAAATCATTTGTGTATTCTTTTTCAGAATGGATGTAGTCTTAAATACGCCAGTATTGGTTTTGCCGAGATCTGATGAAAGTTTAGATGTACTGGTAGCTAATTTGGGAAAAATTACAGCATACAATGCCCATGAACAAAACGAAAGTTTAATATTAACGCAACATGACTACGAGAATTCAAATATATGGGCCAATAAAACCTATTTTATTGATATTCGAAACATAAATTTGTTTTCTCTGAACACGTCAAGAAGAAAAGAATTGCGATTATTGCCGTTACCGAAGCTTGATGAATTTTATTCTTGTCATTCTGACGCCGTCCCAGTCTTGCATGATACGGCTATTCTAATTAAAATTGTAAAACTTTCGGAGCAAACTAAAGATAATATCCAGTGGACTTTAAAAAATACGTTGAATGTAAGTAAAAATTAAATTATTTTACCTATTATACACTCGCGATCCAATGTGTGTTAGTGGATTGAACTACACAATTTTAAAATTGTTCATAAACTATGAACGATTGTTACTATCGATCGGAATTATATTCAATTGCATATTTTTTGGAGCTTCGGATTTGAACGGCAACAAGACATAAAGTATTTTTATTGAAAAATATTAAGAATGAGCTACCCAAATCCACATACATAAAATTGTTTGCCCTGACTGATTCCTCACCGCCCAGCCCGAACCGTTAAAGCTACATACATGAAATTTGAACTGTAGGTGCATTTAAAAAAATAAACTTATGATTAGAGGTAAACTATAAACTTAGATTAGAGGGATTTTTTTAAATTCGTGTTCTCGATGTTAAACATGGGGTAAAGTCTTATAATAAGAATCTTTATATATTGGGCCCATTGACTTCAAACTTGCGTGCAAAGCTGCGGGGCTCTGCTAGTAACTTAATAAATTCAGAGCGTCCGATTGCCAAACTCTGTATATAGGTCTTTTGTACTGTGAATTAAGTATTAGCATGAAATTATATTTATGACCAATGAAAAATGTCTCCTTAAATTGCGTACAATTGTTTGTTTAATATGTTTAACTTAAATTCTTTTTTTCAATACAATTTCAGGTTGAAGGAAGTGTAACTGAATGTTTGCAACTTTCTCTATCGCGCAAACAGTACGAGCAAGTGATTGCCTCGCTTGCTAATGCAACGCAACTTAATTTTGATGTATATTCCAAAGGAAATAATATCGCAAAATCGGACACGCTTGTTACAATTAAAGACAGTGCCGACCCAATATATGCATTTGAAGAAATATTTGAAACCAATTTGGTTTTTAAAATCCCGGTATTCCAAATACATCTTAAGAATGAACATAATGGGTCATTAATCGATATTACATTTCGTGAGTTCAGTGCAAAATATAATCGGAGAAAGAGTGATGTTGAAGTCGAAGTACTTTTGAGATCTATTCTCATGGAGGACCTTAAGTGCGCCGCAGAATCAAACTTACGAAATATGGTGGATTCCTCCCCGGATTGTGAGCAAGACATAGATCGGAGAAACAACAATTTCTCATCGTGTCCGAATCTATCACGTTTACATTTTGAACATTCCAAGCAATCGACGTCTATGCCGTGCAAGCTAAATTCTCCCATGGATTCAATGCATAATGACAGACGTAATATAAGCACTGCACCTAAAGTATCCGATGATAACTTGGTTATTTACAAATCACGAATAAGAAAGTCATCAATCAGTGAAGCAGGCGATTGTGACGGAACTAAAAGTTCCATCAACTTTAACTGCTTAAATCTTACAGTATCAGTCGACAGATGGTTTGCAGTCTTCGATTTCTTTGGTCTAATTTCTAATTGTGACACCAACAATTTAAGTTCTTCGAATAGCAATATTACTAACGGTAAGTACAATCTTTGATGCTATGCAAGTATACTAAGGGATGCCTATCACGGGATCCCGCACATTTTCGTTGTTCATACGTAGTAAGCTTTTTAATTATCCAAAAATTCTGGTCTAATTTTTCAAGCATATTTAGAAAGCTCTGTTCTAACCAGCAAAGATTTTACTACTTCAAAATATAGTATGCGTACGATGGCGGACAAAGCTTTATGCCGCCCGAGGCAAATCGCCAGAGTGCCTCCCCTAAAATTTTTATGTATTTATTTAAATACATACGAAAATTATCAACCACATGTGATCTGTTTAAATTCAATTTTATTCATATAAATCGATCGATATTAAACAAAAATGAACATGTGGAAATATTTATGCGACTGCAACTTAAAGAAAATATTTTTGATGTGCCAAAAATGCGAAGAGCGCGACAGCGCTCCTTTTTTGTTACGCCAAGACTGCGGAGAGTGCAGTAACGCTGCTCTGAATCTGTAAAATTCATGCATATGATTTGTAATTGTTGTAATAATATTACATATTTCATAAAGAGTGTTTTACATTTTTTCCCATACACGCGCAATTAGTGCCGCAGTTTTGGCACATGTCCGAAAAAATCCGTCAGCAGCCAAACAGTTAAGGGAGTCAGTTTGAACATGATAAAAGATAAACTTTGAAATAAAATTAATTGAAATATATGTTTTCAGAATAATTTTTTGATGAAATAGTAAAGAAAAGACAAAAGCTCTTTAGAATTTGTAAGGATATATATTTATTTGACAGAAAAACGAACATGTCTATATAAAATGTGTTATATGTTTTTTATTTTCAGACAATATCAGTTCAATAAGTGAACTTAAAGTATCCGTGCGATCCCTGAATGTGATATTAGTAAGAAACGAAATCGAGTTATCAAAAGTCAATGTATCGTATGCTTTCTTCAAAATAATGAAAACGAATATCGAGTCTGTAGAGGGCCGTCTTAAGTCAATATCATTGTACGATCTTACACACTTTGGAAATTTATATCGCGAAAAGTTTTCGACTTCCGGACCAGAAGCTTTAAGTTTTTCATATAAAAGGTAAGAGAATTATGAACCAGGTACAATAAAGGCTCCGGGCAACCGGAGCATGAGTCTAGTTTTCAACAGTTAACAAACGTCGAAAATGGTGGAAACGTTTCGCCGAGAAAAGTAGGTATACTGAATGTGAGGGGGAAGGGAGGGCATGGCCCTATTTTTCGTTAGTTGTTTCCCTAGCTTCTTGAGAGGGTGTTCATCCAAACATTAAAGCATTTTAAGTTTTATTAAAGAAAAACTAGTTAAAAATCTGAAACTAGTTTTTAGGTCTAAAGCGATAAATAAACAATAAATGCAAATTTTATTTCACTTAATGGAAAAAAGTGATATTACGCCATTACTGAGGGGAAAGAAGTGTTTTATCATAGCTGAGAAAGAGTTTGTTGTTATATTTATCACAATTTAAGGTGTAAGCTACTAAAAAAGTATGTGCGATAGAAGGCGGCACAGTACTTAAGAGATCGAAAATGCACAGGAGAAAGTCCTAACACTTGGAAGATGTTTTTTGTATTTGAATAGTACGTTTTAATACTATTTATCAGTGTCGCAGTGTCGTCGCTCTAAAATGATTTCATACGTTTATATATTTTAATAGAATATCCTTGGACGAAAAACTGGAGGATTCTCGTTTGAAAGAAAATGCCAAATTACGTATACAGATGTCATCTGTAAGGTACATTCATACAAAGCGATTTTTGACTGAAATTACCCTTTTTATAAAGGAATTGCTACAACTTCAATCTGTAAGTATTTGAGATATAAAATTCATTTTGGATATAGATATAGAGATAAAGGGGCGCATGTTTGCAATAAATTTTTTTAGAAGCTCTGCCAAAAACAAATTGTAATGGAAAAACATTTTGATGCACCGAAGTTTGAAGACGAAGAATACTCGAGTAAGATCCATGTCAGTAGCGGAATCATTGGAAATTGAATACACAATAGTCCCTAAACGTAATTGGAATAATTTGTTTATTGTGACCACGATAAAAAAATTGGAATTGAACTTACGTTGGACAAGAGGCGTGGCACATTTTTCGCTACCCAAACTAATATAAGCCAATTTTTCAGTGGAGAGATTTTCACAAATTTTTTACAGAGTGTTTATTGAACACATAGATACTGGAAAACATTTTTTATTCAAAATGGCAGGTTACCTGGGTGGGTTTGACGTATATGTACAAAAATCTTTGGTAAGACGACGGTTAAATTTGAACTCAGTTTAAACCACAAAGTAGTAGTTTCATTCAACTAAGCCATTTCAACCAAAAATAAAAAAAAACAAACGTAGCAAATAAACAAGTGTGAGTGCTGCCATTTGAAATGATGCAATTTGCAAGTTTCATATGCTTTTAATGCTTTTTACCATTTGCTGCGAGACATTGGTCTGTAAGGCCGTTTCAGTAGAACTCCCAGCTCCGCAAGCAAGCCTTTATGACAATGATGACTAGACAATCGCGCATATCGTGTTTGCATGTAGAGCCTGACACGCGAACACAATAATAGGTAGAATAATAATTTTTGAATTCATGCATAAGAAACTAAATGGTATGCAAAGATGCCAGCTCTTTACGTAAAAACAAGACTATTATTTAACTTCATTTTTTTTAGCAATTAAATAATTACAAACGGTTACTTTAATTTTTAGCCCGTTATAAGAAGAATAAAAATGAAGGAAGTCCAAAGAAATTTCAACGAAAGGGCAACTCAAATTGGCTTAGAAATAAACGCTGCCTCACCAATAATATTGCTTCCGTTATGTTACCACAGCAATTATGTTTTGGTTGCTGATCTAGGCAAATTTACGTTAAATAACTACTTTCATTTCGCAAACGAAAACCCTAAATCGTCAAATGAAATCTTGGATATCATGCACATTGATCTCGTGAATATAAACTTATTTGCTGGGGAACGTGTTTTAAGAACTTGTAAATCTTATGAATGCAGTGTAAACGAATGTTTTAACATTGGAAATTTCACCATTCAAAAAATTGGATGTAACCTTTTCAAAGAAACATGCCATTTAAAATTACGCGTCGAACGCAATACAAATTCAAATATAAGCCATAATTATCCAGATTTATGTGTTAAAGGAACCCTTTCAAAATTAAATGGAATCGTAAATGTGCAGCAGTATAAGCTGATACGAGGTTTGTTTACATACAATTTGGGTGAAATGATTGACGATATATATTACAATTATTCATTTAATCTTTGTGAGTCGATTGAAAAACTAAACACACTTTGTACAAAGCTCGAGAGCGAAGAAGTCAAAGACTCAACCGTTTGGAATACCATGTCAATTAATCTCCAGTTGGAGAATGTATCAATATTGCTGACTGAAGAGCAAGGCTTCGGTTCCGAAGATCAGCCATTGGCGTGTGTCAACTTTATAAAATCGTTCTTGGAAATAGATACATATAGTGATGGCTCCCAAGATATTGATCTCGTGTCAAGTGAAATATTGGTGGTCGACTCAAGACAAAATACTGCACCACATCTTTCAAATAATATATTTAAGCATATTCTGAAGCCTACTCGCAGGAGTTCACTAAAGGATTTAGTACAAGCAGAAATTCATAGCAGAAAAAGATCTGGATCTGCTAAATACACCATTCTACTCAATAATATGCGAGTTATGGCTATATTGGATTACTTAGAAAGTATTAAAAATTTCTTGGAAGAAGAACCAAATTTGTTTTCTTCAATTACTCCAGCATGGCGGAATAAAGTATTTAAACATACATCACAAAAAATTCAAGCGGAAAATGTTGAGTCGGTTGAAGTAGTTTTGAACATCACAGATTCAGAATTAGTATTCGTTGAAAATGTCGAAGTAATTGATACGAATGCCATAATATTGAAAAATACTACAGTTTTGAAGTACAAGCAATGCAACAATTCGGCTCCGATATCAATAGATATTAATCACCTGGAAATATTTTCATGTATTCTTGGCGCGGAAGATGAAAGCGCATTGTCTATAATAGATCCATTTACCTTAAATATGGAATTGAAAGATAATTGCTTCTATGTGATCAATCATAAGCAATTATCAATTCGTCTTTCATACAACGACGTTAAATTGTTTACGAAAATGTTTCAGTCCATTCCAAATCAGACTAAAACTTCCCAAAAATTTTACAAGTATGGCAATACGGACTTTGAAGTTATTGCTCCTTTAATTGCTATGGGATTCAAACAAAGAGATTGCTGGGATGCAATGGAAGTAAACAATTACAATTTAAATGATTCCGCTTTGTGGCTTTCCCAGCGAAAACAAGTAAAACAAAAGAACCCCTCTTTAGAAGTACACGATGTATATTTAAATGCAAATTTCATTTCGATATGTGTAATTGACGATTGCATGGATGCCGATGTTCCACTTTTAGAGTTATCATTTTCAAATTTAAAGTTTTCCCAAAAATTGAGTAGTAAAAACATGCACAGAGAAGAAGCTACACCCCTATATGTAGAAGGCCATCTCGAAACTATTATTGCTAGTGATTATTACAATCGCCGGCTTAGTGGCTGGGAGCCAATTATGGAACCGTGGGAATGTTTTGCAAATTGGAGATATTGTGCTGCAGACCCCACTAAAAGCATCATCAGCTTCAATGTAACCAGTAAACAGTTACTTAAAATAAATATAACGACAACTCTGATTGAACTTTGTGAAATTGTTCATAACAATTGGATGCGGGATTATTACGGTATGGATCCAAACCATTTTAAACCACACTCAACACAAAATGCGGTTTCAAATTTAAGACGAAGATCCCCATTTGTGCCATTTGTTTTAAAAAATCTTACTGGTGAGCCTCTATTATTTAAAACACTTTATTCATTACCCGGTGGTATCACTCGCACTGAGATTAATCAAGAGGATATGATGTCTAATTGGTTTGCTGCACAACAAAATGAAATCGTATCATTCGATTTTGGCCCCCAAACTAAACTGAGGCATATGAATTCTCACAAACTAAATCTGCATCAAATATTGGTACAAATCCAAGGATGGACACTTGTTGGTCCCATTTCCATTGACAAAGTGGGAACATACTTCAGATATTCAACTTTAGACTTACAATATAAAAAACGCAATCGAATTGTATTTGATATATCTTTATTTGGATCAGCACAAAAAATGATTACTATACGATCTGCACTTACAATTATAAACAAACTGGACAAAAGACTGTTGTTGAAAATGGAAGTCAAACATGAAGAAAAAGTTGCAATTTCAGTTATGGATCCGAAAGAACACTTGAGTGTGCCATTGAGGCTAGTGGATTCTTTAATATATTTTAAACCATGCACCAGTTTAAAAGATGTTGATAAAATAATACGAAAAAATACAACAACTTACATCGATAAGAACACATTCTTGCGAGTCACCAAAACAGAGAGTGCTGATTTGTGTTTCAGTACATGCGGAATATCATGGATGAACTGTTCAAAAGACTCACTAGAAGAGTTATTTACATGTTTTGGTGAAAATAACGCAGTCTTTCATACTTTGGTTCAAATTAAGCGGAACAAATATCCCCATCGTGACAATAATTTACCAGGACATACGATAATGTTGTTACCACCTTTAAAAATTAAAAACCTACTATGTTGTGATCTTCTCTTTAAAATGTCTGGCAACAATCAGGGAAGGATAAACCCATCGGAAACATTAAATATTCACACTATTAACGCATGTGAATCGTTTAATTTAAGTATAACACTAGATAACTACAAGTTATCGGGTCAATTAAAAATACCTATGGGTCATACCGGTGTTGTCGAACCAAAATTGAAATTGATAGATGTCTTAAATAGGGAATTGTATTTAAGGGTTTCAATACAATCCTTTCAAGGAAAAGGCATGGAAATTTTCATAAGTGCTCCCGTTTGGATAATAAATAAATCGGGATTACCGCTAGTATATAGGCAAGAAGGAATGAATCAACTGGGATCTGGACAATTTGATGAGCACGAGAAAGCACGCGTTGTTTCGCCGCTGTTATTTTCATTCACAGATCAAGGATCCCCATCTCTGGAAATTCGTTTGGGAAATAGCTATGGAAATTGCAATTCGGTAAGTTCTTAAATATTTATTTATGTTTATGTTTGTTACTTTTAATATTATATGGTACACATCGTGACTTTTGTGCTTGACATAAATTTAAAGTATTTTCACTGTACGATATGAAATTAATGCCGATTCCTGTTGCCTGCGGCAGGTCGGGGTGATTAGTCGACATCGACTTTTTTTATTCGATTTTAATCTCAGGTTTTTACTACTTTCTGCTGAGGGCGCACCCCCTGAAAGAAAAATCGTTTTTTCGCGCAGTGTTGCGAATTCATATAGCGGACTCACTCGAAGCAGTGATCGTACATTAATGAAATTTGGTATACAGTTATTTGTTATTTAAAAATTACATGACAACAGCAAGTTTTAGGAACTCGAAAATAATTGATTTTGAAATCAATGAAATACAATGATTGGAAAGTGAAAGCAAAAATGTCCACAATTTTGTTTTCAACGCTGTGAAAGTTTGCCAAATATTAAACCCACAACGATACAATTTATTAATTGATTTCCTTTTATAATATTTTTATCACAAATTAAAAATGGACTGAATCACATGCCTACTTTATGAGTAATTAGCTTTGTTACAAAATTTTTAATGCAAGCAAGCACAAAAATTCATAATTGTGAATTCAGGGAGACAATTAATCGTGTGCGGTTGAATGTACATATTTGTGCATAAAAACTAAATAACAATTATCTACATACATATAATTGTCCTGACTGACTGACTGCTTCAGCATCGCCCAGCCCAAACCGCTGAAGCTACAAACATGAAATTTAAACTGTAGGTACATCATAAATCATACATACGGCGGCCGCCGTAGCTCAGCTGGCTACTGCGTTGGGCCGCTAGTCAAATTCGACGCTCGAACCCAGGTTCAAGACTCAGTTGCTGCTAACACCGAAAAAAGAAAAAAAAACAATTTTTTCTTTCGGCGGCTGTCCTCTCAGCAGGAAATGGCAAACCTCTGAGAGTAAAATTGCCTATGAAAAAGCTCCGCATTCGCCGTTCGGAATCGGCAAAGGCTGTAGGTCCCTTCCAACCTTGTAAAAATTCCCACGCACAACACGGAGGGTTGCGGGAAGCTAGGCCTTAGTCGCGGTATCGGGCTATCTTGTCAGTCAATTATTTGATGCCAAATTAATTTTATATAGAGCGAGACAAGCAGTTTTGCTTTATGGCATGCCTCGGTACTCTCAAATGCACTCTTTTTTTTAACTCTTTCCATTGATCTACTATTCTTTTTATTGCCTTTTTTTTATTCACATATACACTTTATTTCACTATGTATTTGAATTTTCTGCCCCAAATGAAAGAGTTTTGCTTGTTATAAAAACATTCTTTTATCTTTGAACCACTTAATATTTTGCTTGCTTGATGTTGCATCGTCTCGGCAGTTGCAATTGCAATAACTAGTCTTTTAAGCCAATTGTAGCAAGTTCTCTCTTACTTTCAGCGGTGATGTGTAGCTAACCCTTGTTCGCCAGAAATTTACATACTAATTATATTTGTTTTATTTCAGTGGTGTAAAAGCTTCAATCTGCATAAAGATATATTCTACCGGCAGTTAAAAGCAGAACGTTCCAAAGGATCTTATGCAATCGGAATTCATGTCAAACGGGGAAGAGGTGTTTATTCTTGCACCACGTTTGTTATATTATCACCCCGGTTCCAGTTGTACAATAGAACTGCACGAATGCTCGAATTTGCCCAGAAATGCGATGTTAATAAACCGGTGAGTATATATTTCTTCTAATCACCTTTTTTCCTTGGAGTCCTAAAGTACAAGCTTCTTTGCACTCTACCATAGAGCTGCTAAAAATTGTTGTTGGTTAGAATATTGTTACGAAAATTAGTTCTGTAAGCTTGTTCGACTCTCTGGATTGTGCTTCAAAATAAAACACACTTCAAATCTTAAACGCAGTTAACAACCAGAAATCACTTTACAACTTCACACTTTATTGTCTACACACTTGAAATATTCCGTTTTTTATTCAATGAAATATATATATTAATATTATTATATATTAATTTATTTTATATTTTTAGATTACAACAAACACAGAACAAATAATAACGGCACCAGCTGGATGTAATTTTCCTTTTCATTGGCCTAATTACGAGCACGAACCGTTATTGTGTGTGCGTATAAAGGACATAGATTTTTGCCATTGGTCGCATGGAATACCCATGAACGAAGTACACTCGTTATATCTTAATGTTAGAAATGATTTGGGAGATATGTATTTCATACGTTTGGAAGTTATATCAAAACGAGCCACACACTATTTTTTATTCACCGAAGCTAATACTTTACCTCCTCCTATCAGAATTGATAATTACTCTGAAATTGCGATATATTTTCATCAACATGGTTGCAAACCTCACTGGAGATCCTGTGTTCGCCCACAATCATCTCTTGCCTACGCTTTAGATGATCCAATGGGAGCACATGTTCTAAGAATCGAGGCACCTGGCGGCAACGTGGTTGATTTTTCATTAAATAAAGTAGCAATTTCTCAAAGTATTACATATGCAAACTTTATATATATTGCATTCAAAGAGACATTCTTATCTGAAAGTGAAATGTCCGTGGTCGGCATTGAAGAACAACAACTCGTTTTAGGAGTAAAGGATAAGAAAGTTGTTTTAACAAAAAAATGTACCGGAGACCGTTCTCAATTATGGTTAATGAATTCCAACGGTCAGCTGGAACATGAAGGATCGTCTCCACCCGTGGAGCTGGAACAATGTTATGATAATGTTGGAATGCGAATGGTTCTGGACTTGGAAACAGCGCCAAATCCAAATGAATATACAAACTTGGTTGTTCGTCCCCCAAATAAACAAAGGATCACTACGCAAACATGGAGGTTTGAAAATGGCCGATTAATGTGTCACGCAAATATGTGTGTTCAGGTAAGAAATAAATCAATATGCCCTATAAAATTAGACTTAATGAATTTATGTATTGTCATATTTACCAATTTGTCGATGATTTGCTTGATGATTAAAGCCAGATTTCGTAATTAACTTCAGCTTAGTAATGGCTTATCCAACTTCAAAGAATTGATGTCTTTTCAGATAGATTTTATTCGTACTAGGCGCAAATGAAAGTAAAGAGTTTGTTGAAGTTCTTTCACCGATACTACCTGATATCGTCATATTGGCTTTGTGCGATTTGTGTGTCGTAAATGAAAAAATATAGCTCTCATCAGCATCGAATTTATGATTTCCGTACTTCTAATGAAGAAGCACTATTACGAATCATTCCTTTGAATAAACTTATTAATCAGCCTTGTTTTTTTTAAAACAGACGAAACATTTGTAAATAAATGCGTCTGTTGATTCAAACATTTTCTGCTTTTCCTGATCGATTTCTGCGAAAATCCGCCTGGTTTAGGGGGATAAAATGCTTTTCTGATCAGATCGATCGCATCGGCGAATAACTGAACTTTATGTTTTATGCCGTGCCACCACGATGAAGCATAGCCTTCACGCAATAATGATAAGCTTGTTAATGCTCGTTCATCAGAAATATTTTCAGTCTCTTTGCACACCAAAATAGTCGCTATAAAATCTTCAACTTTACTAGTGTTACGACCGCCATTTAAGTGTACGCTGCATTTGTTAAAAGTAGCCCTGCGTTCCTCGTTCCCGTAAAGATTTTCTAGCAATTCTCTAAACTGGCTTTCTGTCAGGTTAATATTTGCTGGACCACTTGCATTAGTGTCTGAAATTGTGCCAACATCGTGGTTTGCCGCAGCAAAAGCATATGCGTTGACGTTTACATTGTCATCAACGTTAACATTTCGCATTGCATTTGGTGCACCAGTAATTGCGTTTAGTCTTAAAGGTTTATTCTCAATTTGGTGACGTTTGAATGTTGGGTGCGAAACCCTTTGGAACTAAAACAGTGAAACAGCAACAATTTGTGCGCGCAACTGATGTAATTATGCAGTGAGTGCGTCCAGTGCGCCAACAACAACAATAGCGCGTATGCTAGTCACGCAGAGAAACGTAGTGCAGCAATTATGCTTTGACGATTTCACCGCTATCAGTTTTGCTCACAGCAACAACAACAATGAGCCACTTTTGAGCGTCAGCAGCGCCGAGAAAATATTTGTTATTGCATTATTATATCTGAGCCAAAACCCCTATAATTTTTTCCTTTAAAATTCATGAATTAATAATGTGTACTTTTTAGGTTCGTAATGGAGTGTTTGGATTACGGCCTGGTACCGAAGTAGTTTTAGGACGAATACAATCCAAATCTTGGAAACAAGGCACTAAAAAGATTCCGTCTGAGCAATGCATTGAAATTCAAAAACTTCGCCCAGGCTCAGGTCATTTGGAAATTATTAGTAAAATGGATGGCCCGATTCGTACAATACAAATACGTGATGTTAAAGTTTGTGCGGAAGAAATTGTACTTCTTCCAGATCCTGCATGGAATCATGCTTCAGTAAGCAATAGGACGCAAATAGATGAGTGTATTTCGAAAGAGCTTTATGTAAGTACAACAGAATTATTAATATGTCGTTAAGAACGAACAATGAAAAATGTTTACGCATAGTAACAAATTCAAGTTTGAGTAACTTTTTATGACAAGATCATCCTGGTCCCCCAGTGGTATTGTGTGGCTTAGTGAACTCTTGCGTAGAGGGTTGGAAATGGATAATTTTATTTCCATTTATAACTCTACATCTTAAAACAAAAGGACCCTGTACAATATGAAGTCAATTTAAAACATATTAAGCAATACGATTGCTAGACAAAGTTATAAAAAGTTGAAAAAAGCTGTGCACTTCGCTCCAGACTGGCCTGCACACATTTAAAAGCGTTTCTTTGAAACAATACTTTTCAAAACGCGTTGTCGCCGTTTTCAAGATCTATAAACCAAGTCCAATCCGAACTCGGATACCACGAGCATAAATGCGTTTTAACAGTTTATTTCATAAAATGTTATTAACAAAGAAAACTACATTCGAACGAAATATGTATCTATTGTCTTTCGTCTATTAGGTATGTTTTTAACGAGTTTTACACAATAGCTGGATTCCATTTATTTCCCATCTTCAAGTAAACGCCTCAAGTATTTTTAAGATGAAATGTTGTATTGAATGAATGTTGTATATTACCTCAATATACATATAAACTCCGGGCATGTGTATCCATAACATGAGGGCAGATATATAAAGCCAGGGCCGTACATTTTAAGCTGCGTGTTTGGGGTCATTCTCTTAATAGCATTAACTGTCACTATTCAGCTCCAATTTTTCTGTTGGTTGGGGTCAGTAAAAGGGAGCATCCCGGGGCAAGTAGTTGAAAACAAATTCCAATTGTAAGTTCTTGGAAAGAAATGACTTATGGAATTGTATCTATGCATACGGTTTTCCTTACTTACTCAACCGACCCTAACAACCCGTTACTGAGTTACCACAAAAGCTCTCTCTAGGCGGTTGTTTTGCGCGCGCCTTCCCCACTTGGTCACACCAAGAGATGATAGGACTTCCTCAACTTTGTCCTTCTACCGAAAACACAGCATCCCTCTTTGCCGTAGACCTTCAACTACCGCATCGAACTCCTTTTCGCCAGAGCTTCATCGTCCATACAGCAGAGATAGCCAAGCCATTGTGGCCGCAGGATGTTGATTCGCTGTGCTACTTCCATAGCATAGAGACAGGACATAGGACAGAATTAGTGTCCTATAGAGTGCAAGTTTTGTCGGTCGAGAGAGTTGCCTTGTATTTAAAATGAACAGAATTCAAAATAGATATAGACATTCTGGACAACTGGACTGAAAAAGTTAGTCGTAGCTTGATGAGCTGGACTACTTTTTCTTGTTTAATGTATGAGTTTATAATTGTTATATTGTATAATATTTGTTTAATTTCAAAGTTAACAAGTGAATATAAATTACTATCTGTTTTTTTTTTCAGCTCAAGTTTGATCTCCAAAAGGGTTTAGGTGTATCTGTTATTACACGACATCCTTGCGAGGAATTGGCTTTCATTACTTTGGAGAATATTGCAGTTGATATTCATTCAACGCCGTTTGTAAAATCTTATGACATAAAAATTTGTGATTTACAAATTGATAACCAACTGTTAGATACTCCATCTCCTGTACTATTGCATACCATAAAAAGGCGTAACGATGAATATCCACAAAACGCTTTAGAGCTACAAGCAAAAATGCTACCGAGTCCGAACAAAAATGCAGTAATATTTGAATTTTTAAAATTTAATATGAAACCATGTATTGTCGTTTTGGAGGAACGACTTATATTGAAGGCGGCGTATTTTTTCGGATGTGGTAAACGCTTTCAACAGAATTCAAGTTTTGAAACGGATTATGTTACCATAGACGCAGACGAAAATGTGATATCTACAGACTCAAAAAGATATTATTTTGAGACGCTGAGTATCGGCTCTAGCCAGGTAAGAGAAAAGACATGGATGTTACTGCTTTTTTAGCATTGCAAACTTTATTTTACTTTGGTACTAAAAAAATAACCTTTTATAAATAATTAACTGTGCCCTCGGCTTTGGGTATTTTTCCATAATCAATTTATGTTTTCAATGCAAGTATCACTTCGACAGTAGACCTCACTTAACACGGTTTCGCTTAACATGCATTTTCCATCAACGTAATCTCCGTGTTAAGTGAGATCTTCCTGTAATGTGTTCCAATATTGATGTTTAGCTAGCTTTAGTAATTAGGTAAACTTTTTTTATTTTTTTTACATATATGTATCTATCAATTTGACAATTTCCTACTTTCCTTCCCATTTTCCGTTGTTATATCTCAATAAAAATGTTATTATTTTCAATTTAAAGGTACGTCTTTCAATGTTTACGGCTTCAAAACTCACTCCGGAGTTACTTGAAACGAAAAAGATAATGAGTCTTACGTTAATCAAATTTGAAGATGCCTTGATTGAATTTGATAAATTTTGCGATAAGCATCACTTTGAGCCATTGGAAGTTTATTTAAGAGCAATTAAATTGCATTATATTAACCAAATCAAGTGGCATGCGGCATCCATATTGGGAAGTGTTGATTTTCTTGGAAATCCACTTGGTTTCGCAAACGATTTATCAGAAGGCGTTTCTGGATTGATCTTTGAAGGATCAGTGAAAAGCCTTGTAAAAAATGTCACACATGGAATTTCAAATTCAACAGCAAAATTAACTGAAACGCTATCAGACGGTCTTGGAAGAGTCGTTTTGGATGAACATGACAATGAAACTCGTCAAAAAATGCTTGAGATTCAATCAAATACGTCGGGAAATCATCTTGCTGCAGGTTTGAAAGGACTAGGATTTGGATTACTAGGAGGAGTCACTAGTATCGTAAGACATACATATATTGGAGCACAATCAGATGGAATTCCAGGATTCTTAAGTGGACTAGGACGAGGCATTGTTGGCACTGTTACAAAACCAATCATTGGTGTTTTGGATTTGGCAGCGGAGACAGCAAGTGCCGTACGAGAAACAAGCAAAAGTTCAGGGCGAAAATTGCCAGATCGCAAAAGGCTACCACGTTGTGTTACTGGTCCGCCGGGAGGATTGTTGCCACTATATTCCTACCGACAAAGTAAAGGACAACAATATCTATACATTATAAATCGCAGAAATTTTTCTGAAAAACTAATATCTTACGAACCAAATTTGTGCAATGACAAAGATGCAAAACTTCGGTTACTGATCACAAATGAATATATACGAATATTTTCCCGATGCGAAGAGGATCCTGCTATTATGTTTGAATGTCATTTAAGTGAAGTACTATCATGTCACCCCTTAATTACGAACGCTGGAAACGCCGACTCCGCCAGTAAAAATACTCCGAACTTTTATATTGAAATATCTACCAATTTACCAAAGATAACTCGCCCACGTGTTAAGTGTCAGAATGAAGAGAATGCTGAACGAGCTGCGAGATGTGTAAGTTTGTTTTTCTATTTCTATCTTGGAACCCAATTACTACATAACCTTCATCCCTAAAACTAAGCAACAGAAATTATTACAGTGAATCTAATACTCACTTACTGAAGTAATTGATTAACTGTAATAATCATTGATAATAATCATTCCATTATTATTATTTGATTTTTATTATTCTAAATCGATTTTTGCTACATTAAGGGGGTAACACAACTCTAAAATTTTGAAAGAAAATGTTTTTGCTTTAACAATAAAAACATCTAGTTGATTCCACAGTACACAGTAGACCAGACTTTGAGACGGCTTTATATTTCCTTATAAATACAAAACAAATCTGACAAATATTTTGTCAAAAAGTTCGAATATTGCATTAACTCAACAACCCTCAAATTGCTTTCTGATTCATTGAAGTGCATCATACTAAGTGCTGCTGCCAACACAGGAACAATTTTCTAGAATTTTCTTGTTTTTTTTTAAGTTTCTTTTAAGCCCCACCAAGTTTGATACTGTTGAGTTTCACATCACTTACGTGATGGAATGAACCACTGGAACTGAAAAGCATTCGCCGCACCGGGCTTTCTGGTATTCATCTAGCTTGTTCATAATATTTTTACTGGCACATTTGTTGGCATTTCCTTCTACAGTGGAGGCACAATTGCTGTTGGGTTCTCAGATCCGTGCGTCACCACCTCAGCGTCTAAGCAACCATCAACAACCGTGACTTAGGGGCAGTCTTTTTCTTTTGAAAGAGAGGTCAGTCCAACGTAATTTTTTGTCATACTTTCAACCGCTTGTTGCATCGCAATAAATGGCCTCTTTAGTGAAAGACAACTTTTTCTATTAGGACCTCTTCCTTTCATAGCTCTTAAACTTAGATTTAAAGATAAAATTTACTAAAATTAAGATAAATAAATAAACCCATAGAAATAAATAACACAATCTTTGTTGCTGGTCGTGCCGAATTTAGCTCAACCTCAGCATTTTGCCAGAATCCGGGCCAAGTCTTTGCTTCCTCTATGGAAATCGCACGTCTGTTTCCTTTCATTAAGTGCAATGACATTTGCATTTATTGTTTATTGTCGTTTTCGTTATTTGACGTTGCCGGAGGAAAGAGATATGGAGGAATAGGGCTGGTGGATTATAGAATGTTTTATTAATTTGTTTCAAGTCATTTAGTTCACGACAAATCCGTCCACCTGTTTGAGAGTTAATAAAAATAGCGGGGTGACTATTCTTATAATCAAATAATAAAACTGTAACTAAATAAAGCCTCTGAAGATAAATTCTCTTACTGTTTCCATAACCGTGAAATCGCCAATGTTCAATGCATTTTTTTCAGCCGCTGGAGTTTTGTTACCCCTTATCTTTTTACGTTACTTGATCCTTTACACTTGTGACATTAAAATAACTTTTTTTTAGATTAATTATGCGAAGAGTGTTTTTGATGAACGCGAGCAATCAGTTACAGACGAATAGCAGTAACTGTGGAACCAACCTTGTACGGATTATTCACCGTGTTCCCAAGTGCAGATCTTACGTATGTTAAACGTGACAAGAAACAAGACTTTAAAAGTAATTTATAATATTATTTCAGTTGAATTTTACGTATTGTACATATGTACAAAATTAGATTTATAAAAAATTTAATATTTTATTATTGTATGAGTGAACTGAAACACTATAAATTAGGTTTAAATGAATCGAACGACGAAAAACAAAGAAGCTAACTTGCTAACAGTATATATGTGAAGTAGTGGTGCAGTTAACTGCGATATCAAACTAAGTAACACTGTCCCACTACTTATTGCTTATTTATGTTTAAAATTAGCAAATGTATGCCTCCTGATACATTTAAAAATGTCTTGCATTGTCTGAAAACAAATATATATGGTATTTTTAAGAGGTATCGAACTTTAATATGAAATAAAGTACATAAAATCGTGGCAGGGACCATGGTATGAGATTTATTGACAAGACTTTTTATGTAAATGGTGTTTTAATATTAATATGGGCCATAAGAAGAGCGATACAAGAACGGGTTTATACGTCTTTCTTGGGGCCATCTCAAATCGCAGCTCTATGCGACAAGCCGCAAATAACTGCAAATTCAGTCGGCTTCATAACACTCAATTCCACAAGATATACTATAGAGTGACATTGTGGCATAGGTAAATGGTTTTCTATACATTTATATTACATCGAAGTTACACTGAACAAAGTTCAACAGACAACATACTTATTTCAAATACTAGCTTACAAACACATCAACTGGAAACATGACTTAAAAAATTATCGGTGAATTCTTTGGAAAAGTTAAAAAAAGAACTCAAAATTAGCACATAAATATGTTCAGCTTTTGCGATATTCTATGGTATTATACCCGTGACAGACGTCTAGTACAAAAATCCTGCTAGTACCTGCTGTGTGTCACCGGTTTTTTCAACTTTGGTTCATTTTTGTACTACATTCATAGTACAAAAATCTAGAATAATACCACCAACAGAAATGGGATGTTTTAGTTTACTACAAAGGGAATCAACCGAACATACTTCAAAGCTGAAAGCTCTTTGTCAAAGGCCTACACTGAACAAACTTTCGTTGACAACGTCACTGCAGAAATAGAGCATGATACAATTATAAAGGTGAGATCTTTCTTAACCCTTTCGCTAAAAATTTTTACTGGGGAAAGTTAAAATTTTAAATGTTACGTTTTAAGCTTCTGCATGATTATATTAGCAACATTTTTAATGTTTATACTCGGACCCTGTATTTTAGAGAGTTTTTCTATGAGAGCAACCACATCGTTGTGGCTGTAATAATTATTTGAACATAAAAATTCTGATGCATAACGAAAATTTGAATATTTCTTCATTGACTTTAGGCAAAATTAAAAACAAAAAAGTACATATCTAAATTGAAAGAAAACGTCAAACCAAAAAGTTATCTAATTTTTTCTGCTTCTTCTTCCTTTACTATGCCAAGATGTACCATTAAAAAAACGTGTATACTTCTCCTCTTTAAACTTAAATATTCAGTTTTTTAAACTTTAAACTGTTCCAACAAAAAAATGTATTCCTGCAACCATAGAGGATGCAGACGTCCACAAAGTAGCATGTTGTCATATGGCAACAAAATAACGAAAGGGTTAACAGCTCGTTTTTGACACTGTCTTATAAAACGAGAATCAATGTTGTCTAGTACGCATTCAAAAGAAGGGGCAACAGCTACAAAGTAAACTAAAAGCTTCAAATACAAATTAATAATTAGTAATTACAGCAAAAGGTTAAGGTTAGTTTATTATTTTGCGCATTTCATTTGATTTTTGTATTGATTATTTTTTATCTTTTATCTTGTTATTTTGAAATTTTTTGTGTGGCGGAAGTGCTTGAAAATGTTATATTCTTAAAAAATGGAAAAGGGTGGGAAAAGGGATTTCTTAGCAAAAAATGGAAATCAAATGCAATTTCTTATAAAAGATTACAAAAGTTGCAATACACAGTTGAAAACGACCTTCTCATACCAACAACATCTCTTAAAATACTTGGACAAAATAAATAAATTGATTTTATTCTGAAATATAAAAAAATTGCAGTTTGAAAAATTGAAATAAATAAATTGATCTTATTCTGAAATATAAAAAAAATTGAACTTCAAACGATTCTAGACGTCCGCTTAGTTGCATATGGAAACAAATTTCCAAAAGATTTAGAATGGCGTCAATGAAAAAAATTTCACAAAATATTCAATTCACACTTTTATTTAAGCCAAACATATTAAAATCGCATGAATAAACTTTATTAAGGAATGAGTAAATAAACATTTATTTTTACTGTGTAGAAAAACTTAATATGTTATATTGGTTCTGTAACACTGCTCCGTCCTTCTGCCATTTAGGGCTTAAAGGCTTTCTGAAAAAATAAACATAATTTGGTTATTAATCACTTTGAATTGGAATATAACGAAAATATTACAATATAATTAAAACATAAATGAAAAACAAAATATGGCTGATAAGGCACAGTCTCCCCGAGATATGTTGATTCATTAACCTACACAATAATATAATGAATTATACAAATGAAGGTCTATGAAAGTTTAGTAAAAGGTATACTCTGTCCCGTCTTTGCAAAATTTTGAAAATCGAAAACTTTGCGCTCCATATATGCAAGCTTGGTTAATACCCTGGTTCGTACTACGGAGACATATGATGTTTTTACAACTTTTATGAGGGCAAAAGTTGCCGGTTTGAAAATAACATATAACTAAAAAAACAGCTAACTATCTCTGGCTGATTGACTTATTTAGTTTTGATCGCCGAGCCCAAATTGCTGAAGCTACAAATATGAAACTTGATTTGAAGAGGTGATATGTTAAAACCCAAAAATCTCCTTGATCACGTGTCAAAATTGCATTACTATAACTAAAAAAAAAGGCGAAAGCTGCAATTCTAATGAAATTCAAAAACTCTAATTTATTTGAGAATCAGTATTTTACACCGTGGCGACGAATAACTGTTACCTTTTTTCAAAGCGCTGCTGCGCCTGTCGTATTAGGCCTAGACTTATTATTTTTTTTTTGTATTTTTTTTGTATCAATACTGTAAACAATACACTAGTTAGGCAACGAAATCATTTAGTGTAAACAATTTGAGGAGCATACACACCAAACGAGAACTTGGGGTAAAATTACATTTGAAGGGTGAAAAATCAAGGGTGATTGTTAAATCGCCAAAAAATTCGAAAATCAACAAAATGTTTGTATATCGTACTATAGCGCGGTTTAAGAAAACTAGAACCCTCAAAATCGCAAAAAAGATCGGTCGCACGAGTACCGGAAGAACTCCAGAAATGGTGAGGAAAGTGCGCGAGCTCATACGTTGAAATTGTGCGATTTCTGTAAGAAAGATGGCTAAAGACATGGGTGTGTGCCATAAAGCCGTACAAAATGTTATTAAAACAAATTTGAAGATGAATGGTTAAACAAAAAAAACCAATTCACGGTCTTACAGAGCGTCAAAAAATAATGAGAAAGAAAAGAAGTGAGCAACTCCTTCGGCGGCACGCAAGCTGCGAAATAATTTTTTTGGGATGAAAAACTCTTTTTGTTACAAGACAGTCATAACGTTCAAAATGATTGTGTGTATGTAACAAGGATGGCTGATATCCCAATTCATAAAAAAGCGATTGAGAGGTATCAAAACGTGTCCTCCGTTATGGTATGGGGAGCGATTTCTGCAGAAAGGCAAGTTTCCTCTCCTTTTTAACGAAAAAGGCGTACAAATTATCGCAAACTACTACTTGGAAGAGGTTTTGAAAAGCATTTGTTGCCCCATGCCACGCAGTTATTTAGAAATGCACAATTTTGCTTTCAGCAAGATTCTGCTCCAGCTCACAAGGCAAAGATTGTTCAGAGCTGGTGTAAAGACGAACTTCCATGTTTTATTTCGGCAGATGAATGACCATCCCTCTTCTCCGGATCTGAATCCATTTGATTTCTCTATATGGGGCTTCATGCTGGTCAAAATGAAGAACATAAAACACATGAAGATAGAAGAGTTCAAGCGACGCCTTCAGAAGATATGGAATAAAATATCTGACGAAGACGTGCGTGCCGCCTGCGCTGTCTTCCCAAAGCGTTTACGGCTGGTAAACAAAAACAAGGGTGAAAGATTTGTAATTAATAATTAAAAACTAAATGAAATAAGTACTGAAATAAATATAAAATATATTTTTTTCAAAACCAATCACGGTCTTTTTCATTTTTAACAAAACGTTAGTAACAGTTATTCGTCGCCACGGTGTAGATAAAAAATGATACAAAATTAATGAAGAGATAATAATGAAATTTTGACACGTGATCAAGAAGATTTTGGGTTTTAACAGTTAATTTTCAAGAAAATTCTATATAAATTTTCAAGGATATAAAGAATTAAAATTTTCAAAGGACCTTTTTCATATCCTTTTTTATAAATAGATAAAAAATCAATTGTTTTTTGTTTTAATTCTTGAGCCTTTCCTCTTTCATTTGATATATATATCGCCATATTGTAGCGATGTATTTTTTATATTTTTTATCCCCTTCAAAATTTTGAAGTCCTTTTAAAAGGACAAGATAGATAGATAGATAAATCCTTTATTAATTATTTCAAAACTTTAAAAGGACAAAGGATATAGAAATGGAAAACTGAGTACGCAGTATTACTTTGTTTGGTCTCTAGTTTCACGCTCATATGGATTTTTTTCGATGTGAAAATTTTGTTCAATTTTTGTCGCACGGTGTTATACAAGACAACCACTTCAATTTAAGCGAATTGGAAATTTCAAACTCTCGACAATTTATCTGACAGTGTCTAAAGTTAACGTTTAGAATTAATGGCAAATACAATAATTATTAAGCAACAAACCATAACCATAACCGGATGGCAAGCAAAACCATTGTAGTTAACTACAACTACTACAGCTTCGAATTTATTACAGGTTCCTCAACATTTAAAATTCATTTCTTTTTGTTATTAGACACATTTGATATACATTTATATCATTAATTAATTAATTAATTTGAATTTAATTTCAAAAATACCTGACTCGAGAACTTTGATAAGCAAAATATATAAAAATCTTATCAGTTTATTTACTAATTACTTCAGTTGGGAGACAATTTCATGTTCTCTCCGTGCAACTGATCCCATTTTTAAATCAACACACGAGAACAGTTCTTTTTCGTCTTAGTCTTCGGAAATATTAATGTGAGAAATTATTCAATTACAAAGAAAATGATGAATTTAATAAATATGTAAGGAAATATCCAAAATATACCTCATCTGTATTATCTAAATCTTCTTTTAGGTGTCTCGAACGTCTTTTTTCTCCACTTGTGAGAAGTTGTGCAACTTTGGTTTGTTTTGCTAAATCTAATGCTTCCTTTTTGCTACGTAAAGCACAATCTTCAAGAGTTTCAGCGGCTTCAAACATGCCTTGCCGTCTATAGAGAGCGCCAAGATTTTTTAATGTAGTTGTTACCGTAGGTGAATCAACTTTAGCAGCTTTGTGCCATCCTCCATATTCGCCGTAAGGAGTATTTTCGCGGTTGTCATATTTATGTTCCTCACGTTCCTCAGCTACCTAAAAATCAATTAAAAATCGAAAAAGAATATTATATGTCCATCACGCGTACATTTCATACATGTTTAAAATCACTAAGCCTAATAACAATTACAATAACCACCCAAGTAAATTTAATTTATTCATAGGTATTTACAAATTGATAAAATCGTTAAAATATTGGAGAAACCTTACTAACATTATCAACCATAGACGGCCCATGAATAGGTATTCGGAGGGCGATTATGAATAAAACATAAAATAAACACAATAAATATACATTTGCGTACTGAAGATTGAATTCGACTAACACAAAGATTAGACACAATTTATTTTCGCACTGGACTGCGAAGTTGAATATTTTGCATCAAATGGACTCACTCACATAACTTTATTGGGAGGTAAAGAGTACAAGAATTAGTCAATATCGTCGAAATATTCTTCCTCTTTCATGGTTAATTGTAATATGACGATACTGCTCGCGGACACCGTGCAAGGCATACTTTTAGGGGCAGCGCTGAAATGCAATCCAACTTTTATAAACTAAAAGTAGTAAGTAGGCAACATTGTTCAATAAAGTACTGACTGGCACCATAAGCGGAAATCTTTTAATTGGGAGCACTCAGGAATATTACAAAAATTTCGCTAAAACATTCACAGAGATGACTCGCGATGATACTGAAAATTTAAGTCCAATTAGAATGTGCGAGAACGACGAGTAAAGAAGTATAAAGGGCAGCCGGGTACAGCGCAAAGGGAAGCAAGCAAAGGTGCAACACCGAGTAGTCCAATAAGTAACAAGTGTAAAGACAGTAAAGTGTGAAATTCTAAATAAAGTGACTATTGGTTGTTAACTGCCTTTAAGAATTGTAGTGTGTTTTATTTTTTAGCACAATCCTGCGAAACGAATACACATGCTTTGATGTGGTCGACTGATTTATAACCACATGATTTAATGGATTTTAAGACTTCAAACTAAGTAATGGCACTTCAAACTATAAATAATATGGGTAAATTTTGTAAACCAAGGGTTAAAAGAAGAAGACATTCACAACAAGTACACAATTTCGAATGAAACAATTCAAAACAGTCCGACGCGTCGGTCGCGACGGATTGGAGTTCCTGAACCTATTAAACAGGATAATGTAAATTTTTAGCTAGAGGCCTCGGCCACACTTACCAAAAATAGAACTCAATATTGAAACTCGATCCCTTAAGCTCCTTGACACAGGATCATCATTAAGCCTAATGCACTTGAAACCCCAATTCATGAAAAAAAATCAATTACTTTAACAACAGTCACAGGGAAATAACATTAAACATAACTCAGGAGCTGCATAAAGAAAAAATAAGTTCATATTTTATGTATTTGATTTTTCTGCGAAATGCGACGGACTGTTAGGTTACGATATACTTCACCAACTTAATGCAAAAATAAGTTTGTTGATAAGCCCGACTCAAAAATGTATACGTTTTTAGAAGATAATAATAATTCGGAAATAGCCAAATTCAAACTTTACCATTTTAACAAAGAAGAATTTACAAATTTTAAAATAATTTCAGCTAAATACAAAAATTAAACAATAACAAGTAAAATGAAACAGCAAATTAAGATAATCTATAAAGATTCTATATATGTGAAATCGTATAGATATCCCGAAGTCCATAAGTCAGAGGTCGGTAAGCAAATGAAAGAAATGCTAAAGCAAAGTATAATTTGTCACAGTAAATCGCCATATTCAGCATCAATTTGTGTGGGGCCAAAGACGCTTCAAAAATAGATTATTGTAAATGACAAATACCCAATTCCCTTAATGGACGAAATACTTCACAAATTTGGTAGATTTATGTATTTCAGTACGACCGATTTAACAAAGGGATTCCATCAAATCGAATTGGACCCAAATTATAGAACTAAAACTGCATTCTCTACACAAAGTAGACATTTTGCGTTCTAATGTATGCCGTTCGGTCTCAATAACGCACCGTCAACGTTCCAACGATTGATGAGCACAGGCTTGGCTGGGTTGATTGGGAAGGTCTGCTTGGTATACATGTGCAGAGAGAGCAGCGAGAATATAAATGAGTATAGAAGTACCTTTTGCTCATATATTACGCTGAAGATACAGAGAATTCTGCTGTTAGTAATAGAAGGTTCTGCGGTCTATAGCAAAGGATACTACCAGCAGTACGCGTTTGCTTGTATGAGATGCGCGTTCTGTATTACTTCATGTTCGTTGATATAAGGTTATCTCGTATATAAAAGCAAATACATTATCACTTGACATTATGAAATTAGATTTTGATTCTTAGGTTTAAACATTAAGCCATATGATGTTGTCAGACCAATATGTTAAAATGAAACTAACCACTTATCTTATCGACTGGTGGTAACCCCGTTCATCCAAAACACCGTATCAGCTACCATCACCAACATTGCGATAAATTTAATCATACTATTTAAACTGTTTCAAATCGAGAGAGAAAACATTTGGCAACTTTTCTTTGCATTATGCTTGCCTTGTAATATTAAGTAATAATAAACATCTGCTGTGCTTTATGCTTACTCATCTCTGTACATTAGATTAGGAAATATGGTAAGTACAGTTTCTGTCCATTGAATTACGAATGATCATGGAAAATAATCAAAAGTCAAAAACTTTAAAGCTTAATAAATGTGAAACTGTTTAATGTAAATTAACAAAATAGAATTCTCAGAGATTCAGAAATACATTTATTAACATTCCTGAAACAGGAAACTTTTATACATTTAATGTTTTGTCACCCCACTTTTTTCCCAGTACAGCTTTTATTCTATCGCAAAAATTTCGTGTAAGCATTAACCATTTTTCAAATCAATATAATTTTCCAACACATCTTCAATGTTTTTTTGTTGACATACCTTCCGTTTGAAATAAACTCAGCAATCCTCTATCGGGTCTAAATCCGGAGGATTGCTGCGCCGCGGTAGCGCGTCAAATCCAACAAAGTGGCAAAGTGCACCGATTCGTATAAAATTGTATTTTCTCATCGAATGCTGCAGACACTGGTACCAAAACATTTTCAAGGACCTTAATGTACTGGACAAACAGCATTGGACTCTCAATGAGTGCTATTGGGCCAGGGCCTTCACTGGTAAATTACTTCGTGAAGATGTTTGACTATGAGCAGTACACAGACGTCAGCAAATCATTCTCTCACTCTTTTCCGCGTGTGATTTTCTAACTCTTTTACGGCCTCCATGCCGGCCTCGATAGTCCAGCCGGTAGCGTGCTGGCTTCTTATACCGACGCCCTAAATTCGATTCCTAGCTTGGACTGGTGAAACGCTCACCCACTTCTATCGCTACCCACATGAAGCAGATGAGAATTACAAGAAGTGTGAAAAAAAACTGCCAACCGCCTTTCAGATTCGCCGTTAAATTGTTGGTCTGCTAAACATTGTGGTATCACAATGGTCCTCACAATAGGCTTCCGAGTGTGTCTCTTCTAGCCACCATAACCTAACCTTACCTACGGCCTTCACGCGCCAGTTGTCAGTGAAGATGACTGAAGAAAACTGAAATTTGTAGCCGAAATTTGATCGAAAAGTGGGCGTGTCATTTCTTTTTCGAATTAAAATCTGGACAATTAAAATTTTATATTCATAGCCAACTGCTCGATTTTAAATTTTCTTTAGTATATTTTTCTTTTTATAAGGGAGAGGGCTGGGTTGTGAACCGGGTTTTGTTTTTTGGCTCTAAATTTTCTCAGAATATAGATATCGAAAAATCGAAGATACCGTTGGAAAGGTAAATATAAAACGCAACTTTTTTATGAACTTATTTAACTCTCTACGTCCAATTTTCTAAGGACGTGATTTTTCGCTTTTCCAAAAAAGTGGCTGGCCATAATTTTTAAGTAAATTGAGAGTTTATTTAATCAGGAGGCCTCAAGAGGTGGAAAAAAAGTTAAAATGACGCGACTTAGGCCAAAAAATCACAATGAATGAAAGTGCTCAATTTTTTTCCTAATCGGTGCCGCAATGTTTGCATGTGAAATACCAACGCGTTCTCGCCTTGGCCCACTTCAAGTGATCTCAGCAAAATCGAGTGAAATTACATAAAATTGCTTTATTTTAATATATCCGTCCATATTTGACAGTGTTAGAACAAATGTAGTACGAAAAACAGGTGGTTCATAACACAGCCACCTCAGTGGTTCACAGCCCAACCACGATGCCATTTTGGAAACTTTAAAATAAACGACACGTCCAATCATTATTCGACATAAACAAATATTGCATCGTAAAATAGAATCAAAACACTAAATAAACATGTATTACACTGACCTTTTTGCAATAAGCTCGGTCACTTGGATAGCGCTTTAAAAAAAGCAAACAAGCAAACAAGTTTTCGCAGTCGATTTTCAAACACGATGTCTGTAGCTGCCACAAGCAATACGTGTTTGTACTTCGTTGTAACGACAAAAGCAGAGTCATGTCATAAGACAAACTTATCAGTTGAAAGATTGGCGATATGTCAATTAGGGAAAGAAAAAACGGTAATGGTTCACAACCCAGCCTGGTTCACAACCCGGCCCTCTCCCTTACTAACTAAAAAAAAATTTTATAGTTCAGTGGACAGATACTGTATATGATATTAATTTATCTTACCTGCCAAATAGGTTTATTTTTGCTGTCAATAGCACCAAATTCACGTTCATGAGCTCTAGTCAACACTTGTTTATATAATACTTCAGCTTCAGAATATTTTCCTTGCTTCAAGTAGCAGCTTGCTAGGTTGTTTTTGGTTTTCGCAACATTTGGATCATCAGGACCCAACTTCGATTCATATATTTCCAAAGCACGTTGATAGTATTTCTCTACTTCGTCGTATTTTCCTTGATTTTGACATAGTAATGCTAAATTGTTCAGTTGCTTGGCAACGTCTGGATGATCTTTTCCTAATACTTTCTCGCGTATTTCCAAAGCTCGTTTGCATAACGGCTCAGCGTCTTTATATTTTCCACGTTTTCCATATAAAACTGCCAAATTATTTAGTGTTGCAGCTACAGCTGGATGATTTTCGCCTAAAGTTTTACCCCGAATGGACAGAGCGTCATTCAGAAGATTAGCTGCTTCTTTATATTTATTCTGAAAAGGCCAAAAACATCAAATCAGTAATAGTACAAAAGAATTTCATTGTGATTGATATATTGGTCAAGATGAGTATGACACTATACCCGAGCATGCTAAGCCACAATACCAGGCAATTTTGCCAATGGGATGTTGATGAGTTTTTACAAAATTTTAAAAATATCTCTATAATTGTTCATCAAAAGCCTTTTCCAGTTGATTTGTTTAAAACCCTATAGATAGATAGACATTTGAAAGGAGAAATGCCAGTACTGGCCCAGGTGCAGTCTCCTACTGCGGCATACCACATCGCAGTGCAGTATGACTACCCCATACTTAAAATATGTCTATCTATTGAATTTCATTAAGTTTAGACCGCCTTTGACAGTGACGATTTCGTGACAGTAACCTTTGCTAAGTTATTTGTAACTTGCAAAAAATACCTTTGTCGGAGAACTCAGCGGCACATTATATATGTTGTCATAAAAACAGCTTGGAACAGTAAGCATATCGAACTTACCTGGTCCCGATAAACTAAAGCTAAAATATTTAGCATAGTAGCAACATCTGGATGATCATGTCCACTTGTTTTTTCAAGATCTTCTAGAGCTTGCTTGCACAGGGGTACAGCAACTTCATATCTGTAATCACAACCGTTAAAAAAGATAAATGAAGCAGTTTTCAAGAATTAACGCAAAACTACGAGTATTATGAACTTAAAACCAGGGTTTGCCAGTTTGAAATCGTTTTTGAAATGGACCACCATGCTTGTTAAAATCGTATTTAACAAGTAATATTTGTCATCATTGTCTCTGCACATTGCCACTTTTGCACTTCAAGTGCTGTAAAATTCGAAGCAGTACACATATCCAAAACTTGCACAATGAAACTCTCTAACAAAGAAACAAAAGCGTAATACTACAAAGTCATTCGAAGCAAATTCATTCAGTACAGTTTTGCCCGTAATACTCTACTAGCAGGACTCCGCTGCTTTACACGCAACTTTGAAGTCAATGTACCGAATAAGTTCCAAGTTCCATCATACAACACTTTAATCCATGTTTAGCCCCTTTAGACCTCGAATTTAAAAAAAAATCCCGTCTTAGCGGCAGTTTATTTGCTTCAATGCTCATACAGTTCATGTTTGTAGCTTAAGCGGTTCGGGCTGGGCGGTGATGAATCAGTCAAATAGTCAGGGCAAACGGTTATGTGTATAAGCGGTGCAATGCCTAATCCATTCTTCCAGTCAAAGGGTGCAATCCAGTTAGACTTACACCTCTAAAGTTATGTGAAAAATTTGTGTCACAAAAAACGTGCACGCCCTTTGTCCAACGCCCATCAAATTTCATCAGTAGAATGACACATCTATGGGACAACGGTATTGCGTAACGGGAAAAACTGTACTGAATAAATTTGTTTGAAAGTTTCTTTTGTTTTTTGTTATCGAGTTTTAATGTGTATTGCTATTTTATTCTACAATAAAAGAGGAATTAACACTCTAAATTTGGTGATGATTTGTTCAAATTCGACAGAACTTTAAGTACAAAAGTGGCAAACATCCAAAAGGTTTTGCATGCCACTGAAAGTACATTAACCATTTTTCTTTTTTGTTTTAATGGACGACAATCTGAAATTCACGACACAAAGTTTCAATTCTTCAACTCTACAAAAACTCGTGATGGGGAGTTACAAATGAGATCTTATTTTCGGAATTATGCTCATACCGATTTATTTTGTAATCAATTATTTGGCAATATTTGTTTTCCAGAACACTTATTAGCAGTTAAAAATGGACGTCTACGGTCGACCACTTGTGAAAAGCCGTCGGCAGCCTAAAAAACTCGATTGCACAATTTTCCGAGGGTTATTCTGCCCATCTCTAACTTAAACAAACAATAAACAGCTGATTGATTTGAAAATTGTTGCTTACTTTACGGGGCAAAGGGAACTATTGTATTCGATTGCTGTTTGGTTCTTGAATGTTCAAGATATCAAAAACAAACTAAGCAGTGACTCTATCGAGCCGGCAACGACAATAGAAGTATTCGTCATCGAACTCGAAGGAATCGATCCGGTTTTTTTTAATTTTTGCCGTCTCAGCACATTATTGTCGTTCAAAATATTTAAATATCTTTAAATTTCTTCAAAACGAAACATTTCACTTCGTTTTCTTCCCTTTTTACACAAAAACACATTCACGACGAACTGAGAATTTTATAAAAGCTTTTGCTTGTTTTAAAGTTAAAGTATGCTCTAACTCGACTATGATTAACTTAAAGCCTACTTTATTTAAAAGTAAACTTTATTGATCTTAAAGTGTACTTAATTTCGAAATAAATTAATAAATACTTGACTTACCGCCCTTGCGATGCGTATTGAATAACCAAGTTGTGCAATGTACGCAAACGAGCTGGAATTTCATAACCAGATGTTTGATTTGCAAACTGACTGGGGGGAGTTGGAGACATATTGTTTCTTTCGTCATTTTCTTCATCGGGGAAAAGCTCAACAACCGGATCTGAACGCGATTTTTCACATGAATCTTCTTGATCCTGATTATCGTCATATTTTTTTACAGATGCCATAAACTCCAGATGTTTCTTTTCCTCCTCGAGCTGGGCAACCAATTGTTCTGAAGCTTGGAATTTTTGCTGTGTGTTAGCGAGCTCATCCCGTAACCAAGCATTTTCTTGATGCAATCTCCGCACTTGTGTTTTTAACTTTTGTTTTTCAGCCTCGATATTTTGCAGATGGGATGCTAAAGCCATCATTACTTGGGCTTCGCTTAAGCCCAGTTCAATATTCTCAATATTTTTCCTAACAATATCAGATTTCTCGTTTTCCCGATGAGATTCGCCCATTCCAGCCACTAAGGAAACGTGCTCCACACGTAGCGCTTCTAAGCCCTGCAGGACCGTTTTTGTGTTGCTGATTATTTCATCCTGTGTCATTTGCGTCATTTTGCCTATGCTTTCGATCTTTCGTCTAAAAAAGGTAAAATCAAATTCCATCGCATTAAAATGAGTTTTCCATTTTTTTGTGAATAAATTGTAGTTAAACACAACAATGAAATGTTCTACCTTCAAATATTTTAGAACATAAATACCATACAGTCGATTTCCAAGTTATACTTACATTCTATAATTCTTAATTGCTTTCGATGCTATCATTTCGAATAAAATTCAACAAATATTTGTGGAAACTACAAAATTCATGCCAGCTTTACACAGTGCACCTCATCTGAATCAATAAATACACATAGTATAAGGAAAGAACTGCGTATGCGCAGAATGACGTCATTTTCAACCCTAATTTCAACACTGGAGTGTACAACTGTAGTCCATAATTTTACGAAAAAGCGTAACTGCCGACTCTTCGCATCATACTCTTAGTTCTATGTTATTTACTAGAGACGCTTATACATGAACCTTACATTTGTTATATTTTTGGCATTTACAGTCGAACTTCCCTATAGTGAACTTCTATATAATGAAGTTCTAATGAATTTATTTCAAAGAGACAGCTTTATCGTTCTATTCTTCTATATAAGTGCATTTTGATCGCCTTATAATGAATTTCCATATAGTGAATATTTTTCTACAATGAATAAATTTTTTAGTTGAAAACTTCGCTTTCATGCGTATTTTGTCTCCCTATAATGAATTTTTCCATGCTATTTCCTGTCAGGCATATTACCAACACTGAATACCGAAAAAAAGTAAAACATATTTAGGGGAACCCCAGAAGTTAAAATTAACAACAGCATAAGAAGAAGAACGTTGTGACGTGTCACTAACAATTTTGACAGCAATTGTTTGTTTTTAGTGAATAAAGTGATAATATCGCAGCGAAGTAGCATTTTTCTCGAAAAAAGTTATTGATAATTAATAAAGTTGAAGAGGGAGCAACAAAAAAAAAAAGATATATTGCCAAGCATTTTGGAATTCTTCCCAGTTCTTTATCAAATATAAAAAAAAACAAGTCAGCGATTTTAAAAAATTCAGAAGACGGGCAATTAAGTACTAAACGCAAAAGATTACGAACATGCTTTTTTGAGGATGTTGATGAAGCAATGCTTAAATGAATAACCGCCGCACGTGGTAGGAATCTTTCTATATCCAAACTACTAATTAAGCAAAAGACCAAAGAGTTTCCAAATTAAAAAACCTCATTATTTTAATAAAAAAAAACATAATTTCTATATAATGAAGTTTCTATATAATGAAGCTTTTTTCTGGTCCCGTCCGAATTCATTATAGGGAAGTTCGACTGTATTGTGAAACTCACACATTTTTTTATTACGGTTCATAACCCCCATAGCCTTTAATTATTCAAAATTTTCAATCACTATTCATGGTATATACGTTCTTACATTAGAAAAAAAGTATTTTTACCTTTAACCATTTAAAAGAAAAATACCAAACAAAATGTGTTGGGGTAAACCGGTATGGTTTTTGAGGCCCTTAATTTTTTTAAGGAAAAAGTATGAAAAATGATGAAAATGACTATGGTACATTTTTGCTATTATTTCGATAAGAATGGGAATAACACCAATTAAATTGGCTGTGTTATATAACTTGCTTTCGTGTTACACCTAACTCGATGATTGATTTACGAAAATGTGCATGTTTTTTTACATCAAAGAAAACGCCTTGAAATTCCATATTTTCCGACTTTGAGGTCCAATTACCGCGGAATTGTAAAACTTATAAAAATAAATTACATTGGAAAAGAAGCCGTGAGGTGTTGTAAATGCCACAAAGAGAAAATCATGTCAACCGGTTTATTGGTTTGGAAATTACAATTCCAAACGTGAAAAAAGTCAGGGAAAATCCGGAAAAGTGACACGTTCTTTTTTGCGAAAACGGAAACTAAGTTTTAAAAACGGTTTGCGGATTCGAAATCAGCGTCCCTAATTACCCTAAAACTGAAAACCAGAAAAGCCGACCAAAAGTCGAAATTTGTTGCCCTGTGTAATTTATATTTATTTATTTATATTATATTTATATATTTATTTATTTTATATTATTCGCCTTACCAGCGCTCGATATTACGAGCGATGTTCCATTCATAGTATAAATTTGAAATGAAATAGCAAATTTTCAGTTTTCAAAATGAACTTTTTGATACTTGAAATGCCTAGGCGATCTACTTTTTGTTTCTAAATTTTAATTGCACCCTATTTAATAAGAAAATTAGACGACATGAACAATAGTATTGTTTCCAAACAACGCACATTTTCATGTACACTGATCGCAATTCCCATAAACTCACTTTGAGCTGAGGTATGAAAAATTTTGTGGGATTAGAGATGAGTTAAAAAACAATAAAGGTTGTAGTTTACATTTCCATAGTTTGCTGTAAGTAACGGCAGGTATACCTTATGCACTATTTTATAGTTTGCGTGATCGTGCAAAATATCCAGAGAGACTAGTGTTTTCTCAGAGTTGAATTGTGGCAGTTCACATAAACTCAGCGATTTAAATTAATCGATTTTTCGATTTTTGTACTATAAGAAAAGTAAAATTTTGATTTTGATTACACCTGTGAAAATACTAAGAGTAAAATAATTGCCAACTGACGAAAAGAGAAACATTAATGCATTCAATAAATTCTCGACACGGAAAATAGCGGGTAAAATAAGCAGGTCTGAGACACCAGTGTGTCAATATTTAAAATTACGTGGATCTTATGGGAAAAACGTAAATAATGACCGAAACACGAAAATTATCGTAAGGCAAAAACGTGTGATAATGGTACTGAAACTAAAAGAAAACCTAATGTCGACGTAGTTTGTTCGCAGAATCGATCTGGCTATAAAGCTCCGACATGTTTGACAAATTTTACAAAATTCAACTCATGATTTTAAACCCAAAAGATTGGAATTCGCGGAGAAGCTATTTAGAGGCGTGAACCGTTGTAAACAGTTTTGTTTAGTGACAAAATCGGTTCATTTTAGATAGTACTGACGGCTTTTAATACTTTTAGCTACTTACTATTCAGCACAATAGATCTTTTAGGTCGCAGTGCACATTCCCCAGCAATAATAATAATACTATTTAGCCCTGCTGAATAACTCAGTTTTAAGTTCCCTGCTCCTTACAAGCTCTTGTGAAATTTATTTATTCATTAAAATATAACAAAAAAAAGTATTCCCCATAACAATTTTATCACCCCCTTTAACGTTTGGTTCCCGAAAAAGGCTTCACTTGTGCTGTAAAGTATTTTTATTGACTAAAAAATAGAAGAATATAGTAGAGCAAATTCCGGTAATGTGATATGGTCGGGTAATATGATATAGTGGCCTATTTCAAAAATGCGTTGTCCTTTTTAAAACATCATAGCAACTAAAAACTCGTGCTGCATTATTCGGGATGTTTGCCTAAATAGTTTACAGTCAGTGTGATGAAGTGCTTTTAATAGTTTTTGCGCAAGTTTTTGTTTATAAAGTTTGAAAGCCCAGAAGGTACAAAAAAAAATTATTAGAAAGTTCAAGGTTAATCGAAAGTAAACCCGTGACATCGATTATGAGTTTGCAAGGTATCCTCTTTTTGACAAAATTATTATTGTTTTTTTTATAATTTCTTTTTCGCAAAAACTCCATTTC
This sequence comes from Melieria omissa, assembly GCA_963971225.1. NCBI lineage: Eukaryota > Metazoa > Arthropoda > Insecta > Diptera > Ulidiidae > Melieria > Melieria omissa. The sequence goes on from OZ020268.1 coordinate 87,777,901, forward strand.
GAGTAATGTAATAATGTACCAAAGTTCGGGTAATGTAATATAGCACATCACAGTACCCGAACTTATGATAGCAGTACTATTTGTATACAGAAATGTATATATACTTTTTATAATATTTCAAGTGGAATATTCTCAAAAATCTGTTATGGTTAAGTTTCAGATTAAAAAAAAATCCATGAAATCATTTTTCTCGATTAATTTTCTCTAATTAAATTTGATTTGGAGTATTTACACCAAGTTTGAAACTAATAGGTCTGTTAAATAACATATTCGGGTATATCACATTACCCGCCACTTTCATTGATTCTAATATATAAACTGAATTGTAACTCTGTGGCAAAAATGAAAATAGTACAAAAATTTAAAACAAATATTTGTTTCCAATTGTCAATTTTGTTTTTATCTGTTTATCTGTTATTACATTACTACCTGTTCCATTGTTGTATCATGGTATAGTATTATGCTACTTAAAGAAAAATGGAAATATGAATTGCCGAAGAATGAAACTGTTTGTTGGGTAGACAAGATCTCTAATATCTATATAAGTTAAAACTTAGGTTTTAAGTTAATTTTTTAAAGTTGTACCTAGAAGAAAAATGTAGATGCTGATGTAACTAAAATTATTGGCCACTCCCAAAACTTTAAAGATCGCATCACCAACCTCAAAATTAAAGTAATTAAAATTTTAGTCTTTGAAATCAACTTCACTAACTTTAATATTTTATCTTTGAATTAAACTTTCCGCGCAAGTCTTTAAAACGCACAATTGCCGGCAGCAATTTAAACATTTTTACACAATTTTACATCGGTTAAATCGTCGCCATCCCACTGTCTGCGGTGTGGTCATTTTATAACAAGTTTCAACTGCTGACGAAGCGTAGCAAAGATGCTTATTTTGGTCAATTCTCTTCATACGCAAATATATATACATATAGATATGTATATTTATATGGAAGATACATATAGTATATGAACATATGCCCCTGGATTCTAAAACGCGATGCACCTAAAAGGATATCCATTATTTAGACAACTCCGTACTTTCTAATGCTTATTCCTCATAGCATGGATTATGAGTCATTGCTTAATGTACGTATATGAATCCGATAAATTATTTGTTGTAAGCAACACAACATTAACCAATATTTTAAATACCTGCAATACTTGCAAAATAACTAAACAAATATGGAAGCAACCGCAATCACAATCCGAAAAATCTGATTCCAAACAAACTGAATTTTATATGTACCAGATAACTTAGTGATTCGCAAACTAGTTTTATCAAAACATTAGAGAAGAGTTTTCTATAGCAATATAAAATAATCGGATATTAAACAAACCAGAATACAGCAACAGAATACAGTAACACAATGTAAGAGCACACAACTTATAAATGTATGAAATTGAATGCACTCCCAGTCAATGACATAGTATTATAGATCAAAAATTAGTAGCAAAACGAGTACACTAAAATTTAATTTAATTGTTTACTATGTACGCACGAATATAAGTACACATAAATCAAACAAAAACATTTTTAATGAAACATTCCAAAAGAAATTGCGCTCAGAGGCAATTTAACTGAACTGAACTTAATGGAGAAAGGAACATCTAATTCAACAAAATTTACTGACTTAATCGACTTTGTCTGTGGTCAGACAAAACTCAGAGACAATAAAGACATTACATTACTAATTTTGTCAAAAACAGCTGAAATTTCCTATACGGAGAGTGTTCTGCGCAAGGCTGGTGTACATCGATTATCTAGATAACCAAGATAAACACTTTTTGAGAGCAAACAAATCAGCTGCTTGCAATTTCGTCATTTGGTTTTATGTGAAAAGGCTTGCCGGAAAAAATGTTTTCCACTCTTAAAACACGTTAAAACGCGCTTATCCAATATTTAAATTTATATTTTCTCAACGTTAGCAATACTTTTATTGGTGTTCTGTCAAATTTTGGCGCAAATCGTAGGATTTAAATAGTCTACGGAAAGAAGTAGAGAGACTCGTAAGTCAAAATAAACGAAACAAATTAGTAATAAAAGGGTTGCCTAATGGATTATCACCGACAAAGGCTGTTCTAAAACTATGTAAAGAACAGCTTAGCCTACAGCATATTGTTGTCCGAGAAGCTTTCAAAATAACTGAACGAAACGATAAGATTAATATAATAGCAGAGTTTGAGTCAACAAACATGGTAGGGGAAATTTTAAAAAACGCCAAAAAACTTAGAGGCACCAAAGTTTTAATTGAGAAGGACTTGAGTGTAGACAAGCTAAAGAATAAAAGAGCCTTGTTACAATTAAAAAAAGATATTTATTGTTTAAATCAGTCGCATAAAACAATAGTAAGGAACGACAGAATTTGTATTGCTAATAAATGGATGGCCTTCAATGAGAATAAAGTTCTTATTTGTAATGGTCAGGCAGCTGAAAAAGTACTGGCAGAGATTTTTGATAGGGATTTTATAAAATTAAATCTAAATTATAACTATTTATTAGAAAAAAGCCAATCAAAAAACTAAAAAATAAAGAGGCTCAATTGTATGAACTAAATGTTAAAAGTAACAGTGAGATACAAACAGATAAATCCAACTTAGATGATTACAAATTAAAACTTATGGTTTATAATATTCACGGATTAAGTAATAAAACTTTGTTTAATGATTTTTTCGATTATATTAGATCATTTGATGTATTTGTTCTATTAGAAACTCATGTAGAACTAGAAAATTTTGAAAGATATCACAAATACTTTAAAGGGTTTGAACTAAATTGGACACCAGCAACACGTCAGAGACAATATGGACGTGCTAGCGGAGGAAAACTGTGTGGAATTAAGAAAAGTTTAATATATTTTGGCATTGGACATTCGTTCAAATACTTAGATGGTGTAGACATTATAGAAATTTCTGTGGCTGGAAAAAAAGTAAATATTGTACCTTTGTATTTAAGAGGTGGCAGTTGGTCACAAGATTTTGATTTGATAAAAGATTGCTTTGAACGAAATGAATTGATTAATCAAATTTTGATAGGAGATTTAAACATACGTATTGGGGAACTTCAAGTAGAACTGGATGACATGTTGCAGGGTGACATTGTAGGAGGTAGAGAAATAAGACATTCTAAAGACAAAGTAATTAACAGAAATGGGAGACAGTTTATTGACTTTTGTGAGAACAACGGGCTTATGGTAATAAATGGAATGACAAATAGTGACGAGACGGGAAAATTCACTTTTATAAATAGTGTGGGTGAATCAGTGAATGATATTTGTGCGCTGCACAGAGATATTGTAAAATATGCTCCAGATTTTGTAGTAGAGGAAAAGGTTTGGTCTGACCATATGCCAATTATATTAACTTTACAGCTGATACTAGATAGCCCAATTAGTAAAAAAGTGGATTTCTTGCCTAAGTTACATTGGGATAGTTCACAAAGGGATTTATATAACAGAAGACTTCTAATTGAACTGCAAAAAAAGAAAAACGAAAAGGACACTTTGGCTTTAGAAGATTTCACTGATATTATCAAATCCGCGGCTATAGGCAAACGAACAGGAAAAATACTAAGAAAAAAATCGATGTGGTTCGACTGGAAATGTTTAGCAGCAAGAAAGGCTACTTTAGGGTTACTTAGGAAGTATAATAGAACTCAAAATACTGAATACAGAGAACAATATTCCGTGGCTCAAAAAAATTATAAGAAACAGTGTGAAGATAGCAAGAAAAATTACTACGAACATCTAGAAAGAGAAATAAATGAAATAAATAATTGCAGTGATTGGTGGGAATTGGCCAAAAAGATACGAGGGACAAATGAATCCTTAGATTTGGAGATTCCACCGGAGGCGTTTAGACAATATTTTGAAGAACTTTTAAATCACGCTACTTCCGTGAATCAAATAGAATACGTAAGCTTATTAATAAAGGACGATTTAATAGATAAACCAATCTCATCAACAGAAATCTTACAAATGCTCCATAAGACTAAAACTGGAAAAGCGCCAGGCTTAGACAGGGTGTCTTACGAATTTTTCAAAAATGCTGACACTGTTTTTCTTGATGAGCTGGCTAACACGTATTCTGCGTTATATAATAGTGGGGAAGCAGATACGGCTTTTGAAACTAGCATAATATTTCCGCTTTTCAAAAAAGGTGATAGAACCTTAGCATCAAACTACAGAGGGATTTCTTTTATGAACTGTATTGCAAAGATTATGATGGGCATATTAAATGAAAGACTTACAAATTGGTTAGAAAGTAAAAAGCTGATTACCGAATATCAGGCAGGGTTCAGAAAACAACATTCCACGGCAGATAACATTTATAATTTAACTTCAATCATTCAAATTAGATTCGCAGAAAAAAAGAAAGTGTACGCTTTTTTTGTAGACTTTAAAGCCGCTTTTGACACGGTTCCCAGAAAACTTTTAATCTATAAACTGCATAGCTTGGGAATCCCAACAAAAATGGTAAATTTCATTGAAAATATGTACAACCACACGGATTCGATTATATGGACTGGCAGTGCAATATCAAATAAATTTAATATTTCAACAGGCGTAAAGCAAGGATGTTTAATGTCGCCTTTGTTGTTCTCTATTTATCTGAATGACTTACATGATAGTTTGGGAGGGGGAATTTGGATAGGAAACTTGAATGTGCGACTACTGTTGTATGCGGATGATATAGTATTGATATCTGACAATGTAGAGGAGCTGCAAGGAATGATATTTAGGTTAGAAAATTATTGCAATGTGTGGAACATGCAAGTAAACCTCTCGAAATCGGCCATAATGGTTTTTCGACAAGGCGGCAAATTGGCGGATAGAGAAAAATGGACATTTAAAGGCGAAAGTATCCCTATAGTGTCAGAATACAATTACCTCGGTGTAAAATTAACACCAAAATTAAGCTTTAAAAAACATGTTGAAAATAGAAACTGTATGGCTAAAAACAGTATCAATGCAACATGGTGGTCCTTTCTAATCAAAAATAAGATAAAATTATCAGCTAAATACAAATTATTTTTAGCAGTAATTAGAGCTATACAAAGTTATGCTGCGGAAGTCTGGGGCTTTGAGTTGTTTGAATTGGTGGATAAAATTCAATTTTATTTCTTAAAGAAAATTTTACATCTACCAACAAACACACCCTCTTATTGTCTTATGTTAGAAACAGACATACCACACTGTCACCTGTATACTTTACGGCTTCATCTTAAATATATTTCTAAAACTCTATTTGAATACGACGATAGCAGATTGCCACACAAACTTTCAAAAATTATTATAGAGAGAAAGATTTTTTGGGTAAAATCAATGCAAGTTTTAGGAGAAAAATTGAATATTAGTTGGAATTATGACGTTTTAAATAGAAGAAGTTGGAATGAAAACATTGACACATTGTTATCCGTTCTGAACTCGACAAATAAACAAAAATCATGGGAAAGGGCTCTTAAAAGTTCACGTATATATAAAGACTTAGATCATAACATCGGTAAAAGCTACTTGAATGACAATCTTGAAAAATATAGAATAATGTGGATTTTGAAGGCCAGGTGCGATTTGATAATTCTTGGGGGTCACAGAAATCTAAACTGCAGTCTTTGTAATTTGAACGAGTTAGAAAATATAACACATTTTCTGGGTAGGTGTCCAATTTTGAAAAGAATCAGATATCGATATCTTGGAAAGTTCTTTTTAACTCAAGATGAAATTGTAAACAAGCTAAATGGAATTGGCGTAGGTGGATGGGATTGTCTTGTTTTGTATGTCACTGATGCTTTAAAATATAGGAGTTTAATTGTAAATGAATTCTGTTAATATGTATGTATATCTTTATGTTAGAGTAATGTATTTTCCTTTTTTCCGACAGACGACTTAAAGGTCATTGTCGTAGATTCTTTATCAGAAATGTTATCTATTGTTAATTAAATTATTTCTGTAATATTTGTTAAACAATTGAATAAAGAATATATCTATCTATCTATCTATCTATCTAGTCTACGATTGCCAGCTATACAAAGAAGTCGAAAAATTGTTGTGTGGCGATTTTTATAATTGATGAAAAAATCGAATTTGCGAAGTAAATCGTGTTGGAAAATTGTTGTGTACGGATTATCGGGATTGCTGTGTTGTTGAGCATCTCATTTGGATCAGTCAAACACATTTTAACTGATATTTTGGGCACGAAACACGTCGGTTCTCGGCTGGTGCCAAAAACGCTGAATTTCATTCAAAAACAGCGTCGTGTTGATGAGGACAAAGAGATGATTTCGAACGCAGACAGCGGTCCAAAATTCATCGAACGCATCATTACTTTTGACAAAACATGGGTTCATGAATTTGATATGCCGACCAAACGTTTTGTGGCGTTTTGGCGTGGTGTTTTGAGATCATAGAGGCCATAAAAGAGAATTCGCTGCATAAGCTGAAGACCATACCGTTGGCGGCCTATACAAAATTTATGGAAAATTGGATAAACGTTGGCATGCTTGAACTGACTTAGGTGTAGAATCTTTTGATGGGGATAATAAAGAAACTTAATAAAAATTCTAAATTTTCGATTTATTTTTAAATTTCCGTTCTTTCTTGATCATAAGGTATATGCGGTTCGCATGCCCTACAATGATGTAGACTGGTACCCTTTGTCTGTTATTTTACGTAAACCTTTCACCTCCTTCGCCGAAATCGCTAGATTGCGGCGAGCATCTAGACGTTCCTTCAACGCAAGAGGAATAATACCTGAGACGTGTACAGATCCGACCTCAGACCCTTCAAAAAAGAGGTCAGGAAGGCAAAGAGGGAACAGTGGGAAACCTTCTGCGGCGGTATCGAGAGTGACTCGGACATAGGCCGGCTTCGCAAAACTCTCAGTTGCTCTCCATCTATTCCCACCTTCATTCAGAAAACAAACGGAGATTGGACGGAGTCTAACGGGAAAAACCTGGAGGTGCTGGGGGACGCGCACTTCCCAGGGAGTAGTTCCCTTTCTGACAAATCGGTAGTTCCTGGGGACTACACCCTTGGTCTTCAACTGACGTTGACGACAACGTAGTCACGTGAGCCATAAACTCCTTCGAGCTCCCCGAAAGACTTCGCATGGCATGGCGAAGTATTTCAGGCCAATAAGTCTGAGACCCTCGAGAGGGGCTTATGCCGATGATGTTGCAATGGCCATAGCTTGCGATAACATCAGCCGCAACGTTAGTGCCCATCTGCGCTCTTTCCTGATATCGGCCTACTGGTTTTCCAAAGCAGCCAAGTCGAATTGTAGTTTGAATGTATCGAATTGCGTAGCCCCATCATAAGTAGGCACTTCTGTTCGGGTGGAAAAACTTTCCTGAACCGGCGGCAACCATTCTCGTGGCTGTACCTCTCTAAGCCGTTCGTCTGTTTTTCGTCTGCAAGCCTCTCGCAAGCGCAGCTGCAACCCCACTTTTCCTCCAGCAGTCGGCAAATTTCAAGCAGCCAGCTCCTTTTTCAGCTGGTCCAACTTCAGTTGCTCCAGGGTTATCATTTCTGCGTTCTATGATTTGTTCCTTCCTTGTTCTAATTTAAATAGCGCAATCCCGCTTCTGACACCATATGTTACGAAAATTAGTCCTGTTGGCTTGTTCGTCTTTCTGGTTTGTGCTTCAAAATAAAAAAACACTTTAATTCTTAAACACAGTAATTAACCAGCAATCACTTTATTTACAAATTCACATTTTACTGTTTTTACACTTGTTGCCTATTGGACTATCCCGTGCTTCACCTTTGCTTGCCAAAACTAAACTTATCCTCTGCGCTGTACCTGGCTGCCTTTTATACTTGTCTGCTTGTCGCACAGAACGTTCTCCCACATTCCAATTGGACTAAAAATGTCCATTACCATCGCGAGCCATCCTTGTCATATTGAAACTCTAGCAAGCCGGAAACTCTGCAAAAGTAGTTCATATAAAATTTCGAACTGCGCCCCACTTTCACTTCAATGAACTAGTTCAAAGAACTAAATAGTTCGTGAACGACTAATTCTACTACTTAATTTTTAACAATTTGCTCGGGGAAATACCCAAAAAAGGGATGTGTAAGATAGTGCAAGCATGCTAAGTTTCGACGAAAATTCAACGAATCAATAGAGGTGGATCGCGGTCAAGGAGCTCCAAATAGGTGTTTGAAGCCTCCGCCCACAGATGCGAGTTAAACCCTATTTTTGATCGAATATAGGTGGTGTTAGTAATGCGGAGATCTGACGAATTTAAATATATTTTGCATCATCTACAAATCAGAAGCACTCGGCTGCTTCTTTTGGCACAAAATCGAAGATCATTCTTAATAAACATAACTAGACAATCAAAAGATGCCAATTTTGCAATTTGTACACCACCCAAAACCAAAAATGTATTGGGATCTGCGATGCAATATGGGGAATATATACATATGTATATGTATATTCATCAGTCAAAATCTCTGAAAGAACGGCACTTACTGCGCTACGAAATTTGTGCCTGCAAGCTATTACCATAACCGCTCGGCAAAGCGTTATCCAATTATTGTTCAAAAGAACATACCATTTGAAAGGATTTATTATTCATGCTCTTTATTAAATAATGTGTATATTTATAATCTCGTGAGAAGTTTTATCCAATGCCTAATAGCTGCGTAAGACAATCGTGAATATACGCCAGGGTATTGAGGATCTGCACAGCCAACTCCCCAACTAACGATTCCAATGAGAGTATCCTTCGCTTGAATGGGACCACCACTGTCTCCTTGACATGCATCAGTATTTCGTGCTGCCGCACAAAACATACTAAAAGATATAAGCAGTTATAAGTACCATATGCTTATAAAATATGTATGTAAACATGTTATTTGTATGTTTATTGATTAGTATGCTCACGCGTCCGTAATGTCGCCTTGTGACATCATATCCTTAATACATTTTTCCTGATTTACTATGAAAACCGTAGTGTACTTTAACACGGATGATAATGTGTGTTCCGATGAACTCATATGCCCCCAACCGCTAACAACAGCTTTAGAGTTGTCGTAAATAAATTCACCCACAGTAGGTAATTTTATAGGCCTTACAAAATCACCACGTAATTTGTTTGATTGTGTTCGTAACAAGGCAACATCAAAATTCATTGACACTCTGTTGTATGAAGGATGTTTATATATGTTGGTTACTGCTATGATGATTCCACCGTAGTTTCGGTGCGTGCTGCCAATACGCAGGGTAAAGAAATTTGGTGATTTTTCAAAGCCATCTACACAATGAGCCGCTGTAATTGCCCATTGATTATTCAATATTGAGCCACCGCATATATGAATCATATTACGACGAAGGGATAGCTTACATGGGTTAGTACCGTTATTCATGCTATACATATATACAATTCATATTTATTAAAACTTACTTGATATGGAAAGTCTTGAATCTGGCCATCATGTCCATTAACAATACGATTTTGCGCTGCAAAGTTTTCTTGAAGTATAGATAGAAGAAAAAGAGCAACGGGCACCAGCATTCTAAACGATCTAAATCATACTATTCTTCTAATGCATATTATGCTCATATATTTCAGGTTGCTCTCAGAGTCGTCAATAGCATCCAACATGTTATCACAAAGCGAAAAGAACAACTTTCATTATTATTAAACACTTACTGTATTCATTCATAAGATAGCATTTCGTAGATAACGCAAACACGTATGTAATTTGTATATCTAGGTATGTATTTCATCGTGATGGCATGTGTAGAAAGTGATCAAAGTACTTACAATACATGTCTTCTATATAGCACACGGAGTAGTCGGAATGCTATCTGGAAATATATGATAGCATGTTCATATGTATACAAAATAATTACAAAATTTGGACAGAAAATACTGGAGACTCAGAAGTGTTCAACTGGTGGGTGCCATATTTGTAAGCAAAGCTGCAGCTGAAGCCAGTGAACAGTACCAATTTCTAACGCGTTAGCAATAACTTCGTAAACTTTGTACCGTTGTTTTAACATACATACATATTTATGGTAAGTGAAAGAGCGGCGCCAGTAGGAGAGCGAGCGCTTCAGTTTGCGCTCATTGACTGCGACTGGATGTTCTTTTCCGCCAAACCCTTGATTTGGCTCCTGCAAACCCAGGGTTCCTGGACAAGCACCAAACTCAGTTTAAACCTGAGAATTGCTCTCACGATGACGGCAGACGCGGCCTTCGCGTGATGCAAATTTATCTGCGCAACTGCAGTGCTGGTCATGGCTGCCTTATTTGTCGGCACCACCTTCTCCCTCCGTCAGACCCCCTCCTTATCGAGGTCCAACAGGGTGACTCTATCGGAGTCTTCTTTCAACCAGGGTAGCCACCTCATCCGGAATAGCCGAGCTGGACTCCACTGGAGTCTTGGGTGCAGGCGTATCAGCCGCTTTTAGTTGTTCGCGGCGCTGAACCGGTACAGTTCCGAACCTGTACCTTAGGACGTCGTTACTCTTCTTAATGGCCTCCAGCGATTGGTCATCAACCCCAATCGCCAGGACCTTTCCCATCTTCTCGTCCCTCAAAAGGAAGATCCTCCTCCATTCATCTACAGCCCCCATTTTGTGCAATGAGAAGATCAAGGAGCTGCTTATTGTCCTTCCCTGCCGCCTTCGGGAGGTAGACAGTTAACATATGCACGCCGGGTATACGGTCCCCATCACACGTAGTCAACGCCTCCCCAGCGTCCACCAGTATGAGGCCTGGTCGAAAGTAGATGCCATCGAACTGAAGTTAAGACCTCCAGCCCATGCATATCTCCGCTACGAGCGCGTCTTCGATCTGTTTTTATAGAAATTGTACTCTTTTGGAAAACAAATATTTTTTAACTATTAACTTAGAGCAGGTTCGTAACTAGAACTTGGTTATTGGGATAACAATTTTTGTTTTTTTTATAAAATCTTGTGTCTACGTGTGTTCGAACGCACGCAAAACTTTTTAAATAGGAAATTTTCTGGTAGCGACACCTATGCGATTTTTTCCTGATTTTCTGTTAACATTTCATGTTACTTCGCTGACAGGACAAACAAACAGAACAGCAACACTGGCGTCACTTTCGTGCACCCGCATGCGATCCTTACTTTCATCTTTTTGCTCTTCGTAAAGTTGATTTTGCGCTTTCACAGCTTCCCATTTTACACTCTCACGTTTATGTGTTCTCGTCTCCTTGTCTGCTTCCCTCCGCGTCAATGGACGGTTCACACCGCTGTAACCCGCAAAGAAAATTTTATTTACACCGGATGCGCGTTCTGTATAGTGTTTGTTCTGTGATATCAGTTACCAAATGCATGACCATTCTGTGGTCAAAAGCAATAATCGTTTATGTTCATAAGTATAATTTTAAGCAACACGTCGCAAGGAATGTGCCAGCGCCCTTAACTTAAATAAGTTTCAAGTCGACTAAAGCTTTCACCTTTTTTGACCACAGATTAACGGTGCGACCCTTTTTTTAATTTATCTCGGTTTATAATATGAAGTCAAGCCCATATAACCCCTCTTTAGAGTTGTTTATTTCAATATATTTCTCTTTGGGGAAGTTATCAATGAATATTCGAAAAGGTTTTTTAGTTTTTATTTAATTTTTTGTATTTTAATTTTTTTTTCAGTGTCACTAACGAATTTTGAGGTTTTTGATCTTCGCTGAAATACGCGCATGCGCAAGAAGAAAGGTATTTTCTAATTATTGTGTATAACTTCCCATGTGGCATCACTAAACTTCCGTATCGTATGTGGCAGTGCCAGTGTATAACTAATATGTGTTGTTTCGAAAGTACGTGAAAATTAAGTTCAAATTGAAGTTAAGTTTTAATTGTAATTGATTAAATTTTAATAATGGGCTGGCACCTTAATATTGAAAAAAGTTGTAATTTAAAGCAACAAGTAAGTAACGCTTATAATTTCGGTTGGCAAGATATCTGGCCTTAGAATTGCTATGTACTAGCAAAGATAAAACAATATGTGCATACATATTTACTGTCTTTAGTACTGGGGTTGGACTTAAAGTGGTTTAGGTGACGATCAACGATTTTTGTGGTTCAAGTACGGCAGGCGCATAGCCAGAACTTTGCCAAGTGCAGCGGGTGAATAATTTGTAATTGAATCTTTTAAGCGTCTTTCGAGTTGGACTCCATAAGCTAACTTCAACATCATAATTTATTTTTGCTACTGCCCTCGCTAATCCTTATTTAGCCGTATTCACACAGCCACATAAATTGAGGCCATTTAGCTCTTAATTGAGTATCACTTTTGCTGTTCACACACCTTAATTTTGCTTACACCTCAATTTAGCTGTTTAACTGCACCAAATAGAAAGCTGCTCAGAGACTAGCAGACTTCGTAGGATCTTACGTGGGTTTCCGAAAATCCTAGACTCTGTTCAGAAGCCTAACGGTCAATAGACTAAAACGGGGACTGAGACCCTTGAAGTCCTTGACACACACTTCCCGGGGAGCAAACCGTTCCTTACACAGTGGTCTCCTGAACAAGACGCCAAAGCCCTCTCTTCTCTCACTATAACCGACATCTACCTTCTATGGACTATCAATTCATTTGACCCCCTCAAAGCACCAGGGCTAGATGGAATTATACCATTAGACCTCCAACATCCGATTTTCATCGCAAACCTATTTTCAGCGTTAAAGTACATTTCTGATCACACGTGACTTAGTCCAAATTTAATGTGCTTTTTAACGCAGCAACGGGTCAGTCAAGTTGTTTGGCTATGTTCTGGAGATTTCAAACAATATTAGAATTAAGATCAAATGCGGAATTGAGTATTAGTACAAGTACTACTATTAGTACAAGTTTTGTACAGTTTTAGTACAGTTTTGAAACTGTCATCTCAATATTGTAAAATTTACTTCCTTTACCTGGAAACTACCAGGTTATTTTCGAATACAAATGATTTGCTGACACTTTTTACTAAAAAATTATTTTAAATGAAATAAATTTACGTTTCCAATGTCTTTAATTTTTTCCCCCCAATATCCAAAGTTTGCATATAATTGTGTTTCTAAGTAACTACTTTTATTTACTCTTCGTTTCAGAAAAAGGATTTAGAAAACGACTTACTTTATTTGCGAAATAAACTTAGGGGTCTGGAGGACATATTGGATGATACGAACATAGATTCAAAAATTCGCGATGCAGTAGAAAACGAATTGCATTCAATAAGGATACAAATAAATAATTATAGAAATATAGTTAATGAATTTAACTGTGATAAAAGTACACAATTGTTATATCTAACCTGCTTTATTGTATTAATGCTACTAGCCTTTGGATCGTATATTTTCTTTAGTTCCTGAGTTTAGTACGTATATAATAAAAAACGTTTTCGTGGAATTGTTATATCTGAAAAAAAAACCAAATAGTTAAGAGCATTTTTGATTTATGTAAACCAGGTAGACCTCGCTTAACATGGAGAATACTTTTTTGAAAATATCTTGTTACGTGCACCCTTAACCCTTGGTTCAGCCCGTTAAATTGTGAAATTCGAAAAAATAAAAAAACGTGTTGCATTATTTTTGATTTGAAGTGTTTTCACCAAATTTTAAATCAATAGGCCCATTAAATCGTATTTCTTCATACAACACCTTCACCCATGATATGCCCTTTTAGACACCGAATTTCAAAAAATCTCCTCGCGGAGGTTGATTTTTCTTATTTTTATTTTATTTATTTAAGTCTATGAACAGATTGTTCTTACAGACACATTACAAGATGTACCTACAATTCAAATTTCATATTTGTAGCTTTAGCGGTTTGAGCGGGGTGATGATGAATCAGTCTGTCAAGATAAACATTAATGTGCATATATAGTAGATTCACTTTTCACAATTGAAATGTTCTCAATTGTTACCGGTAAAAAATAAATTTCGGTAAAAATGGCTCATACGATAAAATCACGGGAAGGGCTCGATATGGAAGCCAGTCATATGGTTTTCTTGTTCCTCTTCTTACTGTTACTGGCAAAAATGTCTGCAGTAAAAACTTGCAACTTCTCATGAAATGAACTGTTACTTTATGCTCTCAGTTTCTCTCTCGTTGCAAGAGATTTGGCGTACACAGTATCCAGTAAAAATTTGTGCAAATTATCCGTACCCAAACAGACTTAAAAATGACTGACGTTTATGTTGTGTTCAAGAGTGTGCAAATACGAACTCTGATTAAACAAAGTACTTTCCTTGATACAGATAACGCATTTCTTCCGTTCCCTCGATATTTCGTTGTACAAAAATGACTGACTGACGAGTGACTATTATTGCAGCAGTAATAAAATTTTGGTGTAACCCTGTTGTGTAGTGTTTAAATCTTAGACTGTTTCAATTTCGGGAATCTAAAAGTAATATTTATATTAGCTCAAGATTATAATGAAGTTAAGTGCATGTGTGTTTTTTTTATAGCCATGGCAGAACAACACAGGTTTGTTTGACATTGTTATTGCCTCAGTTCAAGAAGAATTAAATTACATATCGTAGCGAGCCAAATCTCTTCTAAGCATGTAAAATTTGGGGGCCACGTGTATTAAATGTAAAATAATCCACTTGATGCCGGCTGTTCGTTATTGTATACATTGAAATTCTCGTGGCGGCAGGAGGTTAATAAAAAAATATTGGGAAACAAATGCATTATAGTTGCGGTGACTAGGTTTCCTGAAGATAAAAACGGGACAAAACCCAGCAAAACAAACTATGCAAATACGGAGTAAATTACAAAAGGACTATATATTTGAGTCCTTAAAGTCTATGGCTTAGTAGTACTTAAAATTAGTTAAAATTTATCATGTCCATATTTTCGTCCCCAGAATAAAACATTTGTTTGAAATCGGCATTTGGGTTGTTACATTTCCTTATTCCATAGACTTCCGATTACGGTTTAAGTAGTTTCTTCGATACAACAAAGCATTGGTCAAAACATCTTATATGTAAATGGTTTTCAAATTTAAATTTTCGACTTAAGCTCATACTTTTCCATATGACCACAGTAATATTATATTCTCTGGTACTTGCAGATTGATATATCCGGTAAAACATTTTCGGGACTTTCTAGAAAGCAAAACTCGCTTGGATGGCCGAAGTTTCAATAAATACAGACCAATAGGAGTGAATATAGATTCCTTCCGGAATTCGTTGGGATCTAGTGCAGCGAAAATTGGAAATTCAAATGTTATATGTGGTATTCGAGCTGAGCTTTCAAAGCCAAGAACACATTTATCACACCTTGGGTATGTTATTCCAAATGTTGACATGACGTTTAGTTCGCCAAGAACACAGTGGAATAATAACCATGATCTTCCGGAAGTACTTGAGAGTATCATATATAGCATAATAAATGACTCTGATTGTATAAAATTGGACGAGTTATGCATACAGCCTGGCAAGCTAGTTTGGAGCTTAAACATCGATATTATATGCTTGGAAGTGGATGGAGGAATTGTTGACGCCGTACTACTTGCGTGTGCTGCCGCTCTAAATAATGTAAAACTGCCACATATTGTATATGATGAAAAAAGTAACAATATTAAAGTTGGACGAACTATGAAGGAACTACATGTTAACACATTTCCAATAATTAGCACATATTGCATATTTGATAGGTAAGTTTTTATCACAATTATAAACCTGTATGCTCCATTACACACTCATAACGCGTGGCAACAACAAATTCCAAATAATTTTAAGTACCAGTAGTCTATACGTTAACATTTACAGGTGCTATGTCTTTATATTCAAGTAAGCTCTATACTTTACTTATCCCGTTAGCGGGTTACGGGATGTCGCAAAAGTTTAGCCTTTTTTCAAAACCAATTTATGGTCCATGAAATTGAATATTTTTTAATGAAATGCAAACCCGCAACGATATGATTTTTAATAAAAGATTATATTATTCCCTTATTTATTTTTTAGTATTGTCTTAACGGATCCAACCTTTTGTGAAGAATCTCTGGCTAACTCATTGATTCATTTGGGAGTTAATAAGGACGCAGTTGGATTATTTTATAAAAATGGTGGACTGCCGATATCAAAAAATGAAATTTCGCTAGCTGTCGATAGTGCGATTGTAAGAGTGCATGAAATTTTAAATTTACTTCAAAAACTCAAAAGTAAAGTTTTATAAATAAAGTATTTAAAGGATCTGTTGTGTGTTTTGATAACATTGTAAAAGTTGAACAATACAAATTTTTCCAAAAGCTGTCGTTCAAGGCTTGTCGATCTGTGTACTTGGGGGAAAAACTGCAAGGTTTGTATGATATCTAAATTACAACTAGAATAAATCAGATAAAGTCACTAATGGCAATGAATTTGTTGGCAGGAACAATAAACAAACAAAAACAACTACAAAAGTAAAGTATCTACTCGATATCTTAGTCAGGACCCATTTTTAGTGCTATCGCGGCCTGACCCGAAATCTCCCTCGCGTCTGCTTTACAGCTCATGGTATTTTTACATTGTTTTGTTTGAGCAACTCAGCTATATTTGGTATTTGCAACGTTTTATTATTAAAAAGCAAGCGATTTGAACCCTTAAGTTTTTGACTTCAGTGGCGAAAAATTAGATGTTTGCTCTAATTATGAAAATGTACTAACAACAAAAAACTTTTTCGAATGTTTTGCACATCTATTTAGTTTTTAGGATTTGGTTTCGGCTTTTCAAATGTTTGGTTCACATTAGCTATCGGTAATGTACAAAACTGGCAGACAGCATAGCTAGTGTAGTAGAAGACACCTTCAAAACACATGCAAAAAAATTCTGAAAAATATTTTTGTTTAGCTAGCTTGTTCCAGCCGAAAAACTGCAACGGTTAAAGATTTTTCCACATTAAAACTATTAGTCTTTAGGAACAAAATATTTTATTTTACATTTTGATATCAAACAAAACAATTTCCTGCAACGCAGATAATTTTTTATATTTGCTTGAATTCTTCAAAAACCGTTAGAAATCATATTTATACATAAAAGCAATAGAAACATCTGTTTTGTTACATTTATATGCAATTAATGAAAATATACTAAGCAGTTTTTTTTCAATTATTACAAATATTTTCTCAATGGCTATTCGAGGTCATCAATCATTACGGGACCTGAAGGATTTTCCAACCCAACTGACATATCGGGACACGCAGGACTCGCTGCAATTATTTTAGGGGCTTCGTTCATTTCAGCATTAGCGCGGTTCCCAAATTCTTGCATCTTCAATATTAACATTGCAAAAACTTGAGCTGGTAACGACGTTTGTAAAACTTGAAGCAAACGGCCCGGTTGACCACAAACAACAATGGCGTTAGCTAGGTGCTCAACTCCGCTTTCGAATTCTCCGCGCGCAATAAGATTTTCTCCCAGTTGAATTTCTTGAAGGAAGTACCTGAAAAAGAAATAGTGTTAACATTGTATAGTATTAATAATACATTTAAATGGAATAATACAGTTTAATATGTTTCTTAGATTTTAACATTGTTTTGCTTGTATATTTTTTAATTTTCTTCCTATTCTGGCAATGTATTCGTGACTGCAGTTGCTTAGTGGTTAGAGTCTACGACGACACAAAAGAAATAATAGCTTTCCTGTACTTTCTTACTGACAATTTACCGGCAAAGTCCATAGTTGGATAAGGAAGGAAAAATTCAAAATTGGCGTGGGGGCACTTTACCCTTGCTTATCCTTTTAGCTATAGCCTCTGGGTCGGCAGAGCCTAGAATCTCGAAAATAAAAGCTATTAAAAAAGTAAATAAACAAATTTGCAATAATTTGTAGGTGTACAGAAATATTTCATTTGAAAGTCAAGCTACGCTTAGCAAGGCCGTTGCACATTGCGAAAAAACAAGTAAAAATAAAAAAACAAGAGTAAGACTCAAAAATATATCTGTAGTCAAATGGAAGAGTGGCTTAAGCTGAGAATTGAAGTTTAAAAACCTTATACACCTAAGATGTTCCGACCACGACTTGAGCTAAAAGTAAACTCACATAATACAAAAAATAGAAGATTTACTCGAAAAGTCGAACAAACCCACCTACTATTCAGAAAACATAAAATTCTTTTAGTATTTTTCTTTTCTTAAATCTAACCTAAAAATTTAAATATACTCGGCTTAGTTATGCCGACTTTTCATACTCTGCACTATAGTCAAACTTTTTTTGATTGTCTACTTTGTTTCTACAATATTTCCTATTTTTAAGTTTAAAGCAAGTTTATGGTATAGCAGCGGTTAAAGGGGCATGCCCCACCTATTTCCACACAAAAATGTTCGTAATTTCAATAATATATCTACACATGGCAACCCTGTTTAAAATGAGCACACCAAGCCCAAATTCCGTGCTCACGACTTCCATTGTATTTCTAGGTTCAGTTCCTTTTTAAATGTTTCAAAAACTTTTGCGTATAGCAGTTTCAGTTTCGTTCCCCCTGATACCTATCCTACCATCGATATCCAGGAAGACACAAAGTGCCATCTCGTTCTCGTTTAAACTCTCCTGTATCTCACTTGTACAGAGCAGTTTCGGTCGAGCGTCCTGCTCTATAGGCATGCTGACAGGTGTGCAAAGGATTGTCTATTAGGATTGACGTCCTTACATAGCTACCTGCAATTTTCTTCAGTCTTCAGTAGAAATGAAGGAAAGGGGTCCGTTTTCCCCGACCTTCGGTAGAAAGACCGACTCCAGGCTTCTGTTATATATCCCAGCGCCAGACTGGCTCTTGCTATCCTCAGCAGATTACGTTTGATGATGTCCATCCCCTTCTGTAGTAGGGCCCGAAAAATGCCATCGGGTCCAGGAGATTTGGTTTTAAGGTGCACACCGCCCACCGCAATCCACCCAGCACCATGCAGATTCTCTTTGCACCTACCCAGCCTCTTCTAGAGATTCTGCAAAATACTTCAGTTTGCCCCTTGGAAGTGTGTATCCAGGAGTAGCTTTGCCTACTTGACCTCACTCTCGGTAATTTTTACATAAAAAAAAATATTTTTTGCTTATAATTTCTTACTCGAACGTATAAAGTATATAATGTTGCACATCAAAATGAAAGTATGATATAGACCTTTCGTTTAATGCCCATATCGTGTGAATCGATTGAAAATTTATTGAGTTATTTTGATACAAGTTTTGAGCTTTGACCCCGTGCCACGCCTTTTGTAGGCGTTTCACAGGCAAAATTTTCAGTTTGTTAGATTCAGGAGCCAAACTTCTTTGTAAAATCATATATACGCTATACTGCACTTAGCCCTTTCGGGACGGAGTTTAATTTTACAATCCAAAATAATCTTAGTAGAAATATTCTCATGCCATGAATGTTGGGGTTAGAAAATTATATTGGATGCTCACAACATTCTGAAATCATCCTTTTATGCGGGAACACCAAAATATATTTTGCGTGGGTCGTAAGATTTGAATAATTGTTTTGAGGGTCAACAAAAACTTGCTGTAGTCCATCCCAGTAGGCCCGAAAGGGTTAAGCTTACTTTACACCTAACATGCTAGGCAGCGCGAACTCCATGCATGTTAACCAATTTATGATACCAAAAAACATTACCAATGGAATATTTTCAGCCAGTATATTAGTAAGGAATATCCCCACTATTATGTAGCAACAATTCTCGTAGCCCACAGCACGTACTGATGAACTACTTCGATAGTAACTTTTTCAAGGAACGCCATAAATCGTTCGGAAAAATCGATTCAAGCGGTGAATCTTGTTACATAATTATAGAACTTACCTTTCAATTGCTTCGTGGTCATTGAGATTTGGCATTCCACTCCGAGTAGCATTACCATTTTTGCGGTTCCGACGTCGTCCTAAAGCAAATAATTTCATAAATACGTTATCGCCTATAGCACATGTTACATACGCTCTCGGACTTTCTTTTTATAGTCAGGATCACTACGACGTTTGTTGTCAAAATAAATGCAATAACCAATAAAAATTGTTCCGGCAACACCTGCTGCTATTCCTATCGCTGTTTTATTAATTGCATTCATATTTCAATAGTACTATCCAATTTTAATGTTTTAAATATATGTATGCATATCCAACAAGCGAGAGTTCTCAAACTAAAGAAACTAAATGCCAATGGGAAAACAGAGTTCACGATATGAATTAAAATTGGTATGTTTAAGGCCCAACTCAAAATATTGTAAGCAGCTACACATTCGCCGCATGTGTAAAAAAATGATGTATTTATTTGTAATGGCTGTTTAAACAGCGGCATGTAGCCAAACTTTCTACTTGTTATAGTGCAATTCCATAACAGGGATAATCACTGCTTCTCACTGCTCCATAACACGCTTTGTTTGCAGAAACGCATTCGTTGCATCTTTCAAAAAAGTAGAATCAGTTCATTTGTATGAGCGAGCTACATGGTTTGATAAAATTGTCATGTGTTATCGCATTTGCTTCGTCGTTTTGTTGAAATTAGTCATTTCGTATGAATTGAATTGAATTTGTATGGGGAAAATGCGTGAACTCACCTCTACTCTTTGTGTCTGTGCGGGCCCATAATATGTTGTGGGCATTGACATCACAGCCGATGACTCATCATAATTTTTTTACGTGGGCTTTACAATGTTCCACAAGATTCATCACTGTTGGTGGTGGCATTCCGTTTGCATCACCAGGGAATTAGGCTGAGGCTACTGCATGCACCACTTGCTCAACTATAGCCGCTGTGTCGCCGCCCAGGAATTCTGTAAAGGGTAGGACATTAATTCCGGTGATTATAATAACCGCAGCCCTTGGTCTGGCTGCATTGTTGTCATATATAACCTGATTGTTTTTAATGTTTAGGCCTAACATGTGGCCTCTGTTGATCCAGGGCTCCTGGATCAGGTCTATTTTGTTTGTACCGTTTGTATATCTTCTACTGAGTTCCACGGTGGCCCCCTCAGCATGGTGAAAATTTATTTGCACGCATCTCATGCTTTGTCGCATGGTTGTTTGGAGCCACTAAGAGAGTCAGCCTCATCTTCCACGATCTTCACCTTATCTAACTGATTTGCCAGATCATCGGCACTTGTATCGGCATGGCGTTGGAGCCCTTTTCGACTCTTTTAAGGGCTCTCCAGGCCGTCGTGTTTAGGTATTTATTTTGGACCTGGAGGTACCTCAAAATTTTCTGGGTATCAACGCCAGCGGACTTCGGAAAGTATCCCACTGCGATCCTAAAGTGAGGCACCTTTGATTCCTCTACGGCCCAAAGTGAGGCACCCTCCCAAATGATGTACCATTCCTAAAATGATGGACCTCATCCACCCGGCAGTTGTGTCCTCCTTACAATGCAAGTCAAGTTATCCCGCCTTGTGAGTGGACCCCAAAAATTGAGTACGCAATGAGCCACTGTCCGAGATTTTTCCAAAATATCCCCCTTAATAGTGTGTCTGTATAGTCCCTTGCTAAGACATCCATTGTATCCCCCTGCAGGGCATCCCTGCATGATGCTGTGGGCTGCTTTTTACTGGAGGGCGCTGCTGCTTTAGAAGTGGAGGTTTTTTTCTTCTTATCTCAGGCCTCTGCTGAGGTTTGTTCCACTGACTTGGTCCTCTTAGACAATGATTGATCTCTTTTGGGCTTTGTTGGCATTAAAAGGAGTGCCCTCTCGTACGAATCTTCCCTTGCCATGCCTTTTTTCAGTAGGTAGACGTATCTGTTTTTGCCTGCGCTACTGATTTTCTGCCTTTGGGCCACAGGCGGCTCACTTTTTGTGGCGGGTTTGGTGCATTTAAGTGGCTGACTTGCATAGGTTGTACCTGATTTTGATGAGGTCCGGAGACCTCTTTAGTGTGGTTCACGTCCGCTGCACCTATTTTATGGACCTATTTAGTAGGGCTTTAGTGGACGCTATTGTTGTTGTTGTTACCCGGGTCCCAAATGGACCCACGTGCCGAACGTCTATTTCACTTGTGATTTTATTATCCTATAACAAGATAATTATAATAATTAAAGTGTGTCGGGATTAAATCCAGACACTGTGGCAACACTGTGCGCCGGAACACAAACGCAACCTCGCAAGTAGATGGCGCTGTGGCCACCCATTCCACCGCACAGACTAACTTCCCAACAGCTGGCTATGTGCAGAAAAGGCGGGAGTCGCTAAATGTGCTCCTCAGCACTAAAGCAGGACCACAGCAGCACCCACAATGTGCGTGAAAAACCACCGTCAAGGCATCGGGCACAATACCCTATGTGAAAGATTGAAGCCACTTTAGACATGATAAGTCCACAATCGAACAGATAATACCATTGCGCCGATTTCTGGAGAAGATCATGAGAGTCAAATAATGCTTGCCTTTTTTTTGTCGATTACAAGGCAGCTCGAATTTCAGCCTGATCAGGAATCGCCTATATGCCGCATTGTCTGAACTTGGTATTCTTACAAACTTCGTGACTTGATTGTTTGTATCACCACAAGTCATCTCTGCGAATGGTCTAGCGAAATTACCCCTAAAAGTATGCCAACACGAAAGTTGTATTCCAATTGTCCTTCCTTTCCAGTGCCTTCAAACTGCACAGTAATAGCGAGTGTTTTCACCACATAATTTTATATTTTTCAAGTTATTATCCGTTTTCTCTTGTTGAACAGACTGTATCTAATATAAGCCACCATAATATCATTTTCATTATTCCATAATATTATCTAGTCTATAAGCTTGCTATAATTTAAGTAATATATTACTAGGTACAGATGTTTTATAGGAGATTTTAATACTAGCAAGTACAGCAACCAGAATTGTTTTTCGACAATACCAAAAATTTCACGCGTGCAGTAATTTTTCAAATATACACACACATCCATGATACAATAAATAAGGTAAACTAAGTATGGAAAGCCGTCTGCAAAACTCTGTTTTTACACACGACAATGTGAAGGACAGCGAGAATTTGCTTCTCCCAAAGAGTATGGTTGCACTTTGCAACTAGTTCGTGGTATAGTGTTTCAGCTACTTCATTAGCTTTCACAAAACAAAGTAGGGAAAAGAACAAATATTCTGAGGGATGTTCTGCTTTAAATATAAATTTTAAATATAAATTAAAAAGACAGGCAAATGTAACTGGAAATTTTCGGTTTCAAAAATTAACTTTTTTATACTTTTTCATATAACATTCATCATATAAAATTCTGCAAATCTAATGTTTGTCCCTAAATTTAAGCAGCAAACCAACCTGTTCGATGAGAATATTTGACAACGTACTTGAGAGAGTGTACTGTGTACGTGTGCTGAGCGTACTGCTCATATGAGTTAGCTTTGCCGACCAGTGATCTAAAATGTAAATAAAACAAGTGGTGAGATATTCATAAAATTGTTTTCCTTTTGGCAACCTCGTTTTGGTAACCTCGTTCATATGTCTTCCACACGTCCACTTGGAACTGCATATTTTCGGTATTCATATTATTAAGTTTAAGACATAAGAAGTGTCTTATGTTCAATCCATAGCACTCGCCATTGACGTTTTTGACAATGAGGCTTTCGCTTCAGAAGCACGGACTAAGGCGCTCAATCCCAAAGCATTCTTGATGCTCCAGCAAATAGCAATCACGGGGATTTTTCGGGATCTCGTTTTGTATTAATGTTTCAGCTGAAAGGTATAGAAGCTAGTCATGATGAAATTATAAAGGTGAGTTCTACATTGACAGAAAACTGAAAAAGTTGGTTGACGGTCTGCCTTATAGAATCGTCGACAAATATGTTTTGTTCTAAAAAAAGAGGGGAAACGTTCGCACATGTATTTCCATAAAGGGATTTTAAGAAAAAAAAGCATGTTCTACATTTAGTATTGGAAACTCGGACTGAGTTCAGAGTTCATAAAAAAGGCTTTACAGGTCAGAAAAGGCCTAGTATTTGAATTCAATTACGATTAAGTAAATATGTATAAATGTTTAACGAATGAAACATAAAATGAATGCTTTTGTTTTAATAATATAACATTTCCGTCATGAGTCGAGTAACAATCTTAGACTTTAAGATATTTGAACTATATAGCTATGGAATACAAATTGTTTTGTTAAATTTTTTTTGTGTTTCTTTGGGTTTTTTGGGTTTTCGAAACTAGATCCTTCGTCGTGACGGCTGACCAGAGATTTAGTTCCGGAAAATAAACAATTTCCGTTAAAGTTGGTTGAAGATAATATGCGACGTTTTGATAATAAGTCATTTTACCGAGCAGTAAGATTTATCTGAATATTATATCCATTATTTATAGTGTTGAGCAAATATCACAACCGGTGACTTTGTCGCTGTGATTTTGCATTCACAGTTTGATAAAACAGTGATTTACAATCACTGATTGTAAAGTGATTTACAATCACTGTTTTCACTGTATTTTTTTTGTAAATCACTGTTTCCGAAATAGTAAGCTTTCAGTTCAGCTATTACAAAAATCTATGTGAACAAATGAGAAGCGAAACGCACCTACACATACATCGATTTGACGTTTTTACATGTGTACGATTCATCGAAAATGCAAAAAAATTATTTGCAAGAAAACTGTAATTCAGAATTACTGTTTTCAATCGCAGCGAATTTTACTTCACAATAACAAATCATATCATTTCATCATCATTTTTCGTACACCAACAACTTGTTTAGATATATTGCTATCTAGTGTATTTATTTCATGAACCAAATAGAATGAGAAATTTTAAGTTAGTTTTTAAGGGGAAATGGACTTCATATTAGGGGGTTCCTTGAATTGTATCTGGCAACACTGTCACTAATTATCTACTCGTAGTCGAGTCGTAGGCGAGTTCATACAAGTGATAGCGTTAGGGCAGCAACAAAATTTCAATGTATTTTGTTTTTGTTTTTGGGGCTTAGATTGTCAAAATCAGCCAATCGAAACAAGGCTTGATTTTTTGCATTTTTAAACTATCAGTTTTACACAGGTATTTGGACAATCTAGACCTTTTCCACCAAAAAAAAAATCAAATCAGCTGGTTCAACGAGGTCACCTGTATTAATTCGCCTTGCTCGTAGTCTTTTATTAGAAAAAACATATCGACGAGCTGTTAAGTGTGGCAGCTTGCTCATACTGTGCGAGTGTTTGGAAGCATTGAAAGAAAAACATTATAGCAATCTCTCTGTCCGCCTTCTCCAGCCTTCTTCGGATTTGGTCGTTCGTGTGCATTCAGCATGAACTTCAGATAAATTCAGCAAATGTATCTGTGCGCGAGTGTTTTGCAAAAGAAGCAGAGAAAACAAGGTGAACACGAATAGCAGCAACGCTTTGATAGTATCAGATTATTGTGGAATACAACTTTGTTTTAGTTGAATGTGGGCTTTAAAAGCGAGAAGTTGACTTGTTGGTGCGTGCGTGGAAAGTGCAGTATTGGGCGTAGGTTGACAACGTAGGCATTAATAAATTTAAATAAATATACACACGGCTAGTGAATACTACTACTTGATTATTGTAGCCAAGTCGACCATCAGCCAAGAAATGTGTCTTGAAATATGCTTAAAAAATATAAGTGCTCGCTGGGAATCAATCGAAACTTGTGAAGCAATGTTAAAACACCAATCACTCATATGTATTAGTGTGCGGATGTGTATTACAACTAATTGTTTGGTGGCTGGTTTACCGGATTTATATTTTATTACTCCTACGTGTGTGTCAAAAAATTGTTCACGCTGTATCGGATGTACTGCAGGACGCTACATATGCATAAATTACTATGGTAGCATTAGCGTGAATCAAGAAACCATAAGTGTGATTCAACACATAAAAGTGTGCGTATATGGAGTAAACATGTATTGTAACCAGAACTTGATTAGTTTGGGTATATACATACCTGAATTTTGTTGATAATTATTATCTGTAATCAGTGCTAAAGTGAAGTGAATCAAACAAGGGATTTCTATGCAACTACCTGGAATGGAACCGGCACTTTCGTACCGACAATGTGTAGTGTACACACTGAAGTAAATATGAACAAAGTGTATTGTGTACATGGGAATTACTTCGCAAGTTTTTATGCAGAATAAGCGCGATATTCGGTGGCTTAAGTGCAGTACAGCGGAACCCTCGTGAAAAAAAGAAAAAATTATGCTCTTACATAGAGGTTTGGCTTCTGAATCTAACGAAATAAAAATTTTGCCTGGGAAACACCCACAAAAGGCGTGTCTCGGGGCCAAAGTTCAAAGTTGGTATCAAAATATCTCAATCAATACTCATTTGTGCTTAAATGCCGAATACCACACCCTCTTAAAAAATTTGTTTTTTGTTTTTAACGGAAACAGGAGTCATTTTTGAGTCCAACAACCATAAAATTTTGCCGCGAAAACATTCACAGAGGGCGTGGTTGGCCCCCAAAGTCCCAGTTATATATCCGAATTTCTCAATAAATTATCAACCGATTCTAACGATATAGGTGTCATATGAAAGGTATTTTCTTCCTCTTTGATGTGTATCATTAGGTATGTATTATGTACTAATAATGAGTTCTACGCGAAACAAAAACGAAATGACAAACATTTTTTTAAAACGGATTTTTTGCTCGAAAAAACTTACCTAAAATTCCCTTTACAATGAAAACATTTCGAAACTGTGTTATTTTGCTTTTATATTTAAATTGAGTTAAAAGCACCTGTTTGTCGTATTAAAAAGGCGCTTATGAAGGTTATGTTTAGGAACGATCTCCTGCAATGAAAGGATTTGAAAAAATACTGTTAACGCTCTAGTGGACCCGATGTGATAGAAACTCCCATGTGGGTTATTTTTTTTAAGCCCGGCCGAAAGCCGGCCACACAAAAGGTATTTGAAGCCGAAGTTATGCTTATGAAGGAACGACTCAGGAACGACAGTCCGCGCACAAAGGTTTTGAATACAAAAATACTGTAAACACTTGACTGGTTCTGATATCGTAGTAACTCCCATGAGGGTAATTATTTGAAGTCTGGCAAAAGTCTGGCCAACCGAGAAAAACTTATTGGCAAGAAAACTATGGCTTTCGGGAAAACTGTTTGCACCTCTGTATGCAATACCCACCATACGCAAAATATTTGTTTTTAATAAAAATTTTATAAAAACTTTCTCGAGCAAAATCATTATAAAGTTGCAATAAATTTGTACTGTAGCCAGTGAAATGGTTTTTACAATGTAATATAAAAAATTTATAATTTTCGTTGTTTTGCTTATAAGGTAACTTCTGTAACAGGTAACAATCCTGTAAAAGGTAACAATCCTGGTCTCAGTGCAGTTTACCCTAATCAATTCTATTCTAAGGTAACTTTGGGTATTGGGTATACCTATTTGTTTTTTGTCTATATCACAATCAAATTCGACCGATGGCATATCTCAAGTATTTGCTTCTAAAAAAAAAAAACTGGAAAAGACTTCAGATGAACATTATCAGAGATATTCTTAAAAGTTTGTAACAAGTCATACGCAGCCCATTGAACAAATTAGCGTCTAATGTGGTATCCTAATTTTTTCTATGTGTTTCAATTTATTCAATTGATTTGTAAAGAAATCTGTTTTTAAACATTTCTAAGCATGTGTAAATAAATACAAACCTGATTAAATTCAGTCGTCGCACAGTGGGGTATTTGATGCCCAAAATGGCGATTAATTCAAAAAATGAAATTCAAATATCTTGATAACATTTGGTATGGGGGAAAAGTAGATAAAATTGTGCATCACTGGGTGAAAAAATAAATGATCTGCATTGAACGGTATTGTCACAGTGCGCTTTGCAAAATGCATATTTGTTCATTGCTCCGTTGTGTTTAGAGCGCGTTACGCATTTGCCAGTGATTTGAAGTGCTTTTTTTAATATCATTCTTGCAAAACTTAATTTTTTTTAATATGGAACCTTCAACCTCAGGTATTGTACTAATGTTTAAACAAAATTATCTTTGTAGAATATGTGTATTAATAATTTATACAAATTTGGTAGTTATAGTCTTAAAATTGTACATATTTAAAGGATATAGGTAGACATATAGTTACTTTGGCTGTGAAAGGCCGTAATAATTTTATATGATATGTAAAGAACATATATTTTACTACTATATTGCAAAAAATTAAAGTGCACTTTTATGCATTTTCTGAAATATTTAAGTTTTAGTGCTTCAAAGTCAGTGCCAAAATGTGTGATTTCGATTGATCTTCATGGATTAATGAATGTTATTGTTATCATGTGTTTCTGTTTTGTTTTTGTTATTCTATTGCAGAACACTACAAATAAGGTTGGGCATATTTGTTTTGTTAATACTTTTATTGTACCTTCGTAAAAAAAATTTAATGAAATTCGTATAAATTCTGATTTAATCAAATATTTTGACATTCCGAGTTAAAGTGACACTGCCATTGATATATTGAGATAGATAGATTTAGATAGAAGTAGAAGGATAAAAGTAGCATTATGCTACTAATCTTTGTTTTGGACTGTCAGTACTTCATGGTTGGATACGATTTTTTGAATATCTTCTTCATTTATCGTACAAATTACCAATACAAAAAATGGCAAGTAAGGTCAGAAAACGAGAAGAAAATTGTTAACGAAACAAAACAAAATATTCAAAAGGGATTCAGAGAGAAAGCAGGTTTGATTGTTGATCAACCGAAACCCGGACTCGGCAACTTAAATGATTGAAATACGGCAAGAAGGTTCTTTCGAAACGTAGAGCTATCGTTTGAAATCACGAATGTTGACTTGAACTTGATAAAAAGGTTGCACGTTATACTGATAGTGGTTTCTTGTGGCCATGAGGTAGATATTGCAAAGTTTCGAAATTTCGTACATGATACTGTGAAATATTTTGTATCAAAGTAGTATCCATGGTGCAATATGCCGCCTATGGTGCACAAATTTCTAATTCATGGGCCAGAAATAATACACCACGCTCTGTTACCAATTGGCCAATTAAATGAGGAAGCTCAAGAAGCACTGAATAAAGAATTTAAAAAATACAGAGAACATTTTACACGCAAGACCAGCAGAGAAAAAACCAATCATGATATTTTGCATCGATTTCTTGTTGCTTCCGATATATGTTTCATCTATGTAAAAAACTACTTTACATTCATTTTAATAGCTCAGGAGAATTGATCGCCGTTTTCAACGGTCAATACCCCACTGTGCGTCGGCTTACTGTAGCAGATAGAAGTTCTACAATGAATTTTTTTTAATACTTGTCATACCTTAAACGGTGGTGCAAGCTCAATTTATTCCTATTTTATTATTCCTTACAGCCACAATTACATTTCTTATGGTTTTAGCGTTCCACTTGCATTGTTTTCTTTTTCCGGCCTTTTAGTACTGAAAGATTGTATACCACATTAGCCTCCTGGACCCATACCACATTACCCGAACTTGACTTCTTTTAATATAACTATGAAAAACTAAATTAATGTCTATTAAAGGAATTATTCGTATATGCTAAATTTTAAACAACACTCAATTATTGATTTTAATTTAACTTGAAGTTTCCGAGAAAAAGTGCTATACCTGACATTACCCGACCATACCACAATACAATACAAAGCCAGGCTATTAAAATTTTTGATTTAACCCTTTCAGTCACAATGTCCAATATACAGCCCATACAATTCATACAGAACGGGTTTATTTTCATGTCGGAAAGGGTTAAAACACTTGCTTGCAATATTGAAGAGGCGCTTATAAAGGCATATTTATACGAAACAAAAGTAGTATATGTTTTTATATTTCGTTATAAAGGTAATATCACAGGCTATTATTAAATTCCTGCTATATGCTGACGATCTTAAAATTTATGCTGTTATTCACAATCTGTCGGACTCTGCTGCCTTACAATCGGACCTCGACAATGTTCAGTCTTAGTGCAATGATAATAATCTTTTTTTAAATGTTAGCAAATGCTTTCATGTAACTTTTACTAGGAAAAGAGATCCCCTTCAAGTATCGTATTCCATCTCTGGCTCCGTGCTACAATCGGTTAATGAAATTAAAGACCTAGGTGTTTTCTTCGACACAAAACTAAGTTTTGCAAATCATATCAGTTTTATTGTTTCTAAATCTTATGCCATGTGGGGTTTCGTTCGTCGGAATAGTACTGTCTTTTCGGATCCGTATACAATCAAATTACTTTACACAACCTTTGTCAGGTCTAGATTGGAATATGCCTCGCTAATATGGAGACCATATCACACATCTTCCATAAACCGAATTGAACGGATACAGAAAGTATTCATTCGGTTCGCTTTGCGTTCGCTGAACTTCAGTGATCCCATACCATCCTACAGCTCTCGTTGCCTTCTAATTAACTTAAAGTCACTACATGCTAGGCGTTCTCTTCTTGCATGCTCCTTTGTAGTCAGCATTGTATGTGGTGCTATTGATTGCCCGGATCTTTTAGCAAGAATCGCATTTAATGTCCCTAAACGGAGTCTGCGGAGGGTGGATACCTTCCATTTAGATGTCCCCAGGACGAATTATGCAAGAAATGCACCTCTATATAGGGCCTTCTCGGAATTAAACAATGTTACCGATTTGGATCTGTCACTTCCGAAGGGTTTGCTGTTGAATAGTTTAAGTAACTTATAGTTTGTAATAATTATTATATCCTATAGTCAGTAAGGACATTTGTTCATTGGCTAAATAAATAAATAAATAAATAAATAAAATCTGTAACAATATGGAAATAATACGTAAGAGAATTGAGTTATTGTTGAATTGGGAGCCTTATATTTTTTTAAAAAATCTTGTTTGTTAACAATTATGTGAGTTTACTTTTTAGCATAAGTCTTTTGAAGCAACACTGGCTTGAACATATTTTGTACACATGGTTTCCAAACTTCAATTCTAAACTTAAGCTACTTTTCTTGGGGAAAACCTCTCTATATATGAAGAAAATATTTTTGTTTTCAACTTATTGGTATACACCTTAGTGAAATCAATAAAGTGTACCAGGTAGATGACGTACACTTATTTCTCTGGGTAGCAATTGTCAATGTGTCACTTTATTTGTGTCAGTTCGATTAACCTTTATTTCTGTTGTCCCTAAAATAGCACAAAATTTAAAATTTACTTGCAGTACTCCAGAAATATATATTTATATGAGCGTATATGGAAGAAACATTTGGGTAAATCAAAAGAAAACCTTTTCACCATACCTACTTATTACTGTAAATACCTGTAAATACCTTTCATAGGGGAAACAAATTGCAGTCTATAAAAAACATAGTTGAGTGTAGAATGTGCAGCCTTAGGCTTGAAAGAACCTAGAAGAATGTAAAGTTGGTGTATCATATAACTGTAAGTAACGATAAATCGTGCGTTATAGCGCTAAAAAGTAGATAATTTCCTATTTTGCGTTTTTTCCTAAATGCATTTAAAATAAAATGTATTTCATGTTAGAAAAACATAGAAACTGCATTGCCGTGCGTTTGTTTTTAAGAGACGGCCCGTTTTTCCTGGCATGTAGTTGCGTTGTTGGTGCCGGTTTTGGTGCAGAACGTATTTCCTTTTTCAAACAAAAAATGTATTTTAAAATTTTTTCATACAGCACAGAGGGGTTATGAATTCTGGCATTGGTCAGCATAATGACATTAACTGCCAGAAAATAAGTGTACGATGAAGAGGGGACTTTCTGCTATGTGGCACATTTTATTAATTTCATTATGGTATACACTTCCTATCAAATGTTGTACATCAATAAAAAGGTTCGTTTGATACCAATATTGTATAAACTATATGACAATTGATTGAGTTATTTATTTTAATACGAATTTTGAGCTTCGGCCCTAATCCACGCCTTTTATAGGTCGGTAGGTTGTCCCAGTTAATAAAAAAGCTCTGTATAGGTCAATTTTTTTTTTGAGGGTTCGCCATTTTGCATATGTTCCCACTTTTTCTCATTGATATGTTATAAAAGTGAAAATGTTCGGGTGAAATTTCACCCATATGGTACTTTTTATTGTTTTAATGAATTTTGTGAATTTTTTTTATTATTGTTTTTAATGAATTTTATAATAAAAAAACATTTATCTTTAAATATACTTACAGATAATAAGTTAATACATTTACCTATATTTATTTTACATTAGGGAAGTTAGATTAGGTTAGGTTATTGTGGCTGCCTCTGTTAGAGACACATTCGGATTATGAGACCCGTGGCTCGATCGTTTTTGACACCAAATTGGCACCTTGTTCCAATAGTTTTTTTTTTTACTTTTTTACGCTCTGGTTTTCTGACAAGGTTTGAGAAATTGGCTGTATTGAGATAAGAAGTCAGAATGAAGATTTCAGAAACGTTGTTCTACTCTTTACTAAATTCAAATCTAAGTCTTCAAGAAAAATTCGCCGCTTGTACTTTTTGTTGTGAATCCAGCTGGGATCGACAGCGATTAGTTTTTCGTTTATCGGTTTAGTTAGTAAACCACCAACTGGTCTAAAGTGTCAACTACTGCTTTTGACGTATTGTAAAACGATATAATTTCGGATAATTTTTTTCACCCTCATTCCCTGGTTATGATGAAAAGTATATTTCGCGAAAAGCCAGCAAATTGTTTACTTAGTGTGGTGTCCTTTCCATGGGACGTATATAAATATCAGATTTTGGAAAACCCACTATTCTCATATATGTCTTATGTGTTAACTCTTTCGACCCCAAATTTTACCCTGTGTCTCGATATTACTTTTTGGTATTTAAATCACGAAACACTTGCCTAAGAAGTACGCACACGACATTTGAAGTCGCCACGCCTCTTTGTTAGAGTTCTAAAGCTTGTTTACTTTTGAAAAATTTTAGCTTAAACGGGATAAATAAATTTTGTATAAATATTTTTTAATTACAAACAAAAATATTTAATATATATGGAAAATACAAAATTATCACTTTTTGATTTTATTTAACCATTATTAAAGAAACAGGGTTTTGATCAAACGCGCCCAATTCATAGACTTCAATTAGAACACAAACTTTATTTTGGTGATAACAGTAACATTTTTGTAATTTGCTTTGAATTCACTTCTAAAAATATTAATTTGTTGGTGCCTACTTAAATTAAACCCATAAATCAATCGTAGCTTTCGCTATAAGATGACAAATAGGTGAAATTGCTCTCAGGCAACTTTGGGGTCGAAAGGGTTAACGAGCTTCATTCTTCATCACAAGCTTTACGTTCTTGGCAAGCGGTTTTGTCACCGACAGAACGAAAATTTGGTCTGCCTGTTGTGTAACTCTACAGATTATTAAGAGATTCTCCATTCGAGTTATAAACAGCACTCAAAATTAAAATACCAAAATAATCCTGAATATCACCAACGCTGATCCATGCACTGCCAAGAACTCGAAAACCTTCAGCATTAGTTTTGTCAGTTATTATCTTTAACATTGGTCTTCATTGGCATCTTGTATTGCTGACACACGACTTCAAGCATAGCGAGTTATACCAACTTTATTTGAAATAGCATGATTGGCTTTTACTTTTCCATGCAGTTTGGGAGGCCCATTGGTCCATACAAAAGTTTTGCCTATAAACAGACAATTTTCATTCCAGTGTCGTAATTTTATGAAATTTTCTGTGTGTGTTGCGTTGAATTTCCATACAATTTGTAAATTTGTGAAATTCACCCGAACGTCGCCCACGTAACTTTTTTATAATCACCGTTATAATGATATAATCAACATGTTGTAGATTCTTTCTAAAACTAAATTGGTTTGCTACAAATATGTTACAAGAAACCTTAATCATTTTAATAAATATATAGGAAAGTTTTAGCATCCTAAAATTGAAAATGGGTGAAAAAGCACCGAACGACGGATTAGGGTTAAAAGTGCAGTGTTGATGACTGGTGTTAAGCTATTAGTTTGTTCTCAACAAGGAACTGTTTAGTTTGATCACTGATCAAAGATTCTATAATTTTACTTAGTAGTTTAATTTTGACGAAATTTTATATCCGCCCATTTTTTAGCGTAATTAAAAAAAATACGAAAACTTGACTACTTGAACTACTGCCACGCCCACCCCCATATTGAAAAAATCGTTATTATTCGATAACTTGGCAACTACTAACACTAGAAAGATAAAATTTTATACACAATATAATCGTTATATAGGATATAATCTATAATTGTGCCAAAAATGGGCAGTCTACCACACCTACTTTAAAAGTAAGCCTCAAATGAATTAATCGGTACACATGTATAGGGTGTTTTTTTAGAGGTTTGTTTTTCGAATAGAGATAAAACTGGCATTTTGTGGTCAAATCTGGCAACTCTAATGTCATTTATGTTCAGTTTGGTTTGCCATTTCATCATGAACAGGTTGACAAAAAAACAACGCTTGCAAATCGTGCAAATTTATTTCGAAAATAATGGTTCAGTTCGCGAAGTTTACCGCAAGCTCCGTCCATTTTATGGTCGACATAATCGTCCATCAGAGCAATTAATTCGGTTAACCATGGGTCGTTTTCGCACTACGTTTACTCTATGTGATAATACGCATCCGCAGAGACGTCGAACAGTGCGCACCGAAGAAACAATTGCCGCTGTAGAGCAAAATGTTGAAGAGGACCCGAATGAATCGATTCGCCACCGTGCACAGCAATTGGAGCTTTGTCCATCAACTTTATGGAAGATTTTGCGCAAAGATCTTGGCTTGCGACCTTACAAAATCCAGCTTGTGCAAGAATGAAAGCCGCGAGACCATGCAATGCGTCGTGATTTTGGTGTATGGGCCGAAAATGAGATTGATCTCGATGCTGATTTTCATCGCAAAATTTTGTTCAGTGATGAGGCTCATTTTTGGTTGAATGGCTACGTCAACAAGCAAAATTGCCGCATTTGGAGTGAAGAGAATCCACATGAGACCCTTGAGACGCCATTACATCCACAAAAACTGACTGTTTGGTGTGCTCTATGGGCTGGTGGAGTCATTGGGCCATACTTCTTCCGAAATAATGCTGGAGAGTCAGTTACCGTTAATGGAGACCGGTATAGAGCCATGATAACCGACTATTTTGTTCCCGAATTGGATGGCATGAATGTGGATGAGTTGTGGTTCCAACAAGACGACGCTACATGCCACACAGCGCACGTCACAATCGATTTATTGAAGGAAACATTCGATGAGCGCATAATTTCGCGGAATGGACCTGTCAATTGGCCACCAAGATCGTGTGATTTGACACCATTGGATTATTTTCTTTGGGGATATGTGAAGTCGCTCGTCTACGCCAACAAACCAGAAACGTTAGGGGACTTGGAAGCCAACATTCGTGGCGTTATTGCCGACATACGGCCCCAAATGCTCGAAAAAGTGGTTGAAAATTGGACCTGTAGAATTGGCTTTATTCGAGCCAGCCGCGGCGGCCACATGCCCGAAATCATATTTAAACATTAATGGCATAAAATTATCCTTCCAATAAAGCCAAATTGATGGACATTAAAACGATTTTCTTGTGTTTTATTTCAATTCGAAGTTCTATACCTCTAAAAAAAACACCCTATATATTTTGCCATTTTTTTTAAGTTTTCGATGTTTTTTATGTTGGCCCCTTGGAAAGGCTCCCTAGGAGGTTTCGAGATATTCAATTTTGAAGTTTGCACTTAAACTTTTGCTAGGGCTCAAAATGGCTCTACGTTTAAATAACGACAGTTAGCTGTAATAACCAAAACAAAAATAAAAGCATTAACAGACTGTAAAAACCTATAACATAAAATAAAAAATCAGGTATATTAAAATAATAACTGTAACCATAAGAAACAAATTTTTAGTTTCGCAAGGTTAAATTTCTATTTTTCCTTAAATTTATGTATAGGCAATACATAAAGTTTAAAACCTTCGTGAAACTACAAAACTTAAATTTGTTTAGCTTCGATCGTGCTTACTTATTTTTTTCAAAATAAAGATTTGGTTTTTTTTTTATTTTTGGCCACGGACGCCCCACTGTGCGTCGCCAGGCTGTCCGCTGGTTGAATAAATTTTTTGTTTAATTAGTCAAGGTCGATACTTTCTGGTGCGTTGATCCTGTTGCGATTAATCCTTAACTGCCAAACGTTCTTCCAAAAACTATCACTAGATTTTATATGGGAAAATTTACTTTCAAAGCAATGCCTTTTGTTCTTGCGAATAAGTGATGTAACGTTGTTACGTGCTACCTTGCAATCATGAAGGGTGTCGATATGCTTATATTTTCTGCAATTAGTAAATAAACGGTTGCGTTTATCGATAAGTAAACTTAATTCAGCTGTTATCCATGGGTACGCTACTGCTTTTCTTGATCTAACAGGGATACGTTTCTTAAAAAGCGAACAAATGTTCTTAATAAATAAATCAACCGGCTTATTTACATCATTTGTTGAATACAGGGGGGCAGTGCAGAGCGAGCTCATGCGCTCAATGCAGGCCATAGAAATTACTGTTATTTTTAATGAAGCCAATGATTGTGAAGCCGCTGTTGTGCTGATCAGCAGTTGAAAATTGTAAACATTTAAAATGTTTGTTTTTGGCTGACTTTCGCTGGCAATTGCCGTGAGTGATGGTTATTAAGAACAAGTTTTTTCATGTTATTATGCGATCGACCTTCCGCATGAAAATATTTTTATTCTTTTCCTAGGCCCCCACTTTTTTCCCGGAGTATCGTAAGTGCGGCATATTGGCAGGGGCGGCAAAGAAGAAACAAATATTTGAAAATGGCGCCAAATTTTCGGAAAAATATTTTCTTTAAGTTGCATCCATACAAATATTTCCAAATGTTCATTATTTTATTGAATATCGATAGATTTGTATGAAAAAAATTGAATTTCAACAGATCACATGTCGTTGTTGCGATTTGCCTCGGGTGGCATATAACCTTTGACCGCCACCGTACATATCTACAAAATCTATCTGCAAAAAAAAAAATTGTGGCTGGTTTTTTTTTTATATAACACATCAGCTGATAAGTCCCCAGTCTGACCCATAGTAAGCGCTACAAAACGAGAAATACTATTTTTTTATTTTAAGTCGTAACCTTCAAAAGGTACTTGTAAAGGTACTTGTGTCATGACGATGTGACGTTTGGTTCAAAAGTAACAATTGTTTTTGTAAAACAACTTTACTCCTGTTCAGAACAATGGAAAAAATAATTTCGTGTTTTCATAAAACATTGCTTTTTGATCGACAAGTGTTAGCCGGACTCTGCACTTGGAAAATCTATCATTATGGATTGGTTTGCTCAATTTAAACGTGATCGTACGAACTCCGACTATGCGCCGCGCTGTGGTCGGCCAATTGAAGTGGTTCTACCGGCAAACGGTAAAAAAGTCCACAAAATCGTTTTTGAAAACCGTAAAGTGAAATTGCCGGAAATAGCTGATACTATGAAGATATCAAAGGAGTTTGCGGGTTTTATTTTTGTATTTCTTTTTTTTTATTTTACTTGCATTACATTTGCCCATGAGACAGCTGTTTCCGAAATGGGTACCGGGTTTGCTAACAGACAAGGCAATGCACAGTGCCACAAGTCTCTCGCTACGATGACAAAATTGCACGAACTAAATTTCGAATTACTTCTGAACCCATCCTATTCACCAGACTTGGCTCTTGACTTTTATCTGTTCGCAGACTTAAGAAAATGCTCACAGGAACTAATTTTGGCTCGAATGAGGAGGTGATCGCTCAAAAAAATACCTATTTTAAGGCCAAAGATAAGTCGTTTTATAAGAAAGGTGTCGAAATGTTAGAGAAGAGCTGGAATGAATGTATCGCTCTTGAATAAAACTATGTTGATAAATAAAATTGAATTTCACTAAAAAAGTTTTGTTTTCTACATTAGCCACACGGTTGCCACAGTTGGTTACTTCTCACCAAAATGGGTTAATTTTTTGGGCTTGGTTACATGGTTACTTTTATATGTGTTTGATGACTTTTTGCAAGTATATTCTACTTAAATCTGGTATACGTAATCAGGGGCGTAGTCAAGGGGGTGTTTTGGGTGTCAGAACCCCTCATGGCCTATAATTATTTAAACTTTCCAATTACTATGCATGGTATGTACGTTCCCACATTAGCAAAGATGTCTTTTCACCTTTAAATATTTAAAAGAATATTAAAAAAGTTTTTTGGTGAAACCGATATGGTTTTTTCAGTACAGCTATTTGCATGACCTAAAAGCATGTCTAATGCTTAGATCGTCGACTGGAAAGTCCTTCAGGATGTAGGTACAAGATGTGTTTAATCGGTAAATGCATTTTTTTTATAAGGTGACACGATGGCACGATGCCACGTCAGGGGAAAACGAGGAGTGGTTGATGGTTAAAATTCGACTTTTAGTCAAAACATCAGTCACAAGTGTCTATCGATGATATGACGTCTTTCGATAGCCATATGTTAAGTTAAAATGCGATAAATTTATGTTGTTGAGATGCTTAACCTTCGCTTTACCAAATATTTTTGTATTCGTCGTTTACCAATACTCACCCGGATGACGCCATGTGCTTCCGCCGCTATTGTGAATAAAACTCTCAATAAATAAATAATAATAAATAATTGTTTCCATACATCAGTATTTAGTAGGGGAATTCTTTGTAAGGTGCACCCCCGCTCGATTTCGACGTTCCAGCAATCCAAGCAAAAAACTTCCTATTGTCATTTAAGGTATATATGGCAACAACAATTTTAATGTTGTATTTGAGGGAAAAGACGCAATAATACGGTCTGGGTAAATATAAATGCCAAATTTGGTTAAGAAAAAACATAAAAATTAAAACTGAAGGTTTTTCGTGCTTTGAAAAATAAATCAAATACGGGCAAAAAACTAAGGTAAAAATCAGTGTTGGACTTAATTTTTAATGGTTTTTCATAATCCGAAATGATATCCGAGCATATCGTAAAAGGAAAAAATTTATGAAATGATTTCCAAAATGGCATAAAAATGTAAAGTGCCACCTTTCTTTCTTTGTAAGGTTTCAACCCCCTTTTTCATTGTTTTGTGGTCCTATATCGGTAAAAAGCCTTTTTGTTGCTCGGAATCGTCATTAAAATGAATTTTAAGTGTTCTTAGCCAATTTTTCTCTAATTCTATCATGAAGAATGAATTAGTTCAGTTTTGTTTATTAATTTCCATATAATTATTCGTTTTATTCGTTACCATTCAAATTGCATTTTGATTTCGGTCATTTTCTATTTAATTCAAATTAAATTCAATAATCTTTCGTACATTTTCTAATTCATGCATTTTTACTTGAGATTTTTACGTTTTTAGCGGTTTTTTAGGAGGTGGCACTTTACATTAAAAAATTTTAGTGTGTCGATTTTAAACACTTTGGGAAATTGGCTGTAAAATTCGTATTAACAAAAAATTCAAATGAAGTGTTACCTTGGATCATAGCTCTTTTAACCCTCTTTCCAACGGCATGTTAACATTGGCGATACGTTAATTTTCTAACGAGTTATGCGCAAAAAAGCTATGGGGTGGCACCTTACAAAGAATTCCCCTATCTGTTCTGTATCCGTTTTTCGGAAAAAAGGCCTAACTTATCGATTTATTTTACAATTATGGAAAATATTAGAAGATTTTTTTCAAATAGTTTATTGAACAAATACTGGGGTACGTAAAAAAATTTTGTGGTGGCGAAAGCGCCTGGGATCACCCGTGTGGGTATTTGGTATACAAAATAAAAAATAAGAAAAAATAATGAATGACATTTCCAAAAAAATATTTGTTTATGGTATTGAAAACTAATTTCGAATTTGTTCAGTAACTCGAAATCATAACTATATTGGATAAATTCTCTGGCAGATATTGAACATGAATATTGAAAAGATGACCCGAGTGGATATAAGGAAAGCTAAGGTTAAATCCAATTTCTGGTAGATTTTGGCTGATCTATTATGAATTACAGCCAAGTTGGCGTTTCAGTTGGCTAACATCATTATTTATGTCCTGACCATCGTTTTTAAATCGCTTGTGCCACTCATGAACTCTGCCACGGTTCATTCAATTGGTTCATCAATTGAAATGTTTCGGTTAAAGTTTTACCAACTTTAAAACAAAACTTAATATTTGCTCTTTTCAAATTAGCATCGAATGTTTGTACCAGTGACAAAAAAATAAGTGGTACTCACTCAGGAAAGGAATAACCGAAAGGCTGAAATTTGATTTTTTTTTCTATGGTTACGGTTATGGTTATGGCTTTTGGTAATTTTCTAGAAAAATCTGGTTAGTTAAATTTTGTCGAGTGGCAGCCGTACATAGATATGTACATTAGACATGATTTAGTGTTGCATGGAGATTCTTAATAATAGGTTCTCGATGCTCCGCAACCTCTCATTTTATGCGGTTTGGTGGAAAAGTGCATGAGCCAAACAATTTTGGGGCTAGAGTGGGGCTAAATGGCGTCGCATCGAGGTCTAAGTTTACGAAAAAGCTGGGAAATTCGACAAATTGCTCCACAGCTGGTCAGAAGTTGCTTTAAGAGGGTTAAAATCTATGACTGACCCCCACTAGTTTTCTCTACTGAACATTTCTCTCAAACATATACCCCATCTCCAATATCTCAATATCTATCTCTCATACAAAATGGTCGTTTTTATAAAATAGGCTCCCACTGCTCGCAGGTTGCCCTCAGACATGTCAAATGAATGACTGAGACCCATTTATTTTCCCTTCCAAATATACCTACCCGGTATCTCCAAGTCTTAAGAGAGCTGCCATACAATATTGGCCATTTTCTATGCCATTGGGTACCCACTTGTAAATGTAGTAGTTAAGTAAGCGAGAAAACATCGTATCTCGGAAACTACTGAACCGATTTCAATGATTTATTCAGCGATCGCCAACCTTCTTGAGTACAAAAAATACAAAATTAATTAAGGTTCAAAAGTTCACCACCAGAGGGCGTCTTCCACACGATCGGAGTTGTGAGGTTGTCAACTTTTGGGTTTCTACAAAGCAATAATCAAAATGTACGGTCGAAATTTTAGAGGGCGGAAATTTTAGATTACACTGTAACACAATTTGCAGTTTGGTTCGTTAGCAAGGCACCCGTATTGAACGTTATTTATATGAAACTTTTTTCTTTTACAGATTTGTATCATGTGATTTGCTGTTGTTGTATTTGTAATATGAAGATCCAACGAAATGCAATTTTCGACACTCAAAAACAAATTATGTCCCTATGGACAATCTTCGTAATTTGGTTCTGTTTAATGCAGCCGTCGTATTTGAAACCAGGACCCCATGGATTATCAGTTAACTTGACTAACACCAACATTAAAGATGAAACTCATCCAAGTTTACTAAAATACACATTTAAGCATCAATTGTATAATGCGACTATACCAGAAAATAGTGTCGGAAAAACGTATGCAATACCATTTGCGAACGAGGATATCATGAGTATTGTCATAGATTCCGCAGTTGAAATCAAATATCGTATTGTTGCTGGAGATCGCGACAAATTATTCAAAGCCGAAGAGCGACTTGTTGGAGATATTGCCTTTTTAGCGATTCGAACAAGAACCAGCAATATAGTACTAAACAGAGAAAAAACTGAGGAATATTTATTAAAAGTCAGAGCCATAATTAAATACTATCACAACGAGAGTGCCGTAACTAATGAAACCGAAACAACAATATGTATTAAGGTGTTGGATCGAAACGATTTAAGCCCTTTATTCTATCCTACTGAATATTCGCAAATCGTTCCGGAAGATATGCCAATACACAAAAGCTTGCTGCGTGTTTTTGCTGAGGATGCAGATCTAGGAATAAATGGAGAAATTTACTATAGTTTTCTAATTGATAATGAGTACTTTGCAATTCATCCCACTACGGGTGTAATTATGTTAACTAGGCAATTAAAATACGCAGAATATTCGCATTTTAACATAACTGTTTTAGCGAATGACAGAGGATCTGCAACTAACCATTACAATCATCAGTCCAGTAAAGCTAAGGTTATAATATCGGTTGAACAGGTAAGATATCAATACGTACATATTTTAATGTATTTTATAATAAATTTTGCATGCATAGATATTTTGCAGTTAAGAAACAAGCAATTCTAATTAGAAATGTAAGTTTAATATCATTAAGCTACCTAAACACAGAAATAGGTCATAGTCTTTTATTTCTATGACATTGGAAATTGAAAGAACTAATATGGCATCCTGTTGATAGTTGAAAGGTCGCCGTGGCTGAACATTTGTCATTTCAATTTACAATGGTTTCAAAACGGAGTCACTAATATCGATACATATAATTGCTTGTCCTGACTGACTGACTGATCCATCATCGCCCAGCTCAAACCATTATAGCTAAAAATATGAAATTTGAACTGTAGGTACATCTTAAAAACTGAACCTCAGCTAAGACGAGATTCTTTGAAATTCGGGGCCCAAAAGGGCAAAACATGGGTTAAGGTGTTGTACGTAGAATCGTGACACTCCAAATCAAAAATAATGCGCACGTATTTTTTAATCTTTCGAAAATAAAAGACGCGCTCGCTTTTTTGTGTGCTTTCCATTGCACAATGAAAACATTTTTTAAGAATTTAATTGAATTTGAATGGCATTTTTGTTTTGATTAAATTACAGCTTAATTTGTAGGGATGTTTTTTTAGTGTGTGTGCAGTGTGGTTAGTTGACAAAACAGCTTTTTCATAGAAAGCTTTCAGATACAACCCTGCGCTAAACTCGTTTCAAAACTTGTTAAATGGTTTAACACGTTTAATTTCCAACAACAATTGCATGTGAATAAACAGGTTTTCGAACTGGTTTTGTTCATTTAACTTGTTTAAGCACATTAAACATGTTTAAGTCGTCAGTTTGAACGCGATATAATATGGGTAATACTGTTATTTTAATAACACTAATGCGGATGCAAATGGCGGATACTTTTGTGATCTTCGAGTCTAAGTTTTTTAAATCGCACGATCTGGGCGTCCAGTTGACGATGATGAAGTCACACAAATTTTGTGATCGTTGTTGCTTGTCATTGACGGTAACTGTCCGATCAACTGTCGTCCTCGAAGACATACGAGCCCAGTTTGGCGGCCTGACCCAAAACACATAGATTGATTTTGTGCGGATGTTGTAATACTTCTTGTCAGTCCAGATGCGACGGTTTTGCTTTTTTTACATCATATAAGATGATTTTCGTCCAAAACCGTGGTGATGGTTAAGCAGTTGTCTATATTTAATGAAACTCTTTTGAAAGAAGGCGGGAAGGCCAACTCCTTGCGCAAATGCATTGCTCGACTATGCTCTCGGGTGTCCGAAACTTGGTGAAATCGCGCGTAACATTTTCACGATAGAACGTGTAACTTTTACATATGTATTGATCAATCGTAAATCCTTTCGCGACAAACAACTGAAACATACTGTTGTAGCTGTCCAC
Organism: Melieria omissa; assembly: GCA_963971225.1. Taxonomy (NCBI): domain Eukaryota; kingdom Metazoa; phylum Arthropoda; class Insecta; order Diptera; family Ulidiidae; genus Melieria; species Melieria omissa. The sequence goes on from OZ020268.1 coordinate 87,821,220, forward strand.
AACGTTCAATCTATTTTACAGGCGCCATAATCAAATATGGTCCTTTGTTTTGAATTGATTGCAAAAGAAATACAAAGCGCCTTCCAATTGTAATTTGGCGTACAATTGGCGTGGAAGTAAAAACGTAGATAGTCAATATTATTATTATTGAGTTTGATATCCTATATGTGTGTGGTATATCCACTTGATCATCGATTTTGTTTTACAATTACTTGTTGCGTTTAATAAATCATATAACATAAAAACCCATGTTCTTCATTTCAGGTTAATTTACATAGTCCCGAAATTTATTGTAAGACTTTCTCAGGTATACCAGCAAACGTTAGTAGTACAATATATGGAATAGTCAAAGTAAGTGATAAAGATACTGGAAAAAATGGCGAAATAAACAAATTGGAAATCGTTAGTGGAGATCCAGACGGCAAATTTTTAATAACATCCACAACGATGCAAGGCGAATATTATATCGAGATAAGTAAATTTGCCAAGTTTAATGAGTCTATCGTGTATAACTTGACCTTGCGAGCAGAAGATAAAGGCACACCTACGCGAAATAGTTACAAAACTGTTGCCGTTAATGTAATTAGCGAAAAAACAAATCCACCAGTTTTTACGAAACAGATGTATGAAGTTTCAATTCCAGAAACTTCGCCACCAAACATGCCCGTTATAAGATTAAAAGTAACTGATCCCGACTTGGGAAAAAATGCCATGGTCTCTCTTGAAATTGTAGGAGGCAATGAAGGAGGAGAATTCCGAATAAATCCGGATTCGGGAATGTTATATACTCAAAAAGCATTGGACGCTGAAAATAAATCATTTTATACTTTAACAGTTTCCGCAATAGATCTTGCAAATGTTGGGTTCCGTAAGCAATCTTCCGCAAAAGTTAAAATTAATGTCCAAGACATGAATGACAACGATCCAACCTTCGAAGAAACTAATACTACTATTACAATTGACGAGAATGAACTGGCAGGAACATATGTTGTAAAAGTCACTGCAAAAGATAGAGACAGTGGTGAAAACGCTTACATATCATACAGTATTGCTAATCTCAATGATGTTCCTTTTGAGATTGATCATTTTACTGGAATTGTGAGAACAGCAGCGTTAATTGACTATGAGACAATGCGGAGAACATATGTCTTAAGCGTGCGTGCCTCCGACTGGGGACTGCCATATCGACGACAAACTGAATTGGAGCTTTTAATTAAAATCAGAGACATCAATGATAATCGCCCTCAGTTTGAACGTGTGAACTGTGTTGGAAAAATTTTACGCTCAACTTCCGTTGGATCGGAAATTTTTACTTTGTCAGCCATTGATTTCGACATTGGCGATTACATAACCTATCGTTTAGTTTCGGGAAATGAAGACGGATGCTTTAATCTTGATCCTGTGACTGGAATTTTGGCAGTCGGTTGTGATTTAACTGATGTTAAGCTTTCAAGGCGTTCCATAAATGTGTCTTCTACTGATGGTACCCATTTTTCTGATGAAATGCATATTGAAATTGAACTATTGAATGATAAAACAAATAACAGGATTGACAGTGCTGGTATGCTAAAAGGATATGGTTCTTTTGAATGTAGTGAAACTGGTGTAGCCAGAAGACTGGCTGAAAATATGGCAGCTGCTGAAAGAAATAATGCAAATATCATGGAGAAGACATCTTTGAAAGATTTGGGGTTGACACCTAGCCGATATGGAGAAAATGTTCATTCCCCGGAATTTGTAAATTTTCCACAAGAACTTAGACTAAATGAAAGTATTGAGCTTGGCGAAACAATAATTTGGATCAAAGCTCGGGATAGAGATTTGGGCTACAACGGAAAGCTGGTGTATGCTATTTCTGATGGAGATTACGACTCTGTTTTTAGAATCGATCCAGATAGTGGAGAATTACAAATTATAGGATATCTTGATAGAGAAAGACAGGATGAATATGTTCTGAATATAACAGTATTTGACTTGGGCCAGCCGCAAAAGATGGAGTCAAAAGTACTTCCAATATTTATTACTGATAGTAACGATAACGCTCCTGTTTTCCAAAAATCATTAGCAAGCTTTCGGCTCACAGAAAACGCATTTAATGGAACATTAATTTTTTGTTTAAATACGTCAGATGCAGATTCTGGAAATAACTCGCTAATTTCATATTTTCTAATGACTGAAACAAATGATTTTGCTGTTAACAAGACTACTGGATGCTTATATTTGAATAGTGTGCTAGATAGAGAAACACAGGACAAGTATGAGCTGCATATTTTAGCAAAGGATAATGGTGCCCCTTCTTTGTCAGCCGAAGCTGTGATCCACATTTTAATAGAAGATATAAACGACAACGCTCCAATATTTGGAGTTCAGGAGTTCATTTTTAAAATTCGTGAAGATATTCCACGTGGAACGATGATCGCATCAATAGAAGCCACTGATTTAGATGTTGGACCAAACGGCGAAATTCATTTTTCACTGAAAGAGGATATGGTCGACGATGCTTTGTTTAAAATTGACAAGCATACTGGAGTCATTCGAACTCAGGGTTATTTAGATTATGAAAAACGGCAAGTGCATAACCTCATCGTGAGTGCAATTGATCGTGGCTCACCATCATTAACATCGAATATGCCAGTGGTCATCGAAGTTATTGATGTAAATGAAAATAGATATTCGCCTGAATTTGATGACTTTGTATACACTGGAATAGTAAAAGAAAATCAACCGAAAGGAACTATTGTTTTGAATATAACAGCAGTCGATCAAGATGTCAGTGGTCCGGATTCAACAATTTCCTATTCCATTCGTGGAGGTGACGGCATGCGAGTTTTTTCCGTTAATGATCAAGGTAAATATCTATAAACATACATATAACTGATTCTATTTGCGCAACAAAGTTTCTAGAAAAAAATTGAAATTGTCGCTAAGCATTAATTAATAACTATTGATACGGTCCAATCAGTGCTTTGGTGGTTTGACTCAACGATCTTTAAGCCATATTGAACAACATAGGTGTCGTTACCGGCCTTGCCTTTTTATTGTTCTAGAGTCGCTGCAGTGGCGCACACAAGCGGGGGTGTTTTGGGGTTGGGTGTCCTCTGGCTTTTCGGTTTTTCGCACAATGACTTTCATGACAAATAGTAAAAGCTATCTATGCTCGAATTTTATTCACACGACTTTTATTGAACATAAGAATTTGGTGTGAAATCTTTCAAAACATCTAAGAAGTGCCTATTTTTATTTAGAGGTAATTTCAAAACAAATATAGCTAAAAAATAAGTTTATTTCACTAAAAAAGAAAACCAATAGCCAATACCAAACACTATTAAAATTAAAAAAAAGATCCAATATAACTTGGGTATCCCGTTATATTTTGCACTGTAGTTTTTGAAGTTAAATTAAAATATAAAATGACCCATGTAATTCTCACTACTCTAAAGAATTATATTCTTTATTATCATATTTTGTATATTTTTATAGGTTCCATACGTACGTTGTCCCATCTCGATGCCGAAACTACATCCAGCTATTGGTTAACTCTTTGCGCTCAAGATCATGCAATTGTACCACTGAGTAATTGTGTTCAGGTATATATTTTTACATAAATCCATATTTCATACAAATGCACATCTTTGGTTTTCCCCAGTATGTATTTATTTTAACATAAGTGTTTTAAGTAACTGCATGATTAAATTACATTTATTTGTATGCTTCGCATTTATTGAGGAGTTCCCTAAGCGTTGAAAAAATTTGCGTGGCTTCGAAAAATCTGGCTCTCCAATTATTTGGCTAGTAGCTTTTCTTATCAACCCTCACATACTGAGGGGTTACGAAGAGTCAAAGTGCAATGTGCAATTCTTCCTAATTGTTTCATGAGCCTACGGGCGGGGGTACCTCTATAAATGAGAATCACGCACCTTATGCGGTTGCGTACACGAGCAGATCGCTCAAAACTTCAACAGTATATCTGTTGATCAGGTGCTGATTTCCCAGGCGCTAACAATAACAACATCGCCAACTGTTTTGTCTGAAAATATTGTTAACAAAACTATAAAATTTTATTTATGTGTCTCTTGCAATATGTGTATGTATTTCAGGTTTATATTCAAGTTGAAAACGAAAATGATAACGTGCCTTTGACAGAAAAACCCGTTTACTATGTATCCGTACCGGAAGGTAGCCCAGAAAACACTGAAATAATTCAATTGGAGGCTGTCGATAAAGATGTTGGTCCGAAACCAGCAATCACATATAAAATAATATCTGGGAATCCTGAAGGATTTTTTGTCATCAATTCTTCAACGGGTAAGTTCTAAGAAAGCTGCATCATCTGCTTAAAAGCTGCATCATCTTAATCCGTAGCAACACAGTAAATTTGTTGCTATATCCTAATATTTCAATGAAGTTAGTAGAAACAGCTTACAACTATAAATTCGAATTGTGACATTATTGCATTTATAAGGGAGAGGGCTGGGTTGTGAACAGGGGTTTTGTTTTTTGGCTCTAACTTTTCACAGAATAAAGATATCGAAGATACCGTTGGAAAGGTGAATATATAACGCAACTTTGTTATGAAGACAGATTACCGTTTTGATTGAAATTTAACTCTCTACGTCCAATTTTCTAAGAACGTGATTTTTCGCTTTTTCAAAAAAGTGGCTGGGTTGTGAACCATCTGGAAAATCCCTATTAAAGTCGGAAAATACGAAGAAAACACCCATAATTTTTAAGTACATTGAGAATTTATTTAATCAGGAGGCTTCAAGAGGTGAAAAAAAGTTAAAATGACGCGACTTAGGCCAAAAAATCACAATGAATGAAAGTGCTCAATTTTTTCCTAATCGGTGCCGCAATGTTTGCATGTGAAATACGAACGCGTTCTCGCATTGGCCCACTTCAAGTGAACTCAGCAAAATCGAGTGAAATTACATAAAATTGCTTTATTTTAATATATCCGTCCATATTTGACAGTGTTAGAACAAATTTAGTACGAAAAACAGGTGGTTCATAACCCAGCCACCTCAGTGGTTCACAGCCCAACCACGATGCCATTTTGGAAACTTTAAAATAAACGACACTTCCAATCATAATTCGACATAAACAAATATTGCATCGTAAAATAGAATCAAAACACTAAATAAACATGTATTACACAGACTTTTTGCAATAAGCTCAGTCACTAAGATAGCACTTTAAAAAAAAGCCAACAAGTTTTCGCAGTCGATTTTCAAACACGATGTCTTTCAAACTCGATTGCGGTCACAAGCAATCCGTGTTTGTACTTCGGTGTAACCACAAAAGCAGAGTCATATCATAAGACAAAATTGACAGTTGAAAGATTGGCGATATGTCAATTAGGGAAAGAAAAAACGGCAATGGTTCACACCCCAGCCTGGTTCACAACCCAGCCCTCTCCCTTACTAGTGTCGTCCCGTGGTCGAAGTTCGACTATTTAAGCCCGCCATTGAATGCCATTTACATGGCAAATGGTAGGTGACCACAAGTTTTCATCGTTTACCCATACATATTTCTGATAAGAGGTACTCTCTCTAATGTTAAACATTAATTCAAATCGCTGCAGAAATAGTGGTGCAACATATGTGTAAGCATATTAATAGGTATGTACATTACGGGTTGCTAATTTGTGTACTTTTGGAGGGTGTACCTAGCCGAATATGTGAACAAAAACAGCAGCAAATAAAATATTTTCTAAAAGTGAATTTTTAAGCAGACAGTAATGTCACCAACAGGCTGGTGCCTTCCTGCTTTTGTCGGCCCTTCGTGTAGCATTCGACAACACACACAATATAAATTCAATTTTCTGTGGTTAGCAACAACACCAGCCCGCTGCGTGAAAGTTGTCACCCAGTGTTCTTTGGCTCTAATTTGTTTATTAATGAATGAATGAATGAATAAATCCTTCCTACAAAGATACGCCGAATCCAACCGGAAAGCGACATTCCGATCCAGGCCACAATTTCTGAGACACCATAAGTAACAAGTGTAATGACAGTAAAGTTTGAGGTTATAAATAAAGTGATTGCTGGTTGTTAACTGCGTTTAAGAATTGTAGTGTGTTTTATTTTGAAGGACAATCCAGAGAGACGAATACGTTTGCAGAACTAAGTTTCGTAGCAATACGGAGATAAAAAAATGTTGAACTGTTTCCTGTGTTGTGTTTTTTTTCAGGCGAACTGCTAACAACTGAGAGAAAATTAGATAGAGAAAATCAAGCAGAGCACATTTTGGAGGTAAGTGTTAAGAATAGTGGTATGCTAGTCATAATTACTAATGATAATAAAATTTACCTTCACATATACAATTTCTACTAAGTTAACTTGACTGATAAACATTGAAATCTATATTGATCTTACCATTATGCTTCCCTATGCGTTCCCAAAAAGTGCACGATTTAATTTAAAACCTTAACGCAAATTTAGTAAGGCCCTGATCACAGGCTCTTGTTCTTTTCCGATGACATTTTGGCATAGGTACACGACTACGCGTTAGATCTCGGCCTTAACTAGACATCCCCCAAAAGAAGGAAATCGCACGGACGCTTTAAATGATCTAATTCCCATGCAATTGGTTTTGTATCAAAGTGAGTTAACGCACGTTAAACGACAAAACTGCGTTTACAGACGTCTTAACAGAAAATGTTATGTTAACATCGGGAGCCTTATTCACAAATGCAAACATTTTGACAGCTTGCTCACAGCCGCAGCAAGAGTCGTACATGCAAAAGATAATGAGAGAATTTGATTTGTGTTCTGTAAGTCTGAATTTTTGCTAAGAAAATTACTTCTGCTTGTATTTTTACACAAAAATAGTCGTTTCCGTTTTCGTTATTTGCAAATAACAAGTGCTGAAAAAGCAAATTAAAAACGTGAAACTTTTCATGAACCCTCTTGATATTAAAAATTCAAATAGCTCTGGTATCAATCAGCTGACAACTTTTACCAACGAAATAAACATTGACAAATGAAATAAATTTTCAAAAACAAAACGCAGGCCTTCCTAGACTGTTGGGAAAGAAAGCGGTGGAAACAAAAAAATGACATGAAATTAAACCGCAACACCATTATATAAAACTCAATGTGACATTGATTTTCTTATCCACAATCCCACAAAAACCACTGAAACGATTTAGATGAAATAAGTACCAAACGAACGATTTCTTATGAGGGAATAGTACATGGGCTATATGAGACTAGCAGGGCCCCCGGCTTTGCACGCAAGTTTCAAGTCAATGAAGCCAATAAATCAAGTTCATCTCAACCCTTTGTTGGTCCCATCAGATTTTAATGAAACAATTTATTTATTTATTTATAACTGAACTGAGAATTAAAATCATAAGCCTGTGCGAAAAGAGCAATAGTAACGCAGGCCTTACGCTCATCTTTTACAAGTTTTATAAAAAAGATTGGCCACGGCCGCCTTGGCTACTCTGGTAATAAAACTCAAACGATTCAGCGTGCCACTTTTGTAAACACAGTCTTTATGGAATTGGTCCAAAACAAAGTGGTTACATGTCTGCAGATCAATATTGATACCAAATGATTCTGTCTCATAAATTGACGCCTTCTTTCAACGGACACTATAATAATTTAGTTCAGTTATGGTACATTAGTCCCAGTAGCGCATACAGGGTCTCATTTGGGAAGGGAAGGGAAGGGGGTTTCGCGTACAACTTTTGAGCCTAATACCATTTTAAACCGTATTTTGTACCGTACCGTATCTAGAAGGACAAAATGTCTAGTTTTTCTAAAAACTATTCATAAAAATAGTTAAAAAAATAAGGTGAAAAACAACATAAATATTCGTTATATCGAATAGCGAATTTCACTTGGTCGTAATATAGAACCATCAATGGAAAAAATTTGGCCGTACGTTAAATCGAAACTTCGTTAAATGGGAAGTTCGTTATAATGGACGTCCACTGTATAAGGAATTCAAACTAGTAGTTAAGGTTGCCAATATCTGCAATGTAGAAACATCCAAGCATCATAGAATGTAATCACACATGGAACAAGAAGGAACAAAAAGTCAGCCACAATACAAGTGCTATTGTTTAAAAATGTTAGTTGCTGATCAGCACAACAATCTCATCACGTCGCGACGTGTTTTGTCCCAGGAGGCAACCTGGGAACAATGAGGCTATTTTATAAAAACCATCATTTTGTATGGAAGCCTCATTAGGAGTTGGAAATAAAAACTAAGTCTATTCGAAAGAAATGTTCAGAAAGAAGAATTAGTATGGGTCAGACATAGATTTGAATCCTCTTAGAGCAACTTCTGATCAGCTGTGAAACAATTTGTCGAATTTATAAACACAATTTGCACCCACTTTAGATCCTCATTTTTTTCCTAATGCATTGCTTCGTCAAACCCTATAAAATTAGGCTCTCCTGTAGTATCAAGAACCCATTATTATGAATCCCAAACAATACAAAATCATGCACAGGTATAGACGAATTTTGCCAATAGCTAAAATTAGAATTATGCACTATTCACAATTTTTCAAACCATCCTCTCTCCCTCTTTTTAGTACTAATTTTGATATGACTACAAAATGCTTTTAATCATAATCATTCTAGATATCTATTTGCGACAATGGAATTCCTGCCTTAACGGCGACTACTAGAATTGTCGTATCAGTGGAAGACGTTAACGACCATAACCCTGAGTTCGACCAGCGCTTTTACAAAGTTCAAATACCCTCAAATTCCGGAATCAACGAAACTGTTTATCAGGTAAAGTATTAATGGTTTTTTGACATAATTTTTCATTAAGCGGCTTTAAGGTTTTTATTAGGCGTTTAAATGTAAAAAAGGAGCTCCGTGCGAGCTATGAAGGATACGTTTATTGCGGATTAAACTGCATTCAATTCTATGTTTTCAAAATTATATAATTTAAACGACGTCCGTTACTTCATTTGCATTACTCAATACGAGCTCCCTAATTTCGCATGACATTGTTGCATAAGTCGGGCCAGATCGTTCTCAACTCAGTGCTCAGTGGCGAAATGGTCAATTTAGCGGAACTTAATTACTAGCTGATGAATGCGTAACGATATCGGGATAAAATTTGGTACAGATGCTGGTGGAATAGTACCTGAGTGTGGTGTGGTCCACTAACTTTCAAGTACGGTTACCATACAAGAGGATATTACGAAATCAAATTTATAATAAGGGTTTTCACAGTTTGATGTATTTGTAGTTAATATTCACAAAATTACACAATAGTTCATTACTTGGACGAAGTGTCTCGGGCTGGTGTTGTCCGAATCCCAAATCTAATATTCACAAAACGAACAATATTTTAAAACACATCGTGAACGGCCCCTTGTAAATTTCAAGATTGGGAGAATCAACTGATTCTGTTTATATATATTGGTTATATATTGGTTACGTTGAGATGCATGTAAATAGAGATATCGATATTTTGTACTCCAAATGTAGATTTGATAAGATGTTAACAAGCGACGTCTTTTTAGAATTTATTTAAAAATATTTGGATGATAAAATAAAACTGAAAACATGTATAAAAACAATCAGTGTTTTGAATAAAGTTCCCATCGCTACAAAAAAACTCACAATACACCTAAAAAATATACAATACGATTTTGCCGTTGTATTTTCGAGATTTATAGTATTTCGGAACTGCATTTCCGGTGTGTTTTGTAAATTCGTCAAATTTGCTCAAGTTTACCAAAAATACATAATATAAGACCAAATACAATAAAGTTGCTCAAGTTTACCAAAAATACATAATATAAGACCAAATACAATAAATCATAAATACTCTGAATATTTTGATGCATTTTAACCAAAGATGCCTCTTTGCTTATGCATGTTACAATTTATAATGAGTATGGCACGACTAGGCGCATAACCGAATAGTGCAGCTGTCAAAGAATAAGTCCGGCGAAGAGTTGAAGTGAAGGAACGCCCCTTGTTTGCGCCTTTGGCATAAATGCAATATAGCGAAAAATAAATAAGTATGCTATTACATAGGGGTTTGGCTCATGAATCTAACGAACTTAAAATTTTGCCTGGGAAACGCCCACAAAAAGCGTGGCTCGGAGTCAAAGTTCAAAGTTTTTATCAAAAAAAACTCAATTTCCAATTGATTTACCCGATCTGGGTATCAAACAAAAGGCATTTTTCATACCATTCTACTGATGTACAGCATTAGATTCGTTATACCTATGTACTAATAAGAAGTTTTAAGCGAAAAAAAATTTTGTTTATACACATTTTTCAAAAACGAATGTTTTCTCGAAAAAATTCAATATTAACCCATTAGAGCATAAAGTTAAAATATTAAACTACTGTTTTGAAAGGATAAGCCTTGAGTAAAACATATAAAACTCCTAAAATAACAATTTTTTGGCGTCCGATTTATCGAGCGTTTTGCTCTAATGGGTTAAGGTCGATTGACGGCTTGAAGGCCATTGGTGAGATAGAGTCGCACACATTGGAAAATGTTACATGAATGAAATTGTATTTCATACATAACGGCATGGATGAACCTTTCTAATAAATGCACCTTTTTCGTTTGGAAAAAAACCTTTGCGTTTATTATTTTTCAGCCAATTTAAAATGCAAGTTTCGGTTGGGACATCTTTTATGCTATGTATGTCAATAATATTGCAAAAAAAAGCATCTCCAATACCATAAATCTCTTTGAAGGGACGACTTCATTGTGCCATATTAAAAAAAGTTGTCGTTTGGAAACCGACATCGATCCTTAAGAATGCGTTAAAGTGTTTTTATTTTATTCGAGAACGTTGATCAACAGCAAAATGGCTTTTCTGGTTTTGACATCAGTTCTAGGGTAATTAGGGACCGCTGATTTCGAATCCGCAAACCGTTTTTAAAACTTAGTTTCCGTTTTCGCAAAAAATGGGCGTGCCACTTTTTCGGATTTTCCCTGTCTTTTTTCACGTTTTCGATTGTAATTTCTGAACCAATAAACCGGTTGACATGATTTTCACTTTGTGTTATTAACATCACCCCACGGCTTCTTTTACAATGTAATTTATTTTTATAAGTTTTAAATATCCGCGGCAATTGGACCTCCAAGTCGAAAAATATGGAATTTCATGGGAGGGAATTTTCCTAAAGGGCTTTTTTGGTCACATCATTAACATGAATAATCGTCGTAGTAGACGTTGCAGTAAGTTCATTTGGGGGCAACCTAATCCTCTCTTTGGAATTTCCTGGAAGGTGGTAATGTCTGTCTTACACTTCGAAAGTGCTTCTGTGCCGGAGATTCCAGATGCATACCCCACATCTAAGTCCTTAAATCATTTGCTGTGGTCGTCAACATATTGGAATCATTCCGAGGCTCCTTAATTCACTGGTACACACTGGTATTACGTTTATTTGCTCTATTTATTTATATGTATCAGTGATGCAGTGAAGGAAAATGACTTTTTGGTTGTTAACACTTACAGATGAACTTTTGCCAAAACGACAATGCGGATATAATAGCGGTCTTCACACTGAAGCTGTTAATTTGGTAGTTTAATAGTTGGTAATTTGTTAAAGTTCTTAACTGTGAACAACCCTTTCAGTTGCCGTCATAATATAAAATTTATAGGTCGTAATCCAAAACAATGAGGATAGTAAAAAAGTTTCGAGTAATATGGTACAATCTATTATTCAATTTTCTATTGATTGTTTGAACCTCACTTATCTGGTGCTCAATTTTTCGTGCTTCATCATAATTATTCAGTATCATACTACTTGTATATTTTTATTCATACCATTTTAAAGCAAATGATATTATGAAATTCATATTACGTTGTACAATATAACATATATTCCTAATTATTATTATTTATTTTACACAGGTGCACGCAATAGACAATGATATCGGAGACAATGGTAAAATTTCATATTATATAAAATCAGGAAGAGGAAAGAACAAATTTCGTATGGAACCTGATACTGGACGCATAATCTTATTAAAACCGTTAGAAGTTGATACCGAATATGATTTGAATATACGAGCTGAAGATAACGGTACCCCTAAGCGGGGTCAGAACGCAAAGATAACTATTATGGCAATTTCCATTCCTCAAAACTCTATACATCCACCTGTAATAAAAACGGAAGATTACACTATAGATGTAACAGAAAGCGATCGGCCAGGTTTTCTTGTATCTCTCGTACAAGCTACAGATGAAGACAACGACCATTTGTGGTACAATATCACTGGTAAGATAAGTACTGCTACACTACATTTGTAGGTAGGTAGGTTAGGCTGGCTGACCCTCGAGGGGGTCTCACATAGACCATGTTGGTCCATAGTGGTACCAGAAAGGTTCTGGAGCTTCAGACCTGCATGTAGTTTGTTAAAAACGTTTTGCCAAATCTAAGTAAGTCGCTGCTTTTTTGTTCCGCGACTCTTTCCAAGGAAGGGAACGACGCGGATCCGAGGCAGCTGACCCGTGATCTGTAGAGAGCAGGGCAGTGGCACAGCAAATGCTCCAGGGTACCCTTGGCACTGTCTTCACCACATCTTGTGCATGCATCACTTGGTACCAAGCCAAGTTTGGCAGCGTGGGACGGTGTGAGACAGTGTCCCGTGAGTATCCCGGTCAATAGTTTGCAATCATCTCTTCAGAGTGATAGTACAAACTCTGTGTTGTTGACATTATGTTCGCGAAGCATGATTTTTGCTGTCCTGTGAGATGTAGATCTCTCCCACATGGACGCCGCTTCACGAATCATATTCTCTTCTATTTCCGTCTTGAGCGTGGAGAGGGGTGGATGGATGTCTGGCTCGCTAACCGTAGGCAGTCGTGCCCCGGCTTTGGCGAGCGCATCAGCCTTCTCATTTCCCTCAACTCCTTTGTGACCCGGTACCCAATAGATAGTGACCACTCTGTTGCGACAGAGTTCGTCCAATTTGGTTTTGCAGTTCCGTACGCATATCGAGTTTGACAATACCCCAGCTGCTGCTTTTATGGCTGCTTGGCTGTCGATATAGATGTTTATTCGAGAGTCTGGAGGGGTGCGACCCATTGCTAGTTGCGCCGCTCTTGTGGCAGCGTGTATCTCTGCTTGGAAGATGCTGCCGTAGTCCGGGAGCCGGAAAGACTGTTGAAGGTCAAGTTCCGGACAGAAAACTGCAGATCCCACTCCCTCTGTCATCTTGGATCCATCCGTGAACAGGTTATAGGATTGACGGCCGGGCTCGAGCCCCTGTCGCCACCCATCCGGTTCTAGGATCACGTGGGGTTTGAAGTTGAAATTGGCTTGAGGTACGGCGTAGTCTGAGCTTTCGCTCACCCCTGCGTGTAACCTGCTGTGGCCGTAATGTCATAGCGTGAGCTGTCCAGTTACCTTAAGTCTAAGCGCCGCCTTTTTAGCGACGCTTTTCGCAGTCAGACCAATTGGATAAAATCCCAAGATTTTGTCCAGTGCCGCTGTCGGAGTGGTGCGCATTGCGCCTGTTATACACAACCCAGCGGCTCTCTGTACAGTCTCGAGTCTTTTGGCATAGGTCTTCTTATCCACCGCAGTCCACCATACTATGATCCCGTAGAGCATAATGGGTCTAACCACTGCAGTGTAAGTCCAATGTGTGAGACGGGGGGATAAGCCCCAAGTCTTACCGAGCATTTTCCTGCAAGCGTATAAGGCGTTCAAGGCTTTCCTTTTCCTGTCTTCCACATTCAATTTCCACGACAGTTTACTGTCCAAGATGACTCCTAGGTACTTAGTAGATGTTTTGGGGGTGAGTGTGGTGTTGTTCAGTTTGGGAGGAAGCCAGGTTGGGATCTTGTACTTTGTTGTAAAAAGAACTAAGTCCGTCTTGTCTGGGTTTGTTTCCAGTCCCACAGTCTTTGCCCAGTTGTTAATCACTTTCAGTGTCCTCTCGAGTACTTGGCTCATTGAGGTGAGACACCTGCATGAGACGACAACGGCGAGGTCATCCGCATATGCGGTTAGCCTTGGCCCCCCGTCCCTCAGCTTTAAAAGGATCTTGTGAACGACTAGATTCCATAGTAACGGAGAGAGCACACCCCCCTGGGGGGTGCCCCTGTTCGCCTTCCTCGTCATGGTTGTTGCGCCCCACTCCGCTACCACTGTACGGCAATTCAACAGATTACCAATCCAGTCCTGTATGGGTGGGTGCACCTCAATTGATGCAAGGCCTTCCAACAATGCCTCTGTGGAGACATTGTTACTACATTTGTAACTAAGTTTGTTTTTTAAGGATTAGCGTTTGCCCGGAATGCGTTGTTATAGTCGGCAATCGTATCGGATCCTGTAATAACAGTTAATGATAATTTAATGAAAATTTCACACAATCGCACGGAATGAAAAGCAGCATCAAACATTAAATAATATAGAATACGCATCTCATACAAGCAAACGCTTTCTATGGGGTTTACTGCTAGTAGTACCCTCTGTTATTGACAGCAGAACCCTCTGTTACTTACAGCAGAAATCTCTGTAACTTCGGCGTAACATGTGAGCTGAACTCGCTACTGTACTCATTCGTATACTCGCTGCTGTCGCGCCAGTTCAGTATCCCAACTCAATCCTCCTTTTTATACAGCCCACAGGCGGTGTTTTCGTAGGAGTGATAAAACAAGAAAATCTAATGCTGTAACTTTATGGTCACAGCATTCACACTATTCTTAAACGTAGGTCCGATTTTTATGACAAAATACTTGTCTATTTATTTCTCATTTGTAGTGCTTTCAAAAGACCTATTAAACTATGTTTTTCCATACAAAGTTTTAATCCTTGGTTTCCCCCTTTAGATTTCGACACTTGTCTAATTATTTTTGATTTCAAGTGTTTTCACCAATTTTAAAGTAGGCCCATCGGTTCATTTTTTATTCGTAGTTTTCCGGTATTCTAAAAATTGTAATCAACCATGTCAAAATATAAACAAATAATTTTAGCTATTTATATACCTATATATTTTAGCTATTTCATTTAAAAGATTTGCGTTGTATGGGAAGTACCATGGTCCATTACTTCTTCCGAAATGTGCGACTAATCCTTGTCTTATACAATTCAATTGGATTAAAATGACGTGAATATTATTAGAGAACAATTGTGGTGTGCGGTTAGCTATAAGTATTGTACTTTGATTAATCAAGCCTTAGTTTTTAAGTTAAATTATTTTCCTACCAAATTATTACATTTTTTATAGATGGAGACGATCGCAACGAGTTTTATATTGGTCGTGATAATGGCAATATTATACTTTCTAAAAGTCTAGACTGGGAGGTCCAGCAATCGTATAACATAACAATAAGCGTTACTGATGGTACGCATACCGTGAATTCACAATTGCATATACAAGTAGTTGATATAAATGATAACCGACCACAATTCAGCCAAGACATATATTATGTAAACATTTCTGAGAACATTGAAGAAGAAGCAGTGATATTGCAGTTGCACGCAGTCGACAAGGACGAAGATAACAAAATATTCTATACCTTGCACGCCGCTCAAGATCCGTCATCATTGTCACTATTTCGAATTGACTCAGTAAGCGGAAGTGTTTTAGTAACTCAGCGTTTGGATTATGAAAAAAATAAACACCATGTAATTATTGTAATAGCAAAAGATCAAGGAACTCCAGCTAAGCGAAACTACGCCAAGATAATAATTACAGTCTATGACCATAACGATCACTATCCTGAATTCACCAGCAAGATAATTCAGAGTAAAGTTCCGGAGAGCGCTACAATCGGTTCTAAGATAGCAGAACTTACGGCATTAGATTTAGATTGTGGAAAAAATGCTATCGTAAAGTACTCGATATTGACCGGGAATATTGAAAATACTTTTGAAATAAACCCGTCACTTGGAGTTGTTACCCTTGCTAAAAATTTAAACATGAATAGGATGCAAGAATTCATGCTACAAATAAAAGCCTCCGACCTTGGTGAGCCTCAACTGTCTTCACAAATACCATTGCACATTATAGTGACGATGTCTGAAAATGATCCACCGATTTTTTTATCTCCAACCAATACTTTGGACATTTCCGAAAATCTCGGATTGGGATCGTTTGTGTGTCAAGTGGAAGCCCGATCATCGTCTTCTTTGTTTTATGATATAACGAGTGGCAATGAAGATGACTCGTTTCATATAAATCCTTCGACAGGAGTAATAACTACAAACGGAAACATTGATTATGAGCAGAAAAAGTAAGTATTTAATATGCATGTACTATATGTATATTGCATTATGTATAAAAAACTACTCTCTATATGAACAGAGTCGGTCATATGACCGTCATTCCTGCCAGAAATTTCGGTGAGGCACGCTGAGCCTCCTTAGCTCAGCTGGCTAGTGCGTTGGGCCGCGAGTCAAATGCGACGCTCGAACCCAGCTTCAAGACTCCGTTGCTGCTAACAACGAAAAAAAAAGAAACAACTAAAATTTTTCTGGATATTTTTTATTTTTTGTGATAATTGTAGTTCAAATAGAAGAGAGAGAGTTTGCCATTTCCTGCTGAGAGGACAGCCGCCGAAAGAAAAATTTTAGTTTTTTCTTAATATTTTTCGTTGTTAGCAGCAAGGAGTCTTGAACCTGGGTTCGAGCGTCGCATTTGACTTGCGGCCCAACGCACTAGCCAGCTGAGCTACGGCAGGTGCCGTTAAATTGTTGATGATTAAATCTGTGGTCAAAAGCAATAACCGCCTAAGTCGAAAATTGCTGTTTCGAGCAATCTTGCTTTAAAGTTTTAGCGCGCAGTGTGTTTGTTATGGGAATGCGAATAGGTTTTTATTAATAACTTTTTTAATTTTAAAGTTACAAACTCCCCGATTTTACACAAACGTAGAGCACAGTAAAGGGAACGTGGTGGCATCCATAACTCAATTTCTTCTTAAGTCGACTTAAGCGGTTATTGCTTTTGACCACAGAAATAAAGAGAAAAGAAATTATTCTTAAATGACGATGCAATTGTTAAAAAATAAATAAATAAATAAAAAAGTTCTTCTTTTTGCTTACAGATTATTTAATGTGACCGTCACTGCTCTTAATATGGCGTCTATCTCATCAGACCATTGTGTCATAATCCACATCTTAGATGTTAATGACAATCCTCCATTTTTTGAACAAAACAAGTATTTGGGTGTAATATCAGAAGGAGCTGAAGTTGGTTCTTTTATTCGTGAAAGATGCGATCATCAAAATAGGTAAGATTAAATAAAGTGTTGTAATCCGACGTCCGTTACATTTATTAGTAATGAATTAAACTTCTAACTTAATCCCGCCAAATAGAAATATTGGAGAAAAGTTAAGTTTAGACTAATTTGTGCCAGAGAAATATGAAATTATTTTTGCGATTCCATTAATAGTTTATGCTCTGACCACATAGACAAAGGTAGCCCCCACGACTACATTGGTCAGAGTGTCAAAGCAGAACGTTCCAATGGAAACGACTATTATGATGATTGCACGGCGACGCAATGTGTCGCGATACAATATTAACCGTGGCCGAAAATATTGAGCGTTGTTCTAAAAAATGTACTTAGATTTAGCACAAAAATCGTGAGTTGCTCTGGCGAAAATGAGTTTTAACAAAAGGCCCAACTTTGTGGATGGCTGTTGGCTACATTTATTATTTGTTTAAGAAATATTTTCGATTTATCTTATTGGAAATATTATCTCTACATATATTTAAAAAAACATCCATGTTTGCAACATCGAATTTTTGTATTTTTGGCCACATTTGCGACACTGTGCAACGCGACCACTGGCGCAGAAAAACCAAAAAACAAATATACGTCTTTTTCGGCGTCTTGAAAGTTTATCTCTGAATTTTTTAGGGGGTCAAAGTTTCCTCTTTTGTGGGACATTTTAGCATAAATTTTGAAACACGGAAATTATCTTAAGGCAAAAACGTGTGATAATGACATTGGGAATAAAAGAAAACCTAATTTCGACGGAATTTGTTCGCAGAATCAATCTGTCTATAAAGCCCCGACATGTTCGAAAACTTTTAAAAAATTCAAACCGCGATGTTAGTATAAACGTCGCCTCAAAAAAGCGTCGCCTCTTTGACTGTTAGTCTTAAAGCTAAAAAAAATGAATTCGCGGAGAAGCTACTTAGAGGCGTGAACAGTTGTAAAAAGTTTTGTTTAGTAACAAAAACGGTTAATTGTAGGTAGTACTGACGGCTTTTAATACTTTTAGATCAATAAGTTGGTTGAAAAGGAAGTCGGAGCCGGACACAATCAGGTGGTAATATAATGGTTTGGGCCTGTGTTGACATGCATGGTACGGCTTAACTTGGGCTCCTGAAAAATTTACTTCTACATTTACTGCGAACTTTTAAACTAATGATAATATGTAGAATAATCAGAAGAATTTTATATTTAAGTTTTTGATTGGCCAGTTCGAATTCATAATACTAATTCATGTTACTTTCATTATTTCCAGACCTCTTCTTATAAAAGCTTTTGATCTTGACGAAGGAATAAATGGTATGGTAGAATTCAAAATAATGGGAACTCCAGGAAACGACTATTTCAAGATAGACTCATCAACTGGAGCAATAAAATTAATAAGACAACTGGATTATGAAACACGTACATATTTTGAGTTTAAGGTGTTGGTAAGTAAATATTTTAATGTTTTATTAATGATACTATAAACAAGGTAAACAATTAATTAAGTTATTCTGATACCAACTTTGAACTTTGTCCCCGAGTCACGCTTTTTGTGGGCGTTTCCCAGGCAAAATTTGTAGTTCGTTAGATTCAGGAGCCAAAGCTCTATGTAAGAGCATACTTATTTATTTTTTTCACGAGGGTTCGCTATACTGCATTTATGCCAAAACTCTATAGTAGACATTTGGCTTTAGAAGCATTGACTCCTAGCCCATTTTTCACTGCCCATTCCCTTAACTTATTCAGTGCCGACTCCTTGAGTTCGCCAGATTCCATAAAAGAGGTGATATTACTCCCTCCCCCACGGTGAGCCACTGGTTACACGTTTCCTGTCGGATGTGATGTCAAGGGTTGACCTAATAACCCTACACCTCCGTATGTTTTTGGTCCATAGGTTTGCAAGTGAATAGTATTTAAAAATATATAACCTAAAACATTTGTGTTTATTCTATAGGTTAATGACCTTGGCACGCCTAAGTTGTACTCCGAAGTGATGGCAACAGTTCACGTAGATGTGGAAAATATCAACGATTGTGCTCCTGCTTTTAAAGATCCTTATGTTAATGCCACTCTGTTTCTGCCCACTTATGAAAATGTTATAGTTGCCAATGTTACGGCTTTCGATGCTGATTTAGATGAGAACACAACAATTCGTTATGATATTATAGATGGCAATACAGATGGCTGTTTTGAAATCAATTCAACAACAGGATTTATAACAACAAGGTATGTACGTACGTCAATATGTTAAGTATAGTGCAATACAAACCAAATATTTAAGAGAGCCCCTTACGAGTAACTACCGGTTACTTGCATACCCGTTTTTAGACACCGTTACTCGCTGGGTGTTTCAGACATCCCGGATCAATTTTAAAGAAAACTTCTTGTTTTTTCTGGAATATTTTTTTTACAAATAACACTAAACATTAAAGCTTGTTTAACAAAAGAAACAGTTTTCTTCTGTCTGTATTTATAATTATTTGAACTGGCAGGGTAGGGGCTGATTCAAAAAAATATTTTGAATATAAATATACTGGTGGTGGTGGCCACTGGTGCAGGATTTGATGTCGTGGGGTGTGTGATACACTCCGGGCGAGTTATTAGGAGTTAAATGTTACTAGGAAAAATATTGGAGGGAATCCAAGTCGAATTCGTGAAAGTGTTAGCGACAACAAAATCCCAATATATTTTGCAACGAAAGAAATATTGCCTTATTATCAATTTGTTTTAATTAAAAACCCGTTTTTGAAGTTGACTTAACGTGTTTAATGTTTACCACTTTAACAAAATATTGGTACAGCTTTTTTTATTTTCGCTAAGAAGTTTTTCCATAGAAAGTTTTTTTCTGCAATATTTTTACGTAAATAAGTTCTCTAGGCTTATTCGCCTCTCTGGATTCTGCGTGAAAAATAAAACACACTTCAATTACTCCACGCAAAAAGCAGTCAAAAACTAACAATCACTTTATTCACAAATTTACACTTTGCTTGTCTTTACACTTGTTACTACTTTCCTTATTCAAATAAGACTCGTCCTCTGCGCTGCACCCAGCTGCCTTTTATACTTGTCTGGTTATCGCGCCGATTGTTCTCACACATTCCAGCTGGACTATCTCTCTATCGTTCTCGCACAGCCCATCTGTTAACAAGTTTAAGTTCAATCGGTCAGGTAATTTCGGGTGCAAACTGAAGACGTTTATGGTACGCTTAGTTTTAGGGGCTTGGGTGACGACGAATATGAAGTTACTTAAAGAAACTATTTTTTCATCTTGGTCTTCCAACTTTAACTAGTTAATACAAATGTGTGTGTGAAAACTTGTATCTATTTTCAGGAATATTGGACATCTAAAATCTTTTTATGAGCTACATATTCGAGCATCTGATGGTTTATATTCTGCAATTTCACAAGTAGACGTGACAGTTGAATCACTGACATCTTCTGGATTTATATTTCAAAAACCGAAATATATGTTTTCAACTGTTGAGAATTCTACAAAAATTGTCACAGTCGGTTTAGTTAACGTTGTCGGAAATCTTTTACATGAAAATGTGGAATATCATATTTTAAATCCAACTTCAATGTTTCAAATTGGAATTACATCAGGGGCAATAAGAACAACCGGAGTTTCATTTGATAGAGAAGCTCAAAATTCATATATTATAATTGTGGAAGCGAAATCATTTTTATTTTACAAACAATTGAAGCAAATACGAAGAGCAAGTGTTCCTGTTGAAATATCAATACTTGATATAAATGATAATTGCCCAATTTTTGTAAATTTGCCCTATTACGCTACTGTATCGGTAGATGATTTCAAAGGCACACTGATAACTACGGTCAAAGCAGTTGATATGGACAGCTACGAAAATGGCGAAGTGCGTTACGAAATGAAAAAAGGAAATGGAGAACTTTTTAAAGTGGATAGGAAGACAGGAGAATTGATTTTGAAACAAGGCGTTGAGGGGCATAAACGAAGCTACGATTTAGTAATTGCTGCTTATGACGGCGCAATAACTCCCTGTTCGACGGAAGTTGTCGTGAATATTAAGGTAAGTTGTGCAGTTCTCAAATCTTAATACTTACTGCATTCAATATTCAAGATGTCACTAAGCAACCAATAGTAAAGTAACATAGTAATAATAATAGTAACTAGACTAGGGACAAACACGGATATGCACCGATTTCGCATGTTTAAATTTTTTCATATCTAGGTGTCAGTGGAAACAAATGGGGCTGGATAGCAAATGCAGAATTGCAAGTCAGAAACCATATTAATGTCCCAAAGAACTACGTAACGTAACTAGTGTAAAAGGAGCGGCTTCAAGTGTCATTTAAATTTAAATTCAGTTTAAGCGACGAAGCAGATTTTCAGTGTTAGTGGAAGGATTTTGATTCACCGAGGCTAGTGTCAAACTGACTCCGTTAGCGGCTTCCAGCTTTACCACCGTCGCATCGCCTGTGCTGAAAAGACGTAGAAGAAACATACAAATATGCTTTTTTGCGACTATACAGGTTCTTGGCTTATAGTCGGTCCTTTTATAGAAGAGGTTGTAATCGCTTCGTTAGAACCCTTTTACCATAGTGCTCCGCACCCATGCCTCCTGCACGAGTGCGATGTTCTCCAATAGGAGGACGGATAAATTGCCAACTTGGAATGTTGTAGGTTGACCTGGACAACCTTCAATCCCATTTAGACGTTGGTAGGACGGGGATTGGGATCGCTGAGCTTCGCCGTCCATCAGCTTTTCTGCGTCCCCAATCTCATCTACGGCAGCCGCCGTAGCTCAGCTGGCTAGTGCGTTGAGCCGCGAGTCAAGACTCCGCGAGTTCAATAACAACGTTGCGTTAACACCGAAAAAAAAGAAAAAACAAAAATTTGTTGGCGGCTGTCCTCTCAGCAGAAAATGGCAAACCTCTGAGAGTAAAATTGCCTATGAAAAAGCTCCCAATTCGCTGTTCGGAATCGGCATAAAACTGTAGGTCCCTTCCAACCTTGTAAAAACATTCGCACGCGCAACACGGTTAGTTGCGGGTAGCTAGGCGTTAGTCTCGTAATCGGGCTGTCGTGCCAGTCAAGAAGAAGAATAATCTCAACTGTAGCCTATTCATCCCCACCGGATGAGCGGAACCCCTTCACCTTTACCTTCGCGTGCCGAACGCCGAAGCGAAGCTTGTGGTCTGCCTTTTCTAGGGCAGCCAGGCTCTCTTCAGTGATCATTAGGCGGAATGACATACTGTCCTTCTGCGGAGCCTCCGCTTTGATAAACTGCCAGTCAGTCGGAATAGAGGGGTTGTGGGCTTGCCTGTATGTCACCAGTTTTTCGGTATCCAGTGGATTGGATTGGATTTGGTAACCATATGCGAGCTCTTGCTCTCTTTGGGATTTCATTGGCAGGGATAAGCTTGAGCCTTAAGCCTCCCGCTACCTCTCCTGACCTGGAGAAACAGATTTCCAGGAAATCCTTAGAAAATGTATCCTCACATTTGATTACCCTATGCTCCAGAATGACCTCCGCAGAATTGAAACCAGGAAGAGGTGCCGCCGAGCTCACTGTCAGGTTGCTCATTACGTGGTCCATCATCAGTTGAGACAACTTGGCCTCGATCTCTCTCCACTTTTCCAGTGCTTCCTTACCGCGATTGGTGGTAACGTCGACTAGTGCGACTTGCAGATAGTCACGCGCAACGTCGTTGAAGATCCTCTTCAGTGTAGTCGGTTCTACTGTCCCAGTCGCTTTGGGTTTCTTGGTGCCGCGGTCTGACTTCTCCTGAGTAGACCGGTTAGGCTTCGTCGCTTCAGATTTTGGCAAGGTTGCCTGGTACTCCCGGTACTCGTCGACTACCTCCTGAAACCGCACTTTGTCCTCCGCGTTCTTCGCAGCAGTACCAGCTGTTTCGTTCTTGCTTATCCTGCCGAGGATAGCTAAAACCCTCTGGTATTGCTTATAGCAGAGCAGCTGGCTAGTGTGTTGGGCCGCGAGTCAAATGCGACGCTCGAACCCAGGTACAAGTCTCAGTTGCTGCTAACACCGAAAAAAGAAAAAACAACAATTTTCTTTCGGCGGCTGTCGTCTCAGCAGGAAATTGCAAACCTCAGAGTAATATTGCCTTTGAAAAAGCTCCCAACTCGCTGTTCGGAATCGGCATAAAACTGTAGGTCCCTTTCAACCTTGTGAAAATTCACACGCACAACATGGATGGTTGCGGGTAGCTAGGCCTTAGTCGCGGTATCGGGCTGTCGTGCCAGTCAATATCAACAACAACATCAACTGATATCAACTGTATTTCTGCATGCAAATTTATGTATTAAAGTGTTTCTTGTAACAAACTACTATGTATCAAAGCAGGGCTCGGCGGCTTCGAACGTACGAATTTTATGATTTTATTGATATATGTCTTCTAATCTTTACTCATTATATGATTTTATCTTATGTTAAGTTATGTTTTATCGCATAAACTTTTAACCAAAATTCTCGCTCGTCTGTGTTGAATTTCGAACTCTCAAAGACATATTTTGATTTATTTCTGGTTTAGAGTAATTTTTGCCAAATTTGAAGTCAATAGGCCCAATAACTCATGTCTTTCTTAACACTTTGTTGATAACTTCAGATATTGATAAAAATACTTGTCTAATTATTTCTCATTTGAAATATAGTTAAATTTCCCAAAACGCAACTGCACAAAATGCAATTATCCAATAAACGCAACCGCTTCGCAGAGATAATATATTACTCTACAAAAGCAACTTTTTGGTTGCATTTTTACTTTGACAACTTTTTGGGCGGTTAAAATTTCTGATTATTCGAAAAAAGGCGTACAAAGTAACTTTGCATTTTAACAAACTTCTTTGTCATTTTTTGTCAATGAGCAAGTCAAATTTGTTTGCCTCAAGAAAAAAATTCATGATCAGCGAACATAATTCCATAGAAAATTTATAGTCGCATTCAACGATCAGACATCTGTTCCTTTTGTGTGCCGGTATTTTCAACGTAAAAATATCTATTGCAAAATTATAGTTATCAGTCAACGTAAAAGAAGGATTTCCCATTCATAATAGTTACTGGCAACGGCAAAATATTTTTCCAAAAAATAAACGTTACCGAGCAATGGAAAAAATATTTCTTGCTGATAATAGTTACAAGGCAACAGAAAAAATATTTGTCACAAATAATAGTTATACATTACATACAATTAAAATATTTGTTACAATGAAACAGTTATTTTCCAACTTCTTTAAAAACGTTATAACTGTTATGTCCGTTAAAACATTTAAAAATTTAAAAATTTTAGTTGTGTGAACATAATTCTTTAAATATTTAACATTGTTTTCATTACAGGTTGTTGACAAATCAATGCCAGTGTTCGATAAACAGTTTTATTCGGCTACCATTAGAGAAGATGCAGAGTTATACTCTGCATTATCTGTATCAATTCAGGCAGAAAGTCCATTAAAAAGACAATTAATATTCACCATATCCAAAGGAAATGAAGAGGAATTATTTGAAATTGATTTCAGAACCGGTGAGTTTCTATTACTACTGAAAATTTATAAGTATCAAGATTGTTCACTAATTTTCTGTATTGTAGTATTGTTGAATAGGAAAGTGGCAACAAAAGTATGCATATTAGTGGTGGAGGTTTACCACTGTAGTTAAAGTTATAGCAGTGTTAATTATTTGAATTATATTAATTAAACAAATAATAATTATTCGCCTATAAAAGCAGCCGTAAAAAGTAAAAATGTCTACATTGCTATAAATATTGGGTTGGGCGAAAAAGTACTGAGCGTTTTTCCGTTCACTTGACTTTAGAGTGTAACTTTAGAGTGTTAATAACTTCGCAACGTTTAGCTACATGTAGTAACTTCTGTTTTTAGCTTGACAGAAAAAAATCGGCCGAATAATTGCAAAATTTTATTGTGATTTGTGCGTCGTGCTTAAAGTTATTGTAAAACGTCGAGTTAAGAGTTATTGTGAAATTTTGAAAAAAAGGAACGTTTTACAACTTTACGACGACAAGGAAAGAACGCGACATAGGCGCATGAAAAGATTTGTGCTGTTTATGGTGAAGATACTCTATCCCAATCAACTGTCAGAAAATAGTTTGCTTGCTTTCGATCTGGGAATTTGGAAATGAAAGATGCTTCTTGCTCTAGTCGAACCATCACCGAAAAAGTCTATGAAATTATGGCTAAGGTTCAAGAAGACGGTGTTCGAAAACGGTTTTGGTGCAAAAAGGATAAAGCTCCAAAAACGGTGTCAAAACTGGGATTGACAACAAGGCAGATGATGCTGTGCATTTGGGACTTCAAGGGTATAATCCATTACGAGCTGTGTGATGTGAAGTGAGGGTGGGCAGGAAGGCTACAAGCCTTCCATAGCACTCAGTCCATTTCGGACCATTGTACTATACCCATGGGGCATAGGGAAGGAAAATGAGGGTAATATCTCATATTTCACTCGTTTTGCAAATGTGTATGCAACACTGCTCTTTCCAACAAATGTTACAGCAGACATTTCAAGGGGATTGGGAAAGGGAGGGCGGAGGGGACCTACAGTTTAACGCCGAATCCGAACGGCGATTGGCATTTTTTTTTACACTTGGCGGTTTTGCCATTGCCTACCAAGAGCGTACTTGTGCGATTCTTGTAATTCTCATCAGCTTCATGTGGGTAGCGATAGAAGTAGACGAGCGTTTCACCAGCCCAAGCTGGGAATCGAACCTAGGGCCTCGATATGATATATGCACATAGATATTTGCATATAGATATGCACAATATTGCATTTGTACATTTGTACATATTGTTTCATATGAAATAATTAATTTTTTTGTAAAACTGTTTATTTTTCAGGAACTTTATATGTCGTGAACGGCCTAGATTACGAATCAAAACAAAGTCATGAGCTAGTTATTCGTGCAACCGATAGCATATCGGGAATATTCGCTGAGGTCTTTGTATCCATAATAATAGAAGATGCAAATGATTGCTACCCTGAAGTTGAACATGACAATTACAACATAACCATTCCAGAAAACGTATTAATCGGAACGCAAATTTTAACGATAAATGCTTCTGACAGCGATACAAATGCCAATAGCAAACTTTCTTTTTTCATAGAAAGTGTAAACGGCCAAAATAACTCTGATATATTTTACATAGATGCTGCTGAGGGTATTATTTATACGAAAAGTATTTTAGACGCTGAAATTGAGCATTTTCACCATATCGTCGTAAGTGTTAAAGACCATGGAACTCCACCGTTAAAGTCAAAGGCAAATGTATGGATTACAGGTAAGGTATATAAATATCTTTTATCTAAGTACTAATTCAATTTCTACACATTTTTTAACAATTAAATTTGTGAACGGTCGCATAATGCCCCCTTACCGAATAGATAACAAATCCGTTGCTATGCGCTTTCCTCCAGTACGCAGCTCGGTGACTGTGAAAATTACAGAGTAACTTCTGAATTTTTTGCAGGGAGGTGGAGTCTTAAAAAAACAAAAACAGAACATACGTTTCATATACAAGGAGCCTTTTTCGGTCCAATTGCGGTTGGAACAGTATGTTCGTTTACCCTTGATAATTCGAAAAAAAAGTGATGGAAGAAGTTCGGGGTTTATAAAGTCTGTCTTAAAAGCCATGCTAGCTATATTCAATAATTCAATTTCTTGCTAACCGTACATCCGACTTGGTCCGGGATCGAAGTTTGCATTACACCAAAGCCTATAGAACACCAAGATGTGTGATTGGCCCACCACATTGAGCTGCACAACACAATACGCGAATAGTGAGGACAGTTCGATTCGAATAAGATGGAAGCACAGCAGCAGCAAACAACAAACAGCTCGTTGCTGAGCTATCCAAACTAATTTGCATCTTGGTTCGATAAAAAAAGCGCTAAGTTCTGTTTTTTTGTTTTACTTAAGTTAATTCATTTGCATCTTTCAAACTACTTTAGTTAAGTATGGTTTGTTTCGTACTACTGGAAATTGCAAGCAAAAAATTATTGCTATTTTAAGGGAATACTAGAGGACCTGCATTAATTTTTGTTTTTTCTGCAAGTGGCAATTACTTTCCTCTTGGCATTTTCACAGTTTTGAAGAAAATAAAAATGTTAACCGTGCTCGAGTTTATAAAAATTCTCGTAATTGTTCAAATGATGGCACCTAATCGTTTATAAGAGACAGCTCCCATTGCCCGTCTCAAATGCCAATTTTTAAACCGTCAGATTCACCAACCAATCGTCCCAAAAACCCACGGGCCGGCCTAGAACTCATAGCACCTCCATCAAAATTACCATGCCCCCTAAAAGTATGCAATTCTGTTGAGTTTTTTGTCATGTTGCCCATACCAAGCTGACCGCAATTGCGCAGTTACGCCGAAATGCATTATCGTCACAATACAATACTAATTTTTTAAATTCTTATTGGAAAATGTTTAACTTTCTTATAATTATTTTTCTGATATATTTTCAGTTGGCGATATGAACGATAACTTTCCTCGATTTGTTGAACCTTCATTTTCAACCCACCTTTCTATAAACGCGAGACGTGGACAATTTGTTACGATTGTCAACGCATATGATCCGGACTATGAAGATAATAACCATTTATTTTACAGAATTGTTAATGGAAACGAATTGCAAACATACTCTATTCAAGAAAATACTGGAGTTATAACTCTTCAAAATATGCAAAACTTTTCACACATTCCACAAACATTTTTAAATGTTTCGGTAACGGATGAAATCCATACCAGCTACACCAGAGTTAAAATTATCTTAGTTCCGGAAAATAACCATAGTCCTCAATTTTTAACAGCTGTTTATGAAGTGACTGTGAAGGAAAATAATCCTGCAGGACGATTGATTATAACCGTAAGTACACAAAAAAATGTCAAAGAAAATGTCTGCTCTTAACTACCAACTACCGCTAGTGATAGTGGAGCTGGTTGAGTAGTTCATAGTACTTATTTAGTGAAACAAAATCGATTAAAACACTATCACTATTATTTTAATAGTAGTGACATGGACTTTCAACTGCAAGCCTAGTGGTAGTGAATTTCAAAAATTTCCACTAAATTACATTTAGTGGTAGTCGACTACCGACTAGCGGTAGTTCAATATCACTAATTTAATATTAGTGATAGTGGAGTTGTTAAATGTTCACTATTTATTGGTGCTTAAAAAATTATTCCCACTAAGCGGTAATACGTATATTTCTACTAAATATCATTAATTAGTTGTAATGATAAATGAATACAGTTGAATCTCCCAAAACTTGTTATGAATTGTAAAATTTGTTTTTCTTACAGGTCCAAGCTCAAGACCTAGATTTAGGTAAATTTTCAACTATATCCTACGATATAATATCGGAACAAGATAAGAAATATTTTGAAATAAATAGAACTAACGGCTCAATTTTCACAAAAAAGTCGTTTGATCGCGAAAAGCGCTCGTTTTACGATGTACTTGTACGAGCTACAGACGGAGGAGGAAAATCGGACTTCGCAACTGTAAAAATTAAAATTGATGATGTGAACGATAATAGCCCAATTTTTATTGTTAAAGAATATAAAACGGTTATTAAAGTTAACACACCGGTTAATTCCACTGTTTTAAAGGTAAGTCAATCTTAATTTAAGATCCTCTTTGAAATTTAAATAAAAAAATATTAATATACCTTTGCTCTGCGCGCACTTTATCTCAGGTTAGATATAATTTTACTTGCAAAGTCCGTGAAAATAAAAATGAACGTAACTCCAGGTAGAGCGAGATAAAGTAGTCGTTACTAAGATATTTATACAGCCAGTGCAGTAGCCTAGGTTCAACAGCTGATAGAATCGGTGGTAGAGTTCGATCAAATGTAGCGCCACAGAAACACGTATACTCGCGACGACGACACTCCGTACTGGCCATTCGCCATTCGTCTAAGTTGTTTTCATTATGTTATATTAAAGGAGTATTTGCAGACTTCAACATTGAGCATAAAATATAGTATATTAACTTAAAAATATAAGTTATGAGTTGATTTCTAATTCAGTGGTTTATTTCGTTTTAGGTAAAAGCGTCGGACGTCGATGAAAACCTGAATGGACTTGTAAAATATGTGATTGACTATTCGACGTTACCTACGCTTTACACGAATTTGTTTTCGATAAATGAACTGGATGGGATACTGTATATTAGGAAACCTGCAGTAGATCTTGCTAATAAGCTGATACAATTCTTTATTCGAGCTATTGACAATGGAGATCCTCAATTACATAGCGATGTTCCAGTATCCATATTGTTCGTATACTCCAATGTAACTATTCCAGAATTTGAAAAGCCATCAGTGGATCTTCATGTATTGGAGTCTACACCACCAGGCTCAATCTTAACGAAGTTGAGAATATCTGGAAATTACTCAACTAAGTTTTCTGTGTCTATGGATAGCTCAAAGTTTTCTATAACCGAAAATGGCGAAGTAATTTTGATGCAAACACTAGACCGTGAAGAGAATGACATACATTATGTTATGGTGATGTCTGAAACCGCTACTATTCCCACGTTGTTCACATACTGTGAAATATACATACATGTTCTGGATGAAAACGATAACTCTCCAAAATTTGATAGCAAGGTGTATAACGTAGAAATTGGAGAAAACGTGGATAGGGCTGCATCAATAATTAAAATCACTGCTACGGATATGGACATTGGCTCGAATGGTGATGTTAGATATTATTTGGAGGATGAATCAAATACAATATCAAATACTTTTGATATTGATATATACTCTGGATGGATAACATTATTAACTACACTAGATAGAGAGATACAATCCGAATATCAATTCAATGTTTTAGCCACTGATAATGGGCAACCAAAACATTTGACTAAAATTTCAGTTATGTTAAAAATTATCGACTGCAATGATAACCCACCATTATTTTTGCAAGACAAATATGAAATACTAGTATATGAGAATGCACTACCTGGTACAATATTGACGCATTTCTTAATAACTGATTTGGATCTAGACAAAAATACATTAAATTTTTATATCGTATCTGGTGACAAATATTCTCAATTTCAAATCGGAAAAACCGGCGAACTTTTTATAAAAAAGAAACTCGATAGAGAAGCTATAGCGGCATACAGCTTAAGAGTAATCGCCACAGATGGGAAATTTACAACTAAAACTGAAGTTTTTATAACAGTACAGGATGTCAACGATAATTATCCATTATGCTTAACTCCACGATACAATTTAATAATAAATGAGTCAGTTGCAGTTGGGACAGCACTTGCAAAAATTATGGCCGTTGATTTGGACAAAAGTGGCGATGAACAATTGAGATACTATTTAACTGGAAACAATTCTGACGACTTTTTCATCGAAAAATATACGGGAGTACTTCGAGTTGCAAAAGACATTGATAGAGAAACTAAACCAAAATATGTATTAGTAGCACATATCCAAGATGGCAAAGAGCTACTTAAAGAGTGTACATCAGAAGTGTTTATACTTGTGAACGATTTGAATGATAACAAGCCAGAGTTTTCGATGTCGCAATATGTTATAAGCATTTCCGAAGATGCTCCTATCGGAACGCTAATAACAAAAGTACACGCCACGGATAAGGATTTCGGATTAAATAGAAAAGTAGTTTACTCTTTTCCAGAGGAAAATCTTAACTTCAATATTTGTTCTTCAAGTGGTATTATAAAGTTATCAAGGAATTTAGACAGGGAAAGTATTTCCTTATTCAATATCTCTGTAAATGCCGAAGATCTTGGAGAACCTAAACTGTATGCCACAACAAAATTAATAATAAAAGTTCTAGACATTAATGACAATCCCCCAGAATTTAGCAGAAAAGAATATAAATCTAATATATATGAAAACATAACAATGAATTCCGAAATTGCAAAGGTATTTGCGACATCCAAAGACATTGGAATTAACGCTGAAATTCTGTATTTTATAATTGGAGGTAACGACCAGAAAAAGTTTACTATTAATTCAAAATCT
This sequence comes from Melieria omissa, assembly GCA_963971225.1. Classification (NCBI taxonomy): domain Eukaryota; kingdom Metazoa; phylum Arthropoda; class Insecta; order Diptera; family Ulidiidae; genus Melieria; species Melieria omissa. The sequence continues at coordinate 87,852,409 of OZ020268.1, forward strand.
GGAAGTATATACGTAAATGATGAGTTAGACTACGAGAAAACGAAACTATATTTTTTAACGGTTCAAGCAGTAGATGGCGGCACACCTCCTTTAAGTAATTTAGCATTTGTGAACATATCTATATTGGATGTCAATGATAATCCACCAAAATTTTCCCAAAACATGTATCGGATAAAACTACCCGAAGATGCTTCAAAAGGTCAGAAAGTCCTGCAAATCATCGCCACTGACATCGATTCAGAGCAAAACAATGTTGTGAGATATAATATTGAAAGAGGGGACCACTTTAACCAATTTGAAATTGAAGAGTTTTCAGGTTACATAATCGTAACGAATAATTTGGACAGAGAGTCAATTACAAACTATTTGCTCGAAGTAAAAGCATGTGACAATGGAGTTCCTAAATTATGCAACTACGTCCGAGTGTATGTTGATATTTTGGATGTAAATGACAATCCTCCCATTTTTAAAAGCCAAAACTATAGCGTGGTGCTGCAAGAAAATAAGGAATTGGGTTATATTATTCTACGGTTTGAAGTATTTGATGCTGACGAATTTCCCAATTCAGTACCATACACATTTGATCTACGTAACGGAAATGCAGGTGGTTTCTTTCGCATAGAACAAGATGGTGCTCTAAGAACTGCAGCGCGTTTTAATTATAAAGTTTGTGATTTGTATAATCTACATGTTCGCGTTTTTGACAACGGCACTCCGCCATTATACTCGGATACATGGGTGCAGATAAAGATAATTGAGGAAAGTCAATATCCTCCAGTTATAACACCTCTTGAAATCACTGTAAAATCATTCGATGATGACTTCACGGGAGGGTTTTTGGGAAGTGTACACGCATCAGATCAAGATAAATATGACACTTTATATTTCAATTTATCCCCCACATTTGGCGAATCGTACATAACAAAAGAACTCTTTAATTTGTCTCCAAATAATGGATCACTGTATGCTGTCACCAATATTGATGTTGGAATGTATAAATTGAATGTCACCGTTTCGGATGGAAAGTATACTTCAAATGCAATCGTTAAACTCAATGTGGAATTAATAACAAATGAAATGGTTAAAAATGCCGTTACCATTAAACTCAGAAAAATTTCTCCCGAAGAGTTCATTCTTAGTTATCGAAAAGGATTCATTCGATCGATTCGTTCAATACTGCGTTGTCGACAAAAAGATATTACCATAATAACAATTCAAAAGGCAGAAGTGCATGAAAACGTTTTGAATTCAACAATTGATTTTAAAGTAAGAGCTATTAGAAGTCAACCTTACGATAACTTGAACGTAGTTTTCGCTGTAAGAAAACAGCAAATCATTCCGAACTCGGACAGTTATCTTACAACTGACGAAGTACGAGCAGCTGTAGCAAATTACATTGATGAAATCGAAGATAGTACTAACCTTGTTGTAGAAGAAATAATATCGTCAACTTGTTCAAAAAATATTTGTATGCACGGGGATTGTTTTAATGGTGTTGCAATAACCAATAAAAACATGTTAACATTTTCTACGGACGTAATCAGTTTTATCTGTCCCAGCTTCAAATATATTAATGAATGTCATTGCAAACAAGGATTTGGTGGGAGAAGTTGCAACGAGCCAATAAACGCTTGCTCTTCGAATCCATGCCCTCCACAAAAGAATTGCTGGCCAGCGAATACTACAAGTGGTTACCAGTGTGTATGTCCTCGTGGCTTCACAGGCCAATTTTGTGAAAACAATTCTATCAAATGTGCAAATTCGAGTTGTGTTCATACTTTAACATCTGTCTCATTTAATGGTAAAAGTTACGCGCAATATAAAATTAACAAATCCGTAGCGAAGAACACATTGGAGAACCAATTTATATATTCGCTAAAAATTCGAACAGTACAACAGACAGGCACGCTTTTGTACTCAAGCGGGAAAATTGATTACAACATTCTTGAAGTTTTTAATGGTGCCGTTCAATACAGATTTGAGTTGGGTTCCGGAGAAGGTCTAGTGAGTGTTTCTAGCGTATATGTTTCTGATGGTGATTGGCACACTATTGCATTGGAACGACTATTCAATAGTGCGAAACTAACCGTAGATGGCAAACACGTTTCGCAAGGAAGTGCACCGGGTGTTAATGGTGTACTCAACATACAATCTAATGATATTTTCGTTGGAGCTGAAATAAGACCACATCCTTCGATTATTGGATTTGAAGACATTCAACGAGGATTTATTGGATGTATGGCAGAAATAAAAATTTCCCGTGAACTATTGCCTCTTTATATATCCGGTGGAAGCTCTGTAGCAGCGCTAAAACGATTTACAAACGTGGAGTTTACCTGTGATCCAATAAGTGTGCTAGTTCAACTTGGTGTGTGTGGAACTCAACCTTGTCTTAATGGTGGAATATGTTCAGACATGGGAAATATGAATTTTAAATGCACTTGCCATTCTCGTTTCGCAGGCGAAACATGTGAATTGGACTTAGATCCGTGCGTTTCAGCTCCCTGTTTATTTGGTGGTCGATGTGAGGCACACTATCCTGGAAATTATTCATGTGTTTGCCCTTTACATTTGTCAGGAAAGCGGTGCGAATATGGTAAATATTGCTCCCCAAATCCATGCAAAAACGGTGGCATTTGTGAAGAAGGAGATGGTGTTCCACATTGTATGTGTCGCGGATACACAGGGCCAACATGTGAAATAGATGTAAATGAATGTGATAATCAACCGTGTGGCAATGGTGCAACATGTATTAACGAGGCCGGCAGCTTTCGTTGCATTTGCCCTTCCTATTTAACAGGAGCAAGCTGTGGTGATCCGTTATATTCAAATTCAATATCAACACGTCTTCGGAATTTATCCATGGAACAAATAACTGGAATTATTGCTGGAATTGCTATAGTTTTCACAATACTTTTAATTTCCGTATGTTGTATTATGGTAAAAAAGCATACCCCAAGCAGCAGGAATCAAACAATTAAAACCCCTTACAAGGGCGAACATCTAAATTCGCTCGTTGACAAAGATAAATATAGCAAGCAAAATACAAAATTAAGCAATTTAAGGATGAACCATCGACCAGTGAGCTATGCACATACGGGGAATGATAACATTTTTCCATGCAATGCAACTTTTGTAAATAATTTGGATATACTTCGAAGTTATGGATCAGCAGGAGACGAGCTAGAAAATATACCATTTGAGTACCAGAAAATCAATCGAACAAACGAGCATGTAAATTTAAACGAAACAGATGCGATCCATAAACGAGACTGCTGCGAACAATTGCATCTTAAAACATTCAGCGAAAACAAATTAAATAATGGTTCGTAAAAACAGTATTTTCAAAACTAATATTAAACTAAGTGAATTAGTACTTAATGTGTTATAAAACGACTAATCGGTTAAACAACTTTTTATACCTACATATTTAATAATAACATATTTAATACAGTGTAATCTGGGTAGGGTGAACTAAGTAATGCAATGTCTAGAATCCAGATTGTTCACTACATCCAGGTTGAGTTTTGTTGTTCTTTAAATGCACTTTTATTTGTTTTATTAATCAATAATAAGCTACATTATAAGTTAACATATAAAAGTTACATACATACTATATAATAACTTTTTAACTAATTTTTCAATGCCGCCGACGGTATAGAGTACCTTACGAAATTAAGAAAGAAGAATTATTACGCATACAAGATATTCAGAACTTAATTTTCTGCGTTAAAATCTGACAACAGAGCCTGTAAGGGCTGTCGTGCCAGTCAATTATTATTATTATTATTTACCAAATATGCAGATAAATCTTTTTTACTTTCATTGAATTGTTCTTTAAATCGTTCTTTCAACATAATTTTTATTAGAGTCGAACTTCTAGTAGAAAATAATTTTTCTTTTCACCAAATATAATTTATAAATAAATAAAATATAATTCCAGTTGTTTTTTATACACTAACTTTTGTTTTGTTTTCCAGAAAGAAAATTGGAATTCGGTCTGCCTTTGCCAAATTCAGTAAAATCAAATTGTGGGAAAATGATTCAAGTTGCTATGCCAAAAGTGTGCCATCCTCAATACACAGAATGTTCTTCACTTAATCCCGGGCAGTATCATTGGGATTGTTCCGATTGGGTAGGAAACAATCATAACCCTTTGCCAGACATAACAGAAGTACCTAGTGCTGAAGTTGCGGACTCATCGAGCTTCCATAGTAACGACAGCAATGAGTCAGCTCCCCAAGAATCCGTTATGCAATGTAAGTGATATTATACTATATTATATTATATTATATTATATTATATTATATTATATTATTTTATATTATATTATATTATATTATATTATATTATATTATATTATATTATATTATATTATATTATATTATATTATATTATATTATATTATATTATATTATATTATATTATATTATATTATATTATATTATATTATATTATATTATATTATATTATATTATATTATATTATATTATATTATATTATATTATATTATATTATATTATATTATATTATATTATATTGCACTACATTGTACTGTATTATATTGAAGGTCTTCGTGCAGAAGTAGATCCTTCCAGGGACATAGCAACATTAAATGAAGACATAACATCCGACTGCTTGGATTCTGAGCTGGAGATTTGTATGCAATCGTTTGAATTACCGTTGATCAATAACAGATATCATTCAAGACTGAGCCCCCGAAATGATTTTGATAATGAAGACTATAAAAAAAGATCAGGTAAATTTAAAATATTGCTTTGAGTAATATGAATTAAACGAAAAATTTTCGTTGGCCAACAAAAGAAATTTATACAGAACTGATGATCGCGATTATTAATCATAATCATTAATCGTTTATTTGATTATTTGATTTACTATTGCAGTCGTGTCTGGGTATAGTGAACACCCTATATAGTAAACACCTCGATTTAGTGAACACCCAAATTTTAACATGGAGCCTCTAAATATTGAAAAAAATTTTGAAAGCAATTTCATGCCTAAAACAAAAAGTTATTTTGAAAAAATAAAAGTTTTTGAACAAAAATGTTAACCTTGATATAGTGAACAACCTCAATACTGTGAACAGGCCTTGCAATAATTAGTTCACTATATCCAGACACGACTGTATATTCAAATAAAATGTATAATAATATAACCCAATCAAAAGTTAACATTCCTTATGCCCATCACACAAACTCTATTTTCATGAACTATTCACTATGTAAACACAAGAGGTGGGGTCTGAGATACTTTACGTTGGCTTAGCTATTCTCTCTCCCTCTCTATAGCTATACACTAGTATAAGGAGCGAAGGAGAGACCATAGACCATTGCACCGACACGACTACATCTGTCAGAATATAAAATCCCCGTTAGATTTAGATTTTCACAAAATTAAAAACACTTGCAATTTTTTATTTCAAGTGTTTTTATCAATTTTGAAACGTCTTCCCGTGTTTTTCAAAATTGTAATCAACCATGTCACAATATAAACAAATAATTTTACTTAGAACTCACCACGTAAAAATATTTGTAAACATTTTAAACTGGGATTGGCAAACAATCAAAACGGCCAGCAAAAAGCCATACACTGCAAAGATTCGATTGATGCATCACCATGGTGACGTTACAGCAATTTGTGCAGCAAAACCAATCGGCAATACAAAAAAGTATACACACAATAAATGACAAAAAACAACAAAAAACATTAGTGAGTCCCGAATCACCTTCGTTGACAATGACGATGACGATGCTTTGGTCAATAAACATGCACGCAAAAGATGAGCGACCACTACGCCAAAACAATCACCATTTCAATATACACGAGCGCAGACGTTGCGAACAACAACATTGCTTTTTGCTGTTGTCCTACGCAAATCTAACAGAAAATGTTATGAACTTAACATTCTCAAATGTCTTCGCTCTTCCCGCTCGCATCATAACAACCGAAAACACTTTTGTGCCCACATGCGCGCTCATATTACTTGATACTCTTTGCTATAACGTAAGGTTATAGCACTGTGCAACCAAATTTTAAATGTAGTAACAACCCACGTCAAAAGACAGCGCTGGCAGCAAATTCAAATTGCGCCGTGCTCTTAGTTACAAAAGCGTGGTTGAAAATTAAAATGTTTATTCGTTTCTATTGTATGGCGTGACACAACTTTGCATTTTTAAATCTTTTGTTTAACGTTTGGAAAATGGTTTTATTGTATATATGCTTTTTTTTCATTTCAGTGCCTTTGAATTTTGATCTCGAGACTTCATGTAAGTAAAAAAAATATTTTAAAAACAGAATTTTCAAAACATTTGTGTAGGGGGCACTTTTCCAGAAATCCAAAAATTCAGTTCAAATCGATTGATCAAATGTAATTATTTTTATTAAGAACTAAAAAAGTTACCATTTTAAGGTTACGGCATTTTTACTATGTACAGTTCAACCTCGATTATCCGGGTTGCTCGGGACCGGGCTCATCACGGATAGTCGAAAATACCGGTTAAAAGAGGTATATGTGTGATATGGAAAAAACAAATACAAGTACATGTGCTTCACGGATAATAGAGGTAAATCACGGTTAATAGAGGTAAAAAAATCAATCACGGATAATAGAGGTAAATCACGGTTAATAGAGGTATAAAATCAACCACTCAGCATCCCGGTTAATAGATGTTCCCGGTTAATGGAGGCCCGGATAATCGAGGTTCAACTGTACCACCTTAACCAAAAAGTTCCCAGAAATCACTCACAAAATTTTTTTAAATGTTCCCGCTTTGAAGTCTTCTCATCATTGTTCCAAGGTTTTCCGCCAGTGGGATAGACGCACCTTCCCTATAGAGGGTCCGGACATTCTAGATGCATATCCTTAAATCGTTTTCTGTGGTTGTCAACATAATGGGTTCTTTCCGAGGCTTCTTTAGTCTTCATGCATTGCTTGATTTTACGTGGCGAGCACCGAACCCTGCGCACAACCCAAATTTAAAGTCCTGGGGATTGGACACGCTGCACACATTAGTTCACTATTCATCGGGTGCCAAATAGCTATCCAGGAGGGCCACGCGGAGGCTGTGTATCAAATTGGATTGGACAGGGACAAGGATCGTTCTGACGTTCGCCAGGTTGAACGCAATCAGAGACTTTACCTTTAATGTCTGCACCGATCCTCCCATCTTGTCTTGCATGTTGAATTTGCAAACTGGTGTAGCAAATTTTACTCTACACTAACAAAATACTCATTTTATGCATTTACTACACCCTAGTAAATATGCAATACTTAGAACCCATAGCTTATATTGACTACGCAAATGCAACACCAAACTGCAAAACTGACAGCTGATACGAAAAGAAGCAAAAAGGAAAAGCGAAAAAAAATTTAACTAAACAAGACAAATCTAATAAAAAGTGGAGTGAGAAGGGTATAAAATAAAATTCTTCATTATCTGTATTGTAAGTAAAATACTCGATTATCTCTAAGAAGCTCTGGAAATAGAAGTAAGGAAGATTATCGGCCGCTTTTTAGCAAAACCTCTGGTGCGAGTGCTGCTGTAGTCGACTGCATTGACAATAGCTTCGCGGATTTATATTTCATTTACTCAATACGCTTTTTCTATTCAATAATAAGCACCAACGGTCTAAATATTCTATAAAAAACGTATAGAAAGAAGTGGTATAGGCGATATATGGGAGCTGATTCAGTGGTAAAGGTAAAGCATCGGACAGAAGGCTTCTTTCAAAAGCTCTGAATTTCGTGTATTGCAACAAGTGTTGCAAACTAAACCAAAAAGGACCGCTCACACTTGATTGCAAATATTTACTATTGCACGGATTTGCAATCTCAAATGCACCAGATTGTGAAAAGGGCTTGTGTATTTTGTTAGTGTCGAGTAAAAATAGCCGCCGTAGCTCAGCTGGCTAGCGCGTTGGGCCGCGAGTCAAATGCGACGCTTTAACCCAAGTTCAATACTCCGTTGCGCTAACACCGAAAAAAGAAAAACAACAATTTTTCTTTCGGCGGCTGTCCTCTCAGCAGGGAATGGCAAACCTATTAGAGTAAAATTGCCTATGAACAAGCTCCCAACTCGCCGTTCGAATTCGGAATATAGATAAATATTAGAAACAAACAAGCACAAGAAGCAGACAAGCAAAATTTGAATACGAAAAATGATTGAGCGATCGCTTTGCCAAAACAACCACCCAATGTACACGAAAAAGCTGGCTTGCTGCGAAAAACAACAACATTGCGTGTTCTAAATGTTGAAATGAAAATTACATAGAGTCCACTTTTTTGGTCGATGCCGACTAATGGACCGAAAGGGCGAGAACCGGCCGATACCGTTTTATACTAATTTTTGTGACCGATCGGTCAGCAACTTGCAGCAATGGCAGTATTTTCAAATTGAAGCAATCTCACTGTGAGTAATGAATGCTCTGATTCACAACAGCGTAAAAAGTTTGGCAGCTGACAGCTGTAATCAAAAAAACTGCTTTTTCGGTCAGAAAAGGTTAATTTTCAATGTACGGCGTGCAGCATCTTTGTAATTATACTATTTTTGGTTGAACGTTTGTATGGAGAAACATAATTTAATGGTTTTTTAGACTACAATCTTGGTGAAAGTGCTCCAAATGATAAATAAATCGGCATGTGTTTTTAATTTTTTTCGAAAATTTAAACCATAAGGCATCAACGATGGGTTAAGAGTTTGTATGGGGAAACATGATTTAATGATTTAGGTATATTGAGTATTTTTCCATGAAGATCTAACGGGTCAACAAAGGATTAAGAAACTTAACCCTTTCGGGACTACTGGGATAATACGTCCCAGCAGGTTTTTAATGCCCCTCAAACCAATTATTCAAATCTCACGACCAAAATATTTTTTCGATTTCAATGTTCCCGCATAAAAGGATAATTTCAGAATATGTGAGCATCCAACATAATTTTCTAACCCCAACATTCATAACATGAGAATAATTCTACTGAGAGTAATTTGCATTTAAAAATTAAACTTCGTCCCGAAAGTATTAACCCTTTGACAAGTTGAATTGTTTCTTATTTGAAGTGTTTTCGCCAAATTGAAAGCCAAACCCATGGTTGCGGGGATTTTAGATTTTCAAAAAATGGAAAGCATATGTCGGTTTATTTATTGTTAATTTTTTGTTTTACTAAGTTTTAGATACAACAATTCATAAAATCATGTTTTTTCATACAAATTTGTAACGCTTGGTTTACCCGTCACATTGTGATTTTCCCAAAAAAGAAAAATAAAAACACGTCTCTAATTATTTTTGATTTGGAGTATTTTCACCAAGTTTGAAACCAATAGGCCTGTGAAATAACTTTTTTGGTTATATCACATTACTTGCCGATGGTATATCACATTACTCGCCACTTTTATCAGATGCCAATATTTGGATATTTTGATTTGTAATTAAAAAAGTCGTCAACAGTTTATCTTAAAAGATTAATACTCTTACATATACCCAGTAAATAATGCTTTAGTGAGCAGTTTGAGACCAAAAGGAGTGTCTTCTAAGGTAAAAGTGTTTTCGTTCGGTATTATTCTTATATTATTGTCAAAATAATGAGAATAGAAAACACACTATTGAATGTACATATTTTCTATGCAAGTATATTGAATCAGTACTATATTTCAAAAAGTGAGCGAAAGTATCCGATTTGAATTACATAAGATTTAAGCAAATTTAGCAACTTTAAAATGTATGTAACTCTATGTATTGTATGTATGTATTTCTAGGCGAAGCATATTTAAAACATCCAAATTCATACTTACCTCCGTTAAACGCACCTAGTGAATCTGAAGAAGATGGGCTAGGAACAGTAGCCATGGCAAGTTCTGAACTTATGTCCAGTAGAGCAACCAATGGTATGTAACATTTTTTGTTGTACAATGCATTTCTACAGTCCTTAATTACAATATGTATATGTAAGTATTATATACATATGTCGAATTTTCCATGTGGAAATGTAGCGAAGCGCAGGTGGCTATACTCGTTCACTCGTTCGTTTTTTCTCTGACTACTCCAAAAACACAGCAGCCCCTGTGGCTCAGTTGGTTAGTGCGTTGGACCGCGAGTCGAAGGCAGCGACCCAGGTTCAAATACTACCTGTAATAACACCTAAAAAAAATAACGGGAAACTCGTTTTCTCTTTCGGTGGCTGTCCTCTCAGCTGAAAATGGCAAACCTCTGAGAGTAAAAATTGCTTATGAAAAAGCTCCCAACCTGCCGTTCAGAATCGGCATAAAACTGTAGGTCCCTTCCACCCGCGTACAAATTCACACGCACAACACGGGTGGTTGCGGGAAGCACGGCCTTAGTCTCGCGTAAGCGGGCTGTCGTGCCAGTCAATTATGAATTAAATTATTACTCCAAAAACACAATCACTCATTTTTATTTCGTTATAAGTTTCTCCTCTTTTTACGAATATTTTTGAACAGCTGGTAGATTTAAATTTATTTGCTCCGATGCAAAATATGTATATAATTTTTTTCATTAAATCATGCACTAATAATTTAATTTGTATTTTCTATTTCAGAACAATTAGAAGAAACATATGTGTTTAGAAATCTCAACCAGCAGTATGCATCTAACAGTGACATCTCGGTTCATTTATGTGAAATAGATGACTCGGAACTAGAGGATTTCTTACCAATTTCATCAAAAAGCGTTAATACATAAGACTTCACCTATTATAAAATTTATAAGAATTTAATATTTTTTATATATGGTAATTTGTAAATAAAAAAATATTTAAAATTTTGTTTAAAAATCCGATTGACAAATATTTCAGTGACGTAAGTAAGTACCAAGCTATAGCTTACCTTATGATCAAAGAAGAACGGGAATTAAAAAAAAAACGCAAAATATCAATTTTTATAAAATTTATTTACTATCCCCTTCAAAATACTCTCCTCCTGCGTCAATACATGTATGCCAACGTTTGATCCAATTTTCCATACATTTTTTATAGGCCGCCAAAGGTATAGCCTTCAGCTCACGCAGCGAATTCTCTTTTAACCCTCGGATGGACTTTGTCGTCTGGCCAGACGAAATGGTTCTATTTTTATTCATAACTTTTTTTCTCTGCGCTCCATCGTGCTGTGCTTTCGTGACTTTTCAAGTTTCGTTATCCTCTATATAAAACGCAAGAAATAAAAGGAATTTGTACGCGGTTTTATGGATTTTTTTTGTCACAAAGTCAGTTTCTACACATCTGCACTTTGTCGTCTGGCCAGACGAAAAATGTTTTTTGCGAGAATCGAGTGTATTATTAGTTTTTATTATTATTTTAAATTTATTTGATTTCTAAAAATGACGGCTAAATCATCACAGCATGCTCAGAGCTTGTTGGAAATGTAAAAATATTTAAAAAATTCGAAAAAAATAAGTAAGCCAAAAGAAGTGTTTTTTTTTCATTTTTGGTCAGTTTGTATGTGAAAGTCATTTGATTTTTACAAAGGTTTGATATATAAATGCATATTAAACTTCTGCTATTCGAAATTGACTGCATTTTTTAACGTTGGACAGAAATTTAGGTCTGGTTCATGCACTATATGCCTAAACAATACACACCAGCATCGCAAAACACGAATTCTGTGTCAGCAATGTGGCGCCCACGTTGCTTTATCGCACGCACATGTGTATCACAAATGTCATAAATGCATTGAATAAATACAAAAATAAGCAAAATATGCATTTTTTATAATATATGTCGCATACAAAATATAAATAGACGCATGCAAAAATAAAACACGCCTAAAAATGATATAATTAAAAAAAAATAAAAAAAATCTCAGATTCATCTCCTTTTTTACAGTGTATTTGTGGGTAACTAAGTAAGTATATATAAACATAACTTGTATATATATATACTTACATATGTAGCCTACCAAATAAACATAATAAACTGCATCTGTCATTGCGCTTTGCCTTTGCCAAGAGCCTCAAACAGATTTCGTCTGGCCAGACGACAAAGTGCAAATGTGTAGTAACTTGTTACTGCCCATCGAAGGGTTAAAGCATCTATGGTCTCAAAACGCGTTCCCTGCAATGACAATTTGAGTTTGGAAAAAGTCACAAGGGGCCATGTCTGGACTGTTTGGTGCTTGGCTGATGACATTGGTCGAATTGGTGGCCAAAATTTCCGAAATAATCAAGGCCGTATGAGATGGCGGATTATTGTGGTGTAAAATCCATAAATTGTTCTTCCACAAATCGGGCCTGTTTTGCGAATGTCTTCACGCAAACGACGCATAACGCCTAAACAGTATTCTCTATTGACTGTTTGGCCCTCAGGAAGGAATTCGTAGTGCACCACACCACGAATATCGAAGAAAACCGATACCAACCGAACCAACTTTGGCGCTCTCTTCGGTTTTGGCTCATTTTCGAGGCACAACTCGGAAGATTGTTGTTTGGTCGGCATATCAAATTTATAAACCCATGTTTTGCCACCAGTAATGATGCGTTCGATGAATTTTGGGTCGCTGACTGCGTGGGAAACCATGTCTTTGACCACATCAACACGACGCTGTTTTTGAATGCAATTCAGCTTTTTTGGCACCAGCCGAGAAGCGACGCGTTTCATGCCCAAAATATCAGTTAAAATGAGATGCTCAACAACACAGCAATCTCTCTAAACGATACACAACGATTTGCAATCCCACAAAATTTCGTTAAACATTTTACTATACTTACTAACATAACTGGTCATAACAATCCGTCAATGGGTTACGGTCTGGCGCAAAAGATCTCTCTCCAGACGCTTCTGTTTTGCGCGCGCCTTCCCCAGTTGGTCAAACCAAGATAGAGCGGCCTTAACTTGGTCCTTCCATCGGCGACACGGACGGTGTCGAACACCTTTTTCGCCAGAGCTTTATTGTCCATACGACAGACATGGCCAATCCAGCGTAGCCGCTCGTTGTTAGTTCGTATCACAGTACGCAAATAGCATCAACTATCTCTTAGTTGAATTGTATCTTGTTTTGCTTCTGGAGAACACGAATAATCCATGTGTACTCTCTTGCAACGGTCGTTTAATAATAATAATTGACTGGCACGACAGAAAAGAAAAATTGCTGCGGCCGAAAGGAAAATGGTTGTTTTTCTTTTTTCGGTGTTAGCAGCAACTGTGTCTTGAACCTGGGTTCGGGCGTCGCATTTGACTCGCGGCCCAACGCACTAGCCAGCTGAGCTACAGCGGCCGTTTAGTGTGCGCTTTTTAAAAACATCAATCCTCACGTATTTTGGTTACATTGTATTTCTTACTCAAAGTTTCTGGCACTGATGAACTCTTTAGAAGTACTGTTATAAATGGTGAGTGCTATTTTGATAGCATCATTTTTTCCTATCGTTAATTTCTCTTAGTTGACAGTTTAGGTGCGTGCGGACGTCGTTTTCGAAGTGTTTTTTATACAAAATAGGAATTTTTAACATAGATAAAACTAAATATTTATCTTCCGATGCAGGAAAAATGTTTTAACATGCGCCTCAATTGATTTACATTTATCAATGAATGCTTAGATTTCGCATCAAAATACTTATCATTGAAAACATCAAATATTTCTCAGCTCATATCACCAGATCAACTCATATCCTGGCCAATTCATGTGCGTTTTGCAGAAGCATTCACAAAGGCGCCATAAGAACTTATTAACCACCACGAAATACAACTTAGCCGCACATCTACAACCCCAAATCTCACACACGGGTTCGAAACCTTATTTTCGCGGAAATATGAACATTTATTTATTATAAAAGTTATTTTTGCATGGAAAATACTTTCTTTCAGATATTTTGTATTTATTGTAAAAATCGGTATGCTTTTCAGTATTTCTTGTGAATTCATAAATTTCTTTCAATTCTTATCAATTTTTTTTCTTCATTGACATTCTATAGTTTTACACCTTAATACTCCCTTCCTGGCGTACCTCGTTATTGTATCATGAGCCAGAGAACGCTATTACATTGTAGTCCCATCAATCTTTTTGGAAATACCAAAAAAAAACTACATAAATCAAATGATGACAGACGAAAAAACGAAAGAAGGCTGATTAATTAATTTAAACAAATATACTCTAATTTTTAGTTCAAGTATTATTGGTGTTGACAATACAATTCATTGAACCAAAGTTATCGTCTATTGGAAGATCTTCCACGTCCACGCCCACGAGGTCCTCCTCGGCCTCTCGTACCGCGTCCCCTTCCGCGATTCCCACCGCGACTGCTTTCCTTTTTTTTAATTTTGGATTTCGGTGTGTCATCAATTAAGAGAGTTTCCAGTGGTAAACTATCCGGAAGTATGAAGTACCGAATGTTATTTCCACGTATACTTAAAGACTCCAACTGAACAGGATCTCTATTTTTGATTGTCATTTTGACTGATTTCAAATGTGTGTTCATTGCAACATCAACTCCTGTAATCGTGCCATGAATTTGAGTTCCATTCTTTAATTCGATAGTCACCGTCTCATGACTAAGCTTCATAAGAAATCTAAAATATACATAAAATTAAAAGATGAATAAAAAAGGAATTGTTAATTATTACGCAAAAAGAAAATTTAAGATTTAATAACACTGATCAACAGCAAAATGGCTTTTCTGGGTTTGACATCAGTTCTAGGGTAATTAGGGACCGCTGATTTCGGATCCGCAAACCGTTTTTAAAACTTGGTTTCCATTTTCACAAAAAATGGGCGTGTCACTTCTTCGGATTTTCCTTAACTTTTTCACGCTTTCGCTTGTAATTTCTAAACCAATAAACATGATGACATGATATTCACTTTGTGGCATTTCCAACACCTCGCGGCTTCTTTACCAATGTAATTTATTTTCATAAGATTTACAATTCCACGGTACTTGGACCTCGAAATCGGAAAATATGGAATTTTAAGGCGTTTTCTTTGATGGTCAAAAACATAGACTCTTTTTGTAAAACCCAGAAAAGCCATTTTGCTGTTGATCAGTGTTATTAGCAACAAATATTTTTTTTTATATAAAATTCACAAAATCCGATTTTTTTACGATGAAGGCATGACCTTTCGTTTGATACCTATATCGTGTAAATCTATTGGAAATTGATTGAGTTATTTCAATAAAAGTTTTGAACTTTGACCCCATGCACGCCTTTTGTAGGCGTTTTCCAGGCAGAATTTTTAGTTTGTTACATTCACAAAAACAAGCTTTATACAGAAAAAATTTCCTTTTTCACGAGGGTACGCTATTTTGCACTTAAGACTTAATAAGCAAAAAAATGTTTGTATAAAAATTTTATATACAAATTTTAACCAATTTTTTTTTAACCCCATTATAGAGTAAGTTCGGGTAATGTGATATACCTGTTTGTTTTATGGCGATTTCCGACACACTTTTCCTTAAAATACACTTTTTTCGGTCTCAAATTGGCCACTAATTCATTATTTAGTATATCTTAAATTTATGACTCTTTCAGATAAACTGTTAACGAGTTTTTTAATTACAAATGAAAATACCCAAATATTGGGTCTGATGAAAGTGGTAATGTGATATACCATCGTCGGTTAAAGTGATATACCCGAAAAAAACATTATTTAACAGACCTATTAGTTGCAAACTTGGTGAAAATACCCCAAATCAAAAATAATTAGCTTTTTTTTTTATTTTTTTGGAAAATTAACCATAACAGATTTTTGGGAATATTCCACTTCAAATATTATAAAATAAAGTATATATAGTATACATTTCTGTATACAAATAGTGCTGCTGTCATAAGTTTGGGTACTGTAATGTGCTATATCACATTACCCGAAATTGAGTTTTTGCGAAAAAACATTATAAAAACAAGAATAATTTTGTCAGGAGCGTACTTCGTAAACTCATAATAAATACCACTGATTTACTTTTGATTAACCTCGAACTTTTTAATAATTTTTTTGTACCTTCTGGGCTTCCAAACTTTTTAACCAAAAACTTGCGCAAGGACTACTAAAAGCACACTGATTATAAACTATTGAACCCTCCGATGCCCAACAAGGTCTTAACAAGCAATTATTATCTGTCTGCAGTAAAATATACAGATACATATGTTTACACAAAAAAATATACACGCAGCTTAGCTTTTTGCCTTTCCAAAAACATCTACTCACATTATGTAACACTACATTAAACAATTACGCGCCTATATGCAATGTTACAGAAGAGGTCCCTTGTTTGACCGTATACAAAATTATCGGTTATCGGAGGGTTAAACAAACACATCCCAAATCATGCAGCACGATTTTTCTAGTTGCTATGATGTTTTAAAAAGGTTATTTGTGAAGAAAGACAAGACATTTGTGAAATAAGCACCTATATCACATTACCCGAACTTACTCTAATGGTTTCGCTATACTGCACTTGTTTCTTATTGTTGGCCATACCTAACGGCTACCACACAAGCACATGTGGATACTTGTCAACATTTTCGTTTATAGAAACCGGACATTTGGAGTACATGGTGTTCCATAACTAACCGTTGTATTTTGGATGAAAGAATACCAGTTATAGCACTGCCTACAGAAATATTTAGTTTTTATCCAATGAAAATAAGACATCTAATACATTAAAATCCAACACTTTAAATATAACAAAAGTCCATGCCGGCAGCAATGTTTGAAACTTAAGTCCAGTCTTGATAGACGTCATTTCACTTAATTACCAGTCGATGAAACTTTTTTAATTATATATGCATAACAATACTCAACATAAACTACTGAACACCTACCTTACCAGCTTCATTTTGAACTAATTAGAGCAAAAAGTCCAATATGCTGTAAACAAAACGCTTCTCCCCACTTAGAGATGGACAATTTAATTGTCCGATTAATAACCAAAGAAATTGCGATAATAATCCAACATTATTTTTAGATGTGTTTAGCAGTGTTGCCAGGATTTCATAAATAAAGAAGTAAATCGGAAAAAAATTTCAGTCCAAATTAAGGAGTCCAATGCTACGATTACATTGAACCCAAATGCGTAGTTTCAAATAAGTCATTTTAAAATGTTAACATTGCCTCATTTGCATTGCATTTGCTTTTTGTTTGGCAGCTAATGTGAAATGCTCAATGCTTATGTCCTCTTGCCGCAGCTCATAGATCAGATCTTTTCCGACGTCTGTCTAAATTATTTCTGTTTTGCTGCCTCTATGTTCTACACATTGCAATATTTAAATACATGTATATTTCATACCTTTGATGCTAAAAATATTCTATACATTTTAAGCAGACACAAATTTAAACTCAAAATTTCCATTTTCGTGATTTTAAACTGTCAAAAAGAGGTAAAAGCTTTTGAACGCGGTTTCATTTTGTGATGCGTTCGATAAAATTGGTCATGTTTTATCGCATTTGCTTCGTCGTTTTGTTGAAATGAGTTATTTCGTAGATTTGAGTTTGTATGGGGAAGTGCGAGATTTGGCTTCGCATTTGAGAATTTTTGCCCAAATCACGTATTTGGGCTCAATGTAATCGTAGTATATAGCAGGCCCTACGATTGCCGCAAATGTGCCGGTCATAGCCCGATCTGAATTGTTAATTGAGCAAAACGTTTTTTTTTTATCACACGATTTCCCCAATTTCGACAAATTTTGTCGGCTCAACCTAACGAACAGAAATATCGCACCGAACGATTTCATAGGTAGGTCATACGGTTGCCAAATTAAAAAAACTCATTGAAATCAATTCTCAAAAAATTTTTGTTTAATACGTAAAATTTCTACGGCCAATACAAACAGGGCTGAAGATTTTGCGAAATACTTCTTCCTCTCGAACATTCCAAGGGCCACTATGTCGTTTCGTGTCATTATCCATGTTTCTGCGCCATAGAGGAGCCCCTACAGAATAAGGGTACTATAGAGTAAGTTTTGTCGATCGGGACAGGTCTCTGTTTCTCACTTGCCTACCGAGACCGTAGAAGCAACTGTAGGCAAGAGTAACTCTCGGTCGTACACCGACCTTGCGCCGAACCTCTCCATGGTGAAGTTAGGTTGCTGGACAGAATCGAACGGTATCGAATGGGTCGGAGAGGTCACTTACAATCTTGACGGAGCTGCGCGTATTGCTCAACGTTGCTCTACATAGTCTCATGAGCTTGTTAGATATTCCAAGTTCAGATAATGCGGCATATAAGCGATTCAAATATTAAAGGGTGCAAAAATGGGTTACGAGTTTAAATGAGGACATATGATAAGCTTATTAATAAGCTTATTGGCTTGCAACTTGGTGAAAGTACTCCAAGTCATAAATATTTCTACACCTATTTTTCGTGTTTTTGAACGATCTCAGAGACGGTCAAAACTAGGTTAAAAGTTTAATGGCGGCACAAAAGTGACTTACAAATATTAGTACTTAATAATTGTATCTTAATATTCTATAAATTCATGTATTGGGGGCACTCATTTAAGTTTTCCCCGAAAGTTATGAAATATTAAATATCTTCACGTTAAAATTAGGAATACCTAAAAATATGTGTTTGAAATGATTTGAGCATGAGTAAAAAAACGGCATTGAAGCGATAAAGTAAGAATGTTTCTATCGGGAAGGGTTTGCACAAAAGCCACGTTCCTTGTGCCTCCCTGCCTTAATTTTCCAAATAAAAACTGACAACTTTGTCAGTACTATAACTTGCATAATTGAAATGCGTGTTATTTGTATTTTGCAAAATACTTTATGTGGCAAGGCTCATTATACCTGACAGCATTAATTATTGTACATATGAAGCATTCAGTGTTTCAAATGTCCTCTTGGTTTGAAAAGGGATTATGCAACTATTGGCGATAGTGTCAATTCTATTGTTTTTAAGTTAAATTATGGCTCCAAGTAAATTAGACAGCATTTACCGACGAATGCTAATTACGCGATTTTTCGAAAAAGGTTGGGGTAAACCAGAAAATTTGCAAAGGTATGGAAATGTAACCACTTGGGCCGGTGCTACTACTGAGGTTAAGATGTACAGTAGAGACCTCACGTACAAAGATTCATATGGGCGATGTTATGCTGCCGGTCAAATGATCCCGGTCACGGATATAATTGTTGTTGTTTCAATGTAAAAGAGAAAATTGGGAGAGCGACATTTTTCTCTTTTACATTGAAACAACAATTTTATCCGTGACCGGGATCATTTGACCGGCAGCATAACATTGCCCTATGCTCCTATGTAGGGGTTTTCCACTGAATCAAATTAGGCGATTTTCCTGAGGATACCGCATAGTTCGAAGTCTAAGTGTAGGCATAAATGGAGTATAGCATGGTAACACATAAAGGTTTGGCTCCTGAATCTAACTAAAAATTTTGGCCGGGAAAGCCTACACAAGATGTGGCTTAGGGTCAAAGTTTTTATCAAAATAACTCGATTTCCATTTGATTTGCACGATATGGCACGATCGAAATGTCTTTTTCATACTTTTCTATTGATGTACATTTGATATGTAATATGTACTAAGTATTCTCTTGCATAAGGATTACAAGGGATTTCCATAGGCTACAATATGGTAACAAACTTATTTTAACTTAAAGGATTTTTTCGAGAAAGAAATCTGTTCTTAAAAATTGTATATAAAAAACATGTCGCTTATTACTTCTTCTTGTACATACATATCTAAATTTGAACATCAATAGAAACGTCTTTCGACCGACCCACACCTTTTCTGAGCATTTCCCTAGGAAATTTTTCAGTTCGTTAAATTCCGGAGCCAAATCTCTATGTAATACGAGCACAGAATAAACAGCAGAGTCTATACTAGTCTTGAAACTTTGCTCAAACGGCCAATCTGTCAAAAAATTTTAACATATGTTTATCTTTGCGTGTCTAGATAGTAAAATTGAGAGAGCAGCCAAAGCAGCTGTTCGCTATTTGCCCGCTGAAATGAATTTGTGGTACAACTGATTTCCACTAAAAAGGACTAGTAAATACGATTTTCTGCTCATTAATAAATTTCAAATTGTAAACTATTTCATTCGCATGTTATGCGACCTCTTGTTTTACAAAATTCTTTGGTAATTTTTCATACAAATTTAATTTTGCTCTTTAAGAAAAAATGGTGAATAAGTACACAGCTGCCTTTGTAGATACATTTCCGCGCCAAAAATGTATCTATCAGGCTTGGCAGCTGGCGGACTTATGTTACGTTTTTCATTTACATAAAAGGTGTACCAAAATCGAGACACTTGTTTTCTGATATAAAAATAAAATGAAGTAATCTAGAATTTTTGTAACAATTTATTTCTACTCTTCGGTCTTTAAGTTATAAAGTCCAGGTTTATTTCTAATTTTTCCCTCCGTATGCCACCAATTGCACTTTTCCTCCTCTTTCTTTTCCGAAACATTTCTCCACTTTTTTAGACCCTCACAACCACTTTCTCCGGAACTCTTCTTCTGTTGATACCCTCGAATCACTCGTCTTCAAAATGCCTTCAACTATTGACCTGTAGTTTTCGATAGGGCGGAGTGCCGGGCTGTTAGGCGGATTACACTCGCCTGTACATATTCAATCCCATTCTCTTCATACCACTGCAGAGTTTCCCTGGAGTAGTGGCAAGTTGCCAAGTCAGGCCAAGACAACGGCTTTGATGTGTGGCGACGAATGAGAAGCAGCAGTCTGTTTTCGAGACATTCTTCCTGGTAAATATTGCCATTCATTGTACCGACTGTTACAAAAGGCCGACTGTTTGTTTTGGAATCGCACGAACAGATGGCTTGCCAAACCATGGCCTTCTTTTGGAAATTTGTTCTTGTTTTCAACTTGTATTCATCAGAAACATCTTGGCGATTCGTGGCTGTGTAGAAATCTTGCCCAGCTAAAAATTTAAAGTTGTTGGAGCAGTATGTTTTGTCATGCACGATTACACAACTGAATTTCGTTAGCAAGTTTTCGTACAAGTTACGGCAACGGCGCTTTGCGGTGAGATTTTGTTTCACGTCCCGATCTGGTACTACTTGAGCGTTGAAACTCTTCAAGCTTGCTAGCATCTTGTTTTCTGGACGAACGATGACGATTTCCTAGCGATTTTAGCTACCGAACGACTTGACATTCGCGGATGTTTTTTTTAAATGCGGCAATCACTTTCTTCGTCCATTTTACATTCTTCTGGCCATGGTCATTACCACTACCCGCCTTAAGATCAACCCTCAGCTCGATCAACACTCATGTCGATGGTGCAAAATGTAGCTTTTTTTGCAATTTGACGTATAGTGAGGTTCAGATCCGTAGTGTTTTCGTGCAAGTTTTCTACGTTTGTATTCGTTTGCCATTTTGTTTTACTAATAAAACGAGTTTTGGAATTTTTTTTTAATTGAACATTGGAAACCAAATCATGGAGTACTTACATCTAGAATTTTACTCTTCAAAGAGTTTTATTTCAAAAGATACAAGAGTTTTAAAGAGTCCCGATTTCGGTGTGCACACTCTTTATGACCCGGAAGAATGTTCCACAGCAAGTTATTTGCAATCTACAAATATTGTTGATTTTAGTTTTTGTCGCTACAGATTTGCATTATATACGAGCAAATTTTCATATAAATTTCCTTTTGATGATCATGCTGAAATGTGAGGGAAAACCATCAGCTGTTCATTGTTCGCGAATTTTCCAGCATCGCCGCCTTTGACAAACAATTTTATTTATATGAAAAACTACCCCTGCTTGCATGCTTCTTCGATTCTAATTGAATATTTAAATGGTTTTCCATCATAAAATCATATTCGTAGTTGCTTTTGTTGATACTTTTTTGGCATTATTCTGCCGTCACTTTCTACGTAATTGTTATAAGTAAGAAAAAATCGAGGTTCACCATTGCTGCTTCTTTATTGTGAAAATTTCCGCGATTTTGGATCACAGGATTTAACTTTCATGCTGAAATCTATTCGGAAGAATATAACATATTATTTTGCACACTTATAGGAAAATACAAGAAGGTTTGCATAGTTAAAATTTTGTTTGTTGCCTTTAATATTGCTGCATTTTTGTAACCTTCCGACGGTGTTTCTCATACATATATTGTGGTTCCAATAAGTAAAAGCCATGGTGAGTAAATATCGGCAGCTTTTTTCTTTATTCGTCGTCAACCTGGAGTTGCTCGGGATAAATTAGAAATAGCTCAACTTAATAACAATTAAGTCTAATATTATGTAAGTAAACTTTGTTATATGTCAAAAAGTCCTATCAGATACGTCCGTAGAATCATAGAATCAAACAATATTCTATGACTAAATCAATTTCAAGAGTTTTCTACCAATAAACTGTCTCTCATGTGCAGAATCACAAATGGTGTTTTATTCAGTTCTGAGGTAAAAGATAATATTTAGCATGAGAAAACTTATTTTTCTTACAAAAAACAATTATCGGATGCAATATGAGCGAACATAAAATGCGCTAAATTAAAAATAAGACTGAACACCGCGAAACGCAATTCCGTTCGCAAAACATTTCTTAAATAAACACAATTCTTATGTACTTCTATCTTTTTTTTCTATTCTATCTATCTATTTTTGTGCTTGAATCATTTTGTGCAATAACAAAAAACTTATAAATTCAATTTCACCATGAAATTTTTCGGGATCTATGTATATGGCTTTCGGAAACAAAGTCCTATGTTCTATTGACTTTTCGAGAACATACGACAAACGCGTTCTCAAACAACGTTATCTGCGCATATCTTTCGTGGTGGGAAACATGTTGTCCGCCGGGTCCTGATGTGACAAGAAGGGTACTGATGCTGACAGGTCGATATGAGTGCTGCCAATTTATTTTACAGGACTTTCAAGACTAGAATAGACTCTGTAAACTGAGTCTCGTTATCGTTTTCAGACAATGAGGGCTGAAGGGAGTTGTACAAAGTACCTGCCATACTAAACAATGTTTTCAAAAGGTTTACATTTTTAGCCTTAAATTTGTTTTAAAAGTATAAATTGTGCCAAACAGCCTTAAAAATTGTCTTGCTTGCTATGGCAAAATAAATAAAATATTCGATGATATCTCTTATTCCGAGAAAAAAATAATTGGGGAGAAATTCCGGATTATTTGATCGTTTTCTCTTTATTATTTTTGTGCTCTTTGCGCTGTAAATTTCTGAAGTCTCGTGTTAATTGCCAAATTGTACGCGAAATTCGAACACCCTTTTTCAAATTCCACATTTAAATTTTGATAGAGTCGCTTTTAGCTAGAGCAAATTTACACCTGTGCTATGAGCTTTCGGCAAAGCATAGTTTCAGTAGGATTGCATTTGCAAATCCATGTATTTTGTTTATGAACACGGTGCAAATGAACGTTGCAAATGCTCCCAAATATGCATTTGCAAAACCCTTTGCACTGAATTCTGAATACCCTTAGTGAAATACCTGTTAAACAATTACGAATTTTGGTATTTGGGTTTTATATTCACGCTGGCGTGTACATGTATTTGTACAGGAAATTTTTTTTTCGTGAGATGCAGAAAACACAATTAGAACCGTAATGACCATTGTTCTCATACAAATATAAAACTGCGTCGCACGACCGCAGCCTCACACACCCCAAACGCATTGATTACGGCAGCAACGCGACCATATTTGTCAAAATAAAGAGCCGCAAGAACGCATGTTTTGTATTTCTCGTATTCGACGCATTTGATGCTTTACACGCTTTGAGTTACACTTCGCGCATTTTAAGCAAATAAAAAATAAATAAATTACTTACTAAGGAAAACCGTCGGAAATTTATAGTTTTTTTTTTAATCAATTTTTTTATTACACCTAATTCTGTTTTTACACGGTTTTGATTTAACACGGTTAGAAAATTAAAAAAATTTAAATTTTTCGTGCTAAATAGAATAAAATCGTGTAAAAAAATTAAAAATTTTTTTATTTACAAACCGTGTTAAATCAAAACCGTGTAAAAACAGACCGTGTAAACAGAATTAGGTGTATTACCTTTGAAACGACAAAAATGGTTATTACCTGCCAATAAGGTGGAGTGGTTAGGTGGAAAAGGAGGGAGAGGGGGTAATAACCCCCTTAAGTGCAAGTAGAGCTTCAGAATCAGTAAAATATTAACAGTACTTCTGCATCCAATCTCTTTTTATGTGGACGGCCTTCGGCCGGGCTGCTTGAAAAATAACCCTCAAGAAGCAACTAGGGCCGTAGCATCAGTAAAGTGTTAACAGTATGTATTCAAATTCCTTTTATGTGGCCGGCCTTTGGCCGGGCTGCTTGAAAAATAAACCTAATAGGGTTATTTTATTTATTTCACATTTAGGGCCGGTCAATTGGTCGCCTAGATCGTGCGATTTAACGCCTTTAGACTATTTTTTGTGGGGCTATGTTAAGGCTCATGTCTAGAGCGACGAGCCCGTAACGGTTGACGCACTGAAAGCCAATATTGAAGAATTTATTCCTGAGATACCGGCCGATATGTTGGAGAGAGTATGCCAAAAATGGACCCAGCGTATGAATCATTTGAGGCGCAGCCGCTGTCATAATTTAGATGAAATCATCTTTAAACATTGAATTATATGGATCGTTCTAACGACTCAAATAAAGATTTGATACATTTATCTAAATTGTATGTGTTTTTTTGTAATGAAATCCGAAAGCACTTCATCCTTTCCAAATCACCCTTTAGACTCGATGTGCATGATCAACGAGGTCATCGAGGCGTACCATAATACTCCTCCAGTGGAGGCAAAACGAACAAATATTTGGGCACATTTCAGTGACACGAAATTTGCCTATGTTGGCCAGCAAAATTAAATCTAATATACCTAATGAATGCGGCAAACTATGCTCATTGCAGCATTTGAGTTGAGTGGAGGGGAGAAAGAAATGGATTTAAATGTAAATAAAATGTTTAAATTTGTAAATTTTTAATATAAAGCAAAAAACCTAAAGGGTAATCCGTTCATATCACTTCTTATTAGGTCCGTTTGGGTACGGATAATTTGTATGAATTTGTAGACATTTTTACTGGATCCTGTTTGTGTACGGCAAATCTCTTGCAACGAGAGAGAACTGAGAGCGTAAATTGATAGTTCATTTCGTGAAATTGCAAGTTTTTACTGAATAAATTTTGTCCAGTAACTTTTAGCCATATGATCGACTGCAAAGACAAATAACTTTTGCAAACATTTGGAGGCAAATGGAACTATCAAAGAATTTGTGCGTTCGCGAGTCTGCTGACCCACAATCGTCTTGCTCAGCTTTTCATGCAGCAGCTGAAAAGAAGCATATTGAGTCCAAGGAACCTTATGCATTAAATGTCTTATAAACTTAAGTTTCCCTGCCGCTCCAAATCGTAAATGAAACTTTTAGGTCAGCTGTTTTTTCTTTAACCCTTCTGTTTATACCCTTTTTCCTGTGTATTGTGAATGTGCGAAGTTTCACGGGTCTAACCAAGAGTTAAAACTGGCAAATTCTTAAAAATTTCGGTTACTTTTTTGGATAGTTTAATTCTTGGGAGCGTAAGCTCACTTACTCCCCTGATATTTTTTACTGGATAATTTTTACTGGAAAAGTTCCCCAACAGACCTATTGGGAAGTTCTACTTCAGTTATGTTTTACATTCGATTAGATCTACTTCAGTTTCCTTCTAGCAGTTCTAAAGCTAAAACCATTTTCACTATTAAATCAATAGTAAATACGCAGATTAATAATGATTGATAACTATCAATTAACTGTTTTAGAAAGTTTTAAGTAAATGATTTAAATGTATAATTAAATGTAAATAATAAATATTCTTTGTCCATTTTTAGATTATTTGAATTTCGCAAAGTCATATCTCGAAGAGAATCATGTTACAAACTTATTCCTTATGACTATCCGGTTAAAATTGTAAAGACAGAGAAACATTCAGATTGTTCCATCATAGAAGGAAAGTTTATAACACCGTTGGAGCTATACTTACCTGGCATTGTACCAAAAGAAGCTCAAGAAGCTAATTTTCAAGTTATAATGCCTCATAAATGGAATGAAGAAAATTATAAGCCTATGTGTATACACTTAGCAGGCACTGGAGATCACGTATGTAACAAATTATGTGTGTGGGATATTATAATTTGGGCCAGTTTTCATGTGCAAATGTACACTTTTTTCTTAACGAGGAGGGACGCATCGAAAGCCTAAGGTCACTGGGACTTTAAGCCGCTGAACCCTCCTCTTGCCCGGATGGTTTGCCTTCTTGGGCAAATCGTTATGAGAATTCCACTTCGAGAACCCTGGTACCAACCAGCGTCACGGCAGACAGGGGAGGGGCCTGGGCTGGCACCAACAAACTCCCTGTATACAGAGAGAAGCGCCGCCTGCACACAACCTCCAGTTAACTGGGGATATGGTGCCATCGCTGTTGCTGTTGTCGATGATCGCCCAGAACAGACTTCGTTGAAAGGCCGGTGCAGTTTCGGCCTGACCGTCGCCGCCAGTTTGGGTCTCTTGTGGCCCTGGGCGATAGAAGGGATGGGCTGCTCCCCCGACCTCTTACGCTTTTGCGCTGCTGAAGGGGGACGGGATGGACGTCAACGTTCTTTTGAGCCCACAAAATAGCTTCCTTGTCCCTTTCGGACTGCGTGCTGGTGTCAGCAAAGCCAAGCATAGTATTCTGAGAGCTGCTCTCCTCCTTCTATATGCCTGAATTGACGCGTTAGTGTGGATGCGCGCACCAGAAGCGGAGGAAGTGCTAGGACTCGCACCGGTGGAGCTCGGCTTACTTGCCGTGGCTTCTACCACACTGGTCGGGCGAGTGGGCGGAGAAGCTTTGGCACCCAGCGTCGTTGCCGGCGCAGAAGGACGGGAGTCTGTGGTGGGGTTAGCGCGACCTTTGGGAGTGTGGTGAAAGAGGACGAGGTTGACTTGTTTGCCAGGACTCTCGTGGTCACCGTTGGCCTGACCACTACTATGCCAGCTGAAGCAGGTGTCGCACGATTGGCCGGCAACTGCCGGACCAATTGTTTCGGCGCCCTATTTGGGTTGGCCGAACTTGTGATTTTTTCGAGAACTTTTCCATGTGAAAAGGGTCCCCACTTAAGGCCGCTATCCCAGTCCGAATGCGTAGTCACCTTAAAAGGTCCCATGGTTATCTATGCTGACGCAGGGAGGCCATGCGAGGGTTGACACACACCTTCACGGGTTAGTGTGTTCAGAGCCAGACCAATCAAATCAAATCGATTATCAAAAGAGTGTCAATGGACAGAAGTTTTGGACCAAGTTGAATCGCTTAAAGTAGGAGTATGGTCTGCTTGACCTAGTGTGAGCACCAACGGTTAAACAATGCAGCTTACGCCAAACATGATATAATCAATACAGGTGTATTCACGATAGGTATTCTCGCGAACGATCTCGCTTCTATATAGGTTTTTTTATGAAAACAGTGTTGCTTCTTTTTTGTTTGCTTATTCTATTTCAAATTTCTTGCGTGCCTATACATTTGTGGAGTTTGGCTTAACTAGCTTGTGAGGAGTATTTTCTGGATTTGGAAAAGAAAAATAAATTGAGTTTTTCAGCTGTTTAGGTCATCTGAGCCTTACAGTCTCACTCCCGGGCTTACGATACTTTTAAAATTCTGGGAATTAGGGTTAAGTGCCACCCAACCATGTTGCTCGCGAAGTTCAATCAATAAGATAATGCCACTTTCTTATTTCAATATTTCCCTCTATCTTGCAAATTACCCCTCATACATAGGTAACTTTCGGTATAACACATTGTAATTTTGTCTTTCCCTCTGAATTAGAAAAGTACTTCAGTAATCACAGTAGCCTTGTCCGTGTTATTATGGATAGAGGTAGTTGCTTCACCTCCTTAGAGTTCCAACACTACTTAAAGACAACAATATTGCACACGTGCAAGTAGCCATAGCATCATCACAATTGGTAATTTGAATGTGTCAATATAGTCCTTAAGAATATGCTGGTCGAAATCTCAGAGCCCACTCAGCATGCGGACTGGCACAAACGCCTTTCTGAGGTACAAAACGCTATTAATAATTGCGTTCATAAATCTACTGGTTTGACACCAAGCAAAATACTGTTAGGAGCGGGGTCCTACAGTTGACTTACCAAATACCTAGATGATAGGGATTTAGAAACTCCTGAAGGAAATCTAAATGGGATACGTGAGATGGCCCTTGAATGGCCCAGAAGTGGTATGAACAAAACTGTAAATCTCCTCGTGAATACAATGTTGATGATTATGTAGTAACACGCTGATTATGTAGACACATCCACAGATGCAAATAAAAAGTTCATCCAATGTTTTCGTGAACAAAATACATAAGGTGCTTTCTCACGATAGATATGCCTTGCGTGATATGGAAGGATGTCAGATCACTTGAATTCCCTACAATGGCGAAGTAGAGACTCGAATTATGGACATCGCCTGACGGTGTTCAGAATCTTTCGCCTACGTAACGCTTGTTTTGGCTTTAAATAAAACTTACAGACATTGTAAATTTAAGATCGAACCAATCTGTATTGTCAGGTCGCCGGAGTGGATGTAGATATTGTACCTTGGCGTCCAGAATGCAACCATGTGTTATAAGAATGACAGATGCAAACGTGTATTATAGACAATAGCGGCCTTTAGACGGTCGCACACATGGCACAATAAACAAGGTAATAGCATCTCCGCAACACCAAAAACCACATGTATTTTGTTGGTAGGATTGTTTATCGCTACTGTCAAAATCAGCTAATATTTTCCGGCGAAAGAGGGAGAAACTGAAAACAGACAAAAGTGATTGTTGCCAGACAGTGCTGTATTTGAGTGAAAAAACGGGAAAAGTGCTCAGGTCAGTTGTTTTCAGTCAGGTATTTTCATTTCAACCGATGCGGCAACATCGCACCACTGCTGACACCGACGATTTTGACAAAAGCGATAAACGATCAGCCGGTGGCTTGCTACAACCTTGTAGTTGAACCATGGTCGCACATGTTTGCAATCATCTGCGATGGGGGAAATGTGCGATGAGCGTTTACACGGTCAAACATGTGCGCACACTTCAGTTGTCTCGCTGCTGCCAACGAAGCAACATGGTATGCGCTTTCGCATCAATTTCTTTAAATTTGCATAAACGCTCTGTCTATGCTGCGTTTCTTTAAATTTTTATTTTTATATTCTTCACCTTTTACTTTTCACAGTTCGGGATTGTGTCTATACACCTCAAAGAACTCCTTCCATAATATTTCATTTTTTTGCGACGCCATCCTCACTGCTCGCTGTCCACCGATCGAATGAAAAAATGCACTATGTGTGTCACAAAGCTGTTTACACGGTCGCACATGTGCGTCGCGCCGACAGATAAATCAAAAAATTTTGAAAACCGTCGCACATGTCCGACGACACGAATTTCTTGCGTTTACACGGTCATTCTTCTCGTCGCGCCGCACATGATTGCGGACATGTGCGACCGTGTGAGGCCGGAGAGGAACCATTTTAAATTCCTTCTGGATTTAGATGGCGAATCGAGCGGTTGTGGCACAGAAAAGACAAAATCTAATAAATTTAAAATTGATTCAAAAATACCATAAATAACAAACTATTTAAATTCCTTTAATAAAATATCGAAATTTATCCTTTTTAACTTTATTCGATGAGCATTTTTATTAACATACCGTTTTAATCTTTATTTTTAGTTTTATTGGCGAAGAAGAAATTTCATTGCAAAGCCAATATTAAAGGAAGCAAATATAGGCGCCATAATTTTGGAAAACCCGTTTTACGGACTAAGAAAGCCGGACCATCAAGTGTAAGAAGTATATTTATCGTATTTAATCCTGATCGATATTGGGCTCAGTACAGGCAATAAAAATCAGAACATGGTCTATGCGTTAATTACACAGTACAACAAGTTTAAAAAGAACTTCGAAGAACAAGGTTTATACAACGTTTACATTGAGCCCAAATGCGTAATTTCAAATGAGTAATTTTAAAGTGTTTACATTGCCTCATTTGCATTTCGATTGGCAGCTAATGTCAAATGCTTAATGCTCATGACCTCCTGGCGCAGCTCATAGATCAGCTCTGTTCCGGCTACTGACCAAAGAATTTGTTGCTTTTTGCTGCCTATGTTTCTATACCCTGCTCTTAAGTTAGGAGGTACGATTCGAACTGCCTCACGAAACAGCGCAGGGCATAATTTTGGTTCGCTATCACGTGTTTATTTCCTAAAAAGTCCAAACGGAAAAAATGCAATGACGTTGTGGGTATGGTTCGTGTTTTTTTGGAACCAACGGAAATTCCTTTATTTATTTAATTAGTTAGCCAATGAATACAATAAAAATTCTTATAGGCTAAGTTGAACACATTTTAATTGAACTTTGTACAAACCTTAAATTAAGGAAAATAAAGTTAAGCTACTTATAGAAAAGAATTAACGAATACAAATCGATGTTTTGAAAATAAAAAATCAATCTCAACATTTTTCCATTTCTGGTTCTGCTCATGGCGGAATTTTAAAGCGCAGAGGGAAGAGTTTGGTTTTAGCAAGCAAAGATGCAACACGGAGTAGTCCAATAAGTAATGAGTGTAAAGACAGTAAAGTGTGAATTTGTAAATAAAGTAACTGCTAGTTGAGCTGCGTTAGAGAACTACAGTGTGTTTTATTTTGTTGAGCACAATCCAGAGAGACAAATACGCCTGCAGAACTAATTTTTGGTATTAATATACTAGTTGTAAATAAGCTTTAACGTTTAAGCAGATATTTACTTTTATATTTTCTTATATTTAGGCGATCGAACTTGCATAATGTCTCTGATATATTTGTTATGGGTGGATGTTTAATATTAGAATGTTTGGTTCTTTTACACTGGTGTCAAAGAAATGGACTTGGACCGTTAGGAATAACTGGATTATCAATGGGAGGCCACGTGAGTAATATTATTTTTATTATATTGGTTCAAACTAAACCAAGGTTGCATATAATTTTCAATTCATCAGTCCAACGAATGTTGTGTATATTCTCATCAAAAAGTTCCTTGGAAACACCACTTCTCGCGCTCTCATTTACACGATTTTACTTTTTTGTGGGTTTTCACCTCTCAGCAATTTCAACTATTACAATTTTCATTTTAAAATATTGTTTCGACTTTAATGAATTTGATTAGTTAAATAGGAAGTGCATCAATAATATTCAATACCGGGACAAAGGGATTCTTGTTGAACATTCTACCCATAAAGTGGCCAATAAAAAAATTTATTTTAATATTTTTAATCCTGATTCAATATCCCTACCCACTAGCGCGCACATGATTTTATTTTGCAGGGGGGTTTTGCGTACAAATTTTTATACCAATCGAAACCATATTTCGTAGCAGCAATTTTTGTGTTTGAGGGGTTTGAACCCAAAACCCCCCTGCGTGCGTCACTTTCCTTTGCTTTTAGTGACCAGATAATGACAAGCATTTCTTTTTCATTAGCTTCGTAATTCCACTCGGTTTCGTTGAGGGTGCGTGAAATAAATGTTATTGGTTTGTTTTTCTGTGATAAGACTGCTCCGACGGCGAAGTTGGAAGCGTCAGTAGTAAGATCCAAAGTTTCTTCGAAATTTGGGTTTTCGAATTCGAAATTCGAAGTTTTTCAGTTTGTTCAATGCTTCGGATTCTGTCTCGCTTAAGTGGTTCGGGGTTTTTCTGAAGACATTTTTGGACACTCATCCATCTTCCTCTTTTAAATGGTTTGTTAATGGTTTTGCAAGTTTTGCATAGTCAATAATAAACTTCTGTAATATCCGGACATCCCTAGAAAGGATCTTTTACGTTTTGAGGAGGTGGAAAGCTTTACTAAAAAAATTACTATATCGTCTATATACACGTAGCATCGTTTGCCGATGTGTTCTCTCAAAATGTCATCGAAAATTCTTTGGAACATGGAGGGTAGGTTTTTCAACCCAAAGGGTAATCTACAAAATTCAAAATTTCCATTATAGGTTGAAAACGCAGCTTTTTTGATATCTCTCTCGTTAAGAAGAATTTGGTGGAAGCCACTTTTGTGGTATGGAACCGAAAAAGTTAGAAAGGACTTGATTGACTTCTGTGATTGGGATTGGATTGGATTTGTCTGGTATTGCGATTGAGTTCAGCTTTTTGTAATCTATTACGATTCGGTATTTTTCCCCTGATGAGTGCGATTTCTTCGACACGATCCATACGGAAGAATTATAAGGCGATTTAGATAGTCTAATTATGCCATTTGATAGCAGTTCATTTATTTGGGATTTGACTTCATCTTTCAATGCCATGGGGTAGGGATAAGATTATGGGTAAACGAGCGTATCGAGAATTTAATTTTAGTTTATTGATGTGAAAGCACTTTTAGGAATTAAAACGATTAGTTATTTGATTTGGCTTGCTATATATGTACATATCTTCTAATTATGATATATGCTACACTCTAATTTTAAATATGTTTTTCAGATGGCTTCTTTAGCTGCTACTAATTGGCCGAAACCACTTGTCTTAGTTCCGTGTCTCTCATGGTCTACAGCATCAACAGTTTTTACTACAGTACGTACATGTTCAAAATTTAACTAACCTTATAGTTTACATAGTTTCCATTACTCCGTTGCTTCTAAATATCCTTTTTGGTGGTGAATTTTCGAACTATAAATAATGTTGTATTTGCACTCAAAAAGTTGCCGATATTTAAATAAATCACTTAAATCGAAACATCGATACGATGTTTCGTAACTTCCTTAATACTACATTTACAATTGGGGAGCCAATTCCATACAAACTTACCAGTCTTATATGGCTGCCCCTTAAGAGTTGGACGTAGGACGATAAATACATATGTATTTTTTCAAGAGGGTTCCCTATACTGCATTTAGTAAAGTAAATAATTATATTATAATTTATATTGTATTAATTTCTAGGGCGTCATGAGCCAATCAATTAATTGGGATATGTTGGAGACCCAATACCATTCAGACGGAAAATATAGTGAGCGTCTTTCTAAAATGGTGACTGTGATTGATGATGCTTTCACAGCTGGTCAACAATTTATAAAAAATTTTAATCAATCCATAAGTGAACTAAGAAAAGACATCAAGGATGCCAAGCACATACAAGAATTTGATTCTATTGAAGTGCCGTCGAACAAAGAACAACAAAAAATTGATATAAGTAATACAATTATTCTCAAGAAATATTTACATAAAAAACAACATAATATATCTTTAGAAAAGAAAAAAGAAATGTACAATGTACAAACTTTGCCCAGTATAAAAAGAGAAGAACAATCCACTCTGACAAAGTTAATGGAATTCATTCTTCCCAAAGCAACATATAACGATGGCGAAAAAATTGATATAACAAAAACGAATTGGTGGGAGCGGGAAACTTTACAATTTATGCGAGGAATGATGGATGAGTGTACTCATCTAAAAAACTTTTCTGTACCTTTTGATACATCTTTAATCATAGCTGTTTGTGCAAAAGATGATGCTTACGTTCCTAGGGAAGGCTGTTCCAGCTTAGAAGATATTTGGCCTGGAGTTGAAGTACGATATCTTGATGCAGGACACGTAAGCGCATATGTATTACACCAGAAACTATTTCGGTAAGATAATCGTCTCTAAAGCCAAGATTGGGCAAATAATCTGGCGCTAGATATTCATAACTGCTTACCTAAACAGATAACCATATTCATTTTCATTAATATATTAGTTTCTTTCAATGTATACTACTATAGTTATATATATTTGTTATGTCATGTCATAAGTGAAAAAGTTCTTTTTATTTGGCATTTTAAAATCTTATAATTATTTGCCAAAACAAGTATTCTGCTGTGCATCGTGATCTTTTTTGAGGCATTAAATATCGAACAAAACTTCACATCGTAGCATTATGCTTACAGCCATCGTCGTGTTGAAACAAAATTTCAATGGAATCCAAGGTTCTGAATCCATGGCATACTTTAGTTTTTAAAATATGTAAATAACGATCTTTACGGCTGCTGTAGCTCAGCTGGCTAGTGCGCTGGGCCACGAGTCAAATGCGACGCTCGAACCCAGGTTCAAGACTCCGTTGCTGCTAACACCGGAAAAAAAGAAAAAAAATTCGGCGGCTGTCCTCTCAGCAGGAAATGACAAACCTCTGAGAGCATACAATATATACATATATGTACATATACATATATTAATTTTCTACAAATATTTAAACTTATTTTATGTTCTCATTGGTAAATTAATATTTTTGCATAGATCTTCTATTTTCGTAAAGAAAAGAAAGTGTGCGCGCGCACTGCTCTCTCTTGCTCCTACACTGTGATACAGACAATAGGCAGTGTGCTATGAGAGGAAGAGAGAAAGAAAATGTGCGCGCGCACTGCTGTCTCTTGCTTATATCCCCCACTCAACTCCCGTTCGCCTCGCCCGATCACACTTTTCGTAACGCTTACGTCACGCGTTCGCCAGCTTACTTCCCAAGTCAAGCGTGCGTAAACCACTCAACTCCCGTTCGCCTCGCCCGATCACACTTTTCGTAACGCGTTCGCCAGCTTACTCCCCAAGTCAAGCGTGCGTAAACCACTCAACTTCCGTTTTGCCTCGCCCGATCACACTTTTCGTAACGCTTACGTCACGCGTTTGCCAGCTTACTCCCCATGCCAAGCGTGCGTAAAGAAGTTTCACTTCAAAAACTGTCAATTCTCCGTTCGGAATCGGCATAAAACTGTAGGTCCTTTCCAACCATGTACAAATTCGCACGCACAACACGGATGGTTGCGGGTAGCTAGACCTTAGTCTCGTAATCAAGCGTCGTGCCAGTAAATTATTATTAACGTATGGACGTATGGAATATTATGCTGAAATTTTTGCAGTACAAACTACTAACAATTAATTTCAGTTAAAAAAGTATATGTAACCATATCTATCGGCTTTTCTTATATTTAGGGGCACTTTACGCATCACCTCCTGAATATCCTTTGTATCAATTTGCCGCAGCTCTGTTTTAATCTTGGCTATCAATGAGTCGCCATTTTTTGCTCCACAAAAATGCCTTTAAAATTGGCCCAAAAAGTCTCTACCGGTCTAAGCTTTGACACCCCTTAAAGCGTCTTGGGTCGCTCGAGCACAGTGTGACGACGCCAAAACCGGCCAAAAACTAACTTCGTCGTTTGAAGTTTTTTTTTACTGGAAGGCATTTTTTGATGTAAACGTCCGGGATCACAAGCCGGCTTTGATAAACACAGGATCGCTCACGCTGCGTTCGCTTATTGCCATCCACAGTAAAAATTTTTCCGGTTACTTTGTTTTCGATTTAAATGTTACTTTATCGGGAATTTCAGTAAGCTTGAAATAATACTTCGGGGTCCATTTCCTTCGACCGTAAAATAGGTCTCATCATCCATGATGCAAATCTTTTTTTGATTTTGCAGCAAACAGATCACTTATGGCAGTCCGTGGATATTGTAGATAACCTGGTCAAATCAGAAGTTATAGTTTTTATGGAATGTAATAGGATCTCTGCGTGTTGTATTTGGGCGTATGGTAGCGAACTTATTGAAGTCGTCCAATTTTGTGGCTGCCCACAGAATTTTCAAAACTTTTATTTGTGGTATGTACCGCCTGACGCCATTATACGTACGTCTCTTGCTTGCCGTCAAAGCCCGGCAATGACTTGACAACATCTAACGCCTCACGTCACACTGCACCCCTGGTATAATTTATATTTCTTTAGTTGATTTCACTTCAGGATTCAGAGAAATATTTGGGGGGAGGGTTTCAAAAAGTAATTCCTTAATATACACAAATAATTATGTATGCCTTTATATGTAGTTTTAAAGTCGACTCTATTTCGGAATGGTTCCAAAACCACCCCTTGATTCCGCCACTGGTTCACAAGTATCCCTATTCAGCGCTCTACACACATGATTCTCGTTTATTGCTTATCTTATTTGGTATTAGCTATCTCCCGGTCGCAGCAGCAGCAGCATTTTTGTGGGATTCACCGTCCATCCAGATACACTCAACAGGTTCAAAAATCCTTGAGCCCCACGTTGGGTGCCAATTAAACCAAATTGTTTCTTTTGTGGGTTTTTAATTTATTCGGGTAAGCGTTGGCTGTGCCACTTTTGAGACCCGAGTACAAACTGAACCCTATTCTAAGTTACAACCTACCGCGACAGCCACAATTTTCGCTCACTCGCCAGCTATTTGCGCTGCGCCTTCTGTTGGCGATCGTCAACTAAGCGCGTACTACAGCGTCAGCACAATCCAGCCACTTCCACCAGTTGCCGGCTAATGCAGGACTCACCAACGTAGCGCAAGGTGGCTACTTTGGCGGGGCGGCTCTTATGCTAACTTGCGTTATCTTATCTGTACAAGAATTTCTCCACCTCTACGCAAAAAGCTCTATAGTGGAAACGAGGCTTTGCAGAAAGCAAAAACAATACTTCGATACTCGTAATTTCTCGATATCGAATTAGCCCCCCCAGCTTTCGATATCATCATAAAGTTGCTAGTATGACTTAACCCTTTCCCGATATGTGCCTCTCATACATATTTTGTATGTATTTTTTTAATTATATATGATAATCACACTCATCTCATTACATCTTTCTTAACTATCTACGACTTTTGAAGCGATTCGCTTGTAATGATTTCGCTAGCGATTGAGTGTTTAAGGCAATGCACATTCATCTGATGCGTGCGTTATTCTGCGTAAAAGGTATTTAAAAAGTATTACCATCATATGCATAGGACCGCGCCAAGGTGGTTTAAGTTTTTTGCTAGTAAGGCCCCGCGGCTTTGCACGCAAGTTTTACGTCATTGTGCTCTCCATAAAAACGTTTAACCCGTTAAATTTTCAAAAAACTGAAAAACACGTATCAACTTATTTTTGATTTGAAATCTTTTTACCAAGTTTGAAAACAAAAATCCCATTGAATCATGGTTCTTTATAAAACACTTCAACCCCATGTTTTGCTACTTTAGACCTCGAATTTTGGAAATTCTCGTCTTCACGAAGGTTAATTTTTTCAAATGTACCTATAGTTCAAATTTCAAGTCTTGTCAGCTTCAGTGGATTACGCTGGACGATGATGAATCACTCAGTCAGTCAGGACAAGCAATTATATATATAAAGGGTGCCCCAACAGAAACTTGCATTTTAAATTGGCTGAAAAATAATGAACGCACGGGTTTTTTCCAAACGGGTTTTTTTATTAGAAAGGTACATACATCCATGCTGTTATGTATGAAATACAATTTTACTCATATCTATCTCGCCGATGGCTTGTCGAATATTGAAATAACATAATTGGTTAATAAGAGGGCTAGAAAAAGAAACAGCTGATATAAAAGTTTCATTTGAGGATCAGAGCTGTAGGAAAACATGAATTACTGATATTATGCCGCGAACACTTAGACGGCGACAACGGCACGGCCACGCGACCGCCAGATGGTCGCGGTGTAGTTGGCAAAGTGATTACAATGATGGCGGCAGTAGCAGCACAACAATCATATGCTTGAATTTTCACAAGTTCGTATTTGTTTGGAAGTATTGAAGTTGAACAATGTATAATTTAAAATCGTTCGTTAATTTTGTTAATGCAATTACCAAAATAACAAATATTACGCATTTGGCTCATGAAGCAGCTGTGCAAAGTATGCAAACAAGAAATCGATGTTGCCAATTTAAGCAATGATACCAATTGCTTTGGTTTTGTCGCCTACGAAATAAAGAATAAATAAATAAGCTTGGCGGCAGCGACATCTGTGTTCGGTGTTCGTGGTCTAAGTAATCGTTCCCATTCGATTGTTCTGATTCAATATTTCGGGAGATGCAGTCGTGACGCTGCCGTCGTCTGGTGTTCGGTGCATTACTTACACCGAATTTGACTTATTTTAAAATGGCGGAATCCGTGGTCAAAGCTTCCAAATAGTATATAAAATTATAAATACGATTTCACCTACTATATTGAACCAGAAGATGCAATTAGGTAGTTTGGCAACTAAATGCATCGTTATTTTACTAATTTTATGTTATTTGTCGTGAATATTTTGTTCTTAGTTTTAAGATTAGAACACAGAATTGTTTTATTTTTAATACTAAAACAAAATTGGTTTGATTGAAACATACGTCTGACTTAGTTCTTCAAAATCATATGTTCCATGCCGAAATCCCTGAATCCGGGGTTTTCGGGATTATGGTTTTTAGTCCCGAAAATCCCGGGTTTGTAAAACTGGTAATTGATTGCTAGGAGCGAAACTCATCGCATTGCCTCACGCGAATTTGCTTCGCCGTAAATTAAGCCTAGGTTTTACAATAGAGTTTAGCCATTTAGTGCTAAAACCTCAGCCCCAATATGCTTTCAATATGAACTATTCTAAATTGTTTACTGATTATTATTATTTTTTATCTTCGTATAGGGCCTGCATAGTTGAAGCATTTGAAAGGGCGAAGAAAACTCACACATTGAATATCAAAGAAGAAGACGACGAGTTGAAGCCAACACTAACTTATCAACAATTATTAAATAAATATACAAACACTATTTGAATAAATGATGTTTCAATTCCAATACAAATTCTGATTTTTTTTGACATATACATAATTGTATAACAAGAACTTCCAGGAGATATGGTGGCAATGTTTCAAAATCGTTTTCAAATTCTTAGACATGGTAAAACAAAAATTGCAAAAGTTTGGTACATTACTGTGCAAGTAATAGACTTCATCACATGGGCCTTTGGGGCCTCCGAGTCTACTTGATGAGAACCAGCAAGCCGCCTGTCTTACCTAACCTAACCTTCCTCAAGTACCAATGTTCTGCGGAAATTGAAATCGAACGATCGATCAATGCATATTTCCGTCAGTGGGGCATTGCACTGCGGTAGGTGGACAAGCCTAAGCAAAACGAACCGGTAAAATTTTCTACTCAAAAGTTATGTTTTGGGCCTTTTTGGGCCTTTTTTAGATAATTTTTCATACAAAAAATTTTAGTTGAGTGGCAACCGTGTTTATGGGTCAGATGTAGAAACCACAGGTCCCATCCAAGCTCACCTGGTTCCACTGCTTTAAATGGTTGCTGGAAATTAAACGCCATCCCAACCTGGGATGT
Source organism: Melieria omissa (assembly GCA_963971225.1). Taxonomy (NCBI): domain Eukaryota; kingdom Metazoa; phylum Arthropoda; class Insecta; order Diptera; family Ulidiidae; genus Melieria; species Melieria omissa. The sequence goes on from OZ020268.1 coordinate 87,891,476, forward strand.
CACCTATGTATTCGAAGAAGAACGAATGCAGAAGTTTAACTTTATGACAGTATATTTATTGCGCACACCTACAGTAGAAATATAAAAAAGAACATTTCTGTTTAACGACACAATAAAAATAACAAAACTACATAAAACATAAAATGAATATAAAATTATAATAATTACGGTAAAATCTCTGGATAAAGTTGTTTAAAATGTGTAACTATTTCTTCCAATGTTCTACATATATAATCTTCACTAAGTGCTTTGTTACGAATTGTTTTTTTATTTAATTCATATACATTTTTAATGATATCCAACTCAGTAAGACGAGAGTAGTTTTCCGCTGACGAAGAATCTTTTCGGTGTACGATGTTGTTGATTGCAAATAGTGCACCTGCCTGCAATTTTTCATCCGGATGAAACTGAAAATAAGAAAGATTTTCGATTAAAACACATAGATTAGTATTAAACAATTTTAAGTAGCATAATGACGCAAAAGTCTTGAGATAGGAGATGTACCGAAAAAGAGATTAATCTACATATTTATTTGAACAAGGGGCTCTGAGATTTCGCTATCCAGACATGAAAGAATATCATTTGATATTCCATTGCAAAGCTCTTGATGAGCATCTTTGCACAAACTTTTTTAAATTTAGATTAATAAGGTCTATCGGGAGATATTTGCATCGAAAGTTGTATTCATTTCCTATTGGAAACAGCATTGCTCTTTACGTTTATCAATTATCAATAAATTAAACATCTCATAAAAAATATACAGAGCTCTAAAAGAATTTAATGATATAATGGCCAAGTGTAATCTTTACTTGTCTGAGCTTAAATCAAAAAATTATAATCTTGCTAAATAATTTTTATAGTTCCAAGGATTCTCAGCTATATTTATATTTTACACTATGATCAATAAGTACCGGGACTGTGTATTTTAAATTTTCCGCCGTTGCCCGATGCAGGTAATATATATTATACCACTCGAACGCTTTGGTTCTTGATAGAGCAGACTCCCCAAATGCTTTCTGCAACATTTTAAGCGCATTGGCACAAGAAATTTCGTTCCTAAGACAAAATTTCAAACAAATACGTTGATCAACAAAATTATCCATTGCAAAATGCGACGAAGTACAAAAAGTTGACTGACGCTAACAGCTGCCAAACAAAAACTAATGATGCAATCCCGCTCAAAATTTGACACAAATGTCAGTTAATGTACACAGTCCCGGTACTTATTGATCATAGTGTATATATATCTATATTTTTTAATTTATCTCACTTGACAAGGCCTATCGGCCTATTTATCTTACTGTATTTATCCTGTCTGTAAGAACCTATGCTCATAGACCTAAGCAAATAAATGCAAATATGTACATATATTTATTTTTTCTTATTTGTAGCCTTTTTATTTATTTAGCTTCAGCTCAACAACAGCTTAACACAAACAAAACATTTAAAAATGAGATCGGCGTGAAAATCACTTTTGTAAACTTCCTTCATTCATTGCATAGACTATAAACTTTGAAGCATGCAAATTTATTCCATTTACTTTAATTTATAATATTTGAAGTAAAATTATACCGAAAATCTGTTATGGTTATAACACCAGATTAATATAAATGTTTATATTTAAAAAATAGATGTACAAAAAATGAGAAAAACGAAAAGGGTGCAAATGAAAGAAGCTATTATGAAACGGAAATATTGTTGTATCATTCTTTTAACTTCCAAAACTTGTGATATCATATTTGCACAGATGTTCCAAAAATAGAAAAACAAAAGTTAAATTGTTTATTATTTGAAATGTTTTCACCAAATTGAAAGTCAATAGCATATCATCTTAATCCATTGTTGAACCCGCAATATTTTGGATTTTCAAAAAATGGAAAACATGAGTATGAAATCAAAATATCTATTAATTCATGTTTCTCCATACACATTTCTAACCCTTGATTTTGCTATGTTCCAAATTTTGTCTTTTTGTGTTTTATTTTGATTATGTTATTCTTAAGAGTCCACCTCAAAACTTTCAAAAAAACTAATATGAATGCAGTTACAGTTCTTCTTAAAAAATGCCAAGATCGAGTACAAAGAGAAGAAAAATAAGTTTAATCAGTTGTTTAATCGTCGACGGAGTGGAAGAAGAAAAATGCACTATTGGGTTTTGTGGGTGTCTTAAGGCGTCGCGTGTAGAATAACGAACAACAAGTAGTACAAGAAGTACTGAACGAGACAAACGACCGAAGCCGGGGAGCATAAACAGGGGGAACACATCACTTTTTTAGCCATCGCGGCCGCCATTGCAGAGTGCAATTGATGAAGTAGCAGGAGGGACGGGTACCGTGGCTGGTGCTGGTGCGGCACACAGCAAACTGGCTGTGGGTGCGCCGATGACCTCTTTGCGGGGGATGATCAATCCGGTCGTGCGGATTGTCACATGTAAGTTTGTGGTTTTGTAGTGTAAATTCAACAATCGTGTTTGTGTTCTGTGGAGTAAAACGTTACTTCATTTTAGTCCATTGTGAATAAACAATCTATCAGGTGAAAGGTGGTAATGTGTACTTTCATGTGGCAATTAAAATTTTTGCCAATATTTGCGAATGTTCAAAATAATGTGTTTTTTAAATAAATTAACCTCTGAAATAAAAATATTTTTTTTAAATTTTCTTGATGCATGATTAGAAAACAATCAGAATAAAAATGCAGTTGAGAGTTTGATTGTCCAAATATAAATGAAGAAGAAATAAAATCGTTTAAAAAGAAAATTGAGAACCTTTGTTCATTCATAAATCGAAAATGGATCAAATATCAAAGTTCATTAACCCGTTTTAATGGGTTTCTACTGAACTTTTGGAGTTCAATGGAGTGCTCATGACGTCGCATCATAAACTAGATATAGAGATGCTCTCTGAATATTCTTTTGAGGTAGAAGTTAATGATGATCATGATTTGGAATAATGTATGGTTATACTGTTATAAAAAGTTATATAACTAAAATATCCCTCTTCAAGTTTGCAATGTATTGTAATTCTGTGATATTTTTGAATTGAACCACATCAGCTGGAAGCTTTACAGGGTTGCATTCGTTCCCGCATAAGTTTACGCACATAGCTTACACATCGAAATTATTTTGCAAACTTACCTCGTTTGCATAATGAACTTTCATACAAATTTTGACAATTAGTTTATGAGGTGATAAACTTATACGGTCTATTGGTTATATAAGGCTTTTACACGTTTCGATGACAATTATAAAGGAAATTACAAACAAAAAAAAACAATATGCATTATTTGATCATATTTCTGAACTCATTATTTAAAAAAATTATTCATTTTGTGCAGTTGACGGCTCATATGTATATTTATTAAATACATACCAGGAAATCTCCTAGATGTGTCATCACTTTTTTATCATATATTATATAATCTCCGGTTGGAGCTTCAGCAGCAATATTTCCAATTACACAAAGGACCTGTTCTTTGACTTCCGCAGAGTGATTCGATTCCAGGATCATATTTACAGCATCTAGCACTTGAAGGGAGTGCATACTCATTATAACATTAATGTGATGAGGCTGACTGAACAGATTTCGAAATAATCCCAATGTTTTCATAACAATCCTTGTATCAGAATCACATAACAACTCCAGTATTTTTTTCGGTCCCATCGTGTTAACAATATCGGTTTTGATGCGTACTTCAGCTTGAAATGACATATTCATTAACGCCCAAATACTATTCAACCGCAGAGATGGTTCAGGATGTGTGCTGTACTGACACAGACTTTCAATTATTCCGGAGTTAAACATTGGGTCTTTCGATGGAGAAAACTCCAAAATTAAGTTACAAATAGTGGATGTGACTGCAACCAAAATTTCAATAGACGGCTCCGGCAAAAGTAAAGCCATTAGAGGCTTCCAAATAGTATAATCCTGCAAATAAAAGAAAAATTGTTCATATACACACATCCACGACATATTAATGGTTGACATCCTGTAACTAACGTTTCATAAAGAACTATAAGAAATTATATAATATCTTTGCAAGTCGTCAATGAAAAAAATTTTAATGTTAACTATTGAAATGAGTGGTGAGAACTAAAAATCATAAAATGGGCAAAGGACATAGCCGAATAAGGAAAGGCAATCGAGAAACGACGCGTTTCATGCCCAGAATATCAGTTAAAATGCGTTCGGCTGATCCAAGTGAGATGCTCAACAACACAGCAATCTCTCTAATCAATACACAACGATTTTTCGCCGATTTGAATTTTTCTTCGGTAACAGACGTTGATGGCCGTCATCATGCTCTAGGCTCTCTCGGCCGCCTTTGAACCTTTTATACCATTCCTATACCTTTATACCATATACCATTCCATATACTTGTTATGCCATTCCATTCACCATACGACTTTTGTAACATTTTCAACGAATCGGCACACGATATTTTATTTTTAACACAAAATTTTAGGCACGCGCGTTGTTCTAATTTTTCATCTATTATAAAAATCGCCTCACAACAATTTTTCGACTTTTTCGTATAGAAGACGTCAAAATTTGACAGAACAACAATAAAAGTATTGTCAACGCTAAGGAAATAAAAATTTTCCGATTGGATAAGCGTGGCAATTTAAAATTGCCATACCTGACCCTAGCAATGCTATGGTTACCAAGATCGGACCTTCGTCCAGCAAAAGCAACAAACATTGTGGCAAATTTTCTTTTACACTTGAAGGTTTTGCCATTGCTTGCCAAGAGTGCATTTGTGCGATTCCTGTCTTTCTCATCTGAAATAGATGAGCGTTTCACCAGCCTTTTAGCCTTTTGACTTCAAACTTGGTGAAAGTACTTCAAATGTAAAATAACTTCATACTTTTTAATTTTTCCCAATATTAATGTCGGACGGAGTCAACGACGGATTAAAAGTTTTTATGAAGAAACTGTGAACAAAACATGAATTAATGGGCTAATTGATTTAAAACTTGGTACGAAATACTCACTCTTAAGGCTGCGGCCCATAGAATCCGTTGCGTACGTGAGAGCGAAGTATTCAACTGACAGCTAAGTTGAATCATGATGAAATAAACAAGGTGAAGCGAGTAGATGACATACCCTTATTTTGACAAGAGAGCTTTTGAAAAACTGACGTTTTCAAAATAAATTCTCTGAAAACATGAAAGTCTTCTTCTTTCTTCGCATTAACCCACTTAAGCCTGGTGTATCAAAAAATCATTTTCATTATTATTGTAGTGCGTTGTAGGTAAGATTATGCCGATTCGTTGCCGTGGTGGCAGGTCCCCACGCTGCATAATTATTGGTATTGAATAATAAAGAAATATGAAACCAAAAATAAATATGTATGTCGTAGCACAACGTAACATGCTTTACTAAAAAACGATTAACATTTATGTAAAACATGTAAAAAAACATAACAATATGTGAAACAAATTCATTTACAGAAAGAAAATTAAAACTCTTGACTCTCTTACTTTAGAAGAAGAAGTTAAACGCGTATTTTACAAATGAAAATTTTTAAACACAATATTTTCGATTTTACGTTTTGATTGGGGTTAAAAATCTTCTCTCATGTCAAAGCAAAATTGGTTGTCAATTGCTATGTTTCAAAATAAGGGTATGGGTTGACAAAACTGTCAGCTACTCGCTTCACCTTGTTTATTTCATCATGAGTTGAATGAATGAAATTGTATGTGGTGTGACCCATACCCAACGGATACGTTGACGTAACGCACAAAGTTGAGCAACTTTCAACTTTTGCCGTACGTTGAATACTTTGACAAATAACGGATGATTGTTTTCTTGTCATTTTAATTTTATTTCTATTTTCGTTCGAAGCAGAAATTTGGTTTGTTTTCAATTTTGCCAAAATGTTTAAGGGGCCCGAACACTGTAAACTGCGATTTTTCATATGTTTTTTATTTTATTTATTAAAAAAAAACGGACGTTCCGATTTACATGAAACTTTACACATATGTTAATAAATGTTTAGATTACCTTTTTTACTACCTTTTTTAATTCGATTTGCCCCTTTCAAAACTTAAAACGCGATTATCTCGAAACCATGTTTTTTGACCGCGTTGACAGCATAACTGAAAAAGTTTTTATCCGATCGACCTGATTCAAATTGCATTCTATTCGGGAATAGTGTCGCTTCTGCTCGACGTAGCCGTTTTTCGATATATGCCAAACTTTTTTTTTTATAAATAATTTAGTGCAAAATTTTACGCGAAAAAAAAAACTTTTTCTTCAAACAGCCGCCATTTTTTTTCTAATCAATATTTTTAAAATCCCCTACGTCAAACAGTAGCCAGTAATGTATATTTCAAGAATCTTTTTTGTTTTTTGCTCTAGGAGGCTCCGTTATGCTGATTTGCTGTCAACGCGACAAGGGTCATTTTAAAAAGACGACATTTTGAATCAGCTACAGAATACAAACATGGCCGCCAAAAAAAAAAAAAAAATTGTTTTCGATAATCTAAACATTTATTAACATATGTGTAAAGTTTCATGTAAATCGGAATGTCCGTTTTTTTTTAATAAATAAAATAAAAAACATATGAAAAATCGCAGTTTACAGTGTTCGGGCCCCTTAAGGAAAAACTAATAGAAGCGGTGCAGCACCATGTCTGCTTTATGATTTTCAGGTGATCATACGCTTCATGCAGCAATAAAACCATTACGACCACCTCAAGAACGTCGTCAATTTCCATTTTTTTACAAATGTTTGCCAAAACTCAAAAAAATCACACAACTTTTGTTTTTGACACACAGAATATATTTTTTATCCGTTGACAACGCATTCATTGGGTCGAGTCTCTCCGTCATTCCGTCGCTGTCAGTTGAACACGTTGACGCAACGTACGCAACGGATTCTATGGGCCGCAGCCTTTAGTGAGAAATAATTTGACGTGTTTTCACTTTTTTGAAAATAAAAAACCTAACGGAGTTAACAATTTGTATATTTGACTTCAAACTTAGCAAAAGCACTTCAATGGGGACATAATTAAAACGTGCTTTTGATTTTTTTGAAAATCGAAATCTACCGTGGTAAACCAAAGGTTAAGAATTTGTTTAGAGTAAATGTGGAAACACATGATTTAATGGGCTTTTTGACTATTTGACTCAAAGATAATTAAACACATACATATTGAGTATAGAATTAAGTTGATAAAATGTTAAATTGTCGCACATACATATTTATAATTTTGATATTCTTCTCGTTTGCGTATCTTCAAAACAAAAAAATATCGACAACAATTAGAAACCTATTTCACCATCAAGCATGGTGAAGCTATCATTTCAGTGTCCCCAGTAAAGGAACAGTATGTTACATTACAACAGTATGTTTCATTCTTTTGTATGACGCATACGACATTCAATTTTTTGGGGGACGCATGGTACTCACCACGAACGGAATCGGGGTTTTTATATGACGGCGGATATTTATGTGACAGCAAAAAATTCTCTGTGTTGGTGAGAAGAAACCGAAGTGTAATTTCTATTGTCTCTGCTCACAATGAGTTGCGACATGTGGCACAACGCGCGAGTTACTAACAATCGTCAAGATATCGCCCGAAATGTGCGAAAAAGTGATTCAAAACTACTTTAAAAGGATCCACTGCTGCAACCAATCTTGAGACGGTCATTTAAATAACATTGTATTTCGTACGTAAGGTCCAAGCATTATCATAAAATAAAAGTTTCATTGAAATCATATCTTAATGGGCGTTTTATTTAACTTTACTTTTGAAACCGGAAAATGGATAGCCCTGTATATTCTAGTACTAACATATGTATGACTACCACTGTAATTATTAGCTTCATCGCTTGTTAGGTGTTAGAATTTATTATTAGATTAAATAAATAAAACAAAAAGAAATAATTTTTGGAATCAACTTAAATAAAAATTAATAAATTAATTTCAAAATTCGAAACCAAAAGTACGTATTTACTTACTAAGCTTCTTTTAATTCTCCCTAAACAAGAAAGGTTTACACTGATGACTGATGATTATATTGATGACATACCTGGAAAGTTGTTCGAAGTTGTTGCACAGATCGAGAAAGTGAGTGAATACATCGTATCGAAGCCAATTTAACCTGCATAAAAAAAATGCACATTATAAACTATCTGATAAAAAAGTATAGCATTTCACTTTTCACTAAAATAATTTGTATATAAATTGTACGTGAAAATGAATGAGTCGTGCTGAGAAATTGTCTTACTGTCCATTTAAAGTTATTTTTACGATAATTTAAGTTGTCCTTTATGGCGCAAATTCAATTAATATTTTTGACATATCGCACACGCACTACAAAAGTGACACAACTCAAAATTTTTAATTTTCGGGTTTATGTGTTAATACTGTGCACAATGCATCAATCTACCAATGAGCAAAAGCTATGCTATTTGATCGATGCAGCTCAATACCAAAGAGTCCTAACTTAAATTGTGTCACTTTTGACGAAATAAATTTTTGTTAAAGTTAATTTTAAGCAAAGTTCTGACAATTTTAGTATATATTTTCAAATAAAAAAATTCATTTCGAATTTTCAAAATTTTTCTTTCGACTTTTTATCATGTTATTTATAATTATAAAACTCAACAAAAGTGACATAACTTAAAATAATTCCGTAATTATTGAAAATATCATCAAAAGAGTCACAACTCAAAATTTTAGATCAAATAAAAAAAAAATCTTTATCTTATCTTAAAGCATAATCTGTAAGGATTTTCTTCTGAACGGTCTATACGTTATTTAAAAAATTGTTTATTTAGCTCAAAAACATTTTTTTGCGTTTCCTGAAAAATCATAAATTTTGAGTTGTGTCACTTTTGTAGTGGGTGTGCGATATAAACACAGTGTGATTAAAAATATTAGGCCTGTTTGAGTATGGATAGCATAATAATAACGACCAAAGCTGATTAAATAGGGCTTTATATACTTAATATGCATAATCTTAACACAAGGATGTGCGACTGGGCTTTTCTAGGCCTATTTCGACTTTGAGTGGTCGCCAAAATTTTTTCTTAGCTCTGATTGACGAAATATTCTATGCTAACTACCACTAAAGTTTTCTTGACGTAACGAAACCAACAATGGCTGATGATTTGCATCGATATCGCAAATATCACAGTTTATGTGACTTAGCGCTAAGCGAGCCTACTGGACCTGACGAAACCTGTTCGTATATGAATCAAGTTCATGGTGATTATTGTTAATCTCGTGTATAGATCATAAGTCATATAAGCGATTTAAACCGATCGCGTGACCAACTGATGGCGAACACGTTGGCAACTGAAATCCATCAACACTGTGCGTGAATTCATTGAAAAAAAAGCCAATATCTTGATTGAAATTATTGAAATGAGACTCAGGCATTTCAATAACATTTATTTATCGCATTTTAACTGAACGTTTGGATACCGAAAGGTGTGTACACAGTTTGTTCCTTGTTTGGCACCGACTTTCGTCTTTTCGAAAAAGTGCAGAAGCTATTCAAAAGGCTTGTGCCGACATCCTGAAGCACATCCCTGCCGATGATCTAAAACACCCGTTCGATATGCTTTTAAATTGTGGAAACCGCTGTCTTGAATCCGAAGGGGACTATTTTGAATAAAGCAAATTTATTTTGCCAACAAAAGTGTGTTTCTGTTAATATTTTCTTCATAGTTTAAACGTAAAGACCTTTTTGGTTGTGTGGGAATGTACATGCAGACACGCATAGTGATTGAAAATGTTGACACACACTTAAGAAACCCAATAATAATTGCATCCGCACATAGCTATAGTGTCATACAATACTTCTGCTCAATAGCTTCCTATGTAATGCCCAACTAGACGAAAAACGTAGGGACAGCTGATAATCGCTTATGGGATTCGCGAGACCCAGTAGGCTCACTTACCGTCTCCCAGGTAGTCACAGATGCTAGTATTGAATCGGACAACCAGTTGTAAGTAACTCTTAAGATTTCGTTTGTCTTTTTAAAATTAATTTCCGTAGATCGGAGATTAATTTTTAAGGGCTGCAACTCGGGGAAATTATTATCATCGTTATTCTGGCAAGTATCTTTCCACTCACCTCAAACTTTCAAAGTAAAAAAATCTTTCGTAAGACAATTTGCTAATCTAGAATATCTTGAAAGCGTTATTCCGTAACATGAAAGACAGTTTGAGAAATGTGCTTTTGGAGTCGCTTTCAGCTTAAAAACAAGTACGTTACGTTGTGTTTTGTGAAAGGAAACGATATTACGAGATGAACCAGAAAAAATTTAGAATTTTAAGAACACATTAAAAAAAAGTGATTAAGTGATTTGACTAAAATAAACAGTTTATTATACATTTCTTAACCTCTAATTCACAAAATATTTTATGAAATATAATTAGCAGCTGCTAAAATTTTGTTATATTTTCCTCAACGTTTTGAGTTAGAGACTGGACAGCACTTTCGGTGATTACTGCATGGGCTTGCTTACATAGATTTCGGAACGGTACATCATTTTTGCAAACTTTTTTTATTTTTCTTAGGGTTTGCTTCATTATAGCCCAATATCTTTCAATAGGCCGAAGTTCCGGGCAGTTAGGAGGATTTGCCTCTTTTGGAACCACCGTGAAACAATTTCCTTCATCCCGTATAGTTGACCTGAAGAAGTGGCTTGTCGCTAGGTCTGGCCAAAACAAAACTGTTCCTTTGCTCTGTTCATTAAATGATAGAAGGCGTTTTTGCTGGCATTTTTCTATATAAATTCTAGAGTTAATTGTTCCTGTCGTAATGAACGCCGTAGACAGCAGGTGCAAATAGCTTGCCAAGCCAAGCGTTTTGGAAATTTGGTGTATTTAATTTCTATCGGTTCCATCCTTATTCTTTGTAGTGAATTGGCATTCCCAGGCAAGTGCTTGAAGTCCATCCGCCTTACAGTAGGTTTCATCATCGAGAATCACGCCAACAAACTTGGGTACGTAATTGTCATACAGTTTTCGAACCCGCGTCTTCGCTATTTTTTCTTTTGCTTTCGAACGGTAAGGTACTTTCTGCTGTTTGTAGGTCCTTAATCCTTGACTTCGCTTATATCGCATCACATAGGTGGGTATGAGCAGAATCTTTTCTACGACTTCTGCAGCGGGTCACTCGAAGACGCTGAGCACATTGTTTTCAACTGATTCAAACAGATTCTTTTTTGATTACCGTATCGGTGACATCTCGCTTGTTGCGCCAGATGACGTCAATTTCATCAGCGTAGGCAAGAAGCTGGACACTTTTGTTGAAGATTGTTCGATTACGATGTACACCGTCCTTACGTAGAACACTCTGGTCTCATGACAAAGGATCGCCCTGTCTGAAGCCGCGAACGGTATCTCATGGGTCGGAGAGGTCACTTCCAACCTTGACGGAGCTGAAAGAAAAATCAATGCTGAGTTAAAAATGGCCCGTTATCAGCTGTGATGCGAAACTTTCTCCGTATACCTTTACAAAGACGTTGGACTTTATGCCCATTGGATGCGTTTTTCTTTTTCATATCCTTACAGATTGCTTCTCTCCAATTATTTTAGACCATTGAGTTCAAATTTCCAAAGACATCTTCAGTTGGCCAACATTGAGGAGGATTTGTTGAATTGTGCGGTTTCGGGATAAATGGATGTTTTATCTTTGGAAGTCAACGGTTTTTCTTGCACAGTGTTACCATGCTTTGTCTGCCAAAATATGAAATTATTATCCTTATGGCATTTCTTCAAAACTGGCATACAAATTTTCTTCAAACTTTGTTTTTGATACATTATTAGGTTAATTGCTAAACCCGATTCTTTGAACCACGGCGTTTCTTTTCGTTTTTAGGATTTTGTGTTTAAATTTATGTTTTACACTATTGTCAGCTGCAGACACATTACCATTATAAAAACGGTGGTTTCCAAATACTTGCGGCTCACTTAATGGAAAATAACTTTTGCCATTAAGATAAAATGTTTTGCATAATTTTTTTATCATCCAGTGACTTTTCCGATTTACTGCCAAAATTTGTGTTTCAAAACTCTGCAGAAAGTCAAAATTGGTATGTCTTTTGCTTCGAAATAGTCGCACTTAAACTTTGTTCACGCGATGTATTATTTTCTAAAATTTGTACAACGCGTGTACGAAGAACTTCTTCCTTGGACACCATTTTCGGACAAATGCATTAAAAAAAATGTGAAATGTGAATATGAACAAACCTCGTGATTATATATGGTTACCAGAGATACCAATGGATGGAAACGCCGCCACTTGAGAATCTCGCTGGTCTCGTGAGATTTTGTAAGTATCGTAGTCTTGGTCTCATTCTCTGTTGTGATGCTAATGCCCAGCACACGATCGGGGGCACCAGCAAATGCAACAACAGAGGCTCTTCGACTATTTGAGTATGAACATAGACAATACTCGCAATCAGCCTACTTTTGTGACTGCGAGAAGACAGGGTTTAGATTAGGGTGGTCAATCAACAACTGGAGAGTCCTTAGCGAAGATTCGTGTTCGGACCACAGGTACATCGGGTTTCAGTGTGGCGTGAAAGCACAAATGCCATTGCCCACCAGAAACCTTAGAAACGCAAACTGGCCTAAATTCAAGGAGTTATTGCGAATTAACTTCGCGACGCCACCGAAAATTCGTAAGAAGCGATTTATTGAGGAAGCTGTTGACAAACTTAACACTGCCCTAACATCAAGGTTAGAGCTAGCCTGTCCAACTAGACCTCCCTTTGGCTGGACCCTAGTTCCGTGGTGGAATCGGGAGCCTCAGATGCTGAAGCGTGAATCTAGGAAACTTCTCAACCGGGCCCTCAAGACAAATCTTGACGAGGACTGGGAGCGCTATCGATGCACTCAGAAGAACTATAAGGAGCAAATTCGAGTTTCGAATAAGGACTATTTTAGGAATTTTTGCAGTGGCATTGAATCCTTGAATGACACAGCAAAGCTGGTGTTGCTTAAGAAACCTGGCGGCTCCTACACGGAGAGGCAAAGTGAGACACTCAGTCTACTGATGGAGTCCAACTTTCCAGGAAAACAGATCACTGTTGCCCCAACGCAATCAACCTTGGATTAAACCGTTGTTAAGGCAATAGCACCCTTCCTTTATGCTAAAAAGTCTCGAACGGCTGATAGAACTACGGATACGTAAGGAGTCGCTTAAGACATGTTCACTATCTCCATTTCAGCATGGAAAATCCTGCTTGTAAAAATCGGCTTTGCAGAATCTTGTTGGTAGGATTGAGCGAGCCATCGACAGGAAGGACTAGTTAATAGGCGTCTTTGTGGATATAGAGGACGCGTTTGACAATACAACTGTTGACAGTATGTGTAACTTTGCTAGCAGACACGGCGTGGACCGGGTTCTAGTTAATTGGATACATTCAATGCTAGACCAAAGCATCAATACGGTGCGAGCAGAGGATCTGCTGGTGTCATCCGGGGTAAATAAAAAAATTGGGAGTCTCATAACCGGCCCTTCCCTTACGCATATCTGCACGAAAGTGCAGAAAACTCTGGATATGATTGACACCTGGTGTAGTACGAATGGGCTTTCCGCTAAAACTGGTATGGTTCTCTTTACCAGCAGGAGAAAGCTTGGTACATTCATCTTGTCTACACTCAAGGGAGCCACTATCCAACTATCCAAAGAGGTGAAATATCTGGGAGTTATCCTAATTCCAATTCATTCCTCCAGTCGAAGGGTGAGAACCAGTTTTATTAATGTGCGACTTACAGTTCCAAAGTATATAAGTATATCAGGACATTTGGGCTTTATTTTTTTGCCCTCTAAATAATTATTTAACACAGTAATGGTTGCCTTAACATGTTGTTATGAACATGTGAATAATTTGTTTTTCATGGAAATCATTATCATGTTCATTGTTAACACTATTTTTTTAATTTACCTGTGAATTGCTATCTTGCAGTCCATCCAAAATCGAATCTATGAAGCCAAACGTATCCATAATTCGTTTTCTTATAGCTTCATCATTTGCACCTAAAGACGCAAAACATCTCATTGCAGCCTGTTTAGCAAGAGGCTCAGGGCTTTGGAGAAGGTCTGATAAAGATTTTAACAAATGGTTGGTAATAGCTGCAGTGCGTTGAAGTTCTGAATCGATCTAAAACATTGTATGGCGACAAACAAAAGAAAAATTCTTAACTATCGCAATGCTTAAAAATTAGCTTGGTTTTAATTACTATTCGCTGATAATATTAATTAGTTCATTAATTTGTTTTTTAATTATCGCTTACAATATTATTAAATTCAATTTTTTTCCTCAGAATATTAGATAACTGTTTTCTTGTTATGGATATGCATATAAACACGAACATACGAGATCATTTAAATAAAATAAAAAATAAATTAAAACTCAATTCAATTATGAAATTAGACTGAATTTTTTCAATTTAATTAAATGAAACTAAATTCAATTCAAATTTATAAACTCGGATAGGTCCCTTGCCGTGGTGTGAGGGGTTAGTTAGCAATGATTCACCGTTTTCTCCAAGCCGGCATCGATAGTTCAGCGGGTAGCGCGCTGGCTTTTCATACCAAAGGCCTCTGGTTCGATTCCTGGCTCGGGCTGGTGAAAAAACTCGTCTACTTCTATCGTTATCCACATGAAGGGAATGAGAAATACAAGAATCGCACAAGTGCGCTCTTGGCAGGCAATGGCAAAACCTTCAAGTGTGAACGAAAAACTGCCAATCACCGTTCGGATTCGGCGTTGAACTGTAGGTCCCCTCCCCTTTCCCCATCCGTTTGAAATGTGTGGTATCACAATGGGCCTTTCAGGCCTCCGAGTGTGTCTCTTATAGAGGTAGCCACCGCAACCTAACCTAACCTTTCTCCAAGTTAGGGGCGGTCGGATCCGAGTCTTTTCGTGCGTGGGCAGACTCAAAAGAAATTCCACAGTCAAGAGGTGTCTTTCGTCCGTTTGAGGCGGCTGGGAAAGATAGCGAAGTTACGATCCATCAGTTTTTCAGGCTGTGTGGCGAAGCTTCAGACCATTCAGTCTACAAATGCTACTGGAAAGAAGACAATTTCGCCTCAGCGACAAGAAAAGCTCAACAAAATACCCCATTGGAAAAGCTACTTGTCGAGAAACATCAAACGATTGTTGCCGAATTCCAGAGGAAAACAGCAGCAATTGGATCGGCGGAGCAAAGGAAATCGGAATGTCGCCACAGCTCTAAGGAAACTTGTGTGGGCGAGAGAAGTGAGGCAGCAGTACAAGCGGCAACCAAGCTGCTGCTGCTGTTCAAGCTGCTTAAAAGGTAAACAAGCCGATCAACAACGTTGACGGCAAGATGAAAGCGGCCACAGCTACCTCCAAGGTTAGCAAGGCTGCCAAGATGCCAGATCTGGTGAAAAGCTCCAGAAGGAGGCTAAAAAGCACACGAACCACCAGTCTAACAACTTTTCTCTCCCCAATGAGCTGCAAGCAGCCGTTATCGACCAAAACAACCCCGACGGAGAATGTAGACTGCCAATTGGCCCTGGCACCTCTATTTTGAAGATTAATTGTGTTCAGAACAAGGAACTAGCAATCAAGGATTGAAGAGTTCTGACGAACCCCAAGAGAAAGAATGGCATGGGAAATGACCTAACGATCACTATCGATCTTAAGTCATACACCCACCTCGTTCAACGTTCTGGTGTCATCAAGTTCAAGTTGTGTTCGGTCAAGGCGCGTTTTCCGGACAACCGTAAACAAGCCGACGAAACAGCTACAGGTGGTGCAACTTAATTTCCAGAATATCGACGTGGCTCTAATACAGGAACCCTTTGTTGTAAGATCCAAAATTTCGATATACTTCAGATTACCCCTCAACTGAAGATAGGTTACGAGTCAGTATAGTAGTTTAGAAGAATATTACTTCTCTCACAATACAGAAACTGAGACCTAACGGTGGGTATGGTTGAACAAGTAGAAGGGCAAAGTCTGATTCTTGCATCAGCGTACCTGCCGTATGAGGCGCGTCTCGCATGCGGTCCGAGATCTGGTAAGCTTTGCCAGCGCAAAACGGCGCGCGCTAGTACTGGGCTCCGACACAAACGACCATCACACGCAATGGGGTAACCGTAACATTAACATGAGGGTTGAGAGTCTATCTTTCAAATTATGCTTTCCACTTCTCTAAGTATCTGCAATAAGAGCAACAAGTTCACCTTTCAAAATAGGGTCAGGGAAAAAGTAATAGACTTAACTTTATCTGAAGCAAACGGAGTTAAGGTCGGCAACTGGAGAAGATCAAGTGACTGCTCCCTCTCGGGCCATAATCGAATACTTCGATGTAAATTTTGGCGTAGATTGCAAGCCACCATTTCAAAATCTTCTTTGATTAGCTAACTAGGAAAAATTCTCTGCCATCATTTGATCAAGACTGAAGTCGACGCGTTTCGACCTGGTCACTAACAAAATCGACATTTAAAACTGAGTAAAACTTCTAACGGACACTTTGAACAATGTCTTCAAGTCCTCCTGTGCGCTTAGTCTTGTCAAAAAGAGACACAGCGTCAGTTGGTGGAATTCTGATTTAATCCTAATTTCCAGAATTTTAAAACTAACGTAAACACAGAAGTGAGACTGTCATGCTTATATGAGCTAAATTACTGAAAACATTTGTTTAAAAAGTACAAAAGCTGTCTAAAATGTTAAATTTATAAATGCAATATAATTCTAACACTCCATTAGAGGATTACATAAATAATGGAAGCATTTCATCCAAGCATTTGAGCACAAAGACAATCGAATTTGAAATGATGGTGGATTTCTTCCAATACATTCGATTTGATTCAAACTACTCTCTGCAATTTAAGAGGTGAACCAGAAAAATTTTAGAATTTTTACCCCGAAAGAGGCATTTTTTAATGTCAAATGCTCAATGCTCATGTCCTCTTGCCGCAGCTCATAGATCAGCTCTTTTCCGGCTTCTTACTAAATCATTTGTTTCTTTTTTGCTGCCTCTATGTTCTACACACTGCGATATTTGAATACAATTATACTACATATCTTACATGCTAAGCATATTCTACATATTTGAAGCAGACGAAAATTTCCATTCAAAATTTATATTTTGATAATTTTCGTTTGTTTTGATTTTGAACTGTCAAAAAGGACATTTGTCCTTTGTTGAAATGAGTCATTTCGTCAATTTCAATTTGTATGGGGAAATGCGTAATTTGGCTTCGCATTTGAGAATTTTTGCCCAAATCACGCATTTGGGCTCAATGTAAACGTAGTATTAGAATGCGTTAATTCAAAATGAGAAATATGAATTCATAATGGGAATGCGTAAGTTCATATTGAGAAAAGAAATTAACGCATTCTCATTATGAATTTATATTTCTCATTATGAACTTACGCATTCTCATTTTGAGGTTGAAAAGGTGTAGAACACGAAGCAATAAGGGATTATTTAAAGGATATTTCGAAGAATTTGTCCTTGTATTATATATATAACAGTATTCAACTATATTCTGAGAATTTCAACATTACATTTCTAAATGAATTTTGAATGATTGCTAAAACATAATCAGCATTATCAGATTAGTAATCGCAATTAAAAGAAGTATAATAAAGTAAACATCAGGAAACCAAATAAATACAATTACAGTTCTGTTTTATATACACCCGCATATATACAGGGTGGCGCAAAAGTCATCATCTTATAGGCAAGATTCTATAACTTTTGCGAATGGCGGCAAAAGTAAATAGTGCTTTGAACTTCGTTCATTCATTCATCAACAAATTAGAACCAAAGAGCACTGGATGACAAGTTTTGCGCTGGTTGATAACTTTTGCGCCACCCTGTACATATCTTTTATACGTATATCAAATTATTTTAGTAATATTTACCTCAATCAGGAAGGCAAGCGTTTCCGAAGCAGCAACTCTTACTGACTGATCGAAGTGATCGGTACACAGCCTTGCCAGAGTAGGAAGAGCTTTGTGGAATATTCTATAATCGCCCGAGGGTAGTGTTCCAGACCTATATATATATGTTAAACATCTCGCCGCAAATAATTGAAGTTCTGGACTAAACAGCCGAGACATCAAAGAATTTAAAATGTCGGGCAAAGATCTTCCTTGGTAACTTGAAAGAAAGAATTTTAAACAAATAATAGGGTTAAAATTTATCTGTATTTCATCCAACATATAGAGATTAGGCGTAAATATTAAGAAGAACTGCAACGTGATCGGAGTTGCGAGTGCAGCTCAGATAGTGGACCGCAGATAAGCCCAGGTAAAAGCAAACCTCAGATAAGCATTTAGCAAACCCGTAAACTAAAAAACTAGGTTTATGCTTGTTATACTACGTTTACATTAAGCCCAAATGCGCATATCCCCATACAAATTCAAATCTACGAAATGACTCATTTCAACAAAACGACGACAAATGCGATAAAACATGACCAATTTTATCCATGGCTCAACCACAGATAACTCATCATATAGATGTCCAGCGGCCAAGGAAAAAATGTGTCAAAAAGTTCGACAAATTTGGCCTCCGATAAGAGCTTTTTGGCCTCTAATGTCACTCACACAAACACCGCTTCACACGCATTGTACTCTGTTTTGAGATACAGAAATATGTGATTTTCTAGTCAAAACGGCGCTTGTCTCTTATCACACCTTTTAAGCAGCCAGTCGGGATTGAGTGTTGATGGTCAAACGCGTAAGCGGGAGTGTCTCGGACGACGAGTTCGCGGTTCAATCCTCACTGTAGCCGCCAAAAATTTTTTAATGGCTTCTTTTTAAATATATATTCCTTTTTTTACGACCCGTGAAAAAAAGATGAATGAACAATTTATTTGGTTTCTAGATCTCTTGATTAGTGAATTGTTTGGTTTTGGAGACACATATAATTGTTCGCAAGTTTTAAAATCAATCAACCAAGCGCAGCATACGGTTACAAACAACCATACAGCAAAAAGATTCGGTTGATGATGACAGGCGCTCATGGGCGTACCTAGGTATGGGTAGAGGAGGGTAGCTCCCCCTACATAATTCTATATTTTATATACATATGCTCAGAAATCTATATTCTATTCTATTTGAATTTTATATTCTGAATTCGGAAATGTAGTTATGTCTTGCCCTCTTTAATTTTTTGATGGGTACGCCCAGGCACTTGCTTTTCGCAAAAAAAAATGAAAAGATCGGCAAATATTCCAAAACGAATGTAATTGTTCAGCGGTCACTTAATTGTCGCAATACAGTTACGCCGACGCAGAGGATAGACCTGCTGGCGCCGCAGCTATTGACAATGCGTTGCCTTAGCAACGATGTGTATGTATCATGCCAAAGAAAATTATTTTCTTTATATTCTTTGATCATGCACAAAATTTTTAGTGCCGATTCATTTATATCACATTTTTTGAACACATTATTAATTTCCGTTATAGCCGATTAAAAAGGTTTATAAAAAAAAGCGTTAAATGTTAAGAAAAATTTTGCTTCCTCGCCCAGCCTTGAACCCGAGGCGAAATTTACGAAAAAGAAATTACGGATATCTGACGTGCTGTCTACCTGTTACACCAAATACAGTACGCGATCGTCGTAGCTAAAATCATAAATGTATGTTGCAGAAAAAAATATCAGCAAGCAAGAAAAGAAATTATAAATTAATTCAATCCGGCAAAAGTTCTGGATGAGCACATGCAGCTGTGTGCGTAAAAAAGCTTTGCGGAAAAAGCTGTAACTCAGAGCTTGAAATTTTTGTGCCGTTTTCGTCGTATGAGGCTGGACATCTATATGATGAGTTATCTGTGGCTCAACTATAAGGTTGTAGCAAGCCACCGGCTGATTGTTTATCGCTTTTGTCAAAATCGTCGGGGTGCTGAAAATACCTGACTGAAAACAACTGACCTGAGCACTTTTCCCGTTTTTTCACTCAAATACAGCACCGTCTGGCAACAATCACTTTTGTTTGTTTTCAGTTTCTCCCTCTTTCGTCGGAAAATATCAACTGATTTTGACAGTAGCGATAAACTATCCTACCAACAAAATACATGTGGTGTTGGTGTTGCGGGGATGCTATAACCTTATTATTGAGCCATGATTTAGTCAGAAGCCGGAAAAGAGCTGATCTATAGCTGCAGCAAGAGGACATGAGCATTGAGCATTTGACATTAGCTGCCAAACAAAATGCAAATAAGGCATTTGGACGTAAACGTAGTATTTCAGTAATGCATCTAACGTGGAACACTTGTTTATGACAATAAATTTACATACGTTAGGTTTTCCTTCGCAAAATTATATTGTTGAAATGAGTTTCCAAAATTTCCCTTGACTAATGAAAATTTTGAATTGGCCTGGGATGTACTTAAAGCTCGGTATGAGAACTGACGCATGATGCAATAAACAAGGTGATGTAAGCTCGTGACAGTTTCCTCGATTTTGGCAGTTCATGCTCCCTTGAAAAAAAAACATTGTTCCTTTTTTAAAAAACACTTTGTTTTCCTTAGCAAAAAAAAAAAAAATTGCGTAGTCAAAAAATAGTACTTTCCAGAAGAAAACATAACGAACAGCATTGTCTCTAATTTGAATTTTATCACCTCAGAAAACAAATAGCGTATGTTCAATTTGATTCAATGGAACCGTTCATTCGTTTTCTCAGCCAAAGATGTATATATTAACATATGTTTCAATGCTGTTTGAGCACTGGGACTGCAAGGAAGAGTCAAACCTCGACTCATTACATGAGGACGCTTTGGAGTATATAGCTGGCTACATCACACGACAGCTAAAGCTGAACTAATATGAGTCCACCGAGCCTACTTACACATGGGTTACAGCGTTATCGCGAGGCGGCCTTAAAAAGCCCAGCAGCGACTTTTTGAACCAGATTAAGTTCCTGGAAAATGCGTTTATCAAACTGAACGGAGATCAAAAAGTGGCCACTGAGCACTTCACAAAGAAGCTGCTCGAAATTAGTACCAATAATGACTTGCCAGAAAGCGTAAAGAAGCTTTTTTTCAAATGTCGGATGCACTTCCGCATTAAGTATCTGAACAAGATGCTAAGAAGCAAACACAGATAAAGAGTTTTCTGGAATCAAGTGCAGTATACTAGACGTGAGCGAGTATTTGCTAATCAATTTGGAGTTTTTGGTACATTTTTCCCAATTAAAGAATGTGTGTTTTATTTGACCGCTGCAGCTTCAATTTCTATGTGGCCGGAATGCCTATGTGGCCGGAATGCTATATATTCAAGCTCTAAGATGATTTCCTTGATCATTGGAAGTTGACTTCAATCATTCCAATTTTGAAAAGTGATAATAAAAGTAATGTTAGTATTTGATGACCCATCTCAAAGCTATCGTCTGTTTCTAAATTGCTTGAATGTATCATCAAGGAAAAATTGTTATTTAATATCAGGCAATTAATATGTTTGAATCAGCATGAATAAATAAAAATATTGAAGGACTACATAGCTGGTTGGCTTTCGATTTCATTGGTTAATAAATAAATATTGAAATACAACTGTAATAACTTCCTTGTATGGCTACTGAAACCTGATGAATGGAAATGTGGTGGACAGAAGAGTCAGTAGCTCGTAGGGAATACACTTGATGCTTTTTTTACGCGGACCATTTGTACGCGTTTTTTTAAAACTACTCCCATCTACTTTTTCTACACGGTTTTATTTTTTTTACGCGGATTTTTCTTACTCGTTTTTTTTGTTTGCGTCAATTATGTGCCTTTTACTTTAAAAGATAGCCCTCTGCTACACATAAAATACAATACAACTCTGTTGACATTGAAAGTGAAAAGAAAGAAATGTCAAAAATTCTAATATGTCAAAAAAACAATGACATATCGCAATGGCGCCAACACGTAATTAATTTAACTTGCGCGAAAAAATACAGATTTTGGATAAAATAAAAAGCGGCGAGAAGATACCGGCCATTGCTAAACACCACAATGTTAACGAGTCTACTATACTAACAATTCGAAAGAATGAAAAGGCAGTTCAAGCCAGTGGAGTAGAAAGCTCAAATTCGTTCTATGCAAGGGACAAAGTGTGGATTAAAATGGAATGCGCATTGGCTTTTTGGGTGGAAGATTAGATCCAAAAGAGAATACCCGTTGATACAAGATGTATTCAGCAAAAAGCAAGGAAATTTTACCATCGCATGAAAGAGGAGAAGCCATCCACTTCGGAAGCTGCAAACTCGCCTACGTTTACTGTCAGCAATGGTTGAATCAAAGGGTTCCTCCAACGACATTCGCTGCATGACGTAAAAATACGTGGTGAAAGGCATCTGCAGATGAGCAGGTGGCAAAGGAATTCCCGAAAGTATAAAATATATGTTAATTTTTCATTTGATGTTTTGTTTTTAATAAATGCGAATGTTTACATTTATAACTAAAACGAACAATTTTTTTATACTGTGTTGGAACGAGTTAGATATTTTGTATGGGAATATAGTTTTTTCTGCGCGGATTTCGCTTTTACGCGGTATATTTCAGAATATAGACCGCATAAACAATTTTGTATGAAAATATGTTTATTTTTACGCGGTTTTTTTTTTGCGCGGTATTTTTTTTGGTCCCAGTATACCGCGTAAAAACAGGATCAAGTGTAATTTTGATTCAATATTTTCAGTTTCACGCTTAAAAAAACATTTTTAAGACTGTTTCCGGTTATAATAACGCACACCTAGTGTTCATGTTGAGTAGTAGTACTGTACTAACTAAAACAATTTCAACGAAATTCAATTCGACGAATACTTGATATTCAAAAATGTTCGCGCTCAGTATTTTGGTTTTAAATAATATAAATTAAATAAATTACCTTGTTACGCAGATATTATCCGTTACTGATCGATTTGAAAAGCACATACAGGCCAGGCATCGTAGTGCGGGAACCTGAACATCCTCATTATCAAAACAAATCATTCGGGCCAGAATATGAATGGTTCCTGCTTGAAGAAGCTGTATTTGGTCCACGTATGTCTGGCAGCTTGAAACTAAGATGCTCATAACACAGATTTGAGTCTTTAATGTACTACCAGCAGAGGCTAATCCTACAAAAATAACGTCAAGAATATTTTTTAATTACTATAACACACATACGTTATGTTTTCTGTTATGCTCATGAGATTAAAGTTTTTGAAGTGTGTTAATTTAGTGGCACAATCGTTATTGTTGTATTTATTTGCTATACGCAAATGCTACAAAATATTTAATGATTTTAATAGATTTAGGAATGCTCTCGTGAAGACGAAGCTCATAAAACTCAAAATTAAAAAAAACTTAAAGCGTACTAATTACTTAATTCATAAGTGTACTTCACCATTGATTATTTGCTAGCATGCAAACAAAGTTTAGAGAAGATACAGAGTCAAATTTACCTAAGCAATTAGCAGACATTTCGTTTCCAATTTTACACACACACATTTTTGCATTCGATTTGGTACTGAAACAAAAAAAATTTTTAAAAAACCTGCCAGAATCTTCGGTCAGTCCTGCGAGCAAAGTTTCTATCAGAGTGTTTCGCCTAGAACAAGCTAGTTGGGCAAAAACGTCATTTTTATTTCTAGAATTTC
This sequence comes from Melieria omissa, assembly GCA_963971225.1. Lineage (NCBI taxonomy): Eukaryota > Metazoa > Arthropoda > Insecta > Diptera > Ulidiidae > Melieria > Melieria omissa. The sequence goes on from OZ020268.1 coordinate 87,915,050, forward strand.
GTGATGAATAATGAATCTAAACACTCATACATTAGGACCTCTAAGGGCTATTCTCACCTGCTCACCTGATCAAGGAGATGTTGGGTGTCAACATACTTTCTTCTCAAGAAAATTCTATACGAATTTTCGACGATATTAAGGATAAAAATTTTCCAAGGACCTTTTTCATATCCGTTTTTTACAAATAGATAAAAAATTCATTTTATTTAAATTCTCGAGTCTTTCCTCTTTCATTTGATATACATATCGCCATATTCTAACGAGGTTAAATATTTTTTATATTTTTTTAATTTTTCATCCCATCAAAATTTTGAAGCCCTTTTAAAAGGACCAAGGATGTAAAAATGAAAACTGAGTACGCAGTATTACTATGTTTGCCGATTTTGTCCGGCGTGAAAAATGCTGTTGCACGGTGTAATACTTAAAAAAAAAAACTAGTTTGATTTTTATTGCATTTTTCATTTTTTCTACCTAAAAATTTCAAAAATTCGTTTTCTATTTCAAAATCAAAAGTGAGTAATTTTGATTGGATATTTTGGTCGAATATTTATAGCTTCATTTTAATATAAACAGCAGCTGGAAGACAGCAGAAGAGCAGGATTTTTCCGCCGGGGACAATTTAAAAACTGTAAGTTTTAGAAATGCTGCATACAAAAACAAATATGAAACAAAAGCTCGCAAATTAAAACTACTTCTCATATCATTCAAAAGTTTGTAGCATATTACAAATACAATTTTAAGTAAAAACAATTTTAATTCAATGAAAAATAAGATTTGTGTTCAGTAGTATTTTTATGGAACAAATGCGAACCGTCATGAAAAAACCGAAAATTGGACCATATAGAGCTTCTTTTTGTGAATCTAACAAACTTAAAATTTTGCCTGGGAAACGCCAATAAAAGGCGTGGCATGGGGTCAATGCGATGCTTTCAACTCAATTTAAATATAAAAGCGGGATCACAAAAGTATCAAATGTTTTATATTTCATAGTAATTTAATTTTTTAATTTTTATAAAATTTTTCTTTTCGTTAAAAACTTGTTATTAGTTCATCTTACGTATCTAATGTTCCACATCAAAAGAAAGGTATGAAAAAGACCTTTCGTTTAACCCTTTCCTTCCCATGGTAGCCATATGGCTACCAAATTCAAATTTGGAATTTCGATGTATAATTTTCGATTTTTCCCCATTCTATGAATTGTATCGCTTGAAAGAAACATTGTTCTGAGCTTTTTCAGTAAAATATGTAGTTAGTTTTTATGGGAATATTGAAAATTGTTAACATTTGTGCAACGGTTCCCGCTCGACAGCGCAGCAGAATTAAATGGCAAAAATGTAATATTGCTCTATGTTTAACAAAGGACACCAAATAACTAAAATTCTAACAAATAACTCTAAAAACTTGTAAATAAGGGACATTTTGTTTTCATATAAAATATGTTTTAATTTTGCTTCATAAAAGCCCAGTGTAGTCTAATGTAGTATGGCTACCTCCTCCTCGCACCTCCCATTGGAAAGTCGAAACCATTTTAAATATGATGCAAAATACTTTTAAAAAGTTCTCTCGTTTCAAATAACCAACTTCCAATTTGTTTCTATGGCTATTTCATAATTCGGTAAGGAAAGGGTTAATACCTATTTCGCATAAATCAGTTAGAGATTAATTGTTTTTTTGATAAAAACTTTGAACTTTGATCCCGTGCCACGCCTTTTTCACGTTTCCCAGGCAAAATTTTTAGTTTGTTAGATTCAGGAGCCAACCCTCTATATAAAAGCATACTCATTTATCGTTTTCACGAGGGCTCGCTATACTGCATTTATGTCATTTTTATCGATTTTTTTTTTAATCTGAGTAATCCGAACATTTCGATATTTCGGACAGTGCCCGGTTTTTAATTGTCCAGACTATCAAGATTATATTGTAATATCAACAATATTTCTTATTTTCCAATTATTTGGCATTCACAGTGAAATCACAACAAACAAAACTTTTCACCTCGCTGTGGTGAAATTTTATAGCATACAGCTTGTGAAATATACCTAAGAATAGGCTAACAAAATTTTCTGATCAAAAATCTAAAAAGAGCTGAGTAGAAAATCAATCGCCAGAATAAGGTAAATGTGAAGCGAGATAAATTGAGGTACTTAATAAGGGAATTTTATCACAAAAATAGCTATGTCGGATAAGTACTTAACTTAGGCAAGTTTCAACCGCAAAATTGCACAGTAAAATATTTAATGTAATACATACATAGCTGTGAGATGTGTTCTGTTTTAACAAATAATGGCTACTTACTCAGAAAATGTGCGAGAGAGTTCGGATCAGCAAATAATTCGCCTCGTGGTGCGCTTGAATGCTCGTATATTGACCGCAGGGTAGTAAGACAAATTTCGATACATTTTTTGTCATTGTTTTCACAAACCACTTCTCTCACTAAAGTTGGTATTATTTTATACTGCTTAATTAGTATTTCAATTTGATCATCTGAGCCTTTTGCTAAGGAACCTAAATTAAATAATGATATTTATTATTAATACAGTAGATAAATAAATTTCACGAAGTAAGTAAGATCTATTGTTAGTATTAACGATAGTACCTCGCGACAATAGTAAATCTAGCGCAACCTAATAACTCTTGAATGTTTAAGGATGCCAGAATAAAATAGCATGGAAGTTTCCTGGTGTGTTCACCTATAAGTTATTTATACAAAATAATTTAAAATAATATTTTGATATAATTAAAAAAAATCACTTTATTTTATAACTCATTTACAACATTGACTTTTTATGGGTATGAGTGTGAATATTTAGCTGTTTTAATTGCAAAAGTGAGTATATTTCTAGCATAGGATGTATAAGTCTGAAGATGGTATAGGTAAATAAATTATTAGGTGCGCAACTAAGTTTTCGCTGTTTGTCAACAGATGATTCCAGCAGCAACAGCTGATTGATTTTAACATATCCAAAGCATCGTGAAGCAAGCTTAGACATATGGTAATCCAACGAAACAACTTTTTGCGTTAGATACTTAAGGTTGTGCGAAAATGTCTAATTTTGTGTCAAATAATCGTTTTTTACAGTAAGTGTTGATTTTCTTCTTTCATTCGAAGAGCTCCAAAAAGATTACGGGGATGCTGTTCTGATCGAACCAACATGTCGTTTTTGGTTCTATCGCTTCAAAGACAGTGATTTCGATGATGATGTTGATGACCGTCCGCGTGAAGGCCAAAAACATCGTGCACCTTCGATACGATTTCCCGTAGCATGCTCTCTAGCATTTTGGCGTTCAAGGAGGAAAACATAAGTAAGAATCGGTCGTGATCCATGTGGAGTAAACCATTTTCTTAAAACACAACTTACGGCAACAGCAACTTCTCTTAAAGAGAGAGAACAATTCTTCGTGAAGTGTCCAATTCCTCTGCGTAATTGGTTTGTATTTTAGTTTTTATGAATTAATTAATTTATTTATTCCAGTCGTAGTCAATAATGATGGAGATATTGCGTCAGGCTTTAAAAATGTTCGGCAGAAGTGTGTTTGAAGTCCAAGTGCATCTTTTTGTAGAAATGCAATTTTTGGTGCACGTATGTATATTTTGTTTTTTATTCCCGATGAATTATTTTAAAAATATTTATAAAATAAAATGAATATTTAAAAATTGCATTGTTTTATTTTTCTTTATAAAATTCAACTGGTTAAAAAACTAACCCAGAATAAACTAGTTCTCCAACTAATCGCTTCGCAACTGGTTTAGAAACTGTTTTACTTAGGACTAACTTTGGACTAGTTGCAAATGGATGCAGATGGGGACAATTGGCTGTCGCCTAGGACATAGCCATGTTAAAAGGATGAGTTTGCTCCAAGGAAACGAATCGGTTCTAAAGTCAGCTATGACTGATAAGAAACCAGTTGAAAAACTATATTTGGACCAGTCCGAATTCCTACAGGGAAAATATTCAACAAAATTTTGTTTGATTTGATCCTATGATACAACGAGGACAAAGAATTTTTTGCATTTTATAACATTTGCCTTGAACGTTTTGCCTTGAATACTTTTAGTTGGAATTTTGCGTGGTTGTGTAAAGCTGCAGGTGTATGTATTAATAAAGTTGTTTGTTTATTTATTTCATTAATTTATTTACTATATTTATTTAGTAATTAATTGCAGGCGAAGTCAATAATGATGAAGATGTTGTATTGCGCCAGGCCCTAAACAATTTCGGCAAAAGTGTGTCAACCAGGCCATGGCACAAGAACAAGGTAATAGCATCCCCGCAACACCAAAAACCACATGTATTTTGTTGGTAGGATTGTTTATCGCTACTGTCAAATTCAGCTGTCATTTTCCGACGAAAGAGGGAGCAACTGAAAACAGACAAAAGTGATTGTTGCCAGACGGTGCTGTATTTGAGTGAAAAAACGGGAAAAGTGCTCAGGTCAGTCGTTTTCAGTCAGGTATTTTCATTTCAACCGATGCGGCAACACCGCACCACTGCTGACACCGACGATTTTGACAAAAGCGATAAACGATCAGCCGGTGGCTTGCTACAACCATGGTTCAACTACAGGGTTGTAGCAAGCCACCTCGCTGTGTTGAAATTTTACAGCTTTCTACTTATCAGATTTGTGTAAGAATGGGCTAACAAAAATATCTGATTAAAAATCTGACAAGCGCTGATAGAAAATCAACTGTCAGACTTTTGCCAGAATAGGGCTATAAGTCTTCCACATTCATCCGCACCATAGTATAATAATAAAGAAGTCTAATCAAAGAGAGTAACTCTATTTTGATTGACAAATATTGTCAAAAAAGTCATCAGCAGAGTAGACAAAGTTATATTAAAATTTACCTAAGCATTTTTCTTTTAGTAGGATTTTATTTGAATGAAGTTGCGACTGTGGTTGGGCATTTTTTGAACTGACAAATTTCAAATTTTCATTTGCCGACATATGACGAACATGACATATAAGACAGTTTTTGTCGTCAATGAATATGACATAGTCAGAACGAGGCATTACGAATGGGGTACTTTATCTCTTATACGAAAATTTGCATTAAACCTAAAGGCAATCTCTGGTTAAATGAGACATGCAAACTTGCCTGCAGATCCAAAGGGAGAAGCTTTCAGAGCATGGCAGGCAGATAAAATGCCGCGTAATCAGGTTAGAAATCTATGCAATCCATCTTAAGGCGACAAAATTTTCTGCACGAACAGTGCCAAAGGAAGAAAGTTCTTTAATGTCAACGTGATATTGAGAAATTTTACCATTTGTGAAAAGGGTGAAGCAATAAATATCATCTTTAATTCCCACTCTTCTTAACAACGATCAAATCATAACTCACTTCTCAACATGTCATACACCACAGGTGTATTTCCGACATACTGGAAGATGGCAACTGTGCAACCAGTTCCCAAAAAACGGCAAGACTACTGTGACCGCCAATGCGGCTTCCGAAGACAGCGATCGACGAAAGATCCTATGGCAGTCCTCACCAAATAATACAACCATAGTGTTCTAAAACTCGATGAAAGTAAAGTTGTTGCATTTGATATTTCCAAGGCTTTTGACCGAGTGTGGCATAAGGCACTGGTGACAAAACTGATTGTCTATGGTGTTGGTATTGGTAGTTATCCCCTCCGGGTTTGCCCAAATTAAACAAATAAAATGCTCTAATGGAGAACGTTCTTATAACCCTTATGTGGGGCCCGGGGGGAGTGATATAGAGAGCAAAAACTAATCTTCCCTCAATTCATCTCTTGCGGAACAAGGTCATGTTTCTGTTTTTTGTCTATATCACAATCAAATTCGGCCCAAATTGAATACAACCCAAAGTATGACTTCAAGAATTGGCTTTTAAACAGACTAACTGGAAAAGGCTCCTGATGAAAATGTTCAGAGATATTCTTGAAAGTTTGTAAAAACTCATAAGCAGCTCATTGAAAAAATTGGCAGGTAATGTGGTATAGCATGTTTGGATAATGTAACTTACTTTTTTCTATGTGCTTAAATTTATTCGATTGATTTGTAAGACAAGGTGATTTTTAAACATTTGTAAGCATGTGCAAATACAAACCCTGACCAAACTCAGTCGTCGACTTATTGTAAAAGATAGAAGTTCTACAACTGTTTTTTTATACCTGACATGCCCTAAAAATTTATGTAAGCTAAAGTTATTCCTATTTTTTATACCTTTCAATCACAATTACATTTCACATGGTTTCAGCGTTCAAGAATTACAACATATTATTTGCATGTCCTAAAAAATTAATTGTCACAAGCTCTCAAAAAACTCGGACGCATGCCAAGGCGGTTTTTTAGCAACTGACAAAACAACAAAGCATTACTTGCATTTCATTGTTGTTCTGTTGTCTGAATACATGTAGTTTTCGAGAAATATACCACACTACCTGAAGATACCACAAAACCCGAAGCCACCTTGTCTTGTTGAGCGGTTTACTCTATTTTAGGTGGAAGACCCACTGTAAACCATGGTAAGAAATGTTCAAGATGCAATATTAACAGATAGTATAGAAATATTACATACATGCGTTCATTTGTAACTATTAACCAAGAACATACGAAACACTAAAGCTGCTATGAACAGAACATATTAGCATTGACCTTACCTAAAATGATCAATGCATCAATCTTGCGTTCGATATTCTGTTCTTGGAGAACACAGGTATTAAGTATAATAGGAACGAGATTATGCGAAATGAGAGCACCCTTTTGCTTATTGCTACCAATGACAATATCTTTAATTTTAATAAGAGCATTCCGACACTTAATTTCATCCGGTCCAGTTATTGCAATTTTTAAACTATTCCAGTCAGCTTCTTTGCAATTATTCCACATTTTACTTATTATTTAACATTAAATGCGCTAGTACAAAATCACAAATGATAAAAATAAAACAATGTCATTCTTCTTCGTCAATGGAAAACCATTCGCAATCATAGAGAAAACTTAATCAGAGTACACAAGTACAAGGTGGAGTCGCTCAAACAACATGAGAATTCACGTGTATTTTTAGTGCTAGTGTATTTTCGTTCTGTTCGTTGTCAAAATCGACAGTTCACGTATATGCACATAATGACAACCAAATATGTTGTTATATGTTGATTATTGGGCACAAACAAGATTTTTCAAATGGTGAAAATTTGGAAAAACTCATATCCGTTAACACAGTCAACTTCAAATTCACCTTTACACGCGTATCCGACGACGTAAGGCGATATCCACCAAATTGGCAAAATTGCCGAGATCGTTACCTATGGAATAGTGCTGAATTGCAGAAATGAGTCACACAGCAAGCCGCGTATTGCCGGGGCTAGCATAACTTTCATTTGAAGTAAGAATGCTTTTGTAAATTAGTTTTAAATTGGATTTAAATAAACACAAACTGTCGTGGTCTAAAAAATATTTTTTTAATTGTTAAATAGTATGAAAATTTAAATTATCTATTCGGTTGAGGTTGGATAAGATTCGGGCGGGCGAGAAAGGGAACACCACATACTACCCTTGAGAACCGTCCTACATGTATAATTTTTTTAAATGAATTTGTTAAACTTATATTGAAAACGAAAAAAATTCCAAATACCTGCCAATTAAGTGGATTGGTTAGGGGAAAAGAAGGGGAGACGGAAAATAACTATCTTAAGTGCAAGTAAGGCTACAGATTCAGCAAAATATTTACAGTATTTATGCATCGAAGCTCTTTTTGTGTGTTTTTCAAACTCCGTTTTGTGCATATAATTTGATTTTGTCTTTTGTCTTACTGCCTTACACCGCCACGTCTGTTACCTTGCAAATCTGTAAAACTACGAAGTCGACGTATATTTATCCTGAATTTAACCATTTCATATGGCAATGCTGCGGTTATTTCTTCAGCTTTTTAGTATTGTGAATGCAATTTGTATGGAGTGGAAGAAGAAGTGTTACATTGTGACGATTTTTATATTTAAAAACTAATGACTAAAAAACTATATTCCAAAGATTCGATATATTCCTCTTTTAATAATGAGTACCAATTCTGCGCTCTAGCTGACACCCATGAAGTGTCTATGGGAAAAATAGAAGCCGGGTAGGTGGAGAAGTAAAATAAATATTGATAAAAGAATTGCTTATGTTAAGCGATCATCAACGCTTTTAATTAGAAAATGTAGCCACCACATGTTTGCCCATGTTATAAATGCTTCGCAAGTTCAGCGTTGTACCATTCCGTATTATTGATTGTTAACGAGGAGGAAGCATTAAAAGCGTTTGGCCGCAGAAGTCAGCGTGGGACTTCAACCCACAACCTCCCCGTTATACGATCAGTACTGCGTCAGAAGACTTCACACGTCACTTATTCGACAAAAGTGAATTGAGTTATTATTGAGTTGTAAGCATTATAGATGTCAAGGCGTTTAAATGTATTTCATCCGTTTTTTTAAATCCTATTTATTAGCGATACGAAGTCTATTCAAAAAGTATTGCGAATTTTGTTATCTTTCAAAAAGTATTTAAACATGAATATCTATTTGGTCTCCTTAAAAGTAATCCCTATCAGATATTATACTCTCGTGCCAACGTTTTTCCAATCCTCGAAACACTACAAAAATAATTTTTTGTGATTTTGCTCAGCCTGGGAAAAACGGTGACTGCGGCATCATTAGTGTGTTGTTTTTGGCCAAAAATTCGCGCACAAGCAACGATGTGTGAGCAGGGATGTTATCATGATGCAAAAGTCAACTTTTGCTCTTTCAGAAATCAGGCATTTCTGGCGGAATGCTTCGCGTAAATTGTGCATAATTTGCAGGTAATATTACTTGTTGACCGTTCTACCCTGTGGCAAGAGCTCATGCTGCACCACGCCACTGCAATCGAAGAAAACTGTAAGCAAAACCTTCACACCTATTTTTGAAATACGTAAAAATCGGAGAGGAGCCAAAACACGTCCAAGCAAAAAAGCTGTCAAAACAACAACATTGAAAGCGGCCGAACTTCTCGGCATAAGTGAGGGACATGAATACCACAAAAAAAAATCGAAAATCGAATACACGTAACCCGCGTAACCCGTATATTCGATTCGCGATACTTTTTGAAAAGACCTGGTATTATTTCGTATATTATAATTGGTACTATATCGCTTTCTCGGTCCAAAAAGTACTAATTCAAAGGTGCGAAGAACTGGTTAACAGTTCGATTTCGCAGAAAATCAGAAAATGTATTTTTAGTTAAATATCTTATTACGTAATTGTTTATCTGGAAAAGCATTAAAGGCAACCCCCGCACACCCTTATTCGAGTTCGCTTACGCACGCTCGAAAAACGAGATGTAAAAACAACAAAGTGTTTACATCTTCATTTAGCCTAAGCGTATACGGAGGCGCAGGCCGTGCAGCACAGATGAAACTGTGTACGTCCCTACGCCGCACAATGGGGTAAACATGCCGAAAACCCGCGCATTACGGCTAATCTTAAAGTTACGGGCCTAACTTTTTTTTGGATTACTCGTAATCTACATGCTTTTTGCATGTAAATTGGACCGAAACTGGCTGCTGTATAGCCATTCAAAGTTGGGTGTTTTTATACTCAATTTCATTTTGTCGATGCAACTTTTTTGATGGTGATGCTGAAATGTCAATTAAATCGTTATTTTTAAATATAATCAAATAATTTTTGGTACATATAATAAGCATATACCTACATTTAATATGACATATAATTCTTTTCCATGGCACATTTTCTTGTACAGATATAAGTTCTCAAAGTTTGGGCAAAAACGACGATTTTTTTTAGGAAAATGTCCTACTTTCGTGGTGTATAACTTTTATGGATAATCATGGATAATCGAAAATCTTTAGGGAAGGTAAGTAGGAATCTTCATAAAAAAAATGATACCCAACTTGTCTGCGGAAAGCTGCGGAATGGTTAGATTTTTGGACATTTATTCACGTCGCTTAGTAAGAAAAGAAATATATATGAATTGAAAACTTTTTAACGCGCGTATGGGTCGGTACGTTTATAACACTTGATGCATATATATAGTATTAAAAAAAATAAATAAAGTAAAAATAGATGTGATTAAAAAAAAAAATATTTTGCATCAATTTTTTCGGCGGGTACGCAGGATGATTCTTAAAAAAAGTAATATATTTCAATAAAACTTTGTGCGGAATTTACAAGTGACCTAACTAAACTCTGACGTAAAAATGGGCATGGAACGCCCACTTTTAAGTATGGTTGCCATATAAGCATACTTGGTTAAATTGGGAAAATTTATTATATTTATATACTTACCAACGTTATCTGCCCTTTTGTGGTTATTTATAACGGTAAGTGGGCGTGGTACTCCCCATTAAGGGGAGGTTCTCCTCTTTTCGGCCGAAAATAAAGCGAAATTCTTTCATTTACTGTCGGATAATGAAACGACTCACGAATAGACGGTATTGATGATTTATTAAGCCATCTTTCTAAAATACAAGAAAAAAATTTTTTTTTACAAAATCCAATATGGCGGCCCAAAAATGGCGGGTCTTGTCAACCTCTGCAAGCGAGACATTGTTCGGAATCGTCAAGGCTGTAGCCACTTGTAGTGAACTGAAATCAAAAAGTTTTTTTTTATAGTAAAGAATATTAAATTCCCTATGACTTATACCTATTTTTGAATAATTTTTATAAAAAATCATCTAATTTATGCATAATCATAGAAAAAGTTCAATTTTTACCATCTTTTTTTCGACTTTTCTTTTGTTAAAAGACTATTATTACACATTTGTTTATATTTGTTTTAGGTATAAGTCATATAAAAAGTCATACCCTTTAAGAAATGCTATAGATGAAGTAACTCGGATAAGTAGATCATGAGTTACGCTTGACGTTAGGATGAAAAAAATGGTTTTGAGATAAACGCGTTTAAAGTCGTAAGTCTCTCTCTCCGCGCGCGAAAGTTCGACGCATCAGAGACGCTCCTATGCGATAAATATGCTGCGGATCGAAAAATCCTTTTGCACACATATTCTCGACATTCATACCTTTCATTTCATAAAAAAAAAATTGATTTTTTGAAAAAAAAAGAGGAGAACCTCCCCTTAACCCGTTATGAGCCGTATCAACCCGTATCAAATGGTTTTTGTTTGAATACGAATTACTCTACATGTATGTGTTTTATGTGGGTGTTTTATGAAAGGAGGCGAAAAATCGGGGCGTGGCTACAATCTAGAGTATTCATAAGTCATTTTGGGTCGATTTAAATACTTTAACTTTGGTTTTGTTTTTTTACTAATGAAGATTTTAAAAGTGCATAATTGCCGACTGTAGGGTGCCGGTGCATGGTACAGTAAATCAAATAAAATTGTGGTGAAAAAATCTCTGAAGAGTCCTGAAGAAGATGTCCAAATTTGAGGTATTTATCTTTAATCGTATAGATACTACAGCATAAAATAGGCAATGCGCGTGTTTTTGGCATGTTTACCCCATTGTGCGCCGCACGCAGCTATGTCACTGTATACGCTCTTATATACTGCGTTATTTACAAAAACTGCGGCCTGCGTTTCCGTATACACTTAGGTTTATTGTCAGTAATAAAGTGATACGAAAGTGGGAGAGCTAGTACATAGTACTAGTAGCCCCAAGATTGATTAACTTTCTGCCTGTCCCTTGGGGTCTATTTGACCCCAGGCGGAATTTAAATAACGGTTGAGTGGTTTTGTGCACTCTTCTACTTGTGTTATTTAGTGTTAATCGCGCTTACAGTCCAATAAAAAATCGAGAAAAACACTTTTAGGGACTTTTTCCTTTTCTTTTGTGAATTATGTGTAAAATTTCTTCATGTTTTGTCAGTAAATTATATAATCGTTTGGTTGGGGTCATCCTGACCCCAAAGGACAGCAAACGCAATTTTGAGCAAGGGACAGGCAAAAGGTTAAGAATGTAGATTATTCTCCATACGAATTTCTAAAACGGGGTTGTTGTTTTAGTTCATTTAAAATTTCCAATGTTGCTGGTGTGAGTCATGTTTTGTGGCCAAAGATATTTTTTAATTTTTATTAGTATATTTTTGGTACACTTTCGTAATACGTTTGTATAAAACTGACCATAAAATTATATTATTGTCCAAAAGCGTCAAAAGAATTAAAGTTAAATTAATACTACGTTTGCATTGAGCCCAAATGCGTCATTTCAAAGTGTTTACATTGCCTCATTTGCATTTTGTTTGGCAACTAATGTTAAATGCTCAATGCTCATGTCCTCTTGCCGCAGATCATAGATCAGCTCTTTTCCGGCTTCTGACTAAATCATTTGTTTCTTTTTTGCTGCCTCTATGTTTTACACACTGCATTATTTGATTACATAAATATTACATACCTTAGATGTTAAGAATATTTTACATATTTCAAGCAGACGAAAATTTCATTAAATTGTTGTTGTTAATTCGTTTTAATATTGAACAAATACAAGCAAAAGCTTTTGAAGCTTTTGAAAGCGCTTTCATTTTGTGATATGTTCGATAAAATTGGTCATGTTTTATCGCATTTGCTTTGTCGTTTTGTTGAAATGCGGGGGGGAAATGCGTGTGGAAATACGTGATTTGGTTTCGCATTTGAGAATTTTTGCCCAAATCACGCATTTGAGCTTAATGTAAATGTAGTATAAGGTTTTATAAGCGCATTCCTGTGTTCGAACCAGAGCATTTAGCACCAAAAGCATCCTCGATCTGATCTCATCGTCAACCCTTTGTCAGAGATGTGCTAATTGAAGAACTGCGAAATAAAAAAGACGGCAATTAACCCTGTCGTATTCAATGCATTTAGTTTTGCGGTCATTGGTATAGTTTTGAATGATATTTACTTAAGAAGCCAAAAAAGTTGATATGTTGTGTAATTAACGCAGACAATTAATGAAAACATACTTAAAAAAACAAACAATTCAAAGGCATCTGGCGGCATTTTAGATTGCACTCTCATCCCTAATATCGGGAAAGCGTGAACAGCTGATGAATGACAGCACACACACACTGTGCCATGAATTGCAAAAAACGCACAAAAATCTGCTCACTCTCCCAGTTTCCTATGACTTTATTGCTGCTTACTGTCGGATCTTTTCCTAGCATTTTAACGCTTTAACTGTTTATGTCGAGCATTCTCGTCATAAAGTACATTCGTATTATTATTCAACCAATTAACTGTAATTTGTTTTAAAAAAATAACCTTTTAGAATATTCTGTCAAATTAATTTAACTACATACCACCGATTTAACTACTACGACACCAATTTTTATATACGAAAACCTACATTATTAGCATATGTTAATATTTTCTTCTCTTCCGTTCTATAAAGACAGTTTTTATTTTTTGAGCTAAGTTGGTAAGCAAAAACAGAAAATGGACTATTCTTAAGAGATTTCAGGTCAAAACATGGAAGGGGGAAAAGGGATCAATAAGGTTTCAGTCCCCACAAAGTGGGAGAATTAAAAAATTGTATTTTCAAATATATTCTCACAAAATTTCGTATTTGAGACTTCAAGTAATACCACATCACATATCCAAATTTAAACAAATTCGGCCAACTATATCATATAGCTGCCTAGGAACGATCGATCAAAAATGTGTCGTATGGAAAATTTGGTTTAACCAAGATTGATGTGATTGATATGATTTCGGATTTCCACGACAATTTTAAACCGCGATGCTAGATACTTAGGCTTTTAATACTGTTGAAACACAACACAACAATTTTCTAAGTTGCAGTGAAAATTCCAGTGGAAGAGAAGAGTTCTAATTACGTAAACGTTATGTTGCTCAGAATCCACAAGTTGAGCCATTCTTCTCAACAAAAACGGCAATTCAAAACACCAGTCTACTGTGAGCAAAATTCGAACGAAATGCTGTAAATGCTACACAAATTGTAATAATGTTTTTTTTTATAAAAGGTTATACATTGTGAATGAAGTCGTAATTGCTTCGTCGCATAAAAACCAGACTTAAAATTAAAAAGCTATAGCAAAATCAAAATTTAATATACTAACATATGTTAAAAGTGTCGGTGTGAAGATTAATTAAATAAGAAAGTGCTGATAAAACAAGAAGTAAATCTTTTTGCGTTATCAAAATTATCAGTTAGTTCTTCTGAAAAAAATGGGAATTCCACAGGCTATAACATGGTAACAAACCAATTGTAACGTATTACTCGAGTTTTTAGAGAAATGCCCCGTTTTTATAAATTTTATTCAAAAATATATTTTGCTTATAACTTATTATTGGCATATATTGTACATATAATGTTGCATATCAATAGAAAGGTGAGATATATTAGTCAATCCAAATCGTGTGAATCGATACCAAAGTGATTGCGTTTTTTTGATACAAACTTTGAACTTTAACCCCGATCCACGCCTTGTGCGGACGTTTCCCAAGCAAAACTTTTAGTTCATTAGATTCAGGAGCCAAACCTCTAAGTTAGAGCATATTTATTTATTTTTGTCACAAGAGTTCACTACACAGCACTTAAGCACTAACTCACAATGCAAAAGCACACAACAATCACGCCTGTTGTAACGAATACTTGCTGCGTATTCGTGTTCATCTCAGCCCGTCGCAGTGCAGCAGCGGTGTTTATCACTAATGCAAGCACAGAACCATAATCTTTCTCTATACCAATTTTCAATTATCATTCTGAAATAGTAAGGGTGCTGCGTTGCGAAAAATCAAGGTTTAACTGTTTACTTTGATGAATTGCTACTTTGAAGAATAAAGTATAGCTTTTAGCTAAAACATAAAAATAGATTTATTTTTTTTTAGCAAAATAAGCAACATGCGCTTACTTCAAATTTCTGTGCTCTCAAGGCATTGTTTTAGAGGTATCAAATTGATTAAATAAAATAAATATTTCGTGTGAAACCTACCCTTGCTTTAAGGTCTTTCGCATCCAAGATGTTTTTCTACAGCGGCGGAGCCTGAAAATCCTATAGTGAAAACGGATACCATTCCCGGGCCAAAGTCAGAGCAACTAAAGTCCAAATTGGATGCAATTCAGGTAAGTAATATCATAATTGAAAACAATTTTATTTAAAAGTGCATCTTAAAAAATTTCGCCAAAACCAACAAATATACATTTGTTTATGTACATACATATGTATGCAGTACTACGACTCTAGCAGCCAAAAAAAATGCTAACTTTGGGGATTTATTTATTTCGCGACTATAGAAAACAGTTTTTGCAGAGGGTTGATTGAACACACACTGCGGTACGGAAGACAAATTTAAAGGTTGAAAAGGGCGTAACGCAAAACCTGAAATGTTTAGAAACGTTGAAGCGTACATTGCGAGGTATGGAGTTTAGTCTTTTGAACTAGTTACTATTGTGTTGCCTTGTTTGGCACCGGCAACAATCGGCGTATTATTAATTTTAGATTAATTAATCAACGATATTGGAAAATCTCTAATGCGATCTTTATAAGACTTTACGACTTTAGACGGAATCAGCAATATGCATCATGGTACAATAAGCAAGGTAGAGTCACGAATAGGCAGATTTTTATTTTTTTCTCGTGAGAGTTCGGTGGGTTGTCAAAAATTGTTGTTTGTTTACATTAGGCGAACAGCATTGCCAGCCAAGTGTTTATCTGTGAAATGTGTTGCGTTTTCGCAATGATAACAAGACAATTTTTCGGCTAGGGCTTAAGGCTTTTGATGCTTCCTCCATGTTACCAAGTATATTATATATATATATATTTTTTATTTGTGGACACAAATGAAACCATTAATGAATGCTGAACGTAAGTAATTCTTTTACCAAGAGTTCGTCGGCTTAGAATGAAAAGGTGCTTAGTCCAGTTTTTCACATTTTGTAGGAAAGACAAAAAACGGTGTAAAAATATAAATTAAAATTAATTTTATTGTAGACAGTGTATTAGACAGTAAAACTATATCTTTGGGATCTATGTACATACACTTTAGATGTCTCTGTTTTTTTCATATATTTTTTATTTTTGCAGAATTCTGAAGCTGTGCAACTCTTCGCGGATTATGAAAAATCAATTGGGAATTATTTGTGTGATGCTGATGGAAATATGTTACTTGATGTGTATACACAAATTTCCTCAGTTCCTTTGGGATATAATCATCCTAGATTATTGAATGTTTTTAAAAACGATGCAAATTTGAAATGTAAGTTATATTGTTACGTATGGAATGTTTATTCATATATACCAATGTACATATGTATGTATGTATAATACAATCATATACATGAACATATGTACCTTCACAAAGATATTTAATTCACAAATCAAAGGTAGATAAGCAAACTGCTGAAATGTTTTGCATGTGTTTCCTGCAAGAACTACCTGTAGTGCTATCAGTCATGTCTTGCAGAGAAGATATGACTGATGGAAACTCCGACTGAATCAATAATAATCAATAATAAAGTAATAATTTCCACAGCTTATATGTTTTTCAGAATATTCATAAAATGACTAAAAAAATCCTTTGTCTCTTTAGCTTTGATCAATCGTCCGGCGCTTGGAGTATTTCCTGGAAAAGATTGGCCTGATAAATTAAATTCAATCTTAATGAAAATTGCGCCAAAGGGGCTAACAAATTTATCTACCATGATGTGTGGATCGTGCTCAAATGAAAATGCGTTCAAAAATATTTTTATTTGGTAAGTAAAGTGTAGTTGCCTTGAATCTCATGTTAATATGTTTCTTGCGAAACCTGACACCGAAAGGGATCCAGTTAGATTTTATTTTTTCAGACTTGGCTTTTCATTGAAGAGACCAAGTCTTTCGATCGATATACGAGTACTTATCCGGATAATAGTCTGTGCTAGATGTACGATAGCAGTTTAAGAAGTTCATTGTTTATTATTAAACACAAGATCCTTAAGCTACTAAGCTACACTGGCATGTTGAAATAAACTAGAACAACAACCCGGTTTTCGGCGGCCTACTAGTAGGCCCCAAGGTTGCAATTTTGCAATTATATTAGTGAAATTCTGTATTGCATGTATTTCTACCGGCTCTCCCACTTTCACATCGCTTAATCGTTGGCGTAGACAGTTAACAGCAGATGAATGCCAGCACAGACTGTGTACTTGAATTGCAAAAAAAAGAACCAAAATCTGCTTATTCCCTCAGTTTCCCATTGCTTAGTCGCTGGCGACGAGTTGGACGTTGAAAAAGGTTGACGGGTAGGACGCACGGCGTGTACTTTCACTTCAAACTAGCGTATTCGAGTATTTTTCCTGGTCTTGGAAAAACTTTTTGATATATTATTTCGATGATGTTTTGCTCTTGTTTACTATTTACTTTTAATTATACATTTTAATTTGTACTTATAGGTATAGACGAAATCAGCGAGGTGAAAATGTCAGCTTTACAGAATTGGAAAAACAATCGTGTATGGTGAATATGGAACCAGGTGCTCCAAAGTTGAGCTTATTGTCTTTCAAGGGTGCATTCCACGGAAGAACACTAGGTGCACTGTCTACCACCCATTCCAAGTATATTCATAAGATTGATGTCCCATCATTTGATTGGCCTGTGGCGTCTTTTCCAAAATATAAATATCCCCTTTCTCAAAATGAACGAGAAAATAGCTTAGAAGATAAAAAATGTTTAGCTAATGTAGAGGAATTGATTGAAAAGTATAAAACAAAAAACATTCCTGTTGCTGGTGTCGTTATAGAACCAATACAAAGTGAAGGTGGCGATAATGAAGCTTCGCCACAGTTTTTCCAGAAGCTTCAACGGATTTGTAAACAAAATGGTGTCGCTTTTCTGATAGACGAGGTGCAAACTGGTGGTGGAGCTACTGGTAAAATGTGGTGTCATGAGCATTTTGATCTTGAGGGTCCTCCTGATATAGTAACATTTAGCAAAAAGTTACAATTAGGTGGATATTTCCATAAGACAGAGTTCCGACCAAAAGAATCATATAGAGTTTTTAATACATGGATGGGTGATCCGGGAAAAGTTCTGTTACTGGAAGAAGTAATTAATGTTATAAATGACGACAATCTATTACACAATGTTAATGTCGCTGGAAATTGTTTAAAACAGGGTCTTTTAAACTTAGAAAAAGAATATCCCCACATTTTAAACTCAACAAGGGGTCGTGGATCGTTTTTGGCAGTTAATTGTGTGGATACAAAAACTCGTGATTCTATTATAAACAAGTTAAAACAGAAAGGACTTCAGACCGGAGGATGTGGAGACTTATCTATTCGCTTTAGACCTGCATTAATATTTAAGGAAAAACACGCAAATATTGTTTTAGATTGTTTTAGAAACGTCTTAAAAACCCTATAAAGAGTTTATTATTTCGTAAATGATGTATAATATACCGAAGTATGAAATACAGTATGCTCTGAAGAAGTATTTTTCTGTAATAAAAATGATTTACTTTTGATAGAGAATAAAAATGTCTGCTTTTACTTGAATCCATATACATAGACAGCACTGTTCCGGAATCCGAATTCCATTCAAATAGAAATGTAATCCGATTCCGATTTATCCGGTTCGGTTTGAAAACTTCCGAACGGAATTGTCTCAATCGAAATTTATTTTGTCAGCAAAACTAAAAAAACTTTCTTTAGCTGTTTGTTTGAAGTGCACAAGGGAAAAAGTTCATTGAAAAA
Source organism: Melieria omissa (assembly GCA_963971225.1). Lineage (NCBI taxonomy): Eukaryota > Metazoa > Arthropoda > Insecta > Diptera > Ulidiidae > Melieria > Melieria omissa. Next base: position 87,933,673 of record OZ020268.1, read on the forward strand.
TTTTGTAAGATTACAAAATGTAATTTGAGCGTGCACATAAATTCGTCTCGCCCGTCAAATATTTAAAATTGGCCATTGCCAATGGCAAATTGCATCTAACAAAAGGCAAAGGTGTGTCCGGATCGTACAAGCTATCGCCGACTGTAGTAAAATCGACGGAAATCAAATGGCCGCGAGTAAAAGGCGACGCTCGAGATTTGCGTAGGACAACAGCAAAAAACAAAGTTGTTGTTCGCAACGGTTTCACTCGTGTACATTGAAATGGTGGTTGTTGTGGCGTAGTGATCGCTCAATCGTTTTTTGCATGCATGTTTACTGATCTTAATGGTCGAGAGCAAACAGAGAGAAAACAACGAACCAAAGCATCGTCATCGTTGTTTTCAACGAAGATGATTCGGGATATTGTGTGTATGCTTTTTTGTGTTGCCGATTGGTTTTGCTGCACAAATTGCTGCAATGTCACCATCAACCCAACTTTTGCTGTGCGCTTTGATTGTTTTAAAAACCTGCAAATATGACCAAGAAAATATTTGAACTGCGTATACCAATCTCGTAAAATCAGCACACATGTTTCACTGTATTGACCGCACGCCCTGCGTCTCGGTATACACTTAGGCTAATGGACTTGTTTTGTAATGAAATTGTTTTCACAATCACTCAAATCTATCGAACTTTGCTTAAGAACTTTACAATATTGAAATCCTCAAACCAAGTCCAAAGATGGTTTTCTCTAAGCCAGCCAAGTCAATTTAAATGAATGAATAAATGCTTAGAAAATGCAATTAAGTTGGCATGGCCATGGTCTATGGAATGAATACGAAACACAAGCGCTGGTTTTACGGGGTTCGTATACGCAGTTCACATATTTTCTGGGTCACACAATTTCATATGTGCTGCGATGCCCTGTTCTGTGCTTTAAATATTTGGCAAAATATGTTTTGTTGCCAATATTCCCATACATCATACTTAGTTATTCGAAAATCTCCCAAAAATCCACTAAGGATCCAAAAAATCCCCAAACTTAAAATTTAAATCTCCTTAACTCTCTCCTAAATAATTTTTCCTCCTAAACATTCTCTTGAAAGGCCAAGAATCCCCTAAATCTAGGAGGAAATCTCCTAATATGGCAATACTGAAAAGAAGAATGAAGGTGACTAAGCGCTCCGATCGGGATAGCGACCTCAAGTGGGAACCCTTTTAGCATGGACAAGTCCAAATTTAAAACAAGTCTTCGGCCAATTCAAAAGGAGAGCCCAAGATTGGTTCGGCAGAAGCCGTCCAATCAAGCATCACCTTCATCGGTTGACGCTACCGCAGCGAGATCTGTGGTGCAGGTGACAGCAATTGCCCCAAAGCAGGCTCCGTCTACCTTAGCACTAGCCAAGGGTCGCGCTGCCCCTACCTCCAGCAAGCGCTAACTTCTGAGCACATTTGGCTCTTCAGACCCAAAAACCCTATCCTACAAGGATAAACCTGCTCTCCTCTGGTCGCAGCAGCACAAGGACGATCGACCTGTTCCTCGCCCAGAGGCTGCCGTCAAGCAGAGATCGGATAAACAGGCAGCCCCTCCGTCCTTCAGGACCCAAAACGGCCAAGATTGGCAGTGGTAAGGCCGAAACCTAAGCGTCTATTCAGCGAGGTTGTTAAGGGTGGTCTTATAAAACCGATAAAATCGGTGAGGTCTGGCCTGGCGCGGAGCTAGCCGCGGTAACAATGGACCAGACCCCAATAGCCCGCGTGCAAAGGCCTGGATCCCAGCCGATCCCTCTTCTCCTAGTGAGATACTAGAGTACTTGCAGCTGAGCAATGTGCACCTTCTGACTCACGATTGGGATGTTGTTAAAGTCAGCGAGTCGAGAGGCTATCAACGACAGGCGCTCATCGTCCTGACCGAGAAGTCGCTTGAAAAGGACGGTAAGATTAACTATGAGTTCGGATCTATCGTCCTCAATGTGTACAAGTGCGCCCAGCCGGGTAACACACGTATACCCACGGGACGGTACCCGGTACCCCGGTACCATCAGCCTCATCTAAGTCCTCGGCCCAGGTGGTTGATTACTCATCTGACGAAGTTGGCAACGTCATGTCAACTTCCGAGTATGTCGGTGAGTTTTCGACCACTTAGCTATGCGCATATGGCGTCACTGAATACCCCTTGTCCGATGAGGAGGAATCAAACACCACCATGATCCCCAAACAACACAAATTAATTCGCACCACTCTATCGCTGCCTCAGCAGCTCTTCTTCTTCGCCTGGCACAAACCGGTGAAGATATCGTGCTGATCCAAGAACCCTGGATCGTCAATGGTCGGGTTTGCGGGCTCTGCCTCGATGGCTATCGCGTTGCCTATATGGCAGGTTAAGGTAATATCAGATCCTGCCTCCTCATAAAGAACAATCTTAATGCTCTTCTTCTCCCCAGGTTCAGCGACGCGGACAATGTGATGGTGGCGGTCATTATCAATAGGGAGGTTTACACGGTCCAACATGTGCGACGAACAAGTGCGGTTGCAACAATGTTGGACCATGTGAACGCAAGAAACAACCGCTTGACCGTCATGTTGGATGGGTTTCAAACATTTTTGATTTTTCTGCTTGCTTGTCCAACCATCCAACCAATTTAAACGCTTGTTCGCTTTTTAACCATTCCTTTGTCCATATCCTTTTTTTCTTGTAATCTCTTCCTCTTCATCCTCCAAAAGTTCGTATACAATGATTGCTGCGAGAAATTTTGTGGTCATGTTTCTTTGAAATCTTGTGCACGAATGATGTTGTAGCAAAAGTGTGACCGTGTGAACGCAAGAGAAGAATACCGTTACCGTTACAGCCTCATCGCACATGTTCGTCGCACATGTTGGATCGTGTAAACCTGCCTAATGGCGTAGCGACCTCGGTCGCCTCGTGCTAAATGGCCGCACGACAAGGTGAGGCTACTGGTTTCAGAAGTCTCTCAACTTCCGTTACCTCTAATCGAAGGGAAGTCCTCGATATCACTCTTGTCAATAACTACTTGGCTAAAAATCTTAGTAATTGAAGGGTCTCGCATGAGTGTTCCTTCTGTGATCATAGATATATTTGCTTTACGATTGGTGATCACGATCCCTACGAATTTGTGGGTCCTGATCACTGTATCAACAACAAGCGCACTGACTGGTTAAATTTCGGGCCTGTATCGAAGCAGGCGCGCATGCCATTCCCTCTGATCTCGTTAACTGCATGGACAGCGAACGTGCGGTCGACTCCGTTACTTTTTTATTAAACTCTGCCGCCATGGCTTCCTGCGTCCCTTCGACATCAAGAGGTAAACCAAAGCCCATCATGCCATCAGGATAGCCAAAAGGGTGAACAGGAGAAGTTTTTGTGATAACATCGAAAGCTCCTCTGAGACCAGCAGACTTCGTAGGATACTCAACTCCCAGGCACATGGACTGTAATCAGAGTCCTCAGGGTGTCTGGACGACCTCGGGGGCTGAGACGCTAGAACACATGACATCCAACACAGCGTCGAGTTAGTTAAGCCCTGGCTGCTATGTACATACATACAACGCTTGTCGGGATCTCTCCTACATTCCCCTCAGCTGGAGGGAATCCAGGGTGGTATTCATTCCTAAGGCGGGGAAGTCGTCCCATGTTAATGCTAAGGACTACAGGCATGGTCCTTCTGCTTATCGTCATTCCTTCTCAAAACCTTCGAAAGGGTTCTAGACCATCAAATCAGGAACTCCATCGATCCGTCTCTCCTTTCTCAGTCGCAACTTGCCTACACTAGGGGCAAATCTGTTGAAACTGCTTTACACTCGCTTCTCGAGACGGTCGATAGATCTCTCGCTTATAAGGAGTTTACTTTGACATGATTCTTCGACATTCAATCCCTCCAAAACCGAAGTTATGCTCTTTAGCAGGAAGTGGGTGAGCCAAACCTCCTTCATGGCGCCGTCTTTTGGTGGCTGGCCATCAGCAACCTGAAACCTCTTGACAAAGTCAGGAGAACGGCAGCCCTATTCGTTACTGGGACTCTCCGCAGTACACCCACCAAAGCACTATTCACCCCCTTCCACTGGCTCCCAATTGTCCAGCGGCGGGTCAAACTACAGTGCTCTGCAGGCGGACTTCACGCGATTTCCCGCTTTCGGATCTTGGTCATTCCAGGATTCTTATTGAGGATTGCTCGGTGTCCACCGGCATCGATCACATCAGCATCCCCACCAAGCTTGATCACGGTTTCCCTATCCGCATACCTCGAAGAAATGAATTGACAGGTAACGAGTTATCGACCGACGACTCCATCACTTTCTTCACCGACGGCTCTAAATTGGAGAACAAGGTTGGCTGCGGGATTTTTTGCAGCCAACTGGGGTTTTGTCTCCGTTATCCGCGACAACGCGCATAGGGCGGATATCCACATTTGCTCTGACAGTCAGACAACTATTAAGTCGCTCACAAGTGGGACCACCTCATCTATGCAGGTCCTGGACTGCCGTGAGTCTCTAAATACCTTGGCCAGACGCTCCAATGTCTCACTACTCTGGGTGCCAGGACACAGGGGCATTGTAGGTTACTGCGGTACGTTGCTCGTCGATGCTTCGTCCTCTCTCGCTGTAGGAGCTCCACTTGCATCAATCAAACTGATGCTTAGCGAGATTGGTCATATGACAGATCTATGTACATACTTTTATAGTTACTCCAATACATATGACTCGCAAGGTTATCAAGCAAGTCAGTTATATTTCAAATACATACTATCTTCTTCACTCTCACTTCAAAATACAGTAGATGGAAGAGGCAAGTTTTGACTTTTAGTATCAGTATTATTTGCATTCACTAGAAAGTACTTCAAGCAATGTTAGCACTAGCCATATTCACAATCTTGCAAACGCTTGCAAAATAGTTGCAAAATGGTGTGGTATAATTTTATTCTAACCAACAAACTACACAGAGGTGCATTTGCTGCACCCTTGTAAATATGCAACACTTAGAACCCATAGTTTATATTTAATATGCAAATACAACGCCGAATTGCTAAACTAACAGTTTTTGAAAAAAGAAGCAAAAGGCTGAAAACAAATTGTTAAACATGGAAACGAAAAATAAATACATGAGGGGATAAATAAAGTTTGAGGGGATAAACTGAATAAAAAAATGGAGTGACAAGGATACAAATTAAATACTAAATTATCTCCAAGGAGCTCATGAAATAGCGAAAAGGAAGGCCTCTCTTTAGCAACAACTCTGCGAGTGCTTCTGCTGTAGCTAGCTGCATTCACAGTAGTTGTCAATTTCGTGTTTTGCAACAAGTATTGCAAACTGAACAGAAGAAGACCGCTACAAATTTATAGCAAATGTTTGCTATTGAGCAGATTCCCAATAACAAATAAACAAGATTGCGAAGTAAGCTATTGACTTTTTTCGCATGAACATTGTGGATTTATTTGAAAGTTTCTACAGTGCCAAAATTTTGTTTGCCACTGTATGATATTAGGTGTGACATACTTTTTTCTTTCCACACACTACGAGAATCAATGCCTCCGTGCATGAAATGTTATGTTGAAATTATAGCTGAGGCAATGGGGCTATGAGATAATTTCGTTGTATACCCCCCGTTTAGTCAAGTATTAAGTAATTACATATCACGTACAGACATAATATAAGGAAATTCAATATCCTGATTTCGTTACATTCCAAGCCATTATTTACGTAGCAGAAAATCACTTTTTTGTACAATCATATGTTTATTTATACAAGTATATACTTATACTTACTGTGCAAGTATACTAAAACAAAAAGAAATGGAAAATTTTCATGTTTCATTTTAAGTTCACGCAAGCCTGTGGTACATATACAAATATAAGACGTGAAATGTGTGATTAATAAAAGTACATTTTGTGTGATCTATTTTTGAAGTGCTTTACTCAGCTCAACGAAACATTTGCCTTTAGAAAATTAGTGTGTGATAGGTAATAGAAGAACTGTGAGGTGCAAGTTTTACAGTAAGTTTTCACAATTGCTATGAATCTTAAAAAGTTTCATTAAAAGAAAAGTAGTAGAAGTAATTACCAATGTTAAAGTTTTAGTAGCAAATAATCGTTTCAATTTATTTATTTTTTTGGGTTGAGTTGAAACTCAGTTTTCTTACATAATTACAAAATTATCCATGTACAAATCGTGGCAAAATATTTATAATAATGAAGTGTTTTCGATAAAAACGTGGTGCACAGTGTACACAAAGAAAGCCTAAAGCCTATACTGCAAAACTTAAGAAGTTAGTTTGACAAATTCTAAAAAAAATGATGATTTCGAAAAGCGTTAAGGAAAGAGGACCCAAAGCGCTATGATTAATGGTAACACCTCATTTAAATTCTTCAGAAATACAATTTTGCAGCCAGTTCTCCAAAGTGTTAAAAATCGACGAACTAAACCTTTTTTAAAGTAAATTCAGCCCCGTTAAAAAATCGCTAAACATTTTGAAATCTCAAGTATAAGTACATGATTTAAAATGTTTATGAAAATTTATTGAATTTAATTTGAAGAGAATAGAAAATAACAGAAGATAGAACTTCCCTACAAAATATTGAATTCTATCGTTTCTGTTTTGCGTACACTTTCGAACAATGGATATAAGAATTGTGATTTTATTCATAAAATTTTTGGCAAAATTCATTGCTTACATATGTTATGATATTTGTCAACGATAGAGTGAACCTGAATTTTTGTGTTCCAGTTGGCAATGCCAAGAAGGTGCGACCTACTTGTCCTTGGCTTCCTACATAATGGGAAAATTAGTTCAATTACCGAAGTTATCTATGTTTGCATTAATGGATATTTTCACATAGATATGTAACTTTGCTAGTTTAGAGGGGTTTCACCAGAAGTCAAGTCTTGATAAATTATATTATAATAAAATCTTTTCTACGACGTTGAGTTTAGTATTGGTAGTAAAACATCGGCGATCTTTATTTGATGCAAGGAATGTATAATATATGAGTATGTTTATTTACGTATAATGGCGATGTATAGGTAACAGCTTAATAAACCAATGTTTAAATACCTAAATGCTATCATCATCAGGCGCGTTACAGCTCGGGGTGAGCTTTAGCTTCATTCACAATTTTCTCCCAGGCTTCGGGATTTTTGGCCACCGTCCTCCAGTTGTTCACTCGTAGCTTCTTCAGGTCTGAGATGACTTGGTCAAACCATTGCCGATTCGGGTGTCCTCTTGGTTTCGTAACTAGCGGGTTATAGGCGACTATGACTTTTGTGGGCGCTCATTGCCCATACGCTCAATGTGGCTTAACGACATCCTCTCCTTGGCAAAAAGCCAGGAGTTCGTCAATAAAACGGATTCTATATGTTCCATCACTCACACGGAATGGTCCGAAGACCTTCCGAAGTATTTTGCTTATACGTTAGAGTCTAAGATTCGCATTCATATAGCAGCATAGGCCAAATTATAGATTGATATATACGCAGCTTACACGAACGCGGAAGCAGTCTTGATTTAAGGAGCTTAATGTTAGCAAAGTAGGCCGTATTTGCAGCCATAATTCTCCCTTGAATTGTGTCGTGCATGTTATTATTGTTTTTAATCAGGTCACTAAGATATTTAAATTGCTCGATATCCTCGAAAGAGTAGTCGCCGATCGTCAGATTTTCGAGGCGTAGTTTTGTCTCTGATCGCGAAAATTTTATGTATTTCGTCTTGGCTTCGTTTACTCTAAGACCAACTGTTTTCGCTCGTTGCTCGATGGCCAGGAAGAATTCGGCTAAATATTTCTTGTTGCGGCCTAAAATGGCTACGTCGTCAGCGTAGGCGATCGTTAGGCCCCACCTTCTGAATAGGTTTCCAAATTTAATTTCCTTTCTTATAGCAAATTGTAGCAGCAAGTTGAACACAGATGTGCATAGGGGATCAGAATGCTATAGAAAAAGTAAAAACTTCGATGAGACCACGACGTAAAACTGACGAAAATTTGGTAATATACTTAGTAGTATGTTGAAAAAAGGCGACTTGTTATTTTTCTCCACAAATATTTATTTATTTATCAATATCTCTTTTGTCCCCTTCAAAGTAAATCTCCTCAAATATAAAACAGTTGTGCCAGCGCTTTTTGCAATCCTCGAAGCGCTTCTGATGTGAGTTTCTTGTGAGCTCTCCAGTGATGTGGTCTTTATTCCCACAATCGTGGCAAACCACATAGTCCTTTTCAGTTTTGGAACACAGTGGTTAAAGTGGTTAATGATTACGGTGGTTTTTGACCAAAAGAAATCAAGAATAAAAACTTCTGTGTGAGCAAATAATAGATTTTTGCTATACCAATATTTACATGTCAAAAACAATATTTGCAAAATGGCTGATTATTCCAACATACCTACTATATGTATATTAGGGACATGTGTACCAACAAAGCAAACATAAGAATATAAATCAAAGATACGTAGCTCGTGAAATTTGAAAAGTCTCCTATTTTTAAACACACCTCGTATATTAGTGTCCAACCGAATATTCGGTGTCTGTTCAAAACAAGGGTTTCGACCAAGTTTCGGTTCTAGCCACAAATAGTGACGAAACCAAAACTTTTTAAATTATACAATAAAATATATATCCATGTCGTGAAAGACAACAACTGAATGCTCAGTTTTGTTTTGTTCACAATCTATCTATAGATGTTTACAATCAGCCTGCTATGCGTGCAAAATTAAAAACATACATTTTGTTTTTACGATTATAGGTTGCATACAGGGGCGTAGGCAAAACTTGCTCATGGGGGGTTTTAAAAAAAATTGTTTTTGCCAATACAGTATTACATGTTTTTAAAGTAAAATACACTTTTCAAACAGAGAATTTTGTGGTGGCTATATTGTGTCTGAAGTGAAATTATGTGTGTGATTTAGACAAAAATTAGGATGAAGCAAAGAACAAATATAAAGTTTTTCTTTAAGCTTGGTAAAACTTTAACCGAAACATTTCAATTGATGAACTAAGCTTATGTTGATGATTGTTTATCCCGTGGCAGATTTATAAGTTGTATATACGAAAATGGCCCATTCATCAAAGATCAGCCAGAGCGTGGGTGGTAATTCATCAAAGATCACCCAAAATCATCTTGAAATTGGATAATAATAATAATATTCATGTTTAATACCTGCCACAGTATTTATCCAATGTAGCTATGATTTCAACTCACTGAACAAATTCGAAAGTAGTTTTCAATAACATGAACGAAAGTAGTTTTCAATAACATGAAAAATATAATATTGGAAATTTGTTCATGTTTAAACTTGAATTTTGTCATTTCAAAAACACACCCGTGTGATTCCAGACGCTTCCATCGCCATTTTAAATAAACTCACAATAAAATTGTTTGCGTACATCATATATATACATATATATATGTGTTCAACGAACCCTCTGGAAACAAATCTGCTAATATTTTCCATAGTAGCAAAATAAATCGTTAAATTTACGCCTTTATCGAAAAACGGACTATCAACAGAGGAAGATACGAAATACTGAGGTATAAACAAGATTATTTATTATTATTTATTTATTGAGTTTTATTCAAAACAGCGGCGGAAACATCCGGGGTCCTCCGGGTGGGTATTGGTCAAGGAAATGCAAAAAGCTTTGTTAAGGCGAAGGTTAAGAATCTCAATAACTTTTATCATTTTAACTGAACATTTGGCTATCGAAGGACTCATCGAAAGGCACTTGTGACTGATCTTTTGACTTAAAGTCGAATTTTAACCACCCTGCGACTTCCCCCTTAAAAAAATGAATTTGCGATAAAACAAAGGCGTTTTGATGATTTAAAACCCATTCAAAAGGCTTGAACCGACATCCTGAAGCACATTCCGGTCGACGATCTAAAATACTCGTTAGACATGCTTTTAAATTGCTGTATTGGTCCTAAAGGGGAGTATTTAAATAAAAACTATTTTGTTATTATTCTTTTAAGTGGGCAGAGATCCCCCTTGCACCAAAACCTTACATTGGGCTGGGCAAAAGCACTCTAGCAGAGTCACTAAGACTTGAGGAAATAACCAGAAACTCAGAACACTGGTCAAATGCCACAGGTCTTAGGCAATCGAAAATCTTCATTAAAGGTTATAACTCCAGATGAAGTGAAGAATCCTGTGACGTCATACTGCCCTGCGATGCGGTATGCTTTAGTAGGAGACATCACCTGGGCCAGTACTGGCTTGCAGAAGAGAACGTCAAACTTCTCCCACGCGAGTTACTAAGCTTCATTAGGTCAATTGGATTGGGGGAGGTTCTCTAAAGCTGTATGGGGCACTAAAGATCAACTCTGGTCTCAGTGCACATATCCCCTTTCAAATCTATCTATCTATGCAAGCGGTTGCGATCGCAAGGGGTACAAAAATCGTACTGAATGCATATACAAATGAACTAAAAGTTATTTTTGAGACTTACGTGTACATTGTGTAGCCTTTTAAAATGAAAATAAAAATAACTGCATATGTGCGTACAAATTTGTGTGTATTCAAAGGCATTTTATAATTCTTATTACAATAAAACTATACCATATGTATATGTGCGTATGCACATGTAAGTATAAATATGTAAGTATAATGTTTAAATGTAGGTTGTGGGTACGCACATCGTAATTTATTGTTACAAAATTCTCACGCGAGTGATAGACGATGAAATAGATTAAATGCTCTATAGTCATACAATTTTCATAATGAGAAGCTAAACATCTTGTGAACTCAATGTTAGAAATCCCATGTTGTAGTTATTAAGTAGCAGCCGCTGTAGCTCAGCTGGCTAGTGCGTTGGGCCGCGAGTCAAATGCAACGCTCGAACCCTGGTTCAAGACTCCGTTGCTGCTAACACCGAAAAAAAATTAAAAACTTTTTCTTTCGGGGGCTGTCCTCTCATCAGGAAATGGCAAACCTCTGAGAGTAAAATTGCCTATGAAAAAGCTCCCAACTCGCCGTTCGGAATCGGCATAAGACTGTAGGTCCCTTCCAACCCTGTACAAATTCGCACGCACAACACGGATGGTTGCGGGTAGCTAGGCCTTAGTCTCGTAATCAGGCTGTCGTGCAAGTCAAGAAGAAGAAGAAGAATAAGTCTTATAACGAATCAAAATTTTGTATTATAAAATTAAAGCTGGATCACACTTTGATCGAAAAATATACCAACTTGAATGCAGCACTACACATATAAATAATGTACATATGTAAATAATGTACATTTTTTGTATGTATTATATATGTCTATTGTGAATATTATATGTGTTTTATGTATGTTTATTTTCTTTTTCAATGTTGCAGATGGCTTCCAGACCACGTCGAACACGTATATATGATGCTAATTATGATATTGGAGAAAGTTATTACAAAAAACAGCTCGATGATTTGGACAATAAGAGAGGAGCTAATAGGTAAGATATACTGGATAGATAGGTATTTTGAAATTATACATCATGTCATTTAGCAGTTCAAAATGAATACAGCGCCGAGGATTGTCGAATGATGAATAATTGATACACATTATTAAATAATATGTAAATACAGAAGGCGCATCTAACCTCAAAAAATTCAAAATTTTGCTTGCGTTCTATACATTTCACGCGTTAAGTTACATATTTCGCTTTTTAAGCATCGTTTTATCAACTGACAGGAACATTTTATGTGAAGGGCTGTATTCTTAAACGTCAGTTGCGTTGCATAAGTACAAAGCAGTATGTTCTTACACGCAAACAAACACATGCTGCACGTGCATTCTGTTCCTAAACGTAGGCATCAAGTAATCGATAAGCATCGGAAGCGCCAACTGCTCATCACAAATTTTGGCGATGCGTTCATGTTTCTGTGCAAGATAGGGGAGTCGGATGTGTCGCACTGGCATTTGTAGGCAGGGATTAGTCGTTTTCACTTTCGGCTCCTCAGTTTTGCAATGTATTTTTGCGTTATTGTATATTGGTTCACTTGCCAAATTCGAAAATAAGTCCAACATACGTAATATTTGTTACGACTTCCATTTTCGCTCACAATGTTGGGCATGAAATGAGTTCCTAAACAAAATAGTGTTGCCAACCTGATTTATGCAAAGCATCGGAGTAGCATTGAGAAAATATTTCACTGCGGTAGTAGTGATACAGCACTGCTTTGCATAAGTACGTTTACGATTACAGCTATTATGGATGTAAATTAATTAATCGGCCTTACCGTGCGATGATTACAAACCTTTTTTTTCCAAAATGGAAGAGCTGGATTTGGCTGACATGTGGTTTCAACAAGACGATGCCACATGCCACACAGAATACGAAACAATGGCCCAATTGAGAGACGAGTTTATGTCACGTTTGGGGCCGGTCAATTGGCCGCCTAGTTCGTGCGATTTAACGCCTTTAGACTATCTGTTGTGAGGCTATGTTATGGCTCATGTCCGACAAGCCCACAACGGGTGACGCACTGGAATCCAATATTGATGAATTTATTCGTGAGACACCGGCCGATATGTTGGAGAGAGCAGCCAAAATTTGACCCCGCGTATGAAACATTTGACGCACAGCCGCGGGGAACATTTACATTAAATCATCGTTAAACATTGAATTATATAGATTTTTCCATCGACTCAAATAAAGATTTTATACATTTCTAAATGTTATGTATTTTTTTTAATCAAATCCGAAGACTTTTAAAAAATCACCCTTTACTTCTTTTTATGACGGTCATTCAAAAAAAATCGTGATGTTTCTCTATAAATTCTACCAATATCATCATTTGAGCAAAATTGTTTCTTGACTCCTAAATAAAATTAAGTTTCGTTGCTTCAACCAGCTGCGAAAGAGCAAAGCGAGATCAAAAGTACTATCGAACGTTTAATACAACACGACGTCATTTTGTGTTACAGGAAGCAAAAACTATAGTTCGATACACGTATTTGCTTGATATCGAATTGCGGAAGCCACCCCTGGTTGAATTGACTGCGTAAAGTCGGGCAAAGAATACGACCGACTTGCTAAAATTTCGCTAGAACATTTGTAAACATGACTTGCGATGATAACGGAAATTTTAAGATCAATTGGAAAGTGCGAGAACGATCTGAGCCGCAGCCGGCTACAGCGCAGAAGGAAGAGTTTGGTTTTAGCAAGTAAACCTTTACACGGAGTAGTGCAATAAGTAGCAAGTGTAAAGACAGTAAAATGTGAAGTTGTAAATAAAGTGACTGCTACTTTTGAACTGCGTTAAATAATTGTAGTGTATACCTCTGTATTGTGCTTAAAAATAAAACACACTACAAGTATGTATGTGCCAAGATCTTTGTGATTGAAGGTATTTCCTTAATTACCTTTCATGTCAACGTTGATTATTTAATCATTTTTTTTATCAGATGAGGAATGGAATTTGAACAATATAAATATTATTTTAACTAAATTAGAAACGGAAGGCTTTCGCCTGGAAAATCAATATATTTTTCACATGGAGTTTTTAGGATTTATAGTTGCGCAATTTAGTACTAAAACCATTCCTAAGAAAATTCATATTATTAACTACATAAAGAGTTCCGGAAACCCCACATGCATGGCGACATTTCTCGGCCTTGCAGGGTATTATGTCGGATTTGTAAGGAGGCCATGCTGCTATAGATAAGCAATGTACCGATGTTTTTCGATATTTTTAATTTGAAATCCTAGTTAAGCTTGCATTTTTTTTTTAATTTTTCGCAATAAATTTAGTCACAACTAATAAGTCTTAGTAATAATAAAATGAGAAATATCCGTGTTGTTACGAGTAGATTACGAATTAGTTCTGCCACCTCTACGCAGGCGTAGGCGTTTCTCTAGATTGTGCTTAAAAATACAATTTATTTATAATTTTACACTCTACTGTTTCTACACTTGTCACTCATTGCATTATCCGCCCAACTCCGCTTTGCACCGTTGCTAGCCAAAACCAAATTCTTCCCCTGCACTGTACCTGTTTGCTTGTTGTGTGTCGCAATTTCGCGAGTCATCACTGCGAATGTTCTAACGAAATTACCATTCCCCTAAAAATAAGAAAACGCGCAAGTCGTATTCTAATTTTCCAGTGCCTTGCAAACTGCACAGTGACGGCGAGCATGATCGTCACAGTAGCCCTGTTCACAATCTTTTGCATTTGGGATTCTAAATCTGTACAAAAGCAAACGTTGCCGTCAACTGTGGGCGGCCTTTTTCTATTTAGTTTGCAAAACACGAGATTCACAGCTATTGTGAATGCAGCCGGCTACAGCAGGAGCACTATACGAGTTTTTGCTATTTTGGATATAATTTAGTATTTTATCTACATACATATATGCCGTTTAATTCGTTTTTGGATTTCTTTTTTTCCATTATAAACAATTTACTTTCAGCAGTTGGCTTCTTTTCCTATCAGCTGTCAAATTAGCAATTCGGTGGTGCATTTGCGTAGTAAATTTAATCTATTGGCTCTGTGTGTTGTGTTGTGTTGTCGTAGGCATTCCAACGGGTGATTAGGGATCGTAGAACAAATACCCCATAGAAACGCTAGAGCAGAGGTTCTGTATGTGTTTATTCCCAAATTAAATAATTTGATTTTTTTGTTTTAATCCTGATATTGAGGTATTAAAATTGTTGCTAAAGTACTTCGAAAAATTCTAAATGTGAGATATGATTTGAATTTTTTTCTGACTGACTGTCAACTTGTCATCAGTGTTTCTAGCTAAAAGGGCAAACTCAATGAGACAAACTGAAGAAAAATGCAACTGAACCGGTTTCTTTCTTCTTTTTATTGGAATGCGTTACAATCTTACTTAACTGGCCATAACAACCTGTAACCGGGTTACGGCTTGCCGTAAAAGAGAGTGCAAGTTTTCTCGGTCGAGAGAGGTGTCTGCTACTCAATTCTTACTGAGACTGTAATAACACCTATTGGCAAGAGTAATCCTTCACATTATCTCCAGGCTAACATAATTGCTGCTGTTTATGGCGGTGCCAAGGTAGATGAAAGTTTACCTCTCGGCCTCAACTAAATTCTTAATTACTAAGGTCAGTAATTAAAGTTTGCAACTAGTTTGCAATATTATATATATGCAACCAAGTGCTATACTGCCCGAGTGCTAAAAACTGTGCATTATCGATCGGAAAATGTAAAAAATTTTACTTAAAATCACTTCCCCTCCCAGTTTTGCGTCACATTCTCAGTCGCCGTAAGTTATCTGTGGATTTGACTAAAAATAAGTACATTTCGTATTGATTAAACTTGAAAAATAAAAGTTAAAAAGGATTTTAGATAAAACCCTTCCGAAAGATGACCAAAAATTGTGTTAAATCAAAGATAAAAGGCATGGACATGACGAAGATTATATAAGTTTTGAATAATTATCACATACACCTTTTTCAATTAAAAATATTTGCAGGTTTACGGATCAATATTTTCAAAGCGACTTACCTCGCAAAGAAGAGAGGTTAACACCGAAGGTTTCCTTCTTACATGAAGATGACGATGATCGCTTCAAAAGTAAATTAAAAAGCAGGGCCTTTTTCGAAGATGAAGGTATTTTATAAACTCTACAATCAAAGTTTTCGTAAAGTTGCTCAAATCAAACCCTTTTTAGATGACGATTTATTGAATACATCATTTAAGCCGTATACTTCAAAATTTAACGCTTCTGACGACTCATTTTTTGCTGAAAACTCAAAAGAAGACATTCTGAAGAAAGTTTTGGGCACACCAGTAAAAGAATTGTCTTTCCGAAATAACACAGATGACCAGGTAACATCTTACACAATAAGACATTAAATCGCAGTGGTTTTCAAAATTCATACCTAACACTTTTTGTAACCAAAGATAATACAATATGAAGATTACCCACGCCCACACAACGCTTGCTGCAGCCAAATTCGAAGTAGGATTTAGCGTAACGCCTACTTTCGCTTATTCTCACAACTGTGAGCATAAAATGAAAAGCTGTGAGAGATCAAGAATATTTTACGGAGAACCACTGTGCCTAGTAAGCCTTCGCGATCGGGCTTTCACCGGCCATCTCCTGCCAGTCCTTGCCTTCGATGATTTTTGCAAGATCCGTATCCTCGCACTGGTCCTTTTGTAGCATCCCCACAGACCACTCTTCCTCTGGCATAACGCTTACCAGTCGGACGTCCACTATCTGCTCTTTGCTTTCGGCTTGCGAACAATGCCTGCATTCGGTTTTAGAGCCGTCTCCACGTATTTGCATGTTGATTAAGTGATAGTAGATAGATAGTCTCTAATGTAAAAATCAATGAGCCTTTCAAAGGTTTTGAGAAGAAAAGAGGACAGGCTAATAGGCCTGTGATCTTTTGCTTTTGAAAGTGAGACCTTCCCCGTTTTAAGTATGAAGACCACGTTTACCTCAGGACAAATAATTGGAATGTCAGATAAGTGTAGAATGGCTACAAAAATATCCAGAAGCCAAGGTACAGCCGAGCTTGTTGTGTGTTGCAGATCAGCTGGGATAATACCGTCAGACCCCGATGACTTGAAGGGCAGTGCCGTTTTTCGCTGCTGACTATGTCTGGCGCACCCATGCTATGATGTGAGCCGATTGATCTTGTTGTACCCTGGATAGTTACATCAGTAAAAATGTTGCCCGGGAAATGAGTGTCAACCAAGAGTTCGAAAGTCTCTTGACTTGAAGATGTCCAGGTACCGTCATTCCTTTGCAAAAAGCTAGGAACCACTGGACAGGAAGCGAGGATCTTGCGAAAGCGACTGGCCTCAGAGTTCCTGCCTATATTCTGGTAGAACTGCCTCCAGGAGGATCGCTTAGCAGATCTTACAGCTTTTTGGAAGAGCTTTGGTCTGGCTTTATATTCAGTACAGTCGTTTGTCGCTTTGCCGCGATTAAAAACTTTACGGCATTGCCCTCTAAGTACAGCTACCTTAGAGTTCCACTAATTAGGTTTAGTTTTACCCCTGAATTGTCTCACAGGGCATGATTCCTCAGTGGAACCTTTGTAAGAAGCTGTTAAGGAAGCTACCGCGTTGTCCAATTTTTGGTCTAAGTAAATCTTAATGGGACCATCATTTGGCAGTGATTTCTTGAAGATTGCTCTGAACTTATCCCAATCAGTTCAGCCTCTGTTCCTATAAGAGGTGACCTGGGGCGTTGCGACTTCTATGCGAAAATCTACAAACCTGTGGTCAAAGAAAGAGTGCTCCGTGGAAACTTTCCATTCTTTGAGCAAATTGGTGGCAAATTGGCTTGCCAACGATAGATCAAGAACCTCTTTTCGAATCGAGGTAATAAAAGTGGGCTTATGCCCAGGGTTTACAACCCTTAGATTGGTGCTAACAATATATTCAAGGAGTGACTCACTTCGCGGTTTTATGACCGAACTAGGTGGAGCCCGGTACTTCCAGCGCCGCAGCTACGTTGTCTGCATCGCTGAAATCGGTTAGAACGAAAGCGTTAATGTTTTTTAATAAGGATACAGGATCTGTTTTACCTTCACAAGGTGTATACAGAGTCCTGTATCCTGGTGCGCTAAGGCCACGAATGCGCCTGTTACAGACCCAGGGTACTTGCACGAGCGCTATTTCCTCCCCATTATTTGAAAGTCGGAGGATTAGTATGGCAGATGCCGCAATATACATGTTTATGCAAGTGTATAAATCAGGGAAACATAAGGAGATTTTTTTTTTGGTTTCAATACCGTGTTAGACCGAGGCTTTGTGTTACTCGAAAATGTGTCGCAAAATCTGAACCGTGTTAGAACGAGGCCTTGTTATCCAAGGTACATGTTAAGCGAGGTCTACCTGTACTTGTATTTTAACTTGGCCAGAAAATCAAATAATTCAGTTAACACAATACATACTGCCGTTATTCCATTTAAATTACGTTAAATTACGTTAAATTACGAATCAGAATAGTTTTAATGTTATTATTTTTGCTTTAAAATATATGAGTTTTTAACTCATTTAATTAAATGTTTGTTTTTTAGGTTAATGGAAATTTTACTTCTTCAAGACGGCTCAAAATAAAAAGTGAAACCTATTCTGCCGAGGGAAAATCGGACGAAACTTCTTCTCGTATGAAAGCTACAAAAGCGCGTTTGGCCGACTTGGAGTCTGAAATGCTGTCACTGAATGAAAAACAAGGTGAAAGAGAGAAACGAAAACATAATTTGAGAAAACTTTTAGATGAAAGTACTGAAATGTGAAATACATAAAGTGAATAAACTTTAAACAATCTTATATTTTAAAGCATATATTTTGCTTGTTCCGGTATTTTACTGCAAACTTCAAACTTCATAAGTATCATCTTTTTATCATAAAATTTTATAGATGGTTTTTATTCCTGAATATGTTTAGAGTTTAGCGTGCAAAAATATATGAGAACGAATGTCAACAAGGGGTAGGTAGGTGGTGCTGGCAGCTCTCAAACAAGGGGTAACTTATCGACTTAAAAAGTCACTACGGTATAAAGTTATCACACGGTTTTTAGTATTGAAAATAATTTGGAAATAATCGTTATGTTTAAAAAATATTTTAAATTGTGGATGTAAATACATATTCTCTCTTCTTCTCATCTTATAGTGTTTTGCCTTACAATAATATGTAAATACATAAGAAATTACTAAATGCATACATTTTCGGTTACGATACTCCGGAACCTCTAATTTGTTCAGGGTTGACGAACAAATGCTTGGGCCAAAAAATAGAGTAGGAAAAAGGCCAAAGGAAAACAGGATAAATCGAGAAGAGAATTAATTACGTGAAAATGAGTAACAATTGTTCTTATTCACCGACCCACCATCGAAAGTCAGCCAGAAAAACAAAATTCAAAAATTACAAATTTTAACCGCTGATCAACACAACGACAAGCACATCGTCCATCATACATAATAATACTTAGGTATGTTTGGGCACTTTTGCAGTAAAAATTTGCTACGAACTAATAAAGTAAGCAAGCTTTAAAAATTTTCTAAAAACCAACTTTTTCTGGTTGATTTAAAGTTACACACTCGGCTTTCTAATTGTTAGAAGGCTTGGGGCAAAAAAAACCCTAAGTACGAAACTTCTTCGAACTGTCAGTTGTACGGTATTTGGCACGGTTACCGCCAAGTTGCCGCTCTGGCAGTGTTACCCCATAGCGATTTTTATTCCTAATTTTCAGAATGCTTGTTTTTGATCAAGAGCTAAAAAAATATTTGAAAGATTAAATATCTTAGGGTAACTGCGAAATTACTGCACGAATGCAATAGTTATTATCAAAAATAATTGATCCTTCGCACTCCAGGATCTATCAAGATTTCTCCGGAGATCGGGTGTGTTTAAAATACATTTACAGGGAACAACAAGTCGTAGTACAATGGCCGTATAATTGTACAAAGCTATAATTGTAAATTAACTTATTCTTTATTTATGGTAACTTTTTCTTTATTTTCTTCCAAATTGTCTTTTACTTTAGAACTAACTTGTTCTTTATTCATGGTAACTTTTTCTTTATTTTCTACCAAATTGTCTTTCACTTTATTACCTTCCTATGGAGGTTGCGACTGTTACAATTGAGGTGCGGTGAACAACTGAATTAATTTTTACAGAAAGAAGCCTACAACTCCACTTGTCGCTAGTCAGCTTATCGTTTCAGATTTGCTGACTTAGCGCAAACGCTCCCGTGGGAATACGTTGGGACTTCGCGACATTGAAATTGAGTGTTAGGTTACGAGGTTAGTGTCACGTTGTGGCGACGTGGCCAAAATTGTCACGCTGTGACAACGTGCCTTAACTTGTACAAATAATTTTATAATGAAAAACATAAAACATTCCGAATCAATTTCAAGTTGAATTTATTCTTGTTTAAGGTAAAATGCCATCAAAAACGTTTCTTTCGCTAATTTTTTTCAAAACTTTTACGTAATAGTTATGTGGTGCATCTTCGGCTGGTTTAGTTTAAAATTAAAAAAAAATTTAAGTACCTGGGAATGTATAATACAGTCATATAATTATGTTCAATGAAAAATGTTTATTAACTCAAACCTTTGATAATAAAGTTTTTAAAACATGTTTTCATATTTTTATTCCGCATTTGAGCAAGAATGCACCCGATTTGTCCGGATTTTTTAAATTGGATGGTGAAATTATCCAATTATTGGGAACTTTTCCAAATGTAATGACACTATATATCAATAGTGTCCGGCCTATTAATCTGAATCGGCCGGTGTCGGCCAACCTTTTTTTACATTGCCTTCAGTTCAACATCGGCCAAATTTGGCCATAACAAAAAACACATATGTATGTAAGCCCTGCCAATTTTGCAATTCCGCAGCATTGTTAAAGAATATTTAATAAGAAATTATAATACAGAAAAAATAATATTTGTGTTGAAAGTTGTTATATTTGCATTGTCACTTAAGCTTGTTATTTTATTATTATTTTATTCACTCAGTAGAAAAAAGTTCTTGCACATTTTTATAACTCATTGATATACAGGAACTTTAATTCCAGTTATCATTTTTATACTTACTTTACATACTTTTATTAAATGCTGGTTGAATTTATTATTATTACTTTTATGTTAATATGAGTGCCGACTGAATGATAATAATTAAATTTGTATGTTTTAACTCCAATCGAATGATATTTTAATCAACAATGTTATAAACATTGTTGTCATTGAAAATGTATGTATATCAGACGGATCGTAGATGGTATCACTGTTTAAGAAATTATAATTATCGATAATAAGCGTGAGAAAGCTGCAGGACTCAGTCCTTTCCGCCACGGTCTTCCTTATCTTCATCAACGACAATCTGCCATTAACGATGAATCCTGTGTTACTCGTTTGCTACATTTATTATTCAATATCTTTCACCAAACGTCCAACCTCTTTAAAAATTTGGAGTGGTTGTCGAATTATGAGTGACGCACCACACATAGTACGCTCCCACGACGTTTCACCACATCGCGTACTACATCGAGATGTCGTTCCTCAATTGTACCGTATAAGAAAATAAAAAACTATATAAATATATGTATTGTTTTGCAATTTTCAACATTTTTACTGACAATTTTATTTATACATTTTATGTTTTGTTTATGAAAAGGGTTCGATAATACAGTTTAAGCTTCCGTTTTATTTGAATAGACATTTCCTTATAATTAAATTGTACTAAAATTTTCATACATTTCTTTAGTATTACTCATGTTTAAAGTACATGAGAGTATTTTTGGTTAATGTAAGCCTTGGTATGATAGTTGTGAGTTCGAATCGATGCAGCTAATGTTTGAATCAGGTGTTGATCTTTTTTGTTTGACGACGAATATGAATCCAAATCTCTTCCACTAAAAACATTAAAATATTATATTATTTGCATTAAATTAACGAATATCGTTAAAAACACAAGTGGAATAAAATACATATAAAATGTTTGTAAAGACTTTTGCTGATATTTTTTTCAGGAGATGTTATTAAACATATTTTAGAATTTGAGGTATAATGTTTGTTTTTGTGTGATTTCGTACGTATATTGTAGTATAAGTAGGCAGGTATAACTGGCCGAAACCACATGGAGATCCATTTATGAATCCGTTAAGATCCGTTAGAATATGAGTGCTTTTGTTAGCAAAAGCACTCATACTTGAGTACTAGTACCGATACTTCTTTCAGGCCGCTCCGAAGGTGGAGCGGCCTTCTGCTGAGACAGAAGACAAGAGCCGAGTATGTGATCCATTTCTATCTTGCTCCTGGTATATTTTGCCTGTGTTAGTGATCGTTAAACCCGTCCTATGCAAGTCAGCTGCCTAATGACAGTGTCCCGAAAATTTCCTGAGACGATTCTCCATCCTATCACGTACATAAATGGTTGAATATTCTGTGCTTGTGTTTGTATGATAAAGGTTAACGGTAGTTCGATTTCATACATTTTATAAGAAAGACGCCAAAAAAATACTCAGTGTGCAAAAATGCTCGGATGAAGTCGGAAACGACACTGAAGCTACGTTCGGAACGACGCTGCTTTGTGTTCGTATACATGCGTCGGCGTCGCTGCTACTCGCGAGGACCAGAATGGTCATCAGTGTTGTAGTTATACACCAATTGCCTTAAACCTGGAGCAAAACGTGAAGCGTATGTTGTATAGTTGAGGCTGACGCACCAATTTCCAATGATAATATTTCCTTTTAAATCTTCAGACATTGTTGAAATTAAACTGGTATATACACCTCTTCTTACATGGGAATATGTACGTATGTATTTAACGACAAGAATTGAACAAACTTAAGTTTAATTACCTGCAATTGTTTTTACGAAGAACACGCTCTGCCCAAGTTTGTGGTCGCGGTATTTCCCTTGCTACTCCGACTTGTTTTTTGTCAAGGTAATCAATTACATCATCATAATAATTTGTTCTGTAGTTGTACATGTATTTATACTGAAGGAATTTCGGTCTGAAATATACTAACTTTGCGTATCTGCAAACATGTTAAATACTTATAATGATATTACCTCACCCAGTGCCTATATAACTGGACCGGTTTTCTATACCCATCATCTTCTGGCGGAGGAGGGGGAGGTTCTGAAAATTCCGTTTCTCCACCACCTTCAATTACATTTTCAGGAGCTGCCTCAACCTTTTCAGTTGGTGCTGGGCCGGGCTCGCTTGTTTGATTTTGATTTTGATTTGTCTCCGCACTATCACCGCCATCATCAAATGCCCATGGATCCTCCTCTTCGGCCATTGCTGTCGATAAAACTTTAGGAAAAGAAGAAATGTAAGTATTATTAATTAATTAATTCCGTAAAGCTTATGCAATCCTATTGAAACGTTAAGTCGTTTAATACCCATATCGTCTTACGCAAGTCTACCATAGCTTATTTCTGTCATTATAATGGGCATTGCAGGAAGGCGTATAAGGTGGGCATGCTCAATCTTATATAGCCTGTTTACCCCTATGAAACAGAATCATTTGAAATCAATATTTGTTTAAAAACAGCAGCCTCGATAGCCTAGCGTGAGTGCACTATACTGTCATCCCAGAGGTCGTGGGTTCAACTCCTACCGCGTGCACGGTCCCCGCACTTTTCCAACCAATTTTTCAGATTTTTCCTGTTCTCTAAATTTTCCTAAAAACCCTGCAACATATCCAAGTTAATTGATTCCCAACCCAAGTTACTCCTATCCCACTCACTCTCACGCAATAGTACGCGCAATTTATGCGCTGTGCGGCTGTAAACAGAAAACAAATATACAGCTACAAGGTGCATTAGCAACGTCTGCAAGAGGAAGCGGACAATTGCGAAAAACAGCGCACCAAAATTGATCTAGCGAGGTTCCCAACCTCCTCACACAACAGATGGCGCTACGAGCGGTAGCTCGAAATAACGGAGGCGAGCTGTGGTAGATGGCAGCCCCATCACTTAGGACTACCTGCGGCAGGCCAATGACCTACCCTGGCAGAACAACACAACCGATTAACGTAACCAACAAAAGGCAAGTCTTGTGGAGGTCCTATGCTCCAGAGAGGACTGAACAAGGGACAACAAACAATTTATTTGAAAACATGTAGCGCAACTTTGTTTTGTTAGTTTAGTAGACACGGAAAGTGCGCGTGGCCGATAATATTAAAGCCTATGTTTGCCACAATGACACGCTGAATCGTTTGATACCCATATTGCATTACAAAAGCATACCTTCGTTGAGTTTTCTTACTATGGTAAGAAAACTCAACGAAGGTATGCGTAAGAAGAGGGCGTGTTCAAACTCATATAGCCTATGCACCATTCCCTTACATAAAAAATTGTTTGATGCTTATATCATCTATATCAGTTTAGTGGTTTTTGCCTGATATATATATATGTATATACTTTTTTTAAACTAGCATTTTTCTTTTCTGATAAACTTGTTAACAATGTGTTAACAGATTTTTTGCAATTATCAAATAGAATAAAAATTACACAAAATTTAAGATATCTCAAAACTTAAATTTTCGACTTAAGCTACTTCCATATGACCACAGATTTCATATTTGAAATTTATATAAGTGGTGCTCATTCTTCTAAGCATTTTCAGTTGCAATAGTGGCAATTTTTCAATTTTCGCAATGTTTACGAAAGGAGTTGTAGCGACAGATTGCTACTTAGTCTACCTTGTTAATTGTATCATTGTAAAAGATATTGATTTTTATGGACGTAAGACATCTTAGTAGTTAAAATGTTTTTGGCCAAAGTTCCAAAACTTTTACAGAAAATTCAAAATAAAGTTAAACAAATGTGAATCTTGATTCTCAAAGTAAAAAATGGAATGGAAACGGAAAAAGTGCTGATTCTTTAAACAGTCTATAAACCTTTAATATTACATTTTTAAGTAACAGATATTATTATCATTAGCGGGGAATGTGCACTTCGACATAAAAGATCTCTTGTACCCCAACAGATATGATAGCTTGAACGACATTTGAAGCATTCCCGTAGCTTTAGGTTTCATAGTCTACTAGAACTTTATTATTTATTTCTGAAATCCGTAGAATCCAGTATGGCAAGTAAAATTCTAAACATCGTTTTTGTTAGAACACTTGTTGCAACACATATAATCCAATGTTCAATTATAAATACGTTTTGATGAATAATAATAGATTTTCCAAGTAAGTGTAATTAATACCTTTAGGTTGATGTTGATAGAAGAGGTATATAAAAAAGACTGAATCTGTAAAAATACGTTTGCAAATTGGAAGCTCGGTCCTTTACGAAACACAAAATCTTTAAAATGTGTTCTTTTTCGTTTATGCTCTTGATGACTAGTCGAATTAACACCTATAAGGCAAAATTAAACTTTTTAAATATTTTTGATATTTTCGAATACGAAATTCCATAATTGTAGTGATACAAAGCCCGTAGTTTTTTTCGTTCGATCGTTTCGTTTTTTCCAGAAAAGTAAAATTTTTTTTACCGATATTCAATGAATAAATAAATATCAATTAGTTTTTCTTAGAGCTTTCTTTACAACGTCAAGCACTCAATGGCGTAGGAATTTCAAAACAATAAAGAGAACTTGACGCTGATAGATGATTTGGTTGTTTTACTTGGATTTACTTATAAAGGCTTCTTCTTCTTCTTCTTGACTGGCACGACAGCCCGATTACGAGACTAAGGCCTAGCTACCCGCAACCAACCGTGTTGTGCGTGCGAATGTTTTTTTTTTACAAGGTTGGAAGGGACCTACAGTTTTATGCCGATTCCGAACGGCGAGTTGGGAGCTTTTTCATAGGCAATTTTACTCTCAGAGGTTTGCCATTTCCTGCTGAGAAGACAGCCGCCGAAAGAAAAATTGTTGTTTTTCTTTTTTTCGGTGTATGAATGTAGCTTTTGTGAATTAGGATAATTTGCATTGTTGATATGAAATTTTTCAAATCCGGTTGTATGGGTGGTCCAAGTTTTAATCCGATTTCATTAAATGTTTGCACTGTTAGTTCTTTGCTCATACAATAGCTGTGTACTAAATATATGTACGACCACTCCTTCTATTTTTGTCACTCCGCTTTATGAACTAGCAAAACTGTGCGGCTCCTTCTGGTCGCTTATCTTACGGCGGGAAAAGTGCCTCTACGATGCGCTTAAGGAACAGCGCTGAAGACCGAAAGTGTTTTCATAACTCATAACCGCGTCACAGAGGTCAGCGAAGCACTTCCTCTTACTTTTCCTTATTGCGTTCCTCAAAACTCTTGTTGCGTCTCTGTACGCTACATCAAGCACACGCCTCCTGCAATTCTCCTGTGCCCGCTGAAATTTGCGTCTCGCACTAACGCACTTCCTACGCAGATCGGCTATGCTCTCGCTCCACCAGTATGTTGGTTGCCTGGGGCTTTACTTCTTGCATCGGAGGCGCGCGCAAACCTATCCATTACTTGTGCCACCTGGGTTTCCGCCGCGAGCCGTCCAAGTCAGATAGAATAAGTCCTTGTCAGAGGAATGTTACTTCCATCCCAGTGTTGACTGGTTTCTCATTGTGGGTGTAGACTGGCCCTGGTTGGTGGTCGCCATACCTAAAACCTTCACGTACTCCCTACTTTGCTCCTCTCGCTGGGAATGCACTAACAAATGTTAAGTCAATATCAAAGGATACGCGGCCATTCTTGTTAAAGGTAGGCACGTCCCCCAAAGTCTAGCAGCATCAAGTTAAGTGAAGCAAGTGCTTCCAGCAATATTGCGCCTCCTAGCATTGGTTTTACTAGACCCGCAATCCCTTGCCCATCGTTGATCATGTTCGCATATTGTTTCGCATATCCTGTAGATATTCTAGATGGACTGTAGCAGCTGTAAAAATAAATCCATGCAATCCTTGCTTGCATGAAGCCATTTCCTGGCGCTGGTTTGCGACGAAAACAGCGACAAACCCAAATGGCCGCATTTCCTGAGTCGTCCCTTGACAAACTGCCTTCTTGTGGAACCTTGTATGGCTCATTTATGTTTGAGCAGATCATATGGTTTGTTGACTTGGAGGATCTTCATTGTAATTTGCAAGCTGCGCATTTGAACCGCCACTATTATGTCCACTTGCATCTGTGTCCAGCACAAACATTTATCCGGCAACGGGAAAGTCAGAATCGGAGCAGTGAAGAGTTGCTTCAGTCGTACAGTACTATGTTCTCAAGTCCAACAGCGAATCGTCGGTAGTATGTGCATAGGCCCATCCTTTCAGGCCAATCCTTCCTGCCAATAGCCGCTACGTAGGTCGAGCGTAGAAAATTACTGTGTGCTTGACAGAGTGTCATTGATCTGGAGTAGTGGATAGCTATTGATCACGTCGCTGAGCTTCCTATAGTCCACACAAAAACGGGAACCGCTATATTTTTTCTTGATTAGTGAGCACCAAGGGCCTGACAAGGGCTCTATGACCTTTTGTTTCCGCTTATTTTCGTGCTAATTTGAGACATACTCTCTTTGGCCACTGGGACTGTGTTGCGATATTGTGTAAATATCGCGCCATCAGTTTCTACCTAGCTGTCAATTGCAGCCACTTGTCGTACGTCCCTGCGCCGTACACGGCTATGTCGCTGTATACATTTTATATGACAGTGCATTATTTACAAAAACGTGCGCTATGCTGAACTGTGTTGCCTGAGCTTCCATATACACTTAGGCTACGAGTCACAACACACAGCACAATGTCTGCCGCATATATCTGCAGCACCTCGTTGGCTCTTTGCCTATGATTCTTCAGCTCTCAGTTGTACAGCGTCTTGTTGTGCTCGATGCAGCTCTTTACTGTCCTCATGATAAGAGACAGTTCCAATCTCCGACCTTTTCTGATATCGGTCCACTGATTCTCCAGAGAAGCCAGTTTGAATGTATCAAACGGCATAGTACAATCAAAAGTAGGCACTTCCGTCCTGGTGGCAGGACTTTCTCGAACTGGCGGAACCATTTCCGCTGCTGTACCTCCTTAAGCCGCTCAGTTATTTTCCTTCTGCAGCGCAACACATGAAACTACGTTCTCGATTGTAAAGCAACGCTCTCACCACATACGTGATCTGTGAGAGCAGAGCGCGGGTTCCAATGTTGGAACCCGCCATACAAAATTGTTTTCTTGTAAAACATTCGTCTTCTGTATGTTTAGTTTCTGAATATGTAAAAGCGTGGGTACGAAGTAAAGGGCGGTTTGTAAGCGCTGTTAACTATCGTAGTGCTCGGCCCAGTGAGTCGTGGTGGTGCTCTGGCTACTGGGTGCAGGAGGGCAGTGGTGCGAGATGGAGGTGAGTCTTGGTGGTGCTTTTAAGCTGCGATTTAAAAATTTTGTTTTTTACATTTGTTGCTTTCTTTCTTTTAGTGTGCGATTGAGATACCGTTCTTAAAATACGTTCTTTCTACAAAGAAGCGTGTTTTAACATCCAATCTCACCTCGATATGTGGCGCTTTAAATGTTAAATTTGACATATACTTTGGAGCAGTTGCTAAAGAATCACCTTTTGCTTTTACAAAAACTCCATTTTGTAAAAGACCCATAAATGTTTATTTTGGTTTTAATAACCCACCTTCTGAATGTAAATCAACGAACATGTAACTGTGTTTTTTATGTTCAACTCCAGTGCGACATCCGTAAACAGTTAAATCAATTTTGTGCAGGCTCGGATTCAGAAAAATATTTCGGGGTGGTTTCAAAAAGTAATTCTTTAATAAAATGTCTTTTAATTTGTATGTAGTTTTATAGGCGATCCAAATATTTCGGGGGGGTTTCAACCCCCAAAACACCCCCCTGAATCCGTCACTGATTTTGTGGATCAGATATCCATCAAAATTTTCGAGCCCAACGAACTTAATATCGCTCATTTCTGCAAGTTCATCACACATTACGACTTGAAATGGATGACTTCATTTTCTTTGCAGTTGGTGTTGGTATCGTCGAGAAGTTGTTCAAACGCTTCCTGCGAGATAACAGTATCTCAGTATCCAAACCAATGGTAAGCAAATCGGTATCAGTTGTTTCGATGCTTCTGAGCAGAGTACATTTTCTTACTTTGCATGACAAGCCATAATGCAACACTTCGTTCAATAATGTGTGTGACTAACTAATTAAAACACATTTTTTTGCCAAAATTCGTTTTTATTCATCAACATAGTCCCCTTTTAGGGAGATACAATCATTCCAACGCTTTTCCAAACTTTCGATACCGCCTTTGTAGAACGATTTTTCTTTGCCTTCAAAATAGGCGTTAGTTTCGGCGATTACTTCATCATTTGAGCCAAATCTCTTACCACGGAGCATCTTTTTGAGGTCTGCGAAGAGCCAGTAGTCGCTGGGGGCCAGATTTGGAGAATACGGGGGATGAGGAAGCAATTCGAAGCCCAATTCATGCATTTTTGCCATCGTTTTCATCGACTTGTGACACGGTGCATTGTCTTGGTGAAACAACACTTTTTTCTTCTTCATATGGGGCCGCTTAATCGCGATTTCTTCTTTCAAACGTTCCAACAACGCTATATAATAGTCGCTATTGATTGTTTTCCCTTTCTCAAGATAGTCCATGAATATTATTCCGTGCACATCCCAAAATACTGACGCCATAACCTTGCCAGCCGATGTTTGTGCCTTTGGACGCTTTGGGCGGCTTTCACCGGTTGCATGCCACTCAGCAGACTGCCGATTTGACTCTGGAGTGAAATGGTGGATCCATGTTTCATCCATTGTGATGTACCGACGCAAAAACTCCGACTTGTTGCGCGTAAACATGTCCAACCAGCTCTTTGAATCATCGATTCGTTGTTGTTTTTGCTCCGGTGTGAGCAAACGCGGCACCCATTTCGAAAACACCCTTTTCATAACCAAATGTTCGTGTATTATGGTGTGTCTTTAGAATGTCAGCAATCTCCCCTACTTTCACTTTACGGTCGGACATAATGATTTTCAGTGTTTTTTCAACGTTTTCCGGAATAACAGCGTCATTTGGCCGTCCAGTAGATGGAATGTCATCGATGTCTGTACGACCACGTTTGAATTCGGCATACCAATAACAAATGGTTCTTTTTGATGGAGCAGAGTCCGAATAATGTTTTTCAAGCCATTCCTGGCATTGAACAGTATTTTTTTTCATTAAAAAACAATGATAAATCAGCACACGGAATTGCTTTGAATTCATTTTTTTTGAAAACTCAAAAGTAGTGTCACTTAAAGCACTGTAACTTGTAAACTAATGGTCGGATTGACATATAATTTTGACAGTAAGCCTAAAAAGGTTCACAATTTCGAAAAAAATATTGATTTAATATTAGTGCCGCCATCTATGTGTACAGTCACACACATTATTGAACGAAGTGTTAAGTTTGTGCAGTCGTCTACTAAAAATCCCAAATATACAATCATAACATTTTAATTACTTAACACTGAAATTCATAGAATTTGCTGTGTCGGTTGTAATGTTCAATTTGCTGAACAAAATCACAGCAGTTATCCTCATTTGATCGCATCAATTGTTGAAATTAACTACAACTACTACCAATTACTATTTCGGAATAAATTTCGTACCATTCATACTTTTTTCAGCATCATTAAAAGTTTCTTCTTATTTGTCAAAAAAGCAACTGACGCAAATACGCTGTCGAATTACGAGAACGTTCAGAAGTTTTCCTTGCTCACAATTTTGGCGTGAACAGCAACGTATGAAAATCTCAAAATACGTTGTTCAATTGTCGAAAAATGAATAATAATACGCCCATACGCGGCGTAAGAAATAGAAATAGATCTAAGTGAACGTATGACGCTGATACGTTCGTACGCTTGCATCGTCAATTATGTGTGTTTTCATAGAAATACATGGAATTTAATTTTGACAACGCAATACGTCGAACGAAAATACGCTTATACGCTCCAACTGTGTTCCTACGGTATTATTGCACAATTCCACAATTCCCCTCGGATTGCGGAACACAATTTTTAATCGGAAATAAATTTCGATTCGAAGTCTTTTCTGGACTTCCTGGAAAAATGCGGTGTATAAAAATTTTATTATTGTTTATTTTAATTTTTTTATTTAAAAACAAAACAATAAACAAAAACACACAGCACAACTTTTATTGAAATTATTTTGATTTCAAAGCCACCCTGTTTTGCAAGAACCTGCAAAATTTTTTCTTATCTACACCTTGCTGTGTAACGAAATTTTTCCATTCCGCCCTTGTGGTTCCATAATAGTTACTATCTGTGGTGTGTTTTTATATAGCAACAATATCTGGTCTCCTAAATAAACTGTCGGAAATGAAGTAATAGTAAAACGTATTTCAATGGTTACGTGTTTTCACAACATTTGTGCAATTGATCTATTTCCGACATTTTGTGCTGCATGTCGAAATAAGTGATTAAAGTGTTCCAAGTACGTTATTGATTTTTCAATGTTTTGTATAAAAGCCTAATTACTCTTCACTAAAACCAATGTTTTTGCAGCAGGACTGTATGTTTACAATTGCATATTGTAAGATGACATAGGCCTACTAAATAATCGGTAAGTGTGCAGATTCGCAAAAAAGTGCCATAATTATCAAGTTATACAGTGAAGCTCGGTTAAGTACCTCACCTCTTCAGTACCTACTAAGGCGAAATCGCGAAATCCCAGGATAGCGGCTGTTTTTAGTAGCCCCGGAATGTACAGAACTAGTGCAGAATAGCGTAGCCTCGTGAAATAAAAGAAGGAAAATTTTGCTGTATAGAGCTTATCATTGTAAATGTAACAAACTAAAATTTTTGCCTGGGAAACGCCTATAAAAGGCGTGGCACGGGGTAAAAGTTCAAAACTTTTATCAAAATAACTCAGTTTCCAATCGATTTACACGATATGAGTATCAAATCGAAAGGTCTTTTTCATACCTTAATTTTGATGTGCAAAATTATGGAGGTTATATGTACGAGTAAGAAATTATAAGCAAAAACTATTGTTTTATAAAAAATTTACCAAACCAGATTTTTGTCTCGAAAAACCCTATAATTTGTTACCATATATTCCCTGTATTCAAATCCTATGATTGCAAAAGAAAGCGCTTAAACATTAACCTTCATAAGCGAAATTTCACTACTGCGAACAGATGTTTTTAACTCAATTTAAATTTAAAAATCAAAGCAAAAACAAAAAATGTTCAAATGTTCTATATTTCATTTTAAAGGGAATTCCGCAGGGAATATATGGTAATAAATTTATAAATGTCGAGAAAAAATCGGATTTTGTAATTTTATAAAAAAAATTTTGTGCTTATAATTACTTACTCGTACATATAAAGTATATAATGTTGCACATCAAAATAAAGGTATGAAAAAAGACCTTTCGTTTGATACCCATATCGTGTAAATCGATTGGAAATTGATTGAGTCATTTTGATAAAGGTTTTGAACTTTGACCTCGGGCAACGTCTTTTGTAGGCGTTTCCCAGCCAAAATTTTCAGTTTGTTATATTTAGGAGCTAAACTTCTTTGTAAAAGCTTACTTATTTCTTTTTTTCACGAGGGTACGCTATACTGCACTTAAGCCGAATGTACATATGTATATATATAAAGGGAGCTTGAGAACTTAAAATAATAATAGAAGGCAGAAATATTGTTGGAATGATTTTTTTTATTATAATCTGGTAGACATTTTCATGGATTTTTTTTTAATAGCTGCGTCTACGAGTTACTGCGTCCATTCGATCAGTTCAAGTTTTTACTACTTTTTCCAATAAATCTGGTTGCTAGTTTGTGGGCATAAACCAATGACTTAACATAGCCCCATAAAAAGTAATCCACAGGCGTAAAATCGCACGAACAAAGAGGCCGGTGAACAGGACCACTTTTGGAAAGTTTTCACCAAATTGATTTTGCAATAAATACACTGTTAAGCGCGCTGTATGGCAAGTAGCGCCGTCTTGTTAAAACCAAATGTCTTTGAGTTAAGCTTTTTTGGAAAAAAAAATTCAGTCAGCATGGCTCGATAACGCTCGCCATTCACCATTACGGCAGCTCCTTCCTCATTTCGAAAGAAATAAGGATCGATGATGCCGCCAGCGTGTAAACCGCACCAAACAGTAAATTTTAATGGATGTAATGGTGATTCGTTAACGGCTTGAGGATTAGTTTCGTTCCATATACGGCAATTTAGCTTATTCACGTAGCCATTTAACCAGAAGTGAGCTTCATTACTAAACACAATTCCTCGAGAAAAATTCTCATCTCGTCGAAGGACAAAATCAAAATTCAAAGATGATATCAAAATAACGAAATCAATTCTTAATCGATTTATACGATATGGGTATCAAATGAAAGACCTTCCCATACCTTTCTATTGGTATACAACATTAGATATGTAATATGTACAAATAAGAAGTTATAAGCAAAAAATTGTTTTTGTATAAAATTTGTTTTTTTTAATAACAGATTTTTTTCTCGAAAAACGTTATTATAAAAAGTTATAATAAAATTTGTAACATATTACAGCCTTGGAATTACATTTACAATGAAATATAAAACAAAAATTTTTGTTCTTTTGTATTTAACTTGAGTTAAAAGCACATATTTTAAACATTGAAATGGCGCTTACGAAGGTTATTGCTTAGGAACGATCTATTGCAATCATAGGATTTGAATACAAAAGCACTGCAAGCACTTCTCTGACTCTGTTACACTAGCTACTTCCATGAGGGCTATTTATTTTTTAAAGCCCGGCCGAAGGCCGTCTACACAAAAAGTATTTGAATGCAGAAATACTTTTGGCCGCGAAGCCGAAGTAACGTTTATGAAGATTATTGCTTAGGAGCGACCGACCGTGCATCAAGGTTTCGAACAGAAAAATACTGTAAACACTATTGATCCCGATGCCCTAGTTACTCCCACGGGGGTAATTTCTTTGAAAGCCTGCCAAAGGCCGGCTCCACTAAACGTATTTGAATACAGAAAAACGGCAGTTTACTACCACCCTCCATGTAATGGAGAAATATAACCAACACACAAATACAATTGAAGGCTTGTGGCGTCACGCAAAATATTCAATGCCGCAATACCATAAAAGCAAAACGGGTTTAAATGGCTATTTGGCGAAACTTAAGCTTTTAAAATAATATAAAGCTGCAATACAAAGAAATCTACATCTTTTAAAAACTTGTTTAATATGGCAGGGACTTCGTATATATAGACGGTTTGGCGTATTCCATTGCTACTTCCAAATTTTGATAAGGTAGAGCTTCTGTTCCGTTGTTGTCAGTAATAGCTTGGCATCTTTTGTTACAACGTTGGCTTATTTTTGAGTGTTCTCCAAAGAAACCCCTCTCGAAATCCGTTTTAATACTAAAATGAGCTGTTTTGTTGTTGCTATTCTTTTTCCTCTAAGCTTTTGCTTCATTAAGGACCAAACATTCTCGATTGGGTATGCATATGGACTTTGAGATGGCCAATTTAGTGTTTCTGCACCAAATTTTCTCTAGCTCATTTCAGATGATTTTCCACATGTTTTTTACCCAATAGCGATCTATGAAGAATGCTCGATTTCAGAAGCCTGGCCGTCTTATAGTGGCCGTTGATACTTCGACTCTCTTCTGCGACAATGTTTCTTTCGTTTGCTTCAGGCTAAGAGTTGGAGTGTTATCAAACATCCGGACTATCGCCTTATCCGCTTTGTTCTGAGTGGTTTTCTTCCTGTCACTGCTTTATGATTACTTATCAAATTATGAATTTGCTTTACCTCTTTTTCTATTTCCTCTTTATTTAATAATTTTTCAAATTGAGGTATCATCATTCGTTTTAATATTTTGAATTGAACATTCGACATGTTGCCACGGAAGCTAATGGCAAAAACAATTATTTATAATTTAGTTTTTTTAATTTTTTATTATTAGTAAAAGAATAAATTAAATGAGAATGTATAAAACTATTAATACATCGTTTAATCAACCGAATCCAAAAAAGTGTTCTGAACTTGTTGCTTTAAAAAAAAAAAAAAAAAAGTTTTAGAAATTCTAAAGCTATTAATATCCCTAAAGATTCTAATGAACTAAAACAAAACGTGTTAAAATTACAGGTAAAAAAGCTTGAAACGAGGACAACCTTGATCAATCCAATACAATCCTGATCAATGTAAGACAAATGAAGACAATGAAGGCATTGAGATTACAAAAAAAAAAGTAAAACGGTTCACGAAGCGAATTCTTTTTTTTTTGTTTTTTTATTAAAACGTTATAAATTTTAATTACATTTTATCACATTACACCTAGCTTAAGCTAACAAGTAATACAATTATGTTTATTTTATATTGAATTTACAGTAAATTAACCACAAGATCTCGTGGCTTGGTTCTTTTTAGTCTTCTTGTATTGGTTGCTTCATCGTTAAGAACCGATACTTCTGAGAGAGTGATTGTGTCAGCTACATTTTTCAACTTCAGGTCGCTATGTAAGTCATCGTTCCCTACATAGCATGGGGCGTTTACCATACCTCTCAGCACCTTGTTTTGAAAGCGTTGTATACCATCAATGTTGGACTTAGCAGTACATCCTCACAGTTGAATGCCGTACGTCCACACTGGCTTTGCACTTGGTTACAAATCAGAAGCTTGTTTTGTATCGACAGCCTGGAATTTCTGCCAATTAGCCATTGGAGTTTTGGTAACGAAGCGAATATAAAAATAAAGGTGGCGACAAAGCTGACTTATATGATATTAAAAGCTTACCAACTGAACCGTTTTCAATAAATCTTCGAATCCTTCGGTCCAACATCCAAAAAGAAATGCCATATTCTTTCCAAGGGTCTACTGATCCGTGCTTGTCTGGATGTAATTGTCAAAATCAGACAAAATTTTGTAGAGTAACTGCCGATGAAAATTGAAGAGAAAGTGAGAGCTAGTCTTGTGGAATATCACACTGTTTTTTCTCGTATTTGTCTGCAACGTTGAAAAGAACCTCGAAGGTATTAATGCCGTTTGTCCCTATTGAACACAAAACATACCTTCGTCGAATCTCACAATATTTTTGCCATGCCCCCTTTCCTTGTATATTCTAAAAATGAAGACCCAAGCGAGTTCTTGTTATGCATTTAAAGTGTAATAAATATGTTTGGTTGTTTGCAGTGGGTGCGTCTGTATGAGACTCACTTAGGCCTATATGACCCGTTGTGATACCACAAATTCCCCCCGTTTGAAATGTGTATGCAACACTTTCACACTTGGAGGTTTTGCCATTGCGCACTTGTACCATTCTTGCAATTCTCATCTGCTTTATGATAGCGGTAGAAGTATACGAGTGTTTCACCAGCCCGAGCTAGGATGCGAACCTAGGGCCTCGGTATGAGAAAGCAGCGCGACCCGCTGGACTATTGAGGCCAGTTAAATATACTGTTTTCAGTTGAAAGATATATAAGGAAATATCGCGTTGGAAACGGTTTTAAACCTTTTGAAAATAAAATGTATAAAATTGTGTATTTTCAGTTTGACGACAATCTCTTCATTTAGTTTAGTTAGTTTTATTCCACTCAAGTCTTAATACCCATTTCCGATTGTGGGATACCAATTTTTAAATGTCCGATCCGTATGTACCGTTTTTTAATGAACGGTTTAAGTGAATTGCAATGTAAATAAAACCAAAATTAAATAAAATTTTAAAGACACAGCCATTTATCTTTTAAGAAATTTGTTGTTACAAACCCACTGAAGTTTTAAACGGAATTCGGAACGAACTTTAAAAATTTACGAGTTTTTGTTCAGGGGCTATTCGCAAATCGACTATATTTAATTTAAGGGCTGTTTCACTAATAATAGCAAAGTTTCATGCAGTCACTAATGTGATAATCGAAATAAATCGTAAGAAAGTAGAATGGTAACTCTATTTGTTGCATATTGCTTTTGTGTATATACAGACATTTAGAGGATTCGTTCTGCGCATGTGCGCTATAGAATACCCACGGTATTTCCTTTAAGGTTGGCAGGCAGCAATATTATTTTAATAGTAACTGTCGCAAAATACGAAGATAGACTTTTGGGAAAAATATTCATAAAACATACTATCATTAATATTAATTCATATAATCTTGGTTAAAGCCTCGATATGTATTTAAAACGTATTGTGAAAGAAAGCAAATATCTTTAAGCACTTTATAATATATTGATTTTAATATCTACGTTCCATAAAAAGTTGAGTGTTCAAATCATTGATTTATTAATACTGTGTCCGAAAAAATTACAGTATAACGCAGTAAATTCGAATTACCAACATCACTCAACGCTTATAACTTTTAAA
This sequence comes from Melieria omissa, assembly GCA_963971225.1. Lineage (NCBI taxonomy): Eukaryota > Metazoa > Arthropoda > Insecta > Diptera > Ulidiidae > Melieria > Melieria omissa. The sequence continues at coordinate 87,970,359 of OZ020268.1, forward strand.
TTGGAGAAGAATACTCTTTAATTGTTCTCATATATCTGAGAAAAGCAAAAATTTATCTTTAATTTGTTGAAGATGGGGTGTTTAAGTAGTAAAGATCGTCTTACAAAAGAGGACATGGAGTTTTTGAAGTCTCATACTCGTTACGACGAGGCTACCATAAAGGAATGGTACAAGGGATTTAAGGTAATTACAATATATAAAAAAATAAGGCGTCAATATAGTTCTCTTTATTTTTCACGCAGCAAGACTGTCCCAATGGTCGGTTGACACCTGCTAAGTTTGTTGATATGTATAAAATGTTTTTCCCATCTGGTAATGCAGAAGAATTTTGCGACCATGTTTTCCGAACCTTTGACATGGATAAAAATGGATACATTGATTTTAAGGTAAGAACATACATTTTTTAAACTTGTTTCACAGTACTAATAGCGTTATGAGCTATGTGTGTCTAATATATATGTGTGTATGTATAAGATGCGTAACATACATATGAAATGTGTGTGCGTGCGAGTGTACATATGTTTTGTTAAAATATACAGAAGGATATTAAATATTCTTCTCCTTGTAAAAATGGATTTCACTATCAACAAGTATTTTCAGGATTCATTAATGGTTAAACAAACCAGTCTAATAAAAATCCGCAATTCAAGTTCATTTTTAAACAAAATTGTGTACCTTTTAGTGTCGAAGGCTTCTATTCGAACGCCTTGATATTGAAATTTCAAAAATGCCTTCGACACAATTCGTTCAATATCGATTTTCTTCTAACTTCAGAGTTATTGTACAGCAGAGAGTGAATTTTGTGGATTCGATATACACCCAAAAAGATAATTACTTCCAACTATAATTAGTCAATATTTGTTGTTTAACGCTAATAATACTTGCAAGAAAAAAGGAAAAAGGAAAAATATTATTTCTTATGCTTTTTGTTTGTACTACAGGGTGTTTTTTTTAGAGGTATAGAACTTCGAATTGAAATAAAACACAAGAAAATCGTTTTAATGTCCATCAATTTGGCTTTATTGGAAGGATAATTTTATGCCATTAATGTTTAAATATGATTTCGGGCATGTGGCCGCAGCGGCTGGCTCGAATAAAGCCAATTCTACAGGACCAATTTTCAGTTGATGGACAAAGCTCCAATTGCTGTGCACGGTGGCGAATCGATTCATTCGGGTCCTCTTCAACATTTTGCTCTACAGCGGCAATTGTTTCTTCGGTGCGCACTGTTCGACGTCTCTGCGGATGCGTATTATAGAATAAACGTAGTGCGAAAACGACCCATGGTTAACCGAATTAATTGCTCTGATGGACCATAAAATGGACGGAGCTTGCGGTAAACTTCGCGAACTGAACCATTATTTTCGAAATAAATTTGCACGATTTGCAACCGTTGTTCTTTTGTCAACCTGTTCATGATGAAATGGCAAACCGAACTGAACATAAATGACATTAGAGTTGCCAGATTTGACCACAAAATGCCAGTCTTATCTCTATTCGAAAAACAAACCTCTAAAAAAACACCCTATACTACTAGCGCATGTACGTGATTCAAAATTTAAGAAAACTTCATCTGACCATATATTGTCAATTGTTTAGTATTTAACGACACCGTGGTAACGGTTATAGTATTGAACAACATCCTCTCCGTCCGAGTCGACTATTCGATAACACTACTCGACAGAAAATAGGTCAATCGCATGCACCTAAAAACAAAATTATTTTCTAGACCAACTTTGACCCACAGAATACGAAACTGAAAATCCATAACATTTTTTAAAAAACATTTTCGAAAAATATTCGAAAAACCAGTTTATTCTCCGTTGTTTCAGTTATGAGCACATATCTCGTAAACGAATCATCCGACTAATACAAGCTGTCCGTCGGTCAGAAGATAATACCTTAGCCTTTCTAGTGGTCTTCCTCTTTCATTTGATACCCATATCTTCATCATTGCACAACCGCAAATATTTAAAAACATATTTGAAATGTGTATGTCCTTAAAATTTTAAAGTCCTTTAAGTTGAAGTCTTAAGCTGATCTATTTTTAAGTCCTTGGGGCAAATTTTAGTTATTTACTGTAATAAATTTTTATATTTTTTTAATTCGGTTAATTTCCATGTTGACAGAGGTAAAAATTTGTGTTTAATTATTTTTTATTTCAAATGTTTTCACAAATTTTTAAGTCAATGGGCCTATAGGTTTCTGTTTTTTAGCAGTTATTCCGTATTCGAACCTGAACCCTTGGTTGACCCCATTAAATTTTTGAATTTTTGAAAAAATAAAAAATACGTTTCGAATTATATTTTATTTGGAGTATTTTCATCTAGTTTGAAATCAACTGGCCCATTAAATCGCATTTCTTCATACAACACCTTAACCCATGTTTGCCTTTTTAGACCCCGAATTTCAAAAAATCCCTTCTTAACGAAGGTTAATTTTTCAAGACGTATCTGCTTTTCAAATTTCATGTTTGTAGCTTCAGCAATTTGACCTGGTTGGAGTGCATATGTTTTGCATATATTTTGTAATATTTTATATAAATATTTTATATAAAACCTAGTAAATACCATCCGAGAATTTGAGTGCCATGGTGTGCCCTTCCCGTCTACCCAAGTGCTTTATGCAGCCTCGCCGCTTAGTGGTGGATGTGCTTCGTTTGCGTACTTTGTGAGTGAGGGACTATGCTCGCAAGAGGAGTGAACAAGGAAAAACAGTTTTTCTATCAGCGGAATATGTACAAGTTACCTCGAGTTACTTGAATTCTACTGTGGCTTTTTTAAAAGCTTGTAATATGTTTATATTGGTCGTGTTTCTGCTGGTCTGTTAAAAATATTATTTAATTTGTACGAAAAATGTACCCAACGGGAAATCGAGCGCTCGAGGAGCGCTTTGGGAGCGCTCCTTAGTCAGCAGTGAGCGCTCCCCCGTTCCTTATGCCCTTCCTTGTATTTTAACATTGCATGTCATTGTAGCGAAGCGCTCCCTTTGTGCTCCCTTAAGAGCACTCGGTGAGCACTCAATTCATAAGGAACGATCAGCGCTCTCCTTGTGCTCCAGTTAAAGCGCTCGTTAAGCGCTCCATACACAAGGATCAATAAGCGCTTATTTTGATTTCTCCCTTTTTTTTGCAAAACCAAAAACTAAATTTTGCAATGTTTGAGTATTTGAGGGAGTTGGGAGCATGTGTGGTCAATTTTTTGTATGTCCTTATTTTTTACCATTATCATTTTTATTTTCATACATGAGCATCAGAATATATTAAATGGCACCTGCTTTGTTCTTATTTTGTTTCATATTTTTCTCTTTTCTTTTTGTCGATAAATTAAGCGAGGTAGCTTGCATTACCCACATTTGTTAAGAATGTGCTTTCTCATTTCAGGAATTTCTCCTTGCTATAGACGTTACATCGAGTGGAACGCCGGAAGAGAAGTTGAAGTGGGCTTTTCGAATGTATGACGTAGATGGAAACGGTGTAATCGATATACAAGAAATGACAAAAATTGTGCAGGTAATAATACTATGAAAACTTCAGTTCGACAAATCTTAATTTTAGATAATTTTTGTGTTGTATATTTTTGGTAGCTTGAGATTGAGAATTTCACAGGATGGGGTAATGAAAGTGAATTGGGCATCGAAAAATGACCTATTCTGAAATTCGTTCATGTTGGAATCATATTTGTATAGATCTTTGAGGTACTTTTTCCAGCAGGGATTCAACGACAAATAATGCAGAAGTCGTATCAGCGGTAATGGTATTTTTGCTTAGTACTGTTTTATATTTCATAATGGACAAACTTAGCGTGACACAGCGTATACAAATTATATTACGAAAATAATTGTTGTACGGGGAATGTGTTTCGGGCGCTTAGAGCATTTAATGGGCCACACAATCAGAATTTTCAATTAAATCTCATTATTACATAATATGCGATCAAAAAACCATATCTGACTCATGGTTAAAAAAAATATATTGGCGGTAGCTGATTGTTTAGGCGATATTTTTAAATAGATAGCTGCGGAATAGATTCAGCGCCGTTCTCAACAGCTTCGACATTCTAAATCGTCACCCGAAGAGGTTCAAGATCTGCTATTAGGATAGGTATTATGGTGACTGTCTCTGTAAGATACACAAATCGAAGTAACTCTTAATAGAGCTTAAGAGAATGACGGAAAATCGAAGATATAAAAAGTATTAGCAAATATTAACAACAATATTAGAGTTGAGAGAAAAGTTAGATGTGGCAGAAAATTCGGGCATGAACAAAAAAAAAATCCAAAAAATATAGAAGAATGTGCTAAAGGCTTTCTGAGCATTTTTTTCCGCTTAAGTTAAAATATCAGCATCAACCGTTCACAGCATCAAAAAAAATTAAGCCGAAGAACGTTTAAGGGGGTGTTCTGTAGTAACAGCTCGTTTTCTTAGGTGTTTTTTGAAATTCTACTGTGAAGTAACTATTCAATTTTTTTATGCGGTTTTTTTTCAATGCTTTATTATACTTTTAACTACAAAATTCAGTATAAGGTTTGAAAAAATATTGATTCGTTGCTGCACTGCAGCGCCGCAAAGTGATGCCCTCCAAAAAAACATGCGTTGACGGTTCACACGATTGCTCCAGCCTGAAACATGGAAATCGGAAAACTTTTTTTTTGTTGTAATCTATATGAGTGCGATTATCGTCCGACGGGAGCTTTTTTTGTTTTTCATCAAAATTCTCAAAATGGCGCGACTTGAAAGTAAAAAATTTTTTTGCCCCATTTTTTTCAAATGAAAAAAAATTTATTTAACACTAACTAATAACAAAATCGAAAAAACGCTCGTCTGACGATAGCGACAACTTTTAGAAACATTAAAAAAAAAAAATTATCAAAATCCGTCTACTCAATCATTTGTAATCGTGTGAACCAGTTCGAAAAACATGGTTTCGGGAAAAACGCGTTTAAAGTTTTTTGTTCTGTGGAAATTCGGCGGAGCGCGTGACGAAACCTCCTTTACAAATGACTTTCCGGCCCGAATTCATCAAAGACCTTTTTTTATACGATAGATAACAACATTACCTGTTGAAAAATGCAAAAAAAAAAATAGATTTTTTGAAAATTTTACTACAGAACACCCCCTTAAACATACTAAAGATCAGTTGTGCAAAACCTGCGCTTAAATTTTAAGCGCTTTACATTTTTAAGTATTTTTCCGTAGTCTTTCCGTATACGAACCTTAAACCTTGGTTCACCCCATTAATTTTTGATTTTTGAAAGAAATACGTGTCGAATTTTTTTTTTAATTGAAGTGTTGAAGTGTTTCAAATTTGAAATCAATAGGCTCATTAAAATACGTTTCCTTTGAACCCTTTGAACGTAGGTTAATTTTTCAAGATGTACCTACACTTCAAATTTCATGTTTGTAGCTAAAGCGGCTTGACCTGGCTGGTGTGCATATTTTTTGCATATATTTTGCATATTTTGTGTGACATATGCCTATCTTCACCAAGAATATTGGGGTCTTTGTTTACACTGATGACATTGACATCATAGGGCGTAACAAATGAGATGTCACCGCTGCCACTACGTCAATCGAAGGCAAGACGAAGTACATATATGCTGTCTACAAGCAAGGAATTGCAGTGGCTTTGGTCTCATGTTGAGACTGACAGGTATACTTTAGAAACGACATAGTGACCCTTGTGGTGTTCGAGAGGCCAGTGTTTTGGAAAATCTTTAAAAATTATTTTGAAGACTTTTGCGACAGGCAGTAACCCGATAACGAGTTGTTACTGGTTGTAAGTCTACAACCAAATGTAATAAGAACATCAAACTAGTAATAAATTACGTTGTAGTAATTAAAAGTTTTGATGGCACTAATCAGAATCAATTGCCTGACTTTCTCAAAAAGTAGAGGCAATTTTACCGAATGCAGTAGGATGCAATAATATTAATAAACAAATGCTCTTTGGTTACATAACAAATAAAGGCACTGCTCTACCAGAGAAGCCGTACAAAAATATGTTATTCTGAATGAGTGGAGCACAATCAAATTATAGTGAAAAGAAATATCTCTAAAATTTGTGAACAAAGTAACAACATTTATATTGGACGGGGCAATAGAAAATAATTACTTTGGAATTAGGAACATAATGAATATATTCAGTATTAGATGGTTGACACATGAAAATAATACATACAGTATGGCAGAAGCGAGATGATATAGCGGTCGTTACCCAAGAGTTTTACTATGCGGTAGGGCTCTTGAAACTTGAAAGTTTTTGAAACTCAAAGCAGAACAGTCGACAGTGCAAGGAATCCAAAAATAATAATATATATTATAATTATATCAAAAAACGTTTTGTATACATACACATGTCTAATGTTAAATTGCAATGTGCTTGAGTCATGATGCTACATTGAACCGTTGCATTGGTCAAGCAGCTGAAGCAAATCCATAAACAACGTATTTTGCACTTTTTTTATATTTTTTTTTATTTTTTGCCTTACTCGTATTTTACGAATTTCAAAATTAAGTCTAGTTATTTGAGTTGACACCGAAGTGCAATTTCTACCGATCTTTTATTACCCCTTCACGTTTGTTAAATTTTCCATTAAATTTTTTTTTTTCAAAAAGGTGTCTGATTTTCGTGTTGGCTATGTTGTCAACGTTTAATTGGGATTTCTCTGCCAAAAAAAAAACAAAATTTGCAGCCGTGTGAGTATACCCCTGATACAATTAACAAGGTATACTAAGTACGGAGAGTCACTAAAATTGGCGTACGAAAATTGACAGTTGTCGTCAAATGTTCTCATAGAACAGGGTGGTTTGATGTCGTTTAAATTTATGGCACGGGTATCATAAGTAATAAAAAGTATATTTTTGAAACAAGAAATTTGCTTTAAAAAAAATTGTTGCATATGCGTGTTTTTAAATTTGATTTTTTAATTCAATATTTTTAATAGAACATCGCACACAATATTTGGGTTTTCCTAGTTTACTTTGAATGCTAACGAAGAGGTGGAACACAATACTACGAACTCCTACTTGCAAAATGCAACCATGCTCTTTGGGCGACGCAAATTCTTGCTGTCACTTAAGTTGGTGTACTTGAACAAAGAATTTTTGGGAAGGCATTCCGCAATTAGTTTACCTTGTTTATTGTACTAGAGAGTAAAAAGAACTGTTATTTGTGTACTCTAGCTCATCGACACCAAATGTTGAATTGCTTTGTATTGTTCACAATAAGAATAATTGTTCACAATCTGTTTTGTAGAACAGATTATATAAAAATGCTGAGCTTCAAATTTCCTGACTCGGAAAATTTCAATCATATTCAACAATTTGATGACAATTTTGATTTTGACCACTCCATGTTTGGTAGAAACCGGTTAAAAGAATGGGTGAAGCTGACACTTGCGCTAGCTCTAAACTTCAAAATCCATTTTCATTTCATTTTTATTGTAAAATTATAATTTAGTAATTCTATCGACACAATATTTTGCAGTATATTTTCACTTTATTTATCTGCTTAAAGCTTTTATGTTTTGGCTTAAATTTGCCCTTCATGAGACATATGTGTATTTATATATATATATAAATTGTAATAAATGTCGCAGTAGTTTTTATTAGTCCCAGTTATAATTAGTAACTTTCTATAGAGTTCACAGTTTTCGTCGTAGTTTAATAATTTTAATATGTTTGTTTTATGTTCTTTTAGGCTATATATGATATGCTTGGGGCGTGTTCATCGAATCGACCAGCCGATTCAGCTGAAGAGCGTGCAAAAAATATTTTTGCCAAAATGGATGAAAATAACGATGGTCAATTAACCCAAGAGGAATTCCTGAAAGGATGCCTGCAGGATGAGGAGCTATCTAAAATGTTGGCCCCGTAAATGCAAATTGAGTATATGTGTATTTTATTGAATCATTTATATCATAAACTTTATAAATTTACATTTCTAAAATAAATGCTAAGAGATCTACAAAAATTGTTTTTTAATGTTTACTTTAGTTTATTTCAGTCAATGGATTACAATCCTTACAGACTAGAAATACAATAATTATCTTAGTTATTTTTTAAGATATATATTAACAATATGTTTGAATGAATCTCTATCAAGAGTAATATGAAGGGACTCACAACATCTTAACATTTTATTTAAGATTATAAGATATCTTATAATAGGTTCATTAATTGCAAAATTAGTTCTATGAATACCAATATAAAAGAGATCATTGTGACGAAGTTGCTTAAGAATTACATTAAATTTCACTCGCTCTAGAAGTTCAGAACAGTCTTTTCTGCCACTAACAATGTCATGGATAACCGATTGGACAGTTCTTCTGGACTCAAGAGATTTTAAATCAATGAGTGAACATCGGGTAATATGTATCAGGTGAAGAGGAAGAGCCTTTGAATTTAATTTAAAAAACACATTAAGTTTAGAGAAATGTATGAAATCCTTATTTGAGTCAATAGAACGATTCAATGTTTAAGGATGATTTCATGTAAATGTTGACCGCGGCTGCGCCTCAAATGTTTCATACGCTGGGTCCAATTTTGGCATACTCTCTCCAACATATCGGCCGGTATCTCACGAATAAATTCTTCAATATTGGTTTCCAGTGCGTCAACCGTTGCGGGCTTGTCGCTAAAGACATGAGCCTTAACATAGCCCCACAAAAAATAGTCTAAATGCGTTAAATCGCATGATCTAGGCGGCCCCAAACGTTAAATAAACTGTTCACCGAACTCGCCTCTCAATTGGGCCATTGTTTCGCGTGCTGTGTGACATGTGGCACCGTCTTGTTGAAACCACATGTCAGCCAAGTCTAAGTTAATGTCCAGTAATGTAAATTTGGTGCGAAATTTAGTCACAAGATTCCGAATAACCGCCTGAGAAGGTCACCCAAACTGACCTTAAAATGGAAGAAGTGCACGATGCACTTTCTTAACCGAACATGAATTTTGATAATAAAATTCAATAATCTGTAAGCGTTGTTCGTTTGTAAGTCGACTCATGGTTAAATTATAGACCAAACTGAACATGTTTGACGGCAGCATCTTACACGAAAAGAACTGAACTGAGCTGAGTGTTGCCAAAAATGTTGCCGAGGTTGTGAAAAATGAAGCGAACGTAATGCAAAATTTCTGCTTTTTTTGTGAATTTGTTCTAAACGGTTGATTTGAGTGGTATAGAAGGGGTGCCAAATAAATGAGCCATAATCCAATCTAGACCTTACAAATGTTATCCACAATAGATTAACCCTTTTGTGAGCACCCAGGTCTCGCCAGACCATATTGAACTTTGGATCCACTTTTAGTAAGCTTTAGTTAAACTATCGAGTTCATATTTCATGATATCCTCAACTGATCCTTTCCAAACACAAAAACCAATAAATATAAAAATTTTTTGCAAAAGCAAGTCGAGAATCTTGCAAAACGTATTTATACCCCTTAGTTGAACCCCCATCGTCTGGCCAGAAAATGGTGTATTTTCATACAAATTTGTCAGTTACTTTCAGTCTTTTTCTTATTTTCGACGTAATTATTGTCCGTATTGTTTATAAATATTTTTTTCGTTTGTTCCTTATTCAGTCCCTTACGGAGCATAGGGCTTCAACTAGGCTTTTCCATCTGACCAGATTTTAAGCAATTTTTTCGTGGCATCCCATGTAATTATGACATAATTTAGTTGGTGCAAGATCTACGTGGTCCAAGTGTTTTTCACTCGTCTTGTCTTTTATTTTCTTTTGGGTTAGTAAATTACACTTTTCGTTGCTAAATAATATCTGAATATATTTAAAATTAATATTTATCCATTGTATTCATGATTATATCCGTGTTTTGGTGTAAATTAAATTACATTTCTGACGTGAAGGAAGTATTTGTGGTCTTGTCGGGTCTGGTTTTTTATCACTTGGATTGTATGTTTTCAGTGATAGAGATGGAAGGAAGAAAATGCTATTTTAAGGATAAGGTGTACATTATTTTTGAACTTCAACGCTGGAGTTATATCAGAGAGAACGATTTCTCTAAAAAAAATAGTCTAAGCAATAGCGAAAACCAATTCTTCAGAGCCACCAAATAAATATATTTATTTATTTAATCATTCAGTGTAAAACCAGAATTCATTAATGAAATAGTTTGAATAAGCTTAACTTATATGTTGAATACTTATTACTAAAGTTTTACTCGGAAGCATACAAATTGCACCGGCAAATAATTCGCGTAATTGGCTCATTGAATGAATACGTAGTGCTGCGGGATAATTCAATGAACCATCTGCACTTTTTAAAGTTAATGGAGGATATAATTCACACAATTGGCTCATTGAATGAATACGTTGTTCTCCGGGATAATTCAATGAACCATCTGCACTTTCTAAAGTTAATAGAGGATTCGTTTGCTGCTAGAGGTAGCAAAGAACACGTAATATTCAATGCTTGAGAACACTTAATATTCAATGACAAACGATTTTTAACACACCAGGTAAATACTCTATCTTGTAAACTACTGATATCTAATGAGTTACTGGCACGATGGAAGACTTTTAAGTTATCAGCGTACAGAAAAAACATTGAATGTTCAAAGCAACATGAAATGTCATTAATAAATAGGAGAAAGAGCAGGGGACCAAGGATACTACCCTGTGGTACCCCAGATCTCACCACAAATGAATAAGTTTTAACATTATCTAAAATTACAACAGTTCTTGCCACAGGGTAGATGTTATGCGTGCGAATTTTTGCAAGATTGGAAGGGACCTACAGTTTAGGCCGATTCCGAACGGCGAGTTGGGAGCTTTTTCATAGGCAATTTTACTCTCAGAGGTTTGCCATTTCCTGCTGAGAGGACAGCCGCCAAAAGAAAAATTTTTGTTTTTCATTTTTTTTCGGTGTTAGCAGCAACGGAGTCTTGAACCTGGGCTCGAGCGTCGCATTTGACTTGCGGCTCAACGCACTAGCCAGCTGAGCTACGGCGGCTGCCTATATATAAGGGAGAGGGCTGGGTTGTGAACCAGGCTGGGTTGTGAACCATTACCCTTTTTTCTTTCCCTAATTGACATATCGCCAATCTTTCAACTGTCAAATTTGTCTTATGATATGACTCTGCTTTTGTGGTTACACCGAAGTACAAACACGTATTGCTTGTGGCAGCTACAGACATCGTGTTTGAAAATCGACAGCGAAAACTGGTTTGCTTTTTTTAAAGTGCTATCCAAGTGACTGAGCTTATTGCAAAAAGGTCATCGTAATACATGTTTATTTATTGTTTTGATTCTATTTTACGATGCAATTTTTGTTTATGTCGTATTATGATTGGAAGTGTCTATTTTAAAGTTTCCAAAATGGCATCGTGGTTGGGCTGTGAACCATTGAGGTGGCTGGGTTATGAACCACCTCTCTTCGTACTATATTTGTACTAGCACAGTCAAATATCGCCGGATTTATCAAAATAAAGTAATTTTATGTAATTTCACTCGATTTCGGTGAGTTCACTTGAAGTGCGCCAATGCGAGAACGCGTTCGTATTTCACATGCAAACATTGCGACAGCGATTAGGATGAAAATTCAAAAAATTGAACACTTTCATTCATGGCGATTTTTCGGCCTAAGTGGCGTCATTATAACTTTTTTTTCACTTCTTGAGGCCTCCTGATTAAATCAATTCTCAACTTACTTAAAAATTATGGGGTTTTCTTCGTATTTTCTGACTTTAATAGGAATTTTCCAGATGGTTCACAACCCAGCCACTTTTATGGAAAAGCGAAAAATCACGTCCTTAGAAAATTGAACGTAGAGAGTTAAATATCAATCAAAACAGTAATCCGTCTTCATAAAAAAGTTGCGTTTTATATTTACCTTTCCAACGGTATCGATTTTTCGATATCTTTATTCTGAGAAAAGTCAGAGCCAAAAAACAAAATCCGGTTCACAACCCACCCCTCTCCCTTACATGTTTGATAAAAAAAATAAAGTAATATAGTTCATTTGTTTGTAGTTTTACTTCGATTTCGATAAACAAATTTAAAAAGTTGAAATCTTAAAAATACTACGGCATTAAGTGTTTTGTTCTCTAATCTAGAGCGAAATTTATTGCAAATAAATACTGAAGAAAAACATCGTTCAGATTTAACACTTAACCAACAAGAATGCTAAGTAAATTATTATAAGCCTTTTGCAAAAGACGACCTCTATCCCTCCCCTGCAAAAAAGTTAGATTTTTTAGATAAGGAATCGTTTTTGTTTTGCGTTAAATTTATCTCGTCTGAACTTTCCAAAATATTTGTAATCAATGTTTTTATTAAATGCAATCCCGAAAATCCCGGGATCAGAGAGTTTGAATCCTGGGATTTTCGGTATTGGAAAATGTCCGGGATCCCGGGATTGCGATGCGTAGTACGTACATATCTATTATAAGGCAAAAAGCTATAAGAAAAAACTAAGTAAGGAACAACGATACCGAATGATGATATAATTATGGAATTCACAGTTTGCGGGAAAATTTATTTCGGGCAATTTTCCCTAAAAATAAACGATCTAACTGTGAGCACCCTATTGTATATCTTTCAAACAATTGTGGAAAATTTTTCAAAATAAAAATGCCTCGCTCAAATGGCAAACAAACGTTGAACATCAAATAAAGAAATCGTCCCGATAGTAGCATAAAGTACTCAAAAAAATTCGCTCCGTAGATTGTGTCAACAAATTAATTTGACTTTGTTTTTTGCCTCTTTCAATAAACATGCTCGGCAGTGCGGCAAATTTTGAAACTACCGGTATCTATGTTCTTCATACAAAACAAACGAAATTGAGATACCATATGGGAAAATTCGGGAAAATTGCCAAGTGGGAAATTTAACATGCTAGATACCGCTGAACTGTGAACACCATAAATAAAAAGTTTGTTGTGTTTTTGTTAATAACACTCCTGCTCAATGGGAGTTGCGGTGGGTAGTAGTAGCAAAAGTCGTTGATAGAAGTTATCTACTTGCCGAGCAGCAAGTAGTCGTACTTGCTTTAAACAGATACCAAACAAGGCCACTTATTACAGTGAAACTGACTGTGAATTACTTTGAGTTACTAAAAATAAATGACTCGCCACAACTGTTATACAATGCTTTTAGTTAATTTGGTTTGTTCAGAGCATTGTTCGATTTCTTGTTTTTGTTAGGTTCAGGATTGAACTTTTTATTTCTTGTTTGTTGTAAATGAAACGATATCGAGGTTAGTATGCGTAAACTACTGAGCATATTTTTATTAGAAAAGTTTATTCAGTCCAGAGAAAACAATGAGTCGAAAATCTAAAAAAGTTAATACATTTCATATTACAATATTTTAGGTCACATTATTTATCATTATTTTATTACTTTTATTTTATATTTTACTTTTTTTTGTTACATTAAAGAAATTGTAGTAGTAGTATTCAATCTTTATTAATTCATACAAAAGATATAATTTACAAATATAAATACAAGAAAATACAAAAGGTGAATTAAATAAGAATCATTGAATATAACTATAAAAGTTCGGTGTGTGCACAGCACTTAAAAAAAAAGAAAAAATTGCATTATGAAAATTCATTTAGTTAGAATTGGATCCCTATTGTAACGATGAGGCACTCTGTTGCTGTGAACGAGTGCTTTTACGGGCATACTTTGAGGCACGCACTTGAAAGTACGGCCGACTTGCTATAATTTCGATATTGCAAGGATGGCTCGCGATGGTAATGGGCTGTGCGCGAACGATCGAGAGATAGTCCAACTGGAATGTGTGAGAACAATAGGCGCGATAACCAGATAAGTATAAAAGGCAGCCGGGTGCAGCGCAGAGTTGAGTCTAATTTGAGCAAGCAAAGGGGGGAAACATGCAACAGTCCAATAAGTAGTAGCAAGTGTAAAGTCAAACAAGTGTTAATTTGTAAATAAAGTGATTGCTGGTTTTTGAATTACTCAGCGTTTGCGCTGAATAATTGAAGTGGTTTTATTTTTCAAGCACAATACCGAGATCCGAAATAAACCTATAGAGAACTCATTTTCGTAACACTATATATTAAACAACTACTGTTAAATTTGAAGGCCCGGTCGATCGGTCGTAGTAGGTATATAAAAAACTCGTTATCCTAAAGGTCGGCTTGCATATTCACGCGGAAACATGAGCCAATGTGCATTGCAGCCTAAATACACAGTACAATAAGAGCATGTTAGCAAATTAAACAATTAAACAAATTAATACAATACTTGTCCGCAGCCAAAATCGAAGTGGGCTCTAGCGTGTATGCACGGTTGCCACTCGACCAACAGTTTGTTAACCAGATATTTGTAGAAAAGTAACCAAAATGTAGAAAATATAACCATAACTAATAAATAAACGAAGCTTCGCTCGTTCATTCTTGAAGCCCATCAAAAACGTCCAAGCAAAAACTAAAATAAACATGATGCAATGAACAAGCTTCATATCAATTATGATATCTATTACAATGTCGATATTCTTTTACTACCGCGTGACTACATGCGAGCAAACAAAAAAATCATCAAACATGAATAAAAGTTACCAAGTAACCAACCACAACAAAACTAACCTATTTTGGTCAAAAGTATCCGTAGGCGAATGAAACAATGAAGTTGATGACCTATAAACTGTGGTTGTTGTTGTTGACGGCCGCATTCATGTTGAGCTAGAAACGTGGTTACACATGTATAATAATTTTTATTTGTTACTTTTTCAATTATATTTTTCATAAATAACTTCAGATGATTTTTTTTATTTTCTTCCGCTCTTTCACAGTCATTAAATAAAAATTTCGCTCACATAAAACAGTTTCTCAGTTCAGTTTCATTTATCGCAATTAGAAAAGTGGTGTATTACAGAAAAGGCTAGAATCATTTCAAAATTAAAATCGCATTCAAATTCTGCGTTCAAAATACAAAGTTCATGATTTACAGAAACTACATGGAACTCTACTGAATTTTGCTGCCGAACCAAAAGCGATTATTCGGTTGGATAATTTGGACATAATTTGTTGTCGATAGCTATTGCAACTCATGTGGGTAGTGTAAGGAAACATTTTTATATATCTAAATCCTCTAAAACAATAAAAATTCAATAAAACAAAAGGAAGAACTTAGTATTTTGTAATAAAAACCAAATACTTTTAATTTCAGTGGCATCAAAGCATGAGTAACCAAGATGGGAAAGCAAAATAGTAAATTAAAACCGGAAGTTTTGGAAGACCTCAAGCAAAATACGGAATTTACAGGTAATGAGTGATTATTTAATTTATTTACAATGGTTAAAAGTAGGGCACCGAGTTTTTTAAGCAATTTTAAAATTGTTTTCTTCGTTTAAAATTTGAATTTATTTGCGACCTTTGGGAGATTTTGTCCAAGTCAGAAATTGTTGAGCGCACTTAAAGATGCACATGATAAGCTAGAATATGCGATCAATAGGTTCACCCCGCTTTAAATTATAGGGACCCTGCCAAATTATATACCCTAGCGTATATCGATCTGCAGAGGATGTCTGCAGTAAAACTATGTGCCAATGAGCTGGAAGTAGCAAGGGTTATGCTCATACTAAAGGCCGGTAAATGCGGCCATCTCTACTTGAAAGAGTTTACGTCACTTATTGTAGATCTTCATGTGCGAAAATAATATGTGTCCTACGGAGTTGGCGGTCTCGTAGCACACATACATGAAGGCAGCTCCACGGAGACTGCATTGCATTCACTGCTTCCGTCCATAAAATGGAGTATTCCTTGATATAGTGGAGTACTTCAACAACGTAAGAACTGATCCTATCTTAGATGGCATCGGAATTCGCTATTCCCACGGAGAATAGGGCCACAAAAAATCTTCGGATTTATATTGGCCTATAACCTGCTATGTAAGTCCAACGTAGATAAGGGAGTGAGAAAAGTCTGCAATGCAATCTCCGCGTGCGGTATCATTTAAGGCATTTCGCCCTTATGCTTTGGTGCTACACTGCGAGACCGATGCTTCTCTATCTAGTTTGGTAGAATGCAGTAAAAAAGAAATACATATATTATGTCTTGCATAAGAAAAGCGCTAGAATTTTTGCAAAATTGCAAGAAACGCACAAGTGCGCTCTTGGAGTCAATGGCAAAACCTCCAAGTGTGAAAAAAACTGAAAACCCCCGTTTAGGTTTTTCGTTAAACTGCCAGTCTCGTACCTCCTTTTTTCTATCCGTTTGAAATGTGTGTATGTGTTGACAAAAACAGTGTTGCATATACATTTCAAACGGTTACAATGTGTGGTATCACAATGGGCCCATATAGAGACCTAAGTGTGTCTCATACAGAGGCAGCCACTGCAACCTAACCTCCATCTATGTAGTTTGGGCTTTATCTTGCTTTCGTCCGATTATCGCCATGGATGATTTCTGTGGTAAATGTAATAAGAGTTCAGTGACAGCCTTATTGTGCCATGTAGTGTCCTCTGCCGAAGGGTGTTTCATCTAGCTTGCTGTGATGGACCAGTTGTGTTGAAGATGAAGAGACATATTGAATACTTCTACAAGGAATGCATTGGGATGTCCGGAAAGCTAAACAAAGCGCATGATGCATTTCCTGAATTCAGTAATGCTCTTGATGCGAAATGCGGTTCATTTTGTTGGAACAATTGTATAACCAGTTAGATGACTAACGGAAAGAGCATATGCAGGTACAGAAGTGAACAGGCCGTTGACCCTAACTCTTTGCAAGTGCAATCTGCATTTGTAAGAAAGTCTAGTTTGCCAAACTCTCCCATCTTCTAAAGCTGTGTATGTTGATCGTGTTGCTTGTGCTGTTGGTATAATAGATGGAGTTAAGTCGCTCTCTTCATCTGCTAGTCGTGCTTAAACTACTCAGAGTGCTAAAACCACCTCGTTTGCTAATGCTGCTGTTAATGGCGCAATGGACGAAGTTCAGTCGCTATTTTCTTCTGCTGCTCTTGTTAAAACTACAATTAGTCTTAAAGCTTTTTTTTTTGCTAATGTTGCTGCTGTTCGAGAATCTGATACTACCAGGTATATCAGTATGAAGTGAGCCTTTTTTTGCGAAAATAAAACACTAATTTTTAATGGGAAAGTAAAAAACATTTTATTCAAAGTATTGGTAAATTATTAATGTGCGCGGCTATAATATAAAAACCTTACCTTAATGCTTCATAATTTCTACAGATGCAGAAATTCAAGAATGGTACAAGGGTTTCCTCAAAGATTGTCCCAGTGGGCATTTATCTGTAGAGGAGTTCAAAAAGATATATGGAAACTTTTTCCCCTATGGAGATGCAAGTAAGGTAAGTTTACTTAAAAATACATACTAACTACGTTATACTAAAAATAGACACAGACATTTTTTTAGAATCATTATGAAAAGCAAACTTGCTAAAAACACTACTTGTTGAAGAATCATATCAAATACATTTCTAAGTCAGTAATTTTTAGCGTTACAACGTGAATAGCCTCAAAGCTTCCTTCACAATACTTCTTTAAAATTTCCAAGTTTTAATTTTCCAGTTTTTAATTTTTTTAAGATTGTCTTCAAATGCATCCAACCATCGGCTTCTAGGTCTTGGTCATGGATCTATTTATGACATTTAGGGCAAATATGCACATTACATAATCTAAGCACCTTTACAAACCAAATAATTTTTCGTTATACGCGATTTTTTCTAGTTTCGTTTGAATAATATTGTGTAGGAGCCATCGGGTAATGTCATAGGGCCAACAATTTATTTTAAGAACTGTCTTTCTAAGTTTGTTCGTCGCGTGCAATCAGTAAATTTTAGCGGGCATGTCCCACAGCCATACGTTAAGATTAAACGAATGAGAGTTTTGTAAATTCGTAATTTTGTGTCAAAAGAAGTGTCCGACCGAAACCACTTATTTGGGCCGAAACTGAATTTCGGTTTTTTTTTAATATTCGGCCGAAACCGCAACTTTCTAGTAGAAATAAAAATCACCATATCAAGCATATGTTTTGAAACCAATTTTACCCATATATTATATACCCATATTTTACCCATATATACTCATATTATCTTACAAAAGCATACCATAGATGAGACTTATTACCATAGTGGGCGTAAGAAGGGGGCGTGGTCATTATCATATAGCCTATGTACCATTCCCCCAGATAAAAAAATGTTTGTGCTCATTTCATGTAAATAGGTTCAGTGGTTTTTTCCTGATTGTGGCTCGAAAAAGCAACGTGACATTTGTTTTTATATAAATAGATAGATAGATAGATATGCTCTTTGTTAGGTACGTAATGCTTTAAGTATGATAAAAATTTGAATATTTTATTTTTGAAACATTGGATCAAGACTGCAATTCTTCTCTTCTTACTAGACTGCTTACGATCACGTGTTCAATAGAATACATCTAAGCAACCAGCACTAAAGTCAAACTCATATTTAGTACACATACTTAAGTAAAATTTGTTTATCAAACTGGTATAGTAATTGACTTCTACATTTAGTTCGCCGAGCATGTTTTTCGTACATTTGATGCCAATGGAGATGGAACAATTGACTTCAGAGAATTTTTGTGCGCGCTAAGCGTAACTTCACGCGGAAAATTGGAACAAAAATTGAAATGGGCATTTTCAATGTATGACCTCGATGGAAATGGCTATATATCCCGACAAGAGATGCTCGAAATAGTTACGGTATGTATTAGTTTTCAAAAAGAGATTGTTTTTTTTTAATTCATCAATTTCATGTTTAAATCGAATCATGGTTAGAATTTGTAGTCATTGATTGCAGTGATATATATGTATATAGACCAGGGTGCGGAAAAATTCGCTCGCGAACGATCGAAAATTCGATCTTCTCATATTAGTTCGTTTTGCGATTGTATTTTATCGCGAGAAATACTTGAGCAAACGAGCGGTTGCGAATGCATTGCCTACGTATTCGTTCGTGAGAGATCGTATGCAGCGAGTTTATGTATACACATTTCAAACGAACGAGCTTACGAAAGCGATCGGTCGTGGGAAGAACGCTGATGCAGAAAATCATTCGCAACCGCTCGTTTGCTCAAGTATTTCTCGCGATAAAATACAATCGCAAAACGAGCTAATATGAGAAGATCGAATTTTCGATCGTTCGCGAGCGAATTTTTGATCGATCGCGAACGAATTTTTGTAAGGTTCGTCGGTAGAGCGTGGCTGCAAACAATCATTGAATTTAGTCTATGCGATACATACGGACGAAGGACGATTTGTGAAATTATTTTCTTGTGCGTTTGCTTTTTTTATATAAATATGGGCAAAGTGTCAAATATTGACAAGACGAAACTTGTTACATATAATAAAGACACAGATTTTTCAAAGTGCATTTTGTCTGGAAAACAACTTAAAGGATACATATTAGGAAACATTAAAAGGCATTACGAGACCATATACAAACATAACACAAAGTTTTTTATTTTTTTGTTATAATTTTCCTAACAAAAGGTCTTTAAAATCTACAAACTTCTATACATAAGTTTCCTTTAGGAAATAAACTTCAGTCAGTAGCAGCCGAGTTTAATAGCAAACTGCTCAAACTCCTATATATGAACATACTTTACTGCCCAGACGAACGATCGCGATCGTTCAAAGATTCAATCTTCACAATACGAGTTACTGAATGAGTTTTACAACAAGCGCTCGCAACAAACGAACGATCGCGAGAGATCGAACTGACGACGCTTGCAGCGACATTTTCTCATTCGCGATTTTTCCGAACATTTATATTTCTCGTGAGAGATCGTAAATGCTTTTGCTCGCAGCGCAACTTTATCGCTCGCGAGAAATTAGAAGCACTCAGTGTTTGGTTGCGATTATTCGTGAGAAAGATCGTATTTTGATCGTTCTCCGCACCCTGATATAGACTTCTATTACTGTTGAATTTTTACAATATTTAAAAAAATAGAAAAAAAATTAGAGTGCATTTTAGGTCTCGCAAATTTGTTCAATATTGTTTGGGTTATACTAGTCGACACAAAAAATGCACCTAGAACAGGATGTATTCTATATTAATAAAATCGATTTAGAAAAAAACTGGATAAACGAATTCTTCCTCTTATTTGAGTTATGGGCACATATCTAAAAAACGAACAATTCCATAACCAAAAATGTGAATGTGTTTTTCTTCATTTTTAGTCCGATTTCGGTAATGTTTAGGCTTAAACTTTATTTTTTAAACTTGGGTTTTAACAATATAGGAATTAATGTAATTTTTGTCCACAACAAAATTTGTTGAAAGTTCACTTTTTAATAAAAAATAAAAAAAAATTCACTTTAATCATTTTTCGTCGTTAGTAACCTAACGAAATCTTGTCTGATTTGGACAATCTGTATACCGTTGTAAGGATAGAGCATTACATTGATCGGATTACCGTTTACAAAATATGGGCTTATAACTCGAACACCTTTTTCTCGAATATAGTTTCTACCTGTTTTCAAACGATGAACATAGGAATATTTGATTGTAAAATTAATAACATGCGTTGATAGATTATACAGTGGCGTAAAGTTAAAATGGAACGAGCCACAAATTGATGGGGAATTTGTTTTCAGTTTAATTGTTTTCATATAAATTTTCTTTAGTTTCATTTTAATTTTGAGGTTCCACATAATATGTAATTAAAAATTATTTGTATACGTACAACATATACGAAATTTCAGTTAATTTTTTTGCGATTTCGTTTATGTGGCCCCTTTCCACCCCACAAAAGCAGGTGCAACTTATTTGGCAGGTGGTACTTCTTTTTAAGTGGTTGTGTTGTGTGTTTTTTTTGTCTTTCTTTGAATAGCTTCTTCTAGTTTTTAATTTGGAGCGTTATATTCTTTTTGATTGCTGTTTAATGCTTCTGTTGCTTGACGAAAAGAGCATTTATTAATTGTTTTTGAGTGTAGGACAGTTTTTATTATTATTTTTATTATTATTTGCAGTTTATGCATTCCACCTTAGTGCAAGGAGCAGGGTCGTATGTGACAGCTGAACAAACATTGCATTTGGATTCCGATTTACAGTGTTTGGCAGTTTTTACACAGCATGGGGGATGGGATATAGGGTTCTACCTTGACATTTAATCAGGCTAGTAGTCCAATAAGTAATGAGTGTAAAGACAGTAAAGTGTGAAGTTGTAAATAAAGTAAGCTGCGTTTAAGAATTATAGTGTGTTTTATTTTGAAGCACAGTCCAAAGAGACGAATACGCCTGCAGATCTAATTTCCGTAACAATATAAAGATTTTGCTTTATGATTTTGACTTTAGTTACAGATAAATTCTTCTTAGTTAACCCTTTCCTTCCCGAATTATAAAATAGCCATAGAAAGAAATTGGAAGTTGGTTATTTGAAACGAGAGAACTATTTAAAAGTATTTAGCATCATATTTAAAATGGTTTCGACTTTCCAGTGGGAGGTGCGAGGAGGAGGTAGCCATACTACACTAGACTACACTGGGCTTTTATGAAGCAAAATTAAAACATATTTTGTATGAAAACAAAATGTCCCTTATTTACAAGTTTTTAGAGTTATTTGTTAGAATTTTAGAGTTATTTGGTGTCCTTTGTTAAACATAGAGCAATATTACATTTTTGCCATTTAATTCTGCTGCCCTGTCGAGCGGGAACAGTTGCACAAATGTTAACAATTTTCAATGTTCCCATAAAAACAAACTACATATTTTGCTGAAAAAGCCCAGAACAATGTTTCTTTTAAGCGATACAATTCATAGAATGGGGAAAAATCGAAAATTATACATCGAAATTCCAAATTTGAATTTGGTAGCCATATGGCTACCATGGGAAGGAAAGGGTTAAGCATTTTTGAAATTATTTTAGTTTACACTTACATAGTTTGAGACGGTTTTGGGGATTTATTAAAATAAATTTTGTTATGATTGTTATGATGATTAAAAAATTCTAAATTGAGTAAACATTTATTTTCAGGCAATTTATAAAATGGTTGGCTCAGTTATGAAAATGCCAGAAGATGAAAGTACACCCGAGAAGCGGACGGATAAGATATTTCGACAGATGGACCGAAATAAAGATGGAAAGCTTAGCCTGGAAGAATTTATAGAAGGCGCAAAGAGTGATCCATCAATTGTTCGCTTATTACAATGTGATCCTCAAACACATTAACTTTTATATTTAAGAAGTTATAACAAGCAATAAACAATTAAACTTAAATTCATGAAGAAGTAATCAGTATTTCTATTATATATAACTATATAGACGGTGCAGTTTGTGTACAAATTTCATTTATTTTTATATATGCAAAAAGTATTAATTTTTGGTAGAACACATTATTTGATTGCTTACGAAAGTATACTTCAACAGTTTATATGTTTATTAAATGAAGATTAAAAGTCGCCCTTAACACACCGTTACGTTGTTTTTTTAACAAACAATTTTACATTTATTGACTATAGCTTACCAATAGCTGTATTATATTTGCTATCTTGCAAATCGGTGTTCCGTCTCTGCGTTAACTTTTTTACTTTTCAAATAACTTTTTGAAATCCAAGTGTAATTAACCTGTTCTAGAAACTGACTTCACTTCATAAAAAGTAATTTGAAGTTGTGTATGGTAGATGGAGTGATTGTATTATATTAAAATGTGAATTTCAGCAGAGGAAAGAATGTAAGTATGAATATGGTGTTACATATAAATGTAATATTTACGAATTTTGATTGCACTTTCATGGGAAAACATAAAGTGAAATGAAATTCAACCTAATAAATCAACACTCTTCAAGTGCTGTGACGTGAAGAAGACACCAATTTACCTGATTCGATGAGTGGTTGGGAAATTGCATACGCTGCGGCAGTCGATTTTGTGGGTAGCTTATCTGCAGAACAATGTGTAATTGCATCCAGCACATTAAAAAATATATCGGACGATTTTTCTTATTTATCCTCGGGTGACATGGCTAAAACACCCAAAAAATGAGTAAAAACAGCATCTCCGATAATAAAACTTACTTACAAAACTTACCAAATCACAAAAAAAACGGGTGCCCACAACCGAATATAGCAGCAATTTTGAGAAGAAGGCAAACATTATTTTAGGGTAAAAATATTGGTTGTAATCAATATTGGATCAGAAAGTATAATAAATTTACTAAATAAAAATGCATTTTACTCACCTTCTCGATGGATCACTTCGATTTATGACACCATTTAAAATGTTTAAAAAAATGTTTGTCTTATTTTTTAAACACAGAAAGATTTATATGGTCCCAGCACAAAGCAGACGCGTCTGTTCGACTCGGTATTTGGCACAAAAATATCGTGCTTTCATACTGAACAAATGGCCTTAGTCAAAAAAACCCAGCCTGCTTTCTATCAAAAGATACGAAGGGGTGCCCGAACCGAACTATGCCCAAACCCGAACCTATTACCCTACAGTGGTCCTGTTCAGGCTCAGGAGGTCCGTTAACAGTAAGGAGTTTGGTACCCGGGAAGTGTGTGTCGAGCAGTACTTCTTGTGTTTCTGCTCCTGTTTCTGTCCATCGACCGTCAGATTTATGGATGCAGTCGACGTTTCTTGGGATGCTGTCAGATTCCTGCGAAGTCTGCTTGTATCAGAAGAGCTTGGTATACTTTCGCAGAAAGTCCGCCAGGACTTCCTTTTGGCCCTCCTGAGTGCGTATTTCAACTCTCTCTGCTTAGCTTTGAAAGAGGTCCAATCACCAGAGATTTTCGAGAAGTTAAAGAGCTTTTGACATTACCTGCGAAGATCTGCGATCTCTGGTTAACACCAGTGGGGTTTCGGTTTAACTCTGGGTGCCGGATGGTCGCAGGCCAACGTGATGGCAGTACCGAATGATTAGGTTAATAGGTCCACTGCATGATCAATGCCGGCGGAGCTATTAATAACATGGGGGGTGTCTGGAAAAAGCTCTTGGATAGAAGAACTTGGAATTTTGACCAGTCAGTGCACTTCCTATTTCTAAGATGTGCGCACGAGGGTTCTGCTAGGCATTGCCCTATTTCGAAGGCAATGTACCTGTGGTCCGAAAAGGAACGCTCGCGTAGAACACTCTAGCGAAAGATGTGGTCGATACTTATGAAGCTATCGACTAAATACAAGTTCTAAGTGCATCTACATCTTCTAAGACCAGAGACGTTTTGAAAAAAGATTCGCAGCGGTTTAGTTGCTTTGCAACTTGGCGACAAGTAGGTCAAGGGTCGAAATGCTGACTCCCGCTTTTTGGGAAAACCCGAAATGGGTGAACGTTGACGCTGGCAGGCCACAGATCTGGTAAATCACAAATCTTTACTAATTCGTAGGATGCGAGAAACCGCTTTTCAATATCCGCATATTTAGCAACATTCTCAGTGATGTTGTCAGCTGAGACTGATGGTGAAAAAAGCCAAGTGCAATCACTTCAAACTCATAGCTACATCGAGTTCCGAGTTTGGTCCAGACGTTATATTGTGAAGACAGCAAAGCAGAAGCAATACCTTCAGTAGCAGAGTGAGTAGAAAGCGTAACTCCAGCGGCAGCAGCAGTCTGAGCATAAATGATCTAAACAACAGCAGTCTTAGAGCAAGCAGGTGAGCGCACAGGAGCATTAGGTCGTGGAGACGTTGAGGTGGCGAAATTCTGTAAGACAGCGGATTGAGCGCAGGCAGCTCGAATTTCGACAACAACATTGGAGCTCTTATATTTGTCAGTAGTTTCAGCGGCAACAGTGATACCATTGATGATGATGGTGTGAAGGTGGGCAGGAAGGCTACAAACCTTCCATAGCACTCAGTCCATGCGTACCATAGTACTGTACCCATAGGAAAGGGTAGAAGACGGTAAAAGGTAGGGGGGAGAGTTGGCAAGGTCACTACCCCCGAACTTCCTGGTTTCTTTGAGAAACATGAGGAGGTTGGGGAGCTTTTCTCATACTCAATACATCGCTGCGCAATATTCGCCTCCTGGTTTCGCATGTAGGGTCATCGATGATCCGAATTGTGTCTTGCAAGACTTCTCAGTTTTGCCTTACATTCGCTTACGATCTTTGAGTCGTTTGCAGGGCCTTTAGTGCAGCTTGGCTGTCACTGCAGACCCCTATGCGTTTCCCCGCAGTTTCTGCTCAATGATGCAGCAGGCCACATTCAGGATGGCGTAGACCTCCGTTTGGAAGGCAGTAGCCACACGCCTGTACCGTACGAGTACATGGATTCTTCGTCCGTGTACCAACTGGCTCCAGTTCCTTGGCAGGTCTTGGAGCTATCTGTGTAGAAAACATTCGTGAGACCTTGAGTCGTGAACTCTGGATTGATCTCTTCCAGGATATGTCATGGCATAATTCCTCCCAAAATGAATGTAGGTAATCGAAGACCCTCCTAAGTTCGTTTACGAGTAAATGGCACCAACTTGGTATTACTCGGACTCACAGAGAGTTCCCGCACATTGCATCGATCTCCTCTAGAACCTTCTACATTTTAAGCCAGATGTCTTTCAGAGATTGTCCCAATGTTAGCACACATGCACACAACATCTGTAAATGTTTGGATTGGAACGCCAAGTTTCTGCACCTCACATAAGGGGCCGTTCACATATTACGTAACGCATTTTTCGACATTTTTTGACCCCTCCCCCCCTGGTTGTAACACAACGTAACAAACCTCACTACCCCCCCCCCCCTAATAACGTAACGCGGGGTTTTTTTTATAATGGAAAGTGTATAATGTAGCCAGCAATATTTTTAATGTTATAACCATCCAAATACCGTAATTATGATTATAAGCGTAAATTTCAATGTTTTTCAATATAATCCGGGTACATTAAATACATAATTTTGAATGATCAATATATAAGGACTCTCTTTGAATAGTAATATCTGTGGCTTGCCGCCATAACAGAGAAAGAGCCTATTTACACGAGGGCCCCCTGCGTTAAAAGTCATGCGTGACGAGTTTGTAGGCTAGAAGTGGTGAGAAGTCAGCGGGGTAGGCAAACACGCACGGTCAGCGAATTCCAGGGGTTTTTTTGACATTTGCTTTGCTCTTTTTCGCACTTTTCTTCAAATTTCAAACCGGCCGGACGCTTTGCTAACAATTATATTTACATCTTCCCTATTATTTAGCCATTTCAGTGACTTCTAAAATATTTTCAATAATTTCTTCTTTGTTTGAATCCATTTTCTTTTAATAATGAGAATATCACAAAAGACGCGAAAATGTGAATGAAAGAAGATTGGCCGCTTAAACGTCCAAAAAGCCAAGCAAAATTGCAAGTAAAAAGTCTTCATGTAAATGCATGAAGATTTACGCAGCAACTTCAAAAGAGAGTTGCAAAAAACGCAGGGGGAAAAAGCCTTCGTGTAAATAGGCTCAAAGTCACTTATGCCATAAGGTTCACAATGCAAGTCATTGCCAACTTTACCGAATCCGCGCGCGAATTTGAATTTCAGGTGCTGATTTTTGGGTATTTTTTCGACGTTACGTAACGCAGTCGATGACCCCCCCATCCCCGTCGTAACACTTCGTAACACACCTTTGAACCCCCCCCCCCCCCTAAGAGCGTTACGTAATATGTGAACGGCCCCTAACAGAGAATCCATAACGGAGCACCACAGAGAGGCGACAGAACACTACCTTGGGGACACCTCTTAACAGCCTCCACCGTGATATTGCCGTCGTTGCTTTCCCCCGCCAACAGCCGTCTCTTGGCCAGCATGGAGTGGATCCATCTGACCAGATTTTTTCCACTTCACCTTCACTAGCCGCGGAACATATTGAATAAAATTTGGCGTTGTCAGACCCCCCCTCAATATCAATGAACAGGCCCACAATGTACCCCTTTGCTTCCAGCCCTTCCTTAATTACGCGAATACAATCAGGTTGAGCTGATTCGCAGGATCGCCCATATTCAAACTCGCTAATATTCAAAATTAAATAATTTAATATTATAAAAAAATTTCTACAAAGTTTCGGTTTCGGCCATTCGGGCATTTTTTGGCTGAAACTGAAATCGAAACCACTTATTGCGGTCGGACCGAAACCGAATATTCGGTCGGACACTAGTTTCTATACAGCACCTTTAATCTAATATGTTTCTCGACTATATGTTCTAGACTTTTCAATAAGAAGTATGTCAGACTTATCGGTCTAAAACTTTTGGGTTGAGTGTAATCATCTTTTCCTGGTTTTGCAATGAAGACCACTCGCACCGAACGCCAAAGAATAGGCACATGTCCATTAAGGTGGGTCGTGAAAAAAAATTGGTGTTGTCACCACCTAAAAATAAAATTCAGAGTGTTTAATGACTATTTGGAAAATATTGCGATTCTGAGGTAAGCCAATTGTAAGCTGGTTTGCTTCAAAAATACCTCTAATTATCATGTTAACTCAATAAATTAACAAAAAAAATTTTTACAAAATATGTGCAATCCAAGAACTCCTGAAGGTTTATCTAACCAAAAAAAATTATTCGAAAATGTCCAACAACAAAAAAGTTACACCAAAAAAAAATGATAATTAGAGGTATTTTTGAAGCAAAACCGCTCACAATTGGCTTACCTCAGAATCGCAATATTTTCCAAATAGTCTGGGTTACAAACTCTTTGTTATCAGCGCCTCAATATTTAACTGGGCCGAAATTTCGGGCATTCTGAGCTTATAATTTATAATTGAAATTATATATGTGGGTGAAAGTATCACAACATTTGTTTACCATTTAAATTTCCCTTTTAATTTCTTTCCCTTTTAATCTTTTTTACCTTTTTTTACTATCGACCATTTTTTGCTCATTCCATACACATTTTCACAAAAACGGAAATTTTTTACCTAAAACACAACTATTGTGAATAATTGCACGATGCAACACTTATTTGATCGCTTGATTTGGCGTGGAAAGGCATCCAGTGGCCAGCGCGTTCAAATTTTACTCTTTGGCTCGCTCTCTCAATTTTCCCTTTTACATTGAAACAACAACAATTTTATCCGTGACCGTGCCCGTGACCGGCATCATAACACTGCCCTAAGAGCGATGTTATGCTGCCGGTCAAATGATCCCGGTCACGGATAAAATTGTTGTTGCTTCAATGTAAAAGAGAAAAATTTCGCTCTCCCAATTTTCTCTATTACATGGGCTGACAGCATAACATCGGGCTAAGCGACATAGCGACAGAAATCACGTCCGTACGAGGCAAAGACATCGACTCGACTTTTTTCGTAAAAGTCTTTGCAGAACTCGCAATTATCGTGGCTTTTAGTGCAAAATCCCCGTTTTTGCTAATTACCTTCGAAAAAATGTTTGAATCTAGGTATTTTTAAATTACATGTTATTATCACTATTAACACATGCTAATATTTTTCTTTTCATCCGTTTTATAAAGACAGTTTTCATTTTTTGAGCTTAAGAGGAGATAAGCACAGTCCATTTTATGTTTTTGCTTACCAACTTAGCTCAAAAAATGAAAACTGTCTTTATAAAACGGATGAAAAGAAAAATATTAGCATGTGTTAATAGTGATAATAACATGTAATTTAAAAATACCTTTAGGTTCAAATGTTGAAGGGGAAAAAGGGATGAATGGGGTTTCAGCCCCCAAAATGTGGGCGAATTTGTTGCTTTTTTTAAAGAAATGCCATACAAAGTGCATTTTCAAAGATATTCTCACAAAATTTAGTATTTAAGATTTTTAGCTAATTCCACATCACATATCCAAATTTGAACATTGAGTTTTGAATATGTTAATTGTAACCAAAATAGGGGTAAACATTTTCATTTGTAAAAAAAATATGGAAAAAATAAAATTTTTTACTCTCTATGTTTCTTTTCCAAATGGTTTCAAAAGTGGAACTTGTTTACATATTTGTGAACAGTAGAACATAGAACCCTGCCTTGTGTATTTAGAAATTTAAGATTTGTTTGTGCGTCCGGCATAAATTAAATACTTAACAGTTGTGATGTTTCCATCAATACAATACTTGATTGTGCTTGTCATTAAAAAGTAGAATTAAGTTTTAAAATAGTGTTTTCAACAAATTAATCAAATTTGCCATACTCAAAGATGTCTTCAAATAGGATTAAAAGCGTGTTTCGTAGGCGGGCGTCTTTATACTCTGTTTTAAAAATAGTTGTATGTGTAACATTGTGCATAAACGAAAACATAACAGGATTGCTAGGAAAAGGTACGCCTCGGAAATTCAGCCTTACGAACGGTTTACGTGCCGGGTGGAAATGGATTATGCACTTTACAGATCTTATTAAAATTGTATTT
Source organism: Melieria omissa (assembly GCA_963971225.1). Taxonomy (NCBI): domain Eukaryota; kingdom Metazoa; phylum Arthropoda; class Insecta; order Diptera; family Ulidiidae; genus Melieria; species Melieria omissa. The sequence continues at coordinate 87,999,578 of OZ020268.1, forward strand.
GAGTGTAGTTCATGTCAATTTAAGTTTTATTTTTTCATTATTTTCAAGTTTGCTTCAAATTATACTGAAATCGTTCTTCCAACACATGTTAAAAAGAGTGTGAGTAGTTATCGACGACGCCCAGTCTTTTGACAGTGACTTTTCCGATATCCTTAATAACTACTCTGTAATAAATGGGGTATATCAACGTGAAATAACTTAATTGCAAGTGATAAAGCTCGCATATGAAATTCAACTTGGAATTCATTTTGGGCTGTGTTCGGGCTTAGGTGCAGAATACCAGTCTTAATTTGTTTTTGTTGGAAAGAGGAGTATTTTTTTTAGTCTAACAAATTTTGCCGTGGGAACATTTGTATATCCGAATTTCTCAAGACATTTTCAACCGATTTTAACGATATAGCTGTCATATGAAACATATTTTCTTCCTCTTTCAAATGATGTTCATTTTTATGTATGTAATGTATACCAATAATGACTTATAAGCGAAAAATATTTTGTTTTAGATTTATTTTTTAAAAACGGATTTTTTTCTCAAAAAAATCTATTATTGAGTTATTATAAGTTTGCTACCATATAATAGCCTGTGAAATTCCCTTTGCAATGAAATATTAAACATTCATTCATATTTAGTTTCAAGTTGAGTTAAAGCACCTGTTTGTCGTATTGAATAGGCGCATATGAAGATTATGCTTAGGAAGGTGCGTGAATGCAGAAATTCTTTTGGTCGCGAAGCCGAAGTTACGTTTATAAAGATTATTACTTAGGATAACACCGAACGCACAAAAAGGCTTTGAAATACTCTAAACACTTGACTGGTTCTAATGTGGTATTAAAGTTTTTTTTAAGTCCGGCTGAAAGCCACCCAACCGAGAAAAACTTATTGGCAAGAAAACTGTGGCTTTCGAGAAAACAGTATGCACCTCTGTATGCAGTAAAGTGTTTACAGTATTTTTTTGTTGAAATCTCTTGATTGCAGGAGATCGTTCCGAAACAAATTCATTGTAGCGAACCCTCTTGGAAAACAAAACCAAAAGTTGGGTATATAGAGCTTTTTTCGTAAATCTAACAAACTCAACAATTTGCCTGGGAAACGCCCATAAAAGGTGTGGCTCTGGGTCAAAGTTTAAAAAACTCAAATAATCTCCAATTGATTACACGATATGGGTATTAAACGAAAGGTATTTTTTCAGACATTTCAACTGATGTGCAACATCAGGTATGTAATATGTACTTAAAAGAAGTTTTTGGCGAAAAAAATAGGGGTGTTGTACAAAGTACCTGCCACATTAAAAAAGTTTTTGAAAGATCTGGATTTCTAGCTTACATTATTTTAAAAGCTTAATTTCGCCAAATAGCCATTTAAACCTTTTTTGGTATTGTGGCATTGAATGTTTTGCGTGACGCCACAAGCCTTCAATTGTATTTGTGTGTTTTTTGGTTGCAGATATTCTGTATAAAAATATCATTTGTGGGATCAGCCTTCGGCCGGGCTTAAAGAAAAATAACACTCATGGGAGTAAATGAGGCATCGGGGTCAGTAAAGTGTTTACAGTATTTTTGTGTTCGAAACTTTGATGGTCCTAAGCAATAATCTTCATAAATGTTACTTCGGCTTCGCGGCCAAAAGTATTTCTAAATTCAAATACCTATTGTGTACGCAGCCTTCGGCCGGGCTTCAAAAAAATAATCCTCATGGGAGTAAATAAGACATCGGGATGAGTAAAGTGCTTACAGTATTTTTGTATTCAAATAATATGACCGAAAAAGATCACACCTAAGCAATAATCTTCATAAGCGCCATTTCAATATTGCAAAAAATGATTTCAATTTAAATTTAAATATAAAAGCAAAAATACAAAAAATTCAAATGTTTTAAATTTCATTGTTAAGGAAATTCCACAGGCTATAACATGGTAACAAAATTCAATATAACTTAATGATAGTTTGTTTTCGAGAAAAAAATCGGTTTTTTATAATTGTATATAAAAAAGATATTGCTTGCTTATAACTTCTGATTCGTACATATTACATATCTTATGTTGCAGACCAATAGAAAGGTATGGAAAAGGTCTTTACTGGACCCTAAGCCACGCCTTCTGTGGGCGCTTCCTAGGTAAAATTTTTAGTTCGTTAGATTAAGGAGCCACACCCTTATGTAAGAGCATACTTATTTATATATTTTTTTCATCGTTTCTAAGCATATCCTTCATAAGCGCCTTTTCAATACGGCAAACCGGGGCATTTAACCCCTTGACGTATTTCCACGAGTCTGACTCGTGGTACAATTTTTGTGCCAAACATGATTATCACGAGTCTGACTCGTGGTACAATTTCTGTGCCTAACATGATTAACACGAGTCTGACTCGTGGTCAGTGTTGTTTTTTAGAAAAATTAAATTGGGCATTTCAATTTTTTAAATCGGGCATTTGCCCGGGCAGTGAGCGAACAGTTGGAAACGAATTTCGTTGCGCTAACTGATACGTCAAGGGGTTAACTCAACTTAAATTTCAATATAAAATCAAAATAACTAGAGTCTTACCGATTAATCGGCATCGGCTAGTATCTGTATCGGCCTTTCTTGGCCGATGCCACAGCGGCCTATTTTGGCCGATACTACATCGGTTGTTTTTGGTCAATGACATATCGGCCTACTTATTTTCCTGCTTTCATTTTTTTGTTTTAATTTTTTTTATGAAGTTGAATCGCACTATGTTTATTTTTCATAACCCGCTTTATTTATTACATTTTTATTATACGTTACACGTTAAACACGTCCGTCGATAACCCCTAAAATAAAAATAGCTTGGAGCTGACGTTTTTGTTTTGTTTTATTTCTAATATCTGAAAATACGTAATTAAAAAAGGAATAGGGGTTCTTACCCCTTTTCAGTAACGTATTTTAAGACACTGTTTAATATAAATGTTTCCTAGAAATGTTTTTCATAAAAACTAGGTAATCTTAAAAACACAGATTTTTTCGAAATGTCTAAGCATTTCGTCTATTGATATGGACATCAGAATTCTATCTAGTTTTTGTTTATTTTCTCGTTTTTTTTTGTTATTTTGTGATTAATAGTACAAGAAATTTATATGTAACAGTTCCTTTTGTTATTTTGTAAAATAGACTGTGTTTTTGATTAAATTCATTCATGTTGTTTTTTCTATGGAATCGGCATCCGCCGATTCTCGCTGATTAATCGGCATCGGCCAGTTCTCACCCTTCCGGCCGATTAATCAGCATTGGCATTGGCCAAAAAATTTGGTATCGGTCGAACTCTAAAAATTACACAGTTTCTGAATGTTTTATATTTCATTGTAAAAGGAATTGTACAGGCTGTAATATTTTAGCAAACTTATAATAACTTAATAATAGATTTTTTGAAAAAACCTTTTATCGTTATCGCACGGACCACGTTCTCTATAAATGTTTCCGCGGCATAATTTTAACCCTCGAATGCATATTTATGCCTTTAAGCACACTAACATTTTGTGTGCCTAAAGGCATAAAATTAAACCCCAACATAATATTTTGAAACGACAACCACATTCGAAATCTGTTTGCTCATATTTAGTAGTTTATTACTATTGAATTCACTTTTCAGTGGTTATCTGTGTTAAAAAAAACTATATTTTTATTTAGCAAACGTGAAAATAATTCATGCATTTGAGGGTTAAGTTTGTTAGACTAAAGAAATTTTTAAACAGTGGTATTCTGCATTTGTTCCTGTGTTCGAAATCGACTGAAGTGCTCACACATTTATTCTTTCCGAAGTTATGCTAATCAAAATTCAAAAGGACGAACAGGTTAAAACACAGCTGTAACCATGTCTTACAATTTATTCAGAGTATGATATTTAGTAATCTTACAGACTAGATCATAGTAGAACTAAACTTACAACAAAGTACAGACTTAATATACCATTGCTCTTAGGATATATTATGTGTGTTCTTAATATATGTGTCTTAGCAAGATAATTACCTTTGGTAACATTAAGAAGTAATGGATATGAGGAACGCAATATTTTCTGGGAACGTTGAAACCTATCTGCTCAAGAAATTCAAGACAATAATTCTAAAAAAAATCGACTGTATAAATCGACTTTGGAGGCACTTACGTCTGTCATTCTTCGACAGATAATTAGTTTATTGTTTGCGGTTAAGGAATATGGATCGCTTTCGCTGGAAGAATGCTGGGAAATGTTGAAATTTTACTTCTAAAATGAATGTTCAGTCGCTGATACTGTCAGAACTGGTGTAATCAGCCGTTTTTGAAAAGTGCGCTGGCCACAGTGCAGCTGCGATTTGATTCCTCTACACTATATTTTGTGGGGAACCGTGAAGGATAGATGTTGTGGGGACCCGCCAGCGTCGATTGACGGCTTGAAAGCCAATATTATACGGGCCATCGATGAGATAGAGCAGCACACATTGGAAAATGTAGTGAAAAATTGGGTCGAAAGAATAACGTACTGTAAAGCCAGCAACGGCAGTTACATGAATGAAATTGTATTTCATACATAACGGCTTTCTAATAAAAAAAAACATTTGGAAAAATACCTTTGCGTTCATTATTTTTCAGCCAATCTAAAATGCAATCTGTAGGGACTCCCTATGTTACATATTACTTGAAAACCAAAGTATATATTAGAAACAAGTCATATTACTTCCAAAATTTTGGTAATATTACTGGTAATATATTAATTCAAAAGTAATAGACTATACAAATTAACAAACCTCTTTCGGTCTTTGATGAAGTCCTGGGGCTATGCACCAATCCAACTCTCGAATGATTTTTTTAATTAGGTGCTATGCACCAATTTTATTTAAAAGTGCTGTGCACTGTTTGGAAGCCTGCTTAAAACTAAAACTAACTCTATGGTGCTGCGGCTCAGCGAAGTTACACTGTCAGATGGCTGGCCGTAGCTGATATTGTTGTGCGCTGCAGTTGCAGCCGGACGAAGGGATCGAGTTTCGACTCAACCATGCAATTCCACGGTGGTTGGCGAACTCGGGCAGTCGCCGACTCCGCTGGTGGCAACTGCTGACGTTCCCGGCTTGGAGCAGTGGCGGACAGCGCTGGTGCTAACTTATACTTGGTCCATTGCTATTTATTCTGTTTATCAGTTTAGTTAAATTTACAGTAACAGTGATAACCTTGCAATATACATATAACCTGTTATTGATTAATTTGTTTCTTATTTAATTTTAGAGTTAAATTATGTTGAGATTGGGAAGCATATTTCTCTGAAGTGTGTATCTACTACGAGAAACGTAACATGGAAGTTTATTGATGAACTCATACAGGACTCAAATAAAAGGTAATACGCTCGCTACTTATATGAATATATTACTGTATTATTTTGTTTGAGTTATTTATTTAAGGAATATAACGGGGCATAAAGACATTTGAACTGTATTTTTTGAAATTCGGGGACTAAAAGCATAAAACATGGGTTACAGTGGTGGCAATTCTTATAAACTCGCCTAAATCGGCTTGGATTTTGTTACATTGTTACTTGATTCAGTTAAAATAGTTTTATTGAAATATTGTAAAAGATAGTCTATAAGAACTAAAAGAAAAAACCGCATTAATTAATTGTTCTACCAATTTATTTATTGTTTTCGTAAAAATTTAACAATTTGAGGTGGGAATTCACATAGACTCAGTACATAAAAAAATATAAAATGGCGTAAAGTAATAATGTTTTCATAGCTTAAGGAACTCTAAATAGTATTTTTATTTAATTTGTTCATTTCCCATTTCGGTATAAGATATTTTAGGCACACATAAAATAAGATTTTGAAGAGTTTGTGCCGGTATGTGCCTAAACCTCTGTAATCGCTTTTATGAAGTCAATCTTTGACTAAAACTGTCAATCTTTAGTGTAAGCACCTTGCCGACTGTGTGAAGTGATTGAGAGAGTACAAGACACTACTTCATCCTCACAAACAGGAGATACGGACTGGAAACGGAAACTGGTTAAAAACTGCGTTGAAGAATTTTAGTGTGTTTTATTTTTGAGCACAATCCAGAAAAACGTATACGCCTGCGTTAGGTGACAGAACTGATTTTCGTTACAATATGTATCTATCTATAAGTCCACCTTAAAACGTACCTATGCGTTTGAGGGTTGATACTACTAACACTATTATATAACCGCCATTATTTTGTACTACAATAACATCCATTTTAATTATGTTTTCAGAATCAAATTATCAACTGAAGAAATACATGCGGAGGAAAATGCTAATGAAATTGAAGGGAAAAAGAACTTGTTCGAAAATGTGTTACTAATTAACAACACACTTCCTTCTGATGAGGGTGTCTATACTTGTGAACCATCTATAAATGGAACTTCGGAATTCGTTATTCAACCATTTGTAAATCCAAGAATTGTTGGCAGTAATAATGAGAAAGTGAAAGAAAAAATTGGGCACCCGGTTACCCTTTTCTGCTTGACGGAGGTTTTTCCACACAACGAGTCATTTTATAAGCAGCTGAAATGGCTCAAAGACGAAAACTCATTTGAATTTTTAGATAAATCATCAAATTTAATTATAGTCAATAGTACGCTCGTTAATCATACGCTTGAATTAACAGAAGTTTACAAAAAGGAAAACGGTACATATACATGTGTTGTTTACAACACCAATGGCACTGAGGTTGCTAAAAGAGATATAGCTGTCCTAGTAATGGACGTGCCGCAGGTCAGCATCGATTACGTAAAAGCCGTTGGCGCGCACAAAATATTCTTGAATTGGACCATCAATGACGGGAACGATCCAATTCAAAAATACTTTATTCAATATATGCAAGAAGGCACAACCACTTTAAAGTATTATAATCACATAATTGGGGGTAAAAATACTTCATACGTGTTGGAAAATTTCTTACCAAATACGAGTTATACACTAAGAATTTCTGCGAAGAACAGCATTGGAGATGGAATACCACATCAGTATCCTATGCCTGTGCGAACACTGGAGAAAGATCCAATTTTCATACCCAAGGTAGAAACAACTGGGAGCACAGCTTCTACAATAACTATTGGATGGGATCCGCCGGTGCCAGAAATGTTACCGTATATTCAATATTACGAACTGGTAGTATCTGAGGCGGGGGAGACTCCCAGAGTGATAGAGGAGACAGTGTATCAGCAAAACTCAAGAAATTTGCCATACATGTTTGATAATCTGAAGACAGCCACTGCCTACGAATTTAAAGTACGAGCTTGCAGTGATCTTACTAAGCAATGTGGGCCATGGTCGGACGTCGTCAATGGCACAACAATGGACGGAGTGGCATCCAAGCCTTCTGATTTGCTCATTTCATGTATCCATAATAACAATTCTCGTCTTAATTCGGTAGCTGTTAGCTGGAATTCTCCAAAAGTGCCTAATGGCAGAGTGGTTTCATACCTTATTCAGCTAGATGGAATATCTACCTACAAGTTGGACGGCAAAATGAATAATGAAACATGGGGTCCCAAAATTCGAAGAGTTGATGAACCACATCACAAAACAACATACGATGGCGTAAATCCAAATACCAACTATACTGTAACCGTTTCGGCAATAACCCGCCATAGGAAGACTGGTGAGCCTGCTGTTGCAAAATGTACTATGCCTATATCCACACCTGAATCAATAAGCCGGATAATGTGGACAAAGGTGAAAACATCCGAAAACAAATGCGTTTTCAAATTATTCATACCGAGAATTAGTGAGAGAAATGGCCCAATCTGTTGCTACAGGTTATATTTAATAAGGATGGGAAATAATAAGTACGAACTTCCTCCTCCCAATAAATTGAATATATCAACATATCATTATGTACATGCCCCAAACAATACAGTTGGAGGGGCATACCTAGCTGAAATGTTCTCCGAGAATTACTTTAAGTCCGAAGTATTTCTTGGTGATGGCATGCGGTTTTTTGATAATCAAGCTGTCAGTCCAATTGAAATTGATAAGGCTTGTAAAAAGTGTCTGGAGAGTGAGAATTTTGCGAAACCACGTAAAAATGACTTGGAATATGAGCGGATGCCTACTGAATCACCACGACGTACGTATTATGTGTGTATGAGAATCCTTTTTAGTTTACGGACTGCATAATGATGTTATACTGGTTCTTAAATGTTAACCCTCAATTTTTTACCCCCTTAAAATCTCATAATTACCCACTCTGAGTCCACAGACCTCACACTTTTTTGCAAAACAAAACACCATTCCTTAAGGTATGTTATTTACGACTTCTTGTCAACCCATATGTTTACATAACATAAAGAAAACTCACTCTTTTTATAACAGAACAAAACTAAGAAAAGATTCTAAATTTGGCTAAATCAATTCTTTTCATACAGACATCTTAAAAATAAAATAACAATTCGAATTAAAATCATTGGAGTAATACTTCATTATACATAATAAATAAACTTGCAGTCCGTTAAGTCACACCTTCTGTGTCCATACCCCATATAACTTTTTGGCACATTGTTTACCTTGAAATTATATAAGAATAAAGTATTCCATTGCAGATCAGACCACTGCACCTCCGATTTTTCCAGAACTATCACAACGGGAACAGCTAAACAGAGCTAGTAATTTAACAGAAGCAGCATCCAAAATTTTGAATAACAAACGGCGTCGTCGACGTAATCCCAAGGTGGTTATCGAAGATAACGAGGCAAATGTTATCGATCGCTTTGTACAACATGAAAACCCTAGAAAGGAAAATACTTCAAGCTATCCATTAATGGAAGAAATATTTGATGGAGAAATTGACATGAACAGTAATTACACAGGGTTTTTAGAGATTATTGGTAAGTCACGAATAAAATCCGTTCACACGTTAAAATTTCAGTAAAAATTGTATTATGTATTAACATATTTAATAGATATATTTAATATTTGGCTTAAGTAGCGAACCCTCGTAAAAAAATAAATAAGTGTGCTTTTTATGAAGTTTGGCTCCTGAATCTAACAAACTGAAACTTTTGCCTGGGAAACGCCTACAAAAGTCGTGGCACGGGGTCAAATTCCAAAGCTGATATCAAAATAACTCAATAAATTTCCAATCGATTTACACGATATAGTATCCGGTACGAAAGGTATTTTTCATACCTTCATTTTATATACTTTATATGTACGAGTAAAAAATTATAAGGGAAAAATATTTTTTTATATAAAATTTACAAAATCCGATTTTTGTTTCTAGATAGATATGCCATAAATCGGATAGAGAAAAATATCCCTGTAGTGTCAGAATACAATTACTCGATGCAAAATTACGCTTTAAAAAACATGTTGAAAATATAAACTGTATGGCCAAAAACAGTATTTACCTTCAATCAATGACATGATCTTGGGAAATATAGAATAATGTGGATTTTGAAGGTCAGATGCGATTTGATACTTATCGGGGGTCACAGCAATCTAAAGTGCAATCTTTGTAATTTGAACGCGTTAGAAAATATAACACATTTTCTGGGTAGTTGTCCACTTTTGAAAATAATCAGATATAGGCCTTTTGGAAAGTCCTTTTTACTCAAATTGGCGTAGGGAATGGAATTGGTGGATGGGATTGTCTTGTTTTGTATGTCACTGATGCTAAACCGCATGAAAAACGGCCGGTCCGTTTGAGCGTGATGCGCTTACACACATACATCCACTTTCTTTTATATATATAGAATGTGGACCCGCCAGCGTCGATTGACGGCTTGAAAGCCAATATTCGACAATAGGTTTCTTCGGAGCCTAATATCGAGGATCTTTCCTTATCGCTGGACTTAGCCTGTGGCGTAACTCGCGTTCTCTCTCTCTCTACGCACTTTAATGCTTTTTATCGAAGTGTAGGGAGTAAAGCGAGACTTTCTTCCGGTTGTGGCGGACTTGAGGGTGAGATTTAATTCTTCTGCGGTAGTAAATGATTCTATTGTGGGGGAGTACGGCAGTGATGCGGAATTTCAACTATTTTAACTAGTTATCTGTTTTTGGTACCTTTTTTCATTTTTGAATGAATCGCCATGAATTACCCGACTGTGCGGTAAGTTGGGAGCTTTCATTATTAGAGGTTTGCCATTCCTATCATTCCTATTCAAAATCAGCGTAAATGAAAAACAAGCAACTAGTGAATGTTGTGCAATGTACATAATCAATTTTTGCTTAACATAGTGAAGACGATGAATTTGCACACTTTGTATAGATGTCAGCACTGCCTAATTTAAATATAACACAAATATTTCAGTTCGCGATAAAAACACCGTTCTAACGGCCTACAGTAATTATTTCGAAATTATCACACCTGGCACCGAAGCAGAGGGTTTTCAAACGGATCATGATATGTCAATAATGCTTAACATCGTAATACAAGTGCTCGCCATACTCATTGGAATTGTACTTGTACTAATTATTGTTATTTGCTTTCTTCATCACTATAATTCGAAAAATTCTGGACCTGGAGAAGAGGTTATTAGCTTGCGAGATTCTTTAAGGTATGTTAATTTTCGAATGTATGTAATTATATTTTCTGTTAAAACGTAATGTGAGATGGTTTTTCTAATATGGATCTGCAACCTTTCATTCCGATTTCGGCCAATTCAAAAGAGTTTTATCGTTTCTTCGCATTATGAAAATTTTCTAAAATCTTAGTTACAAGTTCTAACTCATGCAAAAATAAAAGCCAAATTAAATGGGTCGTCGATCTAAGTTTTTACTTTATGATTGTTATATTTGACGTCGTGTGATACGTGTTGATAAGCAATAACCCGCTTTTAAAGCGCCGATCACCAAATTATTATTGTTTAGGGCGATGTTAAGCTGCCGGTCACGGATCACGCTCACAGATAAAATTGTTGTTGTTTCAATGTAAAAGAGAAAATTGGGAGAGCGAGCCAGAGGATACAATTTGACCGCGCCGATCACCGAATAATGAGGCTTTCGATGCCAAATCAAACGATCAAATCAGTGTTGCATCGTGAGATTCTTCACAATAGTTGTGTTTTGGGAACAAAGTTGTTCCCTTTTGGTGAAAATGTGTATGGAATGAGCAAAAAAATGGTTGGTAGCAACCCTCATCACTAGCGTGTGTATGAATTTGTGTTTTCGGAGAAAAAAAAGATAGAAATATGGAAATTTAAATGGTAAACAAATATTGTGATACTTTCACACACGTATCATATTAATTTCATTTATAAATTATTAGCTCAGAATGCCAGAAATTTCTGCCCAATCAAATACTGAGGCGCAGGAGCAGGAATCCCTATAGAAATGTGTGCTATTTAGACCGATGCAAGCGCGAAAAACAAGTTTACATTTCATTGAAAATTGTATTTGAAAAAGTTCGGAAAAAGTAGTCGAAAATCGTAGTGCTGACCGGCGATCAAATGACCGTCAGTATAACATGCTTTCGGCACGGAGTAGAGTAATTAAAACTAGAGCGTAAAAAGTGACGTGACCGACAATATTTGACCGGCAGCATAACATCGCCCTTAGATAAAAGTGACAGTTGAGGCACCAATCGTTATCCTTTTTGGTTGTCAGGGTGCAAGCACAAATCACGTTCGTCAGTTCGAATTGAACAGTGACACCGATCAACTAGATGAGCCTCAGGTGTGCCATGTTTTACCGACTGTTTTTTTTTTTTACTTCATGCCCAGACACATAGGACGTCCTCATCTGTCGAAATATGGAATCATGACGTAGGCGATGAAACCAAATCAGTACTTCAAAACAGATGATTTTAATGGCGTTTTTCTCACTTATTCAGTATGGTTTGAGCATCAATAAACAATTTGGTAGTATTTCAGTAAAAATTCACTAGTTTTATAATTTATTGCCATTGGTTTTAAATTGATTTGAAATGAATATAAACGGATATAAATGGAATGGAATGGATTGCACAAGCACCCTTAACTTTGTGTTCAGGCTCACAAAAAAGATATGATTATGATGATGCCGTTGTCTTTATCATTGCAATCAAATAGTTGACTACATGGACTACCGTCTTCAATGTGTTCGGGCCATCTGTTTTTTGAGATAAATGACAATGTGTAATAATTTCTAGAACTAGTAAATTTTAAACTGACTATGTGTATACTAACTAATGATATTTTTACGGAAATTCATTTCGACTGGTCAATGCAGGCAAATTCGTTTCACTGGTTTGTGCCCAAAATAAAACACTTTGAATTCTTCAACACAGTTCACCACCAGTAGCACTTTATTCACAATTTAGTCTTGACCGTTTTTAGTCCACTCACTTTTTATACTGTGTCGTGTCGTTGCTGGACAAAATCAGACTGCCTCCTGCGCCGTACCCGGTGGCTTTTTTTACCTGTTTGATCGAAGCGCGACTCGTTCTCGAACATTTCAGCATCGAATTGTCTTTGCCATACCCCGTAGCAATTGCCATGCCCCCAAAAAGTAGCCATTGCTGTTGCGGCCGACACATGACCAGTCACCTATGCCATAGCTAGATGCATGCTGTCTTCTCTGCTGCGCTATTGCGTGTTACGCTGAGCGAAATGCGTCATCGACATAAGCTGTGTCATAGCTTGTTAGACAATTGCCTTTTACGCAGCGCGAATGCATTATCGTCACAATACACTATGTTTGACAGCAGCGACAACTACGGTCGGTGGTCGTGTAGCAGTGCAATCGTCAAAATATTCGTCTCCATACGAAAGTTCTGATTCTATATTTTGACAGACGCAGTCTGTGTTCGGGGCAATACAGTGAAGTAGCTATTTGTGCATTAACGCTTTAGTCACTGTAGTACTTGTTTTGAAGTGAGAGTAAAGAAGATAAACAGTATTTGAAAGCACGGTTGATGGCTTTTATAGGGCTTGTTCAGCTTCTTAATATGTAATTATAATACTTATGTATTGTAGGAGAAAATACTTAAAAACCATGAGTTTCAGTGACCACAGTTAAAACAAACAGTTCATAAAATTTCAATCCAAAATATCTTAAAAATGCATATTTTAATATTAGTATTTTTATAAAAAATTTCATTAATACAAATATATCAACGTACCTTACTTTGTTAATTCAAGACGGTTTTATATTCCATTTTATAGCAGAGCATTATTCGGAGGACGCACAAGTAATCACAGGCACTTTATAGGTGCAGGAAATGGAAAAATGTCTGACATAGGTCCAATCCACAAAAACGATTTATATATGTCGTATAAAAATAGGCACAAAGATACTGATTACGGATTCCTCCGTGAATATGAAATGCTGCCAAATCGCTTTAATGATAGAACAACAAAAAATTCTGATATGAAAGAAAACTCTTCGAAAAACCGGTACCCCGACATCAAAGCGTACGACCAAACCCGCGTAAAGCTTTCACAACTTAATGGAATTCAAGGCTCGGATTACATAAATGCAAACTTTGTTATTGGCTATAAGGAGAGGAAAAAGTTCATTTGTGCACAAGGGCCAATGGAGAGTACGGTGAACGATTTTTGGCGCATGATTTGGGAGCAGCATCTAGAAATAATAGTTATGCTCACGAACCTTGAAGAGTACAACAAATCAAAATGTGCTAAATATTGGCCGGAAAAAGTTTCCGATCTAAAGCAATTTGGTGACATTACCGTAAAATTTGTGGCAGAAAAGAAACTTGGCGATTACCTTATACGTAATCTAGATGTTTTTAGGCGAAATGTTGGCAACGACGACGAAGAAGAACGTAGACAAATAACGCAGTATCATTACTTAGTATGGAAAGATTTTATGGCACCTGAACACCCTCACGGTATCATCAAGTTTGTTCGCCATATTAATGCTGTATATTCGGTGCAGCGTGGTCCCATTTTAGTCCATTGTAGTGCAGGTGTTGGACGTACTGGTACGCTCGTCGCTCTGGATTCATTGATGCAGCAGTTAGAAGAGGAAGATCAAGTATCAATATTCAACACCGTGTGTGATTTACGTCACCAAAGGAATTTTTTGGTGCAGTCATTGGTAAGGGAATGCGTTAATGCACGTGGATAATTTCTTCCACAGCTTCTGGGATATTCTCAGTCATATATTCTGCTTAGTTCCCTTATTTATTTTAAAGAAACAAATTTAATAGTTTTTGTTACATTCCAAAAAAATGTATATGCTTTGTATATTGTAGAAGCAATACATATTTTTGTATCGAGCCTTATTAGACACAGCTCATTACGGGAACACGGAGCTATCGGCCGTTTCACTGTCAAGTAAAATAGATATTCTAAAGCATAAACCCAATGATAGCAAAGATAAGAGTAAATTGGAAATTGAATTTGAGGTGCGTGTAATGATTTTAACCTTAACTTGAAATGAAGTAAAATTAATGATAATATTTTAGAAACTTTTAAGTGTTACTGATGAAACAATTAAATCTTGTGCTGTTGGTAGCAACGAAGAAAATATGGCGAAAAACAGAAGTGAAGCCGTTATACCTTACGATCGCAACCGAGTAAGTAATACTATTGTCATTAAAATGTTATTTATATTTCTGCATACTCTGATTGATATGTTACTATGCAAAAACAGATACTTTTTTCGGTGGTACCATGGCAGAGCAAAAGCATTGTGAGGTGGGAACCTGACAAAACCAACACCGAATACTATTTCAATAGCTGCTGCTCAACAAATTAAATCAAAACTAATTTTTCCTAGTACACTCTGTTAAATGGAATAGGGCCTCTCCATTCTTTTTTAGGTATCCCATGTAACGTTGACGGAAACTAGTCGTGTAGAACCCGCATTTTACAAATATTTGTCAGTTTTCTGCAGCTGCTGCCTTATTTATTAATTCATAAATCCAAAATAAATGAAAAATCAAATGATAACTTATTAACATAAGAATAACTACATATATAGGCATGAGAAAATACTTTTGTGCTTATAAATTCTTCTCTATTCTAAATGCTAAAATCTGTCTATTTTGTTTTCTGCTGATAGTACAGATGACTATCATTTGTTTCCGCACGATGTAGCTACTTATGACAGACGAATCGAATTAATATAATTCCTAGACTTTCCTTGACCTTTCCATCTAAAGAGTATGTGATTCAATCTTGTCCAAATTTCGATTTCAAAACCCAATGCTTTGACACCTAAATATTGAAAATAAAATTTGCGAATGTTTACCTATGGGATTTGTATACGAGTACATTGGTTAGAGTAGTTTTACAACATTTTATTTGTAAAAAATTTGAAATGAAAGATGCAATTGTCGCCCTGACAAACAATGTTGTTTATGCTTTTTTCACAGGTAATTCTAACACCGATTCCGCTGAGAGAAAATTCAACATACATTAATGCATCATTCATAGAAGGTTACGACAATTCTGAAACATTCATTATTACACAAGATCCATTGGAAAATACCATTGGAGATTTCTGGAGAATGATATCTGAGCAAAGTATTTCAACTCTCGTTATGATATCTGAGGTAATTTTTATAATTAAAACAAGTTATTTTACGGAATTCGATTATTTACACTTTGTATTCTTTATTGTTTGACAAATTAAAAAAGTACTTAAAAACTATAACATGTTCAAGAAAAATAGCCAAACCCAATTAGTGCTGACGCACCACACAGTGGGGAAATGGATGCAATTGATTCATCCACGCTTTTTAATCGTGAACTAACTTATATTATATTAAAATTAAATTAATTATTATATTAATTAATTAATGAAGTGGGGAAAAAGGTCTAGATTCTAGAGTATTGAGAGCTTGCCCTTCAACACAGGGGATATGCGTTGGTTCATGCACTGTTCGAGTCGAGTTATTAGACTCGGTAAACAGCTCAAACTCGGCAAACAAATAAGCCTTCAAGATTTGTATGGCGGAATGGCGTAGCCAATCGGTATTGTGAATATTGAAATCACCAACAACTACAATTTCATTATTCGGATACGATTCCAGAATATGGAAAATAGAATCAGAGAGGAAAATCTCCCTGAATTTGGGCTTCTATATAGAAAGTGCAGAGTGTGCAACTGGATATTGAATTTAACCCACATAGAGCTAAATTCGGCATCCGTTGTGTATAGTAGCTGCTGGCACTGGTACGCAACATTACTGGCAGTAAATGATACTCAGGAGTGTGAAAATCCAGTGGATCTGCATCCTTACACACCTGGGTCTCACTAAGTGCCATTATGGTTTGTGGAGGTTACCGTACGCGTATCTGCGAAAAATTTCGCGGTGGGCTAAAGAACAAGGAAAGTAGCCGGGAGAAACTGATATTGCCTTGTTTTAAGTGTTATACCTTTACTTACCACAGACAGAGCAGTCAATTTCTAAGTATCGAACAGAACCGCATGTAGCTCCACTGAATACGGACGGTGGAGGAGGACATGGAAAATGAATAAAACAAACAACACAACTCGAGCAAACGTCGATGCGAGAGCGCGTTGACGCTTTGATATTTGCAATAGCATTTCGCGATTTTGTATTTTTATATTTATTTTGTATTATGTCGACGCCAATTTATTTGACCTGGCACACGAGGGATTAGCAGAAAACGAGTAAAAAGAACGACACATCCAGAAATAATAAAAACACCGGGAGCACAAAACGTCACGTCTGCCCACGCGTTACCCTTCACTCAATTCCTATTGCAGATATTTAAGCATTTGAAAAAAAAAAACTAACTAATGACCCATCTATATGTCCATGAATAGGGTTAAAATAGAACAACTTTTAAGCATTCCAGGAAATGTATATCAAAAGTTTTTGAACAAAACAAGATTAAAATATAGAAAAAGTCAAGTGAACAATGGAAAAAGTGGAAAATGGTTTATGGTCATTTAATTTCTAACCAAAATAAATGGCCATAACTTATTCTTACTCCGGTTGAACACTTACGTGTCGAGGAGCTCTCGGTACTAATTCGGATAGTGCAAGGGGCAATGAGGCATTTCCACTGCTTAGTAGGGAGCGAGGCTTATCTGCATAAAACTCTACCGTGTTATGGCTCTTCCACGCCGGAACGGAACTACCCGCATTCGGGTTTAAAGCGAAGCCTCACGAAACTTTGCCAAAGGGCAGATCTCAAAGTTCAACTTATTCATTATACGTGTCTACTTATAAAGTTTACGAAAGAGAAACTTATATATTAAAATACTTAAATACACAGGCAGGACATATTAATTGCAATGATATTTTCAGATTGGAGATGGTGCGCGCAAGTGTCCAAGATATTGGGCGGATGATGAAATTCAGTATGACCATGTTCTTGTTAAATACATGCAGAGTGAAAGCTGTCCGTACTATACTCGTAGAGAATTTAATGTAACTAACTGTAAAATTGATGATACAATAACAGTAACGCAATTTCAATACAATGGATGGCCAACGGTTGATGGAGAAGTTCCGGAGGTCTGTCGTGGGATTATTGAGCTTGTCGATCAAGCTCTTAGTCATCATAATAAGGAAACAAATATTGGCTGCAGATCTCCTTTAACAGTTCATTGTAGGTAAGTCCCATCCTACAGTACAATAGTACGAATATTAAAAGCAAAACCATGTACAAGACCCTTGGTTGGTTGGTTGGTTTTAGACAGTTAGGCCTATTGGTCCGTTGTGATACCACAAATTCCACTCGTTTGAAATGTGTATGCAACACTGTTTTTTCCAACATGTGATACAACACACATTTCCAACGGATGTAGAAAAGGGAGCGAGGGGACCTACAGTTTAACGGCGATTGGCAGTTTTTCTTTCACACTTGGAGGTTTTGTCATTGCCTGCCAAGAGCGCACTTGTGCGATTCTTGAAATTCTCATCTGCTTCTTGTGAATAACGATAGAAGTAGACAAGTTTTTCACCAGCCCGAGCCAGGAATCGAACCAGGGGCCTCAGTATGAGAAGCCAGCGCGCTACCCGCTGGACTATCGAGGCCGGCTTACAAGACCCTTGCCTATAATGATAATAAATTTATTTTCTAAACGGAATTGTTTTTATTTGCAGCCTTGGCACAGATCGAAGCTCGATATTTGTGACCATGTGTATTTTAGTACAACAATTGAGAACCGAAAAGAGCGTCGACATTTGTTCTACTGCACGCAAAATACGATCTCAACGCCCTAGGCTATTAAACACATTTGTAAGTATAATAGAAAAATTATATTTGAATGATTATAATTGTGATTGTACTTCAAAGGCGCTAAGTGCACTGCAAATCGCACACTAAATACAAAAGAGTCACAACTCAAAATTTTCCAACATCGACTTTTTCCATTACTCAATTCACAATACACATCTCTACTACTACTTCAAACATTTCATAACTATTTTATTTTAACTGTAAAAATACTTTATGTCTGCATCCACAGTTTTTCTCCTGAAAATGTTTAATGTGTTAAATGTGACTCGTTTGTATTTAGCGTACGATATGTGTAAGAATCTGCTATCCACATTATCTACAACGTGATTCCCTAAAATGCAAAACACATGTCAATATTTTTTCTTAATCCATTATTGTTGTTTTTCTATAGGCACAATATGAGTTCCTACATCGGGCAATAGCCAATTATGCCGATTTGCACAAACTGTCGATGGAATCATCGACCGAGTGTTAATATAAACTTGGATGACTAAACAATATTTTCTAAGTTTATACATACGTACGAATAATTGCAGTGCATAATAATCATTCATTTTTGTATAAAGATCGCAGAAAGAATTATCTTAATTAAATGTGTAATAAGTAACGAATAAGTTTTCTACTTAAGGTTATTTAGCAAACTACCAAAGGATAACATAAATAAAACATTTTTTATAAAAATCAATACGTAACAAGATCTTATTTATTGCCGAATTTCAAAAGGCACAAGTGGGATGTGGCTTGTTCTGAAACGCGGCTAGCAGTGGTTTTCAAATGAAAACCGAAATGAATTCGGAAAGCAATGAATTGAATTATATCTACGTCCTTCCCTCGTTTTTAATGTATGAGCCAAAAACCAAATTACTTTGGACATACGATAATTTGTGCGGGCACTATTATAAGCGATTCAAATATAGTAACGATGAGACACCCCTCATCTTCGCGGATATAATGGACGACGTGGATTTCGTGATTAGGCACAGATTTACGCTGGACCTGAAAAAAAGTGTATGCCAACGTTGAATTCCCGCTGCACACCGGCTATGAGCGAAGCGTGGCGGTAAGGAAAATTATGTCTTGTCAACACCAGAAGATACCATCGAATTCCGAACAGAACACGTTGTTTTACAAACACAAAAAAGAGAGGTTTTTCGATTTCAATCGATCAATGTCTGGCACCGACTCCACTGAATTTTATAGAAAAAAGCGTCGCGTTGATGTTTGTGAAACAGAAACATTGCTTTCTGACTATAAAGACTAACACGTTATTACGGAGGATGGACACATCATTATGATAACTTGGATTTATGCCTACGACCTGAAAACAACCAATCAATCGAGCGAATATCGTATTTAAGGTCAGGTAGGACCAAAAAAAATCGCGCAAAGGCGCTAAAAAGTGATGTTTACAATGTGCAATGCAGCAACAAAATGTTAATGTATTTTGTTTTTCTTTTCTGGGTTTAGATTGTCAAAATCAGCCAACCAGAACATAGCTTGATTTTTTTCATTTTTAAATTGACACAGTTGTACACAGGCATTTTAACAATCTAAACCTTTTCCACCATAAAAAAACAAATCAGTTGATTCAACGAGGTCATCTGTATTAGAGATCGCCTTGCATACAAATTTATTTAAATGTTTAATTTATTGACAAATGAATATGACATTATTTCCTATACGGGAGCTACCGAGTATTCGGCTGGAAACTTAAATGTATGTGACCGCAGTGCTTGTATATTAGGTAGTAGTCCAGCGTTTGGAATTATATTCCATGACAAATATAGCGAAACATTTGTGTTATTTCTGAAAAGAGATAAAAACAAATATTATTACTTTAGTGTTACACAAATATAAGGGAATCATTCATGAGTGAAAAGCTTTTCAAGCAAAATGAAGTGGTAACACCACTCTAGGTTTATGCAAAAATATTAGGGGCGCAACTAAGTTCTCCCTGGCTGGCAATAGATGCGTTATATACCTTTGGTTGTTGTGTCTGATTTTGTGCCAAATAATCGGTTTTTGCGGGAAGTGTTGATTTTCTTCTTTCATTGAAAGAAAATGGCAGCTGAAGCGCATCGAGAGCTTCGCCTCACGTTGCCAAATACGTTGAAACCAACTTGGGAACGCTCATAACCACTACTTACATAATTGATAGCTTTAGATCAACGGTTGCCATACGTACCTCAAGCCGTTGCCATCATCCCAGAAATAGTATTTGGTGTTCATATTCTTAAAATCGAGTGCAGAATTCTCTCCACGTAGTATGATTTTATCCCACAATACTACTTGGTTCAGTACATTTTCAGACGTTTTGTATTCAGCTGTCAAATACAAGAATAACTGCTTCACATTCCAATTAAAGAGACTCGTAAGATTCGTTTCCAAATCGAATGTAAGAAATCCCAAATCATGCCTTTCTCGTGAGGCGCCGTAATCGGGGACATTTTTCCTAGTAAAAAGAAAATACATTCATAAATAGATGCAAAATTTAGAATTCTTAATATGTATTTGGCGACATCCGTCAAAAAAAGAAATTAAATAAAGTGATATCAATTGGTGGGTTCAAAATCAGATAGTTTGGACAAAAAGGAGCAGCAACGAGAGAGTAACAACGTCAGAGAGAAAATAGCGGCTTCAAGCCGTTATTATATGATCCGATAAAAATCAACTGTTCCTTACTTTATCATTTTTATTGTTTTTTTCTTCTTCTCTTTGTAAGAGAATTTCTCTCAAATTCTTTCTTACGCAGTTTTTACTGGGAAAGTTATTGAACAAACCTACTATTTGACATACAGGCAGACCTCGCTTCATTCCTGGAAAATGACAAGTTAAGCGAGGTCTACTTGTATATACATAAATACTGTTTATAAACATACAAATGAATGATTAATGTGAGGTCTCGCACTGTTTAAATTTGTTACAAGGCATTTTTGATACGTATGTACCAGGGATCCTGAACTCCGAAATCCCGGACAAGTTTCAGTGCATCAATAGCTTTGTTTCTGCGGATACTTTGTACAAACATCTAACTCTGTTTGGGTATTTTTCCAGTAAAAGTTTGCCAGGAGCTAAATATATTAAAAAAAATTTTTTTGCGCATAATTTCTTACTCGTACATATAAAGTATATAAAATGAAGGTATGAAAAGTACCTTTCGTGTGAGCCATGGCTTGTAAATCGATTGGAAATTGAGTTATTTTGATAACGGTTTTAAACTTTGACCCCGTGCCACCCCTTTTGTAGGCGTTTCCCAGACAAAATTTTTAGTTTGTTACATTCACAAAAACAAGCTCTATACAGCAAAAGTTTCCTTTTATTTTTTAAGCGGGTTCGCTATTCTGCACTTGTGCCCAAATGTAGGGAGACATAACTACATTTGAAAATTCAGAATATGGACTTATAGAATTCCAAATTTTAGGGGGCGTAAATACTGACCCGTGACCCCTAGTCTGGTACGACCATGTGTACACAGGTGAAGCGGCACTTTCATTTCATGTGTTTGTTGGTGGCGTTTGCTTTCAGTTTGCACGGTCAATGAGCGCAAACTGAAGCGCTAACTCCCCTTCTGGCACCGCTCTTTCCAATTGTGGTTTCGCCCAGCAGTAAGTAACTCGCACGCAAAAATTTAAACTTTTGAGCTCAGATCCGTCTTCTATACACTTAACATTCTTTGGTGCTACTTACACAAGGACCTTTACAGTGTTGACATGCGCCGTAGTTCTATATTCCAAAAACACAGTAGATATAAAGCAGCAAAACGTTAAGCAAGCTAGCACGCTCAATGAATAAGCAACTGTGGCATTTCCTCTAGTTAAAACCGTATGCATTTCGGTAATTTGCAGTACTTTTTGTAACTTTTAGTAATTCTTTCTCCACGCAGCCTCAAGTTGACACGTACAATCGCCGCTGCATAGACAATTAGTCTTTGGCCGCTGTTTCGTGTTATCGAGTCGAATCGATTATATCGACTCTTAGTGTTATTTCAAAGTAGCCAGACTTTTCGATATTTTTTGTAGCACAATTAAAAATACACTGAAAAACACATCAACCTTTGTCATGTACACATTTTGCCCTAACGTGAATACTTATCCCAACAAGCCCGGTATAACGAATCCTTGTGAAAAATTACAATTTTGCTGTATAGAGCTTGTTTTCGTGCATGTAACAAACTAAAAATTTTGCCTGGCTACAAGAGGCGGGATACGGGGTCAAAGTTCAAAACTTTTATCAAAATAACTCAATCAATTTCCAATCGATTTACACGATATGGGACTCACACGAAAGGTCTTTTAACACATTTTAAGCGGGTAGCCTAGTATATGAAACTATGCTGCGTAGCGGGCATTACTTGCAAAACAAGCAAAAATTGCGCGATCCAAAATAAATAAAACTTGAAATTTATGAAACTAAAATAATTATATGAAATAATACTTTCAGTTTTATATGAAAACCAATCCGGTAAAAATACCGTCTCCCGCTTTTAAAGTGCCTACATTCAAAAGGTAAAAATACCCGCCCCGCTTATAAGCAGCAGTTTTCACAACGGGTAATTTTACCCGGCCCGCTTTTAATGTGTTAATACGGGTAAGAAATTATAAACAACAAATATTTTTTTTATATAAAATGTATATACCTCTGTTTAATGTTTCCAAGTGTGGCAACCGTGCTTAAGTGTCGAAGAAATTAGTGATGGCATCAAAATGTTTAAAAATTTTTATTTTATTTTTAATTAATTAATGACTCTTGAATCAAAAGACACAGCCCGCACACGAATATGTTGACGTTCTCACATAACCAAATTGTTAAAACAGCCAGAAAGCCTGCAGAAAAATTAATACTCTAAAAACTATCGTTTAAGTGCGCCAACGGTTGTTTCTCTTGCTATCAAAAATGTTTGTTGCGTCAGCTCTATGCATTGAAACTTATCTGCGAACGCACGCTTCTCGCTCCATACAAATGCGCTGATTCTACTGTTTTGAAAGATGCAACAAATGGGTTGCTGCAAACAAAGCGTGTTACGGAGATGCATCATAAATGCTACTGTTTTGGGGATCTTTAACATATTTGATTAAAACATAATTTTAATTGATTCGGTTTGATTAATCGAAATGAACAAATAATCATATGATTCGATTATTTCCGAGGTAAATAATCGATTAGTACAATCATTTCATAAATTGCTGCCATCACTAGTGGAAATGTAAAAAGTCTCTAAAAAGTTACTAAAAACTTCTAAACTATTCAAAAACAAACATCGTTGCAATGAAGCCTCTAGTTTTTGTAACGTCGTACGGAGATATTAACCCAACAGAAATAATTAAAAGTATGTTTTTAGTACGATTTCGCGAGGTATTGCATTTGATTCAGTAAAGATATGCTAAGAGGAGAAAACTGAAGTCTTGGTTACAATACTGCATTTGTATGATATTGTTATTTACGAAATAATAGTCGATGAAAAGATATAAACCAGTTTCGGAGCATTGTAATGGCGATATGTGAGAAAACTAAGAATGTTATTTACAGTGTCGGCGGAGGGTGGGTGTCCCTAGGTGAAAAAAATATATTTGCCGAAACAGCCAAGAGCTTTGCTTTAGATAGAATAGAATTGATACGGGGTATGTTGCACTGAGACCAGGATTGATCTATTGTGCCCCCTATAATTGTTAGAGTACATCTCTCAGACCTAACGCCCTAATGAAACTTAGTAACACGCGGGGGTTTACGTGCCTGACATCCTCCTCTGCAAGCCAACACTGGCCCAGGTAACGTAATCTGCTGCGACAAGCCGCATTACAGTGCAATATAATGTGTTCGGGAGCCTCCTTTGCTGTTTCGCAGAGTCTACAAACGCTTACCTGTTCTGTCCCGATTGTATGCATGTGTTTCCCCAATCTGCAGTGCCCAGTTATCAGACCTGTTACCTGTCTAAGCTGGTTTCTCCTTAGTTTGAGGCATTCTTCACTCCATTTGGGGTTATAATCTTTGATGAAGATTTTCGATTGCCTGAGACCGGAGGCACCAGCCCAGTATTCTGTTTTCCTGATCCTTTCCTCAAGTCTCAGTGACTCCGTTATGACGCTTTTGCGCAGCCCAATGAAGGATTCAGGACCAGGGGAGGGGGCGTGGCCGCCGCGGTTCTAGCGAGACTGTCCGCTTTCTCGTTTTCTTTGATACCTCTGTGTCCTGGAACCTAGGGGATCTTCACCTGCCCAGTGCATTCAATGCCTCAATGCATTCCAGCACTAATCCTGAAGTTATCTCATATGAGATTAGTGCTTTGATGGCTACTTGGCTGTCGGAGCAGATGACGATGTCCTGCCCTCTGTACTCAGGTTCGAGATTGAATTGCACACGGAGTCTGATGGTATACAGTTCCGCCTGGAATATGCTAGGTGTTTTCCCCCCAAGTGCTCGTAGTGCTTGAGGCGAGGTCCAAACACCCCTGCCCCTGTTCCCTCGTGCGTTTTTGAGCCGTCTGCAAACCGCTTAATTGTGTGTGGTCTAAAATGGATCTGGTGGTCTTCATAGGCCCAGTCTGCTTTATTGCCCATATAAACTCCGAACTTTCTGAGATCCATCCAAATGTTGATATAGACGTGAAACTAGAGGCCATTTAAAATATCCTGGCGTAGTCAGTTTTTTCATTTTTTGACTCAAAGTCCTTTTTAAAGGACTTTAAAATTTTAAGGACATACACATTTCAAGAAAAATTGTCTCCTTTTTATAAACTTTCTATTTTGAACTACTAACGGTGTTTTGATTTAATACATTTCGTAAAATAAAATAACAAAATTATTCAGTGTGAAAAATTTGTCGGCTTCGCTGCTACTCGCGAGTAGTAGAATAGGTATCAGTGGTATAGATAAAGTTGACAGACTACCGAATATGTAAAAATGTTAATTTTTGAAGATCTTTATTTTCATTTTTGAAGATCTTTATTTTATTTTAATTATTTATTTAAATTATAGTTGATTTGCTGAATAATATACGAATGAAGTTTTTTATCCTCATAGTGTTAAGATAATTTTTATTCCATCTATGAATATCCTTTTATTCCAGATATACTAGACGAATGTAAGGAACAGCAAGAAATTTATAAAATTTCAATAGAATCCGAATATCATACAGCATTTTTGCACAACATAAAAACGAAGTATTATGACAACACCATTGCCTTAGTGCCGATAGAACGAAATGTTATCACTTCGCGACCAGAACTTTCAAGTACCGCTGAAGCTTTAATAGTCTTTTTCGATCCGCTAAGTGTAAGTATATGCACATAGGTGAATAAATATACAGCATACAAAAATTGTCGAAAGGTATCGCCAACGAAAATGAAGTTGTATGAACGCGATTCTAATCCAAGCAGAAGGGTTCTGTGGCGGGAAGTACTGATAGTACTTTATTAACCTGGACAGATGGCAGCGTTAATGCACATTGGGAGCTCATACACCCAAATTATAATTTTACCCCGACACACGGTAAACTTGAGCATTTACTAAACAACTGATTGTTTGCCAGCTACATGCAAGTTTTATTTTGTTACTGTTTTCGTTGTGCCTTTTACACAATTCAAATCTTTATGAGAAAGTTTCCAGTCTAAATGATGTAGAAGGAATACCAATGGTTTTTGAGGCGGTTGTGTTGACAATTTTACTCTTTTTTACTGTTCCTTAATTGTTCTTATTTCTTTGCAGAAATTAATAAAAAAGGACATTTCGGCTTTGTCTAATTTGATAAAAACTAATAACATCAATCTTGGGCTTCTATTAACGAGTAAACTGTTTGAGGATCCTACATTAGGTTTAACATATGAAGACGTGAAAAAAGAATGCATATTTGAATTCGATGTTATAGAATTATGTAAGGAGCGCAATGAGGACAACAGCGTTGGATGCGTAAAGTACGATTACAGTGAAGTTGTTGAAGCTCTACAAAATCACATCTGGCCAAACGTAAAGTACCCGCAGTCAACTTTAAGTAAGTATCTGTACCAGACATGGACGTAGTGCACTAAATTTTAAGCTCCACTAATATTAAATATAGTAAAATTTTTTTTCCCTATAGCTAAATGAATGTAGTGCTAATGGAAATTGTTTCTACTGTAACTAGGGTTCGAAATATTATCATACTCTGGTATCGATACCAAGTAAAGTTGCCTAATTATTTACCTATTATTGCTATTTTATTTAATAATAACAAAATTAAACCCCTTTACATTTCATGTCGAACCAACTGAAATATTCATTGTACAAAATATTTTGCTTAAATTATAAGTTTACAAAAATTGTGGTCAGTCGATATTCGTGGTACCACTTTACGTATAACGTGGAAGTATTTTAAAACCACTCTTCTTCTGGCCGCACTGTAAGAAGAAGCAGTTCTTGGAGCCTAGAAGGTCTTAACCGATTCCTTTCAGTTGTTATTATTTTACTGGCCTTAAAAAATAATCTCTATAAAAACCCTCATATCTTCCCAAGTCTTGATCTAATTCGACTTCAGTGAAGTCATGGGGTTTTTGAAAACATTTGTTGTGATTTCATTGTTGGTGCTACTACCAGCGTTGTCGTTTTGGTTATTTTTAACCAAAAATGGTCATTTTTAATTTTGAAAATGGGTGTTGGTTATTTCGTGATTTTTGATCCCATTTGGATATTTTTTAGAATGTTGCACGCTGATACAAATGTATCATCTAGCACTATGGGAGTGGCAAGAATATTGATTTTGTTTGATGGTAGCAACTCATATCCATTGCTATTTCTCGTAAAAAAGTAAGCAGCATTGTTTAAATTGATAACTATGTTTTGAAAAGAGTCAACAATACGTTTGCGGACGTTGACAACTAATTAAAAATAATATATCCTGTCTATTTTCGCACTCTATACTATTTTCTACCGAAATTTATACTGAGCGTGAACATGTTAATTATTTATTTTATGTCACACTTACATGCATGTGTCAAAAACTTTTTAAATGTTCCTTAAATCTTGAAATTTAATGAATGAAACAATTTCACTAAACGTTTTACAAACATCTGTTTTCCTTTTTAGGTGAAGAAAACGATTTCCATTCAAATACTCTTGAAGATGATCTGGAGAACTTTGAAGCTTTACTTACCAATATTCAAACTTTTAAAAGAGTTTCCTCAACCTTAGAAAGAGATGAAGTTATCAATCAAGCCGAAAAACTAGCAGAGCTTTTTGCAAAAATAATAAACGAAGACTAGGTGAAATGTTTGTTTTGATACATGAAAATTGTGCAATGAAATGTTAACCAAAACAACTCACAATGTAATAATAAACTATTTACATTCGTTACATTCCGAATACCTACTTTTCTCTTCGAAACGTTTTCGCTATTTTTAAAGACCGTTCGGAACAGGAGCACGTTACCAGTCAACTATAATTTTTTATAACAAAATTTTACACACATTTAAATAAATAACAAAATGTGAACGGAAGGACCATTTTTCGTTTTCGAAAAGTATGAATATAATAAGGTTTTTAACAAATATAAAAACGGTTTTTTCTAAATATATAGTTTTTTCATATATTTTGTTCAGTTTGCACAGCAAAGCACAATATGAATATATTTACTACCATACCTCAAGCTGGCAAAAGATCAAAGTCATCACTAACATAAACAATTGGAACATGTTCCTTTTCCACTACTAATTGGGATTTATAATTACAAAGCTCGTGCTTTTTCAGCGCAATTTCCCAATTCATCAATTGGACCGCATGGAGACTCTCAGCTTCGTTGTGGTGTCTGAGTACCATGGCATCCTGAAAAAGAAAATGTGTATTTATAATTATTCAATCCTCTCTTCGGTTAGTTAGTCTACGATGTCTATGACACTGCTATTTCCTATATTAAGGGGGTCTTCTGCTTACGCGCCCGGAATTTTAGTATATTTTTGTATTATTTTTGTACATGTTTAAACTTGAAAAATGACAAATGCCTTATGTGTGTGCATTTCCGTTATCTTTAAACGCATTTTCCCGAAAATCACCTTTTTTATACTTTGTGGTATGACTTCTACAAGTAATTTTCATCGGATTTGACTAATTTTTTTTTCACTTCTTCATAAAACACTTCTCTATGCTTCTCCGAGTACGATTTTTTTTATTTTAAAAATTTTTTAAATTATACGGTTTTTTGTGAAAAGTTGTATTTTCAACCACGTTTTTTGACCTGTTGAGGGTCATAAAAATTGAACAAAACAAAATTTCAAAAATCGTACTCGGAGAAGCATAGAGAAGTGTTTTATGAAGAAGTGAAAAAAAAAATTTGTCAAATCCGATGAAAATTACTTGTAGAAGTCATACCACAAAGTATAAAAAAGGTGGTTTTCGGGAAAATGCGTTTAAAGATAACGGAAATGCTCGAAACGGCTGGAGGCGGCTATGTTTCCGGCTTCGAAAACCCAAGAAGGAATGTGTTTTTCACGAAACCGTTTATAAGACGTATTCCTTATATCCTCTATATTCAAAAAATGCAAAAAAAAAATATCGATTTTTTCAATCCGCGTAAGCAGAAGACCCCCTTAAATCATAAGAAATGCCCTTCGAAGCAAATCGGTTTCTACTGTTCCATTTTGAACCACTTGATCGATTTTCCATGGTGCGAATGGAAACCGTGCATAAAAAGAAAATCGCACACACAAATTGGAAAGGAGCGCTACTGACGGAGGTCCATTCAACCAGCATCCATGATACAATTAACAAGGTGGACTACGAACGGAGAGCAACAAAAAATGGCGTATGAGAAATGACAGTTGTCGTCAAACTTCTAGGAATCCGTGAAAACGAATGTTGTTCTGCTTGAAGGAAAATCAAATCACATACTAGGATAATCCCTGCACATATGCATGGGCGAAAGAAGCACCTGGGGGTTTCCTTTTAACAGGTCCAAATTGGGATTCCAGAGGTTTAGGACGAACTGTGAGCTCATGAAGGGGACACAATAAATCTTCAGATCAGAAAATGTTTAGTGCTTATTTAATCTAAATCGGTTCAGTGGTTTTTGCCTGATTATGGCTCGAAAAAGTAACGTCACACTTGTTTTTATATAATAGTACAGATAAAGTAGATTGGGACTGGGAAGTACACCAGACCTATTTCAGACCACATACCATCTGTGAACGGCTCCAAAACGGCGATGGATTACGATACGTAAATGCATTTGTGGAAAAATTAAAACACGATTTTCCGAACCAAAAAATATGCCACTTCCGTTAATTTGGTTACCATGGGGAAAAGTTACATACATATGTCAGAATACTTTTTACGCACCTTTATTTTGTCCCACTTGTCATCAACATCCTGTAACCAACTCAATAAAAGTCTACCATTGAATCGATACCGGGCGTTTTTGTCCTTCTCTTCCTGTTCTGGCGTCACTACATTGTATACCTCTGCGTCCTTCAACAGTGTACACACCGAATACGGAACCGACTGACACGAAATATTTCTTGCCGCCTTCGAGTGTACACGTATTATCTCCTGTTCAACGTTCAAACAAAGCTTTTCTCTTTCCACAATATGGCGATAAAGTAGGTCCTGCCGCTCACTTTCCTGGCTGAGGAAGATATCACTCATCTTTTGGGGAACACTGTTTGGAATATTCGCCGGTGCCTCTTTTTCACTCCCGGACAAAAGATATGTTCGCTTATTTATCAAATACTCATTATATCCTTGTGGTGGACGAGGCTTAACTGGATACAAGTTCTTCCATTTTCTTTCAATTTGTCTTCTGATATTTAAGTACATTTGAAAACAATTTGTAAACGGGAAATCGTGTGGATGTGTGTCGGAAAGTACTGAAGAAGAGTCTACATTCGCGCTGTTCGTTGAGCTTGTCTTCAGATGGCCATCATCGTTTTTAGATCGTATCTTCCTTTTTCTGGGATGCAGTTCCACATTGTTCGAATGCACATCTTTTGATGAGGATGTTGACGAGGTTGACGGACTCGGCAGATTTACGATGTTTTCTTGTTCGTAGTTTTGGCTCTGCTGTAGAGGGCTCGCACTAATACTTGCAAACAATATCTTTCCCTCCATGGTTTCATTCGCATTTGAAGAGGCTGGGGAGGGCGAACTGCTCTGCATTTGGGGAGATGAGTTGTTTGAACTTCGCTCTAGGCTTGATACACCAGAACGGTGCGAGCTACGAAGCACGCGATGCAGATTCTTCTCTTCGTTTAACAGTTTTATATTTTTCTCGTCAATAACATTGCAAATTGAATTTATTTTGATGGGGCTTTCATGAGGACTGCCGCATTGCGCCATATCTCTTTCATTGGATTCATTATTAGAACTTACCACGTAGGGCAAAGCCGCATTTCTGGATGTGCTGATTTTACCCGTTCGGGAGACATTCCCATCCGTATCTATGGAACAATTCTGTTGCGGAATAACAATTTTTAATGGAGGCACTTTCAAACCTCCGCTATATAAGTTATCAGAGATTTTGAATTCATCCTCATCCGTATCCGCTTCAAATGTCTTGACGAAATTAGTTTTGGCATTTTCGGGCTGGTCTTTTTCTAATGAAGTAGTACTTTTGCCGGAAGTGGGAGAATTCTTAGTCACAGAAGCCTGCTTTATTCCTTTCTCATTGCGCGCTGGCAAACGTAAGTTGGAGGCTGATTTTGCATCTTTGCTTGTGTCAGAGTCTTTACGTTTCTTTTTCTTTATATCATCACAATCTTCAAAATCATCGTCATCGATATCGGAAAAATTACGCTTACTTTGACTTGTTGAGGCTGTATCAGTGGCGTTTGCGTTGTCGTGCTCTTTTCTGTAATCCGTGGTGATTTCCTCTGAAGAAGACTTTTCCTTAGCAGATTCCTGACTTTCATGCTTTTCTACTGAATTGATTTCCTCCACATCATCGGACTTTTTGTGATCATTTTTTTTAATATGCGTTTTTGGAGGCTCTGAAATTAGATAGCAAAAAGTTAACAATTTAATGACTCATTTAGGGCAGTTATGACGTGTTGTATACTTGGTCTTATATTGTGCATTTTTGATAAATTTGTTGTTTCTATAAATTAATTAATAATTAATTTTTTTTAATTTTAATACAAAAATATAACTCATACATTTTCGAAATACTGAAAATATCAGATATACAATGGAAAGACCCCTTTTATACCTTTATTTTTTATTTTGTATTTGTTTGGTTATAATGGAAACTAAATTCAAAAAGTTGCTGATTGTCCCACCGTCCCACGCTGCCAAACTTGGCTTGGTACCAAGTGATGCATGCACAAGATGTGGTGAAGACAGTGCCAAGGGTACCCTGGAGCATTTGCTGCCTCGGATCCGCGTCGTTCCCTTCCTTGGAAAGAGTCGAGGAACAAAAAAGCAGCGACTTACTTAGATTTGGCAAAACGTTTTTGACAAACTACATACAGGTCTGAAGCTCCAGAACCTTTCTGGTACCACTATGGACCAACATGGTCTATGTGAGACCCCCCCGAGGGTCAGCCAGCCTAACCTACCTACCTACCTACCTTGGCGCGGCACCGCCCATACAATCTAAATTTTTAATATGGTATATCTTCGGATGTATAAGTCGGACAGCATTGAAATTTGATACAGTGTGTTAATGGGCTTTTGACAAGGGGTGTGGCAAATTTCAGCAGAACTGTAAGTCGCACATCAATGAAAGTTGGTACGAACTTTCTACTTAGTAGCACAATTCGACTAGAAGAAAGTTGTGAGCGTTGGACAAGGGGCGTGGTACCGCCTCCATTTGTTTTATACATAGATTGCTTATGAAGCTCTGCTAAGACAGGATTTCTTGAAATTCGGGGTCTAAAGGCACAAAGCATGTGTCTAGGTGTTGTTTGAAAAAAAAACGTGATTTAATAAACATACTGATTTCGAACTTCCTGAAAATACACTAAATGAAAAATAATTCGATATTTTCTTTTTATAATTTTTCGAAAATCAAAATTTAACAGTGGGTTGTTTTTTAAAGATTCCGAAACAAGAAATACGAACCGATGGGCATATTGATTTAAAAAATTGTAAAAATAATTGAAATAAAAGTTGAATGAATAGAAACGGGTTTTTTCTTTATTTTCAAAATCGAAATCTAACTGGATGAATGACGGGTTAAAATTATGTATGGAGAAACCGATTTTTTAACCTTGTGACTTCAAACTTGGTGAAAGTACTTCAATTATAAAATAATTCGATACGTGTTTTTAATTTTTTCCGAATATTAAAACGGAGAGGATCAACGACGGGTTAAAAGTTTGTATAGCGAAACTATGAAAAACATGAATTAATGGGTCCATTGACTTCAAACTTGATGAAAGTGCTCTTAGTGAGAAATAATTTGACACGTATTTTTCACTTTTTTGAAAATGAAATCTAACGGGTCAACAATGGGTTAACAGTTTGTATAGAGAAACAAGATTGTGCCATCTATACTTGACACATGAGACCTATGAATAACTTGGGCAGTTGCTGCCCGACTATGTTCTTCGATAGCGTTTTAGAAACGTCTTTTCAGTACAATTTTAACCATGGAGCGGTACACAGCCGCAGAACGCGCAGAAATCGTGAAATTTTATTTTGAAAATATCTCTTGGAGTATCTTATATCACATAGAGGCTGTTCGTGAGAGTTCCGAGACCTGTTTTCGACACCGTTCAGCAAATTTGAACATCCGAAAAACAACTTTATGGAGAATTATAAAGAAAGACTTGCAGACGAGCAATTATACAGGGTAAACTAAGTATGGAAATTCGCCTCCAAAATTATTTTTTTACGTACGCCAATTTGAATGACAGCTCGAATTCGCGTCTTCCAAAGAGCAGGTTGCATTTTACAAATAGAAGTTCGTCGTATTATTTTGCAGCCATTTCGTTAGCATTCAAAATAAAATAGACAAAACAACAAATATTGTGAGCGATGTTCTATCTAAAATATAAATTTCATATTATATATAAAATATATACTATGATCTACTCTCTATTCCTTTATTTAAACTGCAGCAAACCACCCTGTTCAATGAAAACGAATTGATTGGCGAATGATTGGGCGAACGAATAATTTGGCGACAACTGTCATTTCTCGTACGCCAATTTTCGGGGCTCTCCCTACTTAATTTACCTTGCATAATTGTACCATGCTGGGGTGTATTGGGTTGTCAAATAGAGCTACCATGTTGAGTTTTATTTACTGTATTAATTCAAAATGAGTTCAGGCACACTTGTGCCAACTCATTGTGCTGGCTTATTAAAGTGTGTTGAAGTTTTGACCTGATTCGATTTCTTATCCAGTTTTATCATTGTAAAACATTACGAAAACAGTATTGACCTGATAAACGGGACAAAATATGCACTTGTGTACCAATGATATAGAAAGAATACAAAATATTGCCTACCTGCTGTAGAATTTGCTGTCATCTGTATCAACAAGGCCATTTGCTGCCGCTCCGACATCGGTGTGTTTTGGTGGTGCTTGGAAGTTGTCACTCCTGTGTTATTTGTCACTCCCCTAGGTCTTGGGGGTGGCATAATACCTATTACTTATTGTGCACCGAAAAAGCGAGTTCTTTTAGTTTTTTCAATTTTATTTTAAATTTTTAGAATAAATCGCGTTGGCTGGATATCAAAACCTCATACTGTCAGGGTGTGCCACTGTGATTATCTTTGTGATACGTAGAAATATTTGTGTTAACCTTTCGTAGAGGAAGATTCGATACACTCATAACTCTATTTATACTTTTTAATCTCTATTCAAAAAATCTGAATAACGTCTTTTGAAATTATTTCAAAAGGGAGAGGAGACTTTTTTCACTGTTAATACATTTCTAATGTATTGGAGTTGGCGGCTGGTATATTTCCCCGGGAACACCGTGTCGTGATACCTGTCAGAAATTAATTCAATAATTAAAAATATGTAGGTTTTCATAAAACGATATGGAAGTTTGTGTAAATAAATATAGCAAAATCAATTTATCACTTATGGGCAAAAAAAATATGTGTGATCGCAGTAAAAAAATATTCCGCTTCGTGGAACTAATTAAAATGTCAAGGAAAACAAGAGAAAATTTCGCTGTGGTCCCATTTTTTTTAGTATTGATAGTTGGAAAACTTCTTTTACACTTTTAAAACTTTCGCTATTTTCTAGTACAACTTCGAGAAACCTCAGTAACTTAACTCTCGCTGCTGTTGCGCCAGTTCAGTGACCCAGTTTTAGGGTCCCTCCCAAATATTTGTACCTTCCAAAAATTGTCGACTTTAAAGTTGTGGACCCCTCAAAATGAGATCGTACGTGCGCCACTGTGCCAGTTGATAAACATGACGATAAACGCTGCTTTTATTGTTGAGACGAGTATCATTAATAATATTGGCAAACGAAAAAATTCAACGGTGTACTGTTTTTTGCGCTATGGCATGTAGGTGGGAATAGCGTGGATGTTGTTGCCGGTTGTTGTGGTTTTTTTTTTATGTATCCTTTCTAAAATGCATACGTTTTTATTGGCCAGCAATTATTTTCAATTTTCGTTTTTCAATCTTCCTTTTTATACAGCCCTCAGGCAGTGTTTTCGTAGGAGTGGTAATAAGAAATTCGAATATTGTAACTTTATGGTCACAGCATTCACCATGGGACCATTCAGGTGTAGAACAATTGCGCTATTCTAAAACGTAGGTATGCCTGAATAACAGTTTTTTAAGGTTCTGCTTCGTAAACTATTAGGGCACAACTACATATCACGCAAGTTTAAAATCAATGGGCCCAATAAATCAAGTCTCTTTTACCTTTTTTTACCCCGTCAGAGTTTTATGACAAAATACTTGTCTAATTATTTCTCATTTGTAGTACTTTCACCATATTTGAAGTCAACAGATCCATCATCAATAAATTATGTTTTTCCATACAAATTTGTAACACTTGGTTTCCCCGTAAGATTTCGATTTAAAAAAAATGAAAAAAACTTGTTTAATTAATTTTGATATCAAGTGTTTTCACCAATTTTAAAGTCAATAGGCCCATCGGTTCATTTTGGTCGGTTCAAATTGTGATTAACCACCTCTGAATATCTGCAAATTCTTAAATCAATCAAAGCGCACCATCAAGTAAGAGAGATAATTTTTTTCTTGGACACTCCTTATTAACGCATTTCATGTAAATTTATATATATATAAAAGAAAGTGAATGTATGTGTGTAAGCGCATCGGACCGTCCGATCTGCATGCGTTTTTTTGTTGGATTCGTCTTGAGGCAGTGCAGGTTTAAACCACAACAGGTCGTGTTATACTTCAATTAATTCAATTGTTGTGCGAGATGAATTTCGTCGGGTCAGTTAGTAATATATAAGTTAATAAACTTAATGGTCATATGCTAAATAGGAAAAATTATAGCCTGAGAGACAAATTGAACTTATGTTTTTGGGTAATTTTAGTTTTATAAATGTTAATTTCAAATAAATAATCCTAATCGATTCTCATTTTTCATTTAAATGACGTATGGGAAACAAAATGGCCATTCTTGAGTTCTATATTAATAAATAAATATTTAATAAATATTTCGTTTATTACATTCATTAGCCAAAACTATATGTAGATGTATAGTTATTAAATTTTCTCACGAGGGTTAGCTGCTCTGCACTTAAGTTCATTTTTGTTGGTTGTTCTTAAACTTCTAAGCTCACTTCAGAAAACTAATATACAGTCAGAATTAAAAGTTAGTATACAGCAACTATTTATACTTGTAATCACAAATTTCATATATATGTCAAAGGAAAGGATCAAAGGATACAAATGGTTTATACGCCATAGAAAGGCTTATTATAGGTGTTTTTATTACATTTGCTAATAATCATATTTGTAAGGATTTCTTCGCTATTAAACAGAAACAGCGCTAAAAATTGAATAAAAAGTTAGTAAACAGCAGCACGTAAGTCTTTCATCGACTCACACTCGTGGTAAACAAGGTGAACTAATACGCTCCTTTTGCGTCGCCAAATTTTTAGTAACGTCTGGGGAGATCTTTGTCCATTTTTTAATCAGAGCTGACATTAGACCTTCCTTCTAGGCGGTTAAGGTCTGGAGATTATGGTGGAGAGCTTAGCTGTTTTGGGGCATTATATAGCAGCCATTCACGGACTGTTCTGTATGCTTTGGGTCATTGTCTTGTTTTTGCGAATGAAACGTGTTTTTTGCGGTTGCCTTTTTTCGCGTGGCACTCGTCCATTTTTCCCCTGCTTTATTTACTCTGCGTATGATGGATACACTTACTGGTTGCTTTTCTTCTTGGGAAATGCTTTTTGCAATTACCGCGTTGGATTTTGACGTTTTTGGGACGACGACCTGATCGGATAGCGGTTTTGGTGTTACTCCGCAACTTGTATCTTTCGATAATTTTTTTAACCGTGGCTCGACTTGCTTTTGTAATTTTTGCAATCTAACCCAACCATTTGCCATCGTTACTGTGTTGAAAATTAGATTTCGCCAAAAGATCCTTCCCACGAGCCATTTTCGCAGAAGCATCACAACGCATTTCCGCGAAGTGAACAAATTATTCTCTCAGATTTTGTTTTCTATCAATTGGTACAAAATTTTACAAACGAAGGTATTTACAAAGGAAATTTTTATGCAAGTTAAACAAGTGTATACAAAGTTTTGACGCATATTTCGGGGAGATTTTGTTTGATGACGTATAAAAGTTGACAATTATTTTCGCGCATTTATTTAAATGATGAACTATAAGCCATACATATGCGTAAAAAAAATTGTGACACGTTCTTACATATAGATGCAATTTGTGATTATATGGATAAATAATTGCTCTACGCTAACTTTTGACTCTGACTGTATGCTACACAAACTCTCTCTAAAGCCAACTTATATTAAATAATTTTTCTCATCCGAAATTACCGCAATCCGGGAAGCAAATTCAGGTGATAGTTTCTTTAAATTATTAACAACGAAACAAGTAAATGCGTCAAAAGAACAATTGCCACTTCACAGAGTTGAAAATTTACTATGAAACAAGATTGAAATGAAAAATAACAGGAAGCTACTGCGAAACAAAGTGGAAACAACATCTGATGTCGTCTTATTTCAAAACCCACAATTTATGTATTAAGCGGTCTTTACACGGTCGTTCATGTTTGCAAACATGTGCAGCGCCGAGAAGAATGAGCGTGTAAATGCAAGAAATTCGTGTTGTCTAACATGTTTGCAAGTTTTCAAAATTTGTTGATTTCTCTTTCAGCATGACGCACATGTGCGACCGTGTAAACGGCTATGTGACGCACATAGTGCATTTTGTCATTTCCAATGACAGTTGTTATGATCGATATATACTTTTTACGTGTTTCGCAAAGTACTAGTGCTCGTGCGTCATACAATTTCAAATAATGCACATCCCTGCCTGGCTTTGTTGTTGCTTTTGTTAGTTTAACGCAATTATGCATTTCCATGTTCAATCAACTTTTAGGTTTAGATAGCGAACTTGCTAATTTTTTAACTTACACATACAAATCTATTTTAAACGCTTCCTTTATTCATTATACTATCAGAGAATGATTAGAATCAAAGAACAATAATGTGCTCTTAAGGTTTTGTCGAATTAAAGTGAAATTCTGTTTTTCACTTGTGGTTTCCGCCTCGTAACACTGGTTGCCATTGACTGCACACCCATTGTATATTCTTTATTAAATAATTGTTCATTACATGTATGTGTACCTACAATATAGTGTGCATTTATTAAATTACTTTTCTTTCGGTTCTCAGTATATGTTGTCGTTTATTGCAAGATTAAGATGTTTTTATTCCACATTGTTTGTTATGTGGCCTTAATTGAAGTTTCTCTTGCCAATAGAATATGGTATGTAAAGTGTGATAGTGAATTATCATCTATATGCATACTTGACTATCTTATTTATATACTTAGCACTTCAACTGATATTCACGCCCTTATACTTGCTAGAGGAGGATCAAAAGGAGTACCGGAAAAGAATTTACAGCAAGTACACGGGTCTTCATTGTTGAGCCGCACCATTATGACAATAAATAAAACTACACTCTTTAAATATATTTGGGTTTCTACAGACCACGATGCGATTGCAAAGGAAGCTCTTAAGCGTATGTTTTTCTTAAAATTTATTGCTTAATTGTTATTATTATCAAGCAAGAGCACCCGTTACTGGGCTTTATGCAGGTTTTTTTCGATGGAGTAGGGAAGCGTACTTTTTTATAAGTTTATAAAGATCAATTCAACATTGAAATCCTTGTTTGGAATCTATTCCAATCAAATTTATAACTTTGTTA
This sequence comes from Melieria omissa, assembly GCA_963971225.1. NCBI lineage: Eukaryota > Metazoa > Arthropoda > Insecta > Diptera > Ulidiidae > Melieria > Melieria omissa. Next base: position 88,037,985 of record OZ020268.1, read on the forward strand.
AAATTTACTTTAAACTTTGAACATTGCACACGTATACAACTTTGAATGAAATACCAGTCCCACCAAATAAATTACTCGAGTACTACTGTTTTACTATAACAGGCGTCCTGTTTTCTTATTTTCACATTAAAGTCATTGCATATAATAATCATATTTCGAGTTGATGAAAGCATCAAAGTGTATATTTAAACGTTATTTAACAAATTTTGTTTGAAAGCAGCTCTTACAGGATTTTCCATAGAAGAAAATTTCATTGTTTTAATGTTTTCGGCCCCTAGATAGCTTTTTGTAGTCTTGCTAAAAATGTTCCCTGAGCAAAACAACTTTTTCTTCGGTGACATATTTTTCTAAAATATTTTTTCGATTTCATCAATGTCGGAATGAAGCTGTATATACTCTTTTATGTATATTAAATTATATTGAAATTACGCTACTGACATTCGGTCAAAATTTAAGTTGTGCATGTTTTACAGACGGAGCATTGGTTTACAGGCGATCCGAATTATATGCCCAGGATGAAACGCCGTCTTTGGAATCGGTAAAGGAATTTTTAACGGCACACAACACCATTAACAACTTTGCCTTATTTCAATGCACATCAGTGTTTTTAAAAGAACGCTATGTTCGGCAAGCGTATAGTGTATACCGGCAGAAGGATTGCGTTTTCGCCATATCAAGGTAAACACAATAATGAATAAAGTCGGTTTGCATCGCAGCCAACCTCATTTTGCGCGAATTATGCACACACACATAAGACAGACATCACACGTATATTTATATTTAGCGCTTTTTGAAAATCAAACCGCGGAAATAATTAAGTTTGGTGCTTAGTGCGCTTTTTAGTGCTTTTTTATTTAAAAGACACCAAGACTAATTCTAGCTTAAAAAAAATTGAGGTTTTGTTTTTTAACTGCAGTGTCATACAACACTATACTTCATCTAACGACTATATAGTACAGGAATGTTGGGCCGAAAAATCATTCTTTGGATATTTTACGAAAGCTGCAGCAAACTAAAATGCCGCCAGTTTCCTTTCAATTATTTGCTTTTTGAAGTATGTTTTTAATTTTTTGCATTAAATACACAAAATATAAACTTTTGCAGATATTATTGAGAAATATACCAATGTTTTTGAAAGAAACCGCCTTTAAATACTATATATTTTCCGATTTGGAGGTCTAATTACCGCGGAATTTTAAAATTTATAAAAATAAAATTGCATCGAAAGAGAAGCCGTGCTGTGTCAACCGGTTTATTGGTTTAGAAATTTCGATAAAAAAAATGGAAAAGTAGAAGAAAATCTGAACAATTGGCACGGTATCTGTATCTCACTAACTAGAGCTGCTTAAAAAAAATCTGATGGTAGATTCGAAATCAGCGCACCCATATTAGTATAAACCAGTAGAAAAACTCCATGCAATAGAAAAAAGGTAGATTTTGTTGTCCTGTGTAATTTATTGATTAATTTTTTATTTGTGTCATATTTATATCTACACAATTATATATATATATAAATATATGTATAATTATATATATATTTACAATTTATAATAAAATTTAAAATACCAAGTCCAAATATGTATTAACATATTTAAATCGTTTTCATTTTTAGAAGCCATAAATTACGATGGAAGGAAGAAAGCGGGAAAATTATTCCCATTAATTTCGACCCCGGGCTTAGACCTAGAAGACAGGATTGGGTTGGCGAGCTTGTCGAAACCGGAATGTTTTATTTTTCGAAACGATTTTTGGTGGAACAGAATCGACTGCAAAATAATAGGTATGTTGCCGCCAGTTGCCTTTCAATTGCTTGCTTTTTAAAATAAATATTTTTTCATTAATTTCTTGGCTTAATAACACAACATATCAACTTTTTTGGCTTCGTTAAATAAATATCATTGGAAACTATAGCAAAGAACGCCAAACTAAATGCGACAGGGTCAACGCCATCCTTTTCATTTCGCAGCTCTTCATTTAGCAAATTTCTAACACAGGGTTGACGATTAGATCAGGTATGCCTTTGGTACGCAGGGCTGTTTTTTTTTGGGATGCAGCTTATAATTTAATTCAATAAAAAGCTTATTAAGCTTTTATGGTAATTTTATAGCAACACTAGAATCCAATCGCTTTAAGGTGACATTATTGGAAACCCTCTTTATATGTTAGAATAAACGAGGGACAACTCTTTGAAGGTTAATAATTTATATAGCTTACCAAGGACTTCACGATCTTGCATCGTGCTTAAGTATGCTAACAGTTAGAGAATTAACAATGGCTATTCGTTTTTTTAACTTAAAGCCTTTAGCTATATAGATTTAGTTTAGATGAAAGTAAAAATTATTGAAACAAATATTAGCCCTGTCATTGAAATAAATGAGAGAATTAAAAGTAATTACTCCTCCTTGGGTTAAGAGTGTAACGCCTTTACAATCTAACCTTAGCAAGGTGGTGTTCTCCAAGTAAGATTTTCTTTCATAATGGTTTTTTAATCAGATTGATATTGTGTTAAGAAAACTGCCATAATTTTCCTTTTTAACGTGCTTTATATTTCTTGCAGATGTGGTGTTATTGAAATCGATGGTCAGGATGCTTTGGAGATTGACACGTACAACGATCTGTTACTAAGCCGTTGTATGGCAAATTTAATTGATGCGTAGGTCCTCAGGCGGCCATAACAACCGTTACTAGCTCATACTAAATTACACTAAATTGCTCTCGTTACACTAAGGCCCGATTTCAAAGTGGCTGGTTAACCAACTGTTAAATTTGAATTTTTATGAAAAATAAAAGAGCAATGGATTTTTCAACCCAAAAACTTGCCACATTTTTTCAATGAGTCGAAAATGGAAAGGCAAACATTTTCAAATTCTCCAATTTAATTTCTCCAATAAAACTATACAACTAAAAACTATATACTGTATATATAAATGTAGATGGTGACCAGATAAAAATTATAGTTTTTTCATTACGGATCTCTTAGCAACCAACAGTAATATCAATGACAGTAATAACACTTCGTTCAATAATGTGTGTGACTAACTAATTAAAACACATTTTTTTGCCAAAATTCGTTTTTAATCTATTTATTTTATTATATAGGGAGATACAATCATTCCAACGCTTTTCCAATCTTTCGATACCGCCTTTGTAGAACGATTTTTCTTTGCCTTCAAAATAGGCGTTAGTTTCGGCGATTACTTCATCATTTGAGCCAAATCTCTTACCACGGAGCATCTTTTTGAGGTCTGCGAAGAGCCAGTAGTCGGTGGGGGCCAGATCTGGAGAATACGGGGGATGAGGAAGCAATTCGAAGCCCAATTCGTGCATTTTTGCCATCGTTTTCATCGACTTGTGACACGGTGCATTGTCTTGGTGAAACAACACTTTTTTCTTCTTCATATGGGGCCGCTTAATCGCGATTTCTTCTTTCAAACGTTCCAACAACGCTATATAATAGTCGCTATTGATTGTTTTCCCTTTCTCAAGATAGTCCATGAATATTATTCCGTGCACATCCCAAAATACTGACGCCATAACCTTGCCAGCCGATGTTTGTGCCTTTGGACGCTTTGGGCGGCTTTCACCGGTTGCATGCCACTCAGCAGACTGCCGATTTGACTCTGGAGTGAAATGGTGGATCCATGTTTCATCCATTGTGATGTACCGACGCAAAAACTCCGACTTGTTGCGCGTAAACATGTCCAAACAGCTCTTTGAATCATCGATTCGTTGTTGTTTTTGCTCCGGTGTGAGCAAACGCGGCACCCATTTCGAAAACACCTTTTTCATAACCAAATGTTCGTGTATTATGGTGTGTACACTGCCTGCTGATATCTTTAGAATGTCAGCAATCTCCCCCACTTTCACTTTACGGTCGGACATAATGATTTTCAGTGTTTTTTCAACGTTTTCCGGAATAACAGCGTCATTTGGCCGTCCAGTAGATGGAATGTCATCGGTGTCTGTACGACCACGTTTGAATTCGGCATACCAATAACAAATGGTTCTTTTTGATGGAGCAGAGTCCGAATAATGTTTTTCAAGCCATTCCTGGCATTGAACAGTATTTTTTTTCATTAAAAAACAATGATAAATCAGCACAGGGAATTGCTTTGAATTCATTTTTTTTGAAAACTCAAAAGTAGTGTCACTTAAAGCACTGTAACTTGTAAACTAATGGTCGGATTGACATATAATTTTGACAGTAAGCCTAAAAAGGTTCACAATTTCGAAAAAAAATATTGATTTAGTATTAGTGCCGCCATCCATGTGTCAGTCACACACATTATTGAACGAAGTGTTATCAATGATGTAAATAATTGAATGAAATAATTTGCTTCTTCGCTGCAAGAACGTCATAACTCAAAACAATTTTTTTTCAGTTTATGGCAATCCTGAGTGTAACTGCATATGATCTTTTATCTGGCTAAACCACTTTGTAAAATATTCAATACATTGCTCATAAGACGACATGAAACATTTTTTGATACCTTGAAATTCTTGTAATGCTAAACTTTAAAATTTAATTTTCTCGCAATGATGTAGTTTTGAGTTATGACGTTCTTGCGGCAAAGGAGCGAATTGTTTAATTATATCTTATTTAAAGGGTTTACTCCATATTTTAAGTAATTTGTCTTTTCCCTATATGCCCCTATTATGTTTCCCTATAAAACTCTTAACCCATCGTTGACCCCGTCAGATTTCTATTTTAGGAAAAAAATATTTGGGGGGTCCAATCCCCCAAAATATGGTCAATGAATAATAGGAACAATTTCCAAATTTGAAATTTGGATTCACCACTTAGAAGTTCCTACTGGAAAAATCTGACAGCACCGTAAGGGAAACACCTTGATAACTCACAATCTCAATGTGTGTTATGAAATATTTTTGGAACCAAAAAAATTTAATTATTATAACTTGCAATTAACAGGGTGCGGCATCTCCCATACATTTGAAATTGGTATTCATTTATGTAAAATCCTTGGTGCGTATGTGTGAGCCAGTAAGATTTAATATGAAAATGCATAAATTAAAAAACTGGAAAAAAACTATACTTACGAATCTTGGCTGTCTTTGCTAGTTAAATATAAAACGCAAGTGCAAAATCTATGTAGAGTAATACAAATATGCAAACATATTTTATTAATTGATAGACTTACAGTTATGATATTTTAATAAATAATTTCATATCCGCATGAATGTATTTACATGTTATAAGCAACGTAAATAGGATCAAGTTGATCTGCTAAAAATCCATCTCGAAGATGCATTCGTTGTTTTTCTCCTCTACTATTAATGGGCACGACTCCTATAAAGTTAAATCAAGACAAACATATATTATGAATTTTTTTCATGAAAAACTGGATCACATTTTATAAAAATCTGCAAATATACATAGTTTAATAAAAATACATTTTGTTTGTTTGCTCCAGGGGCATAAGAGTTATAACCAATATTAGAAAATATCACAAAATCATTATTAAATTTTTAGTTTTTTGATAATTGGCTACAAAAATCTATTATTGGTAACCAATATGTGTTTTGGTCCCTCATAACCATTATCAGTAAGACATATTTGTTTTGGTTACGGTTAACCAATATATTTTTTGGACACTCATAATCATTATATGCGAGAGAAATATTTTTTGGTTACGAGTAACCAATATAAATGACCAATATTTTTTTGGTCACTCATAACCATTATATTTTTTTTTTGTGGTTACGGGTAACCAATATAAAAACAAATACTTGTTTTTGGTCTCTCATAACCATTTCTTCATATAGAAAATATTTTTTGATTACGGACGATAAATGTTATTTCTCCCAACCTATCCTAACCCACTAAATAATATTAGGTATGGGAATATTAGGTAAAGGGAATTTCACAGGCTATAATATGGTAGTAAACTTATAAAAGCTTCATGAAGGGTTTTTTCGAGAAAAAGAGTTTTTAAAAAATTAAATTAACTTTTTCGCTTATAACTTATTATTAGTACATATTACATAACGTTATACATCTTCGAAAGGGGAAGAAAATATCTTTCATATGACATCGTTAGAATCGGTTAATGATTTCTTGAGAAATTCGGATATATAACTGGAACTTTGGGGGCGTACCACGCTCTCTGTGAATGTTTCAGTGGCAAAATTTTGAGTTTGTTTGTTCCGATATAAAAATATTTTTAAAAGGGTGTGGTATCCCGCATTTAAGCCACGTCATCTTCGTGTATGCGAGGTCTACCTGCATATTCTTGCACAGAATAGAATCTGCTGCATTATTATATATAAACGTTAAACAGTTCGAAGGTAACTCCAATATTTTTACATGAATAAACTTTTGTATGTACACATACAAGTTTTGCATACCTGGATCAACAACGACGACTACTCCTACAATCAGTTGGTGCTCTTCAAGAACAGTATTTGTTACAAGGGGAACCAAGTCCAAAGCTTCAGATTCATTCCCGTCGAGCTCGACCACTACAACCAGTAAATTGGTCCACGTAAAAACAGCGCTACAATTTAAATATTCGTTATGATTGCGACAATAACCGGATATTCGTTTAAATAAATTAGTATTACCATTCCGCTATTTTTTTGTGACATCTTAACACAGAGTTCTCTATATCAATCGGATGATAGTTCATACCGCGGAGCGTTATCACCTCATCTAACGCGCCAACAACGTACACGGCATCATGCAGCTCCTGATCATTGGGGGTGCCAGATAAAGATGAGTCGCCGAGTACAGGACCAGTTGACATCGAAGAGAAGTTCAGTTGCAGTTGGCTCATTGAGTTTAAGGAATCATTGTCGCTATCTTTACTGGCAACACTCGGTGTAGTCTCATCAAGTATTGAAACAGCCTGAGAACATTCAGTTCGTCGTAAGAATCCCAAGTAGCCTGTGCGCGCATACATTTCTGTGGTGGCACCCGTTACTAGTTTCGCATTAAAGTGATCATTGTAATCTGTTTCATCACCATATATTGTAAAGTATCCGTTAGCATTATGCGGTGATTGAACCTGAAAAATTATTTGGTTATGTAAATTACATCTTATAACAAAATCAAACGGAATTTAAATAAAACTAAAACTAACTTTCATTTACCCAACTAACTCATACCGTAAATTATTGTAATATAATAAGGATTTACCCATATTTCTCCTAAATGCGAGTCACCACAATGTCCTTTAGTCTCCGGATTTGCAATTATAACTTTTACACCAGGCAAAAGTTTTCCGGACTCAATAAGACAAAGTGAATTTGGAGCACCGCGTTCGACTAGAGCCACTCGATTATTTCGCAATGCCCTTAAGTCTACATATACTTGAGCACTTTCAGCAGAACTTGCACCTTGAACACAAATAGCAGGATTAACACGGCAGCCAAACGAGGTCGATACACATCGGGTGTTCAATCCCAATGCTTGAAATAATTTGCAAAATTGTTGGGTCAGCTGAACACGCGGCCGTTCCTCTGCTACAACAACACAAGTTCGAACACACCGCAGGTCTACGTTTCTTTGCTTCAGCAACGGTATAGAATTGCTGAGAGCCTTCGTGCAAAGCTCTATTACGCCATACGAGCAGAAAGTATCGCGAACACGGTGTTGTGATAGTGTTGACAGCCATAAACTCGGATTTGATTCCACTTCATATGGCGCAATCAGTATGGAATGATGACCACTATAAACTCCAATGAGCGTCCACATAGCGAAGCCCAAGCCACAGTATGGATCTAAGCAGAGTGCTACATGTCGAGAAGGATATAGTTCGCAGGCCAGCTTTAAGCTCGCACAAAGACTAGAAAGAGAGCTGAAAAATAAACAAAAATTACTTGCGGTCTCTTGTAACACTGGGTGACGGGACAAGAATTGTATGTGATAAATCTGCAAGTATGGCTTACAGCGTTGGGACCATATAAAATAACGTAAGGAAAATATATAAACTTGTATTTTTACGTAATACTTTATGTAACTGTCCTTGATAACCGTTTTAAAGAAATTTACATAAATTGCACTCATTTAAATGCCGCAAAGCGTTTGCTTTGAAATCAGAAGCTTTGATATTTTGAATATATTAAAGTTTGATTAAAATTAAAATAATTTTTACAATTTCAAACGAATAATAACTATATGGGTATAGTTTTCACTTTTGAAACCATCAAAATGACGTCAAGAGAAGACATACAAAATTCATTGCATACTTTTCCGAGCATTCAATGCTTCTATGACAACAGATTTGCCAATGACTTCATGACAATAGCTAGGAATGTAGTGATTAAAATTAAGATGAGCCAGTTTAGGTAATTAATTAATTGATTGGCACGACAGCCCGCTTACGTGAGACTAAGGCCTAGCTTCCCGCAGCCACCCGTGTTGTGCGTGTGAATTTGTACGCGGGTGGAAGGGACCTACAGTTTTATGCCGGTTCCGAACGGCAGGTTGGGAGCTTTTTCATAGGCAATTTTAACTCTCAGAGGTTTGCCATTTCCAGCTGAGAGGACAGCCACCGAAGAAGAAAAGGAGTTTCCCGTTATTTTTTTTAGGTGTTACTACATGCAGTATTCGAACTTGCGTCGCTCTGCATTCGACTCGTTGTCCAACGCACTCACCAACTGAGCCACGGCGGCTGCTTAGGTAATGCCGCGTGAAAAAAGATTTCGTCTATAAATATACAACTCGTAAAGTTCAAGTTTCTCTAAGAAATTGCAAACCAATATTTAGCACTTATGCGAGTAAATGAGTCAGGCTAGACCTACTTACCACTCTAATATGAATTTTGTATATAAAAAAATGCGAGAAGGAATTTCAGAATTCAGATTATCCCCAAACAATAAACTTTTAATTGAACTGCTTTCGCAAAGGATCGTGATTTGCTTTGTGTTTTTAATAATTTTTTTTTTTTTTTTTTTTTTTTTTTTTTTTTTTCCCATTTATTTATACAACTGTCGTTGACATCAAGTATTTGGTTAAACATTTAGGTAGGAAGATCAATAAAAACATCACAATAAGGCCAGTGCCTAGAGCGATACAGTCAGGATTGGAATTTACAATTGTCTCTTAATATTTAGGTAACAGATTTTTAGTTTAGGGACAATAGGTCACATGGTCGATTCCTTTTTAGCCGTCGTCTTGTCTGGTTTTCGCGTTGCAAGAGTGAGTTGATTTCTGTGTTCTTGTGTTTTTTAAGTACGTCAAAATGCCTTGTTGTTACTTTTTTCACCTCGTCATCAACTGTTGATATTTTTAGCATTTCATGAATGTCGGCGTTTGTAGTGTAACGGTCTGATAGTGTTATTATACGTAGGATTTTTGATTGTTGTCGTTGTATTTTTGTTAAGTGCGTCTTCTTAGCAGTTCCCCATATTTGCAGTCCATATAGCCAAATTGGTTTAATAACTGTTTTATATAGCAGCAGTTTATTGTCAATACTGAGTTTAGATCTCTTAGCCAAAAGCCAGTGAAGTTGTCTGCATTTCTCTTTTATCTGTTTGATTTTTTGTTTAATATGGTAGTGCCAGTGCAGTTTTGAGTCCAAATGTATACCAAGATATTTTGCTGTTTGTTCTATGGTTATATTTTTGTCATTGATTTTTATTGGAGCGCCTGTGTATTTTGTTTTTGTTGTAAATATCACTTGAACAGTCTTGTCCTCGTTTATTTTCAAACTCCATTTGTCAAACCAGTTCTTAACTGCGTCGGTGTACTTTTGTAGTTTTTCCGTAGCAACTGCTAGGTTCTTGTCTGAAGCCAATAAAATTGTGTCGTCAGCAAAAGTAGCAATAGCCGAATTTACGTTGTCTGGTTTTGGTATGTCTGAAGTGAACAAAACATATAACAGTGGTCCTAGGACGCTACCTTGTGGGACTCCTGCTGTTATCGAGTGAATATGCGAGTACTTGTCATTGTATTTGATGTAGAAGGTACGGTCACTGATATAGCTTTTGATGATGAGGTAATAGTCAAGTGGTAAGATCATGCTCAGTTTGTATAATAGTCCTTTATGCCATACTTTGTCAAATGCTTTTGCTACGTCTAGGAACAGGGCGACACAGTAACGTTTATTTTCGAAATCAGTCATGATCTTATTTGTTATGCGATGAATCTGCTGTATTGTAGAATGCTCTTTTCTGAATCCAAATTGGTGGTCAGGTATTACATGTTTTTTGTCAAGTATTTCGCTGAGTCTATCATGTAGTAGCTTTTCTGCAATCTTGGATATTGTCGGTAGTAGGCTTATTGGTCTATAAGATGCTACGTCAGTGGGATCCTTTCCTGGTTTCGGAAGCGCGATGATTTCCGCCACTTTCCATACTTTTGGGAAATATTGCAATCGAAACATAGCATTAATTATGTTTCTTATGAACATATATCCTTTGAGTGGTAGTTCGGCTAATGCTTTGCCTGTTAGCATGTCGTAACCTGGAGCCTTTTTATGCTTAATCCTCTTTTTAATGCAATATTCTATTTCATGCGTCGTTGTTTTCCGTATTTTAGTGGATAAGTCAATATTTATGTTGTCATTACATGGCTTAATTTCCCTGTCGTCATCATTTGAAAGGACCTTTTCAAAGTATTTTGCTAGTGTTTTTGCTTTTTCGTCATTGGTGATAGCCCACGAGTTGTCACTTTTCCTTAGCGGTGGCTGGTGTCTGATTTGCTTTTTCAGCTTTTTAGTGCATTTCCAAAGCGAATAATTTGTGGTCTGAGTGGGTGTCAAGTACATTAAATAGTTCGCTATTTCCTGGTTTCTCATTTCGTTAAGACTAGCCTTTAGGTTTTTTGTTGCTGCATTTAATTTTCGTTTGTCGTCAGGTGATCTGGTCATTTGCCATTGTTTTCTTAGCCTTTCTTTCTTAATAATAAAACCAAATTTTCATATCAATTGTTTATAGGCAGACAAAAATAAAGGCCTCAATTACGAGTATCGAAAGTCCTCTCGTTAAAAGGTGCGCGTAGTGAAAGAATCGCGGAAAATTTTACAAAACAAAAAAATGAGAGACAAATTATTACATTTATTTGCTAAAACATTGTGAAAACATATTTACTCTAAATTTTTCAAAATTTAAATCTTAAAATATTTTTAATAATTGTCTCCTCTAAGCTCGAGAGGGAGTAAAGCCTGTTCGGTCCTCTGCCGTTTGTGCAAAATTCGGCCCTATTTGGCGCTCTCTTCTTTTTTGTTTTGGATTTTGGGTTAGCCTACACCTGTAAAGGGCGATAGTTTAGATCATACTGAAATGTTATATAAATTGAACTAACCTTCATCCACTTTTCTGTGGTCCTTACTGGTGGTCCGAAACTGTTTAATTATAAAATAATTAATAAAAAAAAACATAAATTTACTCACATTTGTCCTTGTTTTTGCGTTTGTTTACCACACTTCATAACCATTCGTTGAATCAAAAGTAAGCAACGACTGAAAATTCCACGAGCATCGACAATTTCGACGCCGAATTGGCATTCGAATATCGAATTGTCGAATGACGCTGGTAATAGGCCCAAAAATGTTGCATGGTGGAATAACAAAACGTGATGCACTTTGACACGCGCGATTTGACACTCCCTAGCTTAATGTTGTATTTTGGAAGAAAGGCATTTTCAATTAAAGGTATTAAAACTATTACCAACATATATCCAACCGGAGCTGATGCATTGCAGAGTACTTTTTAATGCATTTTAAGCACCAAAATATAAATATAAATGAAATACAAATAAACTTTCTGAAGATTTGATTTTAGTTGGTTTACTCCCCCCCCCCTCCACCCTTCGATACTTCATTCACCCACGCACATGTGGATTCATGGATGGATTCAAATGTACATGTGGATTCAAATACAGTTCTGTAAACCAAATTTTCTTATTAAAAAAGCATCTATATACTCTAGTGCATTATCATGGAAGCACCGACCTCTTCTCCGAAATGTCCAAAAACGAAATCTATGTTCGAAAAATGCAAAGCGCAGATTATCGACCCGTGCCCACTATATGCTGCTGTGGCAAACACACTTATCTTTTTGCCACAACTGGTAGTCTTAACAGTTAAATTGATCACTCATTAAGTGCTTGAACAAACGACTTTTACTTTTATATATAGAGCAAGCTACTGTGTTTCAATTCACTATGAAGAAAATTACAGAGAGTAGAACACATCGAATGGCTTGCATGTTGTTGCCAAAATGAACAACCCCCGAATTTCCATGACAGGAGAAAGACTTCTTCCACGAAAATTAGACAAAATTTGTGTGCAAAATTTAATGAAGACAAAATTTTGAATTACAAGAAATCCAATTGTGCACACTTTTTTGTATTCTAACTTTAATTTTAAGCTTTTAGACACAACACATACAAAGGCATGGGTTAATAATTAATTCTGTAGATTTTAACAATAGAATACGTAAAAGTTATTTCATGGATAAGCGTTAATTCAGAAACCGTAAAAATATTTGCAAGAAGTTTGTAAACCTTAACACTGCGCTTAATAGAAAAAATGATAGCCTGGATATAAAACGAAGGGCGTTTTGACTAGTGAAGCGTGGACTATATGCTGTCAATAAAAAACCAGTCAAAATTGTTTTGTAGGTAAAGGACATTACTCATATTGTAGCTGTGCTTTTTTAAAGCTGTTTTTCTGAAAATACCTTTCAGCTTTTAAAATTGTTTTTTTTATTCCCATTAAAATTGATTTCCTTCCCATTGGTTTCCTAAAAAGCTTTTACATTTTCCGAAACTAATCATGATAAAGTATATTCATCAAAATTTTGTTTTTTACTATGTTGGATTCATCGTAGTCAGTAGATCTACAGCAATTGAAACACAATTGCAGCACTTTCATATTTGTATACATTTAAATGAAAAGTATTTATGACTGGATTTTCTGTAACTACCAACAAAATGGTTCCACTGACTAGGTTGACTGAATAAAATGGAATTTACTAAAACAATTATTCAAATAAATACGGGTTGCGTTGTCTGTCTGAAAATGTTGTTATAATACATAGCAAGCTTCATATACCGGTGTGTCATATTAACTCCACTCAAACGACCACAGGTAGAAACGCTAAAATCCAAGTATGCAGTCGAGTCGAGGGATGCATTAGCGATTGCCATTAACTTCCGCTTAGGATTGTCATCAATATCCAAGATAGGTGGCCAGGTTTTTGGATCAATTGACGCTGCAGCTTCCCGAGATTTCAATAATTTAATTATTGGTTGAATTGATAGCACGATAACACTTTTAGAAACATCAACTATCATCCGAACGGTTGGAAGTGTAGTAATTAGGTTTTGAGGATGTGGAGGTCGAATGGTAATCGGAATTGCAGCTAAGTATAAACATCCATAAAACGCACATATGAGATCTAAGCCTGGCGGAAAAATTAACGCTACGAGAAAAGCAAATAATCAACAGGATTAGTTTTCTGTGGAAAACAATATTTATTAAATTATTTAGGTTATTTATAACTTACAGAATTTGAGATTGCAATTACTATTGTAGAACGTGCAATTTCACTTTTAATCCTTATTTTAGCATGCTTCAGTATACTCACCAACATGATTACCAGGTTCAATTTTCCCTCTTTCTTGCAATAATGCAGCAATTTTTTCAGCTCTTTTATGTAACTCAGAACAAGTCAAGGTTTTGGCGATGGCACCTAAAATTATTTTGTATATATGTTTACATTTTTCGTAATCATTGTTTTCTACTTATAAAATAGTGCACTTTACATGCAAATAGTTGACAATGAACAACAACAACACTTTGATTACCTTTCGAGTTCAAAAGCGTAAAAATTATATGGTCAGGGGACGTATTGGCTCTCCAACGTAATACTCCAGTTATAAGCTGATGCTAAGAAAAGAGAAAAAATCATCAGTATTGGAAAAACTCGAAATAAATATTTAAGCTACACACAGGTTAGGCAACACCAAGATTCTTTGGTTTGTTCCATGAAAAAAGTTATTCTTTGCTGAAATTTGTTTCCATTCATAAAAATATCAAATACATTAAAAAATATTGAAGATAAACCTAACGCGAAGAATAACTTCTTCCATGGGATGAATTGTATTTAAGTTAAAGTTAAATACAATAACTTTGACCAATTTTATAGAAAAAATTTGCAAGCTTTAGTTTTTGTTTTACTATTGCAAAATACTAAATTTAAACTATTTTAGTCGTTTAGAATTCTTCATACAATACGATATTTTAAAGTTAATAATTTGTGTAACTAAGTATATTTTACAAAAATCTAGGGTCTGGTACCTTCGCACTTATTCTTTTATGTTGCGAAGGTTTGGTTTCGTATTAACGAATAAGTATAAAAAATATAATTTTTTGAATAAGTTTATCATTTGTCACTCACAAATACTTTGAATATATAATTACCACTTGCTTTAAATGTATTCTAGTCCAATACTGTACTTCCATCGAGCGCTTAAATGCATTTAAGAGATCTGTCAAGTTTGAGAATTTTTACAAATATTTTTAATTGGCAAATTCCAAGTAAAATTATTTGTTTATATTTTGACATGGCTGATTACAATTTTGAGAATACTATTAGGCCTATTGACTTCAAAATTGGTGAAAACACTTGAAATCAAAAATAGTCAGACACGTGTTTTTCATTTTTCAGTTTTGAACATCTAAATCAAACGGACAAGGAGAAAGATGATTTAATAGGTCTATGGTGAAAACACTACAAAAAAGAAATAATTAGACAGGTATTTTGTCAGAAAAATCTGACGGGGAATCTGAATTATTGGGCACATTGATTTCAAACCTGGGCCCTGATAGTTTTCGAAGTATAACCTTAAAAAATCGATTTTTAAGGCAGAAGAAGAATGTACATATTCTACACCTGAATGGTTCCTTGGCGAATGCTGTGGCCAAAAAGTTACAATATTAGATTTTCTTATTTTATCACTCCTGCGAAAACACTGTCTGAGGGCTGTGTAAAACAGGAAGATTGAAATATAAATAAATAATTGCTGGCCAATAAAAGCTTATGCATTTTAGAAAGGATAAATTAAAATAGATAAAGTAACAACAACAACAGGCAACAACATCTACTCTATTCCCGCCAACAGGGCATAGCGCAAAAAACAGTACACCGCCGACTTTTTTTCGTTTGCTAATAATATTAATGCCACTCGCCCGACAATAAAAGCAGCGTTAATCGTTATGTTCATCAACTGACACAGTGGCGCACATAGGATTTCATTTTGAGTTGGATTACATCCACAACTGCGAAGCCTAATGTGGTAACGAACCTTTTTGAAAAATCAAAATATTTGAGAGGAGTTTGCACCTAAATTTCCCTCCTTGCGTGGCCACTGAGCTGGCGCAACAGCAGCGAGAATACGAATGAGTGCAAAAGCGACTTCTACTCACATGTTACAGAAAATTCTGCTTTTAATAACAGAGGGTACTACCAGCAGTACCCGCCATACAACGCTTTTGCTTGCATGACATGCTCGTTCTATATTACTTCATGTTCGTTGGTACGGCTCCTGTTGTTAATATAAAATTTTCTGATAGATCGTTTGTAAACGGTAAAACTGAGCTAACTCAGTTTTGAAAGTGAGTTTAGGCACTTTGAAAAAATACAATTGTGTGCGAATTTAAACATTTAAATGCGATGTTAAATATATTTAAGCGTTAAATGCATATAAGGCCCGGTGGAAATAGGTTATACGGTTTTGTTTCATATGCATAAAGAATGCAATACATACACACATATAGTACATATGACTCTGGACACCTTTTATATCTCATACCTTACGTTCGCTGTCCTCAGACATTCCGATATCGCGCCCTTGAGCAATTGCAAGACGGTTTCCCTGCACTAAATTTCCAACCATGACTGAGGCTGGTCCAACAGACGTGTCTGTAATACCACATCCAGATGAGCTTATTTTTACAGCTGATTGCACACCTTTTTGATGTTAGTATATTTTCATTTAACCAATTCGATATATGAATTCAGTGCAAGAATTTTTCAAGAGTAGATTAATTATATAAAGCCATTTATGTTAATTATGAAGTGTGGTTATGTTACAGTTTGAGGTGTAGTATGTTGGTTATGTTTCATCAGTTTAATGGTTCAAAAACAGCAGCAGAATAAAGAAAAGAAAAAAATTAACATTTTCTTTAAGCGTTTGTGGAAAATTGGTGCGCAATTACAAATAAAAAGTACGAAAATACTGTATAATAAATATATGTATATATATATAAATATATATATAAATGCACTTGTATAAATATTAGGGAAATCGAAACAAATTTCGACTTAAATTTTAATGAACCCCACTTGAACGCCTAAATCCAGACAAGCTCCTTACACGAGACATACCTTTGTGTAAGGAGCGTCTCTAAATGGAAATACATTTTATATAAGCACATACACTGCTTGCAATTCCCATAAACTCACCTAAGTCTGCTTGAATTTTGTTACATTTTCCTTAAAAAATTGATTTAGTAGAAATAGTTTTACTGTAATATTTATTGTAAAATATAGTCTATAAGAACTAAAAGAAGAAATCGCAATTAATTAACTGTTCTGTTCATTTTATTTATTGTTTTCATAAAAATGGCACAATTTAAGGTGACAATTCACAAAAACTCAGTATATAAAAAAATATAAAAATGCGTAAAGTAGATGCGTAAATAGTTGTTTTTTAAATAATGGTAAATGGTAAATAATGGCTGGTAGGCAAACCTATTTAATCGCTTTTTTAAGGTCAATCTTTGAATAAAACTGTCGTTCTGTTGCGTAAACACCTCGAGCAAGAACACAAAGGTGCTTGATGTAATTTAAATCAAGAGTTCGAATTCCAATCGGCCAATCAAAAACTTGAATATTTTTGTCCTTGAAAAAGTTCATTGTTTTACTGAAGTGCGAATTGCAAGAACCCAAAGGTGCTCGATGTAATTTAAATCAAGAATTCGAACGGGCCAATCAAAAACTTGAATATTTTTGTCATTGAAAAATCTCATTGATTTACTGAACTGTGAATTGCATAACTTTCCTTTTTTATTTTGTTTGAATTTTATGACACTCGACGCTAGTAATGCCAACTTACTCTCGACACAAAATAAGGGCCGTTTTTCAATGATGCGAAAGCGATACAGAGTACCGATTGACTTTCGCATCGCAACTCACTTTCGCATCGCTTTCGCTTTCGCATCGCATTACAGAGTAGCCCCCCAGGTCCATAAAATTCTTCTGATTATTCTATTATCATTACGTTTAAAAGTTCGCAGTTATGAAGTCGAAATCTCTAAAGTCTCTAAATACTATTTATTAAAAATAGCTTCTCCGCGAATTCCCTTCTTTTGGATTTAAGATCATGAGTCAAAGACGGGGTTTTTAGGCGTTTAGTGTAAACATCGGTTTGAATTTTGTAAAATTTCCGTCAACATCAGGTTTTATTTTATTCCCAATGCTATTATCACACGTTTTTGCCTTACGATAATTTTCGTGTTTCGGTCATATCTTACGTTTTTCCCATAAGATCCACGTAATTTTAAATAATGACGCAGTGATGTTTCAGGCCTTTTTATTTTATCCGCGATTTCCCGTGTCGAGAACTCTGATTGATTGAATGAATTAATTTTTCTCTTTTCTTCAGGTGGCCATTGCTTTCCTCTTGGCATTTTTACAGGTCTGAAGAATGTAAAAATGTTACTTTTTAATAGTTAGTTAGTTAGCTTGCAAAGGCATAAATTACCTCAAATTACTTATATTTGCGAATTTGAATTTTGAATTTATGTGAACTGCCACATTTCAATTCTGAGAAAACACTAGCCGCTCTGATTGTTTTGCACGATTACGCAAACTATAAAAGAGTGCATAGCGGTACACCTGCCGTTTCTTACAGAAAACTATAGAAATGTAAACTACAACCTTTATTTGATTTTTTATCATCCCCTCTACTCCTACAAGACTTTTCATACCTCAGTGAGTTTATGGGAATTGCCACCAGTGTATACAATGGGTAGAAAAAGTAAGTTAAAACAGCAATTATAGCATTTTCAAGTATTTTTAAATCGATTTCACTTCAAATGTCAGTATAATATGTATCAGTAATATATAATACTATATACAAAGATGGAGCGGCAGTTTACGTAAGATTTTAAGTGAGCATGCTATTCTTGAGGGTTAGCCATAAATAGGGCATCTTTTTATCCTTTAATATTAACAATATGACTTGAAAATAAAAATCTGAGCATGATGAAATGCCGCCCCTCCCCCCACAGAGTTTTGACTTATCAATAATAAAGAAAGCTGGGGCAATCGTGAAATGCATACAGCTGAGGAGAACCCCGAAATGTAGCTGCATTTATAAAAATTGGCCACAAAAAAATATCAGAATCATTGTTGAATTTGGCTAACTCCATGCATCTCCGTTTAGGTAAATTGGCAATGCAAAATTGTGGCCATTGTGGCTACTAAGTGGTTTGATAACATACTTTTTACATGTGTATTCTGATATACATGCACTGGAAACTGTTTTTCTAAATTAATGAATACATTTTTAATGTCAAAACTTCTCCTTTAAATACGGTAAGAAATTAACTTTTTAATAAAAAAAAATGTTTTTGTTAATTAATTATCACAATAAATTTGTATTGATATCATTGCAACAATGTGTGTGATAACTTACTTTTTTCCACCTACTGTAAGTGGCATGACAAACTGGTGACGGACTAAGGTTTAGTTTAGTTAGTTTAGAATAGATGGGAACTACAGTTTTATGCTGATCCGGATCTTCAGGTAGGAAGTATTTTAGAAGCAATTAACTCTGCAAGTCAGTGGCGCACAAAAGATTTCTTTGGGGGAGAAGGTTCCGCACACAACTTTTGAGTCCAACACCATTTGAGACCATGTTTGTCACCCAAAATGTTTTTAACAATGTTTGCGGGGTTTCAACCCCCAGAATCCCCCTTATGCGCGTCACTGTTGCCATTTGAGGGTTAAACTTTTTTGCAGAGAAGGAGATCAACGAAAAGGTTAAAAACAATGTTAATGGCTTTAGGTTCGCTAAAAAGAGATTAGAACCCACAACCCCGTCACTTGCAACCGCTGTAGCCAGCATAAGGATAGTACGTATAAAAATTAAAAATTTGTTGTTTGAAGTGTTCTTAATGAGGATGGGTTTTTAAGGGGATGAGAACTTATAGGAAAAATACAAATAACTACATTATTTTTTTTTATTTTTAATAATAAATTCTTATCTTACAGTTAAAATAAGAGCACTAGCTGCCAGCCCTGGCGGCTCCTACATTTATTCAAAATAACTTTTGTTTTAATTTTGGTGTTACCATTACTATTTAAATATTATTTCTGACAAGTGACCACCTCGACTATTTATCACGATTTTTTCACAGATACCTATCTGTATGTTAATACAGAGTAGTCCATCTATACTTGACACTTGGAAATTGGTTCAAAGTTTGTTGCCTCTGGATAAGCAGACGACTAATTTATTGAAGACATTGTTCCCTCGACGTCTCATCTCTAAAGACGGCGATTTTAACTGGCCTAACATGGGCACAGCGCAGAGGGAAGAGTTTGGTTTTAGCTAGCAAAGGTGCAACACGGTGTAGTCCAATAAATAACAAGTGTAAAGACAGTAAAGGTGAAGTTGTAAATAAATTGATTGCTGGTTGCGTGTATTTTATTTTCTTGAGCACAATCCAGAGAGACGAATAAGCCTGAAGAACTAATTTTCGTAACAATAGATTTCAATGTTTGCGGTTGTGGACTGATGAAAATATGGGTATCAAATGGAAGAAGAAAATTGTCACCTTCTAACTACATTTGCTATGTTAAACCTTTAGGATGAACATATCTCGGTAAGGTGGAGGGGAAATACATGTTTTGGATATCAGCCTGCAGTATCAGACTTCTCTCTATCTTTCTCTCTATCAGAAAGTAATTAAAACTGTTTTCTTTTGATGTGCATATTTATTTAAAAATGTATAGATTTTGAGAAACTCAAGGTTAAAAAACATCACAGCTATTTTTTTATGAAGAACGATTTTTTTCCTTAAAAGATTTGTAATTACCCTTATCTAAAAATTAATTACTTAAAAACAGCGCATGAAAGGTCTTTCCATTTAATTATAGTTTGTAGTCATAAATACTTCAATCCATAAGCCTTAATGCAGAAATACTGTTGATATCTTATTGAGTCCGAACCTTTAGTTGGCCCTATTAGAGTTATGTTTTTAAGCCTAAAGCGACTTGAATGCAGAGTTATTATTGACCAAAAGGCTTTATGCATGCAGAAATACTGTAAGTGCTTTCACTTACCGCGAACCCCTAGTTGGCCCTATTAGGATTTATAAGGATTATGTTTTTGAAGCCCGGCTAAAGGCTGGTCACACTAAAAAGACATGAATGCAGAAACACGGTTAGCTATAAACATTTAAGTATTCGTTTATCTATACTTTGAAATCAGGTTCTTCCTCTTCTTGTATGTTGCCAATATAAACAAATGTGTAATGGGCAACACGTTAAAAAAGTACTTGCTAGAATGTTTGGTAGACATTTTGCGAAAATCACATTCATGATTTTTTTTAACCCCACTTATTTATCCACTTTTTTTTAAGTGTATCATAAAATTTAACGTCAACTGCAAAACAACTGATTTGAAAATTCTCTCCTTCTTATTAAGCTTTTCCCCAAATTGAATGTATTTTTCTCGAGAAAAACGAAAATTCATCATTCATGATTATTTCACATAACAAACTATATATCAAATAAAAGGTATTTGTATGCTCGTTTTAAGTATTTTTAAATATGGTTACTTCGAGTTTTTTAAGAAAAAAACTTTTACATAAAAAATTAGTTTTGAGTTGAATTCTCAAAATCTATACACATTTTATTTAGAAATATGCACATAAACAGAATACCTTTGCAATCTTTTTTAAAACCGGTTAACGGCGACTTCTGCACCCCACCCCGATTCCACACCGGCTTGACAAAAAACCGGGTTGAGTTAGGAGAATAAGTTTATGTATAATGCAATAAAAAATAAATCAAAATACAAATGAAACAAAATATCATACAAAAAAGTGTTAAGCAAAAAATTTAAACCAAAAAGTTACAAGCAAAACATTATGTTGTCGGTATAATCCTTAGATCCTGACTAGAATCCGACCGAATATTCGGTTTCGGTTTTAGCCGAATATTAAAAAAAAAAACCGAAACTCGGTTTCGGCCCAAAAAAGTCGGACACTAATCCTGACGAACGTGCTATATGTAAGGTTGGATCCACTTGTCAACGCACTGACTGAACTTTTTCAGTGGGCTTTCCGACCTAGTCGACTACCAACCAAATATTCACATAAGCCAAGTGCTGAAGAAAATCCATAAGAACCAGTTTGATACGAACCATTTTATTACACAAAATTGTGGTGTGCATTTGTTAAACAAAATTAAAAAATTTTACAAATTTAGATTTAGCTTTTGATTGAAAATTTTTAATTTTTTATGCAAGGCCAGCTGGTTGATAATGACGGTCAGGAAGTCAGTTTCTTCAGTCAATAAGGCAATTGCACAGTGCAGTTTTTAATTAATATTAAAATTAACAGTTAATAAACAAAATTACAGAATATAATATTTTATACATAAATGTTTAGTTTGTGATCGTGTTTCATGTAGAAATTGAATAGAAAGTATTTTATTTGATTGCCTCAAAAAACACTTACCTTGATGTATTTCTCTTGGTTTAGGCAAATTAGTCACACAAGTATGTGGACACATCAAAACATTAGCTGGATGCAGTGACCCTTCTAAGAATCTACGTCTTGCTTCACACAAGTGGATTCCACCAAGTGGAGTTTTTGGTAAATGATTTGGCGGAACAAGAGCTAAACAATAAATACCAACTTGGTGTATGGAATCAACTGCTTGCAATACCCGAGACATCCATTGAAAGCTCTCTTCTTCAGAGCAATCAGGTCTCTGCTCAGCAATTACACACACTCGTTCGTCTCGTAATACTTTAATACTGAAGACTGCGATTCGACCTCTATAGATAAAGCGCATAGGTTCTACTGCCAGCACAGTCGCAATTATATCATCCGCATTGTGCTTTCGTCCAGTCACAGTCATGAGACCATCACGAGAGCCGCACACAAATACAAGTCCTCCCGGGCCAAGAAATCCCAGCAATCCTGAACGAACGTAGTATTCTTCGTTCATCGGTTTCAAACTTGATTCATCTTTTGTTGAGTCTGGCTCTTCTATAAACGGCTGTACTTTAAATGTTGTATTTGTCATTCCTTCCAATCCAAAATAGGTTGAGCCTGTTGAGCCACTCGTAACGCAAATTTCGCCAACTTGATCGGTTTTACAGAGCACTGAGACGCCTTCGGACCGCACAACAACCATTTGTGCGGCTGGCATTACTTGCCCACAATCTTGTAACGTTAGCGACGTCAGGGAGTCCTCACTGTCGACTCGAACGACGCCATGTGATAGGGCTGCCATTGAAAGCACACCTCTGCCAGTTGCAGATTGACTAAAGCCAGTCGATGAACGTCCAGGACGCCGCAATGAAACTGTGAAAACCTCAGAGCTGCTTGCACAAGGACATATTGCATCCGACCGTAGCCCTTTGGATTGAAAAACACTCAAAAATTGATCGCATGATGACAATGACCAAGGATTTGCACCATCTGCTACAAGTAACATGCGCAAAGAAGACAAAGATATGTCCTTATGATCTTTCGTTGCCAATAATCCCCAATGTAAATCTCTACTCTTCACCAAACAGCACGACGCTCGATGTTTAGTTATTAATTGCATCCAAGAGGACGGCCGCAATTTCATTAGAGCATATGGAATGAATAAAACGTGCATTCCATTCAACACCGAAGTAAGCACCGAATGCCACAGTCCAACTTCGCGCTTAAAGTCGAGTACGCATACAATAGTTTCGCCCTCGGTATAGTGGCATGCCATAGTCAATGCGCGACAATGGTTCATCATAGCCAATCTCGTAACAGTTACTCCTAAAATGCACAAACAATAATATTAATAACAGAACATATTTTGTATATAAATATAAAACTGGCAAGACAGCTCGATTACATTACTAAGGCCCTTGAGTCGTGATGCCACTTCGATATAATATTAAATCTAAAGATTTTCTTTAATATCTCTTTTAAAATAAACACGAATTTCACTGTGACTAATTTATTTTAGACGAAAGTATAAAAAATTTAATGCAAATTCAACAGCAGATGATACATTGCAGTATTAATACAAATGTTCAGGAGATTTTCCAACAACAATACGGTAACAAATTTTCAATGGGGAACGCCAAAAAAATCGTTTAGTGTCAGATGCACAACATGGTGGCTGAGAAGAAGCATTGGATCTACATTTATTTTTTGTATCAGGGTATGTACAATCGATTTTAGATTTTGTTTTATGTTGATATAAGGGCGAGACATGTTTTGGTGTGCTGAGCAATTTTTGCTATCGAAAAAATTCGGAGCCCTGTGCCGTTTTATGTTAGCTTCGTAAGGACGACATATGCGTTGATAAAACTCAATGGACTGTTTGTGTCCTTGGACTTTGAATTTGTGCTTCCTAATCTTCTCTTCATAGAGTTTCTCAACCTCGCCCTTAATTAAGTTAGTTCGAATTTCCTCAGAGGCTTTTATTTAGTTTATAGCGCCTTAGTATGTAAGGACACTGTTATTGTTGTAGTCTATAAGAACTGTTGTTCATAGACCGAATAAAGAAATAATAATATTTCGGTGAAAAAGTTTTAGATCTGGCCAATACTAAAGATAGTTTGAATGGGTATAATTTCCAAACTTTGTACAAATATCTCTTCGACTGCCTCAAATTTAGGGATTTTATATTGAATGAGTTTTGTTAAAATTTTGGTAATATCTACAGTATATAACAGTAATAATATGTAAGTTTTCTGATTCACGACACTTGCTATCTCAGTCGTATGTTTTTAATTTTTACATTTTCATTTATATATATTATTGCTAAAATATCGTTGGTTTTGTTAAATAGTTGTTAAGATAACGATGAAATATAAAATAAAGACATCTACTACTACTACCACTACTTCGTTTTAGTCATGGCTCCGTTTGTACATGGAATGATCTTGCGATAGTTTAGACCTGTGTGTGATCTGTTGTTTGTGATAAAGAACTTTGATCATGAACCCCAAAGTGATGTCGAGATAGTTTTTCACAGTTACTTTAATATGTGTTAGCATGGTTGTTCTTACCCATTACACTTCCTTCCTTGTCTGTTGTATATTCAATATAGGCCGTGGCCGAATCTTCAATACGTAAATTTCCTACGTTAAAATCCTTTGGCGGCCTAGGTAAATGTTCTGTGATAAACCATTGCAATCTTGGCCATCCTTTGAGTTTTGCAATCTCTCCTGTCGCAGATTTTGGTAATCCTTTCAAACAAGCTTCTGAGGTAAGAGCCACCGTAATTCCGAGGGAACTCAACAAAAACCCCACCTGTTGCGGAGGAGTATCAGAACTTGATAAAGGCAATTCTATGGGAAGTGGCACCAACCCTCGAAACATGCATCCATACCACGCAGTAATAAAACTATGGAAGAAAATATTTTGGAAATTATTCAACTCAGTTAATTGTCGAAATTGCCTAACATTTATGAAATATTTTTGTATTGACTGCTGAAAGTATACAGTGCGGTTGCATAGTATGTGTAGCTCACACTTTACCTTAAAGGATCGTTATTGGGGTAAACCAAAGCTACGCGATCGCCTGGTTTTAACGTTATTTGCTCTGGGCCTTTGCTAAAAATTTTTGTTGAGAGAGCGTAAGCAATTTTCTGTGCTCTAGAAAATAATTTGCCGTAAGTTAAAGTTGTGGTTATTTTGCCATTCGGATCGAGGACAGTAGCCATTGGCGATTTGAATGAATTTGTGCCGTATCGTTGAAGTGCCATCTCCAAAGACCGTGGCAGTCCCGCAGGGACTGTCAATTGTTCCCCTTGCACAGCGGTCATAATACTTCCCTCAGGTTTTGGTGCATTGGGGTCTTTGGGATTTGCTGCTATTTCCAATTCTATATCGTTGTCTTCATAAAATTCAGGTAGGGGTCTTCTTTTAGGTCGTTTAAGCGTGTTCAACAATTGTTGAATTTTCGCCGAAACTTTCCATCTACCATTGGTATCAGAATCTCCAAGCTCAGTTTGCGAAACGTTTACGTATCTAGTAACACGATCCGCAGCACGTCGAGTGTTATTGAATTGTGTTATATCTGGAGCAGCATCTGTCGGATTATTCAATGATCGTTAAACAAACTTAGGAATATAAACTTATAAAATATGTACATACATACATGCATACATACATACACAACTGGAAAAACCCGAAATAAGAAAACGATAGACTTGTACTAGTAACAAAATTTATCTTTTAGTATCTCCAACCACTCAACGCAGTAGTTCCCCACACCATGTGAAGCTGGATAGACTGATAGAGATTATTAATCTTATTCTAAATACAAATTCCCCGAGGAATTTTTTCTCTTTTCCCTTTCCTCCAATCATGAACAATAATTTAATCCATGTACTAACTATGAATTTAACGGAACAACTTGTTCCTCTCACATTCATCCTATTCCGAACAAATTTCGAAACGTATTTTATGTTTAATTAAAGAAAACTGGCTAAAATACCTTTATTGCTTATTGAAAATGAAGGAAAATGTTGTACAATCACTTGCAAAACTCGAATCGACAAAATTTGGCGCAATGGGGTTATTGAAAGCCAAAAACCTTTTTATTATAATTTTGAGTAACCATTCTTTATATATATATGAAAAAATGCTTGAGTTCCTACAACTAACCTTATTTTTTATTAGAAGTGAGTGTGAGAGCACACGTTATTACTCTCCTTTCCTATCCCCAATGGGTATAGTAACAATGGTCAGAAATGGATTGAGTGCTATGAAAGGCTTGCAGCTTTCCTGCCCACCCTCACATCACACACATGTATTTATTTGTGTATAAAAATCAATTAAAAAAAATAGCACGTATCCAAAATAGTTTTATTAGTTGGTAGTAATTGCAATATTGCGAAAGCGAGTGTAGTAATACTTACATGACTTTTGTTTATCTTTATTGTCAGAAAAGTCAATGCTCTCTTTTTTGTAAGCTGTTGGTGGTGATTCCGTGCTTGAGGTGTCTGAAGTAGGCTGAAATTTAACAATTTCTATAAATGTTTATCTTATTTAGCTAACTAAAACAATTCGCATAATTCACTAATTTAAAATCTATGCACATTTGTGTGATAGCTCACGGATGTCTGCCAATATTTCCTCAGTTTTCCATTAAGTTATTTGTTAAATAAATAAATTTAAATTGTTTTAAATAAGCGACAGATGCGACTATGTCGCAGCTGATTATACTTCAGTTTGTTTTCGAATAGCTGCCGGATGCGGTTCCAGTTCAACTTGACAAGTGGAATCGATAAGGATAACGGTTAACACCGGTAAATGAACGGTTGACTACTATCTGCATAAAGGAATCAGCCTTTAGAATCAGCTTAATTTGCAGAAGAAAAGAGAAGGACGATATGGCCAAAGACATCTTGATGGGTGCTCGGCCAATGACGTAAAAGTCGTCCGCGATGACTTCAATGCAAAGGTCGGGCGAGAAGGTATATTTGGTCCCACAGTCGGGCAGTTGTCTTCATGCGACCACTAAAATTAACGGTCTGAGTCTTATCGGTTTGGCCACGGCACAAAACCAGAAAGTTAGTAGCAAGGGAGAGGGCTGGGGTGTGAACCGGGTTTTGTTTTTTGGCTCTAACTTTTCACAGAATAAAGATATCGAAAAATCGAAGATACCGTTGGAAAGGTGAATATATAACGCAACTTTGTTATGAAGACAGATTATCGTTTTGATTGAAATTTAACTCTCTACGTCCAATTTTCTGAGAACGTGATTTTTCGCTTTTTCAAAAAAGTGGCTGGGTTGTGAACCATCTGGAAAATCCCTATTAAAGTCGGAAAATACGAAGAAAACACCCATAATTTTTAAGTACATTGAGAATTTATTTAATCAGGAAGCCTCAAGAGGTGAAAAAAAGTTATAATGACGCCTCTTAGGCCAAAAAATCGCAATGAATGAAACTGCTCAATTTTTTAAATTTTCATCCTAATCTGTGTCGGAATGTTTGCATGTGAAATACGAACGTGTTCTCGTATTGGCTCACTTCAAGTGAACACAACGAAATCGAGTGAAATTATATAAAATGACTTTATTTTTATATATCCGTCCATATTTGACAGTGTTAGAACAAATGTAGTACGAAAAACAGGT
The DNA here is from genome assembly GCA_963971225.1 of Melieria omissa. Lineage (NCBI taxonomy): Eukaryota > Metazoa > Arthropoda > Insecta > Diptera > Ulidiidae > Melieria > Melieria omissa. Next base: position 88,065,339 of record OZ020268.1, read on the forward strand.
GGTTCATAACCCAGCCACCTCAGTGGTTCACAGCCCAACCACGATGCCATTTTGGAAACTTTAAAATAAACGACACTTCCAATCATAATTCGACATAAACAAATATTGCATCGTAAAATAGAATCAAAACACTAAATAAACATGTATTACACAGACTTTTTGCAATAAGCTCAGTCTCTTGGATAGCACTTAAAAAAAAAGCCAACAAGTTTTCGGAGTCGATTTTCAAACACGATGTCTTTCAAACTCGATTGCTGCCACAAGCAATACGTGTTTGTACTTCGGTGTAACCACAAAAGCAGAGTCATATCATAAGACAAAATTGACAGTTGAAAGATTGGGGATATGTCAATTAGGGAAAGAAAAACGGCAATGGTTCACACCCCAGCCTGGTTCACAACCCAGCCCTCTCCCTTACCATATTATTGCCCCTCGACAACTAAAAGGCCACCTGGAGATATTGCCTCATCAGTCCACCCGCTAGAATGATCACATTGTGATTGATGGAAGGCGGCATGCTTCTAGTATTCTAGATACTAATACCTTGTTGCAGACAAGATACTTATGAGTCTTTGCGCAATAAAACCGTGCAATTAAGTTTATAACGAAAGCTGGCCATACAAGTAAATAAGCTGCGATCACAAGGGATACCAAATATAGAAGGGATATACAAATTATTAAGAGCCGGTAGAAACAATATAAAAATTTGCAATTTTTCTAGTAAATACTTTTATTTGAATATTTAAATAATTCGATCCCTTCAGTAACTTCTAAATTGGGCCATAGCATATTTGGGAGTGGATTAAAGCGGAGCAAAAACACTTTGCACTTGAGCACGCACTATATGGAAGGTATGAAGAGTGTGACTGAAAGTCAAGAGTGAAAAAAATAGATCTATCAGTTGTTTCACACCGTTTGTATAAAAATGATAACTTTGTTCGCAGCCCTGACCCAATTATCTGTCTGGAATGACGGTCATATGGCCGACACTGTTCTTATAGGGAAAGTTATGTTTTGCTTTTGTATTAAAAAAAAACATTTGTCAAAAACAAATGAACCTGTCGTATAGTCCTTCAAAGAAATAAGAGAATCGACCCACTGGGAGAACGACTGTTGGCTGATATAACACAATGTTGAATTCGCTTACCAACGGGGGTAAATTCTGTGGAGGTCTCCGGTCAGAATATTTACTTTTATTCGAAGCTCCTGCCATGGATGAGTCACGAATCGGTGGCTTGATTATTGGATCCACTATGTTGCTAACGTGATCACGGGGATAGTTATATTCTTTATCCGGGGACATTATTTCTTCAGGAATTGATTCATCGTCCGTTGAAGAATCTAATAAAAGAGAGACCAAAATTTATTTGTATATAAATAATACGTTCAGGTTAAGCTGACTCACCGATGTCATCATTATTCCGATCCGGACTGCGATTCAAAACAGAGCTTCTCTTCGAAGGCATTGGTAAGCTGGGTTTTGGCCGGCATTTTAATGCTGCAAGTGCTTGTTGCACGGCTTCTTGCCGCACTTCTGCATAATAAAAAAAAACAGTAGATATACATCCCCACACACACTCATGTCGAAAGCAATACAGATATTTGTGTTTCTCTTATGATTGCACAAGCAAAACTCAAATTAGCATCAATAGTACATTACCAGAATGATAGCGTTTCTCATTGTGAGTTATCTTGCGTTGAGTCCTTCGGGTTCGGCCCTGCTGGTGTTCCACCTGACTTCCCGTGGGATGATAAAAATCAGACTTTTTTGATGCATTGGAATGTATCTGATGAGATGATGGCAGTGATGGAACTTCTGAAACATAACTATATCCCTCACTGTATACAAAGGCTCCATCTTTCACAGTCTTAGGGTTTTGCGTATTCGAATCCTTAATATTATAATACGGAGGCATAGATGGACCGCACTTCTCATCTTCATTCGGTTCATTTTTTACTAAAAATGCCAGATATAAACATATATAAAAATATTTAGTAACTTTTAAACCTAAGCGTCGAAAATTATGTTGCGCCTGGCGGCTTCGTTTACGTCAATTTTGTACTAAATTTCGTTAAATTATCTGAGAATTTAATCAATATAAAAATTTTAAACGAAGTTCCGAGTGAGTACCGAACTAACAAAGTAACGAAGTCGGTGTAAACACCCCTAATGATTATTAGTCGTTTGGCACTTCGTGTAATGTCGGTTGGTGGTCTTCTCAAGACACGACCAAGCCAGCCCCATTTCCTTTTTGTAATTTCTAGGCGCATTGGTGTTTGGTTTGTTTTGGCCCACAGATTGGTATTAGAGTTAGTGTCGGGCCAATAGATGCGCAGAATTATGCGGAGGCAGCGGTTAACAAAAACTTGTAGGGCTTGAATATCCGAGGACGTCATATTCCACGGTTCGCTCCCGTAGAGTGGATTTTATGTTGAAGTTGAATATTTGTAGTTTTGTGCGTCGTGTAATAATTGAGCAATTCCAAATTGCTTTGAGGCTACCGAAATCTTGCTCGTCTTTTTTTATGCGATTGCAAGTGTCTTCACTTGAGCCTCCGTTAACAGATATTATACAGCCAAGATAGCAAAAGGAGTCGACTTCTTCAAGTTGTGTGCTGTCGATTTGGAATTTCTGTGGGCAGGTGGTGTTGACACGCATTACTTTTGTTTTGCCGATATTTATCTTTAGGCCGACTTTTGGCGCTGTTTCTTGCACCAGCGTTAGTTAGACATAGTCGAGATCGTCTAGGTTATAAATTTTGGTGGTGCACCCATACAAGCCAAAGCATTCCAAGTTGCCTGATGGTAAAGTGTATCGAGTGCTTTTTGAAAATCGATAAAAATAAGATAGAGGGGGAGCGCCATTCTACCGATTGCTCTACTATTACTCGGAGACTATTAACGTGGTCGACGCAGGAGCGCCCCGGTCGGATGCCTGCTTGCTCTGTTCTTAGCTTCGGATGTATGGCATTCGAAAGTTGTACATTAATTATTTGTGCAATTACTTTGTTTACCATGCTCAGCAACGTGATCCCTCGCCAGTTCTTGCACTCTGCCAGGTCGCCTTTCTTAGGGAGATTGATGATGGCACCTTCCTTTAGTTCTTCCGGCAGTTGTCCTGTGCCCCAAAACTCCTCAATTAGAGGACTAATCAAACGCGCGCTGGTTTGATAATCCGCTTTTAGCAGTTCGGTTGCAATGTTGTCGGGCCCGGCTGATTTATTATTTTTTAAGGTTTTTATTGCGGTTATTATCTCCTGTGTGTCTGGACAGTCGCACGGAATTGTGCCGTTCACTATGTGCACAATCGCAAATGTTGTAGACGGCTGGTGACAGCATGTTGGTGTAGTACTCTTCCCAGACCGCTAGTTGTTCTCCTGTGGTCGTGACAATAATAACATTAACGCTCCCTATTTTCCTTACATAAAGCACAACTGCTTCGTTCGTTACAAAGCAAAAGAAAAATTGTGTGCCCTCACTTCATACGCATTGAAATCAGTGGACAGGATTTTATTTTGGAGGGATATTTCACTAGCAATCCTTATATTTGAGGGGTTCAAATGTTCCCGCCCAGTGTGCGCCACTGATCGAAACAATCACCCACAAAAAAAGTTTATTTCACGAATTATGCACGTACACATAAGCACATAGAGATCACACGCATATTCATATCGCTATAGACTGAGAGTTGCTTGCGTGGCAACAGTCTTTTCTCTCAGGCGATTTCTGTAAAAACACTCTCACGTGGCTTCATTGAAAAAACCACAGCAAGTATTTGAAGCGCCATTGATTTTTATGAACGTAGGACATCTTATAAAATTATGGTCTTTGTTGATAGTATGCCTCGAAAATGCCAGGCTATTCTCAAAACACCTTTTTTAATTAGTTTAGTTTAAAAGTGCTCACTTGGGCGTCATAGATTGTAAATATCAAATTGCGTAAATTTATTTATTGCATATATCGGTCTCATGTTAATACACTTACCTTCATTGATAATGTATGGCTGCAACAACTTGGCCCTTTTTTTCTCATAGCCTTTTTGAGTAATATCCCCTGAAAATATAGACTATTATTAGTAAAAACGTTTCTAAATTCGGCCTCATTAGAATATGGAAGTTTATTAAATAAATTTGGCGCAGTTTTCCGCAAAATCGATTTACCCTTTTCACACTCTTACAATTCTGTGCCACGTGGCATTTTGTAAATAAGTGGAAGCAATTGGCTACTTTTTTTGATTTACTAACAAATGTCGTGTGCTCTTATAATTTTGCAACAGCGGTATTTCCGTATGTAAATTTTTTTGTGTGTGAATGTTGTTGTTGTTGTTCTTGTTCGTTATATACAACAATTGTTGTCAACCCACTTATTTTACGGTAAAAGTAGAAACATGTTCTGATGCCCACAACAAAAGATATTAGTAAAAATATAGTGCGGTTATAATTTTGAGACGGGGTGTATAAGAAATACTGCCAGTTATACCCGGCTTTGCCGGAAGAATATCATACTTTCATTAAAAAAATGTTTCATTCCACAACTAGCGACCACATGGCTCCGCGGCTTTGCACGCAAATTTTAAGTCAACGGGCTCAATAAAACAAATTTCTCTTAACAGTTTGCCGTCCGCACGTCCTTTAAATATTTATTCGCTTGAAGCCGACAGCGCTAATACGGATTACTTGGCTTGTCGCCGGCGTTTTTGACATTATCGGGAGACTATGAATTGTTAAGTTTTGCAAATCTCAATGTTAGTTCTCATAAGTTCTCAACCTTGTTCACTTACTTTCATGAAATTTCGAAGATATACATAACTACACTATGATCAATAAGTACCGGGACTGTGTATTTTAAATTTTCCACCGTTGCCCGATGCAGGTAATTTTTTTTAGGTCGGTAGGACCTTAACTGACATCTGTGTCAAATTTTGAGCGGGATTGCATCATTAGTTTTTGTTTGGCAGCTGTTAGCGTCAGTCAACTTTTTGTACTTCGTCGCATTTTACAATGGATAATTTTGTTGATCAACGTATTTGTTTGATAATGCAACGTCTCACAAAGCACACATTATTCGCGATTATTTGAACAAACACAGTGTGAATATCATCGATCAGGCTACCTATTCTCCAGATATGGCACCATGTGACTTTTTCCTGTTCTCCCGACTCAAGTTACCGCTTCGTGGAAAGAGATTCGAGTCCATAGAGGTCATAAAAGAAAATGCGACGCGAGAGCTGAAGGCCATACCTGCTTCGGCTTACCAGAAGTGCATGGACGATTGGATTACGCGTTGGCATATGTGTATTGCTTCAGATGGGGCTTATTTTGAAGGGGATAAAATAAATTTACCAGAAGAATAAAAAAATTTTGTTTTTTAACACAGTCCCGGTACTTATTGATCATAGTGTAAATAGAAAATTTGTTTGTTTTTTATAATTCGCGCACGATACCACTGTGGTGTCGCTGCACGGCATAGTGTTAATCCTTCGTTGACCCAGTCAGATTCGTACGATAAAATAATTGTCTAATTATATCTTATTTAAATGGCTTTCGCCATAGTTTAAGTGATTTGACCCCTTAAATCATGTTTCCCTATCTTAACCCATCGTTGACCCCGTCAGATTTCGATTTTCGAAAAAATAAAAACACGTTTAGTTTTATTTATCATTTGGTGAACTTTTACCAAGTTTGAAGACAAAACCCCCATTAAATCATGCTTATCCAAACAAACGTTTAACCGTTAGTTTACCCCGGTTGATTTCGATTAAAAAAAAACTGGGAAACACGGGTTTGATTATTTCGCATTTGAAGTACTTTTACCAAGATTGGAGTAAAACGGGCCAAAATATTTTGTTTCTGCATACAAACATTTAACCCTTGATTTACCTCGTTAAATTTAGATTTTTACAAAAGTAAAAAATATGTGTTCAATTCTTTTTCCTTCCTAATGTTTTTACCAATTTTTAAGTCAATAGACCTATCGGTTCATGTTTTTTCGTAGTCGTTCCGTATACGAACCTTAACCCCTGGTTGATCCCGTTAAGTTTTGATTTTCCAAAAATTGAAAAATACGTGTAGAATTATTTTTTATTTAAAGTATTTTCACCAAATTTGAAATCAATGGGCTCATTAAAATGTGTTTATTCATACAGCACCTTAACCCATGTTTTACCCTTTAAGACCCTGATTTTCAAAAAAATTCTTTTTAACGAAGGTTCATTTTTCAAGTTGTACCGACACTGCAAATTTCATGTTTATAGCTTCAGCAGTTCGATCTGGCTGGAGTGCATATGTTTTGCATATTTCGGGCATATATTGTGTGCATATAAATCCGATAGCTGATGATAAGTATAATAAATTCATAGTGAAATAAATAAAGTGAACCAGATAGGGAGCGGCACCCTTAAAACATTTCAATTGCTTTGAAAATTCGTTTCACGTCAATTCGTTTTGAATTAACCCGTTTGAGTTTGCTGTTCCCGAATTGCAAATACTTAGGTAGCAACATATAACAATATACAAACTATAATTGCAAAATCTACTTGTTCTATTTCTTGATATGTTTTCCCGTTTTATTTTGGTTTGTTTGTTCAGTTGCGCTGAAAAACAAACACAAATAGTGTCCGACCGGAACCACTTTTTTGGGCCGAAACCGAAACTTTCTAATTGAAATAAGACTCACCACATCAAGCATCAAAATCACAATTTTTCAACAAACGAATTTTACTTTAACCCCTCTGTTACACTAAACTCGCACATTTGACACTTCGGGTCATAAAATGACTCCGTTTTATTTCTTTGTATTTTGTTCAAACAAGTTAAGACAATGTGATTTTGACAATTAGTTATTACTTTTATAATTGAAAAGCGAATATTTGGCCTTACTGGTCAAATATGTTCAACATACGGACCATGTCCAGGTTCTTGATTTTCTTCTCGGGCACTTTGATTCTTGCGATTTATTCAGAAGTTAAAACTATACCGAAACTAGTTTTTGGACAATTATATTATGAATAACAGATAATAATTATTAATCGTGAGACTTGCTACTGGCGAGTCAAAACCCACAGGAAGGGAAGGAACCTAGAGGGTCGAGAGGGTTCCCATCTTGTTTTGGCGATTGATCAGCAGTCGTTTCAGGTCCTGAAAACAAGGTACGAAAGGCGTCCATAGGTAGACTACCCTTCCGGGTCTTATCAAGGGGTAATAAGGTTACACACTAATCCTTCATGGTTAGTGTGTTAGTTACGCAGATTAACTTGCAACACTCGAAGTCGGCTACTGAACTTCTAAGTAGAAGACTTTCTATGTTGCATCCATTAGCTCTCATTACAGCAATTCAAGGACCATGGGTATGGAGATGCCGCATCTGTGGCCTTGGTTCTGTTAGGGGTATTTCTATACTTACAGATAACTCATCGCCCAAACCAAGGACTTGTTTGTTAGTATCGGACTCTCCGGACGCTACTACAATCCCGCAGTACTTTGACCAAGATCTTATTGCAGCCAGAATATGTTTCCTTTCCAATAACGCAAAATCAATTTAGTTGTTGCATCGGCTTACTTTCTTTATGACTCACCTATAAGTCTTCCACCAACGCGTGTTAAGTAGTTAAGTATTGTCAATCAAAAAGCCTTGGACTTTCTTTTTTTGGAAAGGAAAGAATGTAGAATTCTCGTCGGTAATGTAAACGGCCAGAGTAGGTCAGAGTTTTCAGTGGACAGTGTATGTTCCTCATGCCTTGAGGAAAAGGACTCCGCAATGCTTTTTCCATGTAGTTGCCCGGCTTATTCCAAGATGAGGTTACAATCTCTGAACACTGATGTGGTGGACACTACCTTAATTAGTGCACCTTAATTAATTTGCAGCAAATTAATGAAATCCTCTTGTTCATTCAAAAAAGCAAGAGATTTTCACTGAATTAACGCGGGGCTCATACGAACAAGTACAATGGGCAAATCATGTCCGAGCACTTGGTATTGTCTCCTACATAAAAAAGTCAAAGATGCACATCTCGTAAATCGAATGCTTATTTACCAGTGTAAATCTCACCCTTCAGTGGATAATTATTCCTAACATCACAAATCCACTATACCTTGATTCCATATTTAGCCGGCTTCGAGGGGACGTACGTACGTTTAAAACGGCATACGTACATTTTAGGTACATTTGCCAAATATTTACGAATGAATCGGTGCAAATAAACTTTTGTTAGGGTCGTTTCATTTAGAAAACATTTGCGGTAGTTGGAATAAAATATTTCGGCGATCAGAGCTAAAAAAAATTAGGTGACTTCTTAAAGTCACAATGGGCCTAGAAAGCCCAGTTGCACATCCTAGTATTAATGATAGAAATTAAAAAAAAACACAATTTGACAAAAGAGGTCAAAATAACAGTGTCGTCTCTACTTGGATCACTTAGTTTTTTCACTGATGTTCGCATCGTGGAGTTATGATAAAAAATATTATCTTTTTTTCGATTTTAGCGGATCATTGAAATATTCATTTATTGATTTCGAGTCACATTTTTGTATGTACAAACATGATTTATTGGTACATAAATTCAGTCAAGCAATTGTTCAAGTTATTCACATGTTGAAATGATTTTCAAAAAACATTTTGTTCACCAGTCTACTTGTTAAATATCGGACCTAACGTAATGCTTTGCAATTGGCTTTATATTCCACAGGAATGGCCAAATAATTATCTAGTTGGAGTAACTTTAAACCATAAAATAAATATCGCGCTATATTGTTTTAGTGCACTCTTATTCCATGAGATTATCGTAGTACCATACGAATTATACCATCAGAACATAGTGAGATGAGAAATCAGCGGCATTATATTATTAAAAGGGCGATAATTGTCTGCCTGAATAGGCGGTGTGGTCGCGTTCATTTTCGAGTTACCTTCCGAGAGCTCCAAGTCCAATTCAGCCAACTTTTCCCGCACGTCTGAAGGAAGTGAAGATGGCAAGTTCTCCACACCAGCCATGAATGTGACGGCAGACATTGGGGATGGCTACTTTTTGTATCCCCCAAAACCACTTTGGCTGGTCTGGGACCGATTGAAAATTACTTCTGGCGACTTAGTTTTCGGTATTTTCTCGTTGTTTTGAAAGTTTGCTTAAAGGAGCAAATCTGGCAGATGTGTCGGCGTCTGTTTAATAAAATTACAAACAATAAAAAATTCACTTTTCTTCACTAAGCTTACAAACGCGCACGACGTCGAACAGAGCTGAATCTTGGGATACACACAATCCAAAATCATCCACGCAAAAAAAGCAAAAACTGGAGTTGTGGTCGCCACTTCGCCACCCAAACCGATATGACTCAACTCACAAAGAAAATTCGAAAATCATTCGGAAATGAAGAGGCGATCGCGCCGATTTTAATAATTAGCACCAGACTATAAAAGCAATTGTTCCACTTTCTTTTTATTAAGTTATTATTTTATATGAAGTAAAATTATCGGAACGGTACGAACTTCGCCTTTTTTGACACAAAACAAACCGACAATGTTGCCAATTAAAATTTGGATTGTTAAAGAGGAATCCCTAAATCCATCAACTATTTTCAGTGTTGTGAAGAGCCTGAAAAAATATATACCAGACAGAAACGCTGCCAGACTAAAAATATTTTTCGGAATAATTCCCATTCCTTATTTGCGGCCTATATATACATATTTCATACACATATATTTCAGTATATATATATAAATATTTCAAATTGATATAGGAGCATTTATTGATGAACGGGTTATTTAAGATTAATGCTACACTCATTGTGGCCATATGTATTATTTGAGAAGTATAATTGCCACACTTTGGACTGCTAATTTCAACACGCTTGTTTAATTCCGGTAGATTGTCACTAAATAAATAAATAAAGGGATCAGTGATTAACAATAAATTTAGCGTTAACTATAAATGTCTCACTTTTTCTGGGAGCATTGAGCAACGAAGTAATTTAGTAAATTTATTATTCACATTTGTTTATAGACGAAATCTTAATAGAGAAAGTGTGTGTGAAATTTGTGATTGCAGTGCTGTAGCTGCCGCTTTCATTATAAGCAAAGTAATTGACTTACTTCGACGGATGAAGCCGGGGTTATCTTGAATTCATGTAGTCCTGTCGTTGCCGTCAGCAATTTGATCAGGCTCAGCATAATTGGTCAGCATAATTTAAGATGGAAAATCTTGTTTTTGTTGTGGTGCTATGACCTAAGTTTAATGAATAGCACTCTTACTAGACTGCATTGAATGAGGTAGCTTAACAAAGGATTATTTAACTATGATTTCCAGAGATCCCGCGAAATAGTAGCTACAAAGAAACTCTGAATACAACTCTGAGCGTTCCGGTCGAATCGGATCGCTTTATTAAACTTTGTTTCTCCTCTCCTTTTCAGTTTTGTTTGTGATTTCGTCGGGAAAGGTGTGCGTGTTCGTGTTTGTGACGTTCTGGGCTTCATAGCAGGATTTCTAAACAATCTATGTATACATATTTCCATTGTGTATATGCACGCACACACATTCACTTAAGTAGTGGAAAATCACTCCTTGTCCCAGAATATCGTTGGGTGTTTAAACTCTCGTGAATCAGTAGTCTTTGTGGAGCAGTGAAGAAACGATATATTGAGGAATTTGGACTGATTTGCGGTAAGAAGATAAAGAAGAGTAAAAAAAAAGTTGACTATGGCGTCCGAGGTAAGTGAAAAAAATCCAGCAGTAACTGAAAACAAAGCGGCAGAGGATTCGGCGACGAAATCTGAATCCGTGCCAGCAACGGAAATGGCGACAAGTGAGAATAACGCAGAAAATAGTGGGGTGGACGGGGCCGCCGCCCTGGAGAAGGATGCCGCAAAGGCGTCACCCGGCGATGACACAAAGAAAGACGGAGTTGACGGCGCTGCAGCTGCAGCCAACAACAAAGCCGAGCCAGCCCCCAAATTTAATGTGCATAAAGCTAATTTCGAGAAGGATGTCATTTACTTGTACCAGTTTTCGCGGACTCCGCTGCTTCCATCCCTATCGCCATATTGCTTGAAAGTTGAGACTTGGTTGCGTCTGGCGGGACTTAAGTATGAGGCAAGTATCTTAAGTTTATCAAAACGTTTTTTTCGCATTTTATTTGGTTGTAGAGTTCATCAATTGTAAGCGGTACGTTTTTTTTCGCTTAAGATTATCGAAACTCGCCATATTGGATTTAACCTCACACTTCCGTTGGAAAAGGGCAGTTTTCCAGTCGTATTCCTTTACTCCTTGCACCAGTATGGAGTCGCTTCCAGTGTTGATATATGCCCGCTATCGGGCTTTGCGATGTATACATACAAATAATGCTCTTAAATCAAAACGGCACTGCATAAGAGAGCGAATCCATTTAGCGGCCGCCGCATAGTTCTCTAGTTTGGAAATGTGTGTTTCCCAGCAGGAAATTCTAAAGTTGATGTTGAATTGTCTCCCGCTAGGTCAGGCCTTTATACATCATGATTTATCTCCTTACAATGTGGGCTATGAAGCCCAATTTTTAGTTGTAGAATTTCTTGATGCTTTCTGTCCGAAGTTGATTAAAGGTGTGAAAGTATACAAGTATTACAGCCTCAAGAAGTACTATAATTAATTATTAAATTTTTTACTTTACTTAAATTTTTTGTTTATTTAGAATTCTTATTTGAATAGTTTTTGGTTTTGCTTCTACTTCCAATTTGTTTAAATGAAAGGGGAATGTTATTTAACATTTTTTTAACCGACAAATTCTAGACATCGAAATTAAGATAATTGCTTGTGCAGGGATTTTAAAAGACTACGTGATAATAATACTAAGGTCCCTTGACTTTTAAAGATTGAAAAAGGTGTGGTAAAGGGCCAAAAATACTTTGTAACCCAAGGGACTCTAGATAATAGACCGACGTACAGAGGAGTGCACAAATTCACATGCACAAAAAGTAGTTTTAGAAGATAGGGGTTAGTCTCGTTGTCGTGCGAGTTTTTTTACGTATGGGTGTGGAGCAGAGTACTAAGGAAGATTTTAATATAATATTTCGTTGAATTAATATTTCGTTTGCAGTAATATATTACTGGCAATAAATAGTTTTACTTACACTTTTTTAATTTACCCAAATTAACTTGAAAGTTAAATGCCCCAACACTGCATACAACTATTTGCAAATAAATCATAGTGGGTGATACAGTCGTGGCCGAGCTAAAATAATATCCTATTAATCGCAGTAAGCTGAAGGTTCCAACAGACAGTGTTGTGGGAAGCTCGATTTCAAACTGCGTACCTTTGGTATATGTTTACATGTATCTTTAGGAATTTGGGTGGCAATATTTTTTATGTTAATTATTCCTTTGATGCTAGCAGCCGTTTACGTGTTGAACAATATTATATTTTATTTGAATGCAAATTCCAAAAAAGTATTGAAGCAGATTGTTTTTGGAGGGATTGCGCGTTAATGGAGAAGTTATGTGCTATACGATTTATTTGAGGAATGTTCTTATTTTGGAGCACTGCTATATTTGCGATGATGTGAATTGACAGTCAGCCACTATCAGCATTTTAATGTGCGGACTCGATCGGAATGCTTAAGCATAATGACCGCTCAGGGTGTGGAATTCTACTTCCAATTATTTATTGCTATCAATTGAACCAGCAGTTGCACAACGGCCGGCCCTCTTCTGCTCTCTTGGCTCGACCGCTTGTGAAAATGGAAGTGAGAAAACGCGTACCAGCAGGTTGTGTGTGTATTTAAGTGCGGTAGTGGTGCACTTCGTACTGCGCTTGTGCAGTCACTTCATCTCAGAGTGTAACAGCTCCGCTTGGAAATAGACATCAGATATTGGAAAGCGTGGAAGAAACATGTCCCGAGCGGGAACGAGTGTGGCTGCTGACTGCCGTAGTTTTAATTATTTGATTATTTGTGCAGCCGAGTTCCAAACAAAAGACAAAAAGTGCAGCGTCGGCGTTAAGTCGGCATGCATATGTATGTGTGTGTGTGAGTGTGTGGCGTTCAATGCGTGCTGGAGTAAAAAGACAAGAATGCAAGCAAACATGCATAAGAGTGCAGGCGCTTAATTGGTATAATGAATTAATAAAGAAAAATGCCTGTATGCTCACTATCGCTCATGCGGCTATTAAGTGCATAGCTTAGGCACTGAATTGCATATCATTGGAAATTAATGCCCCACCCTGTTGGATTCAGCTGAATTCTTCTGGAATATTATAAAAATGCCAACCACACCCATGTACAATAACGGAGTGCGGCAGAATTGCTTCGCAGGATTTCGGTACTCGGGCTCAAGAGAAATCTTTTACTTTTCACATACTGCTTCGATATTGTCAAGCGCTACTCGCCGCTCTTTCCATTAATTTCAGAAAGAAGTTGAACTGACCAGCTTCTGTGCCCATATGTGCATATATGCGAATGTACATACATACATACGTGCGTTTCATTTAGGTTATGAGGAGTAATATGAGAGACCATTTGTATAATGAAATTATCTGTTCGATTCATATGACGGATGCATTCGATGAGTAGTATAGCTGGATGTTGATATTGCGGAGTTAATAAAACTTGTTGCTTTTAACCTTGAGAATCCACGGAAGAACTAATATGTGTACGCATATGCTAACTTATTGATTTGTTTCCCAGATGATTCCAAACAAAAACCCAGGATCTGGTACATTAGTTGTGGCTGACCAATATTTGAAGTGCTCTAAGAAATATTAAAAGGGTAACCCCACTACGATTTTACAAAAAATTGTTGGTTTGTTGTTTGACTTGAGTCATAAAAAATACCCAGTTGGTCCTATAGAAAAACAAACAAATTGCAATAGATTCAAATCTTAATTTGATCTGAAAAAAGCAAAGCTTACCTATACCTATTTCTCCCGAAACCACTTCTTGCAAACTGGGTAGACAGATTACTCGAATACCGTTGCGCTTACTCTTGAAACACCCGTTATGAAACAAAACTCGATTTTATAGGGTCACGCTTCCGCCGCCAATTTGAATAAAATGAATTAAATTTATTTCCGTAACTCAATATGTGTTCAATAAACCCTATAAAAGAAATCGTCTTTATCTATAGCTGGGAAATTAATTGTCAAAGTTAACCCCATTTTTCTGCCGTTATGGTCGTGTTGCCCCTTAAGACTAATTTAGGCTCAAAGGGCGTGTACGGGAGTCCCGTACTTCAACTTGGAAAGAGTGTTGTCCATTGTGAGCCTCCAGGAGGAGGCGCATTCTTTATACGGGGTTCCTGTGAAAATTCCTTGTACCATTGTCTTTTCTATATAAAGTTAAGAAGGTTCGATACCTTTACTTCCGTTACCTCTGTACGATTTGTAAAAAAAAGCGTGACTTTAAGTGCTTGAATTGTTTTTGATTTTTGTTTGTCCTTAACAGCGACATATCGATGATGAATCGGTTCCAGTTCTTTACTGTGACAACATCCGCATGCGCCATCGTTGGAACATTGATGCAATAGCACAATTCCTAATGATAATTTCTGCGAGTACCCTTCTGCAGATATCGCGCATTAAATACCAATGTCATTACTCAAAATTCACACATTTTTAGTAGAGGCACAAACTGTTGCTCCTGCGGAAGCAACGCAATTAGCATAAAAACAAACATACAGCATTTTTCCAGTTAAAGAAGATAGTGATAGGAATGAAATTGTGTAGAGATGTGTACTGTTGATGTAATTGATTTATGGGAAAAAGGCGATTTTGAAAATGTTTAGTTCTGACTCTTGTGTATTTAGTGTTTGCTATGTTGAACCCTAAGATGACCCTTTCCAAATAATTTGGTTAGTCTATAAATCATTAGCTACCGCTGTCATATGCTAACCAAGTCTCCTAAAAATATCATTTAAGATTATATATATTTAGTAATGTATAGTTTATTAAAACTGAAAACTAAGATAATTGATTTTGTTGCATAAAATCGAATTAGTGCATTATTGGACAATGAACACATTCGGGAACTGCTAAATGTTGATATCGTATAATTTGATAGTTTTATGAATAAAACAAAATTTAGAAAGTTTTAGCATACTTTGGAAACTGGAAAACTATTTCATTACACTTTATAGGATTTTGTAATCTTGTAAATGGCTTCCAAAAGTGTGTAATTTAAAAAAGTTACATTGCACATTCCACAGCGTAGCTTTTGAGGAGAATGGAAATACCTGTAAACTATCACCATTTAAAGCGCGCAACGCGTGTTGACGGCAACAATAGAAACTATCTGACCTAACCCAACTCCATATCGGCAAGTGGAGCCCTTTCTTGGAACGACAGACCATACATACTCGTATATACATATTTACACATATGTATAATCATATTTACACATTCCATGCCACTGCTAAATGTACAGAAAATCGTACACGCACCGCGCATTTTGTTTTTTCGTTGTAAAAAAACAATTGGTGCACTTTCACTTTTTAAGACAGAGTTCAGTCAAGTGAAACACAAAAATTCTAACTGAATTTGAGCAACCGCACCACATATTCGATAGCATTTTTTTCCTTGTTTAGTACTCTCTTGAGCAAAGAATAAAAAACTTATTGCCATAGGTCACCGCATCGCACCGCATATTTTCATCAGTTCATAAAAAATGAAAAGTAAATAATGAATTATTCACTAGATGAAAAACTGTTTGTTACACAGTGCAGTGTCACCGATTTTTTAACACCGCTCTTTTCAACGGAACTAAGTTGACTTTTTGTTATACAAAAAAAAAAAAACATTGCCAATAAGCGCAACGCATTATTTCAGCGTCATTGTTTAGTGCTCATAAATCAGTTGCACTGCACTGTAGGTGAAAGTAGAGATAACTAAAACTAAATGAGCTAAAGCGGGCGAGAAATTTCCCGTTCCTTAACCCTTCGCTGCATGAAATTGCATAGAGTAAACTCTGGTAATGTGATATACCTGTTGGCGATTCCTGACACCCTTTACCACGAAAGACATTTTTTTGGTCTCGAACTGCTCACTGAAGCATTATAAGCAAGATTTTTAATTCGTTAACCCTTTCGGGACGGAGTTTAGTTTTGAAATCCAAAATACTCTCAGTAGAAATATTCTCATGCTATGAACGTTGGGGTTAGAAAATTATATTTGATGCTTACAAATTCTGAAATAATCCTTTTATGTGGGAACACCGAAATCGAAACAATATTTTGCGTGGATCGTAAGATTTGTATAATAAATCTAACGGGTTAAATTAAGGGTTAAAAATTTGTATGGAGAACATCATTTAATGGATTTTTTAATCTGAAACTTAGTAAAACAAAAAATTAAACAATAAATAATTCGACACATGCTTTCCAATTTTTTGAAAATCCAAAATCTTTGCGAGGTGTTATCCATGGGTTAAGAAGTTTGTATACTATTGACTTTCAATTTGACTATTGACGTTCAAATAAAAAACCATTCAACTTGCGTTTGTCAACTTTTTGAATATCTTTGCAAATATGAAATCGAAAGTATTAATAGCTTTAAAGAATACTAAAAGAATGTTTTTGTTTCTTACTTCTGTAATTGCTTCTTTCATTTGCACCACTTTCGAATTTTACCGTTTTTCTACATAATTGTATGTAGAAAAACACAACAGACAGACAACAGACTTTCGAGGTAGTTGCACTTCAAATATTATGCAATTTTTGTATACAGATTTCTACAGATTGATGTCTACAGATAGGACTGCTTTAATAAGACCGGGTAATGTGATATACTACAGGGTGTTCCATACTGCAGGGTCTCATGAGAAATGAGAACTATGAATAACTTTGACAGCTGCTGCCCGACTTGCTTCCTCTATAGCGTATAAGAAACGTCTATCCAATAGGTATAATTTTAACCATGGAGCGCTATTTTAACTCAGCGTGCGTACCGGCGAAAAGACTGCCCATTGCCTTCAGGGAACACAATAAAGTCCCTCGTGCGGAAATTCGTGTCCTGCGGGAATGTTTCAATTGTGTATCAACTTGTGCGAATGCGACCATCGCGGAAGATGTCTGTGAGAGCCCCGGTACCTCATTTCAACACCGTTACAATTGATCAATTGAATATGAAGAACGATTTGTATTTGCTTCCCTATAAAGTGCAATTGGTTCAACGTGTGTTGCCTCTGGATAAGTCTTAAGAAGATTTACTGAAGAACATGTTCCGTCGACGTCTCATCTCCCAAAAAGGGGATTTCGACTGGCCTCCTTGCACGCCCGATTTAACAGCGCCGGATTTTTTCCTGTGGGGCTACGTAAAGGGAAAGGTGTACACTATATTCTCAAAGGCCAATATTCACGCGGAAATCAGCACCATAACTCCATTGTTAAATTTTTCACTAAGTTATTCATAATTCCCAGTATAGATGAATGTATATCACATTACCCAAAATTGACTTTTTGCGAAAAAGATATAAAAAAACCATAATAATTTTGAGAAAAGCGTACCTCGCCAACTCTATAAAAAATTGGGCAAGCGCTACTTAAAGGACTTCATCACACTAACTGTAAATGTTTTAAGCAAACACATCCAAAATGATGCAGCATAACTTTTTTAGTTGCTATCATGTTTTAAAATGGTTAATTTTGAAAAAGCAACAAACAACACATCTCTGAAATAAGCGACTACATTCCATTACCCGACCATATCACATTACCCGAACTTACTCTATATGTAATGTTTACTTCTCGTAGATCTGGGAACTATTCTATTCAGCAGTTATGTCTTTTATGTTTATTGTAACATTTCATTTTTAACGGATTTTCGCGATGAACATTGACAGTATGTGCATAAAAAGTCTAAATTATTAAAAACACAAAGACCAGTCACGAGATAGAACAATCCTTTGAAAAACTATATATCTAATATGGCAATTTGATTTTGTTTGCATTTTTTTATGTTACAACTTTAATAAACGTTATCAAAAATGTTTTTTCTTTTAATTTGTGTTTTCAGAATGTCGACCATAAAATGCGTTTTCGCTCTAAGAAAGGGCAACTGCCTTTTATTGAGTTAAACGGTGAGGAAATCGCAGACTCTGCAATTATAATAAAGGAGTTATCAGCAAAATACGACAAGAATCTGGATGCCAGCTTAACAACAGAGCAACGAAATGTGTCATATGCCATGATCGCTATGCTTGAGAACCATTTAATTTGGATCATATTTTACTGGCGAGCAAAATATCCGGATAATGTTCTGAAGGGCTACAAAGTGAACTTGCAGCATGCTCTGGGTTTGCGCTTACCAAATTCGATTTTGAATTTCTTTTTCAAAATTACTTTTGGTAGAAAGGTTTGTGCACTGCTTTTTCCAGTTTTGTGGTTCGATATAAGAGTATTTATATTTTCGGAAATTGGTACTTTGATATATTTTGTGTGATTTTGAGTAATTCCTGTGCATAAGTATGTTGAAATTTGGTTTAGTGTAAAATATATTTATATTACTATTCCCACATATCAAATAAAGAAATTAATATACAGACAGCAAATTCTTAAATATTACAGCATATCTGGTTTTCTAACAAAACAAATCACACATAATTTGCTTAATTTAATGCTCAATAAGTAACATAAGTGATATCGGTGCGGTGATTAAAGTTCTAAACGGTATGTGTATGTGTAGTTTTTTCTATGAAGTATCGAATTTTTTAAATATGCAAGTACTCAAGATTACTCAATTATTCGCTTTGCACATAAATAACACGCTTTGTAGAATGACACTTATTTCGGCTTGAAAGATTTTGGAACAATTTTTTTGCGATGATTTAAGTACTGATTGTTCGCAAAACAATGTATAAAATGGTGTGGTCAAGCTCTGGCACACGATTTTGGTAGTTTGGGTTGTGTGTTTTGACCTTTGCACCTTTTTTTTAAAAACTTGCTTAGCTTGCAACTGTACATAAATGCTTGTGTTTTGTAATTCTCCAATTCAAAGTACCTTTTTTCAGTTAGATAGACTATAAAAATAGCAATCGTGCATCAATAAATGTCGAAAAATCTGTTTCCATTACATATGAATATAAAGAGGAAATTAAAAGCATAGAATTGGTTTCTTAAGATTTATTTAAAATATTGAGAATTCTCAAAATTTGCTCTCTTAATCGTAATCCAACTTTTGTATATTCGGCATTTTGGAGAGAAATCAATATGTAAGGACATTTCCAATTCCGCACGAGTGCTAATTTTAGTAGTTTGAACATATTTCCATTCCATAATTGCAATATGGCAATTTTTCATAAATAGTGGTTCCAGGGTACGAAAAAATTAAAGGCCCACGGCATTGGCGTGCACAGTGCTGAGGAAATCGAGGAGTTCGGCAAAAGTGATCTGAAAGTTCTCAGCGAGATGTTGGATTGCAAGCCTTTCTTCTTTGGAGACGAGCCGACCACTTTGGATGTCGTGGCATTTGCAGTGTTATCACAGCTGCATTTCTTATCAAAGGATATCTCGTATCCCCTTCGAGACTTCATGACTGAAAAATGCCCCAACCTGGTTGGTCACGTTTCGCGAATGAAGGAGAAATGCTTTCCAGATTGGGATGAGATATGCACAAAGTTGGATTTGAACGCTCACATCCCAAAGCCAGAGTAAGTAATCAGACTTGATTAGCAGTACTATCGAAAGGCGCAGATATGTAATGACAAAAACATTTTTAACTTAATTTTCCAGGCCAGAAACGAAGGAAGGCAAAGAAGGTGAACCAGAAAAGTCGAATGAACAAGAAGTTGAATCTGATAAAATTGAGAAAGAGTTGGAAAAAGACAAGGCAAGTATTATTTCGGCAACTTGTATTCACTGCAATTCTACCCAAAAAACTTGATAAAAGCATTATTGTGTCTTTCTCAGGCATATTATGAAATCAGCAAATGACAATAGGTGGGGAGTGGTGGTTTTTATAAGTGCTTTGTCAACCATATTAAAATTTTAGCTAAAAATTATGTTGCACTTTTTTTAGATCTTTTGCTTTTAATAACACCGGGCAACAACTTTTGACTTTTTCTCGACGCGTCTGGTTTCTACATCAGTTCTTGGGTAGTTAGGATCGTTGATTTTGAGTCCGCAAACCATTTTAAAACTCGAAGTTTTCGCAAAAAATGGGCGTGCCACTTTCGAATTATTCGGTTATCATATCTTAGCTCATTTTTAACGAGAACTAGAACTAAGTTTTTAAAACGGTTTGTGAACTCAAAATCAGCGACCTCTGATTACCCTAAAACTGATGTCAAAACTAGAAACGGCATTTAGCTGCTGATTAGTGTGATTGTTAAATGTAACTGACTTAAGGGGTCATTCTCATGCGCGGACAGGAAAAATGGACATTCTTCAGAAATTATTTCCTTTGTGAATTCGAGGAATTATCAAAAAAAGATATTCCACTTTAATTTATTCATTGTTATGGTACAAAAATAAAAAAAAATTAAAAAATTTTTTTAATTTTTTCAAACCCTTTTTTTCGATTAAAGACACGGCTTCTGCCGCGTCATGGCCAGCTGGCGGGGATTGTTTTGAGTCACAGGATTGTCTGAAACATAAATTTCAAAGAAATTCTTAATCAGCATGAACGTACCTCTCGCCCGTAGTAAATTTGAATTTTTTCATAAGAATCTCACAAAATGGCAGGCATTGGAAGTTAGAACAGTAAAAAATTGTTGTTTTTGAAGATTTTATCAATTAAAAAAAATATGAAATTTTTAACATATCGGAGTGAATTTACTAGGGACGATAGCTAACAGTATGTAGAATGACGTGACAAAATCGCAGAGAGATCGGATGAATGGTTTTTTTTAAATCATCCCCGCCATTTCAAAAAAAGGCGTTCCGAGAAAAACACGTTTAAAGTTTTGACTAACCGCTAGAATCCCTTGACCGCTCGTTATACAAATGTCTGCAGAAGCCGAAATACTTGAAATTTTCCAATAAAAATTTGACAGCACCTTCTTCAAGGATGATACATTCCAAATATGTTAAAAAAAATTGATTTTTACAAAATTTCACATTAGAATGACCCCTTAAGTAAGATTCATCGTTAGGTCAGGAGGTCTGTTAAAGAAGGTAACTTTGAATTTCACATTCATTAAATTTTCGATTTGTTTTTTCGATGTTGGTAACGATAAACGCTTAAGCTGACTTAAGACATCATTCCGTTTGACCGACAAAAAACTATTGATAGTATTTATTTAGTATTTAATAAGTATTTATATGAATTTGCTGGTGTTTTATAATATCTTTGAGGTTAATTGTCCTCGTAAGACTAAAACAAATTTTTTTTATAAATGAAAAAATATAATATATTCATTTATTCAAAAATAAATATATATGAAATGTGAGAAAATAAGTAAAATGTCAAAAGTATACTGTGGTGGTTATAGTAACAAAATACTAAGATTTGCATGTCTTCCGGGGAAGCAAAACGAAGGCAAGTGTGGGGGCATTTGCGCGCTTTTAACTTTGGACAGTGATTGGATCGAACAGTGTTTTCGAAAACTTCCTACTTTCGCCGCATGTAGGCAGAAAATTCATATACATAAATGTAATACAATAAATTATTTTTTAGTTTTGAGTTTCTTGAGAATTAATTTTGACAAGAACAGGGCAGAAATTTCGAATTTATATGAAAAATATTACGGCCCAAAAATATTTTCTGCGTGCAGTGACGCAATAACTTTTTCTCAAACATCATGTCGTTATATAATGATTTAATATTTGCATTTTTATTGCAGTCGAACGAGAAGGAAATATCAGAGGAAAATAAGGAGAAGGAAGAAACAAAGTAATTATAATAAGCCTAGAACAACTGTAAAGGACATGCATTTAATTAATCACTCAAAGTATAATACAATAAATTTGGAAACCTTTTTATATATTACATTAGCATAAAATTATGAAAGATTATACGTACTGTATAAGAAATTACAATTAGTTAAAAGCGAAATAACTTCTGACGATGAAGGATGATTCATAACTGATTATTTTTTATTTTATTCGATAATGATATTGTTTACTTCCAAAAATAAGCTTATATAAAGAAATAAAATACTAATTAAGGTTATTTTTATATAAAATAGTTTGTGTGCAAATATAAAGTAATTTGTATTGTATGAAATTTTATTTCGAATGTTAATTAAAATACAGTTTTGCTAGGTTTCCTTTTTTCGCGATACTCGAAATTGAACAACTTTTAAAAACAAATGGTTTACAAATACTCGTGAACATGCTCATGCGTGTGCTCAACTCTCGAAAATGTTCACCAAATTGGCACAATATTTAATGTATTTATTTTTGTACGCATACACATGCAAATAAATCAATCGCATACAAACAAACAAATATAACACATTTGAAGAGTACACCGACAAACAAATATTTTTCATCAAGACGGTAACGTATAATTGTAGAGTATTCAAGTATTTTTATGAATTATGTATTAAAGGTTATGTTATAAGTTTTTACCATAATATTTCTATTGTAGCTCAGTGTTTTATATTATAAACATATATAACATAAACTTATACTAATAAATATGCTTCTTAATACAACCAAAAATGTGTTTTCCTGGTTAAATGGAAAATCTTTCGTATTGTATTTCTGCAAAATATAGGTGTCTCTCGCTAGTTCGAACTCACACCAGTAGAATTTTTTTAGTGCTGATGAAATAGCACGAAATGATTTGTTCTGTTGTAAACTACGACTATTTGTTTTCGTGGTTGACAATTGTAAATTTATCACCATATCTCAATATAGAATTTATCGCACTGAACTAGGGCGGCCGCCCCCACACACTCCTAGAATCCCAATCAATCAATCAATCGAACCAAAGTATTTTTATGAACTTCAGACTATGAGAAAGGCTAAATTAAGGCAGTTCAATTGCTTGCGACAATTTATTTTTATTGATTTGGCCACGATATGATCCTTCCAGCACCTTACAAATTAGGCTATTAGGTATTTTGCAGGCGATGTATTTTGGCATGCATTGCATGGGAGCCAAATAGATAGTAAAACTATTTGCAGGTATTTATATCTTATTGAATTGGTGTCAAACACGAATGCAAGTTCGACTCGCCACGCTTCTGCCAATGGCCTACATTTATTGCGCACGTACGAGCAAGTGGCAGAACGTGTTCAGTTGGCGGCAATCTCTTGCCGCGTACAGTTCGACCATGACCAATCAACTTTTCTTCTTGAGCTTAGCTGATATTTTTTCCGTCTATCCGAGTATATTTAAGGAATTAATTGCGTCCAGAGAAAATCCATCATTGATATGTCTACCTAGTGACGCGGAGTGGCAGGAGAAAATGTACTATAGGCAATTGGAAGTACAAAAAAGGATCAACGAAGCTTTGGAAAGTGGAGTGTAAGTGTTGCTTAAAGACAGACTACCGCAATCCAACTATACAATATAGGATACGCAGCCACGGTCCAAACTTCCGTCATTCGAAAGCTTTTCTTTGGGTTTCAAGCAATTATATTTATACACAGATACATACATACACATGTATGTACATATAAATGCGAAATAGGTTCATTGATCATTTCAGGGAGCTGGAAGAAGTACCAACGCCAAAAGACAGGTCCGTATTTGATCACTTGGACAACGTTAAACGATTATCTCCCTCGGTCTCCCCAAATGGACTTCGTTTTGAAAATCGCAAAAAATGTAGTGTGATTCGATTTAAAGTGGCTTCTAATAGGGATACAAGTTGGAGTTTGGAGAATATTGCAAGCGCAGCAAAACTTTTGGCAAAACCTCCGCGTCCAGTAGTTTTTGAGAATGAGCATGAAATGAGAAAAGTGTATTCATTAATATATGACGTTTTTAGATGTAAGTATTGAACAAAAACAATACTAAGAGCGTAGTACCAACTAATGAAAGACCGAGGTATATACGTGGGTGGTCCGATAAGTACTTAGCCTACAAAAGAAAACGTAAATTTTGGAAAAGTGGCGATTTATTTCTCAACGTAGTCTCCTTTCAACTCGATACACTTGACCCAGCGATGCTCCAACTTCTTTAACCCGTCTGAAAAATACGTTTTCTGGAGGCCTCCGTGGCGGCGATAACCTCCTCATTCGACTCAAATTTCTGCCCAGCAAGTGACTTTCAAGTTTGGAAACAAAAAGAAGTCACACGGGGTGGAGAATACGGTCGATGGGGCAGCTGTTCGTAGCCTAATGCGACCAATTTGGCGAGCCACCGACCGATATTGCTCTTTTTCCATTTTTCTAAAATCCGCGGACACGTTCGTTTCCACCCGCGGTCAAAACAAAACTACAAATCCAATATGGCTGAAATATTGACAGTAGCCGTCTACGAGGATGTACTACACGATAGTAAATTTCTCTTACGATAGTGGCACCATCGGGCGGTGGGGCTAAGTACTTATCGGACTGCCCACGTACCAAACATACCCAAACATATAATCGCGGTAACAGAGGCTATACACATTTGTAGAGATCTGAGTAGCGGAGCACTGCACAATGTCAGTCGTTTTGAGTGATTGATGAAAGTCAAACCAACAAATGTCTCAGAGGCTTGTTCGTATCCATGGTACAATAATATTCAGGTAATTTCATTCGATCAAATTTAAAAGTCAGTTGCCTTTTTGACAAATAAGAAGAAAATTTTAATGATGCAGAAAAAAGTATGAATGGTAGGAAATTTATTCAGAAATAGTAGTTGGTAGTAGTTGTAGTTAATTTTAACAGTTGATGCGATCAAATAATGGATAACTGCTGTAATTTTGTTCTGCAAATTGAAGATTACAACTGATGCGGTAAATTTCATGAATTTCGGTATTAAGTTATTAAAATGTTGTGATTTTTAAAAGACTAAACTACAAACTTACGTTGTGGTTTGTCATGCAAATTATGGACATTGCAGACGTACATTATATGGGCACTATAATATTGAAAGTATGGTCAAACTAGTGGTGTACAATGAGTTCATTTCTGAAGTGCTTCCTCAAAGCTCTAGGCCAACTGAAATATAACTGCAATGGCGGTAGTGTGCGGTTCTTTGCTTTCCCAAGCAAAGAACCGCTTTGCTTTCCCAAGCAAAGAACCGCTAACTAAACCCACTTTTCAGGAGAGAAGCGATCCACGTAGCAGACGAAGTACCAACTGCAGGTGCTTTCGCGCAACGGTAATGTATGCTCGCCTGCACCTAGCACCACGACTCGCCTGCATCTAGCACCACAACTCGCCTGCGCCGAGCAGCAAGAGCACCGCCACGACTCGCCTGCACTAGCACAACTCGCCTGCGCCGAGCAGCAAGAGCACCGCCACGACTCGCACATTTAGTCTATTAGAACCACGCAAACCGCAAGATAAGTTATTAATTGAAGGTTAAAGATCTATTCTTTTCCTCAATCACTTTATTAAAGGACGGAGTCGTGAATCGACTGCCGCCCGAGACTGGTGTATCCAGAATGCCAGTTTTGTGGATCACTCTACAACTTCGACTACCTGCTATTTCTTACTTAATAAAAGACACCACCACGCTTCAACCCAAAACCCTGCCTTCTTTTTTCCGTCGGTCACCGCGCAAACATTTAGAAAACACATTAATTCTTAAAGCATTTTTATGATACGTTACTACATAAACTGATAGCCACAAATTTACAGCCCTATGGCGAAAATGAAAAGAGTAGTAGAACAAATTTATTTCTTATTTGTCAATTTTCTTCTTATCTGTCTTTATGAAACTACCTGTATTTTATTGTATCATGTTCGTATCATAGTATAATTATAAAGTAGTCTAACCTGAACTCTCCCCTCTTTTGAGTACAAATTTTTTGAAATTTCATTCACAATATTTCATTTTGTTGTACAAAATTTGTCAACAGAAAACATAAACTCATATTGATTTGACACAAAATATTTTCAAAACTCTGTTCATAAAATTTTCTGCCAATTTTTGTAAACAAAATAGAAATACATTAGAAATACTCTCTCAGGTTAGACTACTTTATTATTATACTATGGTTCGTATAACACAACAAAATCTATACTATCCGTATCTATGCATAGTGTGAGTTTTAGATGTTTGGGTCTCCTTTCGACATAACATTTGGGATATTTGGTTTGTTGTTATTACATTTTAAATTGAATTTGTTCGAACTTTTTGATCGTCGATCGAACCGGCATGACTGACTGTTTTCATACCAGTACACATTTTTTTAATGTTTAGATGAAGAGAAATATATTTGTATATGCAAATAGTTTGTGAAGGTTAATGTTAGTCACTTCCATTTTTAATCTTAAGTTGAAATCATGTATACTGGTTTATTGCTATAAAAATTACAATAAAAAACGTGAAAAAGTCACGGAAAATCCGAATAAGTAAACTGAATTTTTTAAATGATTTGCGGATTTGAAATCAGCGGCCCCTAATTACCCTAGAACTGATAATCTGTGTTTGCCCCAGTACAAAAAAAAAATCGTTTAACTAGTAACCGTATGGATGTACTGATATATAGTCGGTTTTTTTTAGGTGAGCGTGGCAAATCTCAGAAAGCCTACGGTTGCGTTGATGTATATAATTGTGTGATATCAAAATTGCCTTTTAGAAATTTTGTATAGCTAATTTTTGTCACTACAGTGGGCGTGGTAGGTGGGCGTGAGCAATGTAAGATGGTTTGAACAGTGAAGAAATAGTTTGCTAAATTTCGAGTTGGTGATTTTAACCAATATGGTTGAAATTTTGACAGTAGCCGTCTACGAGGATAGTGGCACCATCGGGAGGTACGTAAGTACTTATCGGACTGCCCACGTATTTTGTTGGTAGGACAATGAGCCATTTGTGCAGCATCAATGTTTTTTATATTTAGATTAACAGTAACAATAGTCAATAGTCAGTGTACTGGATTTACGTACGTCCCGCGGTATATAGTGCACATTTCAGGTTTTACAATGATGGTATACAAAACTAAATGAAAACATTCAACTTTCAACTTTTCAAATCATTTTTAAACCCGAAACATTTTATTATTTCCAGATAAAGTTCTGTTGTCGAATGCGCTGGATGATATTTCTTTTTACGTTAAATTTCCCGAGGTATGTAATTACAACTAATATATTTCGCTGAATACACTGCGTGCGCAGTTTTATATACCAAACTAAAACCATTGAAACTATTACCAGTTTATGGACACGTAGCGGATAATCGACTTGTTTTTCGTATAAAATTCCGCTATTTTCAGTTCGATTTTTCTATAAATAACTTCAATATTAATTGCATATCTAATGTTTGTTTGGGTACAAATAATTTGTACGAATTTGTACAAATTGTTACTGGATCCTGTTTGTATAAGCCAAGTCTCTTGCAACGAGAGATAAACTACGAGTGTAAAGTGACAGTTCATTTCGTGAGAACTTGCAAGTTTTTCTCCACTTTCCTCGCCACGATTCCAAAACCTCTTTACGCAAATTGTCTTTGGTTTGGTCAAAGTATCCTCATAAGGGGGAATTTCTTTTTCAATAATAATTATATTTTTCCATATTTCACGCTCCACACTCTGATAGATTCGAAATGACAGCCCAATTCCTAACACACACATTCCCAAAATACTTTCAAGAAGTATTATGAGAAATTTATTGCACAATGTGATTAATCAAAAAGTATTACCGGAAAGCAAAACTAAAAGTCGCTTTTTGGAAAGTGAAAAGGAATGACAAAAATTACTTCCCATGCATAGTGTAAGTGCTTGTGAAAGTACTATCTGAGTTTTTAGACTTTCAATCGCATTCTGAAAGTACTCTACTTGCAAAGTGTGACGGCACCTTAAGGTCATCTATTTGTGAAAACCGAAATACTTTCTCATATAGTTATACTTGAGCTTTAAATTGCAGCAGTACAAATAGAGCACGACAAAATCGCATACCAATCAGCATACATATGTAGAGTAAAACCAGTGCACTTAAAGATATACCATATACCATTATTTGCATACATATTAATTATACAATGCATTCTATACTGTAATAGATAAATATATCGAATTCCCATTGTCACATTTATTTATGCAATCGTCAGTACAAAAAGAATGAAACTCGTATTTGGTTGATGCTATTTGAACTTTACGAACGTCGTTTCAAGCAGCGATATGCTGAAGAGATTGACACAGAAATAAAACTATACCGGGACTCGGATGTAGCAGGTAAGCGATGGTACATATGCACTTAATTTTCTTAACTCTTATCTTGTATTCAAAACTAAAAACGTATTGATGGGTCAATATTGCCCAATGTAGTTTATATCGGAAATTTCATATAAAAACGTACTTTTTGCAAATTCCCCGCAATGTCTTGCACATTGAGCTGCATGCCTTTTAACCCTTTCGCTACAGGTTTTTACTGGGGAAAGTTAAAATTTGTAATTTTACGTCTAAGGCTTCTTTGTGGTTATATTAGCAAAATTCCATAAGCAATTTTTTAATTTTTAAGCTGGGACCCTGTATTTTAGAGTGTTTTACTATGAGTTTTCTGACGCAACGCTCTCGCTCAGTGCGGCATATCGAAATTGAAGCGTTGCGTTGGGATTGTTAAAATCATGAAATGAAAACAAATGTCAAAAAAATATCTGTTTAGTTGCCAAAAAACCAACAAACTATTATTATTTTGCAAAACTTAGCTCTTATTTGAATAAATTCCTTACAATTTAAATCAAATCAAATATAAATCACAGGCGTTTTTGTTTGTCGCAGCCAACTTCAACTGCTAACGCGCTGTCAAAATTGGAAATTCGAATAGCTCGGCGTCAGAGCGTTTCAATTGCGGTTTGCCCCATACAATTTGTATTGGCATGAAGCAATTTTGACAGTTGCTTGCCGCTGTCGCTCCAATTAAGGTTTGACTGTAACGAATATTTGAATATTTCTTCATTTACTTAAGCCAAAATTAAAAAAGTATCTAAATTGAAAGAAAACGTCAAATTAAAAAGTTATCTAAAGTTTTGTGCTTCTTCTTCCTTTACTATGTCAAGGTATACCATTAAAAAACGTTTACTTTTCTAAACTTAATTATTTAATTATTAATTTCGTATTTTTCCTAAAACTTCAAACTATACTAAGGACCAACAAAAAATATATTCTTAAAACCACAGAGGGTTCTGACGTCCACAAAGTAGCATGTTGCCATATGGCAACAAAATAGCGAAAGGGTTAAGAAGAACTACTCTGCGGCATATGAGGTCGGCGAGATATCTCGAATAGATGTTCCCAGCTCTTCTAAAAATATTCGACGTCGGTAATGTTTCTTGGTGTTCCACTCAATGTTAATGGCCGTAAAAATAACAAACGCTTTATATACAGAAACATCCAATATGTTAAAGAACAAGGCCTGTGGTCAACGATTACTTCTTTTCACAAATTTGTAAGTTAATAAGCGTATAGTTTCCTGTCTTTTTCGTAGTCTTTCCGTATACGAACCTTAACCCTTGATTCACCCCATTAAGTTTGATTTTTGAAAAAATAAAAAATACGTGTCGAATTACTTTTGATGTGGAGTATTTTCACCAAGTTTGAAATCAATAGGCCTATTAACTATATAAATTTTCTTCATACAACACCATAACCCATGTTTTCCCTTTCAAACCCCGAATTTCAAAAAATTCCTTTTTAACGAAGGTTCATTTTTCAAGATGTAACTGCATTTTTCGGGCATATTTTGTGTGCATATAAATCCGATACCTAGTCATAACACATGTTGTAAAAAAGTGTTACATACACCTTATCAATACGTGGAAGTGTGTAGTATCACAACGGCCTATAAGACTTAAGTGTCTCATACAAAGCCAGCAACCATAACCTAGGCCCTAGAGACGTTGAAAACCTGGTTCAAAAAGTTGCCAGTTCCTATATAGTGTTTTTTACAGACATTGCTCAGAATCTGTGGACTTTTCGAAAATGTTTGGCAGCTTCAATATCACGAATGCGCATAAAATGCAGAGCGTTGCATTTGTCCCAAATACTTCCGCTGCATTTACAGAACGAGAAGGTGGCAATCGCTGCGTCAAACCCAGTTGTTACTGGATGGATAAATCCATTTCTACTGAGGTAATATATAAGAGTTAATTAATTACAGCTTCTGCACGAATTGCATTTCTTAAATTTTTGTTTTAGAGATAAAAACTCCGCAGACAAGTACCTCTATAAAATGGGATTAGTAGCTCAACCAGCTGACTGCACTCATGAGCTAATTACAAATCATTACAGATGGGACAACGTGTGTCCGCTGTTTATTTCTTGTATTCCAGAAGACAGAGGAGAATTTACGAAATCGAGCCTGATGACTAACCATTTCTTTATAATGCAGGTATTCACATATAGTTGTAAGTAAAAGGACCACTCTCTAAATTTCGTTAATTAGGATAAAGCGTTTTCTTATGGACCTGCTATAATGTCCAGACTGCTCGACTATTTTGAATTGAATGGTGACATCCTTCAGACACATATATCCTCACCTAGATCCACAGCGTATTTGGCTGCCTTATTCTATTCCGTAAATCGATTAAATAATTTCTATGTCTATGGAGCTGGTACAAATCTTAAGGAGTATAGAAATTATATGGAAAGCTTGGGCATAACAAACATTCGATTGTTTGCGGAATCTTTCATATCGTTTGGTTTGGAGTCCAAACGATTCGGCACAGTAGTGGGCATTTTCGCTAATCCATCAAATTCATTTAGCGCGATATCGGACCCAATAGATCTAATATGCTCCCGTGGTGGGGATCTGAGCATGCTTGAAGTGATGACCGAGTCTGAGATCAGTGAAGACGGAAAGCACAGAGTGTCTCTTATTCTAGAGGAACAACTACTAACATTGCAGATGGCAATGTCGCGCCCTCAGATTCAGTTCATTCTTTACCAAACACATTCAATTATTGATGCCGAAAACCAGGACATGATTCGATACGCGGTCAATCTGGTTAACCAAACATCTTTTAGAAAGCACGAGGCTGCGTTCAAAGAAAAGAAAAGGCTCGAGGCCCTAGCAGAAGCAGAAGCAGCCAACATACCGTCGGTCGGAATTAATGTTGGTTCTCCCAGAAAGAGAAACACTACACTGTCAGCCGAACCGATTCTACCAAAACCTGAGAATTCAACTCAGACGTTTGCTAGTGCTCCTGAAGACAAAGCTGTACTGCCAGATATTGACGAGTTTATTGTGGAAGACGTCCCAGATATCTGCATAAATCAAGACGACTGCTTGAAGACGTTGTCGGTTGGCTGCTTTCTTTCGCTTATTAAACGAAAACAAATTACACAATTCAATGAGAAATATTTGATAAGAATGGCTGAAGCGCGAGGACTCTTTGGGAAAGCAGATAAGAGCAAAAACTTAAAAACCAGAATTACAAAAGCTCAAGAGGCCAATGCTGAAATTTTATCTCAAGCACATTTTCAGAAAAAGGCTAGGCAAAACAACAACACCAACATTGATCAAGTGGTAAGAGGGCACAGCCCATTTTGGGCACAAGTATTGCACTTCTTTTTGCATGCAAAAGCACGAATTTAGATTGTAAATGCAGATTCTAATGAGAAACTAACATTTTTGTTATCTTATTTAATCTTATTTATTTAGAAAAAGTTACACATCTGTACAATATAAGAACTAAGTCTTTTAAATGCACATCAATCATTAATAAATTTTACAGGAATGAAAGCAAAAACTTAAATCTAATAACAATAATAATATATTAAACCTTACATCTAGAAGTAGAAGACAAAAATAGTAGGAAAATTAGAGATGAAAGAGGAGAATACATAAAGAAGAAGGAGAAGAAGAAGAAGAAGAAGAGGTGACCTGCATCCAACACAAAAGTACCTTGGTACCCTGCGATTAAAGTTATAGAGCAACAAAATTGCATACTTATGTATTTATGTATGCATTTATATTTTGAAATGAAACACTGATTTTTGTTGCATTTTTCATCAAAACGAAAGATTAAGGTGAAGTAAAGTGTAAAGCATTTCAAAGCTGAAGGCCTTAAAATCTTCGCGAGTGATGGCAGCAGCCCGATGCCACATGTTACATTGGATGCCATCTTTCTTGTGTGGATGCAAACCGCTTTTACACGATGAGAGCCATTAGCGCACACAGGATTTCATTTAAGGGGGAAGAGCCTTTGCTTTAAAACCCACAAACGCTGTGTGCGACACTGATGAGAAGACCACTGGTACCCAAAAGTAGGGGGCGTGGGTTTGGGGTTCAAACCATTCAAATATCTGTTAGTTTTAGGAATTACGGGTGCAAATTTGAATTCAAATGGTATACAACTTAAAAGTTGTGTACACGTTTCTCTCATGCATTGCCCGAAAATGTATTTAAGAGGGGAGAAGCGAAAGGGGCGAATTTAAGTAGAGCGTTGGCGTAAGAAATATCGCTCGGATAGCATTTTTGCCGAAACGAAAATTGTTGACATTGCATATCTATTTTCGAATGTTTTCATTATTACTTTGTAAACCTTCAACTCACCGGTATATGTATATGTAATGGAATATGGAATGAGTAATTAAGTAGTTGGGAAATCGATTCTTAATAAATAACCGTACACTAATATTTTGACTGCAATAATCACAAAAACAAATGTTGAATAAAAAACCTATGTATGCGAAAGTTTCATGAGGCCAGTTGTGTAAATCATCGTGTA
Organism: Melieria omissa; assembly: GCA_963971225.1. Classification (NCBI taxonomy): domain Eukaryota; kingdom Metazoa; phylum Arthropoda; class Insecta; order Diptera; family Ulidiidae; genus Melieria; species Melieria omissa. The sequence continues at coordinate 88,098,001 of OZ020268.1, forward strand.
AAAGGTGGAATAGTTTGGTCATTTAAAAATGGTCAGGCTTTCCTTTGCTTTTCGCACAGTGTTTTGTTTTGTATTGTAAAGGTGATTTTTCAAAATTACATTCGGTATGATATACTTGCAGATAACGCGTTTAATGTCAGCAACAAATGCCAGTTTTGTCCGGACGAATTTATGCAGAGTGTCAGCGCAAAATAAACCATTGACGTTTAACTTCAAAAAAAGAGAATGTGTGCGATACAGATCCAGTACACTGAAGGTATGAAAATGCTCACAAATAATTAATAATTTAATTTAAATAATTGACTGGCACGACAGCCCGATACTGCGAGTAAGCCCTAGCTGCCCGCAACCATCCGTGTTGTGCGTGCGAATTTGTACAGGGTTGGAAAGGACCTTTTTCATAGGAAATTTTACTGTCAGAGGTTTGCCATTTCCTGCTGAGAGGACAGCAGCCGAAAGAAAATTGTTTTTCTTTTTTTTCGATGTTAATGCAACGGAGTCTTGAACCTGGGTTCGAACGTCGCATTTGACTCGCGGCCCAACGCACAAGCCAGCTGAGCTACGGCGGCTGCTTTAGTTTTGCATTAATGAATTCGATTCGAAAGCAGTCCTTTAAGGTTTGTTTAAATTTAACTGTGTTGCTTATGCTAAATATGGTGGATGGTCCCAAAGGCGAATTGAATAAGTATTTAATTAATATTATGATCAGGGAATTACTTCATAAAACTCATTTTGAATAAGAACATCCCGAAACTGAATACTTAAGCATGTATAATACACAAATTTTTCATTTTCAGATTTATCAAACCCCACGCCATACAAAGTCGCTGTGGTGTCATGCGTTTAAATGTTTAAGAAGAGCAACTATTTTGAACTCTCCAGGCAGTTGGTGCACGATGAGTAGCAGGTCTGTTTCGAAAGTTAAATACCAACGGCGGAACTTTCTTCGGCGGCCATTTCCACTGCATGTCAACGAAATTAAATTGTTTTAGGTCAACACATTTACTATTAAATATATACTATTATTAAATAATAGTTCTTGACTCCTGATCTACAAATAATTAAAAATTCCGTTAAGACAGCATTAAGAAATTGAAGCCCATAACAAAATATAATCAAAAAGCATCTTTTACACATTAATCAAATGATTTATTATTAAGCATTTTGGAGTCATGGAAACTGTATGTGTGTTCTAGAATTTCTCAATTCATATTAATAATAAATGTATGTATATGGTAGAAAATATGCACCACTTGAGCTGCCTTTCTTATTCGCTGCATATTTCAGAGTGTTTGTCCCAAGCGGTTATCTGAAAAAAAAAAACAACAGTGAAACATTCTACAATGTGATAGAGTACTGCTTCATGGTGAGTGTTCATACCTGACAGCTTCTACTGCAATACCACTGATTTCCGCATCCCGCACACACAAAACGTGCTTCATGCGTTCTACATTCTTGACAAAGCTGAATTTCCTGTTCATTTAATGCGCTTTCACCCGCACCCTTGTAACCCGCCTTCGCATATTCTGATATATCATAATAGGAGTTGTTTTGCGTGCTCTGAAAATGTTAAATTTAATTAAATAATTGTGACGGCTATTTAGTTCAGTATGTACCGTGTCCAGAGTGGCTCTCAGTGGCTCTCCTTTAGACTCGCGACTCCTCTGTAAATATCGATTGCTGCCGGCAACAGGTGTTATAGATACCTCGTTACACAGTTCGTCATTATGCAGCCTGTAATAATTCTTTTGCCCCTCCACATTGAACTTGAATCCTTGGGAGTATTGCGCCTCTCGTTGCTGATGAACAGGTTTGCTATTCCGAGATGAACTGCTCAACAGCTTCTCTAATGTAGGTGTGTAGTTTGAGTTGTTGGTATCATACGACGTTTCTAAGGCTAAGCTGCTAACGTCAACGGCTGGTGTTACCTAGAACGGGATCAATTTATATTTAAATGTCTCATTACTAAAGTCGATGCGCTAGAAATTAAGAAAACGAATATCATATTGACAGCGGGGATAGTGTTAACTTTGCAAAATTGGGAACCTTTTCCAGATTATACAGTTTTTCTATCTTCTATAGTAAACCGAGTACTGATTTTAATCAGGGTTCGTATTTATCGTGTGGACTGTTAATGAGTTTTAACAACTTTTCAAACATCTATGAAAATTTTCATTAAAGGCCCTTTCTACTTGATTTGTTTAAAAACTTTGAAGTGTTTGCTCTGCAGCATATTCTGGCCCAACACAATTAGTAACGACGCGCTGTGGATGATTACCAATGAGGAACCCATTCTGAGGCAAATAAAGCGCAGAAAATGGAAACAGAACAGAAGAAGCCCAGAATCGTGTAAGATGGAAGAGTCTTGTGAAAGCCCTATGCTCCAGAGAGGAGTGAACAAGGAAAAAAAATTGATTTACAGACATTTAGTGTAACTTTATTTTGTTTAGTGGGCGCGGAAAGTGCGTGTGGTCGATTCTACAATGGTACACTGATTCATTTGATACCTATACTGCCTTACAAATTGTATCATAGTTGAATTTTGTTACCACAGTGGGCGTGGACAATCTCATGTAGCCTATGGATCATTTCCCCACATAGAAAATCGTTAGGTACTCATTTCATCTAAATTGGTGGGATGATAAGATATTTTTAATTTGTATTTATATTTTTTGTTACACCCATTCAAGGAATTATTATTTTATTCTTAAGTTCCTTAATTTTTTTTGTATTTTATCTTTGTATTAAACACGCCCATCAGACATTATACACTTGTACCAACGTTTTTTCCAATCCTCGAAACACTTTAAAACATTTTTTGTGATCTTGTTCAGCTCCTCCTTCGTTGACATCTTTATCTCTTCAATCATAGCGTAGCGTCATCTTTCATCTGCCACTTTAGTTTCCGGAACAAGAAAAAGTTACCAGGTCTGGGGAATACCAACATAACGCCACAAAAAAATGGGAAATCGAATATACGTAATCCACTAATATTCAAAATTGGCGATACTTTTTAAACAGACCTCCTTTTTTCAATAGTATTGCGTTTGCGAATCCATGTATATTTGTTTTTTTATTTATAAGCGCGATGCAATGTAAACAAAGATTGCAAATGCTCCGGAATATACATGTACAAGACCATTTGCACCATTTGGATTCTGAATACCCTTATTGAATTCGGGCCAAATTTGACTGTGATATATACAAAAAACAATAGGTATACAATACCCGGAGTTGTCCTACTTCTAGTTTCTTTTTTGATAACCAGTAGCTATTATTTTTACTTACGTATGAAGTTGGATTAAGTGTTCGTAAATCCGAGTCATGATCACTCATTTTGATTCGCTTTCCCACCCGGGGCAATATTTCTGGATTTTTCTGCCGGAAGTCCGCAATTATACTTTTAACGTCCTTGAAGGGGCCTTGTCGTCCCTTATTAGCCACCTTTGCTTTATGTTCCAAATACTGATACGATTGAAGTTCCTCACTCCTAACTGTTGGTAATGTGTGATTTCGACTCGAAAGCACACTATTTTTGGCAGTGTTTATATTGTTGCTGGTTCCATCAATTCTTTGTAGAATGTTACTTGAAACTAAGATGCTGTGAATGAATATTCAATGTTAAATTATTTCAGATGATTTATACATGTTGTTGTTGTTGCAAATGCAACGTGGTTTATCTAGCTTAATCACATATTTATTGCGCAACGATTTTAGATAACCCAGGACTGTGTACACCCATACCTCACTTTGCGTCGTGGTTACGCAAAGTAAATTATGATTTTCTATAGCAAAGATCGAAGATAGGTTCCAGCGTTACGAAAATACTACTTTTTAAAAAGAAAATTGAACAAAGTAAACATTTAAAAAACAAAAATATTATAAAATTTTATTACATACATACAAAAAACAAAAAAAAAAAAACAAATTCAATTGAAACAAAATAAAGTATTCAATTAATTTATAAGAACAAAATAAAAATTAATCACTGTCTGATGAGTCCATAGTGGCTGTTGTCGTAAGTCGGCTTTCTTTCACAAAAGTTAGAAAGGAAATCCCCGAGTTTTGATGGCATGGCGCAATTAGAAACAAAAGTCATGCCATCTTTTAGAAAAAAAAGAAGAGACGGAAAGCGAGGTATTGCTGTACTATATATTAACTAGTAGCCTCATTTTCATGATCAACACATTAAACATATCTTAGGCTATTTGGATTCGAGTATTTTAATTAAAAATGTAAAATTGTAATATTTACCTTTGAAGTCTGTTGGTGTTTACAAGTTCTTTCTGCAAGTCCTCTGCTTTCATGTTTGCTCGCGTTTCAATAAGCTGATGTGAAGGGGCGCAGGTACTTGTTGACGAAGAATTGCTGTTCGACAAATACAATTCCAGCTCTTTAAGCTCTCGCAAGCCGTACTTCTTGTCGTCCATTTGTTTTTCTTTCATTTCAACGATGTGCTTCTTCCTTACTAATCTTGTGAGAATCTCTTCTTTTACTTTTTTTAAATGCAGTAGCTTATTCCATTCGTTTTCTTTTGTTTGCAATATGTCATTTAATGTTTGTATATCTAATAAAAGTCGTGTCATGTTCTCCTCTATTGCTTCTATTGTATTGTTCGTGGCTTTTATATGTTTCCCAACCACTTCATCGTGCTTAGGGAACATGTCATTTAATTCTTTGTATATGGAAACATTGTTCACCTTTTGACCTTCGTGTTTTTTTCTTTCGTTACAATTACTCTCAAAACTTGGAGATGGAGAACGAACTCTTTTATTGCAGGGTGCACGAGTTTCATTCGAATTTGTTTGCTGAAAAATTATAATTATAATTATAATTATAATTATTACAAAGAGTAAAAAGAGTGGTATGGTCGGGTAATGTGGTACAGCACTTTTTTCGGAAACTACATTCATTCAGACAACAGAAGAACAGTAAAATGTTGACAACAGAATTTTGCATCAACATGCTTTTAGCAACTTTTGCTTTTAATTAGTCGTTAGAAAACTGTTGCAGTATGTGACAGACTTTTTTCAGAGCTTTCGAAAACATTTTTTGAAGGCACAAAAAGAATAAATTTTAATTCTTGAATTATATTATGAATATATATAAGAATATAATATATATATAAATAACTTTAGCTTACACCACTCTTTAGGGCATGGCACATGGACAGTAGTCGAGGACTGATTTTAGTCCGGGTTTGTATTTAAATACACATGCTTAAAAATGTTTAAAAATCATATTGTCTTCCATATCAATCGAATAAATGCAAACAAATAGAAATAAATAGGATACCACAATCTCCGAACATGCTATTCCACATTACCCGCCAATTTTTTCAATTGTTTTAAGTTGTTACAAACTTTCAAGAATATCTGTGAAAATGTTCATCAAAAGCAGTTTCCAGTTGGTTTGTTTAGAAACCAATACTTGAAATATGTCATCGGTCGAATTTTATTCAATTCGGGCCAAATACGACTGTGATATATACCCCGTTTATATGTCGTATAAGACGCTCAAGACTCTATGAGTCAATATGCATCGACGATATTTTAAACGCTGAAAAATACTAAGCTTTTGATACTGATGGAGCATGGATTGAGAATAATTTGATTGAACCGGATGTTATATCTATGGGAAAGATGGAACTATTATTATTCTTATTTTTAGCTAACAACAACAACTATGCTAAACGCATCAGCTACCATTTCGACTTCAAAGCAGAATTGTCAACGTTGAAAAGCCTAGTTTGCAAAAAAAGCTGGACATCAGTAAGCTGCGATCAAAAGGGAGAGCCAAAGCATACTCAACTCTCCAACCAGCTCAGTCGCTCCTGATGACATCGGCGGATTTTTGGCTCACATATCCCACTCTATGCGCGACGCCGCAGAAAATGTCCTTGGATTCCGACGCCCGCCACCAATAAACCAGTGCTACAACGAAGAGTGCCGCGCATCCACCACAATGAAGAATGCTGCCTACAAGAAGATCCTGCAGTCGGTTGCTACGCGAACCGTACGGGAAAATTACCGGGCAAAAAGGAAGAAAGAGAGGTGCCTTTTTAGACGCAGGAAACGGGAACAAGAAAGGCATGAAATCGAGGAGTGCAGGAGCAGGAACGACGTCCGAAAAATTTTCCAGAAAGTCAAGCGCCTGATGGAAGGTTTTGGACACTTGGCATCAGAGACGAAAACGGGGATCTGGGTACAGATGCGCAAAGTCTACTGAGGTTGTGGAAGGAATACTTCACCAACCTGCTGGCAGGCAACCAAGAAAACAATACCGCAAGTGGTGAAGTTATGCAGACGGTTCCACGAGAGTTGCCGTGATTATTAAGATTGACAGTGAACTCGCGATAATATTAATATCCTAGTATTAAATATGCTCCCAGTACAAAAGCTCTAAAATATGAACAACGTTAAAAAAATAAAATAATAGTGGCAAATTGTTTTTTTTTTTAATTTTACGCGGCATTCATAAATATGAACAATCTCTCAAAAGTCAACTGGTTCATATTGTCCCGAGTTCATTGTATGGGGTCAGCTGAATTGCAAGTATGTATTGCACCATCCTTTTTCTATGGATTTTGGCAAAACCGTATACTGGCAAAAAAATTTCTTTTCGATTAGCTTCAAACGTCTGTAAATACTACTTACATTTTCCTGATAATTTTGTTGTTTTGTCTTTGCTTGGGTGACCTCCAGGACCATGCTGTCATCGTGGTTAGTCCTGAGAACTGGAGATGAGCCTTGATGCGACGATTTTTCTGCATCAGCATCATTTAGACATATCGGTTCGGGTACAGTTTCCGCTGGATCTACTTCGACCGTCTCTTTCTCCTCTAAATACGCGACTGGTGCTGCTGAGCTTTTTCTTCTTATACTCGACAGTAGTAGCTTACACTTCTCCCTTTGTTGTTTGTTATTAAGCCTATATAATGAAAGATATTTCATATAACTTACGCAATGACCACTGGTGTTTAAAATGTAAGCACCATTTAATAGAACGTTTTTTGTATACGATTGACAACTTTTTCCTAGTTGGTAACTTTATATCCCTTAAGCCACCTTTAATCTGCAGTCTGGGCGCTGTAAGCTTTGTTAGAGCGAAGCCAACGCTTGCCGATTTGGAGTTGTTTTGTGAGCATACTGCCGTATTCATCAGTTCATCGTCGTCTTCGCTGTACTCATCGCTGCTTATCAGATTCTCCGTCTCGTCGTAAATATTTATTCCAGACATCTTCAGCAGATCTGCCAAGAAAAATCACTATTTACATATCGAACACGCACCATACAATCCCACGCACTATTATCGGCTTGTGTTAGCACTTAATTCACAAACTAGAAACATTTCTACTGCATAGCGCCGAGCGCTGCAAATCGGCCATGGCAGAAATAAACTAAATAACTAATAAAATTCAATAAATATTCACTGTGATCGAGCCACACACTAGACATCTAGCCGCTTGCATTTATGACTACAGCACTTGGCCCTTCAGAGGTGCATAAAAACTGCATCTTGTCCGGCCGGCTTCGAATTGATGTTTCATGCAAAACACACTATCTGCTTACGAAGCATACCTTGCGATCCTAACTTCAAGTCAGAAACCACACACGAAATGTGTAATGCTAAGGTTTATTTCAGAACCAGTTTTGTCGCGGTTTTCCAATTTTAATGGTCCGTATTTTCCATCATATGTAAAATGGAATAGAACTCATGCCCTAGTGGTGATAAACACAAACCCTTGATTATCGGTATCGGTAATCATTAGCCGATACATTTATTTCGACATCTCTGGAAAGGGCTTACAAGACTACATAAGCAGGGCTTACACGATCACACAAGTTATACAACATATGAGCTAGTAGCCGATGTTTGACCGTGTAAACGTAAGAAACGGCTTCATCCACATGTTGGATGGTTTCCAAAAATTGTTGTTTTTCCTGCACACTTGTCGCACCATCTTTCCAATGTAAATACGCTTTCAACGCATCTAGTGTGGTTACTTGAAGAATTTGTTTGTGCATAAACAATGTTGTCACAAATGTGAGACCATGTAAACGCAAAAGCGGAATTACTGTTCAATCGCGGCGGACCAAGCAGTACAACATGTTTGACCTTGTAAACCCCGCTATACATGAACAAGGCAACTTTAATTAATAGTGGTAGCAGCACAGCTGATGTTCCCTTTTTCGTTGCTTCTTTTTTTTCAGTCATGCTGATTGTGAGAATGCCCACAAACCTCGCTGTGGTTACTGATAGACTCGTGAACCGAGCGTTTATGTTGGTACAGCATTGATATAATAGTTTTCCACTAATATTTACTTTTTCAACAATATTTTTACTTATACATAGATTGTATATTCATTTTAATTTTATTATTTTGTACTTTACAAAGCCTTTTTGATGAGCAGATATCAGTCTAATGCTTAGTTCACTTCATTTTGTCTGCCAATTTTGACAATCAGCATTACAAAATATATAAAAACAATCGAGACAATTCGATAGGAAGTGGGAGCTGATCAAACTTTTTTCTTGTGACTATTGTACAATGCCCATGCTTATTGTCAAGTGCTGCTGCAATTGCACAGCTGAAACGATTATTTTAACGAAAGCACGGCTACATAAACAACGAACAATTAGCATCACTGCCTTAAAACAGATATTACTAATGAAATGTTCATTACCTTTTTCGGTGCGCTTTGAACAACAAGTAAAAATTTGTTACTATTTCAGTTAAATTTTATTAGTTCAAAATATTATTACACCTTGTCATTTGTTTTAAAGTAATTGTACAACAATACAATAGATATAGACGAATGTTTAATAATGGAAGTGCGCAAGCACTGTTTTTAAGGGTTCAAAAATATGATTGTGGTGATATTGCTGCCAATTTTATTGTAATCATGTAGTTGACTACACGCGACGGTCGAAGCCGACGCCATCTTGAAGCCATTTTGTGGCAATGTGGCTGCCGTCTTGAATATGTTCCAAAAGCGCTAGCAAAATTCATTGAAATTTTGTGGTTGGCGTAGTACTAACATTTTATTAATGAACCTTGACGACGAATTATCAATTTTTTTGACACAGATTACAAGTCACAGAAGGTTTAACTTAGCTCAGGAAGCCCTAATTACCTACCTTATTACATACTAAGCGTCGCTTTACAAATTTTGTTTTGTTATGTTGATACTCCTGTCCTTGTTAATATTATCAGCCATATTTCATTTGGTTGATTGTTAATACTTTTTCGTGTGCTTTAAAAAACCAAAATTTTCACAGTCAACTTACCCGTGATTTGGGGATCAGGGTTTGGATTCATTAGGTAAGGCACCTGACTGCACGGATGGGGACATGGTCTGCATCTCCGGCTGCTATCCTTATGGGTAACAAGCCAAATAGACTCAACGCCTCCACGAAGGTTGCTTCTGCATCTGGGCGGTCACCGGGCGACTATTGGAGCTGTAGGAACAGCGTCTGACCCACAGTGGGCGGCTCCTCAGGCAGCGTCTGATCTCCATGTTAGGAGCGGCTGGTTTTTGCATTATTTTTTGGTGGCGGGATAGAAGTCGAAGAACCGCCACAGAGAAAGGCGACCTCCTTCATCAAAAGCATTCTGGAGAGCTCCCATAAGGACTCTTTTACCGGCGGTAGACAGTGGGCCAACGGGCTGTCTGGCGTCGTCATCCAATGACCGCTTAGGCTGTGCAGCGGGACCCCAACCTGCGCGGTACACTAATGCTACTGGGACGCAGGAATCAAAAGGCACAGGAGACCACCGCTCAGGCAAGCCCCTGACTTTCCGGAGTGGTTCCTCAGCTCCAGGTCCTTCGACTCAACGCTGCTATGGAAGGGGAATCAATGATCCCCTCGTAGATTAGGAACGTCGGGTCGATGGACTCTGGAGAAGGACGAACCTGCGACCACCGGTTCCGCTCCTGGAACATCATCGGCGGGGGATCGCATGACGAGCGAATGCTGCAAAGAAAGCCAGAAATGGCTACCGGCGCTCTCTTGTGTTTCTCTGCAAAATTTATCAAGAAAATGGATTCTTGTCAGAAAAGGAAAAGGACCTCGTCAGGAAACAGCAAAATATCGTAGCTAAATAAGAGAAGCAGCAGGCGGCGACTTCTGGTGTTAACAGCAGGACCAATGCAGCAACGCCTGGAGACAGTGCCACGGTTGTACGGCCCACAGTAGGTGCAATAGAGGCGGAAAAGCCTTGCAACGAGGCCACATCCACCATTACCGCACGACCAGGGGGAGACAAAACGAGGACGGCAAAGTCTGGAAACAGTGCCGCGGTCGCTTCGCCAAGAAACTTTGGTCAGAGACCTACCACCTCTTCGAAGCCCACTTCCACCCAGATGGAAAAGGCTGTAAAAAGGGGAAGATCGGGCGATGACCAGCGAACAGGGAGGGATTTCGACGGCGCTGGTTGGCAGAAGGGTGTCAAAATCGTCGGTTGTGGCAACAAGGAGTCCCTCAACTTATTGGTGCGCACTATCGGTGGTATTGAGCCCCTTTGGCAGGGGGCAAAACTCGAAATCATACTTCGTGACCATCTGCCTCTCCGACCTATCGCCACACTGTGGGTCCCCCTCCAGTTGTGGAGGACGCTGACACGGTGAGCTGATAAGCCGGCAGAATAGTGGACTTAAGACAGGAGAGTGGAGAATAGTATTCTCAACTACCTGCAAGAATGAGGCGGGTAAGGGCATCGTGATCGCGGTAGATCAATCTAGCCCATCTGCGCGACTCCTCTGGAATTGTTAATTTCGCTTTGGGTTCTCTCAAAGCTCGCTTCCCTAATAAGGAGCGCGCCATATAGGGGAAGGCTGAAGGAAGTGCAAATAAACCCGCTCCACTCTAAAGCCGCCACCACGACCTTATGCAGTTCCTTGAGGAGAACAGAGTTGACTTGGCTCTAATCCAGGAACCTTGGGTCGTCAGAAACAGGTTTTTGGGTTAGATTCAAGTCAATTTAGATTGCTTCATTCACGCGGTGAAGGCAAGACACGAGCCTGTATTGTAAATAGAAAGTGTATCAATTTGTTTCTTTTGTCCCATTACAGTACTGGTGACCTTTGTGTGGCTGCATGCGAGGGGCGCGACCTGATCTTGTCGTCCGCATACATGCCGTTCAAAGGTGAAAAACCACCGTCCGGGACCTTGCTGCGCACTCCCAATCACGGAGGCTTGACCTCATCATCAGGTGTGACGCCAATGCACTCCACATTCGGTGGGAAAGTTCTGACACCAATAGCTAGCTTTAATAAGTTTAAGAAATCTATTAGGGCGGCCAAGTGGAACGATTTCAGGAATTACTGCGAATCCCTCGCCAATTTTAAAGAGGCCGTCAGACTCCGCTTGTGGACAGATTCGAGAGAGGAGCTTCTAGAGACTCTAACGAACACCCACTTTCCTGCATGGACGAGTGTTGTTGAGGCGACCACGCCTCATAGACAGCATGAGTTAGGGCATGCATGCATGAGTTAGGGCAGCATGAGTTAGGGCATGTGTACAACATTACCCCTATCAGGGTACCGGGCCACAAAGACATCAGTGGTAACTGCGCAGCTGATGAGCTTGCCTGACGTGGCACAACCTTCCCGTACTTCAACACCACAGTTACATCAGGCATTCCTCTTGCTCCCTGTAAACTAATAATCTAGTCTTTCTTCTTCGATATGGCCAACAGGCGATGGCGAGAGAAGAACACTTGTACCATAACCAAACAGCTCTGGCCTGTCTTTAATTTTAGGCGCACAAGAGCACTTGTCTCGCTTAGCAGACAGCACATTGGCACGGTCGTCGCAGTCCTGGCAGGCCACTGTATACTCGGATACCATGTCTTCAGACTAGGCGTCAACAGTTGGAACTTCTGCCGTAGTTGCCACAATGAAGAGGAGGATGAAGCTATTAGTCATCTTATCTGCAACTGCCCGGCTCTATCTCGACGGAGATGGGAAACCCTAGGTTCTTCATTCTTCGACAACTTGAATGACCTCAGTTCAGCTAGCATCAAAAACTTGCTTGAGTTCATCCACAGGTGAAAATGGCTTGAATAGGCTCGACTTGCAGTAAGACAGACCCTCAACTAGTGGTTTCACAACGGGCCCATTCCGTTGCCTAAGTGTGTCTCCCGGCAAATCCCATGCCAAGTAGTCACCTTAACCTTACCTAAATACATATTTATTTAACAAAAAATAAAAAGAACATACAAATTAAAGTAACTTCACACTTTTAAATACTTTGCAATAGCAATGATTTACGAAAAATTGCTTTTTCACTGATTAAAGCATCAAATGAGGTTATTGCTATCGCTGAATATGAGTTCGGCTTTAAAAATTTTCCACTACGTCGTTTAAGAAAAGAGTTCAAGACCTCTAGATCTTTCCCAATCATTTTTAATAAAATATAGCATAAAAACCTAACTTGTAGAAAACTTTAAATATGGGGGCTTTAAGTGATACATTGAAGTGATATATCTTTTCGACTTCAGTTAGAATAAGAGCCTATTTACACGAGGGCTTTTCCCCCTGCGTTAAAAGTCATGCGTGACGAGTTTGTTGGCGAGAAGCGGTGAGAAGTCAGCGGGGTAGGCAAACACGCACGGTCAGCGAATTCCAGGGGTTTTTTTGACATTTGCTTTGCTCTTTTTCGCACTTTTCATCAAATTTCAAACCGGCCGGACGCTTTGCTAACAATTATATTTACATCTTCCCTATTATTTAAATTTGAGCAGTTAATAGCTATTTCAGTGACTTCTAAAATATTTTCAATAATTTCTTCTTTGTTTAAATCCATTTTTCTTTTAATAATGAGAATATCAAAAACTACGCGAAAATGTGAATGAAAGAAGATTGGCCGCTTAAACGTCCAAAAAGCCAAGCAAAGTTGCAAGTAAAAAGCCTTCATGTAAATGCATGAAGATTTACGCAGCAACTTCAAAAGAGAGTTGCAAAAAACGCAGGGGGAAAAAGCCTTCGTGTAAATAGGCTCTAAAATGAAAATCAATGTCTATTTGCATTTATGAAGTTAGTGATATGTATTATTCATGTTATATGTATTTTTCATATTAAAAACTTATATTTTGAACTGAAAAAAGTCCGTTTTCAAAAATTGTATGCACAAAAAAGTATATTTTTTTCAAGCCACGCCTTTTGTGAGTATTTCCCCGACTAAATGTTTAGTTCGTTAGATTCAGGAGCCAAACCTCAATATAAGAGCATATTTATGTATTTATTTTTTTCTTGAGGGTTCGCCATACTGCACTTAACCAAATTTGCTCATCGATACCCTAAAGTGTAGGTATTGTCATACATATATAGAAATTCCGGCTTATCCGGGTTAAATTGCTGCTACCAGCTCAGAATACATGTCATACATTGTTAATCGTGCACTTTTATACCCTATATATTTAGTAATAATTGATTTATCGATTACTGCTTCAAAATTGCAACACTGTGCCTAAGTGCTAATCATTTTGAAGATTACGACTTTGAACTACACCTATTTGTCATAGAATAACATAAAGTTGATACCAAGTATAGTTCGCCAATAAAGGCACCAGGAGTTCTTTTTTGTTCGGTTCTCGAAAATGGCATCCTATGTGAGGGCAATGTACGATTTCAATGGAGAGCCGGACTCCTCGGAGATTTCAATAACTGTCGGCGAAGTCCTGGCCGTCACGCGTACGACAGTGGGTGAAGGTTGGTGGGAGGGGAAGAATAGTGAAGGGAAGGTCGGCCTTTTCCCGGCCGCTTACGTCGAGGTAATGTCTGCTGCTGATGTCCAAAAACATAACCAGGCATCAGCGACGTCACCACCAGAAATGCAGGGTGGCGCAGTGAACAGATACGACCCCACCACGGATGACTATGATGACTGGGAGGATGACTGGGACGAGGATAACGAAACCTACTCGGAAATTGGACCAAGCAGTGGCCCGACCAAACCACATGGTGCCTCGGCTCTTTCACATTCTTCGAGTGGTTATGAAAACAAGAACTTGCCCGCTGCTCCCAACGACGACGCCATCTCGTTGGCATCCACGATGGCCACAAACACAACTACGCTGAAGAAGTCTGGCATGTTTGGCCGAACATCGGATTCGTTTATTCTCGGGTTGGGCAACAAGGAGAAGCTGATGGAAAACGAGATTGTTTACATCGTGCAATTGGACAATCTGTACTACTGGCAGCCGAATCATCAGTCTTACACCGTGGTGGTGGCCAGCCCCAAGAAAGAGTCCAAATTCAAGGGAATGAAAACATTTATAGCCTATCAGTTAACACCAAGTTTTAACAATATTTCGGTAAGTTGTGGTAGTAGTTTTTCATTTCGTTTCTCAATCTAAGGGAGCATTCGAATGTAAATTTGAAAAGGGTATCTTAATTATGAAAACCAAAATTTTCCTTTTTTGTGAGTGGTGTAGTATTGTTCACATTAAATTCCTTAGAGATAAATGTAGGTATCAGAGTACCATTTACATTTATTGGATCTGGAGGCACGCTTCTCAGCAATTGCAAGAACTCTCAACACGAGATTATTAGTATTAAGCTATTTTTACCTTTTGTAATACACACGTTAGGTGTCACGCAGATACAAGCATTTCGATTGGTTGCACGAACGCTTAGTGGAAAAGTTTTGCCTCATTCCTATACCACCCCTGCCCGACAAGCAAATATCTGGACGGTACGAGGAGCAGTTTGTGGAGCATCGCCGAGTGCAATTGCAGGAGTTTGTGGACTGGGTGTGCCGTCACCCGGTACTATCAAGGTGCGAGGTGTGGCACCATTTCTTGACATGCACCGACGACAAAATGTGGAAGTCGGGCAAGCGGAAAGCAGAGCGAGATTTTTATGTCGGGGTTACTTACTGCTGGGCAATATCGCCTCCCGAGAAGCAATTACTGCAATCGCATGTGGATGCACAGATGGAGAGCTGCTCGCAACTCATACACGCGATGGATATTTCAGTTCGGAACCTGTTGACAATATCTAACGAAACGGCAAAGCGCTACCAAACGCAGTGCAAAAAGGAATTCCAGCGTATTGGTGATGGCATGTCCGATTTGGCCAAAGCCTTAAACATAGACGAACGACGTTCACCTTCCAAACCGGGACTAGCGTTGTCAGAGAGCGTTGGACGAGTGGGTGGTATTTTCATTGGAATTGGTCAAATGTTTGGAGATCAGCCGAAGCTGGACTGGATACCGTTCTCGGACCGTTTACATATTTACAGGTTGGTATGTCCGCTTTAACTCATTCTTGAGTGGAAGCGTTAACATGTAGTCACTTTTTACTATTTGATGTTGTGATCTACTAATTTTTAATGTTTTACTTGATGTAATTCGCAGAGGCGTTCTTAATAGTTTTCCGGATATCCTGTCAACACATAAGGGCGCAATGCAAAAGCGCAAAGAATGTGAGCGCTTGGCGGCGGAGCAAAAAATGAATAATTCTCAGATGGCCGATGTAAATCGTCGCACAGATGTCATCTCGTATGCTGTTATGGCCGAGATGTCACATTTCAAGCAGGAAAGGGATAGTCATTTGAAGCAGACGCTGAAGTCGTTCATTGAGGAGCAAATTAAATTTTACTCGGGTGTAGTAGCTCGATTGCAAGAAGCCTATCGTCAGTTCGACTAAGCTATTGCACAGTGTATCAGTGTTAATAGAGAAAATGGAAGAGTAAATGCTTATATAATTTGGAACGCTGAACATTTTCTTGTGCCTCATACGATTTACACGCCGATGCGAATTTGATAAAGACGATTTATAGATTGGTTCGAGGATTGTAAATCCGAGATACTACAATAAAGTGAGAATTTGAATGAAAAGTGTGTTCAACGACTTGATATTTCTATGAAACTAAAGCTTTCATTTCACATTCTGAATGAGTTGTTACCGCATCAGCGTACCAAAGTAAATAAGATTACTATTTTCCTTTTTATACCATTTTTGCACACAGTATAATCCAGCTTGCAATTAAAAACGCTGGAACTCGTATTTATTTACAATTTTCGGCACTATTTCCATTTATTATGATTATATTTGTTTCATTTATAGTATTTTATAAAATGTAAATATTTGATATGAGACTACTAAAGTGTTGAAAACTATATTTTATATACAAATATACAAATTTGAAAATGATTGTGAATACATTTATGCGCGAATAGGTATGTTACGAACGACATTTTATATATCTATTTAATACAATCACTGAGATGTGCACTGCAATGCGTGTGAATTTGTTGTTGTTGGGTGGGGTCTCTCTCTCTGGCTTAATATAGTTCAAATGTCGAAAAGAAATGGCAAACTTGAGAGAGTCAAATAGTTGGCTACCAAAACAGCCCCAAGCTGTTTTTCAGGATCGAAAAAGTTCTATGTCCTTGCTATCACTGAATGAATCATATAGGAATGATAAATAAAAAGTCTAAAATCAGTTTTAAGAATGGTCTATGTGTATTCATTTCTTTTTTAATAAAAATAAATATATTTTTTAGCCAAATGATTTCAGTCCGTTTCAATTGAAATTTCACCTTGAATCTCAAATGCTTTTTAGTAAAACATGTTTTGTTTGCATGCGTTATGGTACATGCTCTCAATACTAGTCGTCATCCGTGTGGAGCAGTCGCAATCTCACGCATACGATAAACCATTCTGATTTATTTGTCTATACATTTAGTTATACAATGTCGTTATTTTTCGACCTCGCCCTTAAAGGCCACATTATTTGTATTGCTGTTGACATCGAAGCCAGGCCATGTTAACTTCTTTTCAATTTCAAAAGTATATTTATCGGCTTTCAAGCTTATACACCTGCGGTTCAGAACATGCATCGTCTTGAATTTGTTTACTAATATTTTTGTAGGGAATTAATTATTGGGCGAAGTAATGGTCTGAGCCGATCTACTTTTCGTAGGCCTATTCCCAGATTCAAATACAGCTTTGAGAGCAAGAGCCAAGATGGTTTATAACATATATTCACTGTGTGTGCAAGTTAATTTATAATTTTTGTGAAAGTGTATTGTTAAAAACACTTGCAGTCTGGGTTTCTCAGACGTAGACGCTGCTATCTCTTAAATTCTGAATTCAAATACTATTTGCTTGAAATGAAAATGCTTTTGCAGATGACGTACAAATGTTCGAATTCGGTAACTTGAGTCTAAGATTGCTATAGCTTGCGCACGAAAAGAGATGAAGTGCACAGTGTATATTTATATCCGAGTACACAGGACAATGAAGAAACAGACAGGCTGGTGAGAATGGCGCCTGCCATACTGTTACTGATCCGAATCCGGATATTGTGTGTTTTGAGCAGGAACACAATATCGTAAGCTTCAGGCAGGAGGAAAGAATCTGAAAGTCACAAAACTCGAAAACCTTTCTGGAGGACTTCCAATTAATATGGATCTCTTCGTGCTTAGACTGATAGAAACATTAGCTGCGTCAGGTTGCCGGCTTCCTAACTGGAAGTTGCAAACACTGGAGTACCTCATCCTCGACTGTGATGCTAAATCATACAGCAGGAGCACCAACACCAGTTAGCAACAGAGACGTCAAACACCTAAATCCACGAGAACCCCTTAGTTTCAGGGTCGTGGGACCCCTAGGCAGTATACGGTATAATGGTCGCAGTGCATGACAACCCATTTACAATCTATATACTTACAAATGTACATATATTGACAGAAAAATGTGCGAGAACGTTAATTTGTCAGCTTTTAAGGCGCATTCATACCAATATTTCAGTGTATTTCTTTTTGGGCTAGATTGTCAAAATAAGTTTATTTTTTGTAAAATACAGTTTTCAAATTAAGAACAACTCAATTATAAACCTACATTTTTATAATCGAGACCTTCGTCAATATGAAAAAATCAAAACTGATTCAACGAAGATTTTTTTTTAATTTATTCTGCCTTAACATCGAAACGTCTATATCCATTTTACCGTTGTAAAATCAATTTAAAACAAATGGCAATGTGTTATAATTTGGGGACAGTAGTGTTTATGACAGTTTTAAAAATCGGAACTCTTATTTTGGCATATCAAAAAAAGTGAACATCCAAACACAAAAAATTCGAGTGAATTTAAAATTAGATTTTGAAAAAAAAAACAGAAAATTGTTAAAAGTTAACTTCCGCGCAGTATTCTCAAGGAAACCATAGTAAGAAAAAAATAAAACTAGAGCCTTTTTGTGTTATGGTACTCTCTTAGGCCCTTTTCAGGTACAATTATTTCAAGTAGTTTAATGATAGAAAAGACATTTGAAAAACAACAATTTTGGAAAGAAATCTGCGGAAATATTGCAAACCATTTTAAACAACTAATGATTTTAATAAACTTCAACAAGTATAGTAACGTCATAGATTTTAATGCAGCTATCTCTAGATTTAAGCTTAACTTGTTCACTATTTTTTATTAGTCTGTAAGAATTCATTCTGTAGACCGAACAAAAAA
Organism: Melieria omissa; assembly: GCA_963971225.1. Taxonomy (NCBI): domain Eukaryota; kingdom Metazoa; phylum Arthropoda; class Insecta; order Diptera; family Ulidiidae; genus Melieria; species Melieria omissa. The sequence goes on from OZ020268.1 coordinate 88,116,475, forward strand.
TAAATAAATAAAATGCATATTCAGTTCTCCAAAATGATATTCAGTAGAACTGTGCAAAGATTAATGGGGACAGCTATTCAAACGCCAAAGTTTATAAAATTGAAATTGTTATTTTTTCATTCTTTCATGCTTTAAGTTAAAATAAAATTATAATTTAACAAAAACAAATCATTAGAAATGTACTTCCTTACACAATTGTAGGCTTCAATTTTGTTATCTATGCCTTTTGTTATCTATGAAGGTTATTTAATTTCCCTTATGACATGTCTAGACCATTTTTGGGGAATTTTTGGCGTAAGTCCTTAAAATATTTCCACATAGTCGATGGCATAAAAAATTAAGTTAGCAATTCAAAGTCTAAAGTGCAGACTCCTTAGTGAATCGTTTATGAGGTTTATATTAGACCGGTAGCGCCATAAGGTCACACTAAACATACACTAAACAAATTTAATGTCACAATTATACTTCAGATTGAATCGCTCAAAAAGTGTTTTCGCAAAATTCGAAAGAATTCCGGCACATTCGGGTTAAGTGGGAAAAGTATTTCAAGTTGTCAAGGACGCTTGTTACTTAACTTTAAGCCGTCATAAAATATGCTTACCTTTTTGTCAGCACACTTTTGAGGATCTCTTAAGGTCGCACGATTTTGCCTGCGTAACAACTTGGTTGTTATTTGACCTAATGCAAGTTAATAGCTTCCATATCCTCACTATTGTTAACGGTTTCCAAAGAGTTATAATTATATATAATCACCAGTTATTTGTCGGTTTTATTAAAAAAAAAAATACATCTAGATAAAAAAAAAATCTATTTACAAATTAACGCATCATGATAGATTCCGATTAACAATATGGTGTAACAAACTACGCATAACAAATTCACTAATCAAATTCACATAAATATGTTTAAAGAACATTAATATACCTAACAAAATATTCTAGTACATAGTTCCGGTACTCGTAAGACATGCGTTAGACGATTTCTCGAGATACACACCACTCAAATAGCTCATTTACTTGTATACAGGGATACCTATAATGTAAGTAGGTCTTATAGTAGGGGTACACACACATATAATTAGATAACTTATCGTAGTGTGCAATCATATTCCCCGAAATGCATACTGTGCTTGTCGAACTGATTTATATGCAATCCGGCTTTTTCCTGTGCGTTGTGAGCATTAAGAATAGCGCGCTGACCCATGTTCATGTAGGGATTGAATTGCATATACGTCGTCGAACTTTGGTTCGGTTGACTGTTGTTAGCATAAGTGATTTGCGGAAAGTTGCTCATGTAGTTTCTATTATTACTCAAGGGCCACTGGCTTGAATGTACGGGTTTTTGCTGCCAAAAGTTGTGATCAACATAACGATCAGGTTCTTTGAACGGGTAAACAGCAACACCATCCCGACCCGCAGTCGCCGGAATGCTCTGTGGGCTGCTTTCTGTCTGAGAATGACCTTGATTTGTACACGCTTTATTGTTGGTTCGGCCACTATTGTTCCTATTGCTGGGTGCCTTGCTCATGCAATGCACATTGGCGGGGTTGTTGAAGAAGTCATTCATGTCGCTTTCATAAGTGGTGGGCCCCTTGAGACCCCTTGACTGTCATTCGCCAGTTGCTGTAACCGTTGTCCATTGCCAAGGACTACTGTATGCTGCTTTTGCATTGCTAAAAATAGAAGCATTCGATAAGATATATAACGATATATTTCCATAAAACATGAAGCAACAATATTAAGGTAAATATTAACTAAGCTCACGGCAATTCGCGATAGACATTTTTAGAAATGTTTAAACCCTATTTTACTATAATTTAGAAAGACCGAGTTTTAATTGCAATCAAATGCTAAAATTGTTTACACAGCAGTTCGGTATATTGCGTATGCCAACCCAAATGTTAATTTAAGTCAATCAATTTAGTGACAGTTAATCAATTGGTTTAATAGCAAGAAGGGCAAGTCACTTGTATGATAAAAAGTGGACTCGAACCTCTGTTGCCTGTATATTTTAAGAATGGCTATCCGCAAACATTTGAAAGCCAGTTAATTTGATTTGTATGGACTGGCACATTTTTTTAATAGTCTGCAGCAATTTAAAATCCTATCACAAAAAGTTTCAGTCTTTGCGGAACCAATAATATTTTACAAATTAAATTTACAAGACGTACCTTCCGAATAGAGGATGCCACAGCGCAGGATTGGTATCCATATTCAGACTGTCCAAGTTTCTTGGCGTTTGTTCCGCTGGGGCTGTCTCCACGAAATTTAAACTTCGTTTTCGTTGTTTACTCAGCTCATGCGCAGTGCTCAAACTGGAATTTACTTTGCCAAGTCTCCCTGCTGGCAAGGACATGGAATCAACTGCTTGTGAACAGTTCACTTCCTTGCTAATACTTTTACTTTCGGTTTGCTTAACACTTGATTCCCGTGTCGTGTGCCTAATACTATCGGAAGAGAGATTTACCAGGGCTGCTGTGGGCAGCGCTGCAGTTTCGGGTTCCAGTAAATTAGAGAGCGATTTGCACGTCAATCTAGGTTTATTCTCCGACTCTTGCTTTTGCATGCAGGCGTATTTGTTGAAATCGCCATTTTCAGCCAGTGAATTATCACAACTAGACTCTCTGTTTTTGAGTCGGAACGACCGTTCCATCAAACTGACGCCATCACTTTGCTCTAATGTAGAAATGGATGCCGCTGATGGTGGCACGCTCACTAAGTTCTTGGTCACCTGCGGCACTTCAGTGGAATTCAACTTCTGCACATTCGAAGTCACCTCGTCCGATGTGGTTTTCCTCAGAGTTTCTTTTTGAGCCATCTCAGTTATCGGATTCACGTTTAAGAAATTGTGCATCTGGTGTTGAAGCAACTTTTGAAACACAGCCACTTCCACTGCGCTAGGAAACGAACCGATAGCACTCGGGCAACTAACTATGGGGTTGTTCGTCGACTCCTCATTCAAATGTTTCAAAGAATCTATTTGCTTTAAATAACTTTTGTATAATTCGTCCAAGTGCTGCAGTCCAAGGTGGTGATTATAAATAGGAAATAAGCTGGGATATTTGCTTTGGCCGCTCATTGAGCCTTTGAGAGACTTTAGAAATTCCTGCGACAGCTGACCAAAGTATGGCAGCCACAACATCTGATTCAGAACTGCTAACGTAGCAGCGTTGATATCCGAGGCCAAGCTTGACTCAGCATGCGAACACTTTGAGTTGGTTTCTTTGGGTGGTAAGCTGTGTGATTCGTTTTGTGTTTCATTAGTGCTCTGTGGATTTGCCTTCTTTACGCAAAGTTCGGATACTAAATCGCTTGGGACGACAGGTTGAGGCTTGGTCTTGTCCACCTCCATTTCGTTTCTTAAGATAGCTTCTAACTGGGCCATTGATATAACTAAAATATTAGGATTCTGAATAATTTCCGGATACGCAAATGCTTCTGGAAGTCTTAATTCTGGGCGAGTTGTTATGAGCAGAGGTATTTCTCGAGCCGGCGACGCAAGAACTGCGGCTAGTCGATCCTTTGGCACCAGTATGGGATCGGGCACCTTCCACTGTGTGTTTCTAATGAGCAATTGTAGCTGGGTCAACGGGTCTGGATCCTTATCAATTATTGACGGCGCTGTAGATTCCTCCAAGTTTCCAGAGTGCTTTACGGTATTCCGAAGACGCTTCTTAACAGGCTCTTCGTCGCTATTGTCATCTATGACTACGGTCTCAATATAGTTTGTTGTTGGGGCGTAGCTAGCAGATTCACTTACCACCGTTGTATCTTTTTGTTTACCTAAATCAATGGGTTCTGATTGCTGCGGCTTCGGCATCGGAGCCGAAATAGCGTTAATCGCATTAAGTTTGATGAATTGTTCCAATATCATATTCTTGATCGTTTCGGAGGTGGTATCAACGGTTGGCATTTCTCTGTGTAGCGGCGACTTGACTACGTCCGAACTGGATGTCACTGCACACTGACTACGAGACTCTGGAGGTGGACAAATCTCCTCACGTTTCTTGTACGTTAGGTCTTTGGGCGAGTCTTCTAAAGATGGCTCGGACATTTGGTTTTCCACCGATGGAGAAGGCGTTATTGTCACAACAGTGGTGTCGACTTTTTTAGCGCTCAGAGTGATCTCCTCCACTGGCACTTTGTCAAACGAATCGATGTAGTTGTTGGACTGGAAGAGCTCTCCGTTCAAGCCCTCAATTTCTCCTGCTTCGTTAAATGAAAGACATTTGGGCGGATCGTTTATTTGTGGAATCTGCTCAGCATCGGCTACCTTTTCCAGTATATTCCCACGATGTGAAGAGAATAAATCTGGTGCCAAAGGCTCCTTCAGCGTCTCCGATTCCTGTATTAAATTGTTTTCGCAGCTCCGCTTAACTAACGAGTCGATTATTTCGGTGCCATTGATGGCGTTGTCACCACAATGCTGCAGCAAGTCAGCGTCGTCGAGGAGGTCCTTCAGATTCTTGGTGTCGGCGTCCAGATTTTCGGCAGTTTGATCCGTGTCCGTTTGAGTTTTTTCGCATAGCACTTGACACTCGGCGAGTTCAACAAGAATGCTTTTTGCTAATAGGTTTGGATTAAAGGTATCAGTGTTATCTTCAACATGCGTATTTGGAAGAAAAAGTCCTGTTTTCGGACACAGTTGCAGATCGTTCAAATGATATGTTTCGAATTCGGGTCGTTCCGTGCTGTCATTGACACTGTCCTTTTCATTTCGTTGTTCGCAAATTGCACTCACAATCTGCTCTGTACTCTCATCTGTAGTCGTTTTGACTACATCTTCACATGCGCCCAAATCGATATTCCTCTCCGGTTCATTAGTATCATCTATCTTTTTGTTTGGATCACCCACGGCACGGCAATGGAAGGTTGAATTCTCTTTTTTCATTTTCGATTTATTTTTCTTTTTATTTTTTCTCCGCGCATCCTCCATCTGTTCAATCACTTGCTTTAATGCAGATTCGCAGTTTTGAAAGTCGCCATCACCATCATCATTTGCAGTAGGTGAAACGCACTGGTCTTCAGATAATTGTTGGTCACTAGATGAAATGTCTTCATTGCATTTTCCAAGCATACTGCTTTCGTAGAGTTCACGTTTCACTTTCAACAAGGGCGTCTGAAAAACCTTCACGATTTTAGAGGAAGACGGATCCGTGCGCGGAGTGGCACGCCATCCGTTTGTGGTCTTCGTTATGCGTATGCGGTTCCGCTTGTCGTAGTCCTCACAGCGAACTTCAACGATGCGAGTGTCGTCCTGCTTCACCCACAAAAATATTGGATTCACCCGAGCAATTGGGTCATTGCTGGTTTGCGCCTGAACTCCACTGGATTGCTCGTCACTGGTTATCGGGGCTTTGCGCGTTTTGATCGAACAGCTGTTGCCCAAATAACATTTGGGCTCATTTTTAATGTCTCGCAATAAGCTTTGTTTTGTATTTATTGAACTAAAATTTGTTGTTGCAAGATTTCCCCGATTCCTTGCTGGCTCTTCCACCTTTAGGTGTCCAAACTTGGGCTTCTGAGGGCCTTTCTTTTTATTTGATCCTCTAGCGCGCCTACTAGGCTGCTCCTCGAACACTAAAAAAATATCACGTGCAACTCTTCGCCGCGCGGACTTCCGATGGAATACTTGCTGCTCTCCTGGGCTCTCCACTTCCTTTTTTATTGCATTCCTTCGCACTTTCGTGGCCACTGTTGCGACGCATTCGCCCTCTTTTACATTGCCAACGATCCTCGGCATTTCGCAGCAACAATTAGCTAACACTGTTCGTAGTCGCTTTTCATTTTTCCAGTAAAAATGCCAATAAACGTTTATGGCCACTGTTCCACTTAGTCGACTCGCAGCGACTTTTCTTTTTGGCCCTTACTTTCGCTGCTCAAACCCTTGGAAGTCACAACAAATATTCGCTCTGCGATCGCCAAGAACTCTTTAGTGATATTTTAATATCTCAAATACTTTTCTAATTTCCAATTTCTTACATTTTTCTTGTTTTCACACTTTTGTTTCAAAATCGATGGAAAATTTTGTATATATCATAGTCACACCTGCAGGGTTCGCATTCGATTCGTGCAAAAGAGGAGTAGAAAAAGTAGCAGCTAGCACTGTAGAGGCATGTCTATATTAGGGTAGTCCGCTATGGTCGACTTTTCCAGACTTCGCAGTACTCACAATGTTGCAATGTTTTTCAACACTATATAAACATATATAGAAATTTATTTATGAATATATACTTAACCCTTTCAATTTCCACATTTCTTGAGATACAAATTTTTCCTTAAAAATATTGACACTCATTGAATATTTTAGCAATAAAACACAACAAAATACCAAAAAAATTCATTTAGAATGAAAATTAAGCTTAATAAATTTTGTACGATATATCGTACAATGTTACGCAAAGGAGTAAAAATGCAATAAATTTTTGTGTCGTATTTTTAAGTTTTATAAGCAATTCATTAATTTTTTTTATAGAACACATAAATTATAGCAACAAAAAAAACAAATCCTGATTTCATTTTGATCAAAACTTATATAAATAATACATATAAATAATTTAGTCACATTAGTTCATCCTTACATAACCGTTGTTGTAATGCCTGTAATGGTAAACTTTATAATTTAATTTTCTCGAAATGGTGGATTCTGAGTTACTACGTTCTTGCAGCAAAGAAGCGATATGTATATACAGGGCATTCTCCTTGTTACTTATCTATACAGTATTTTCTGGATATAGAAGCTGAGCAAAATGCTCAAAATTCAAATCATTTATCCGAGGAAGTCTTTTATGAAATAATAGCACTTTAGTTTCGTTTTTTTTTTAGTAAATTTTGGTTTTTAATGAACTACAAAAAAACTTAAAACAATTTAAAAATGTTTCATAACGTGAAGCATTTAGATTTTGTATAGTTTTGCGTTTGTGTACACAGGCATAATTGTGTGGAATTAATTAGTTGTTCTCGATTCTTGCAGTTCCATATCTTCTATATTGTGAGATCCTCTGTCGTACCACCATCTTAAAATGATAGTCCGTCTCCGTCGGACGACAACGAATATGAGCAAAATGAAAACTCCTTGCAGCGCGTTAATAATTTCCATTATTACTAAGTAACTCTCTGGACCAGGCGAATAAAATGTTACAACTTCTAGCAGCCATGCAATTATCATTATTACTCCCAAAAAACTAATACACTTTGCACTGAAAATAAGCATTCAAATAAATGAGTTTAGTTCAGTTGTACAGTTGAATAAGAGTTAAAAATTGAATTCAAGGAACAAATTGAAAATAACTGAAGCAAATACCAAATATCTGGTTCTTGACATTTGAATAAGTTTGGAAAATTCAAGCGTCACAAAACATATGATTGTTGTGCTGCTGCTGCCGCCATAATTGCAATCACATTACGAACTACACCGCTAGGCTAGAGCGCGTATCATGACAATAGATCACTCATTGATCTCATTTACTATTCTTTACGAAAACAATTCATCTGCCAATCGTAATACTCACTCTTTTTTTACTTCTTCATATTTAATTTCGTCAATTTCCATGTTAATATTTATGTACCAAATGCAATTCGTCCCTTTTGTAACTGCACCACGTTTTTTAATCCTTTGGAAGCCGAAAAATGACGTCACCATTACTATAAAGCTAGCAAGCAGTACGCTCGATACTGGCGGAATAAAATACCTTTGGGATTCACGTATTGCTGTAAGAGGAAATAATGTTAATGAAAGGTGTATGATGAGAATGTATAGATTGATATAAGTAGTTATGTTAAATTTTCTAGCTAGTGTCTAAGTATCTAAAATAGTGAATACGAAATTACGAGACAAGATGGCAAGAAAGGGAGTCGCCCTGCCTCTCATCGAAGTATGTATTTGGACAGGTTGAGCAAAAATTACATCGAGTCCTCATGACCGAGCTGATTGCCGGGCTATATGGCCTTCTCTTTCCTTGAGGAAAACACGATTTCCCTGAGTCGAACCTCTATTAGGCAGCTTGTTGGACTCATTACTGGACACTGCGACATTGCATCCATGCTTGTCAAATGGTGCCTCTCGTCCAGTGATGTCTGCAGAAGCTGTGGAGATGAAGAAGACGTGGAAACGACCCAACACTACCTATGCCACTGCCCGGCTCTGCAGGAACGCCGTCTCGGCATCCTGGGGTCAAGATTCCTGGCAGACTTGGCTTGCGCGGCAAGAGTTGAAATTTTGGATTTACTCTCCTTCATCAAAAGGTCGAACTGGTTTGCCCTGGACTGAGAGCCACTGGCTAGCTCCAGAATCTTCCAAGAAGGGATTCACAATGGGCCATTTTGGCCTCCGAGTGGAAGTGCGGCATCTAGGTCGCACACACCCTTCCCTACCTAACCTAACCTAACCTACGAAACTATAAATCGCAATGTTGTAAAAGACGAGACGGGGTTGTGTGTTAAATAAATGTATTAATTAATTAATTATGTACTATGGACAGTAGTGTAAATAATTTATAAACTTACTTCTTAATATACGTAATACTTTTTGTCTCAAAAGGTTATATACCTAAACTGGAATATAACTAGATACACACAGACAGACACGACACACATGATTGCGGGAGCTAGGATTTAGCGTTTATTTGTAGCCTTTAGAAGGAAAACAAGAAAAAAATAAAAAAACAAAACCACAAGTGCTTTTAAAATAATTTAAATGCAGCAGTAATAATGAAAATTAGTTGCAAGCAGCCGATATTCTGATCAGAATTCTATACTATATTTTACTGTACTCTATTTTTTACAGGTGGTTAACATTTTTGGAGCTTAATATTATAAAAACAATGTATGTTTGTGGTTTGAAATAAAGTATATAAAGAATATGTAGGGAACGAGAGCACAATGTATTAATTCTCTACTTACATGCTGTGAATCCCTGAATAAAATATGACGGCATACCCGGAAGTCCTTTTTGTATTGTGAGCACAACTAACAATGTGGGCCAACAACAGCTTATTATGAAATATACAGCAAAAATACACCGCATAACGAATTTCGAAGGATTTTTGTTCATGGGTATTCGGAACCTTGGAGTGTTTAATTGATTGTTAGTAACTTGTTTTTTGATTCAAATATTATGTAATTAAGTATGGCGTAATAAAGTAAACAATTAATGTGACAGTGAAAAAAAAACGTTGTCCGAGAAGTGCATTTTGAGGTGAACAATAAAACTCTGCGTGCTCGAATTTTAAATACACCCTCAAAATCTAAACTACTCTTTTAAGTGTAAATTTGAGAGGTATGTATTCATTTGCTGCAATTTCTTTCTATTTATTAGAAGAGAGTTGTTTAGACAGAAGATTTCCCACAAAACTTTCAAAAACTTTACTAAGAAAATTAATAAACACTCCTTTCATCAACTGCTGCATAGCTAATGCCTTAATAATTTCTACTGAACTCTACTCGTTGACTTTTTGAAACGTGGGGACTATATTTATCATATTTTGGCTGGCATAGCATGACTGATATTGTATAGTAACTCGTTAGTCGAGATTCTCACAAAAATGCATGAAAATCCTGGCTTCTTCAACATGGTATAAAGGTTTATGGGAGAGTATTTTTTTCATTTTTTCTTCGCCTGCAATACTCAATTTTATGTAAAATTTTTTGGTAGGTTTTAGAGATTTACCTTTAGCTTTTCTAACAAATGACTACTGTTCAAGCGTCCATAACACAGCACGTTCATACAGGAAAAGCAGTCAGACATTATATTTCTCATAATTTGAACTTTGTGTGATTTATTAGTTATTTTTGATTTGTGAACATATGTTTTTAAAATCCCTATTTTTTATCTCTTTCACAATTCTCTTAACTGTCGAGTTTTTTGCTTCAAACCAAAGATTCTTATACTTTTTATACATTGCAGCTTAGTCCTTGTACCACTACACTTTTTGCTACCTTAAATGTTTTTAAAATGTTTATAAAATATTTTTTATTCCTTCTTTGTCCCGATACTTTTTTACAACTTATTAAAGTTTATACAGTTTTAAAGCGGAGTTTCTCAGAAACTGGGTTTTGTGTTCTTAAATAAATGCATGCAGTTACTTTTATTGCCCACCTTAATCCCCTCGGTCAGTGTAATTCAACTGACTTTTATGTTTAAAACTTTCTTAAAGGTCGCTCAAAAAGTTGCGGCTCTGAACGGTGTACTGCTTTAGTGTTTTTAATTTAAAACTATTTAATTTCACATAACAACAAACATTTAATACACTATTTTTACCGCACCGTCACCGTCGTTTTGAACCGACCTTAAAGAACATTTACGTTAAGAATGATATGTTACTGAATGTCGAGTGCATGTGTAAATATTAGAACTTACCAAATATTTTGCAAAACGTTGCAGCAAAGGCAGAAGAACCAAAAGAAGTAAGATAAGATAAAAAACTGGATAGCATAACCAAAATTCGAGGAGTTTATATTAAATATATAAACAAAGGAATGAAACAAATATCCCGTTGCCAAACACAAAGACATTAAGCTCAAGGAGAGTCCATGTAGTGTACGTAATTCAGTAAGAGCCAAATGCAAATAGCTGACAAGTAACAAGCACGGAATGGATACCAACGTTAATACCGCAACGGTAACTATTTCGCTTCGATTTAAATGCTCCTCGATTGATGTTATGCAAATAATTGCATAAGTTGTTCCAGAAATATTATCCATATCTAAGCAATACCTTTTCTCAACAGTATAGCTATCGTTTCCATACTTATCCATAATAAGTAAAGATCCATCTTGCAAAACAAAAAATGAGTCATCGTCATCGTTATATATAAGGGACCTATGGAAGATTTAATTAAAATTAATTACAATTGAAATAAAACCGCGAACCACTGCTTGGAAGATACTCGTAACTTACGCATTACACGGGTTGCCAATGTCAAGAGGTAAGTGCACCTCAGTTTCAGCGTCTTCAATACAGTTGTCAAACAAAACAACGTTTACAATGCTGGGGTTAAATTTGTGATCTGTTGAATCACACAACTCTTCACTTTGATTATCCCTAAATACAGTAAGCCCTTCTCCGTGTGGACAGCACTTCTTCAAGCGAGAGTGCTGATTGTTTTGTGGCTGATTTTTTAATTTTTCTCGTTGGGAACAGTCACCCGGCAGATCATTTTTCTCGATGTCTATTTTAGTATTCATCAAATACTTCGAACTTTCTCGTCCTGCGGTGCTTTCAATTTTATTCCTAAAACGGTCGATGAACTATTAAAACCTTTAAGAACATTGTATGTAACATCTTCATGGATTTGGCTATTCTGCACTTGAGACTTTGAGAGCTAAACTTAAAATAACTTATTACTTTCCCTTTCCCCTCACTTAAAGAGAAAATAGATTTTTTATAAATACCCTTTCTAGATAAAGATTGACTAAATAATTATACAAATTTAGATAGACACCGACATAAAAATAATTCAAGAGTAGCAACCAATCACGACCTTACGGTAAGCCTTACTGATTATATCAGAATATACCATTTGGGTAAATAGAAGAGTTGTGAGAAGCCTTAGCAAGCGAAATTTTGACATTGTGGCATATGTAAGTTATTTTTAACCAAGAGCCATTAAATATTTTAAAGGAAAAACAAAAATAGTGATTACAATATTTCATTTAACTAGTTCCTTATATGGTATGAAAATTAGATCGTCGCCTGAGAAAACGATTGTCGTATGTGCTATTAAATTCAATGGAACATACGACATTCGTTTTCTGAGGCGACGAGATGTAGTCATTCTCAGATTGTCCCTCTTTTCGAACATTGTTTTGAGTTGAAAAAAAGTCAAAATAACAAATTTTCTCGTGCTAACTTTCATAGAACAAAAGTGATGGTATTTAGCTCACTATTGGAGAATGGATGGTGGAGGAGGAGGCGAACTGCGCCAATTTTTTTATCATATCATTTAATTGCTTCCAAAACCCTGTGTAGCAAGCTTGTTTGCTTTATGACAAGTTCTTCTATTTTTAGGTTGTAGGGCCAGTTCAGTATGGATATATTATTATTATTATTATTATTAACATTTTAGTATTATTAACATTTGGTTTGATTTATTAACACTTAGTGACTTTAAATTGGTATTAGGTGAGCGCAGATAAAAGGTCATCTAAGCATATACATATGTATATATTTGATACATATATTTGACTCATATAATGCATGCGTTTATACGTAACATACTGTAATAAAATTAGTAGTAAATTAGCGGGTCTGGATAAATGCGATTTTACGAATGTGTTTGTATGTACTTATGTACGTTCGAGTACTTACAAAAATTCCGAAAGTGTTTTATGTTTATAAACCAAGTCTTCATTAAAATCTATGCTTCGAAATTTGAAGCAAAGACATTTAGAAGTGCAAGCCAAAAGAGTAAATATTTGGATGGCGGTATTTATCCTCATCATGAGCAACTACAAAACGAGAAACAAAAAAGCACAGTAAACAAAATGTGTTTTTGATTATTTATCAAGACCGGATAAATTTCGGTTACCCTTCCGGTATTACTCACGTTTTTCTAAGAGTTGGTTTGTATGAGTAATAGATGCAATGTATTTTAGCTGCGTGCACTATTTTATTTGTAAGCCTTCTATTTAAATTTTAAAGTGGTAGCTTCAGTCAAAAACAGAATGTTAATTGTCAATAATTATCACATATTAACAAGTTAATTTGTATGCCGCTTTTAAATATGATAATGCGACCAATGCACAGGTAAAGTTATGAATTGTGCTTCATATGTTGTTAAAGCAAGACGATTTGATAAGATAAAATATTTAAGGGTGCTGTGGTTAGTTATTAAGGCTTGCGTCTGCGTTCAATATGGAATGTACAAATGAAAATAGTAGTAGGTATTTATTAATATTGCGTAAATATTAGCGAAAGTGGTATAATTCGAAAATAAGTTTTTAGCTAAATGGCTCAGCAAAATTTGAAACGCACCTTACGGGACATGGGTGATGGATGACCACATTATGATCAAATTTTTGTACTGGAGCCACTTCGGTGGAAAAGTGACAGTTTGGCTATGACATTATCTTATAAGAGAGAGCGAGATGAAGGACTAACGACATTTAAAAATTTGAAAGAAAAAATCAAACTTTCATTTAATCAGCTTTTGCTTCATGAATAAATGCCTCAGCGCTGACAGAAACGAGAGCACAGATAGAACTTAACAGTTCATCCATATAGGTAACTATGTGTGGAAAAGAGACAGCTATGCCAGCCGCCACCACGTGGCACCTTGTCAGATTTGATTTTGACATTATGTTGTGAAATTTTATTGAACGTGGTGGACGCAGTTCCGGGTCGCTATCCAGCGACTCAAGAACAACACAGCTGCAGGGCCGGATGGGCTACCAGCTGAATTGTTCAAGGCCGGCGGCGGTGAGCTGATTGGGTGCATGCATCAGCTCATTTGCAAAATATGGCTGGAGGAACGAATGCCCAACGATTGGAACCTCAGTGCCCTTTGTCCTGTGCTGAAGAAAGGCGACCCAACAATATGCGCCAACTACAGGGGTATCAGCCTACTTCCCATTGCATACAAGGTCCTGACGAGCGTATTATGTGAAAGACTAAAGCCACTCGCCAAGGCGCTGATTGGACCTTATCAGTGCGGCTTTAGACCTGGTAAGTCCACCATCGACCAGATATTCACTCTACGCCAAATCCTGGAGAAGACCCATGAGAACCAAATCGATACACACCATCTCTTCATCGATTACAAGGCAGCATTCGATAGCCCGATAAGGGATCGCCTATATGCCGCATTGTCTGAACTTGGTATCCCTGCAAAGCTCGTTAGACTTTGCAGAGCGACGTTGAGCAATACGCGCAGCTCCGTCAAGGTTGGAAGTGACCTCTCCGACCCCTTTGATACCGTTCGAGGTTTCAGACAGGGCGATCCTTTGTCCTGCGACCTCTTCAACTTCACCATGGAGAGTGTTCTGCGCAAGGCCGGTGTACATCGTAATGGCACAATTTTCAACAAAAGTGTCCAGCTCCTTGCTTACGCTGATGATATTGATGTCATCGGACGTAACAAGCGAGATGTCACCGCTGCCTTTGCGGCTATCGAAAGAGAATCTGCCAAAATGGGTCTGGTGGTAAATGAGGGCAAGACGAAGTATATGCTGTCTACACGCAGGGACTCGCAGCGGCTAGGGTCTCACGTCGAGGCCGACAGGTATGCTTTTGAAGTTGTCAAGGAATTCGTCTACCTTGGCACCGCCATCAACAGCAGCAATGATGTCAGTCTGGAGATAAAGCGAAGGATAACTCTTGCCAACAGGTGCTACTACGGTCTCGGTAGGCAATTGAGAAGTAGAGACCTCTCTCGACCGACAAAACTTTCACTCTATAGGACGCTTATCTTGCCCGTGCTCCTCTATGGCGCTGAAGCATGGACAATGACACGAAACGACATAGCGGCCCTTGGAGTGTTCGAGAGGAAGGTGCTTCGCAAAATCTTCGGCCCTGTTCGGGTTGGTGACGACTATCGCATACGAACCAATAACGAGCTGTATGAGCTGTATAAGGACATGGACGTAGCGCAGCGAATTAACATCCAGCGGCTACGCTGGCTCGGTCATGTCTGCCGCATGGACGACGAAGCTCCGGCGAAAAAGGTATTCGATGCGATGGTTGGAGGTCGACGGCGAAGAGGGAGGCCGTGTCTCCGGTGGAAGGACCAAGTGGAAGAGGCCCTGGTATCTCTTGGTGTGACCAACTGGAGAAGGCGCGCGCGAAGCAGAGGCGCCTGGAGAGAAGTTTTGCGGCAGGCCGTAACCCGATAACGGGTTGTTATGGCCAGTTAAGAAGAAGAAGAGGTGGACGCAGTTCTCGTGAAAACCAAAATTAATTAAATTAAACAATTTTATAAACGTGATAAACTTATTGACACTATTTTTATGATTTTTCAAAACGGATGAAATTCATGAAGCGCCTTGACGCCTTTACCTTTTATAGATATAACTTTTGTATCAATTGAATTGTTTTTGTTATTGTTTTATGTTTACTTTGGTTTACTATTTATTTGACAAGTTTTTGTTACTTCTATTGCTTTTCGTTATTGCTATATGTATTTTTATTTAATTTTTAAAATAGTTATTTATTGTATTTGTAAAATGAATTGTTGCAATACATACAAATAATGAAAAAATAATATTGGTTTTATTCATTTTCACATCACCGCTGATAGAAATTTACATCAGCGCTGATATTCAAATGATGGATCAAGTGAGCATCAGTGTCCCGCAGGGCAGTGCCATTAGAAAAGCAACTAAAACTATGACATACCGTTTTTGCATTTAAGAATTGAGAATGAATAATTTTATGAAATTAAAAATGTAATTGCAGCGGTGACTTTCTCAAATTGTATGAGATTTTGACAGTAATGTGAAAGTGAAAGCGCACTCATACATAACAGCTAAAATATGACTGCAATACAAATGCATACATAATATATATAATACGGTATACATGTTCAAAATACATATACAAAAATAAAAAAGACGAAACCGAGTTTCAATCTATTTATGAATTTATTTCGTTTTAGAACGTCGATTAATACTCTTTTTTACTTTTACATTAAATTTTCAAGAATCAGAAAGCTGCACATTTCTTGTAAAAATGAATACTTGCTTCTACTTTAGTTTGGTTCTCTTGTAGACTTGTACTACTTCAGTTATGTTCTACTGCAGTGCTGTTCTAAAGTAAAGTATTCACTTTTATTATAATAAAAGCTTTATTCACTGCAGTACTTGAAGTGAGAGTGATGAAGAAAAACAGTTTCTAAAAGCACAGCTGATGGCTTGCATATCATTGGCATAGAGCTTATGCCGCCCTTTAGTATGTTCTTACTAGTGAGCCGCGCAAGCACTAAATTGTCTTGCAAGCCATCAGTTGTACTTTCAAATACTCTCTTATTCTCTCACTCTGCTAGTTCAGCTCGGCTAGTTCGCGTAGGGTCGATCTTCCGCAGGTATGTTTTGGTCGACCGCGACTTCTACTTCCTTGCGGGTTCCAGTCCAGTGTCGTTCTCGTGATGCTGTCGGATGATTTTCTTAGCGTAGGACCTATTCATTTCCATTTTCTGCGCTTTGAATCCCTCAGAATGGGTTCCTCACTGGTAATCTTCCAAAGCGCGTCGTTACTAATTGTCGTGGGCCAGAATATCCTGCAGATGATTCGCAGGAATTTGTTGACGAAAGTTTGTAGCCCCTGGGTGATGGCATTCAAGACTAGCCATGTTTCGCTTCCGTACAACAATGTCGACTTCACACATGCGTTGAATATTCGTAGCTTCGTGCGTCTGGAGATTTGCGGGCTTGCACATACTGAATGCAGCCGTCCGAACGCTGCCCTGGCTTTACTCAGTCTGCAGTTGGCATCTTCTTCCGCTCCGCCGTCCGCCTTGATTGTGCAGCCGAGGTAGCAGAAGCTGTCGGCGAACTCCACGGCACAACCGTCAAACTCTCAAGGCCTTTGTCTTGGCGATGTTGACCTCCAGACCGACGGCGCGACCAGGCAGTCAGCTTTTGCTTGCATGCCGGAGAGTTTGTGCGAGAGAAGGCAGATGTCATCGGCGTAGTCCAAATCCTCCAGATGCCTGGTGAAGTACCATACGATGCCTCGTTGGTGCAGAGTGAGTTTGCTCTTGACGTCGTCCAGTAGGAAGGCGAAGAGTAGAGACGACAGGGGGCAGCCTTGCTTGACTCCTGCGTTGGTAGTGAATGAATCGCTGATGTTGCCGTTGTGTAGAACTGTCAGTTCAGAGTTCTCAGCCAACGCTTTTATGAGACGAATTAGTTTTTGGGGACCCCCTTTCTACTCAATGCTAGCCAAATTGCGCTTCTTTTTATTGTGTCGAATACTTTCTTGAAGTCGTTGAGCAACATGTACAGCGGGGAGCACTAAATTGATTGTTCTACTATGATGCGGAGTGTGTTAGATTGGTCAACACAGCTCCGATGAGGGCGAAAGCCAGCCTGCTCATCTCTTAGGGAGCTTTCGACACATTGCAGTCTACTGTGTATGATTGTGGCTATTATCTTGCAGATGGTGTTGAGTAGGGTTATTCCTCTCCAGTTGCCGCAGTCCCGCAAGTCGCCCTTCTTCGGCAGCTTTACAATGATGTGTTTTGTCCATGACGGAGACAACTTCTCCCTGTCCCAGGCAATAAAAATGTATGGATGGAGGATTTCAGCTGATATTTGGGGATCGGCAAGGATTAGCTCTAATTGTGTGACGTATACATCCGCAGCTTTGTTTAGCTTCAGCTTCTTTATTACATCCCTAATCGCCGCTATGCTTTTTATCAGCAGGTTTATCAGGTAATCTGGCAATTAAATGCTTTTTATGTTAATTTATTATTGTCATGAATATTTTATTCTTAGTTTTAAAGTAAGAACACAGGAATGTATATAATATTACACGAAAACAAATATTTTTTGATTGAAAAGAACGTATGATTTAGTTCCCTAATCGATGTTCAGTTCCGAAAATCCCAGAATTTTAAATCTCTAATACGTATGTATTACATTTGCCCTGGTAACTCCATCGATTTTTTGACAGTTAACCCTTCCAACCTTATACAAATTCGCACGCACAACATGGATGGTTGCGGGTAGCTAGGCCTTAGTCTCGTAATCGGCCTGCCGTGCCAGTCAATTATTAAATTATTATTATTTATTCATTTATTCTATCGAGGATACGTAACGGGAGATAAATTATGTTGTGGATATAATTCTTGAACGAAATGGTATTTGGCGCACAATTATCCTCTTCATCAGGTGGCAACGCTACCGGTGGTTGTTGCTGAAAACGAATACCAGGTGGCGTTTTTGGCGTTGCAAAATAGAAAAATGGCTGTGATTGGTCATTGTATTACTGTACGTTTTGCAGCAGAAAAGTGGGAAAAAATCAGTCAAGAATAAAAAATTTTTGAAACATTAAGCATTGTTTAATTATACTTGAACTGTGAGCAATAATAAGAAATCTTGAAAAGTGTTAGTTTGGCCTATAAATTAAACTTTGGGTAATGATTGGAATTGGTAAAAAGTGTGAAATAGTTTTCCATAATGGCGAACGTGAATTGGCTTGAGTTTTCCACTGTGGAGACATCAATTCGATAGTTACTAAATCTACCGTTTTTGGACGAAGGTAAGTTAAAAATTAATGTTAAGTGATATAGGGATGGCTGATCGTCGGTAATTGTCCATTGTATTAATGTTAATTTGCATTTAATAACCTTCACTGATGTTCTGGTTTTTCTTCAATAGGTTCCCTCTTGTATGCAATATTTATTTTATAAACAATAGTTTTGCACGCATACTTGTATATTAAAATAATTTGAAATGAGTGGCCGCGGCACCCGTAAACGAGGGAGACCGCCAAAGACGCCGAATGAACGTGCAGGCAAATTCAACTATCAGCTGTTGAAAAAGCCAAAGTACTTGAGCAAGACGTGCGAGTCCCAGCTCAGTACACCGTCGGCGTCCCGCGCTTCTTCACCACAGGAGAGTGATGGCAGTCGAAGCAACAACCGCAAGACTAACGCGAAAGTCCGGGGCCGCGGACGCAAATCTACAGCCAACACTCAGTCCAATACATCCTACGCCAGCCGGAAAGGTAAGCGCTGCATAAATTGTTTGATTAGAAGGGGAAATTAACAACCAGGCTAAACGCGTCTAATATGTAAAACTACATGCATATTTAAATTATCAGTTTGGCTATCATTGGCATTGCCAGGGGAATTATCCTTCATGTAAATGTTGCGCACAGTAGATTCGGTTAACGGGCTGCTTCCTGTTCAAAGTGCCTTGCTTGCCCGTTGCTAAGCTCTTTTTGGGATGGTTGAAACCATTCTTCGTAATCTCTTTCCTCTCCATTCTTAGAGCTTTTAGATTTATTCCTATATGCCATAGTACATAGAAGAGTGTGTACTTCTATTTTTGTTGGGGGGGACTTAGGGCGATGTTATGCAGACGGTCAATTGATCGTCGGGCACGTCACTTTTTACGCATGTTATGCCTACGGATCCTGCTCCTGGCACTTTGCTATCAGCGCCTCAGTAGTTGATCGGGCCGAAATTTCTGGCATTCTCAGCTAATAATACATGCATTTAATATAATATGTGTGCGATAGTATCACAATATTTATTAACAATTTAACACGTTAAAGACCCTATGCCCACCGGTGGGTCACTCCGCAACAACATTACCGGCCCGCGTGCTCACGGGTGGGCACACGACATGTTTTACCTGGGGACCGCTTGTACACCGGTGGGCATGATTTGACTTAGTTAATTTGACATAGCCTCATTTATACACAATTTCAATTTTCCATGCGGTCTTCAACTTGTTAAATATCAATTTTTTTCTTACAAATATAAACACGCTATTGATGGGCGTTCCTACCAACCATTTTCTTGCTCATTCTATAAACATTTTTACCAAAGGGAATAAATTTGTTCCCAAACCACAACACTTATTTGATCGTTGGATTTGGCATCGAAAACCTCATTATCCGGTGATCGGCGCGGTCAAATTTTACTCTCGCTCGCTCTCTTAATTTTTTCTTTTACATTGAAACAATTTTATCCGTGACCGTGACGGCAGCATAACATCGCCCTTACGGTATTTTGGTCCAGAATCGGCGGCAGCTATTTAGTCATCTATCAACCTGTTCAATCGCAGTACTTTATGTATCTTATTACGCATTTCGATTTAACCCCATGGAATCTTGAAACATTGATAGCTTTCTAACGTTAAGCAAGCGTAGTAATAACAAAAATTATATATTTTTGAAGAATGTTCGTGGATTCGTAATACTGCTCTCAATAATTGTTTTAATTCAATGTTTAGAAAAAACTAATGGAAGTACTGATATGTTAAATGCTATTAACTTACCTACGCATAATTGTGAATATGAATTGTGAAGCTGAAATTTCTTTTTATTTCATTGTGTAACTTGAAATTTTCAATTGATCAATACAACGGTGTTCGAGTAAGCTGTCCACCCAGTTTAGGAAAAATGGTTTCGAAAAAATGAGTATGCGTAAGAATTGCACCTATTTCAATGGTTCCTTTTTTTCACTACCAGACCAACTAGATATTGTTTCTATGATTATTCAGCCTAATCACTTTCCTCGACGAGTGCTCGTCGGAGAGCATATTCGTGAGCTCATTCCGAAAAGCAATCACGTAACTCGAAAAAATTGGAAATTTTCTACGGGAATTTTATGGAGGAAAGGCAATTACGTTACAAAATTACTCACCTGATTTTGAAAGTGAGCTAGTGAAAAAGCAAACGAATCTCTGAAAAATGCAATAAAATCAGCCTAGTTTTTTTTTCAACAAAAACTATATTACTCTTCATAAAAAAATGTATTTGTATTAAATTGAATCAGGAAGCAGCTCAATTGTTTGTTCATCTATGGTGCAGGTGACAGGTTCATGAGTGGCATCAGCAAACATTAGAATGTTTGGCATTTTTGATTTGCCATAAAATCACAGTCGCGCAGAAAATTCTTCTTTTGCACTCGTTTTTAATTGCATGCATTTTGGGCAAAAAACTGTTCCATCATTTCCAAAATGGAAATATATTGGAAAAAGTGAATTGTCCGATTCCTTCCCGGTAGTCGTTTGCTGTTGCAACATCGGCAAGAACATCAAGGAAGCACGCCAACTTAATTTATGCGAGAATTGCGTTGCATCTTCCCAGTGACGTCCCCAGGGGAGTGGATTTGAGGGATAGATCCCAATTTCCATACGATTTGTTTATGGGTGAAATTTCACCCGAACGTTGCCCCCGTAATTTTTTTAATAATCGCCGTTTAATGAAATAATCAATGTGTTAAAGATATTTTATAAATTTCATATTGATTTGCTACAATTACAAGAGATCTTAATAATTTTGAAAAATATATAGGAAGGTTAGAGCATCCCAAAATTGAGAATGGGTGATTACCGACGACGAATTAGGATTAAGTAATTAGCGCAAAATGTTGCGGATTAGCTGATCTTAGATGACTTTAACCCCGGTTCTAGGCAGACCATATTCAACTTAAGACTCACTTTTAGTAAAGCGAGTCTTAAGACATTGAGCTCATATTTGATGATAGCCTCAACTGATTTTTTCTAAACACAAACCCCAATACATATACAAATTTTTTTACAAAAACAAGATCCGAATCCTGCCAAATGTATTTATACCCCTTAGTTGACGCTCAAGTGAAACAAGTTTGTCATATTTTGGTATTTTCTTGGGCGGAGATGGAAGGAAGAGAATGACATTTTGAAGACGAGGTGGGCATTTTTTGTTTTGTTTCAACTATGATGTTTTCAGCGGGGGTCCACAGAATAGTTAAGATACATGAGTTTTTGGAGGATTCTAGGATAAATGTTAATGTTAAAAAATTTATTGCATATTGCAAGAATTATAATGTATATACACATAACAGATATGTAACCATTATTTTTGCAACAGGATATGAATCTGAATATCACTATGGTTCCGACTTTGGTGATTCAACAGACAAAAGTGACGGAGATGATGACCTTTTATTATCAGGGTCTGAAGATGAAAGCTTGGATTGTGTAAATGAGAGTGAATCAGAGTTTTCCGTGTGTAGTTTCACACAGAGTGGTGTCGGCCGACCGCCTCGTCCCCCTAGCCCAGATCCCATTTGGCTGCAGGATAGGCAATACGAAACACTCGAGCTTCCCGATTCATCAGAAGATTTACTAATCGACAACAAGCTGGTTCTGAAGGCACTCAGTATTTACGAAGTACTTCGCCGCTTCCGCCATTTGGTGCGGTTGTCGCCTTTTCGCTTTGAGGATTTTTGTGCAGCTTTGGTGTGTGACGAACAAAGCTCGCTCCTTACCGACACACATATAATGTTGCTAAAAGCTATTTTGCGCGAAGAAGATGCACAGGGTACACATTTTGGACCCCTTGATCAAAAAGATACTGTGAACATTAGTTTGTATTTAATTGACGCCATTACATGGCCAGAAGTGCTGCGAAGCTACGTGGAAAGCGAGGTCAATTTTAATCGCAGCGTGTATACAATTTTGTGTTCTGGTGACTATCCATTTACCGGAGTAGCTGATCGCATCACAGTATTGCAGTTTCTGACCGATCAGTTTTTGACAACAAATGCTGTGCGTGACGTAATGCTACAGGAAGGTCCCATACATTATGACGATCATTGTCGTATCTGTCACAGGTTGGGCGATTTGCTGTGTTGCGAAACGTGCCCAGCCGTATATCACTTGGAATGCGTAGAGCCACCGTTACTGGATGTACCCACTGAAGACTGGCAGTGCAATTTGTGCAAGTCGCACAAAGTTAGTGGTGTGGTGGACTGTATTTCGCCACAAGAAAAACAAGGCGTACTTATTCGACATGATTCGTTGGGACTGGATAGACATGGACGTATGTTCTGGTTTATTGCTCGCAGAATATTTGTTGAAGATCAAACCGGAGAACATATTTGGTATTACAGTAGTGCATTGAAATTTGAATATCTTCTAAGTCTCCTTGATAAGGATGAACTGGAGATTGGGCTCTATACACAGCTCAATGACCGAAAAGATGAGATATTGCGACAAATGAAGCTTACGGAGTTGCTTACTATTGAACACAAGCATAATAAAAAATCATATATTGAACAGGAGAGTGAAGCTACTCTAGCAATTATGAATAAAAACGATGGTTCAGAAAGTGATACGCAATTGAAGGAGGAGGTGGAACGAAATGAAGAAACTTCAGAGAATAAAATGGTTACACGACTAAAGCAGCATCAGATTACAAGTGGGACGTTTTACTTTAAGTTGGGCATGGAAAACGGCTTCAAGGGTTACGTGAACCAATACGCATCCAATCCAATTGCTTTGAATAAGCCGCAACGCAATGAAGAGCGCGACAAGAGACGACACCTGTCCCATAAATTTTCACTGACTACCGCCTCTGAATTCAAATGGGTTGGAATTACTATGGGCACTGCAGAGAACATTACAATGACATTACGACAGACGCTTATTAGTTTCGAACAGAATATAGCGATTCCCTTCATGAATCCTAACTGGGCTTATATCAAGCGGCTTTGGAATGCAGCACTTATGAATGCGCGACGCCCAGCCGACTTCGCCATAGTCTTGTCGCTCTTCCAGTCGTCGCTAAAAAGTGTTGTGTTTGCCAATGTTTGGCATGAACAGCTGGGCCATACGACCTTTCAGCGAATTACTTCAGCCGAAAGGGAGGAGCGAAAAAAAATCGAGAAACGTGAGAAACGAGAACGGGACGACGAGGAGGATCGCAACCGGTTAGCCTTTAATTACATAAAGTACTCTTTGGGCCTAAAGCATCAGGTTTGGAAGCAAAAGGGAGAGGAATATCGCGTGCACGGGCAATGGGGCTGGATGTGGCTCTCGTCGAGTAGGCGCTGCGACCGTGGCCGGCGTTCAACTCTCCGCGGGCAGACATTGTTACCTTTAAGAGTGAACATCCATTATACTAAGGCCAACGATGTGGACGAGATCATTAGTATTGATCCTCGAACTAATAAATTTGTATTGCAATGCAAAGCCTACTTGAGCAAAGGCTTAGAATATAACTACTTGGAAAATTTTAAGGATGTGAAGTTATTGTCAGTCGATACTGAAACAAAAGATATTGGGGTAATAGATGTTTCGAAATCTTTAAATATGCCAGGCCGTCTTATGTATCCGAAAATAGCTAGAAAAAGTCGTCTTGATGCGTTGCTGGCCCGCCGCTTAGAGCTAAAAGAAGCGGAGGAGAAATTGTTTCTGAAACCTGAAAAAGAGTCTGTGTCCCCGTCAAAATCTGTGTCACCAACAATTAACCCCGCTGATGTCAAGAAGTCCAAAATAAACAAACAGCCGTTCTTGGAAAAGCAGTTACTCAGCTTAGTAGATTTCCAAAAAACATGGGTGTTCCCTACCGTTAACAAAGATCTGGTAAACTCTCTCGCAAAGAAGATACAGACGGTTCGACTGCAATTTAGCCAATTGAACAGATTCGCCAAGCAGTATCGCTGTTATACAAAGGAGTGCAATACGAACTCTAACGCAGTTTCGCAAATAACTCAAAATACATGTTATTCACCGCTTTGTTTGCAGAAGGCACGTGCAAAGAAAGAGTTGTTGCTTTTATTGCGCAAGGCTCATACAGTAGGGAACGGCTCTAAAGAGACAGTGGCTGCTATTCTTGGTGCAGTTAAGAAGCCTTCAATTTTAGAGCAAAAGTTGACAGAAGGAAAGAAGGATGCGTCGTTCTCGTTGGAAGAGCCAGATGACCTTAAATGGTTGGATGATAGTCCTCTTGATTTAATTCAGGATTGGGAACATGCACGGTCTGTAGCTGTGCCGTACGACTATAAGTTGTTGCGCGAGTGTTACATTTCAAAAGATGAATACATGGAAATGGATGCTGCAACTGCAGTAAAAAAGGAAAAAGAAAATGGAAACGATACATCGATTGCTGCTGGTGTTCTTGAAGATAGGATAGAGTTTATGGAAAACTTGGACGTGTGCAGTAATGTTGAAGTGGAGAGTTCCGAGACAGCAACCGAGGATTCTCTGGCGGCAGTTCCGTCAAATGACGATTTAGATCCATTCTCAGCAAAGAAAAACAAAAAAAATCAAAAGACAAGAAATAAGTCTTTAGTTACGAGTAAAGAAGCGTTTAACCAAACGATGGATAAGCAAACATTATCGAATAAGCAAAACAGGCGCTTTCCCACTCAATCTCGCACAGGCAAACGTGAGGATGTCACTAAATATGAAAAAGAGCTGTATCCCAATGGCAAAGAGCGCATTTACTCCACTACATCATCTCGTGGTCGCGTGTACCTACAGCGTGATTCCACAGATCTGCTGAAATTCCAACGGAAACGTGAAGGCGAGGAAGTTAGTGCGGTGGACGGTAAACGCACTGTGTACAATAAGTTTCCTTTAATATCGCATTTTTTGACACACAAAATAAGAAAAAGCTTACTGGTGTTGCCTTGGTATGAACTGCAAAAATTGGCGCGTGTTGGTGGGAAAATACCCGCAAATGGGTTTCATCATCTGGCCAAGAACAACAATGCAATATGGCCATATCCATGTTCTCGGCCTTTATTCAAAACTTGTTGGGCCTTTCGGACTTGGAATGCAACCACTCTCTCAGCCATAGCTTTGCAGTTGCGTATTTTGTGGTGTTGCCTGCGTTGGGACGATATGATAACCAAGCCGCCTTCTGCTGATGGCAAGCATCAAGTGACGACGGAAACCGAAATAGTCACTTTAGAATTGTTGAAACTACGACATGCTGGACGCTATGACGAACGGACACAGTATTTGCGGCGAAAAGTTGTTATACCGTTGGAAATGCCTAAGACTATTCGAGGTGAGTATAGTTAGATATACAGGTTCCATTATCTGTAGCTGGACTCTACTGTTTCGTATTTTTTAATGCAGAAGTAACATCGATACGGTCTGGACTGCGGAAGCGAAAACGTGCAGAATCGCCACAACCGACAGAGCCCCAAATTTCTGAAGAGTGGGTAGAAGAGGACAAACTGGAACTGTGGGAAATTAAATTTATAGCTGAAAAACTAGAGAAAAGTCGGTATGCGGCTGTTACACGAGCAACGACGTTGCGAGAAGCTGAAGGGAATGCACGTTCGTCGTCTTCATCTTCGTCAAACAGTGCAGGAGCGAATGGAAATGTAAACAAAGTTGCGACCCCTGCAAAGAGTAATGAAGAAATTAAGGAGAAAATGGAACAGCAATTAAAATTGCAGAGAGCTGCACATCAGCAAAAGAAAGTGCCAGATGGAAGTAAAACACCAACTCAAGGTATAGGTAAATGCATAGTAGTGGGTTGACGAAGTAACTAATTTGTGGTTTTTCAGTGAAAGGACAAATTATAGGTAGTCGGAGGGTGATTGTAAAAAATCCCGATGGAACAACGCGAATCATTCAGCAGGCAATTACTTCTCCAGCTCAGAAATCTACTGTAAGTGCAACCAGTACAACGGGAGTTAGCAGTTCTCAAGGCGCACAGCAACAACAGAACACTCAATCGCAAGTACCTGCCGTCCCTGCGCCTCAGCAGCATAAGGTTCAAATAATAAGAGGTCCTGATGGTAAAGTTAGTGTCCGGGGTCTTAATCCTGGCCAGCAGTTAATTCAAATGCCAAACGGGAAATTACACGTCCTAACAACGTCTACTGCAACTTCAACGGGAGGACAAGGTAATCACATTTGGATATGATATAAATATAATTTTATTTTCACTCGGTTTTCGTAAAATTACAGTATATGTGGTATAAATAACGAAATTAGAATTTAATGATTAAATAATAATAGAATTAAGCAAACGCTGCTTATATCATATTCAAACTGACGACTTAAACTTGTTTAAAATGCTTAATCAAGTTAAAAGATCAAAACCAGTTCGTAAATGTGTTGTCACTCGAAATTGTTGTTGGAAATGAAACATGTTAAACCATTTAACACGATCTAAAACCAGTTTGGCGCAGGGTTGTATCCGAAAGCTTTCTATGAAAAAGCTTTTTTTACCAACGAAAAGGTAGTGATGTAGAAAACACGTCCTTCGACAATACAAAACTTTTGTTGATTTGTATTGATGGAATTGTAATGGAAAATATTAAAAAAAAAAAAAACTACGTAAGTGGTTCCTCCCAAGCGAAAATGCTATTATTTAGGTCTGGAGGGACCACATTGCTCATTTACGTGGCCAAAATCGAAATAGCCACGTTTTCCAAACAATGGCTGCGTCGTCATAGCGGTGGTTGTAAACAAACAGAAGTCAAACTAAACCTCATTAAGCAGTGTGGATGGTCGTGTTTAACAAAAATCTACTTTTATTTAAACTAGTTTAATGGAGTCAGTTTGAACGTGATTTTATTCATTTCTAAATCGAGCACGCATTTAAAAACATTTTACAAAGTGCTCATAAAGTTTTTCTTTTCCGGCTTTAGGTGCTGTGAAGCCGAAGCTTCCTGTTAGACCTGTTCCACAATCAAACGTTTCTTCTATAGTGAAGCAAGTTACTGTAAAGCAGGTGCCTAAAACTACGACCGTTCAAAGTTCACAGAAGGTAAGCTATTTTATTGGAAATTTAAAGGAAATGTATTGCACCTTTAAGTATTTATCATTATTCAAATAACTTACTAACTACTATTGTAAGGTCTCACTATTGAGCAATTTTTCCTTAAACCTTTCGGGACTGCTGGGATATACGTTTCACCAAATTTCAAACATTCATATTTTCTTTATCATAAATGCCACTGCCGAGTTAAATGTTCCTAACACTAAAAGTAACTGTATATACAAAAATATAACGGTGTATATAAGCGTATAGGCTCCAGCTGGCAATGAAATTTACAATGTTGGTGGCCCAGTTTTGATCGGTAATTTGCTGAAACCACTCGTAAAAAAGCGTGATTTATAAAAAATTTATTATCTGTTAAAAACCAAAAAAAAAAAATACAAAATAAAATTTTTAGTCGTATTTTGTGTTAACAAAAGGTAAGTTAAAGCTAATATTGTAAAATTGGGACAAATAACCCTAATACGCATTTTAAAAGGTGGGCCATCTTGTGGTTTTTTTTAAATCATAGGTTATTTTGACAGTGACAGTTGTTTCCCGTTTGACAGGAAGTCAGTATCATACCTCCACGGAACGAAATGGGCCGCTTTGCGCTTGAACAACGTTGGGAAATATTGGAAAGTTATTTCCAGAGCGCTGTGTTGCCCAAACAGTGCGCAAATCGTGTTATCGTGTCTTGGCGATGTCTATTGGCCGCCTCGAAGCTGCGATTTGACCCTTTAAGACTTTTTTGTGATTCAATCATTCAAGGCCAATATCATCATCCAAGCAATCCGTGAGCTACAGCCCGAAATCATCAACAAGATCTTGAGTAACAGAATGCGCTACTGCAAAGCCAGCCGAGGTAGCCACTTGAACGACATTGTGTTCCACAATTAATGGGAATGTTTGCTCTTAATTAGCAGCTTCTTAGCAGCCGCCGTGGCTCAGTTGGTTAGTGCGCGGTCCAACGAGTCGCATGCAGAGCGACGCAAGATCGAATACTGCATGTAGTAACACCTAAAAAAAATAACGGGAAACTCGTTTTCTCTTTCGGTGGCTGTTCTCTCAGCTGGAAATGGCAAACCTCTGAGAGTAAAAATTGCCTATGAAAAAGCTCCCAACCTGCCGTTCGGAACCGGCATAAAACTGTAGGTCCCTTCCACCCGCGTACAAAATTCACACGCACAACACGGGTGGTTGCGGGAAGCCAGGCCTTAGTCTCGCGTAAGCGGGCTGTCGTGCCAATCAATTATTATTATTTAAATTAATTATGTTTTCTCTTAATAATGAAGCCATAAGGCATGGAAAAAAATTTAATTTTGTTCATTTTATTGCATTTTTAAAAAGAAACCACTAGATGGCCCACCCCTAACATAGGATTAATTGTCTCAATGCTCATTTTAGATAACAAAAAGGAAGCTTACTCGAGAGGATATTCAGCGCATTGTATGCGCGTCAGACTCGGATATCGATTTTGAGGATTCTGAAAGTGAATATTTAAGTAGGAGTTCCGGCGAGAGCGAATCTGCCCCAGAAACTAAACACGATGACGAGTCACGGCCAGTTGCTCAGTCAAAAGTCAAGCTTTAAGCCAAAGTATGAATTCCCAACTGAACGAGACTGCAACACCGTTCTTGATTTTACTGCCGAGTGCACAGACTTGAAGGTGGTTTCTAATATATGTCTTTCTCTTTTTTAGTTTCTAATATATTTCTATTGAACGCACTAATTGGCGACTGCCAGTTTTTAATTGTCGTGCGCAGTCAAAGCGAAACTTAACCGATCCAAACGAAATCCCTTGTATTTCTGAAGGACTATTGGAACAAAAATTCGTCAATGGGTAACCCAGTTATAAAATAGTGCATATAGTTATACGAGGGCGGGTCAATAAGTCCGTGACTTTTTGAATTTCCCGCCTCTTAATTGAAATGGCAACACTGCTCCCGTCTATCAGTTGACTCTTGTCAAAAATTGAACAAGCTGCGACATTTAGTTTGTTTTTGACAGCCGTTAATATCAGACTACCGCGTTGACTGAGAAGAAAATGGAAAAAAGTGAATTTCTGTTAATCTCTCTTAGCGAGTTGCATTTTCATATTTTTTCATGGTTATTCTGTATTTTGATGTTCGCTGGTTTCAGACTTGTGGTCCACCGTACTAACCTGCCAAGTCACGGTGGTCACCTGTTTTTAAGACTGTGATGTATGAATGTTTGAAATAGAACAATTCAAAACATTCTATATGATCCAAGCGTTGTTTTAATATGCAGTTGTGATTTCTTTAAATTAATTTCAGGCTCCACATGCAACTAGCGCACAGGTTAAGACTGTTGCGAAAACTGTTTCCCAGGTTATCAATCAGCAAGTTACAATTCCTTCCTCGAACGTACAGAAAGTAGTTTCGGGTGTGGGCCAAGTTTTGCCCAATGTGGTGACGAAAGTACAGAGCAACACGCAAAATGTTCAACAGTTGATAATGCAAGCTGGGCAAAAACTTTTGGTGGGGCAAAATACGCAGGGCCAAAAGGTGATCATTTCCACCGGGCAACAAACATCAAATGCCTTGTCAGGTCAGCAACAAGTGACAACTTCTATTCAAGGAGTACAAACCCAACAGCAGACCACACAGCAAATGGTAAATCAACTTGCGAGCGCAACACCCGCCGCTTCGCCGACCGCTCAGAAAGTAATCCAGCAAATTGTCAATACTAGTAATGTGCAACAACAGATAATGATTGGCGGTCAGAGAATAATTTTAAGTCCAGGACAAACCATAGTTACCCAAAGATCTCTACCGCAGAACCAAGTTCAAGTAATGCCACAACAAACGTTGCAGTCAGTACCACAGCAGCCAGCTCCGTCACAAGTAATAGTGCAGTCCAGTCAGCAAGCGTTGCCTGTGAGCCAGCCACAACAACCGCCTCCAACCAGAATTGTGAAGCAAATTGTGGTGCAGCAACAGCAGCAGCTTTCAACTCAAGTTGAGCAAAATCAACAGCAAGTCGTAAAAAGTCAGCAACAGACAACGACTACCACTAATGCAGTGACACCCACCCAACAAATCGTTGTTCAAAATTCAACACTAGCGCAGCAACTGGCGCAAGGAAAGTTGCAAGTAGCAACTATAAATGGTCAGCAGGTTATTATTAAACCGTTGGGAAATAACCAGGCTCAGATTGTTGCTCATATAAAAACTCAAAGTGATGGAAATGCGCACATTGTTACGAACAGTACGATTGAGGCGCAAACATCTCCCGAAAAATCTCCACCCTCGAGCCAAGTTTCAAAGCAGCCAATTATGAAGCGAGTGTCTCAAAATGCACAACAACAACAACAACAACAAACCATAGTACAGCAACAAGTGAACACAATTCAGCAATCGCCCCAGCAACAGCATACAACTTCATTTGTGCCTCATGAGTCGACACCGCCCCAACCGAAGACACTAACCATTGAGGAGAGCTTATTGCAAGGACAACCACCGGGGACAGTAATCAAGTGTGTGACCGCACAAGTGATACAGACCGAACAGGGCCCTCGAATAGTTTTGCAGGGCCTGGTTGGCAATGATTTTACACAACAGCAACTGGCATTGGTTCAGCAGCAAGTAAAACAGCAATTGTTAAAAGGTTAGTATACACTGCATTATTAGGCCGTAATTAAAGTAATATAGTGGAAGTATCAAAAAGCCGCATGTATACATATATTTCCTTGTCCTAACTGATTCAGCATCACCCAGCAAAAACCACTAAAGCTGCAATCATGAAATTTAAACTGAATGTTCAATTATGAGCCCTTATTGCATGATTTAATTTCCGTGAAGAAAGAACATTTTTGTCATTATTCTTGTCGCTTGTTAAGTTTTAATGGTAAAAATGAAATTTTGTTGAGTTCCTGTATCTATGAAAGAAGCTTTGCGGAAGTTTGTCATATCGTGCTCAGATTGCTACCGCCGAAAGTGTTATCTATATTTTATTATAGTGTTAGCGAGGAGTCGAACCTAGGTCGTAATCCAATGCACTAAATAGCTGAGCAATGGTGGCTGCTATACACCATCGCCATCAATAACCAAAATTATTTCACCAAATCCCTTGCACATTAGACCGGATTTAGTGCACGCTTTTTCGATGCTTCGCAACCTCTAATTTTATGCGGTTTGGTGAAAAAGTGCATGAGCCAAACAATTTTGGGGCTAGAGTGGGGCTACATGGCGTCGCATCGAGGTCAGAGCTCACAAAAAAGCTGGGAAATTCGACAAATTGCTCCACAGCTGGTCAGAAGTTGCTCTTAGAGGGTTAAAATCTATGACCGACCCTTCTAGTTTTCCTTCCTGAACATTTCTTTCAAACATACTCACCCCCTATCTCCAACCCTTAATGGGGCTCCCATACAAAATGGTCGTTTTTATAAAATAGGCTCTCATTGCTCCCAGGTTGCCCCCAGACGTATCAAATGTATGACCGACACCCATTTATTTTCTCTTCCGAATGTTTCTTCCAAACATACCTACCCGCTAACTCCAAGTCTTAAGGGGCTGACATACAAAACTGGCAATTTTCTATGCCAGTGGCTCCCCACTTGAAAATGTAGGACATAGTTAAGTAAGCGAGAAAACGTCGTATCTCAGAAACTACTGAACCGATTTCAATGATTAATTCAGCGATCGCCAACATTCTTGAGTACAAAAAATACAAAATTAATTAATGTTCAGAAATTCACCACCAGAGGGCGTCTCCCATACGATCGGATTTGTGACGTCGCCAACTTTTGGGTTTCTGCAAAGCAAAAATCCAAATGTATTGTCGAAACCCCATTAACCTCCCCATTTTGAATATAATTGTAAATTTAGATTAGTGTTGGTTTGATTAGGTTTAGAGGGCGTGTATGGGAAAATCCGTAATTTTATTTTGAGGCATCAGTGCTTATTGTGAGTGCCCTCTATGATTGCCAGGAGAAGGTTCTTATAAAAATTCAAGGTGCTGTCTTTGTTGCCCGCACTGGAAGCCAATACTGAAGAATTTATTCGTGGGATACCTGCTGAAACCGGTTCTAAAAAATTTTGCAATCTGTTGTAAAAATTTGTATAATATTCGCAAAGTATTGTTCACAAATACATCACTTCATAAATACCCTTTTTATCTTTTTCAAACTTTAAACCAAAACCAGAAAAACAGTATCAAAGCGGGTATTAAAGTGCAAACACACAAACTTGAATGAATGAGTCAATCAGATCTTTAATATATAACAATCTAGGTAATACTGTATTCTCATGTATTCATTACGATCTCTGGTAAACATTAGTAAACAGTATTTGCTGTGAAGCACAGAGTAAATATTTTAACATTGAAACTGAAACATTGCATTTTTTTTTAAATTACAG
Organism: Melieria omissa; assembly: GCA_963971225.1. Taxonomy (NCBI): domain Eukaryota; kingdom Metazoa; phylum Arthropoda; class Insecta; order Diptera; family Ulidiidae; genus Melieria; species Melieria omissa. The sequence goes on from OZ020268.1 coordinate 88,149,018, forward strand.
CACAAGAATCAAGTGGTAAACAAGGTGTGCTTGGGCCAACCAAAATTTACTTGGCTGTTCAACCATCAAATGCCCTTTTAAACTCACAACCTCCGCCATTAACCCCAGTTCATCAGCCAACGCATCAACAAGTGAGTAGTTGTTAAAATACAACGAACAAGAACAGTTTAAAATTAAGTGCAAAACTTACATTTAAGCAGCAAAATAGTAGTTTATTATTTATTCATGTTATGTTTTAATTCTATGCAAAAATTTAAGCCAGACCAGAAAATGTGTTGAAAAATGCACAAATAATCGGGTATAATTACTAATCTGTCCTTCATCTCAATCCGTGAACATTTAATGAATTTTATAAAATTTTACACTGTCCTTTTTTGTTTCACAAGCTTTGATACTAACAAATTGCAATAACACGAGAAATATATGAAAAAGAAAAATGTTTAGAGAACTAGTGAAATGAAAATCCATACATATAGTTGTATGGTTTCGGACAAAATTTCATTCCAAATATTTTCAGAGAGTAAATAAAGACCACTCAATCGAATGCACGAGCATGTTTGTCAACTATTGTTCAGACTTCGATCATAAAAATAGTATATATGTTAATTTTTGCGGCTTAATCTAAGTTTATGAAGGTTTCAACTTAGATGTTATATCATTTAACATTAATGATATATATATATATATATATACATAAAAATATATATGAGAAAAGCAGTATTGAGTACTGAAGAAGACGCTTGTAAAAGAAGACATGTGCAGAGGTTTTAAATTACGAACAAGTTAAATGTTTACGAGTACGGGAGGTTGTTTATTTTGTAGCACTTAATGCACATACGGTTATATTTTACTGTATTATGTTAATTATCTTATAATTTTAAGTATTTAAAGTATTCAATCTTTTGTAATGTAAAGCGCTTTTTGCAATAAATTGACTTAACAATATCCAAATTGTTTTAATTGTAATTTTCGCATGTTTTGATTTTCTTAGATTAAAAAGAAACATTCGAATATTTGAAATAAAAATAAATTTGTAAATACTTTAACAAAAATTGTTGTTTATTTCATAAATGTACTCGTACATACACATACTGTATTCGTATTGTATATGAGTAAAAGTAAATGATTTCAATTTGAATTGTAAAATTTCCTTTTCGAATTAGTTGGATGATTATTTGCAATTGGCCTTTGTGTTGACAAAAAGCGCTCGCTAATATTGTATGATTACAAATGATTAACAAATTGTCTATTGCAAATTCACAACAATGAATAAAATTTGTTGAATTTAAATCAGAATCAGAAACAAATCAATCAGTATTAATGTGGCCATCCATGAAATCTTTAAAAAAAAAATTGAAGAGATTAACCCAACCATGGCGGCATGAGCAGGCAAACAAGTAACACAAAGGCTTATCCATAAATTAATCATCTCATCTAATCGAAATGAATTTTTACACCCTACATCAGTTTGCAGTAATGTTAATTTTTTCTCAATACATGAATTTAAAGAAAAATGCTGCTTACAAGTCATGTTAATCTCTTCGACAACTTTCTTAAAGGTTTCCTGGAATAAGTACTACAACTGATCTTTTGTAAATCGAAGGTAGGTTTATTATATAAACGATCGAAGATAAATACATATGTTTTTACCCAGAACTGGGAAATCGAATGTAGGGGCATTGCAATAATATGCATATTTTAAAATTGTATACAAATCTTGACGAGGCATGTAGCTGCAATCAATTTGTGTTTCAGGCTAAGATGCTTAAAAATAAACTCTTGTATATATATGTTATAGGCTTCCAATTTAACCAAGACATCAACAGAAAGACGTAATAATGCCGACCAATGCAATAGAAATAGTAATTCTAAAAAAACAGATGGAGACGAAGTTGTGGCAGGCGTACAGCAACAGCAAAAGCAAAATTTGTACCAGAAACATAGCGAAAATGCGGAAGCTGAGTTATCGGATATATCTTTAGGCTCGGGATACATGAAGAGTAAATTGGAATTTCCTGTTGTTTAAGAGCTGAGTTAATAAACCCTTTTTGGCTTTTCCTTATGCAGTTAGGAACAAACATCAAGAAAGTCGTAATTCCGAAAGTAAAGAGAAACTTGCACATGCCCATAAGCAGCAAAGCCGTCAGCTTAACAAGGATATGTCTCAGAAGTCACCACAACACATCCTAACTACCACAGTTATTTCAAGTTCAGGTAAAAAGCGTAATCAAACGTCTAGTGAAAACACAGAATTGAGTCATGGGACACCAAAAAAATTTCGAATGGAAAACACGGGCACAACGAATAATAGTATCAGAGACAATGGCAAGCGCACGGACTTGAGTTTGAATGCACTGGATAACGATGAACCCAGCCAAATTCTAAATGTAAGCGCCGTTATTTAAATTCTACCAGCATACATGCTATTCAATCCTATAAGTGCGTATTTTAGTTTTGAATGAATATTTTGAAGTGGAAATGTTTAGATATTGTGTATTCTTAGAGAGAATCGCATGTTTTAGTTTGTTGAATATTTTAGTGAAATGAAAGTCTAATAGTTGCATGATGAATTTGTCAGTTATGTATGTAAATTTCAACCAAAATGATTTACTTTGCATGCGACTATGAAACTGGTGTCGCAGAAGAACGTTCCACCAGATACCAACGAATTCTTAATAGACAAGTTTTTTTTGGATTTTACAAATATTTTACTAAGACGGCCATCCGATTCTAAGACTTAGACTTGGCTTGCCACAACCATCGTAGTTCTGTGTAAATTCGTACGCGAATACAAGCTACCTACAGTTTTATGTCAATTATGAACGGCGAATTGGAAGCTTTTTCATTGTTTTCAATTCAATGAATGCCGTTCACTCTTTTTTTATTTGGAGCGTTCTAAATACTATACATTGTTGATATTTTGTAAACCATTCCTAAGCAGCTTTACTACACGTGCATTTTGTTAGCCACTCAAAATACAAAAAGGCTTTCAGTTGAAGTCGGGAAAGGGTGATATTTCAATTGGACAATATTATACGTTTTTATGCAAACTTTTATTATACAGTGGTGGCACGTTGATTAGCACACTCTATCAATAGTAGCAAAAAAAGATTGTAGCAAAAGGAGAACAATAATATTATCATTTATTAAAATAAGCATTTAATTTTGCAGCCATGTGTTTTTTCTAAAAGCCCCTGTCCAACAGTTCTGGCCGCGATGTTTACGTCATATTAATGCTAAAATAATAAGAAATTACTTTATTCAAAGCAATTTTTTTTTTTCGAAATGCCAACAACACAATGAGGGTTCCTATCTTAAAAAAGATATTCCAAAGTGTATACCAATAAAAACTTAAATTTAATGGCTGATTTAGCATTTCAGTGAACAAATCTTCTATAAACAAGTAACAAAAATTAAAATCACTCCATCCCGAAAAACTTCGACTGCGTTCTGTCAGGAGGTGTGCTAATTAGCCTGTCACCGCTGTAGTTAAATACACTTACATACATATATGAATTTTCCAAAGTCTAAAGTTCGATGAAAAGTTGCATGCAAGTTGAAAATATTTTTTGCACAAGTTTTTCGAATCTATATAATTCGCTCTTTTTTTGTTGCTTCTAAGTGACATTTTTTTATATTTACCCGAGTTAATGATTGGATCGTTGCGCTGTTAATAATAATGTTTATAATATAAATTCCATTTGTCGTAGCAAACTTTGGAGCGCCATAAAGACCTTTTGAAAAAGAATATATTGAGAAAACGTTCGCTTTTGGAGCGTAACTTACAGAATGAAATTAGACAGGAGATGAATGTCAAAGTATTGAATTCTTCAGAACAGAATGATTCTACTAAGAAGTTTTCTAAGGTCTCCCCATCAATTGAGCTTAAAAAGTGAGTAGTTTGCATTAAATGCTGCAATAATTGCGATATGAAAAAATTTTCCTTAATTTCAGACAACCCAAACCAGTAAAAAATCATGGTGTCGAAACAGATGTGCAAACTAAAAGCCAGCAAAACAAAAGTAAAAAATTTAACAAAAAAAGGGAAAAACTATATTGCATTTGCAGAACCCCGTATGATGACACCAAGTACGTTACCGTTATAAAGTCATTAATTAATTAAATGGTTACATCCGATAAATTACTGTTGAAACTTTCAGATTTTATGTTGGTTGCGATCTGTGCAGCAATTGGTTTCATGGTGAATGTGTAAATATAACGGAGGAAGCATCGAAAAAACTGTCTGAATTTATTTGTGATGATTGCAAGCGCGCACGTGAGACACAGGAGCTGTACTGTTCATGCCGACAGCCATACGATGAGTCACAATTTTACATATGTTGTGATAAATGCCAGGACTGGTTCCATGGCCGATGTGTTGGTATTGTTCAAAGCGAAGCGGAATTCATTGATGAATATGTCTGTCCGGAGTGCCAACGCAACAATTCGGTGAACATAGCGAATATGAAAAACCTAACCGAAAAGGAAATAGCCGAGTTAAAGAAGTTAATAAAGCAGATTCAGGTAGTTAATTATTATTCTATATATTGAAAGATGTACTCAATTAATAAATTGTTTATACTCAAAGTCACACAAAAGCGCTTGGCCATTCATGGAACCAGTTGACCCTGAAGAAGCTCCTGACTACTACAAAGTCATTAAAGAACCCATGGGTAAGTTTTAAAAACCCACAACTTGTCAGTGCAATTAGTTTGCAATATACACTGGAGAGCTTTACTATAGAACAGTAATGGGCATACAAATTAGTAAAAATAAACACATAAAAGAAATTTGAATTGGTTTTCGACTAGATACTCAAGATTCATATAATTACGAACCGATACCAAAAATTAAGTCAAATTAGTGTTGTGTAAAAACAGTACCAATTTTGCTAAGGAGCGAACCTATTCTGGTGTCCCGAAGAGTATATTAGTGCAGAGACAATATGCCGTTTGATTTTTCTGTCATAATTGCTTAATTTTTACTTACTTACTTATTGGGTATACTCGCCTTCGCCGAAAAATATTTAAGCATGTATACAAAGTTTTTGAAACAAAATTGAACAGTTAAAGGGTTAAATAGCAATGATGCGTCTATAGATATGCTCTCCAGTGTGTAGGCGGCTCTCAAAAAAGTAGTCGTGTATTGTAGTTGAAATCCATGTTGATTAAAATTACAATTACCTAACACTTTTAATTCTTTGTGGTCTCACACATACAAATTTAAAACGCTACCAATTTTTTCATTTCAGATTTACAAAAAGTTGAAAACAAATTAAATACAAATGCCTACATAAAACTTTCGGAATTTATTGGCGACATGACAAAAATATTCGACAACTGCCGTTACTACAATCCAAAAGAATCGTCTTTCTATAAGTGTGCAGAAACACTGGAGTCGTACTTCGTTCAGAAAATTAAAAATTTCAGAGAAACTGTCGTTGGCTATAATTAGATTACCTGTTTAGATGAACACACATTTACATTGGTACTAATTCTACTGGATATTCACGTTTTATTATAGAGTTGGTATTTAATGTTAAGCTTTCACTTTCGCTAAAGTAGCAAATAAGAACTTATAGATGCTGAAAACTGTACAGCTGTCGAACCATCTTGCATGGTTTTGTAAATAATTTAATGCATTTGTAATATACATTTTAGTGTTAAGGGAAAAATACATTGTACGATATTTTTTTTAGATTTGGAAATGTATTAATAAATGCCAAGAAAGAAGTTTATGTGTAAAGTTCGTAGTCGTTCGCATCTACGTTTCGTAATGAAGCAAGTTTTTGTCAGCATTGTTGACCAGTGAGAAAATTATGTTAGGTCTCTTGCTCTAGGCACGAGATTCAACTTTAACTTAGAGCAACATATATCAGTTTAAGATTAAGGTTAGGTTAGTACATTGCAACTAACGTCTTAACAGACATTTTTATGATAAACAAATGAAAACAACTTTAATCTATTTGTATCTGTTTATTTTTGTTGGGTGTAATGTTCCTCTGTAGGTAAGAATGCAAAAAACAACAAAAGCAGGGCTTTTACGACCCTTTGCAAAGAAAATACTGATAGTAAGCAATGCTTTTTAAGTAAATGAACGTTCGTTCACATTCAATCGAATTTTTCTTACGTAGACGCATATTTCTATACTATTAATTTCGATGACAAACCTCGCTTATATGTAACATGTCGCTCGTGTACATAACTTATCACGACGAAAATATAATTAATATTGAAAAAGACTTTGGTTCCACGAGGATCAAGGCCCCAAAGTATGCTTCGAAGTTTCGGCAGCCGGTACAAAAGATACGCGAAGTAGATACAATCATTCAGGAGGATGGTAAGAAGATTTTGACGAGCTCCCTTAAAAGTGCTCATAAAAGCATGGGCTACGCCGAAGTGCCACAGCAACTGCCGTGTGATTATCTGCGGAAGAATCAGGGTGTAAGGTGGCAACGAAAGAAAGAGCATGTCTGCCCTAAGCCACCTTTTCCGATGCAAGAAGTCCCACGATTGGCCGCTCTTAAAAAAACGAGTCCGGAGCGTAAACAGTGTAATTACATTCGGAAGAATGCCAAAATTGTCATACACGCACAAGCGAGGAGGTGTCCACCGAAATATATTGACAGACATACGGGTACACCTCGAAACCTCCTAAATTCGGGCCTTCTCCCGCAACATGTGTGTTCACACAATTTTGCTAAAGTTCCTTGCTATTTGCGAATTCGGAAGAAATTGTTGCAAGAAACATCTCAGCGCTGCGAAAAGGAGAAAGAAGTGTTGGTGAATCATTGCATAGAATCTAGTACTGGGCTTAGACAGCTCGCTGCACAAGAAATACAAACCATAGTAGCCGTAGGTTGATGATATTTGTTTATAATTAACCAACTGGAGCATATTTCGTTTGCAGGGACTAAAGAACAATTTTGCGGAGGTCTACAAGGCGTATATGTGTCTCTCTTTGCATACAGACACACTTCCTAAAAGGTTGCAAAAGTCCAAAGTAGAAAGGGACCTACGCCAATTGGAGCACGATATTTTCTTAATGGAATCGAATCCAGTTATCTTTGTGACTGAATTTTAACATCGCAGTTTCAAACTTTTTTTAGTTCATCTAAAAATTGGACGATGATGCTTATGCCCACACTGCTAAACTATTAAATAAACGTTTTTGCAACGTATGTTTAATGCTCTGCCACGCAAAAATCACTTGGTCAAATCAGGTAAAATAGGTGCGTTGAAATTGAGAGTTGTACCCTTTCTAAAGATATATTATAGTAAGTACGTACAGTTCGCAAACTAAAACTCGAAAAACATTTAAGTTTTGTACCCATTTTTTGTTTTCATTAAGTTTAATATACATTAGACAGCTGCATATATCCGCTGATGTCTCCACGAGAAGCAGAAAAATAGGTACTCATTTTTCGGTAGCTCAGAATTTTCGAGTCGCAACTATACGTTGTTGTTACTCGACGCTGGCTTCGACGACGCACTGACACCGAATAGATTCTCCGTTTCCCGCAAATACTCGCGGGACGTGGCGAGTATGGCGAAGCTTCTGAACCTGCTTGAAGTACCTCAATCACTTCGTGAAGTTTGCTTTCAATGTGCTTTAAAGAAATCTTGCATAGTGTTGCGCGCATCACTGATGGCATTTATATTTGTGTTATATACATGTTGGTTTAAAAGTATTTAAGTAAAAATTCCGATGTTGACAGTTCAACGGAATTCGTTTTTATTTATTTATTCAATATAATCTCCCTCAACTCCAATATACTTATTCCAATGACCCTCCAATAATTGTATACCGTCTCTGTAATGCAGTGCACTTTCCCCCTGCCAATAATAATAAATAATATCTGTGTCTATATACTGTCCATGGCTGAAATTTCAACAAAAACCGCTTTCCACGAACAAATTTTTCCAAGTTTCTGAAGAGGTAGTATTCACTAAGAGCCAAATCTAGTGAATACGGTATAGTAGCAGCAATTTCATGGTTAGTTAAACTTGGATCTTAACAAACAATATCAGACTTGCTCAATGTGGTTTATCTTCAACGCTTGTACGACGACGATTAAACTCTAAAACCCATCGATGCTCAGTTGAGAATGGAGAAGCAGTTTCCTTTAATACTTTCACCATTTATCTATGAATTACTGTTGCTGATTATTCTTCTAAAACAAAAAATGACGACGATATTCCTTTTTTCCATTGAAAAAATACACTGACATGTCAACTTCAAATGGCTTGTAAACAGAGAACCATGATACAAAAAGATTTGACGGACCGAAATAAAAAACATGATACAAAAATATATATTTTTCTATCATGGAAGTTATGAAAACAGTTAACTTGTACTGTGAGTCAACCGAACTCGGGCCGTGCGGACATATTTTTTAAAGCTCTCTATGTTTATGTTACCAGTTTCTTTTGTGCGACAGTAAATCGATGCTCCGACACATATTACCATGCCTCGTAAATGCGGTATCAAAGTTGACCGTGATCAGCCAAAAACTCAACAAACGTAAAAAGAAGAAAATCTATTTACAAGCAGTCTTGAACGAACTTACAGCTGTGAGATCTGAAAAAATCCCTCATCGTCAAAGCACCTAGAATCGGAAGTGCAAGCCGTTCGTCGTGAATTACATGTTTATTTTCACTCGACTACAGTATCAGACCTAGCTAGTGTCGTCAGAAACCTGCGCTAAGAACTAAAAATCAATTTTCCTTGCGCTAATCATTTCCAAGCATATAAGAGCTACTCTGAGCTCAACCTTATCGACACCAGTCTCGTCTTCTTCTTTACAGCCTCTGTTGCTTCTTCAACTGTTGCAGTATCGAACGCTTTTCTTACTTCGTCTAAGAGCAGTGCTGTCAAGAATGTACCGTGACTTTCATTACAAACTAGTCAGCCTGCGCATGTCACTGCAAGATATTTTGTTGCATTATTATTTGGACAGCATAATTGACACATTCTAAACTACCAGCGCATTAAAAAAAAAACAATTGTAGCCCTTTCACACAATGAAATTTAAAACATCTCGGTTAAGCGGTGGTTCTTTTTTTAATGGATTTCATGAATGTGTGATCACAACTGATAAGACACATACTTTCTTAAAAAGACCTTATGCTGCACGCAAGTGGACTAAATGGGCCGCCTTTACATCTCGATAGATGATGCTCATGTTTGTCACACTAATTAAATACAATGTTACCAAATTACAGGAATAAATATGGGTATGGGGTATTGCAATGACCCTTTCTTGCGTATGTATTTATATGAGCTTCCATAAGAACGCTTCCGCTCCAATCTAACCATTCAAATAGTCATGCAAATTTATAATCAGCTAATTGGTTGACACGTATGTTTACTTTTTTCAAATCTTTGGAAACAATTAAAATTTAAATTATATTAAATAAGGGTGTGACTGCTCGCAAAAAATTCACTTCGAATTCCTCTTCCGAAAACCTTTCAACAGATGACCTGAAATAAATTAAAATAATTTAAATATATATTTATACATCTTCAGACTTAATACTTACTTGGCTGCATTTCGAATTGCATCATTTTCGTCTTTGGAGTTATAAATTATACCTAAAATGCAATTAGCGTATTCGACAGCATTTACAGCTAAGTAGCCATTTTGGCTTCCTTCAGAAGTTTCAATAATATCTAAGAGTGGACCACCAGATCGATGTGCTACCATTATTACGCCGGCTGCCATGCACTCAACAATTCCAATTCCAAAATGTTCATTCCACATTGTATGAATTCCAATTTTCGCTGTTTTGTATAACTGCAGTAGATCTTGATAGTGCACATTTACTTTAAATTCCACTGAATTTTCTAAAGACAGATGTTTCGCTAAATCTTGCATATTTTTCAGACGTTCGTAATCTTCGGTATTTCGACAGGAACCAACAATAATCAAACGAATTTTATTCCACAAAGACTCATTATGTATCAAAAGAGTTCGGAGCTCGTACATAGCTTGCAACTGCAACGGATGATCCTTCTCGGGGCGAAATTGGCCGACGGACAGAATGTTGACTTCTTCCAAATCGTCGTTATGTTGAAGGCTTTTAATGTGACTGACTTCGCATGGTGGATATACGCGATGCGTCTTAAAAGGTGCGCAAAATAAGTCGCGAATATGATTTTCAGTCCATGTAGAGTTCACCATGATAGTTTCAGAACAGCGCCCCACCATCGAATACATCTAAACAAATTTATTTCGTTAATGATACCCAAGATTTTTTAGCATCCTTTAGCATAAATGGTAGCATTTAATACACAAATTTCTACTCTAAGTACTCATATCAACTTATTGCTATATTTAGTATCAATAAATACAAATACTTATTGATTTCGATGTCGCTCTACCAAAGGAATCGCACCGGCAAAGCCTAAGATCTAGTACTAAGCCTTCTTATTCTGTTATTTCTTGTCAATATTTTATCTAGTATTGTTATCTTCTTTTTTTAGGCAGTTTTTTTAATGAAATATTTAAAAACCCGCGTAAATCGGGGGAAAAGTGTAATTACTTCTCGCCCTGTCCGGCGTTTATTTTTCCATTGTACCAACTTGGATTGGACAGGGACAAGCGTTCGCCAAGTGAAACGCATGCAGAGACTTTACGTTGTATGTCTTATGTCTGCTTCCAGTTCACCACAAGCATTCACTTTATTTGCAATTTAGACTTCACCGTTTTTACATTTGTTCCACCTTACTTTCACTAGTTCCTTGCACTTAATTAATTTTCTCCAATACCAGACTGACCGCGGCGCTCTACCCGGCGACCTTTTATACGTGCTTGACCGAAGCGCGACTCATTCTCGAACATTCCAGCATCGTCTCCAACCGTCTCTGCCATACTACGTCGAAAATACCACTCCCCTAAAGGTAGGCAATGCTGTCGTGGCCGACACATGCTCGCCTAGTTGTTGTTGCCGTAATAGGTCAGCTTTACCAGAGCAGAGTGGGCTTCTCTACTGCGCCATTGCGTGTTATCAAAGAATATGAAGTGAAGAAGGCGCATTTGAGCTCAAAAATTCAAATTTTTCTTTGCGAGTTTTATAGTGCGGGAGGAAGCCACAAAAGGGAAAAGTGGTGCCAGCAGGAGAGCGAGCGCTTCAGTTTGTGCTCGTTGACTGTACAAATGCACATGAAATGAAAGCGCCGCTTGACCTGTGTACACATGGGCGTATCTAGGGAGGAGAGGGTGGATCGGCATTTGCACCCTAAAATTCGGAATTCTATGTTCCATAAATATATAAAGAATTCTATATCCTGTTCTATTTGAATTCTATATTATATAAAATACAAGGAAGGGCATAAGGAACGGGGGAGCGCTGACTGCTGACTAAGGAGCGCTCCCAAAGGGCTCCTCGAGCGCTCAATTTCCCGTTGGGATTAGCTTTCAAAAATTCAGGGGTACGTCCGTGTCTGTGTACATTGACGTGTTGGTTTCTGTTTTGGTCGCTTAATAATTTCGCTATTTATTTGATACCAGCAAAGGGATTGACCTCCCTTATCACCAGCGCAATAATCGTCGGCTTCCAATGTTGGACCCGCCATACAAAAGTTATGCTTGTATGGCATGCGTCTAGCGAGTTACGCTGAGCGGAGTGGCTCATCGTTACAAGCTACGCAAATGGGTAATGGATTCTGCAGCGTGGAATGCATTTTCGTCACAATATGTTCTCAATATTTTTATTATGTGGATAGCTAATTAGGAACGTTTAAAAACTTCTTTATTTCTTTGAAGGCATTTTTTTAATGTCAAATCGTCTCATTAGCGTTTTCTGCATTTTCCGTTTGAACTGTGAAAACTTAACGCGTGGCGTTTTTTAATATACAACTGTATTTTTCCAAGTTTGAGTAAAGCTTTAGAATACGTATATAAATCATTTGCGGAAGCAAGCTTATAAAACGTTTGGTAAGTTGCCTAAAAGCAGGTAGGCAGGTTCGGGTTGCTAAAAAACCGCGCTTCGTGTACTCCAAGCTTTGGCTGCAGATTCTGTTTTCACACTTTATTCCCGCATCGCACTGGCGTGCAGTTATTAATGATGACGTTAATTAGTTAATGCTGATCTGTTTGTCAGTCTGTTCTACGAAATTTTTTTACCACATAATCTACATTTTTACTTCAGCGCGCCAATCAAATTCCGTTAACTAATTTTAAAAGTGATTCAATATGATTTAGAGAATTTGAAATAACGCTAAAATACAATTAAAATTCGCACAAACCTTTGCAAATATCTTGTAATAGATAAGTTTCATCCACGTGAGAAACGGATTACGGACAACATAATTCTGATTGTTGTGGGCGTATTCACGCTGCTGGACACGACGAAGCATATCCGTACTAATAGTAGGGTAGTGGATGTAACATCCTACTTTGCATCCGCCAATGAATTTGAAAATCGGTAGCGTGAACGCGTATCCCATTGTGTCTATGTAGATATCAGGCGGAAACTTACAAAGAGCTTCTAGTGCCAAAATAACTGATCCGAGGCTTTGACCCAAGAGTGTAAAGTAGGGATACGTTTTAGCTTCGACGAGATGGCGCCTTTTCAAATATATAAAACTTGTGTTGTCCTTATCCACAGATATGTTAAAAACGCAGGCAACTTTTTCCAATATGCTTTGAGGGGATGAATCAATATCTCCTGTGTATATCACTATTTTGATATTGTCATATTTAGCCTAAAAAGACAGGAAAAATACATATATATAAATACAAAAAAATAAAAATCTACTATTTCACCGGAATTTTTCAACTAACGGTTATCTAAAAGAATTGAATAGTTTTTGAAATAACAATAGAACTTACTACTTAATTCGTCTTGTACAATGAAAAACTTAATAAATTTTAATTACCAATTTAGCAATTCAAAGGTAATATTACCTCGAAACAATGCTGCTGTACATTTTGAGCATTTGCTAATTTTTAAATTAGTTATAACTAGGGATCGAAATATGCACGTGCATATTTTTTTGGAGCTTCGGATTTGAACGGGACCAAGACGGAAACTACTTTTATTCAAAAATAGGTTTACATTAGGTAAGTTTCTAGGTTTACATTATTTTAAAAGCTTAAACTTCGCAAATAGCCATAAAAATCTGTTTTGATCACTAAATACAGCACAGTACATCTGAACAATGGTATTGCGTCATTGAACGGTTGCGTGACGTCATTATATTTCTCCATTTCATGGAGGGGGTAGTGAACTGCAGGTTTTGTATTCAAATACATTTTGTGTGGGCGGCCTTCGGCCGGGTTAAAAAAAAATAACCCAATGGGAGTAACTACGGCATCGGGGTCAATAAAGTGCTGTATGTATTTTTGTTTATTAATTATTAATAAATTATTATATTGGCTATAACATATTTTTTCTTTATACTATAACTTCCTATTAGTACATATTATAGAATACAATACAATAGAAAGGTAATAAAAAAGCCTTCGTTTGATATCCATCCGTAAATCGATTCAGAATTTATTGAGTTATTTTGATACCAACTTTGCACTTTGATCCCGAGCCACGCCTTTTGTTGGCGTTTCACAGGCAAAATTTTTGGTTCGTTAAATTAAGGAGCCAAACCTCTATGTAAGAGCATACTTATTCTTTTATGAGTACGCTACCAATTACAGCCTGTTTCACTTCAGTTTAAATAAGTCTTGAAGAGAACCTGCAATTGCGATTATCAATAACGGCAACGAACAGTATTGGATCCAACTGCGAATGTCTCTTTGCGAAGGCTTTCACATTATAAACTAAGCATATATAAATATCTCTGAACAGTGAAAGGCTCCTAAAATTAAATCACTAATATTTTTACCTGAAGTGCTCGAACTGCACACCAAAGCACACGTTCTCCACCTCCGCCTGCATTGCAATAGGGGTGAAAAATACCCACAGTCACCGTCACACTGTCGGCCGAATCTACCAGTTTTGCTTTGCATCGTCGCAACCATTTGCGAAGGCCAAGTAACGAGAAAGCAATAAGTAACACAGATGTTATCACAAATCCTAAACTGCCATAAAACATTAAACAATAACATTATTGTTCATCGAATATTAGAAATCAATACCAACTCACAATTGCCAAAACATCACGGTGACACGTCTAATCAACAACTTAACTGTATGTCAGAGTTGCCAGAAGAACCTTAATTTTTTTAATATTTGGCCTAAACACATAGACGACGGCAGCTACATCGCAGCGCGACAGCAAGAGATCCGTTCACACACAAAATATGTATACATGCATAAATGAGTATGCGTGGATATGAATTGGATGTTTTTCTTTCACTCATATCCACTAATACTCTTTCTTGTGTTATTGAATGAGTTCTTTGATATGAACTGGTGTGTGCTCAGATTTGTCATTGAGTGAATTGGTTAATTGTGCTATACCGAAATCACTCAACGCACCAAGAAACAACTATGGCCAATGGAATGACTTAAGTCATTGGAGCAATTTTCAGTTTCGTTTTCTCCTTACGGCAGCCGGCTAGTGCGTTGGGCTACGAGTCAAATGCCACGCTCGAACCCAGGTTCAAGACTCCGTTGCTGCTAACATCATAAAAAGAAAAACAACAGTTTTTCTTTCGGCTGCTGTCCAGCAGGAAATGGCAAACCTCTGAGAGTAAAATTGCCTATGAAAAAAGCATCCAACTTGCCGTTCGGAATCGGCATAAAACTGTTGGTCCTTTCCAACCTTGTACAAAATTCGCACGCACAACATGGATGGTTGTGGGTAGCTAGGCCTAAGTCGCGGTATCGGACTGTCGTGCCAGTCAGTTGTTAAATGTATATTAGAAAAAACTTAATTATTTCATTATTTTAGCAACTCAAGAAAAGCTTCATATAAAAACTTCATATAAAAAAAGCTCAAGATATGTTCAAGAAAATTTCTTAAGGTTTTAAATACTTAAAATGACAACACTGTTTTCGTCAAGAAATATATGTGTAGTTGTGTATTTCTTTATGGAAACGTGACAGCTGCCTGAACAAAAGTAAGTAAACTTCCAATTTAATATTTTGTATGTGTTTCTAATGTAATATTTAAAAAGTCAAATTTACTTGACTATTACGTTTTCACGCTCAAGAAATGTATGCTCGTTTTTTCTTGAGCGTTTTATTGAGAGCTGCATACCGCCCTTTACTACATATGAGCAAACAAAAAAGTCATCAAACACGAATAAAAGAACCGAGTAACTAACTAAAATTAACCTTTTCTGGTCAAAAGTAACCAACTGTGGCAACCGCGATTTCACTATGGGTGGGACATAATCTTTCTTAGGTGGCAACGCTGCGTCATCAATGAAAGTCAGATGTTTTCGTTTTGTTCATGTTCTTTATGGTGTTTTGGTAAGAAATAGAAAATTAATAAGCTTCCTTCCAGAGCTACTCGCGAATGTTTTTGTTTAGTCATACAAGACGAAGAAATTCGTAATTGGAAGCTGTTAAAATATTTATTACATGGTAATACTGAGTATTTACAGATTCTGTAGGAAGCATTTAAAATATGGAGTATCTACGCCCACTTTGGAACTGTTTATCAGCGTTTTGCAGTTGCTTGCGTTGTTCGGAGGATACAGGCGCTCAGGTTTGGATAAATAATTTGCGGCATTGTTTTGCACTTACGTAGTTTCCTGCAGTTTAATCATGAACCCAGCGAACGCACATATCTTCTGGCCGATCCTACTATCCACAATAGCCCCGCTTTGCGACGCACAAATTCTGACAGTCTTAGCAATGAATTCTCTCAGTCATTGCCAAAAAAGGATGATAACGCTCTTTGTCGCTTGGTTCAAGACACAGCAATGTAAGCATGCTAAACTTTTTGGTGCTAGGGTTTAACTTAGAAAGTGTTATTACTGTATAACATTATTGATGTATATGTGTATTTTACTTTTTTTTTAAGAAACATGATCGATGTTGGTGCGATGGAGTCTCACAACCTGGAACACCAAGAATACAACGATAGAATCAAACTTTACTCACAACGTTTACAACAACAGTGGAACAACATCCAACACCCTGGGAAAACAGCCACGGGTAAGCTCAAGATGCCCTGTACAAGAATGATTATTTGAAAAAAAAACCGCACCGTTTTAAGTTAAGAAATAATTAGTAGCTGGCATCAGTGGTCCAATTCAACTAGTTTGCATGCAGGCAGTAGTTATGAGGGATGAAAGTAATATGTTAATATAACTACTCAAAATATTGCTTCTGACGTTCAAAAGTAATTAGTTACATTTGGTTTAATATGAGCTCAATAAATCTTCTTGGTTTTTCCGTTGTCGCGAAATAAATCTTTAAATTTATATCTTTTTTCGAACGCTAGAGTGATGTTACCCTTTAACTTGTTCCGCCAACAACAACACTTTTAAATCTTTCCTAGTATAACACGAATAGTCTATCTGTTTATTTGAACTTGTTTGAATAAATTTATCTTTGATGTTTTATGTTATTTAAGGTTTCCTCAAAGACGTGCCAAACCCGGAGTGTCAACTTATAAAGTCCGCTTTAACTGATGATATAGTTCAGGTAAATATGTTTGATATTTAATTTCATTTTTTTCAATTTTTTTTTTAATATAATCTCAATTTCTCTCAATATATTCAAACTTGACATTGACATTAAACATCGATAACATAGGGTTATAAACAGATGTTTTTTTAATTATTTCGAGCTCAATTTGCAAACCAGTGTTGCCTAGTTAACATCAATTAAATGTGTGTGAAACTCGCGTTTGTGCTTTTAGATAAATTCTCAAAATTATCGTTTAAGAAAAATACAAAAAATTTAAATAAATGATATATGCGTTTATAAAAGAAAAAATAGAGAAACGATTTAAAAACGATTTACTTTTTGAAATGTGGCAAGCTTTTTTGTAATTCCTTTAAAAACATCCTTCTGCAAATAAAGCATACTTATATGATAGATACAAATAATTTGTAATATATAAAAAATATATTTATCCTTTTTTCAGATTGCTAATGTTTTAAACAAAACTCAACTTGCTTTAATGGATATAAAAATAGATTACAAGGAGGCTATAGTAGTGCCTTTTAGGATTCCATAAGTATTGTTTAATATCTTTTGTAAAAAATTATAAATAAAAATATATTGAATATCTCGGAAGGATATATTTATAAGGTTCAATGAGGATACAATACAGACAGGGCGATCCTTTGCCATACGACTTCTTTAACTACACCATGGAGAGTGTTTTGCGCAAGCCCGGTGTACATTGTAATGGCACGATCTTCAAAAAAAGTGTGCAGCTCCTTGCCTACGCCGACAAAACCTGACACGCTATTATTAGTATTCACACTGTCGCGCAACGACATAGCGGCTCTAGGGGTGTTCGAGAGCGAGGTGCTTCGCAAATTGTTCGGTCCTGTTTGTATAGGCAACGACTATCGCATACGAACCAACAACGAGCTATATAGACGTATAGACATGGACGTAGCATACCTAATTAACATCCAGCGGCTACGCTGGCTTGGTCATGTCTGCTGTATGGAAGAAGAAGCTTTGGCGAAAAAGGTGTTCGATGCGGTATTTGGAGGTCTCCGGTGATAGGACCTAGTTGAGAAGGCTCTATAATCTCTTGGTGTGACCAACTGGAGAGGGCGCGCGCAAAGCAGAGGCGCCTGGACAGAGCTTTTGCGGCATGAAGTAACCCGGTAACGGGTTGTTATGGCCAGTTAAGGGGTTATATATCTTTTTCTGTAGGGAAATACAGAGTTTTAATTTTTTTTTTTAAGCATGTTACCATAGTTTTATTCAAATGCAATACAAAGTTTATAAAAGTGCATGTCCTTATGTGAATTTGTATAAAATTTCAAGCGAAAATTCGAAAAATTGGGGAAGTTACAGTCCTTGCCGCAGAACTCCTTTTGTTAGCAGTGGTTGACGGTGAGCATGAAATCGAGGTAACGGCTCAGCTAAAAACAAAAAAAAAAAAAGACCACGTTAGTACATAGTGTTACCTTGTTCGTGAACGAAGGATTTTACAAAAAAAAATTTTGTACAGTTACAGTGCTATTTTTTCCAAAAACGTCGATTTTTTAAGGTCGAAAAATTTTGTTTTTTGCCAAAAAAAAATAGAAGAATTTGTCGAAAAAGAAATTCCTTCGTTCACGAATTAGCTATTGTATGTACAAACTAAAGATCTGCATAAATCCATTTATACTCGATGCCTTCACGTGCAGTTTTAAAAACGGAACACTTATCCGAAGAGAAGCCGAAAAAAAGGTACTCATTTTTCGGTACCTCTAAATTGTCGAGTAACTGCACGCTGTTACTCGACGCTGAGCGAGCAGCTTCTCGTTGCGAATCGACGCTAGCAGACTTCCTTCTCGTTGCTGCGCAATTACTCGCGGAAGCTGTCGAGTATGTCGGAAGGTTTGAACTGCATGAGGAAGCGCAAATGCTAGCGGAAGGTGTCGAGTATGTCGGAAGGTTTGAACTGCATGAGGAAGCGCAAATGCTATGTGAAGCTTGAGTTGAATGTGCTTCAAAGGAATGTTGCAAAGCATTGCGCGAAGCATATATTTTTTTGATTTTTTGGATTGCTGATGAACATTGTACCCATAAAGTGATCGATATATGCAATAATAAACTTAATTTCTTATTATATGACTTTTTTAAAAACTATTCAGTAGAGATTTATTTATTTATTTATTTATTTATTTAGTATTGATTAGCCAATAAAAATTCTTATAGGCTAAGTTGAAGCTACTTATAAACAAGATTTAACGAATAAATGAAACGATTTTTTGAAATTGAAAAATCAATGTCAACAATTTTGGAGATTCTATTGAACTCATTTCATTTAATATAATTAAGTTTAATATAAAATAAACATTATTTATGAAAACTTATTCGCTGTAGTAAACATACATATCTGTGGAATTTTGACAAAAGCACTTAAGTCGACTTAAGTCAAATTTCCAATTTTTTTAATCATAAAGAAAACATTTAAAGACGCTTCTTTTGGTGTAATCGGTTTGTTTCTATGACATTTAGTTACAGAGATATGACGTGTATAATTTCAACTTTTCTCGAGTTTTGTATGAGATTTGGTCTGCATCTCATCAGTTTTTTCGCTCTCCTGAACATTTTGAAAATTAGACTTAGGTTGTTTTGTCAAAATGCCACAGATATATATACATACATACATATTTGCGGGTTTTATATGTACATACTCCTTCTAAACAAATGTAAATAAATGCAAACGTACATACATGCATACATACATATGTAGGTACCAAATCGTTATTACCAATCGAAGACTAAGGAAGAAATTCTTATCCAAAAATTGTAGACGCAACGTTTAGGCAGGCAGATTCAAGCTGGCAGGCATAAAATATAAACAAAACCCTATTCGGGGTTAGCTGAATGTAAGAAGTTAATGACAAGTAATATCGAAAATATTAGTGAAGAAGATGATAACATTCCTTCAACATCCAAAATGTCAACACTTAATTCAGAGCTTCTTACTGACTTCCTACAAGAGTCGGCTGCATTAAGCACTGATGATAAAATCGATCATGAAATCCGCTTATATGAAAATACAAATGTAGGATTTAATGATGACTTTAACATCTTGGAGTGGTGGAATTCGCATCAAGCTGAATTTCCACTTCTATATAAAGTGAGCTGCAGACTATTAGCCACTCCAGCAAGTAGTGCAGCTTCTGAGAGAATTTTTTCAAAGGCAAGAAGATTAATTTCAGAAAAAAGCCCTTTAATTGGAACGAACTGTGCCACAGTCAACCAAATAATGTTCTAAAATTTTAATATTGCTAAAACTGATATTCATTGTGAATTGGATGCAGCAGTTGATTAATTTTATAAGTATGTAAGTTTGGAAGTTAATTTTTTGTTTGCTTATTGCTGTTGTACTTTTTGTTTTATTATATGTTTTAAGTATATGATGTGCTTTATTATAAAAGGAATTCGATATAATTTATTTAAGTTTAATTTTTTTTGCTTAACTATTGAAATATTTCGTTGAATAAAAAACTATGTTGTGAATTGAATTCGGCTAGTACTATTATTTCTTTACTTTTACCTTCGTAGGGTAACATTATGAGCTTGACTTTGAAGAATCGAAACAGTGTCAAAAAAGTTAGAAAAGCAACCAAAAACATCTTAGTACTCTCCTTTACTCCGCTGTTTCTGAGCCTATTAAAAGCATTTTTCACCAATGCACAGAGTGCCCCTCATACGTGCAAACTCATTCCGTTCAGATATAGATAGATAGATAGATAGATAGATTGATTCTTTATTAAATTTTCAAATAACAATAATAAAGAATGTACGACAATGACTTTAAAAAGTCGTCTGTCGGAAAAATAATTAACTTTACAATAATAGACAATCGTTCATACATATATAGAGAGTTAACAATATTCATTTACAATCAGATTCCTGTATTTCAAAGCATCAGTGGCATACAAAACAAGACAATTCCAGACATTCAGATATATAATTAAACGAAAACATCTCCATCACCTTTCCCTTCCCACATTAACAACATCCATTGAATTTAGCTTCCACGCGTAATAAATAAATAATAAATAAATATTTTCATTTAGATTTATATACAAAAGATTTAAAAATATTTAATTATAATAAATATTAAAAAATTAATTAATAATTAATAATATAACTATAGTAAATATATAACTATATTTGAAGATTTTAAATCAATTTACTGCATAAACATTCTAACTTCAACCACAACGCCGCTAGCAGCAGCAATATCTGGTCTGCCGTTGACCTTGAAGCTGCAAAAATACTCGAGCTTCCGTAGGAAGGTACCTCATACTCGCGGAAGTTTTGCTATTATGTTCCTATTTTTACATGTTCCTATTTTTTCATGTTCCGATTTTTCGGCTTCCGCCTTTTCGCGGCTTCCTTCTCGTTGTTATCCGAAATTCTGTGCTTCTCTTCTCTTCTCTACGTGTGAGCGAGAGAGCGAGTCAGAGCAGTATACATACTCGACGGCGATCGAGTAAGTGAAGCATACGTATCCGACAACAAACTGCTTATATGCAGTAAAAAGGTATCCGATGCAGCTCTCTAGTACAAACAACCCCTCAAAATTTCAAATTGATCGATGCAGTGGTTAGCGGGATATCGTGCTCACCGCGATGGCATTTTTCAAAAAACATCATTTGGAGAAAATCACGTTTAAAGTTTGAGTTGAATACTTGAGTTCCGGAAACTGCGCGCTATGAACGGCCGTATCTTAGGTTCTAGTGCCCCCATCTCGATGAAATTTTGCAGAAAAATTGTTAAAAGTATGTACTTCAAAAAGAAGTCATAAAAATTTTTTTCGATTTTTGAGCCACAAAAAGGTATATAACCCCTTAAGTAAGTAAGTAATGAGGATGCAAGTATATCTGCATTATATCTTTCTGGGAGGAATTATATAAATGAATGCATTCAGTTAACCTCCTAGAGTCCACGAATTGCCACAGGCGAACAATCGCAAAAATTAAGTAATATGGCGTTCAAACTTTTATGAGCTTAAACAAGCTTAAACCGGTTTGTTCACATGCAATTGTTGTTGGAAAATAAAAGTGCTTAACCATTTAACATGTTTTGAAACCAATTTAGCGCAGGGTTGTATCTTTTAAGATGTTGTTTCGATCACCGATCACTTAGTAGCACAATTCGACTAGAAGAAAGTTGTGAGCATTGGGTGGGGACGTGGTACCGTCTCCGTTTTGATATACATAGATTGTCTGTCCTGACTGGCTGACTAGATAAAAAATAATTCGACAAAAATCAAAAATTAACTTGGCCAACAATGGGTTAAGGTTTGTTTACGGGAAGGTTCCGAAAAAAAATGAACCGATGGGCTATTGACTTTAGAAATTGTAAAAATACTTGAAACCAAAAAAAATTAGACACTTGTTTCTCATTATTTTCAAAATCGAAATTTAACTGGATCAATGACGGGTTAAAAGTTAGTATGGAGAAACAAATGTTTTTTACATTTACATTTTTTACCTTTTGACTTCAAACTTGGTGAAAGTACTTAAAATGTAAAATAACTCGATACGTGTTTTTAATTTTTCCACTTTTTTACGATTTTACAATTTTACTCGTTCCATGCTTGTTACTCATTGCACTACCCTGTGTTGTACCCCTGCTTGCGTGTACTTAACTCTTTGCGATGTACCCGGCTGCCTTTTATACTTGTTTGCTTGTTGCGCAGATCGTTCTCGCACATTCTAATTGGACTCAAGATTTCCAGTATCATCGCGAGTCATCTTTGCGAATGTTCTAGCGAAATTATAAGGCGCCTTAAAGTATGCCAACGCGCAAGTCGTGTTCTAATTTTCCTTCCCCTCGACAGCGAGCTGTATCGTCGCAATATATATACAATTTATTTTCCATTTATACGGTACACCCACAAATATTTGCTTATTCCTCGGCCATTGGAATAATTTTGGGTTTGTGGTCGATAAATAAAATTTTTGAACTCATAAATATTGTGTAAAAAAACATGTGCACGTTCAGTCTTTTGTGATTAATATTGTTTTGTCTCTTACGATTATTTCATATTCCTGGGACGATATGTACTCGGCCTTAAACTACTGAACTTGACATTTTTATTGTGTTTTTATTAGTATTTCGACTTTTGAGTGTTTGAAGTCTCAAATCAGAGTAAGTTATTTAAAATTAATTGTTCAAAATTTTCGTTTCTTTGCAAATTTTTGCAATGTCTTTTGATTTTAATTATAAATTTTGGGTGGCAACTAAGAAGGACTTAGATGGGTTGATTAAACGGCAAAATGTCTTGAAGAAAAGGGAACCCATAGCCAAACCGGCAATAACATACAAAATATTTTCGGAGCTGTACATTTTGTATGTGGAGCTCGTTAACAAACTAGGTTACATATACCACCACACATATCAAGTTCAGAAAAGAAAAGTGGTGAGACCTTTGGTAGAATCGGCCACGCGACAATTGTACGAACTCAAAGCCGAGCTTAAGAACTTGGAACTTAGTGAATATGTTTATGTCGACAAAGTGTTAATTGCCAGAAAACTTACACCATACGATTTGGTAATATGGCGATCACCGCAATTTCTCTATCGTCGCCCACCTGAGATTCAGAATATAATTTATGATAACAAAATATTTATGGATGAGGAGCAACTAGCTGAAGAGAAAGCTAAAGAACATAAGGAACTTTCTGACGCTGTTAAGCTTATACAGGCTCATGAACGAGCACGACGGGGTAGAGTTTACAAAGCTGCAATTAAATACGACAAGAAACTCTTGAAAGTGTTAAATCAAAAAAAGGTGACCTATACATTTACACATAAGGCCGATCAGGCAATGAGTATACCCGTGAAGAGGACTTATTTCAACACGAACTTCATCAAGCCAGACGAGTGCTGTCGAGATTTATTGGAGCCCGAAAATTTGAAAAGAAGATCTGGTGATGGTAAAATTAAATATAATACAAGTTCTTAAGCCATACGCATTTACAGAACTTATTCGTTTTTCTTAGAAATTGACGAAGAAGAGGTAAACAGGATCCGTAACGAGGCAGCCCTAAAAATTCAACGGTTTTGGAGAGCATACAGAAGCAGGAAAATTGTAAAAAAGAGAACTTTGTTCAAGCAGACCTTGTACGGAATGCGTACTAAGCGCAGATTTGTGAAGCCGAATCAATATACTGAATCAGTTATTGAGACATATAAAAAAGAACTATTAAAACAGAAACTTGATGAAGATTTTGTAAAATTGATAGCCGATGAACGAGTTAGGCTTTTACAAGAGCGAACGCCTTGGATAATGGAGGATATATCGGACCATATACGCGCATGGTTTAGGGAATTGTAAGTTGGCCATTTAGATCCGAATATAATAAGTTAATTAATTTTTTTAATTTAAGTTATGATAAAGTTGGAAATTTTCATCCCTACCCGGATGCACTGAAATCAGGCACAGTTCTGGTATTAATCGACGAGACCATGACTCCTATTGAGTATAACGACAAGTTGAAAGAAATGAGTCTCTCAAAAGAAGAGAAGAAGAAGCGAGCTGAAAAAGCGAAATTAGAAAAGAAGAAATTGAAGGATAAGTTAAGAAAGGAAAAAATAAAAGAGGCTAAACGTAGAAAAAAAATGAAGGAAGCTGGTATATTTGATATTGGATATGCCCTTTCATCAAGCAAAAATATTGGTAAGTTTGGCCATTGCAAACATCTTTAAGTAGCCTATGAGAAATCTCTCTAACCACCATCTGAAATAGCCTACATTTCATGAAGGAGTCACGTACAGTTTGTGGAAACTCCATGACCTCACAGCTTAGCAGTTCAGCTATCTTTTAAAGAGAAGGCTTGGTTTTAAAACGGATTTTTGATATGAAAAGCGCAAAACATCAGTGACAATTACTTCGTTAAACTAGCAACAACTCTAACTTTTTTTAAAAGTTCTAAGCTAAAAGAACTCATTTCACTATCTATATATAAATAATGATGAAGGCGTAACGCCTCTTGCAGTAGAATCTGCGATACATTTATTCAGCATTTATTATGTTTATAACACTACTGAACAAAAAATAGGTCAATCGCGTGCACCTAAAAACAAAAGTTTAGGTCACGGAATACGAAACATTAAATCAAAAAATTATTTTAAGAAGCATTTTAGAAAAATCTTCGAAAAACGAGTTTTTCCCTGTTGTTTCAGTTATGAGCACATATCTCGTAAACGAATCATCCGACTAACAACCTCAAACTTTCAAATACATAAATTGCTTTTAAAAAATGTAGTTTCACCCCCCAAAACGAAATCCTGTGTGCGCTATTTTACAGGTTATTAACTAAAAACGGAGCGCGAATTAAACTTTTACGAACAGAAGGTGGAAGTTAATATCTATCAGCCTCTTAGCAGTATCGAGCACATACTTCCTAAATTTTTCAACATTTATTTTTTAACCTAAAAACATAGCTTTAGTTTTAACATAAAGCTTAGTACTTGTATAGTTCATATTTTAACTTTAATGCTCCAAATTTGGTTAGAAAAAGGTCTTCTTTTTAATCGTTTTAATTTTACATATATTCACGAGCATATAGAATTGATATTCCATAGAACTTTAAAAGCACTCTCCCAAAATGGCATAACCTGTTATTATGCGATGATGAAGTTCTTCAAGATTCTACTAATATCCTTAGTATTCATAAGTGACCTGCAATTTTGATTTCAGATGCTTTTATAAGATCTTTATATGTATACATGTGTGCACAGATACATAATGTAAAACGATAACTAATACAATTTTAGAGACTATTGAAAAAACTATTAAGCAATATTCCATTGATTGGAGGCTCATTGATGAGTACTTAAACAAAAACCACGACCCCATTAAAGATTGGGTTACTGAGGGAGAATTGGCAATAATTCATAGGGAGCTGAGAGCTTTAGTAGATGAGTATATGAGGTAATGACATATAACTTTGTGTGCCCGAATAATTCTCGTATCTGAGAATGTTTTTCTTTCAAAGGATCGAATATGAACTGCTTCGAAAGGCTCTTTGCCAAGATTTGAAAAAGAAATACAGACCAACTAAGCAAAAGAAAAAGAAGGCCAAAAAAGGAAAGAAGAAAAAGACGCCAAAAGATATTACAGCAGATCGAACTCTAGAGTCGCTGTATAACGAACTTAAGGACGCTGGCATAATTGAAAAGTTTTCAAGAAACTCTTTCGATGCATTTGTTGCAGAATTCAATTTCCTAGCTGATGACTTTCGAGACGAGGATAATTTAACGTAAGTTTAAGAGTTTTCCCATAACTGACTATAGGTTTTTTGTTCATTTAAAATATGTTATTGAAAATATAGAAATCTGTTGCTATATTGTTGTTGGTATTTTTTTGGAAGTATCACAGAATAATGGCTCGCAAATGTGAGGGTAAAAGAACCCTGAATAGTAGAATACCTCTAATAAATTTTTAACTTTTCAGATAATAAAACATTTTTTGTTAATATCGAGAAATCACTCATTACAGGTATATCTTGATTTTAAGAAAGAATAAAAACTGTCACAACCTTGTCATTGTTAATATCGGAACTCCAGACTGTTGAAAATCTACTTAATAAGTTTTATATATTTTAGTATCCTAGGTCCTGCAAAGGGTGATATCAAAATGGTTATACAGGAATGTATGCTTGGAATGGGAGAGTTTACCGTTGATAAACCAAAGTCTCTTTGTATTGCCGGACCCCTTAATAATGGAAAGAAACTCCTCTGCAATATAATTGCATCAGAGTTGGGTAAGTTAAAGAAGTTTCGTCATAAATACGTTAAAATCACATTAGGTCTGTTTGGGAACGAATAATTTGTACGAATTTGTACAAATATGTACAAATTTTTACTGGATCCTGTTTGTGTACGTCAAATCTCCAATAACGAGAGAGAAACTGAGAGCGTAAAGTCACAGTTCATTTCGTGAGAACTTGCAAGTTTTCACTGGAGAAATTTCGTCCAGTAACTTTTAGCCAGTAAGAAGAAGAACAAGAAAAACATATGACTGGCTGCCATATGATCGACCGCAAAGAAAAATAAATTTTGTAAACATTGGGTGGAAAATGCAACCAGCAAAGAAATTGTACGTTCGCGAGTCTGCTGACCAACAACCGTCTTGCTCAGCTTTACTAGCTGCAGCTGAAAGGGAAGAATCGTAGATTGAGTCCAACGCACCATTTGCCTTTTGTATTAAATTTCTATTTGAACTGAATTTTCCCTACCGCTTCAAACCTCAAATGAAACTTTTAGATCAGCTGTTTCGTTCTTTAACCCTCCTGTTTACACCCTTTTTACTGTGTATGGTGAGCGGGCCAAGTCCCAGTGGTGTAGCCAAGAGTTAAAACTTGCAAATTCTTACAAATTGCTGCTTGTTTACTTTTTTGGATAGTTTGATTTTGGGGAGCGTAAGCTGGCTTACTCTCCTGATATTTTTTACTGGATAATTTTTACTCGAAATCTTCCCAATCAGACCTATTATGTGCGCTCATAATCGCCGCTATACGCGCAGCTTGAAATCATTCGAATATTTTCTTCGTGGATATGTAAAGTCGCATATCTACGCTGATTAACTAAAAACTATTTAGCACTTGGAAGCCAATATTCGAGGCATTATTGCCAAAATTTTAACAGTGTCAACAAGTACCACTAAAAAACACTAAATTGCGCTACCACTAAATAACTCACACTACACTATTTAGTGGTAGTGGAAAAAGTCCCAGCAGACCCCGTAATGGTAGTGGATTTTAGCGCAAAGCCCCCATGTCAGGATGATCCTCTAATTCCTCACTAGCTAATGCTTAACCCTCTCACGAACAACTAAAACTCCTAAAATTATTAACATGTTTTGCAATATTCAGATGGGACATATGTATATGTACGAATGTATGTCGCATTGGTCGTGAAAGGTTACATTGTTGTTACGGCGCATTCTGACATATACTAGAAAATAATGCAAATTCTTAAGCCAGACTCTGTTAGCGATGGTTGAAAGCAACTATATTAGAGAAAGATTCGTGATCGGTATCGAGCTGTGAATGTGTAACGCGGACAGAACGTTTGCTTATCGTATAGTATCAGTTGAAAAATATTTAAAATATTTATTGTACGAACAGCTATTCAGATCAGATATCAGATATTCTGCCAATAATGTGAATTTGGTGTTCAATTTCAGACGCAGTTTTTATGAACTTAAGTCCAGAGAAGACTTTTCAGTTCAGCGAAGACCTTCCATATTTTATTCATGTAGTAATGAAAGTTGCTAAGGCGTTTCAGCCGACAATATTATTCATTCAAGATGCTCATAGGATATTTTGGAAAAAAATTCCTAAAGATCAAGCATATTTAAATCCACGACTACTTCAAAAGGTGTTGGCAAAAAAAGTACTTAAGCCAATTAAAAAGGAAGATAAAATTATGCTTCTTGGCACAACTGATACTCCTTGGGCGGCAAAGCCTAAAATGAAAAAATTGTTCCAAAAAAATTTACTAATTCCAAAATGTGATTACGGCACCAGTTTCCTGTTGTGGCTAGACCAGCTTGTTCAAAGTACTGGCGACGACTGTGTCGAGGATTACGTAATTTCATGCCTAGCAAAAGTGCTACAAAGTTATAATACTGGCGACGTTGTCGATAATGTAGCTACGACGCTGGATGTTCGAAGACGGATGAGACTTAAGTCAGTGCCATTGGATCCTAATGAGTTTATACAGTACTTCCTTGATGGCCAGCAACCAATGTTCCCCCCGGAGGTTAAGGTACTTACAAATGTTGATACGCATCCTTGCACACACAACTCTGAAGCCACTTCCACTTTACTTACTCTTACTAATTATATACATACTTACTTTTTATGAATGAACATATATGTACGTGGTACACACATTTTTATAGCAAGAGGCCAGCTGCATGGCGGCATATACTGGTTCATATTTTATATTCTTATTGACAGAGTACGCCAGGGGTGTTGAATCACGATTTGTGAATCCCGCACGTTCGAAATTTAGGTCTGGTAGAAAGTGAGAGGGGGCAGCCGCCGTAGCTCAGCTGGGTTGTGCGTTGGGCCGCGAGTCAAATGCGACGCTCGAACTCAGGTTCAAGACTCCGTTACTGCTAACTCCGGAAAAAAATAAATACAACAATTTTTCTTTCGGCGGCTGTCCTCTCAGCAGGAAATGGCAAACTTCTGAAAATGCCTATGAAAAAGCTCCTAACCTGCCGTTCGGAACTGGCATAAAACTGTAGGTCCCTTCCACCCGCGTACAAATTCACACGCACAACACGAATGGTTGCGGGAAGCTAGGCCTTAGTCTCGTAATCGGGCTGTTGTGCCAGTCAATTAATAATTATTAGAAAGAGAGATAAAGTGAAAGTAGTTATATATTTTTTAGGCTCAAGAGCTCGCACTGGCTAGAAGTTGTCAAGAACTTTGTGTAGTTTGGCATTTGTATTAACCGTTCGACCGACAAAAGTTTGACTAGCGAAATTTTTAAAAATGTCGTTTCATTTCACTCACGCCCAGGGACCGAAAGTAACTGTTATTTTACAATTTTCAAATTAAAAAGGCAGAATGGAAAAATTTCCGGTGCACTTTTTCAAACATGGTTATGATCGTAATGGCCTCAGCTTCATGATTATTAAACGCCTTTTAAATTTTAGACTTCTACTATAAAAGTTAAAATTAACTATTTTATTGTGCCTTCTATCATATCAGGCAAAAATAACTGTTACTTTTGACTTTTAATTTATTGGTAAAAAATAACAGTTATTTTGTGACTTTTATTTTTCCGGTCAAATACATATATCAGGCAATTTGAATTTTTTCAAAGGCCGTTTGACTGACTAAAAAACTATTGATACACATTTTTTCGTCGCACTAGTCTTATAGCTCAGAATGTGCGGTCTGCTGACACGGTATTCATGGCTTTTTTCAGATTATGGACAAATTCGAGAAGTGGTATCAGAAGGCCAATAAACTATGCGTGGCACGAAGGAAATTCAAAGCTAAGAAAGACCAAAAGAACAAGGGCAAGGGCAAAGGCAAAGGCAAATGATCGAATCATTTACTTTCACGCTAATATTCAGGTATTATTTAAGCATAACATTTTAACATTGTTTGCATATATCACTCGCATGATAGGTTGAAATACGAAATTCGCTCAAAAGGATGTTCCAGTTCAGCTGCAAAATTTATCCAGCAACGGGCATTTAAAGTAAGAAGCACAACTTGGATACTTTTGTATATTTTGTGAAATCCTCGACATTGTTCAGGAAGTCGTTGAGTATTTAATTTAAGCGCATTATATGTGTATCAGTATTGGAGATAATATAATAATTAAGTTGCAGTTTTGTTGTTTTGCAGTAAAGTAAGAGTCCAAATTTTACGGAAGTAAATATAGATGACGTTGATTCATAGAATTAAAGTCCGAATCATTTCAGACGTGTTACTGCCGACAATTTATAATCATGAAATTTGGTAATTTCATATAAAAATAGGTGTCTGGAAAATATTTAAATTCATAAAAAATCGACAATACTTGAACAAAACTATGACTGTAAGGTGACCTCATCAGGAAAAAACAAATATTGTGAACGATGTTCTATTTAGAATATACATTTCAAATACGAAATACAAAAACAGGCATATGCAACTATTTTGTTGAAAAACTTTCGGTTTCAAAAAAGCATTTTCTGATACTTGTGACACCCTGGCGATTTTCTATTTGGACATTTCTTGAACGTCAATTTTCGTGCATCTTGTTAATTGT
Organism: Melieria omissa; assembly: GCA_963971225.1. Classification (NCBI taxonomy): domain Eukaryota; kingdom Metazoa; phylum Arthropoda; class Insecta; order Diptera; family Ulidiidae; genus Melieria; species Melieria omissa. Next base: position 88,179,365 of record OZ020268.1, read on the forward strand.
ATCACAATCCCATAGTTACCTCCTTATCTGACATAGGTGACCAAGGTTTCTAAAGTAGTCTATTAACCTTGCTGGCAAACCTTGTTGTTGTACCATGCCTTTATGTTCTCCAGATCAGCAGCCAGCTCACCAATTTTCTGCATGACTCTATCCTCGGTGCTCTTCACAATTGCAGGTAGTTCCTGTATTATGCTCTCTTTTTGTGTTCAGCTTTTTTTCATTCAAACCACAACGTTGTTGAGAAATTTTCGGTATCGTGATGGATTTTTTCTGCCTGTCCTTACTTGTTTAGATTAAAAGTAGAAATATTACTTGGACAAAACGCCGAATTCTCGAAAACACTGCAAAAGTACGTCTTACTCGCGTAACATTTCTTAACATGCTAAAGGATTTTGCCAGACTTCTTCACTTTAAGTCCGATATGATCGGTATAGCGGAGATTGGGGTCCAGCCAAATTCCTAGGTATCGCAGCATATATGTATAAAGCAGATAATGCATTTTTTATTTAGTTACTTATGTATTCTGAATAGATGCGTTTTATTGGACCACACATCTCAGAGAACCAATGCTGATTAATTGTGCTGCAAAAAGATAAGTTTTCCGCTCACTAAGGAACATTTTGCGCATACAATCAGCATTTATGTCAACGTGTACACCTAACTCTATATGCAGCTCTTCGATCAATACACAATATACAGAAACAGTTTTAGTTAACGGCTATCTGATTGTTTTTGACTCAGTCTATGAAAGCCGCGCGGTAGATATGCAATTAATAGCGAGATTGATCCTTATAATCTCTTCGAAGAAAGTAATGCATACCCGGGTTGTGTAACCCATATTATACCAGATTAAATATTTAGATTATAAGAAGTATCGCATGAAATCTCATCTATTTCTGCCATATTGTAGTAGAATTTTGTTAAAATAGCCAAACTTTCAAAACAGAAAGCTAGAGCTAGAATGTTAAATAAAATATTTTATTAAAATACATATTTCTATTGCATGCATTTTGTAATTTTCTTGCAAATAATTTGATATTTGAACTTTGATACCTATCATATCATGCATGCTAATTCATTAAGACCTCAGGTTTTAGTGCAGCTGGCAATGCGGTTTGTCTGTAAAAATTGCAGTTGGAAAAGCTTGAAGTAAAGGTCTATGGTTTGCAAAACACGTATTTATTCACAAAATGTAATAGCACTCAATGGGATAACCAAAATTTCGTTGTAATATTAAATACGCTTATGGGCGATAAGAATTTGGGAAAATATCGAGTTGAACAATTAGTTTCTGCATCGGGGTCCATTACCGTTAAAATGATGTAAGTACATATTGTATTTACTACTTATTGTGCTAGTTGAAAATTAATTATTAGAATTTAACTATGTATTCACATGGACATCCTCGTAACTTAAAGCATATTTAGCTAACAAGAATAAATATAGCTGGTATTATTACACAAGAATGTACAAAATATGTACTAGCTATCATAATATGCAGGAAAATTAATATAATTTACATATTTAATTACATAGTTTATATTAATGATCTGAAAAACTTATATCCTACATCTCGTTTAAAACGTTTAGTTGGTCTTATAAAATAAATATATATTTTATAATCATTTTTTATCGGTATCCAGTTTATTTTTGTCCAGAGAAGAGGACACCATGCCTCCGCCGTTCGAAGGGTACAGTTTGTCCAAGTAGTTTAAAGACTCATTGAGAAATGTCTGAAAATAAATATGTGGAATATCATGTAGCGGTGCGATATTCGGTAATGAAATTTGTTCGAATAATTACCTGAAATGCGTGTAAAACGGCCATTATGGCTGGCGAGCCAAATCCATGAGTTATTAGGGAAAAGTGTGTGAGATGACGCTGCATAGATGGCTCCAGTAAATGTTGCGATCTTGTTCCGTATTGCGTGGTGCGATCTTGACTTAATACTTGCATAAGTTCCTTTGTGATCTGGAAAATACATTGAAAATCTGATTACGAGATAAATGTGCATAAAGTTCGCTTTCGAACAAATTTTTACTTTTTATTGAGGCAGGCGCGTTGGGCCGCGGGGCAAATGCAATGTTCGAACTCAGGTTCAAAACGCCTGCTGCCAACACCGAAAAAATAAAAACTACAATTTTTCTTTCGGCGGCTGTCCTCTTAGCAGAAAATGACAAACCTTTGAGAGTAAAATTGCTATGAAAAAGCTCCCAACTCGCCGTTCGGAATCGGCATAAAACTGTAGGTCCCTTCGAACCTTGTACAATATTGAATATTGTGTGATGTGATGTGAGGGTGGGCAGGAAGCATCCATGAAGCATCCACAGCACTCAGTCCATTTCGGACCATTGTATTATACCCATAGGGAAGGATAGGAGAGTAATATCTCATATTTTCACCCGCACACATTTCAAATGGATGAGGAAAGGGCGGGAGGAGGAGACCTACAGATTAACGCCGAATCTGAACAGCGATTGGCAGTTTTCTTTCACACTTGGAGGTTTTGCCATTGCTTGCCAAGAGCGCATTTGTGCGATTCTTGTAATTCTCATCTGCTTCATGTGGATAGCGATAGAAGTAGATGAACGTCTCACAAGCCCGAGCTATGAATCGAACGTAGGGCCCGGTATGAGAAGCCAGCGCGCTACCCGCTGGATTATTGAGGCCGGCCCTTGAATATTACAACAATCGTAATGCGATTGGAATGATACGTTAATCTATATTAGTGTATATGTACGAAAATATATGCAATTAAGAAGGTAGCAGAACAATTAACATCGAGTATAAGAACATCAGTAAGTTATATAGTTTTGATTTGATTTCTGCGGACGTGATTTAGCGTTTAGAGGTTTTTCCCCTTCGAGTGCGCTTCATGAGAAGTATCAGCCTACTTCACAACGCATATGGATCCTGACGATGGCATTGACAACATAGGGTGCAACAAGCGAGGTGTCACCGTTGCCTTTGCGGCAATCTGCCAAAATGGGCCTGGTGGTAAATGAGGGCAAGATGAAGTATATACAGTCTACACGAAGGGACCTGCAGCGGCTGGGGTCTCTCGTCGAGGCGAAGGATAACTCTTGCTAATAAGTGCTGGTGCGGTCGCGTGACACTTATAGGACACTGTGCCTGTGCTTTCTTATGACGTAGAAGTATGGGCCCTGTCGCGTAAAGCGGCCCTCGGGGTGTTCGAGAGGAAGGTAGGTAGGTTGTAGCGGCTACTTCTAATTTCACCCGTTTGAAATGTGTATGCAACACTGTTGTTTCAACACACATTTCAAACGGATGAGGGAAGTGTTAAGCATACAGTTTAACTCCGAACCTGAACCGGTTCGGTTTTCGAATATTTTCCTTTCACACTTTCGAGAGTGAAGTAAGTGAGTGAGAGATAATATCCAGCGGCTTCGTTGGTTCGGCCATGTCTCCCATATGGACAACAAAGTTTCTGTGGAAAAGGTGGAAAAGGTATTCGACGCAGCAGTTGAAGGTCGATGGCGAAGATGCAGGCCGTGTCTCCGGTGGAAGGACTAAGTTGTGGACGTCCTATCATCTCTTGATGTGACCACCTGGAGAAGGTGCGAGCAAAGCAAAGCCGCATGGGGAGAACTTTTGCGGCGAGCCGTCAACTGGTAACGGGTTGTTAAGGCCAGTTACGTAAGTAAGTAAGTGCTCCATAATATAGAATCATAGGTACACTTTTGGACCCGAGAAGACAAATATGCTGAATACGATTCCTTTTAAGGCTTTCTGGGATTGACTCTACTTTTGGAAATATCAATTGTAAAGTCCTGGTTTTCCATTGTTTAAAGAAACCACCGAATATCTGCGGGCGGATTCGAAAAAGCTATTCAAGCTTAGCCATCTTTCTCCGTATTATTTCGCAATTTATTACAAGGTTTCTCACCAAAATATGACAACCCCCTTGGAGTAAGCAGTGGTGCCATAAATGCAGAAGATTTTTTCGGAAAACATGTCTGTGGCATATTATTTGCGACGTCGCCCTGGACCCTTTATTTACCTAAGTAAAACTTATGTAAACTAAATCCTTTACTTTGATTTACTTTAACATTGACAGACAGACATTGAAGCATTCGTTCATTTATTTGCAATTACATTGTCTCGTCCGCGAGTGTTTTGTAACTTGGATTTCACAACTTTTGCTTACCTGTTGAGAGTGAAGCAGCAGTTCTTTCCTGCGATACGATTCTTGGGGTTCCGTTTGATGCCGTACTACGTATTCAGCGAGTTGCCGAGCAGGAAATTCGGTTTCGCAAACAAAATGAAAATCTTTAGCCAAATGTGTAGCTTCTCCTTCTACCAGCGATGTGAGTAACGTGACATTGGCGGCCTTTCTGCGTCCCGCAGGCAGGTTCAAACCGATCTTTTCGAGCTTTTCTCTAAGTAGTCTTCCGCCATTTTTGCTTTTTGCTCTGAAATTTACTCGGGAGCGTAATTTGTTTGAAACATTTATGCAAGTTTTTGTATTTTCGAACCTTCGCAGTACTCCACCTAGAAGAGAAGCGTTCAAACACTCTGGAGGAGACAGCCTTCTCTGTACTTCGGCAATTGTCACCTTATACTTCGATGTGCTCGAAAGAAGACTCAGACGACCCGGAACAGCACAGAACACTTCGCTGGGCGAACCCGAGCCAATATTTCCCACATCCTTCCCACTTTTTATGCCTGCAAGAATAAATAATATGGACACGTTACAACCATTTCACGCAGCGCTCGCTCGGCGCCGAGAGTCATTGCAAATAAAACACACATAAAGGCTAAACAAACAACAATACATTTGCGATTCCTTACATGGCGTCGTTTTACAGCAATACTGCCAATTAAAGGTGTGGACTGGTGTCGGCTTTGAAAAACATAGGGTTTATAAAGCCAGCCAGATGTGTTTTGTAACCTCCCTACAGATTTGGTGCGCGTCCATACGCACAAACAAACACATTCGTAAATGTGTACATACATCCCCTATATACATACAAATGGATCTACATGCAATTAGAAAAAAATATCCATTGTTATGCATTTCACTGCTCGACGACAAAACACAAACATTTTGGACACTTCGAAATGTGAAACTTTGGAGGTTTCTTTTCTCGAACGAAGAACGAAAATGCTAAAAGCAAGCAAACATTTTTTGAAGAGCATTTTGTGCATTCGGATACGAATAAGAAGGATATCCGAACAATGCAAAGGATTTCGCAGATTGTGCACTTGCGCGCTGCTTGTAACGATGCTTACAACAAACGGGAATGTGAAATACACAGTTACATAATTTGGGTACCAACAACAACATGATCGAGATATCGACCATTTATCATTAGTAGGAAGCGGATTGAAAAATTGGTTTTTGTTTTTAAATTTAAAAATTTGCATCTAAAATTGGAAAAATATGAAAAGAAAACAAAAAATTTATTGTGAACACAAAGAATACAATACCAACAAAACCTGGGGGAAAAATTAAAGACCTGGGAGTAATCTTTGACTCTAAGTTTATTTTCGTTAGTCACATCAATTTCATGACTAAGTCTACCAAGTCTTATACCATGCTTGCTTTTTTTCTAAGGAAGATATTCTTTAATGTACCAGCCAGATCTCTCGGCTGCGTTTTGAGTTTTTCCATGTTGGTCTTTTCGAAATACACCTCTTACCAGAAATTTTTTGAATTTAATAAAATCTCAAAATTGCTTGATTGATTTGATTTGCTTGATTTTTCATTTCCAAAAAATTGCTTTATGAATTCGTTAAATCTCTTTTACAAAATTTGATTTCTCAGAATAGCATTTACATTAAAATGTATTCAACTTACCATACGAATTATTATTGTATTCATTGGCTAGTAATTTTACATAAAAAAGATAAATAAATAAAACATAACAAAAAAACAAACATTTAAAATTATAATTCACATTGAACACATTCGAAAAACTGCATTTACGGATTAAAAAAAAAGCCCAAGATACTTAAAAAAAACATTTAAAAATAGAATTTAGTTTTGATGCATCTAAATTTGGAAAAATATAAAAATTTTTGTTTATTAAAAATACTTAGAACCTAAAGAATACGGAGAAACCTTTGTTGCACACGTTACTCGCCTTCACTTTCAGAATTACAGAGTAACTCACAAAATTTGCAATCACTAAATTTCTATATTTAGTACTTAACTATTTATGAAATATTAGAAAAATCTAAAAATATGATTAAATATGCATTTTATTGTCCATATTCAAAAATATGCTTTCAAAACGAAAAAAAACTAAGAATATGCTTACAAACATGCATTTTATTGCATATAAGTCGAAACCGGCATTTAAAGCGAAACATGCATAATATTGAAAATAATAATGGGATTATCGATATCATTCGATAAAGCTGCAATCTCTAGCTACATTTTAAGACTCTAGGTAAAATTTAAGGGATCTATTGTTAGTATGCACCTATGCATTTGGTGTTGAAATTTGGTCAATTTGGCTTTCACATCTTTAGGGATATCAGAATGATTGATACTATTACAGAAAGCGTAAGTCTAGCTAAATAATAAGGGATAATTTATTAAAATTCGTCCACGCGTTGAGATTTAACAGCCATAATTCCGATCAATTTTGAACAATTTTTCACAAATCACATTCTTGTGGACGTCAACCTTGTCTGGCTGTTATGTCATGTTTCCGGTGGGTTATTTTTGGTATTTACGGTTTCATCCATTTCATTCATGCTTTATGAGGCAAAGATGGGAGATGATGGGATCACTTTTGATTGACTCTCGAGAATAAAATTCAACATTACTGCTGATCAAATAGATTTCAGCTCAAACCAAAGTTTTAACGTCTCATTGAGGTCTTTATTATTTTTGCGATATTATCATTGTATTCTGTAAAATTTACATTGCCTATTTTTCGTATACTAAACATATAGGAGCTTTTAGCAAGGACCTTCGATGTTAACATTTTTATAAAACAAGTTGTAAGTATTTTATTTTAAAGTATATAGTTTTTATTTTAAAGTATATTCTATGACATTAGGTGCTGAATATAACGTCGTGCTTGGTGGCACGTATTCTGGAGGTCTCATTTCCAATGACTGTCGCATAAATCTGGCTGAGTTTGGTGGATAGCATTTGTTGTGTTAACATTTGCATACATTTTTTGTATTTCTTCGCATTGAGCTGTGATTTCAGACCAATCAATTCGAACCACATCGGGATTCATGTCATCCAGTTTAGGCTACAAGAAGTTGCTTATCCTTGCTTGGCCTTGTTGATAAAAAAAAACGAACCGTGCAAGGAGTTTAATAATAGAATTTAATGATTTTCCCACGTTGTCAATGGACCTGTCTCTGTTAAGGCAACACAAATCAGCTTTATAAATTTTAAATGTATTTCAAAAGGCTTATTTAGTACCCTTTTACTACACTAATTTAAATATCAAATCCCAAACGTCTCTCAGGAAATGAGTCTTTCTTTGCGGTATTACAACGGTCTAATCTTTTGATAATTTTGTTTGGTATCTTTTCAGCAGCCGTGCCTCAGATATATATTGTCGACTATTATATATAGTCGAAATTTAATTTCATATCTCTAATCAAACTTGCGGTACAAGGTTTCATTCGTAAATTTCATGTATCCAATTGAACATTTCTTATTGTTTGCAAATCATAAAACTCGAATGATTTCCGAACATGTATGTACAGTTGAACCTCAATTATCCGGGCCTCCATTAACCGGAACATCTATTAGCCGGGATGCTGAGTGCTTATTTATTTCTATTAACCGTGAATTATCTCTATTATCTGAAAAGCACATATACTTGTGTTTGCTTTTTCCATATAACACACGTATACATATGTATTGTAAATATATCTATTTTTTGAAATAGAATAAGATTTCGTGACGGAAAGCTCCGTATAGAAGCAGTTTCACATGTTGTTATCAAAAATAAAAATAATAAAATTTATAAACGCTTATAACCGGCATATTCGATTATGCGTGATGAGTCCGGTACCGAGCGACTCGGACAATCGAGGTTCAATTGCATTTTCTACATAGCTGTATATATGTATTGCGAATTATTTGTACTTACTTTTTATAAGAGGTAGATCTGACATAAATGCAACATTGTCATCGATACCCGGATTTTGTCCGTCATCAACTGCATTTTGGAGCGCTTGATGTAAGGCCAGTGGATCATGGTCGTGTGCAAGGCGGCTGCCATGGGTGGTACCTCCCGATATTGCACTTCCGTATTCGGCTCTTCTATCAGTGTAAGGGAAACCGTGGGACAGTTGCGTCTGTAGAAAAGATATTATTATACGGATTATATGTACATACATGTGTCGATGTGTGCATTAATAACTGCTTTGACATATTCATTATTGCCTTGAATGTGAGTTTTGTATTGATAAAACATTGTATATTACTTTGTATATATGTATATAGTTGAACTATAAAGTCGAAAAGTTTCAGGAATGCAACATCAAAAATGTCTGCAATTGCAATTGCCAGGGGCGCAGCCAAGAGGGAGTGTGGTTGTTAAAACCGCCCTAAGACTATCATTAATCAAAATGTTTAATCACTTTGAATGCTAAATTGTTGATCTTGAAAATAAGTGATGTTCAAATGTGAGAGTCAGGATTTTGCAGGCGTCAGCGCTCTGATCAAAAATTTTGCCAATAACAACAGCAACGAATGAAATGTCGTTTTTGTCTTTGATACTTATTAAACACTGTTTGACAATCACCAGGAATCATTTTGTCGAATTGAGTTTTATATCGGACCCCGAAATCATTAGGCGGTACATCTGATGAGGAAACGATAAAAGCTTCGTTATAAAGCAAATCCTTTTCAACTGCATTATGTGAGGGCAAAGTGCATACATTTCATTTAAATTACAGGTCCGAAATTTTGATGCAACAATAGTTGCAATATGTCTTTGGTGAATTGGGACAAAGCTTCAATTTCAAGTTATTTCTAAATATTCAAATTGTACTCCAAATTTTGAAAGGAAGAGTGGATGGACTTCAAAATGACCGTAGAAGAAAAACAAGAATGAAGGCTTTCCAACAAACGTACTGTAGTTTTGAACTAAAATTAATGCGTTCAATACAACAAATTCAATTGAATGCATTTATGCAAAATGTTTACACAATTTTCCGGAACACAACAAAGAACCTGAAAGTGCTATTAACAGCTTTAAACCAATGGATTGCAGGCAAAGAATTTAATTGCGATCACTTTAATCTATAAAACTCGCAAAATGTACAAAAAGTCCGTCAAAGGTTCCTGTGAAGTTATAGAAATTCAAGCTGTACGGTTAACAAAAACCATTTCCGTCCATCGTCAATGTTTCTTATAATTAGATATATTGGTCATCCAGTATATATAAACTCATAGATCCAATTAATATTTATATGTAATCTACTGATACCTAAACTAGTGTTTTCTTCTCAACACCCGTTCTAACAGCCTGACTGAGAAATTATAAAAATGTTTGAGTTGTTCCAGAGTTATATACATAATTATAAAGCTTCAGTTAAACTATTTTTGTTTACATTAATGTTTGACAGTTGTAAAATTTTTTTTAACAGAACATGAAACCTGTCTTTTGCAAAGGCTCTACGAGTGCTTAGTATGCGTGTTGGTGAGCGCAAAAATTATTAAATTACAGTGCAAGCTCGGTATTCGCGACGGCTTAATTTTTAACAATGCAGGTTTTATAATCGCGACAGTTTACGAAAAACGGGGTTCTATTTTCGCGACTTTTATCTTTTTTTTTAATTTTATTACAATGTATATAACCAAAAAAGGGAAATCCCCGTCTTTTTGTATATTAACCTTTTTGAATTTTTAAGCCGACAACAGCACTATATGAACTACGTGATTCAGCTGTTATTTTAAAAAATAATTTGCCAAGAAAGGAACTCAAAATCTCCAATTTCTTTAAAAATGTTTAAAATCTAAATATATCAATAAAAACAATTCTAATCTTAAAAATTGCATAAAATTATTCAATAAAATGTTGGGTTCTGTTATTGCGAAAATTCAGTTTTCGCGACAGGTCTGGTTTTTAATTAGTCGCGAAAATCGAGCTTGCACTGTATCTCACTACTTTTTTTTAAAACGTAATCAAAATTGGTTTTGGAATAAGTATTTTAATAGAACTGATATCTGACGTTTAATAGCCAGCATAAATAACCCTTGACGGGGAACAATTGAGACAATCGCCTCTAACAGATGTAATTGAAATTTCCATGTCGCCATTTTCACCTAACGATTTCAATTATCAACTATTATCAAGCCCTACCCAATTCTATTTCTGCTGTTGGTCTTAAAAAAAGCTTAAATAGACTTCTAATTGCAATGACCATATGTGTTTGCGTGAGTATATCCACGTATATCCCATAAATGTTGCCTGCAAAAATGTTTAAGTTAAGTAATTTGTAATGTTTGTTGGTGGTGGAACGCAAAGGATATGCAAGCATAACAATTAAGGGTTGAACGAAAATATTCACCAGCCAATCTCTGCTTCCGTAGCTAAAGCACAATCTTGGAATTCCAGGGTAGATGTGAATGCAAAGCACTATTGAGAAAACAAGAACGTCTACAAAACTTTTAAGGATCTTCCTCCAGAAAACGCCGTTAATAAGTATAATTTCTTCTGTCTGCGTATCAACGTATCTTTTGGAAGGAATTTTTTGCATCGCAAAATCCAAACATTATGCCTAGAATATTTCAAGAATGTTCGTAGCAATTTCGCTACAGCTTAATGTTTGTGTATGTTGCAGTTGAAAAAACAAAAATTCCTTGCACATTTTTCAGAGTTAGCAGTAACAGTGTCTACAGCTTGCGGGAACATCCACAAACGCACTCGCTACGTACAAATTTGTGCTACTATGTATGCTGAGCGAAATAATTTGGGCGGATCTCAAATGTATGAAATAGTTGCACAAAACATGAGCTTGCATACAATTTGTGTGTCCTGTAAAGTGGCTGCGAACATTTATTATGAGCACAAGAACATTGAGATTGACGATACTTTTGATATCGCACCAACCTTGAAAGTACCTATTTGTGCGGAGTACGGCGGGTAACTACGGGGCCACAAAACTTTAAAACAAACTGCTTTCGAAATCAAAAAGTAACACAAATAACTTGGCGGGGGGTGGCCTCTTGGGAGTTGAATAAATTTCAACGTCCTAGAGACTTGAGAACTAGGGAAAGGTGTCACGAAGTACAAAGTTGATAGAATTAAGTCACAAAAAAAGGGTAAGACTTCAGAATAATTCAAATATTAACAGTAAAGTCTTTATCGGCAAATGATCATTTCTAATGATATATAACTTAATATATATAATTTAGGGTTTCACAAACATGTGCGTTGCTACACCTGGCGATTGTACTCAGAAATATTACTCATATTGAAACTTTTTACCAAGACTACTATTTTGATACGAATGCCTTATTTCTTATAATGCAAAATACAGATATTTGGGAGGGGTTTGCACTTCCCCGACACCTCTTTACATAGGCCAATGGTTGCATTTGAAATTGCTTAATTAGAGGCCTTAAGCTTACATTTAATAAATTGGGTTATCTGCTACCTACCTGCCTTCACAAAGTTCAAGTTTGATGACCTTCATCAGCATACAAATAGGTATTTTCAAAATCCATTTTCACATTTTATTGAATTTGTTTATTCACTTCAATAATATAATACCAACCAATGCTATCGTTATCCGCGAGTCTCTTCCCAAAAACATTACGAATACCATACCTGCGACTTTTTCCTGTTTGATCGACACAAAAACCTATTACGGGGAAGAATTCCTGAAGAAGAAGAATTCCTGGAGTGAATGAATTCTTTTAAGGTGGTAGTTAAACGGCAAGTGGAAACAACTAATTTGTAAATATATATTTAGAGTAGAGCTGTGCAACTGTCGATAGTACTTCGATAGTATCGATAGTTTTATTTCGACTATCGATAGTTTTATTTTGACACTACTATCGATGGTTTTTTGGCACTAATGATACTAACGATTTTTTGTGATGTGACGGCACAGTCTCAAGAATATTCTATGTTGGGAGTGCTGCCATAGATATTCCGCTGTGATATATCTATATTCAAATATATGGGTACGAGTAAAAACTACTGGGCCGATTGATCTGAAATATGGACACAATGGATGATAGTGCACTTATGGCCCAAAGAGGGTTTGGATGTTATTTGTTGTGTAATATAACTCAAATCTATCATATCTCATATTGTCGGATTTATAAGTCGGACAGCATTGAATTTGGTACAACGTCGTCCCATAGATCTGTTGTTTCGCTGGTGAAATCTCATGGGCGTATGATAAGGGGAGTGGATAACTTTGGAACTATAAGTCGCACAGGGATGACATTTGGTTTGAATTCTTTGCTTAGATGGAACCTTTGACGCAAAATTAGGGTAGGCATAGAACAAAGGGGCGTGACATCGTCCATATAACCACCATTAAAATAGGTAAATTACATTGGCATTGGAAGATGGCCGTGGTACTCTTTGAGTAACTCAAAATCTTAGTAGGGCTCTTGGTGGAAGCTTTCAATATAAATATTGTTTAATAAAATTGCGGGTCGATATTAAGATATGAGACAATTTTAATGCATCCGAAAGTATCGATAGTTTCAATATTTTTCACTAAAACTATCGAAAATATCGAATGAGCCAACTATCGATAGTTTCGCCAGCTCTAATTTAGAGACCGAACTATATACGAATATTCAGTCGAACACAGCAATTTCAAAATACTTTTATGAAACACTTACAACTTTTACCTTTCAATGTAATACTACCGTTCAAACAACAATCTACTGTTTGTTGGTTAATATTTCATTCACGTTGACAATTAATGGAAATGGCTAGTTTTCTATTTATACAGTTCTGGTTTAATGTTGGCATATCGGATTGATGTGTACTGTTTTTACATGTAAATACACAAACAGGGGCGGATTCAGAAAAATATTTCGGGGGGGGGGTGGGTTTCAAAAAGTAATTCTTTGATATTCATAATTGTCTTTTAATTTGTATGTAGTTTTAATGTCGATCCTAATATTTCGGGGGGAGGGGGGTTTCAACCCCAAAACACCCCCCTGAATCCGCCACTGTACACAAACCTCGCTTTTGTAAACCAAATCTTTTGCCCCGAACACATAGACGACGGCAGCGACATGGCCACGCGACAGCAAGATGGCGTCGGCTTCAATGGTCGTAGTATAGTTGGCAACGTGATTGCCATCGCTGCCTTCGTGTATGTGTTCGGCGTTAGTAGTAATAGTTATTATAGACTCACCACATGTCCTTGTAGTTCAGCCTCTCTATGAGATCTGTGTATTCCGAGCTGATCTTGAGTTGATCGCAGTCCTGCTAACTGATTATAATGATGAAGAGGTGCATGATGAAGTGAAGATAAGGGCTGACCGTATGGGTCTGTACCCAAGTACTCTAGAGCTCCGTGGTTCTGTAAATATGCAGGTACCTGATCAATATTAGATAAATTGTTATAACTTGCTTATTGAGTTAACCTAGGCACTCCTTAACACATAACAAAACACATATACATATGTAGTACATTCGCCAACATCACAGTACAGTACAGTACAGCAATAGTGAAATATGAGCGAGAAAGCGTATAAACGAATGTACCTTGACATATGTCAAAAGTGTCAAAAAATCAGGTGCGTTCAGGCGGGAAATGGACTGGGAGAAAAAATTTGTCGAAATTAACTGAAAATCCTACCTTTCTCTTTAACCGCCCCTGGAGCAGTTTGACAGTTGTTCATGTGTAGAAGTGGTCATGTATACACGTATAGAAATACATTCACAAAAATTCGTGTTTTCTGTCTCATCGCTTGTCTCCCTTTGATTTCTGAATGGAAACTTATTGTGAAAATAGGTTGCTGCCAATATAGAAGTATTACATATATGACAAAAACGATATGCACTTGAATGTAGGAGTCATACACTGAAAGTACATAACTGCCTTTAACCCTTTCGGTACTTCTTTTTTGTTTTTAACTTTAAAAGTCATTATTTTCCATTTTATTACTGTTTAAGGCTACATTATGAATAACACTGAGCAACAGCCAAAATTTTTCCGAGTTCTAGTAAACCTTTTCTAAAGGATTTTTGGACGCTGATTACAACTGCGTACTTAGTTTTTTGATTGTTTGAGCGGTTTGTAAGTTATTGGTGGTTTTTGCTAGGAGGTGTTTTCCACGTTTTTTCATCTTTGAATTTTTATTGCATTTGTAATATGTTGAAAAACACGATAATTTTTTTATGACACAATAACGAATCCTCAAGCTATAATTCTGACCATAGTCGATTTCGATTGGTCAAGGGTTAACATGGCTATGGCCCTTCAAAGTTCAATTTTCGCGAATTTTTCATAAAAATTCATTAAAAATCGGTGTTGCAATTTTCAACTAGGAGTTAGTGTGCAATGTATAGTGTAAGGTTGTAACTTAAGCTTATAGAACAGATTTTTTGCATTGTATGTGCCATTCTCGGCCTATGCTCGTTAGAGTGTAAATGCGACTTCATCTTCTGAACACGTGTTTGTATTGAAATCCCCTAATGCTTTTCGCGTCATTGACGAAAGTAGCTAAAGTATTTTCGCAAGCCTCAATATTTGTCTTTTCAAGGGCATTAACAAAATTTGAATTGGTTCGTTACTGTAGGAGATATTCTAAAAAGAGTTGCATCACACAAGTAAAAATTTAAACCAAACACACTTAGCAAACTACTTGCTGTTTTTCCATATTTCACTGCGACATACATATTTTTAGGGCGCAAAAAAAAATCAAAATCAAAGCTGAAAATTTTATGAATCAAGGGCATTTGATGAATGTGAGCATTTTCATACTGCTGCCTAAAAGTGTGCTCCGATATTATAGCTCAAAAGTAAATCCTTGCTTTTGTTGCTGAATTTATGAATGGTGAACTTACATATTTGTACACATACTCTATTACAAACATCGTATTTCAAAAATTTCTTTTTTAATTGAAAGCCCCAACATTCTTCTTTCACTATATGACAATATATATTTTTTGTAAGAAAAATTCTTTTGTGTATTCGCAATCTTGCAAAGTAACTGAAAATTTGACTTTGCAAATGAATAACTCTTGCAAATTTGAACCGATTTTAATGTTTTAAATTTGAAATACATAGTTCGAGTATTGTTAATCTATGTTAAAAAAATGGCATTTTAGACTTCAGGTTTGTAGAAGCTGCATACGTATAATGGTCAAAAAACATGGAAAACGCCCTCCGAGGAAAACCATCAATATTTCCTAAGCCGCTCAAACAATCAAAAAACTAAGTACGCAGTTGTGATCAGCATCCAAAAATCCTTTAGAAAAGTATGGTTTGATTTCAGAAAAAAAAAATAATGTCGATTTTGTTGCTCTGTGTAATCAAAAGTAATTTTTTAAAATATTGTTCGAAAAAGTGGTTTTTGGGCATCATGAAATATGGCATAGTAAAAAATAAAAAAAATCGTACAGCCTTAATAAACTATATTTGGGATCTAACTTTTTTTACACTTACTAAAGCAATAAATACCTACTAGATTACTTACATAAACCTATAAAATAAATTGATTTTTGCAATAGAATACATAAAAGTACGAAGTGACCTCTTTTTGTAAAATACGCAGCTCGATAGTACTGCGCACTTTCTGAACCCTTACAAGTTACTTGGTACACTAATCAAAATATTTTTTTCATTATTTGGTATAAAAATCTTCAGAGAAAAATACAAAAATTGAAAAATATAGTATCCACAAGTTTTTGACCTAAAACAGGCACTGAAAAGAGACTATGCCATATGGCATAGAATAACCGAAAGGGTTAACATTCTCAGAAATTATTATTTTTAGAGTAAATTCACAATTACCGAAAATTCGTAAAGTATCAGAGTAATGAGACAAAATTTGTTCGTATTCAACTAACATATCCCAATATTCTTTTTAATCGAGCCTACCTAATGAGATAAGAAACGCAAGAACCCATGATAAAAAATTAGAAAACTTCTGAGAAGATTTCATCTCCAATAAAACTCGAAAATTCGACAACATGTTTAAAACAGAAAGGCGTGGATTTTAACCTCGAGTAAACACTGAAAATCGAAAACGACGACTCCCCGCGCAACACAAAATTGTAGAAAGATGGGCTGAGCATGAAGGAGGCAAAAAAGAAAACACTTTATCACATCGCTGAAAACCCGCAGGACCAGCAATCACTAACAAAAAATTAAATTTAAGACGCGATAAACTGAAAAACTACGAATAACCTGGAGAAAAAACCTCACAGCAGAACTTTCGAAATCGAAAGACCGTATTTATTGAAAGAATATATGATTCACGCTGATATGTGATCAAAAAAACATTTCCCAATAAGTGAAATACAGCGCTCATAATATAAATCTACAAAAAAGTAGAAAAAACTAATGCGAAAACTACCGAACAGATGATGATCTGTTTCTTAACACAATGCATTAAAAATGCATAAAATCAAGCATTCGACGCAACAGAATCAAAAATTATAAAATAAAACACACAAAATTATAAAATAAAGACATGAAATCTAAGGCCTTTTCAATGCAGACCGGAGTCAGACAAGGGCACAAGAGATAAAGTAAGGGATGCGAATTGAACCCGACGGTGTTCCAATACGCATATTTACTGAATGAGTGGTGATGGAATAAAATATCCGGAAAATGGCCCCCTTCACAGCCCCTTGCTCTTTTCATGGAATTTATGATACGTTGTCATATTTCTGTAACAAATTCCATTCATAGTCGCAGTCATTGTATTTCCTCATGTTCAAAGAAGTAACAATTATGGTCCAATCAAGCCGCGTGACCAAAATTCACATCAGTCAGTTGCTCGTTGTAGATGTAGGAACCATTGTTTCCCATGGATTTCACCGTGCGACAAAAATAAAAAAATTTCAAAGCACACGAATAAATCGATATACTCGCGAAACTAGGGGCCAAATGTTGTAAAACTGCGTTTTTAGTTTTTCTCCCTGACGTCAGGATTTTTTTTTAACTTTGAAATTTCAAGGAATTATTTGAAAAATTGAGCGCATTGTAGATAACAATATGGGTATCAACTGAAAGAGAAAAATCCTTAGAATCGTAGAAAATTTTATGTTTTGGTGCAAAAGGACGAAGAGGTATAAAACATGTCCTTTTAAACCTTTATCCTTGAATATCCTTGCGAATTTCCAATAGTTTTTTTTTAGAAAAAAAATATATCTTAAGGACTAATATGTACACTACTACATCCTTGAATTTCGTCCTTCTATTTGAAAGCACAAGTGAATTAGTAAACGAGTAAAGCTCAACTAAATTAGCCGGCCTCGATAGTCCAGCGGGTAGTGGGCTGGGTTCTTAAAACAGAACACTCATCTACTCCTATAGCTATCCACATAAAGAAAATGAGAATTACAAGAATCCCACAGGTGAGAATTACAAAACCTTCTTGTAAAAGGAAAATTGCCAAAAACCGCGGTACAACTGTGGGTACCCCACCCTCTCCTTCCCCCATCCTTTTTTACAAACATTGTTACATACAGACATTTCAAACGAGTGCAATTCGTGGTATCACAACGGGCCTATATAGAGGCTCAAGTCTGTCTCATACAGTGACGACGTTTGTGAGCCGCAAAATAATTGTTTATTTAAATTAACATTATGTGTTGAAGTCACAGAAAGACTACCGACTTTCAGCATCATTGACGTGAATATTTTACTTAAGAGGTAACACCACTCAAGGATTAATAAAAATTGACTCATGTTTTTGGGACTTACACCGTTATGAGAATAATATCTAGTTGGTCGTATAGTGAAAGAATTGTAACATTTTCACAGCCAAGCGCCCAAAAAACTTTAAAAGCGTGAATCTCTAAAACATTTTTTGCAAACTGGATGGGATGGGCCGGTTTGAAATGTGAACAGTAGTAGCTTCTTAATTATATACCCTAAATGAATACCGTAGCTTTTTGATTTAATGGAAACTGTACTTATCACAAACAATATAAATAATTGAGTTAAAATTGTTTGCATAAAAATATACATTTTTTAATGTACCTACCACTTCTGTAAAATTTGATTTAAAGAAAAATCCCTACATAAAATCATGAACAATAGAATGTGTGTTTTCCATCTCTTATATGTAGTGGACGAATCTCCCCATCCGTTTTCCTTACTTTAACCCTTTCAGTCACAATGTCCAATATATTGGACTACAGCCCATATAATTCATACATCGGGCTGTTATTTTCATGTCGGAAAAGGTTAATATGTGCAATAAATGCGTTAAAAAGAATTCGTCTTACTTTTTCCACAGCGAAATAATGGCCGAACACATTCTAGACGGAAGGACACGGCCACACAACTTCAAGATGGCGTGGGTTTTGACCGTCGCCGTGTAGTCAACTAGTTGTTAACAATGAAAACAGAAGGAACATCAGTGCATCATATTTTTGAGCTCCTAATTTCCGCACTTCCATTATTAAGCATTCGTCTTTATTCATTTTAGAATTAGTAAATTTAAACTGAAATACTATTAAATTTGTAATTGGTGTTCAAAGCACACTGAACAAGTAAGAAAAATGCCATTAAAATTATGTGCTTTGAAGCAGTGATGCCAATTACTTTGATTTTGTCGCCTACAAAATAGAGTATAGTTCTATGTTTGGCGACAGCGACAATTGCGGTCGGTGATCGTGTAGCAGTGCAGTAGTCAAAGTAATCATATCCATACGAGCGTTCTGATTCTATATTTTTTCGGTGCCGCCGTCTAGAATGATGTTACCCCTTAAAGCTTTTCTTATAAAGTTGCTGGTCTTAATCAATGTGTTAAGTTCGGTGAAGAAGGCTGGTTCTTGGAAGCTCTAACATAACGATAAATACGTATGTATGCTACTAATACCTGTTGTTGGGGTGGACTTTGTGTTGAGTGGTGAAATGGCGGTGGGAAGTATGGAGGCTGGAAGTCGGATTGCAACGTTTGGTGATGCATAGTTGCAGCAGATCCGTGCGTACTGCCATGACCTCCATGACCAGATGAAGGACCTCCTCTGCCAGTGTGGCCGCCAGTGTGTGTCGTGTATGCAGGACTACTACTTGACAACCCTAAGCTGCCGTGGCTGGTGAGGCGTTCCTAAAAAGCAAACATAAATCTTTTGTAAGAGAATTATTTCACAATACGATATATTTATGTATGTTTAAAATAAGTATGTGTTCATAGTTGAATACGAGTAATTTATGGCTGCGAAGAAAACTGAGATGAACCATCAGGGTATCTCGAATAAGTTTCACCAACATGGTACACAACGCCAATTGCAGTATTGCTTTGCTTTCACCATTATTTCCGCTGCTATGTTTTTACTGGAGACATTTTTTCAACCACGCTGACGGTGCGACAATGCATAAAAAAAGAAAACCAACAGCATCAAACTAGAGTTTAGAAACAGAGACAGGTATATAGAGATCATGTTGAATTGAACTTGGTGCGAAGCAGTGGCGCACACATGGGGATTTGGGGGTTCAACCCACCAAAACAAAATATGGTTTCGGCTCAAAAGTTGTACGCAACCTCTGTGTGCACCACTGGAGCGAAGTCACCACTTGTATTGCTATTGGCAGCCCAGCTTGAAGTGCATTGGGCTCCCCTTCCAGAGCTTGTGGGTTCAATTCCTACTTGGCTTGGTCCCGCTTTTCCCTTAATTTAAAATGTTTCCTTCTTCCATCCCTTCAGCATTACTCAGCCAAATCCTTTACCTCTGGACAAACTTCTATTCTTCGATAAGTTGCCTCATCAAAAAAAAAAGCTCATCAAATGGACCAACACCACGCGTCTTCCAACAACATATTTATCTAGCAGCAATGGATGTACAGAGAGCGCTACAAACCACCCAATAATAAATTTTCATATACGGAGACATTTCTCCTAGGTGACGACATATGACAGGTTAATGTCCTAGGAGCTGATCACTCACTGTGGTAGAACTTGAATCGATTAACGTAACCAACATAAGGCATTCACCTTGTTGAGGTCCTACGCTCTCAAGCGGAGTATACAAGGGGAAAAAGGCACGGCATCATAGCGTTTCACATGCAACCAAAGTTCTAAGTAAGAAATCACTTTAATATTAATTGTGTAACATAGAATCACAAGCTTATTGCAGTACATAAGTATAACAAAAATTACTCCAATACGTATATACTTAGATATATTCGAACTCTTGCGCGCCGAGACCAATACCGCCCAAGGTGAAGATATTCTGATACACAGCTATGGTTGGCCTGGGTTGATATCATAGTTAGATGAGAAACTAGAGATCATATATAGTAGGTTAGGTTAGGTTAGGTTGCGGTGGCTGCCTCTGTATGAGACACACTTAGGCCTCTTAACGGGCCCGCTGTTCTTTTTCCAACATGTGATACAACACACATTTCAAACGGATGGGGAAAGCGAGGGAAGGGGACCTACAGCTTAACGCCGAATCCGAACGGCGATTGCCAGTTTTTTTGTTCACACTTCATATATAGTAACATGGCAGTTTTTCATTTTCTGAACTGATGTTCTTTGAAAAGGACCTTACAATTTTAAGAACATTACATTTCGAAGAATTTTTTAAATTTTTAAATAATTATGTCTATGCAATGATAAAGATATATGTAGGTATCAAATGAAAAAGGAAAATTGCCGCGTTTTTACTATATGTTCTTTTTTAAACTTTCGGGACAAGAATATGTCAATCAGTTTCTTTCCAATATGTATTCTTCAATATCCGTGAATCCTTTTCTAAAAGATATACGCTTTGGATCTCGGTCTGTAGTGTAATACCTCAAAACCTTTATAACGTTAGTTTTAACCTTTATAACGTTAGTTTTAAAAAATAAGTTTCCATCCATTACCGAGAATCATAAAATGAATTGATTATGCCATTTTACTATATATGACTGTCGCACGTGGTATTAAGCGAGTCGAGATGAATAAAACTATAGAGCCAAATGGACTAGAAATAGGTTTAGGGATTATGCACCCAATCATCAGCGAATAAACAGGTATTGCCAGGCCATGCAAGCATGCCACGAAGTATGCCGTCGGCCACAAAAAGGATAAATGCCCAATTATGCATTATGCAGTTAATTGCCGACGCTTATTGGTGCCCATTTGCATATTCATTATTGTTTAGTTTAAAAATACTTACGTACCAGGGAAAAAATACAAATATTAGTAAAAAAGTTCAATATAAGTTTACAAATAAAATTTTCTCAACACTTTTTTAGACATATCAAAATATATATTTTATATTTTTGCATAAATTTTCGTTTGATCAAGGATTTTAAATCGAAAAATCTAAAATCTTTCTTTTAAAATCTTTTTCAAGTTAGGTTAGGTTAGGTTATGATGGATCCTTTTTATGTTAAATCTTGATAATTTTTTTGGGAAATATTAAAATTATGTCGTAGTAGTTACATTATTTTTTAGAATCTGTTGCATGAAGAAGGTCGCTAGGGGCAGTTGAATGGAGGCCAGCAGCCGGCAAAGCATTCAACATGTGTTGATAATTTGATCAGAAAGATTTTAATCTCACCTGAACATCTATTACAGTTGGCATATCTACATAGGCCAAGGTCATCTTCATATGTATCACAGCCGATCCATATCGGTTAATATAATTTCACTTTCATTTTGTTTTCGCATAATCTTTTCATAACATTGCAGTGTGTTTTTCATTTTAACCACTTAAATTAAATTATGACGAATTGAGAAGCGTTTATGAGTAATATCCTCTCATTTTAAGTTGTTGTGCTTACAAAAGCCCGATTTTCGACAATGCCGTTACGATTCATAGTTGTCGTTGTTGTTGATTTGATCCAGCAATGTGGAAATGGACGTGCACTCAATATCGACAGCCACTTTCTGCACAAACTATACTTTTAGTATACCCCACTGTCTTTTACATTTCTGTACAATTCTTTGGTTTTACGCTTTTCTTTACCGATAACTGCGGAGACAACAATATAATTTTATCCGTATTCGCACAACGCCAAAAGTCACGAGGCAACTAACTATGAGTCGAGAACGCTTTCTATCTTACACCACCGAAGCGTAATGGTCCTACGAAAGTCAGAAGTGCGCAAATGACGCAAAACGCTCGTATAATTGTGCAAAAAGAACACAAATCCATAAAGAGAAGTACTACGCGGAGTTCGGTTCACGCTCGCTTCGTTCGCGATGCTCGCTCACTCAGTGCCGACCATTTCGCCAAACCAACCAGCGACGTGCGTTGGCAGTTCTCTGGCGACGGTTTTAGCGGCATATTATTCAGTACCTTCCTCCACTCAGCTCTGGCTGTAGCGACATGATTGGTGGTTGCCAAATTATTTTGAGGAATAAATTCGTCAACTACCTCTTTAATGTGGCACAAATTCAATAACCATGAACAGTTCTCGTAGTTCTGGTCTTCGACAGTGGCGGCGACACTCCACTCCACCTCACTTCACCCGTTGTCTAACTACTGGTACACAGTACTACATACATATGTACTCGTCTGTGCAAATATACCCATACACCTCACACCTATTGAAGTGAATAATTGCGCGCGAGATTTCCCTTCAATAAAAAGGGCTGCAGTCGAGTTCATTTTCCGAAACGCGACGTGTCGCTTACCCTGCAACAACCGTCTGTTTTAAACAACAAATCACGATGTGAAAATAAAAAAGAAAGTTCGTGTCTTTGTGTATGTTTGTACATGCATGCTTTGCCATTATCAATTGATTTAGTTATTGATCGTGAACGTTCTGCAATGGCCAACAGATCGGATTTTGCATATGTGTGTATACGCACATATGTACATACATACATACTACATCCATACATACGCACACAAAAAGTACGGCCAATCGTTGAAAATGACGCTGAACATGAAATAATACTGTTGTGGCGTAGATGTTTATATGTTGCACACATACACACACAATACATTCATTGCAAATTGTAATTGAGTTGTTGAACATCGAACATTTATTTAATTTCGGAAATTTGTCTTTTTGCAGAAGGCGCAATGTGTAAGTACTCGCAGTTAGCCACCCTCGGGAACTAAGTCTGCGTACTGTGTAGTAGTAGAGGTCAATGGAAGTGTTTCCGAGCTTATACACGAGAATGCAAAATGCGAGGGGTTGCGATTTGCATGGTGCTAAAGGCATTAAAATAAAATATACAAAATCGGCGCAAACGATGCCGCTGAAAAGGGTTGCTCAGTGTGCGAAATTGGGCTAACAACAATGGCTTCAAACGCGACTACACATTCAGGTTTATTCTGCCAGCATTGATAATGTTATCGAAATGGCATTTTACATCCTTCCAAAATGTCATTGTGGCATATGCATTATGGAGAAAATACACTGATAAGTCCATAGAGATGCTGTGTGACTCTAAGTACAAAAGAGAGCTAGTCGTCCACGTTAATGACTGTCATTTCCGTGCACACACACACACACGTATGTTTGACACACCTGACACGCCTAGCACACGATGTTTTTATGTTTCCAAAGCGAGTTTTTACCGCATGCAAGTATGAATATTTCAATAATATTTAAGCACTATTTTATTGCTCTTAAGATATGTATGTCTTTCAAGAATATTTGTGTCCAATTTGACTGACTTGACCTACATCAGACATAACTTCATGCTATGCGTTTTGGTCTTTTCAATAATCAATTGATCGTTTTGAACTCATCATTCAGCAATCCTGGTCTTGGTCTGCTCGAATTCATTCAGATTTTATGAAATAATTACATATTTGCTAGACATTGTTTATATCTTTTAGGATCACTGTTATAGCAAATTTCAAGTTGCTTCAGGCCGTTGGATGTTAACTTTCTGCGCTATGTCCATCTATTTATAAAGCTCACACAGCTCGTTGTTGGTCAATACGAACAGGACCGAAGATTTTGCAAAGTACCTACCTTTCGAACACCCCAGGAGCCCCTACGCGACAGTGTCCATTCTTCTGCGCCATAAAGGAGCACAGACCAAATAAGCGTGATAAAGAGTGCAAGTTTTGTCGGGAGACCGACAGAGACCGTAGTACCACCTATTCGCAGGAGTAATCCTTCGCTTTATCCCCAGGCTGACATCATTACTGCTGTTAACGGCGGTGCCAAGGTAGCCGAATTCCTTGAAAACTTCAAAAAATAGACCCCAGCATTGGGGAATATAAATCCCGGGAGGACAACAAAATCTAGTACCTGAATGGTATCGAGATGTCGTCACTCTAACCAACCAACCACCCACCCAATAAACATTTATGTAAGGGAGAGGGCTGGGTTGTGAACCGGGTTTTGTTTTATGGCTCTAACTTTTCTCAGAATAAAGATATCGAAAAATCGATATCGATACCGTTGGAAAGGTAAATTTAAAACGCAACTTTTTTATGAAGACGGATTACTGTATTGATTGATATTTAACTCTCTACGTCCAATTTTCTAAGGACGTGATTTTTCGCTTTACCAAAAAAGTGGCTGGGTTGTGAACTATCTGGAATATAAAGTCGGAAAATAGGAAGAAAACACCCATAATTTTTAAGTAGGTTGAGAATTTATTTAATCAGGAGGCCTCAAGAGGTGAAAAAAGTCATAATGACGCCACTTAGGCCAAAAAATCGCAATGAATGAAAGTGCTCAATTTTTTGGATTTTCATCCTAATCGGTGTAGCAATGTTTGCATGTGAAATACGAACGCGTTCTCGCACTGGCCCACTTCAAGTGAAATTATATAAAATGACTTTATTTTAATATATCCGTCCATATTTGACAGTGTAAGAACAAATGTAGTACGAAAAACAGGTGGTTCATAACCCAGCCACCTCAGTGGTTCACAGCCCAACCACGATGCCATTTTGGATCTTTAAAATAACCGACACTTCCACTCATAATTCAACATAAACAAATATTGCATCGTAAAATAGAATCAAAACACTAAATAAACATGTATTGCGCTGACGTTTTTGCAATAAGCTTAGTTACTTGTATAGCACTTAAAAAAAGCAAACAAGTTTTCGCAGTCGATTTTCAAACACGATGTCTGTAGCTACCACAAGCAATATGTGTTTGTACTTCGGTGTAACCACAAAAGCAAAGTCATATAAAAAGACAAACTTTACAGTTGAAAGATTGGCGATATGTCAATTAAGGAAAGAAAAAACGGCAATGGTTCACAACCCAGCCCTCTCCCTTATATAATTAAGGACTGCAATACTGGGTTTCCGAATCCCAAAAATCCGATATTCTGAACAATTTTAGTCGCAAAATTTTTTTTCCGAAATTATTTTTTTTCAATCTACATATGTATTTCGAAAGATACAATCTTTTTCTTAACTATCCTAAAAAAAGGGAACAATTTGCAAGAACTTGTAAGTTTACAGAAACAGGTGGATTCGAAGTCAAACGAACTGAGCCAAATGGCAATAGGTCGGTTGATGAAATTAACTTTAGAAACTCACATTTAACATTTGCCACTCTTAATTTTCTATGTAGAGAAAAAGAAAATAATATTTTTGTTTTGGCGATCAATAATATGACAGGTTCCTTGAAAATATGCTAGACACCATCCATTCAAAATTACATGATTTACATGATTTATTTTTGCAGATTGAAACACTTTTTGGGAAATTATAATGAACTTGCTTTATAATCCTTGCAATAATTTTGATTTTCAGCGCGTGCAGGGTTATGTGACGCTTTAAATCACATATAAAAAACATTTCATTCAAAAAGACATATAACTGGATTCCTTACTATAGGGTTTTCCAACAAGAGGTGTTATTTTGGTATTCAAAGAAAAATTCAATTTTTGAGATGGCATTATAAATTATTATTATTTCATAATAAAGAGGAAGGTATGCCGTTAATAATGAAAAACAACATCAGCCAAATGGCCACCACGACCACGCTTACAGGACCATATCCTTTTCATGAAATTTTCCATAACCAAATCCCAAAGTGGCTGCCCTATGTCCTTGATAGCCTCACGAATTCTATCTTTGAGGTCTTGAATGTATATGTAGTGTATTCATTCCCAAAAAAATAGCAGTGCCTTTTTTCGCGAAACTGTAAAAATCTCTGTATGTATGCAAATGCAACTATTTAAGTACATTTCGTTTCGAGTTTGTTCATTCATATCTGCGTACGAGCGGGATTGTGCTATTACTATTCCCTATTAAGTATGTACATATGTATGTTTCGATGTAAGTTAGTAAAGAGAAATGTAAGTAGTCTTGAACTTATACCTATATGAAGTTGTGGCCATAGTAAGCAAGCCTAGGCTATGATAATAAGTACCTTTGTGAGCGCCTTAGCATAATTGTCTCTTTATGCTGCTGAAACTTAGGCACTGAAACTGACAGTAATTTGACAATAAATGTTGCTGTGTGTTGATCGTTTCTGAAATCAAACAAGTTTATTTGAATGCATCGGCTGCATTGTACTCCTAATATGGTGCACACTGTGTGCAGTGTGGTATCTGTATGGCAGCGTTACTAAAGAACACTCTCATATCACTATATACATACATACATCAATATACATATTTATGGTACATACATACATACATACAAGTTTTGAAGTTGCATCGCAAACGCTGCATAAGTACGATATCAATTGTAACGCGCTTCGAAGCTTATAGACCGTTACATACAAATATGAATTACAACTTTATTGTAAATATGTAGAATTTTAAAACCATTTAATACAAAACGAGGAAAACTAAGCCCGCGCTACGAGTTGCCAATGTTATTATAATATAATCTATATTCGGTGGTAGCATCTCTAAACTGGCAGTCCATGTAAGGTTAATATTACTATTAAGTTTACGCCTCCATAAGGAGGCGTGATAGAGAATTTTTCATTATCTAACACAATTGCACAGGTGTGCTGCACGACAAGTAAGGCGTCGAAGACTCCAAAAACGACATGGGCAATGTCATATCTGTGGTCAAAAGCAAAAATTGCTTAAGTCCATAAGTACTATTTTGAGCAGCGCGCTTTAAAGAAACATGCTAGCACCCTTAATTCAATGATGTCTTGAGTCGACTTTAGCGTTTATCGTTTTTGACCACAGATATATTAAAAGTATTTTTTGTGCGGTTACCAGAAGAAAATAGCAAACTAATTTCCTATTGCAACCTTTCACTCCTCAGTTTGCAAACGCCAATAGTTACTTGTCATCCAGACCAAAGGTGCATCTGGCATGAATTTTGAATATTGAAGTAATAATGAGCAAGAATTTACGGTCTTCGAATCACTGCTGATTGTTGAAAACGTGATTATCGAATCTAAGTCAATCACTGAAGATTCTTGTTTTCTTGATTCAGTTTTTAACTTTCATTCAAGTCACATTGAATTTTACTAAATATTTACACATTCCGCACATCCCTACGAACGCAATTCATCTCAAAGCTAAGCTGCACATTGGCACTGAGTTTACTTTCCCTCACACATATACATACATACAGCCACACGCAACCACCCCGACTGCCCAACCACCTGGCCTAATTTGCCCACTCTTGCGCGCGCATTAATTCACGCTGTTTAATACCTGATTTGTATTTAATTGGCACATTTTTACTTCCGACTGACACCAAGTTGTGTTGTTAATACACAAACGCTGATAAGGCGTTCGCTGTTGAGTTAATCCAATGCATCTTACAGATGCTTTCAATCAGATAATTCAATGAAATGTCTCCCGAATCGGAATTCGTACTTTGGAAATCGATTTTCGTTCTAATAGATGTGTCCTAATCAACCCGTAACTATGTGTTTAATACGTTTAAAACGTGCCCTATCAATTCTGGACCACCGCCAAACGGTGTCAAGTGTCGCAACGCGTACACTTTGTCGTTTTTAACGCAGAGCCACGGCGCCGCAGCAAGTTCATAGTGAAAAGACGGCAGCGTATGTCTAGTGTCCACGGCGCGGCTTACAAATTAAAATAATTTTGATTGATTGCTTCGGATTATCTTGTCATTTACCAACATCGAATGGAATATTTATCAAAACAAAATAAACCGGTTTGGTATTAAACCTTTTGTAAAATAGAAACAAACAAAAACAAAGCATTCATATGTACGTTTAATTTGATGCTGGCTTCTTTTTTTCACTTTTTTAATTTGAAGAACTTAAAGTCTTGGAATTACATAATTACTGTATACGCGCGACGCTTCGGCTGTATGCATAGAAGATATAGGGTGGCCAAAGCCAAAGCCAGAGCCAAGCCGAGACGACAGCAGCTTATCCTCTGCTGCTTCGAGGTTTTCAATTCGTCTGCCAAGTCCAGCACAATGTTGCGCCGTTATCTATCTGGCTACGCGCATACAGGCCCGACTCGACTTTGTTGGCTTAACTTGACCCTTCTACTCGAGCTTTTTTGCGTCTAACACAACATTCAACATTCAACATTTTTGCGTCCATTGTATCGTACGGTAGAGTTTCTAGCACATGAGTTCTTGGCTGCCATTGTTTAGCGTGAATATGCTGAAATTCGGATTGAAATTTACACTGGTCAATACTCCCGTAATTTTATTTTCGGCAAAGAGGTGTACGCATGAACAAGCGGCTCGCTCTTGTGCAAAAGCAGTCGAGCAAGTCTCGCAGAGGCATTTAGACGCAATAACATCAGGCATCTGCACGCTTTACTATTCTAATGAAATTTTATCCACTTGCCAATGATCAATTGTCATTAAAAGTACTTTGACTTTGGGTATTTCTATACTTAAGTGCTTCAAAATGTTTATTTTTCAAATGTCAAGCATGCATATGCACAAGTCCGCATATTTAGATGATCACCTCTATGCGAACCGGTAACGACGCTAAAAGGTGGCAAAGTGGCAGGAGACGCTAAAGCCGAACTAAGCTTTCAGTGAAAATCTCGATGAAACAGTTGCCAATTATCTGCCCCTCCGCAAGGTGCTACAAATAGTTATAACTAGGTATCGGATTTATACGCGAACTCTAAGCAAAAAATGAAAAAATATGCTAAATATGCAAACATATGCAAATATGCAGTGCATATGTTAGCTCATCCTTAATACTTTTCAATAAAAATAGTTTCTGTCTTGGTCCCGTTCAAATCGGAAGCTGCAAAAAAATGTGCACTTGCATATAATTCCGATCCCTAGTCATAACAATTAATACCTACTCCAGGGTTCGTACAACACCTCTCGGATTTTATTGCTTTGGGTGTGTTAGTTGTTCCTCTGTAATCAACTTGAGAAATAAATTGTTTAGGTTCTTGTGTGCACTTTCTACCAAACGTTATTTCTTAGGCTCTGTTTTAATCCAATTCGAAAGAGCTGTGGAAACGGCCACACCATTCTGTCTTAAGAAAAAGTTACTAAAATATACAATGCAGTTAAACAATTCAGTCGTACTGTGTTACATGTACATGCAAGTAGAACGCCGTGAGATAGAATATAAAGTATGAGCTCGGTATCATTTAACGGTTCACAAAAAATGATGCACTGAACTTTGTGTATTTAAAAATATTTAGGTGCTGCTGTCAGGAAATATCGCCTGGAGTTGTTTTCTGTATTGAGGTACACTCACAAATGCAATGTGCTCAATACTTGGAGTTTTGAGAAAGCGGACAAGATGTTCATTAAAAATGCATTTTCTATGGTTTGCTGCTTCCTTAATTCCAAAGTAGGGTAACCGAATGCTATCGTAAAACAGCACATTCCCTTTATTTTGATTTGAGCAAAACCCGATTTGAAGACACATACATTGCACTATGAGCACCGTTGTTTTGTGACAAAGAACTTTGTGCTTATTTGAGATATGTGTTAACTATTTCTCAGTTATGTTGTTGCCTATTTTACACCGTTTGCACTCTAAACTAGGAATGGAAAGGGTATTACTTCCCGTCGGATACATTTATGGCGAAATCGGATAATGATTGCTTCATTTTATTTAACCCCTCGCTGCATGGCATTGCATATGCATATCTGTGAAAAGGTCACATTACATAACATTTCATAGATTTTGGAACTATTCCATTTAGCATTTTACAGTCGTTCATTCTTCAATAGTCTCTTTTATGTAAACAAATTTTATTACTTATGGAATTTGCAAGAGAATCGAAACACCAACAAGTGTTTTGATTTGGTGAATAATTTTGGTTATTAGTGGTGATGGTGATATGGCGATCGGTGCGTTGGATTACAAGTATACAGTGACGCCCGACTTAGGTTCGACTCCCCGTAGTAGCCAACATTAAAATATAGATGACACTGCCCGCGATAGCAATTTCAGCAGGATATATCAAACTTTTGCAAAACTTCTTCCATAGATACAGGAATTCAAACAAATTTCATTTCTACAAAAAATTTACAAAAATTATTTTAAATTGTACTCAAGTGTTTCTGTCGTTTATTTATTTAATATTTTGTACAAATTTATGAATATTGAATACTTATTTAATATTTTTGCATGTAAAGGTAAAGTACATACATTGTACAAGACTTTAAATATTAATACTAGTTTAGTTTCCGTAGTTTTCACAGTACACAATAATAATGTGAGAATATATCGCACACGCACTACAAAAGTGACACAACTCAAAATTTTTAATTTTTCAGGAAACGTAAAAAACTGTTTTGAGCTAAATAAACATTTTTAAATAATGTTTAGACCGTTTAGTATAAAATCCTTACAGATTATGCTTTAGGATACGTTACAAGAATTGTTCTTTTATTTAAAACTAGAAAATCCAAAATTTTGAGTTGTGACTCTTTTGATGATATTTTAATTCAATAATTGCCGACATATTTCAAGTTATGCCACTTTTGCCGAGTTTTATAATTATAAATGATAGCTAAAAAGTCAAAAGAAAAATTTTGAAAATTTTAAATTAATTTTTTTATTTGAAAATATATACTAAAATTGTCAGAACTTTGCTTAAAATTAACTACAACAAAAATTTATTTCGTCAAAAGTGTCACAATTTGACTTAAGACTCTTGCATTGAGCTGCTGCGATCAAATAGCATCAAACTTCTGACATAAAGAAAGACCTAACTGTATTTTTGCAACAGTTAACAACAACAAAATATACTGAGCTTTTGCTTATTGGTAGATTGATGCATTGTGCGCAGTATTAACACATAAACCCGAATATACAAAATTTTGAGTTGTGTAGCTTTTGCGTGTGCGATATCTTAAACTAATTATTATTAGTGGAAAATAAAATTTAATTCGTTGTCTCATAATAAACGAAATTTAAATCTACGATATTGTATTTTATTTTTCCACTCCTAAGCCGGCAGGTCCGCCTCCGGTACCTTTTTTCTCATCTGGAAGCTAAACTACTCATCAATTAGAAAAAATAACTTCATTTTCAACTTTTCTGATCCAAAATAAGCCCGTCTAGGGACTTACGGCTGGTATGATTATTTCGTCACATGTTGATTTCGAATACTGAAAAAGATGATTTGAATTATTTCAGATTTTTAGTACTTCCTCCAGGTCTGAAAACCAAGTAACCCTCCGCTCCGTCAGATTTTGATGAAAAAATAAAAAGCAGTTGTCAACTTACTTCTAATTACAAATGTTCGCACCATATTTGAAGTCAATGACCCATTAAATAATGTTTCTGCATGCAAACTATGAACTTTACGAAAGTTTACCATAATTGACTTTGGCTACCCTACTCGGCCATAGGGGTGGGCGCGGCCAAATTCGGCCCAAACTGAATGAAATTCAACAGATGCCATATTTAAAGTATTGTCTTTTAAATAAATTAACTGAACATTGATTTGTATGCAAATATAAATCATATTTTAAAATACTTTTAAGCATTTTCAAAAACAAACCCTGACTGTAATCAGTCCTAGACTTACTGTAGTATATAGAAGCTATTGAAGCTAAAGTGATTCCTATTTTATTATTCTTTATTCTTACAGTCAAATTAGTCATTTCACATGTTTTCAGCGTTAGATTGAACCAAACTCTTCTCTTGCTGTTGTATTCAGTACAGTTACACTCCACGACCTGCACCACTCGAACTTGGCTTCTTTTGAAATAATTGTGGAAGAATAAATAAATGTTTATTATAGAAATTATTCGTATATGTTATATTTTAAACAACACTCAGTTAAGGAAAACATTTATTCTTTTTGTGCTTCAACCAAGGTTTAAAAAAAGTCTGTCGCATGCCAACGCGGCTTTTCAACAACTGTCCAAACTGCCTTTGCATTGCTTGTAAAAAGCATGTTTCTGCAATAATCTTTACTTTTTTGCGCAAAGTAAACATTTCATTGTGATTTTGTTGTCTGAATGACAGTAGTTTTCGAAAAAAGGGCTATGCCACATTACCCGACTGTAGCACAATACCAGAAGCCACCGTAGCCAATGTTCTACTTCCACACACATTGTTAGCAGTTGTGGCTCAAAAAATAACGTCACATTGGTTTCTATTAGTGTCCGACCGAATATTCAGTTTTGGCCCAAATAAGTGGTTTCGGTTTCAGTTTTGGCCAAAAAATGCCCGAACGGCTCAAACCGAAACTTTGTAGAATATTTGTTACATTTTATTGTGTAGCGAGTGAACAACTACGTAGTGCAGCCGAGCAAATATATAGTGAAAGGAGGAGTAACTTAGATGACAACAGACAATGTTAGTAAAGTTTTTTTTCGCATATAATATTGAAACATTTAATTATGAATATTAGTGAGTAAGGAACAAAAGGGTGATTTTTTTATGCTTTTGCTTTTAAAAAATGAATGAACTGGTTTTATTAACCCTTTGCACTCGAGGCCTTTTTCGCTTGCGCGAACCAGCAACTCGAAACGATTTCGGCCAAATTCGGTAAACACATTACAAGTACTTTAAAAACATTTATAAACAAACAAACGTATACAAATAATAAAATTTCACCAATTTTTCACAAAAATTTTTTCGGCCGGGCGCCGAAGCAGCGCCGCTCGAGTCGACACTTCAAATTGGCTAGGCGCCGTATCGGCGCCCCTCGAGTGCAAAGGGTTAATAGTATTTTTTTATTTATGTTGTGTTTGTTTGTTCTTTTTTTACTTAAAGTAAAATTCGTTTGTTAAAAAAACTGCTTGACATGGTGATGTTTATTTCAACTAGAAAGTTTCAGTTTCGGCCGAATATTAAAAAACAAAATTTCGGTTTCGGCCCAAAAAAGTGGTTTCGGTCGGATTATATTTTTTTATAATAGTAGATAAAGATATGTCACGGTTATATTGTCCCTCTAGCATATTTGGCCGCAATCGCGTTTATACAATTTTGCATCCCGAGGACGAGTTAAAAAGCACAAAAAGTAAAATAAAAGACTTACGTTACAAACGCAATGAAAGCGTGAAGGGCGAAAGTTGCTCAGTAGATGTCACTATGCAGCGACCATAGCACAGGCTTGCACCAATCACAACGCATTAGTAGTGTTCTGATTTAGCGCCCTCTTACGCCAAGTAGCGTTGTTATACTCTAATCCAAAACTTCAAAACTGCCGTGCACAGCGGCTAATAAGCAGAGTATTACAGTTATGACCACAGATAGGTGCGGAGAGTCACTCCAAGTACTGCGCATTCTACAATTATACAAGGTAAACTAAGTATGGAAATCCGCCTCCGAAATTCTTTGTTTACGTACGCCAATTTGAATGACAGCTTGAACTCGCGTCACCCGAGGAGCATGTTTGCATTTTGCAAGTAGAAGTTCGTCGTATTGTGTCACACCGTTCTCCGATTAAGAGGCGGTCATCCTTACCCTACCTCATCTAATGCAAGTAACCAAACTTAATTCCAATTCAACGAAATTACCAAACAAAATGCGTACAATTTTTCATGGAGGAAGGCAACAAATAAGTTCGTATCATGTTTCTTAACCTCAAACAATTGTAGGAAAGAATTCAAATTACTAGCATCGTAGTTATTTTCTGTAATTTTGTCATCATATCTTTTTATTGCATCTCCGTTAACTGTAGGCGAATTTCGCAACAGAATATATTTGATGTACTCCTTGTAAAACAATCCAACGTGCCGCAGGGAAAATTGAAAAAAAAAAATTATTTAGGATCACGGGATACGTTCCCTGGTCAGAGTGGTGTTGGGAATAGTCAACAATGTTGAAGGGCGCAAGTGAAGTAACATCAAGCCAACCGAAGATGACTGCGACTCTCCGAAAATTAAAACTGATTGGAAAGTTGTGGCTCCTGGACCATACGCGAAGCAATACCACAGACGTTTGAAAATCTGCAATCTGCTGTCCAGGTACAGTACAATCTCGATAATTTGAACCAAATTAAGTCGAGAAAAGTCACTTCGTTAACTGACAATGTAGGCAAATCTACAATTTCCGATATACGAGATCTGATCAAAAAGTATTGCGAATTTTGTATTTTTTCAGAAATTATTTATTCACGAATATCTATTATGATTCCTTCAAAGTAATCCCAATCAGAAAATTTATCAAAGAACCAATCAAAGCACAACCTTCACATTGGACCGAACTTGGCGAGCTTTTTTCGTTCTTGACTCGTGCGGCAGCTAACATTGGTATGATTAAGCTTTGGTTTACACGTCATAACCATAAACCCATCATGACTCGTCACCAGTTATGACCCTCTGAAGTAAATTTAACTTATCGCGGACATAGTCTAACAGCTCCCTAGCAATGTTAATGCGATGCGGTTTTTGGTTGAAATTTAGCAATTTTGGTAAGAATTTTGCAGCGACCTGTCTCATGCCCAAATCATTGGTAAAAATCGAATGGCACGAGCCAATCGATATGTTTAGGTCCTCAACAAGTTCTCTAACGGTGATTCGACGATTGGCCAATACTATTTTCTTCACTTCATCAATGGTTTCGTCTGTTGTTGACGTGCTCGGGCGTTGTTCACATCTTCTTGGCCCTCTGAGAACATTTTGTATCACCGATAGACGTTGCTACCGTCCAACTTAGCTTCACCATATGCCATGTCAACATTCAGAATGCCGACAAGTCGGTCAACTATTTGAATTTAACACCAAATTTGATACAGATTCTTCGATCCATTTTTTGGAATAGGCAAAAACCGAAAAAGAACCCTAACGCGTCCAAGCAAAACAGCTGTAAAAAATTAACTGAATATTCAAAATGGCCGAGTTGGCGTAAGTGAGGGATATAAGTACCAACCTCGTAAAATGAAATGGATTAAAGATTAATAAGAATAATAAGTAAGACTGTGAAAAATTTTGAATGCATACATAATAATCTTGTGATCGTGAATCAATCGTGTTATTTGGTGAAGTTAAATTGCTAAGCGACCTTGGTAAACGCAAAACTATGCGATCTGCCATCCACAATCAATCCATATCAAACTTCGACATATGCGTTATGTTTGTTGCACGAAATTGTTCGGCTTTTAACAGACCTATGGACCAAAATGCTATACGAATTTTTAACATTAACTATCGTCACAGTTTTTTATCTTTTCTTTTGTCCATTCCAACAAATATTTTAATGGATTCATCAATTCAAGCATCAAATGTTTGGATCATTGTAGACGACATTTATTTAAAAATCTTTTAAATAAATAGGATTCAGATGATGCCCTGCCCCTTGCGGTGTTACGCCCCAATAATTCAACTGAAATAGTTGATCTACTTGTCGATATTTCCCCGGACGTATATCATGAAAATGAGATTGATGGGTCGTTAAATGACGACACTGGATTCACTGATGACGAAATTGAAGAAGACGATATCGAGAAGAGCAATAAAGAGGAAAATGAAAACCAAGATTAAATATGCAGAAGAGCAGGATTTTGCCGGCGGTGACATTTTTAAACTCTGCTGCATACCAAAAGAAAAATCAGACAAAACTTCGCCAAATGAAAATGAAAAATTTTTTCAGAATCATTGAAAATGTTTATTACATGTTAAAAATAAAATTTTTAAGCAAAACTTATTTTAATTCAATAGTATTTTTATCGATTTATTGTTATCTTGGTAATCCGGACATTTTGATACTTCGGACAGTGTCTGGTTATTAGTTGTCCGGATTATACTGTACTAATTTCGAGCTACTACTTATTCGTATGTTTACCACCAAGTATATACAAGTTATAGCTACATACATACATATATTTGTGCTGAGAGATTGAGCCCGGTTGCGTACTTTGAATAAAGCACAGCGTTAAATCTGCTGACGCTTTCAGCTTTGATTGGATTTGAACTGAACTGTACGAAGACAACAGTGGGAACAGGGAACGCTGCGGTGCAGGCAAAACCTTTATACGCAGGTATTATGTACATATCTACATATTCATATTTAGTATATTTAAAAGGTAAAAACTAATCTGCGAAGCAACTGATTACTTCCGGCGAATTTAATTTGAGCACCCACTCAAGAATGCGAGAAGTGCGAAAAATGACCACTACTTGAAATAAGAGCAACCATCGCAGTGGTGTATTTGCACGAGGGGGTCTGGGGCTCATTTCCCCCACCGGCTGGCACATTGGCGTATGTAAAGAGGGAAGGGAAAATTCGAAAGCGAATAAGTTGATGCGTGTTGACTATGTGCAGAAAATAGTTTGCAGATATTTGTGAAGCTTCTCTACGCTACTGGAGCCTTCCGCGTGCCTGTCGCCACATCCGATCGCGACGGAGGGTACAACTTCTGACGGGGTCGAATCGTTGCACGTGCTTTCTTCAGCGGCAATAAATTAAAGAATTCCAGTCCGAAAAATTACAATATGTAGATACAATACACAACACATCCACAATGGAACGGAATGATAATAACGAAAGGGACGATAATCGATTTTTGTTTATTATGATTTCGCTATGGCTGTCTTGTCTTCTGTCCTCATCCTGGCCAGGCTTTTAATGAAGTAGTAAAATTCATTCATAAACGCATTCATCTGCCCTCCGACTCGTACTCCACTCCAATCCACACTCGCGAAAATAGAACGCGGGTCGGGTGCGTAGCATGCAAAATGCAGAAAAACTTAACGAAGGCGCATCACTCAACGAGCGGGACTACAGACGCAGCAGTGCCAGCACCAACGCCTGGCGAGCTGTGGCCGATCTTGTATTTGCGGCTGCGCTGGCCTTTTCGGACTCTGGACGCGGAGCAGACGAGTCTTGAGTCCGTCGAACGCGCCGCCAACCGAATGTGCGCTGCACTCATACCTGCAATTCGCTCAACTGCCGTGGCGTACGACCGGGTTTAAAGCAGACGCACATCCACACACGAGCCGTGTTAATGTGCATCTTGTACTGAACTTATTGCACGAGCTTGGGCGCTTGCGCATTTACACTGGCACTCCAGCTCGTGTGCGAGGCACGAGCCTAACGCACGTCCGATTGCATTGTTTGGCTGTGCACCGGGATCAGCTTCAGAGTTGCGATTAATTAATTTTCCTTTTCACCGTTTCGCTAATTTTCATGCTCGTGCCCGGCGCTTCAACGGGCGTGCTTAGAAATGGTCGGCTCCTTTGGGTGAAAAAGAGTCAGCTGGAGTAGTGGCGAAGCACTAACAAACTAGTCACTTCGCGAGTACTGAAAAATGGCGCAATCTGATTAACAGAAGTGACGGATGAAAACTTTTTTGCAAATTTAATGTCAACTCGATGTCGACGGAGTTAGAATATTAATTGAAATCGTAGCTCGAATTTGCACACAGTAGTAAAATACTAAATTCATTTTATCAATAATATTGGCAAATGTCTGATAAAACCAAGCAAATGCAATGCACTCGTGTCGCTTTTTAGAACATCTTGTTTTCGAGCTTGTATACTTATGTGCAGCTTTAAAAGAGGAAGTGGAATTATAATTATCCCCTGACATATCAACTCCAGTGTACCCAGCCGAGCACATCATCGGCTAAGCTGTTTCGTTAAATATCCCTTTGCCTTAGAACACAGCATAAGTAAAGACGTAGCTTTAATCGAATCCTTTGATACTTTTTTACACTTAGTGTCAAATTGTTATGCTATTACACGAGCGCAGGAATGGTATAAAAGGTTCAAA
This sequence comes from Melieria omissa, assembly GCA_963971225.1. Classification (NCBI taxonomy): domain Eukaryota; kingdom Metazoa; phylum Arthropoda; class Insecta; order Diptera; family Ulidiidae; genus Melieria; species Melieria omissa. Next base: position 88,217,465 of record OZ020268.1, read on the forward strand.
GGCGGCCGAGAGAGCCTAGAGCACGATGAGATCCCTGCACGGCCATCAACGTTTGTTACCGAAGAACAAATCGAATCGGCGAAGCAAATCGTGTTGGAAAATTGTTGTGTATCAATTAGAGAGATTGCTGTGTTGTCGAGCATAAAAGTCATTGAACGATTTTTTATAAATGAAAGTCACTGAATAATTTTTATTGAAGATCTTTTTAAATAAAAGTCACCAATAATTGTTATCATAGGACAACTAAAATAAAAATCGAAAAAACTGATATTTGTAGACTAATAAGAAAAAAAATTTAAAATAATTGTTATTATGGGATTTTTAAAATATAAATAAAAAATAACTGTTATTTATTGAGTCATAGAATAAAAGTAAAAAAATGACTCTTAAACATTGATTTTTTTAATAAAACTTAAAACTGTTACGGTCCCTGGTGAAAATACAAGTGCGACTGTGATAGCTGATACCATATGCATCTCAGAGGAATGAGTAAACCACATTTTACATAAAGAACTAACATAGTTCACACAAAAAAGATTTCAAACGGATGAGGAAAGGAATGGAGGGGACCTACAGTTTAACGCCGAATCCAAACGACGGTTTTTTTTTGGCAATTTTCCTCTCACACTTGGAGGTTTTGCCATTGCCTACCACTTGTACGATTCTTGTAATTTTCATCTGTTTCATATGGATAGCGATAGAAGTAGACGAGCGTTTCACCAGCCTGAGCTAGGATTCGAACCTAGGGTCTCGGTATGAGAAGCCAAAGCGCTAACCTCTGGACTATCGAAACTGGCTCGAGAACTTAAGGAATATCAAACGCTTTGCAAGAAAATCCCTTCCGTCAATTGATAGGTTTTGTTTTTAAGTTTGTTGGATTTGACTTGAAGCAATGCAAAGAAAGACAAATTTTTTAGCACAATCACATTACATTTATTATAAAGGTGTTGAATTTACGAAACAGTATTGGAGAGTGTTTGCAATGTTTTGTAAGAATTTTTATGATGAATTTTTAATTTCTTTTCGTTTTTTTCATTATATAAAAAGGCAAGAAAAAAAAGGCTAGCAAATTATAGAAGGCTAAGAAGGCTAGCTCAGAAATCAGGCGGCTTGATGACAAAACAAAATGCAAGATCTTCCCGCTAAAAGGCTAGATTGGCAACACTGGTGATGATTGTTAAGTTAACAATGTTAACCCCGTGGCAGAGATCATGAGTGGTATATGCGATTTCTAAACTGTCGTGAGAATGTCAATGATGACCAACATGTTGGCTTCCCGAAATCCAAGACTACTACAGATTCTGTCGAAACTGTGCGGGAATTCATCAAAGATCAGCCAAAATCTTAAGTTTTGATAAACTTTGATAAAACCTTTACCGAAACATTTAAATTAATCAACTAAGTTTATACGCAGAGTTCATGAGTTGTATACGCGATTTCAAAACGGTCGTGAGGTCATAAATGATGATCAACTGAAATCAGTGATCACCGCAGATTTTCTCAAAACTGTGATTTTATCGATCAGTGTGTGTGTGTGTTTACGTTTGATCTGCACAAGTTGAAAATTGCTCAAAATTTAATTTATTATTTTAATTCTAAAATCACATTTCAACCATCAACCAGCCATGGCCCCGTGCGACTTTTGTCTTTTCGCAAAAATGCATTTGTCGGCGAAGGAAAGCGTTTTAAAGACTTTCATTTGGGGAATTTTGGGAACTTTTGAGCGGAATACCATTCGAAACCATACTTTGTCCTAGCAATTTTTGTGTTTAGGGGTTTGAACCCCCAACTCCCTGTACCAATGGTACCGACATTCTGAAGGACATCCCGGCCGACGATATAAAACATTCATTCGACATGCAAATTTCTGTGTTGAGATCGCAGAGACTATTATGAACAAAACAAAAACAACAATTTTGTTGTACATATATATGTATCTTTACTTAATACATTACTCTAACATAAAGATATACATACATATTAACAGAATTCATTTACAATTAGCTCCTATATCCCATCCACCTACGCCAATTCCATTTATTTCATTTTAAAGTATGTTAACCCATTAAGCCCTGAGCGTTGCGTTTGCGCAACGTTTGGGAATTTCGCTACATTAAGTAATTCATAAAGATATAAGACTTGAAAATGGGTAGAATTGGATTCGAATTGATCGTTTTAGATTCTGCCATACTCAAATTTCAAAATTTTTTAAATATTCATATCTTTTTTTCGATCCAAAGTCAAAGGTTTTTTTTTGGGAATTTTTGAAATTCAATTAAAAATACTTATTCTTCAAACCTATCAAAATCCCTTTGTGGGCTGCATTTTGTAATGCTAAACTATTTAAAAATAAGTTTAAAAAATTTTTTTTTTTTTAAATTTTATGTTTTGTATGTGACTAAGGCCCAAATTGCGTTTGCGCAACGTACCCTCCTGGTTCAGGGGGTGGGGGTATGAATTATTTGCTTCATTTTTTTTCTTGATTAGGTCAATTACTAAGATTGTGTAAAATTTTATGGAAATCGCACAAGCCCTTCTGGGGTCAGGTTTTAATGGGTTAATATGTAAATTTTTACCAATTGCCTTATAAAAACAATAACAATGAATTAATAAATGAAAGTAAATAAGTACAGTCAAAGGGAAAAATATATGTTTGTATTTTATTTGTTCATTGCAGAGTTTAAAATAATAGTTTTGACAGGCGCGAGATCGTGAACCTTTTCCTCTTTTCAGTGGCAGTTGCACCTGCATTTGACAAGAGGCACTCTGCTGGTACCGAAGTTCCTAAAATATAACTGTACCGACGAATTATTGTATAAAGCTCAGAGTACACCGTTCGCATTTCTTCCCAGGCATTGATAATGTTGCGCTTCAGTTTCAAAACGGGAACATTACAAAAAAAAGCTTAGCTCGTTCTGAATTTGGGTTACGTTTTTGTCTCTTTTGCGATGTTTGTGAGCCAGCGACTTGTGGTGGGCCCATAAATAAAATTCAACATCGCATCAAAGTGTCCGTCTCAAGTTTTTATTTTGCGTGAAAAAAATGTAGTGATACAGTGTGTTTCAAAAAGAAGTATTGCTTATAAAACTTACAAAAGAAGGTATAGTAATGAATTATATATATTTTCTGAAAGGCTGTGCAAATTTCTTTTTCGCATTATTATCAAAACTGTGTCCAATCTCCGTTGTTGTCAGTAATAGCTTGGCATCTTTTGTTACAATTTTGGCTTCTTTTTGAGTGTTCTCCAAAGAAACCCCTCTCGAAATCCGTTTTAATACCAAAATGAGCTGTTTTGTGGTTGATATTCTTTTTCCTCTAAGCTTTGGCTTCATTAAAGACCAAACATTTTCGATTGGGTATGCATCTGGACTTTGAGATGGCCAATTTAGTGTTTCCACCCTATATTTTCTCTATGCTATTTCAAACGACTCTTCACATGTTTTTACCCAATAGCGGTTTCGACATGGTACTTCTATGAGGATTGCCCGATTTTAGAAGCCTGCGGCGGATAGTGGCCGTTGATACTTCGACTCTCTTCTGCGACAATCTTTCCTTCGCTTGCTTCAGGAGTTGGAGTGTTATCAAACGTCCGGACTACCGCCTTATATGAGTGGTTCTTTTCCTGTCCCTCCGTGGTTCGTCGGCAACATTTCCGAACTCTATAAATCGACCGATCCACTTCCTCACAAATGAAACTGATGTTTTCGTGTATTTTGTGACTTGTGGAGGTTTCAATTTTGGACCCTTTGGCGGGTTTACCGAAAACACTACTTCGAAACGCTTCAAAAATATAACACTCATTTTTAATTTTTGATATTTCGGCGAAAACTTGTACCCAACTAAGAAAACAGAAACACACGCGCAAACGGTATTTTAATATAGAAGATGATCTGATATTAAAACCATGGTGAACTTCTACGGTTAAAAAGATATGGCCAACATTTATTTTTGAAACGCACTGTACGTTTTCTTTCGATTTTTTTAGCACCTAATCGACTAAAGTTTCGATTAATTGAAATCCATTTTTCGATACAATTAAATCGTGAATTTGAAAGAAAAAAATTTTTGTGTATCAAATGATGGATCGTCCCATCACTAGTCCGAACCGCTTCATGAACCGAATAGAATCGCCTCACAAATTGTTGCTTAAAACTATTTCATATAAACATTGATATACAAAAACAATGGTTGGGCTTTTATTTTCAATGAGTGCATCATTTGTACGTGTTCTTACAATTGTTAAAGATTATTAGAATAACAAAAACAGGTACTATAGTCTTTATCTAACTATAAAGAAATGAATGTTTGTCTGTTTGTGTATCTGTCCTTTATAGACTCGGAAACTACTTGACTGATCTGAAATTTTGACACAATGGGTGGTATGCCAAGAGAAGAGCTGGATATGTTTTTTAGTAAGTGGACAAGGGAGCATGACATCGCCTATTCAACTCAATTCTATAATATCGAATAACTTCAAAATTATAAGTCAGATGTGTCAGTCATAGATGTGTCGTTTCACTGGTAAAATGTTATGGGCGCTATACAAGAGGCATGGCAATATTTTGTGACCTATATTTTAAGCATAGTTTTGGAGCTATAAGTCTTAAGTTAATGACACTCAGTATGAACTTTCTATGCGTACAGGATGAGTTTATTTTCAGTAGTAAAAAAATAAACAAAGTAAAGTTTGAACAAACAAATGTAATTTCTAAGGACAACAGAACGAATATACACAGTCAGAAATTTTGCAGTATTCTTGTTATCTCAGCATGGAATAGGTGCAGAATTACATGTCGCACAGCATTGACATTCGGTACACAAGGTACACACTATGGGATGGGAAGGACGAGAGCGAACGAAGATTCGAGCGATGCCGAACAGAATATCGAATCCGCAAATTTGAAATGCTGCCACACATCGACTTGGACATATGGGATGACGGTGATTTTGTTAGCCGTTTTCGTTTGGAAAAATACACTAAAAAAACGCAAATCGGCAAATGCTCAAATGGGTCAAAGGTCATTTCCCGCTTAGATGGTGGTCATTGAATGAAAAATTGTCTGCCTCTGTATTTAGTGCGCAGTGTATTCGTAATCAAACCAGGACATTTTCTTTTATACACAAACGATGCAACTTTGTGCATTTTAATGGGAATGAGAACAGTCCGCGGTGCACCGAGTGTCGGTTGTGCAACACAAATCGCAATGTGAATCGTCCATAAAGATCTGAATTCACACTGGTCCGTGCAAAGGAATTTATTCACAAATTCTGCATATGCACATATATGAAGTGGGAAAGTTTGTGCAAGCTAACAAAGATTTGCTGTGTTCGTACGCATCAGCTCTCCACCCCCATTCAATTAGCCAAATTATACGGTATCCATGTTGCTTCTCAGAATTTTTTTCGAAACCTCAACCAAGTTCAAGCGCATGCTCATAAAACGACAATAAGGATCGTCGGGCATCAAGAAGTCGCATCAAAGCGAAACTTATAAAAAAACGAACAGGTCCCAAAATAGAACAATGCGAAAGGTAGAGCAAAAGTCATCGCCCACAAAAATAATCACGCAGTTAGTCGACAGCAAAAACGCTGAAGCGAAGAAACAATTTGGTGCGCATTTGCGTGATGCGTTGCCAAAAATAATTTATGGGAATAAAGAATATGCAGTGTGCGTGTGCTTGCGTGGTATGCAAAAGAAACTGGATGTATGAGAGGAATTTTGCTTTCTGGTTGGGAATGCGCAGCTCTCACCGGACATCTATTTCACGGTACAACCACTCGATTGAATCCTTCAGATTCATACATACCCATGTATACTATATGATTTTTATAGTTCAGACACAACAATGCCGTTATATCTAGCACAGGGCTGTTATGCGTAGTGCTGGGTGTTATGTGTTATTGGTCAACCACGTCTCCGGAATGATGTTTACCTCATTGACACATTTAACAAAAACAACATTTAATAATAATTTGCAAAAAAGTGTCAGTTTATAGAGATGGGAACGCAAAAGCTACAAATTCACAGAATTTGATTTGCATTATTTAATTTAACGCAAGAATTTGGTGTGGAGTGTTTTGAAGTTACTAATAAAAGCCTAGTTTTTAAATAGTTCATTAAAATATAAATTATAATATAATATAAAAACACAAACCAAAAATAGCTAAAAACCCTGTCTTAATTCAAAAAAGCTTAAAATAAATATAACAAATAGCGAAAACACGAATAATAAAAATTAATCTTGGAAACTTGGATACTTCCTTCGGCGGGTTTGTTCGTAATTGCTACGCGAAAGTCCAGAAAAAGAGAAAAGTATGGAGAACGCGGTGTGGCACTACCAGCATATATTTTTAGACAGTAGCTTTAAAACCATAAGTCGCACATCAATTAAATTTGGTACGAACTTACTATTTAGTCATGTCCTTCGATAGAGGCAATGGCGCGGGTAATGAACGGGGGGGGTGTGGCACCGCGCATACAACTCAAATTTTTTATATGGAATAGCTTCGGAATTGTAAGCCGCACAGCATTGAAATTTGGTGCACCGTAGTTTCATAGTTGTGTCATTCTACTGTTGAGATTTGATAGACGTCGGACAAGGGGCGTGGCACATTTTTTATGACCCAACATTCACGAAGTACTGTAAGTCCTTATCTATGAAACTTCGTAAGAAGTTTTCGCTTAGTAGCACAACTCGATTAGAAAAAAGTTGTGAGCATTGGATAAGGGGACGTGGTACCGCCTCCATTTTTAAATACATGTATTGTTTGTTCTGACTGTCTTATTGATTGATTCATCATCGCCCAGCCCAAAACGCTTAAATTACAAACATGAAATTTGAACTGTAGGTACATCTTGAAGAATGAACCTCCGACGGGATTTTTTGAAATTCGGAAATAAATAAAATAATAATAATAAATAAAAAATAATAGTAATAAATAATAATTTGAAATAAAATAAATTTTCAAGTGCAGCTTCCCATATTGTAAAACTCAACTTTTTATTCTGTGGTCAAAAGCAATAACCTCCTAAGTCTAAAATTGCTGTTTCCAGCAATCTCGTTTTAAAGTTTTAGTGCGTAGTGTGTTCGTTATGGGAATGCGAATAGGTTTTTATTAATAACTTTCTTATTTTAAAGTTACAAAATCCCCGATTTTACACAAACGTAGAGCACAGCCAAGGGAACGTGGTGGCATCCATAACTCAATTTCTTCTTAAGTCGACTTAAGCGGTTATCGCTTTTGACCACAGAATTTATAGCAGTGGTACATGCGGTGGCGGACGAAGCTTATATGCCGCCCGAGGTAAATCGCCAGAGTGCCACCCCAAAATTTTTTGTATGTATGTATTTATTTAAATTAAAAAAAATATATTTATATGAATACAACTTAAAAAAATATTTTCCCGAAATTTGGCGCCCATTTCAAATATTTTTGGTTCTTTTGATGCCCCTCCGAATTAATTCCTTCATTCATTCCCAAAATGGCAAAACATAAACGAGGGAATTTGTTTTCTTCACGCTTTTAATTTATCAATTAATGCATACAAGGTTGCAATGCATTACAAAGGTTTCTATAAAGATTTGTCATTGCGTCCTTTTAGGCTTAGAAATGAATACCTAATACAAAGCAAATACAAGATGGATCCATGATCACACACGTATGAATGACACACTTAATAGCGAAGTACATAGCGGGGTCAAGCGAACAGGGTCGATTTTAATCCTCGCAAGACCCAATCCTGTTATCCCACAAGCGAGTCTCCCAACATCCCAACACATCCCTGGTTATGGATGGTGTGAGTATTGCGGAATCGGCAGCTCTTGATGTTCTAGGCATGTCCATTAAGAACGATCTTCGTTGGAACGATCATATTTTTGGCGTGTCGAAAGAAGCAGCCAAGTGCCTCACCCCGTCCGATCTCCGCATTATTTATATCACCTATATCCGACCTAAAATGGAGTTTAACTCACACTTATGGGCAGGGGCTTCAAAAACCCATTTGGAGCTCCTGGATCGGGTGCAAAACCGTGCGATTAAACTTATAGGGGACAGTAGGGCATCCAGCTCTATTGACTCCTTGGAGCATCGTCGAAACGTGGCATGTGTGGTGTTATTTTACCGATACTTTTTCGGTAATTGCTCAGTGGAGATGAGCAGCTTGATGCCATCACTCCGGGTATTCCCACGCGCAACCCGTTTGAACACTGGCGCCCATGCATTCCACGTCGAAACGATGTTCCAGCGCACTACGCACTATAGAGAAAGTACGTTCCTGGTCCGTACAGCGCGATTGTGGAATGGCCTCCCTGCAGATGTTTTCCCCAGCACCTATGATCTTGATGGATTCAAGGCAAGAGTCCATAAATTCTTCACCCAACTTCCTCTATCCCAACCTATATATCCTTCCTGAACCAGCGCAATGCTTGGTATTTATAGGGGCCATCCCCTGCGCGTTGGCTCGTTAAAAAAAAAAATGATCACACATGCAACACTGCAAGGATAATCTTGCCAGCGATCACCCCAAGCAGGTCTACGAATTGATTCAAGGGAACAACCATTTGTGGGGATGGTGGTTGGAATCACCACCTCACTAGATACCGAAGACTGCCACACTGGTCAACACGTCAACAGATTGGGATTATCCCAAAACGACTTCTGTAGAAGCTGCAGAGATGAAGATTGCAAATTCCCAGAGTTTGTTATGTTCCTCTTTTATAAGGCAATGCTTCCTAAGCTAGGCAGCGGGTCTAGAAAAACGCTATTTATCATGATTCCTAGGAGCCGCCATCTGGTTTTCGAATATGGCAAGTGACTAGGAGGGCAACTCCGCGTGGATACTTGGCATGAGTTATGTTCTTGGAACGGCCACTTAAAATACCTGCTTATATAACAAATGCGAAACAAGTTTTCAATATTTCGCATTCGCAACCTTCTCACTTGCGGTCCAGTGCAAAGTCTTATTGAACCACGTCGGTCACACAATAATTTTCGAATGCGGAAAAATGTTCAAACTGTATACAGTCCTGGTATTCCTTGATTTCCTGATTACCAGAATACCATTGCAAGACTAGTGCGCTTTGCGTACCACTTGAGGATGTCCAACATTTTGCATGAAGGGATAGTAATTGGCTTTGCGTGAGCAAAATGATTTGGTGCACACATTTAAATGCCAATCAAGTTTAAACAACAACGCTTTCTGACTGCGATTACAATAGAATCGCTCGAATGAGTTTTACACTGATTTTGGTTGACAGGTAATTGACTAGTCCAAGGTGTAGGATATTAAGATTGTTTTCTTGTATCGACAATGCAAGCAAATGTTGAAGACGAATTCGCATACAAGTAAATAATACATTCGAACACGACAAAGATGTGTACACAATTTTTTCAAGATATTTTATTCCTTATGCGTTTTTGGGGCACAGAATGAAAGTGACTTGTATCAAGTTTTGAAGATATTTTTAAAAACTTTAGTATCTCTAGAATGAATGATTATTCCTGATTTACCATTATGGCTTAGTTGCATTATGGCTTAGAAGCAGTTTAAAAAATGAGGAAGCTAATCCCAAAAGCTTCAAGAGCAAATTTTTGGTTCTAGTTTAGTTTCAGTAAAGAGTGAGGTTATGTTACATGGAAAATGCATGTTGATTTATCGTAAGAGTTTAACACTTTAGGTTTAAATAAAGCATTCTAAAATTATGGCTTAACCAAATATAAAAAAATATAAAAAATAATAAAACTGTGTGACTGTTTGGTAGCCACACGACCCACAAACAAACCAAATCATTTTTCTGTTTCAAAAAATTGATTGAAATAAAATACTTGACACCATAGTTTATTACTAGACAGTGATAAAGTAGTCTAATAAAAACCCTCCCTCTCAGGACAAACAAAATTTTTGTGATACATTTCTCAAATTACGTAAATTTAGATGTCTGAAATTTGTCAGTTTAAAAATTGCTGAACCGCAGTCGCATTTTTATTCAAATAAAATCGTAGTAAGAACAAAAGGAAAAATAATTCATAGATAAATTCCAAATACACTACAACTACAGTAGGTGGTCAAGCAATTAGCACGCTTCGAGCAATCAAACGCTTTTTATGTTTAAAACAAACTCTTAAAATTTTATTTTTTGAATTCAATTATATTTTTATTTCAGAACAAATAAGAAGATATTTTTAAAGTGAATTGTACAGTTTTTTGCATCATCCTTAAAAAACAGAAATTTGTTTAATACACCGTTCCAAAGTACTTAAAACAATAATTACCCAGCCTTAACGCGAGCATTTTTCAATATATCGTTTTTCTTTTTATTTTATTCCCAAAAATTCACTAACTGCTAACAAAGTCCCGTTATCGTGCTCACCCACAAATACCATTAGAAATACTGTGGGGCAAACAACGTAAGCAAACAAGAAAACAAAAAGCGTTTGGAAACTATTTTAGTGCGTCTTACATCCACTTAAACATGAAAATTTAGATTTTTCGTAAGCGTGCTAATTGCTTGACCACCCACTGTATGTCTCCACCGTACATACCCAACGGGAAGCAAAGGGAGCATGCTCCTTCAGGAGCATAATGTGAGCATTTGAAAAAATAACAAAACAAACAAAGTTACAAAATTCAAAAATTGTACATTGCAAAATTTACAGTTTTTGTTTTTTCATAAAAAAGGAACATCAAAATGAGCCCTTATTGATCCGTGTGTATGGAGTGCTTATCGAGCGCTTTAACCGAAGGAGAGACAAGGAGAGTGCTTATTGTGCCTTATGGATGGAGTGCTCACCTTGTGCTTCTAAGGGAGCACAAAGGAAGCCCGTTCGATAAGGAACGGCGAAGCACTCACTGCTGACTAAGGCGCGTCCAAAGGGCTCCTTGAGACTCGATTTCCCGATGGGTAATTTATAGACTCTGCTGATGATTTTATTGACAAAAATTGTCAATCAAATTAGAGGTACTCTCTTCTCCCTGAGTTCTCTCTTTTATTGGAACTGAAAGCCAATGGCACGAAATCTCGGGGTATTTGGAGCAATTTCAAATTTTTTTATTTTCATTTAGAGAATATTTGGTCATTTTACTTATAGAAACGATTTTAGTATCTTTCATATTATTGTTTTGCAACAAATTTTGGCTGTATACTGCGTACGCTATAAAAAAAAAAACCGTAGACAGATACTCATAACGGCCGGCGGCACGAATAGGCGTCGGCGTCGCTTCTCATCACTGTTCTAAACACTTTGGCCATTCAAAATCAGCTCCTGTTCATAAAATCCTTGCGAGCGAGTGCGTTTTCATGCCGTCGTGTACCGAGTGGAAGTCTTGGGAACGGGTTAGTTTGTTAGTATGTGTGCCTCCAACCGCCCACGCACAGACTTACCATCATGAACTTTTGATCTTCAAATTGATGATCGTTGGTACGATGTAGGATATGCATTTGTACAGCGGTTATCAAATGTTATCGAATTAAATGATATGGAATGTCTGCACATAAACCGGGAATATTCAAAAGCACTCTATCACTTGGGGCCATGAAACGCATGAACATGCGTCCAATCGTTAGCATAGACTGTAGAGTTTGCAGGTACGCGTGACGAATTTGCATTGACTTATCCGCTCTGGACCGCAATTAAGGTGGCACTTGGGTAAGGCAACTAAGGTGTATTAAACTATTTTTTATATTTCAGAGATCACTGGAGACCTTAAGCTATCCGATTTTCAGCACGTACAACTTCGGGTTCGCGGAGCCGATACATGCACAACGGTCATGTGTTGGGGTCGGCTGGATTGTGTTGCTGCTCGATGCGCGCAATTAGCATTTGTAATTGAGATGAATTGACATTTTGTTTCACATATTGGTTTCAATTGGATTTGCACTTGTTAATGATATGTTATCTGGATGCCTGAGTGTTCCGAAGTGATAATGTGTCTGTGATAGTCAACTTCACTGCGTAGTCACCGTAAAGCTTTGCTGACATTTAATATCAAAACAACCCGCAGACGTAATACCCTTGCGCAGCCACAGACGGTAGTTTTCGACTGAAACTAAATTTTCTGGTTGGACGTAAAGACCTTCGGGGTATGTAGGTAAACAACTGCTTAGCTGACTTTCCTCTACCCTGTTTTACAGCGTCTCATGGTCTCGGCACCGCACCATTGAGCAAAGCAGCGGTCGTGGCCGATTGCCCGCCTGCCGTGTTCGTGTCTGTGCACAGAAGGAGCAGACCTGGTGTTGCGTTGCAGCACACAAGCGCACACGCGCACACACGAATGTGCTGCAAGAGAGATAAGGAGGCAATAAGAGAGCAGCCACAATGAAATGCTGCATTTATCTAAAAACATTCGGAAACAGCTTATTCTCTTAGCGCTTTCGTCAATCAAGCCTCGTAGTCTCTTCGCCGTGCAAACTTTGTGACGTTTGCTATCAAACATTAGTTATTCAAAAATCTGAAGTCCGACAGCTGAGTTCACTCTTTTGGCTACACCACAACCAAATTCAACATGTAGTATGGACGTTAGTAATAACTCGGAAACTTTCGAACAACACAGATACTATGTTTCACATTTACATTTTTGTTCAAAAACTCGTTTTATTTGCTTAAAATACACTTTTTGTTTTTTGCTTGAATTTTGTTTCTGTATTTAGAGGCTCGATGTAAAAATTTGGGTGTTCACTATATCGAGGTGTTCACTATATAGGGTGTTCACTATACCCAGACGCGACTGTAAACAATTATTCAAATCGTAGGCACAGAAACGGTTGCCATTTACGCCGAAATGTACCAAATTTAGTAAATTTTTTTCGATTTGGTACATTGGTAAATGTCTTTCAGAATTGGTACAGGTTTTCACTATCTTACGTTCTACAATTTTGTTTATTATATGCAGTTATATGTAAGTGGATTGTTCTAGTTTTGTTAAATTGTATTGTTATTTTTATTTTGTTTTTAACTCTTCAATTCCCATGCCCAAAATAGTAAAAAAGCAAATTTCCTTTTTAAATAAAATCGCTTAGATACGTTTGGATAAGACAAAAAAATACATTAAAAATACATAAACTACCCTCATTTTATATCGAAAGAAACCACACAAACTTGCACTGCTCCAATTACGCCCGAAAAGTGAATGAATTTGACAAATGACGTTTCGTTAGTGTTGCCCGAAAAAAAAAAAAATAAGTACAACTAATTGACTTTGCTATAGAAGTGTTAAAATTTAAAAATAAAAACCTATGTGGTAGACAGAAAATATTAAGCACCTGTCACCTACAGGTGACACTGGGAATTGAAGAGTTAATGCAGACAAACTTAAAAGTTATATTTTAATAAAAGACAAAAAATGGTCTCATTTTCTCATTGGCTTTTGTATTCTAAAGAACATTTTTTTGTTAAAGTTTTGGATTTTGGTCCACTTTTTGGTCCACAAAAAAATAAAAACACCGAACAACTTTCCGTGGTTTTATTTTACTACAGTAAAATGAGTAGTTTCGTAGTTGGGAAACATCGGTTCCATAGGATTGTTTGCATTTCTCTCTCACAGTTTGTTTTGTTTTACTTTTAGACATAAATACTGCAGACTTGTTTTTAACCAATGCTCTTAAAATAAAAAGATATAATACTAAATAACGAAAAATTAATACATATGCACTTTGCAACAAAGTACACATGTCTACCGAAATAAAAATATTTTGACTAATCAGGAAATAAAATGTTTAGATTAATATTGAACCAAACCATGAAAATAAATATTTTTATTTTAGCTAAGAGAGACTCAAGAATTTAAGTCAAAGAAAGTGAGAAAGCATACATATGTACGAAATGTGTGTGTCCATGAAAGTACATTGAGTTTTAAGTTTTATTTACATTTGAACTGTTGATTGTCTCCAAGCCGCGTAGTTCTAAAAGCGCCATGCATGCATATTCGCACTGCAGAGTGGTGCTAAAACCTGCTTTTTTGAGAAAAAAGAGTCGAATTCTTTGTTCATTCGAAAGAGGGATCTTGAAGAGCACCCAGTTCGGTTAAAGAGCTAAAGTGTAAGCAACTCAAACTCGTTTTTCCAGCGTCGGCAAATTCCCACGAATAGATTTGCGTCGGCTCTTGGCTTCGCTGCGTGTGTACGCTGTGCTGAAAATCAACTCGCAGCTTCGCTCTTGCAGCCATTTATGTTTTCCAGAAGCCACGCCCCTTCTGCTGCTTACTAGTCGATGGGCTGGCCCATTGTTGTACGAATGCTTACAGCTTGGCAACACGTACATAAGATCATCCCCGCACAAGCAAATTGCAGAAGCGGCGCGCACGATGAACAGCCGAAGAAGACTGTGTCAGTGTGTGCGCGTTGCAAACGAATGGGGGAGCACTGCAGGCAACGAGCAGAGCGTGCCCTTAAGGGAGGTGTCTGCTTCGGTCCGCGCTACTGGCCAGGGTTGCGGCAGCTGGTGTGGATTTGTTTTGGGCGGCAGTACGCTACCACTGAAGCAGAGCAGCCTTCGGCCGAGTTGTGTGTAGTGGTGGATGCGTTGTCAATGGTATTGTTGTAGAATAGCTGTCGCCGAGTTGCGACAACTTAACAAACCCCTGGCAGGCCCGCCACACACTGCCAAGCACTGGCCAATGCTCAGAGTGGGTTAGGGATGCTTATTAATTAATATTGATTATTTAGATTACGACTTCAAGAGGTTTTGCTATAAAAAACTGAGATGAATAAAAATCTTTTTGACGCACTTGGACGAAGCGTGGCCTGCCTACATACATTTACGTGTAATGGAGGCTACATATATCCCACGTTCTTACAAGTACGTGCTTAGTACATATAAAAATGCACTGACTCAATTCAACCCATGTGCGCACACTTTGTCTTTCCTTGATGAGGGATATTTAAATTCAAGGCTGTGCTCAGTGCGTTTTCCACAAGGTGCCGACTTGCTTCTTTAAATGGAAAATATTGTATACGCATACGATGGGTTGAAAATTCTGTAGAAAATGTTTATGCAATTTTAGGACAACATGTAAGTGTCACAGATTCTTGTAACGGGCTCGGATGGGTTCTAGGTATTTGAATTGAATTTGGTCCACAGCAAATATAAAAAGGCGAAGCGTGTACTTTCAGCAAGAAATGGCCAACTTGGAAGATCTACATTGAATTCATTAAATTATAATTACATATATTTTCAGTTATGTCAATCGAATGATTTTATTTTTACCTCTTTGGTAATAAGAATTGGCAGCAGAGGTTTGAATCCCTAAACCTGCATGCGCTAACACTTAGGTATACTATGGTTTATTGCTAAAAAAACATTTTGCATATAAAAAGAGAAAAAGCTCAACGTTTAATGCGCGGCCAGATGTTGATTGTGGGTTAAAAGCCTAAACCAATCAATCAATCAATCAATCACGAAACTGCAATTGTCTCTAGGCCACTTCCTTCTTGATAGAGAACGAAAAAGCTATAAGAATACAATATTCACTTATATATATTCAATATTCACTTATTATAAAGTTTTTTAATCCGCCTGTTGGAATCGTCATAGTTAAAACCTCATTTCTTTAATATAGGTAGACGTTCCTCGTTTCGTCTATGAAAACTCCATATGTACTACGTCCAAAAAATGAGGTGACATTTGAATTTCAACTGCACGCGTCGAAGGATTTGGAGAATTATTTTTTTTTTAGTCAACAGTCAACAAGGAATATTATTTGAACGTTATGCGTCGTTTGCGTAACACTATCCGCCTAAAAAGGCCGGAATTGTGGAAAGACAATTCTTGGTTTTTACACCACGATAATGCACCATCCCATACTGCACTCGTAATTCGTGATCATTTCGCCAAAAACTCAACCCATATCGTTCCGCAACCAACGTATTCACCTGATCTGGCGCCGTGCGACTTCTGGCTGTTCAGCAAGCTCAAAAGACCGCTCCGGGGACTCCGTTTTGATACGATAGAGGAGATTCAAGCCGCAGCGAAGACGGAACTGAAAGTGACAATCAGTGTTTCGAAGATTGGAAAATCCGTTGGCATAAGTGCATTGCATCGGGAGGGGATTACTTTGAAGGGGACGAAATTGATTTGGAAGAATAAATAAAGAATTTTCAAAATAAATACAATGTTATTTAGTTGTTGGACACAGTAGTACATAACATTAAAATAATAATGTTAGCACAAATAGAACATTGTGACACCTTTGAAAACCCTAAACAGGAATGGGCAAAAACTGCTCTCATAATTAAACAAATTCGAGCTTTCTGTTCGCATGACCTCGAAAGCTGCCTCTGGCAACTCTTTTTTGCTTAACAATTCAGCCAATTGTTCGTGAAAATTGTATTGAGTTTGTTATTTTAAAGCAAAAAAAAAAGTGATTGAAATTGTAAAAAGGAAATACGTTACATAGGTGTTATAATTTGCGTGTGTGTGCGTGTGTGTATGTGAACAGATTTGTACTTTGTGTAGTGGCTTTCGTTCTAAAAATGTTTAAGTGAAGGAATCCAGCAAAAATGTTGAATTTTGGTGATGTCTAAAGTAATCGAGAACCTTCTAGAATTCGTAATGCATTACATTAACATTGCCATGTCATTGGAAGTAACCGCTTTCATGTAATGGGCTTGAAACGAGATATATAAGTTTTTGTAAAAGATTGCATATATAATCACTTTAAGGAAATTAATTAACCCTTTGGACCCGTAATTTTACCCTGTATCTCGATATTACTTTTTCGTATTTAAATCATGAAACACTTTTGCCTAAGAAGTGTGCACACGACATTTGAACTCGCCACGTCTCGTTGTTAGAGTTCTAGAGCTAGTTTACTTTCGAACAATCTTAGCTTAAAACGGGTTAAATAAATTTTGTATTAATATCTTTTAGTTACAGAAAAATTATTTAATATTTGTGGGAAAATACAAAATTATCACTTTTTGATTTTATTTAACCATTATTAAGGAAATAGGGTTTTGATCAACACACCCAGTTCGTAGGCTTCAATTAGAACACAAATTACTGGAAATTATTTTGCGTATAACAGTAAAATTGTTGTAATTTGCTTTGAATTGTAATTTGCACTTCTAAAAATATTAATTTGTTGCTGCCTACTTAAATTAAACCCATAAATCAATCGTAGCTGTTTCTCTAAGATGACAAATAGGTGAAATTGCTCCCAGGCAACTTTGGGGTCGAAAAGGTTAAGCAACGTGTTACGAATAACCTTTTCAGTAATTGCTCAAATATAATGAAATATTTAACCAGCTTTTTTATTTGGTTTTTGTTATTTTATTAATCGGAAAAATACAAAAAAAATTAAAATATTTATTACAAAAAGGCTAGTCTTTCGTTTTCCTTATCCCTTTCCTTAATGGTTGTAAAAAGAAAAAGTCTCGTTGTCTCCTTTAACTGTTTCAAGAGAGAATTAAAAAAATGTTTAATGAAAAATTTGATTTTGTTTATAAATACATATAACGAAATAATACATTTAATGGTTAACACTTACCAAATAATACAAAATGCCATTCGCTTCTTGTTCTACCGCAGCCTCTGATGTTTAATAGCTCTTTGCAGCATTAATAAAAAACCTTAACTGATTTTTTAAAGAATTTCACCTTTTCTTCTATCTTTCACTTAATAATTTGAAATACTTAAAGTACAATCAAGTCGCTCTTTTATTCACTTGACCACTTGACATTTCAAGGATCAACTTCCTTTGATTGGGTTGATTGCTGGTTGTGTCTAATATTTACAACGGGATCAAATTAATTGGCATTAACACATTACCTGTAAGTGAAATAATAATAATCATATATCTGTGGCCGTAAGTAATAACAGCCAAAGTCGAGTTAGGACAAAATTGAGTTATTACCACCATTGCATTCATCGTATTCAAATGTACTACTACACAATTCGATGGCTTTTGCTCATAAAAAGAATGTTTTACGCCCAAAAGTCTAAAATGTATCTAGTGTAATCTAAAGCAAATTCAAAAATTAAAAGTGCTCTCCTGAAAACTTCATAAAATCGACTTTGGCTGTTATTCCTTACGGCCACAGATATGTTGTCAGCATTCTTCCATTACTCTTTGCATTACCAGTAAACAGTCAAATAAGTACTTTACCCATTGCATTACAAGTAAGCGAAAAAATAATGTATAAATGAGTCATTACTATATACATTACCCATAATCGATTAAATAAGCTGTTAGTCGTTGTTCTGGTATTTCTGCAATGCATTATGCAAGTAGTTACGATCTCAAGAACCGATCGTTACAAAAATCGTAAAAATGTTTGCTGGGAAGGGGAGGAATTGAAGTTGGACCATAAAACAGATTTAAACCATTTGCATAAATTTGGTTTCCAATTCCGATTGGTTGCGATTGATTCAAGTCTCTAATGCCAGCAATTAACTGCCAGCGGTTAAAGCAGACATTGAAAAAAGAGTCCAGAGTCGATCAACAGAAAAGATGTTGTTGATGTTTCATCTTGGTTAACCCGGCAAAAAGTACCGTATCTATAGTCCTGACATTGCACCATCAGCTGTTTGTTCGCACCATCAGATGTTTCATTCATTCAAAATTTACCATTCACTCTACGCCATTACCATGCCCACGCCGCCTGATGTTTAGTAGAGGTTTAGTATAAAGTGCTGCGTTCTTTTATCCCTCGAGAAGGCGCGCTATGAGTATTTTGCTCACACAACTTTTAAATCGATGAAGTTTTGTTCAAAGAATAAACATATTGTTTTAACACGAATTCGCTATATAACTAAACTTTTGCAACACGAACTATTTGATATTATTAATACATTAAAAACAAAATTTGTAACAATTGCACTATACTTAAAATTGACACTAATTCCTCATTTGAGCAAAATGCTTAGGCGCGACAACCCATATTTCTCTGCGAGTCGCTCCTCCTCCAGGGTTAATAAACAAATCATTAGACTGTAGTAAGTATCAGCCTTGACTAGTTTCCACTTCAAATTTGTGCGGGTTGTGGATTTAATATCCCCCAGAATATTAAAACTTCTTTCTAAAATGTAAGATGCAACGAAAAAGTCATTAATATTAACACGGAAGAAAATTTAAAATTTACCTGCGTGCACGAATGGGTATTTTGCATACTGTATGTATACTTGAAGTAGATGCGGACGGATTGTGTGTGAGTGTATGTATGTAGATATGATTGTGAGGTGCACTACCCAAGAAGTTGAAATGCTTTCTGAAACTCCTGATATCCGCGGGCGTAATCAGCCATCACGAAGTAGCCTCGAGTGAAGGCTGCTCTCCGCAATTGTTTGTATCCACGAGCCACGGAGCACTGCGACGCCGCGGCTCGCACCGTCATTTTAACGACAACCGTTCATGGTGGTGTCTTTCGTACATGCTCCGAACTTCATTCTCGTACGTTCAACTCCAACTCCAACGCAATGAGCAGCTTCAGCTCCAGGATTGCGCGACGGCTGCTGTGTCCGTGTGTGCGTGTGCTGCTTGGGCATATAAAAGTGTGGCGCGGACGTACCGGCATGCGCGCACGTACTTGCACACACACATGCATGTGGCAGCGCATTTTGAATACCAGCGGCAGCAGAAACGTGGGCTGCAGCAGTAGCAGCAACCATATTGGCAGGTGAAGCCGTTGCATTCGCGACTGTGCGCTAAGTTCGATACTGTACATTATCTTAACCACGGGCAATCTGCATAAGATTCCATACATTTTCTGCAATAAAATCTCTTTAAGATGTATCCCTACCTACGGACGGCACGTTCGTCTCCATTTCCACGCATTTATTAAGAGAGATGTTAAGAAGGGCAGTCGGCAACTGCGTCCATTGCGTTCTATCTGGTTTATTTGCGAGTAACTACTGTACTGGTCGTTCTCTACTAAGTGTTGCGCCAATCTTGCGAGATGGAGTCGCTGCGTGTAATTTGTAATTTAGTGGGATTCGCCAGCTACACACAATGACCAAATCAAAATCGAAATTGTTGGATAAAGATAATGAAAGCGGTGCCGCTCCTGCGGCCGTTCACGAACTCGCCTCGGGCTTTCCACTTTGAGTAGTTAAGCTAATAGTCGATTGTTCACCGTTACGAATTGGCAGCACTTCACGATTCTTTAAGCAAAACACAAAATACGTTTGGCAACTCAATCGAATCAGTCAGATGAACTCATTTCTGGTGTGCAGCGGCTCATTACATTATTCCGCAGTCAGTTTTCGAGGTTGTGGCGTAGACTGCCCCAACTCCCTCCAAGAGAGGTGCCAAAATAGGCGACTGGTCCGAAATTAATAAAATTAGTTTTTTTTTATAAACAAGGATGTGCTGATTTAAAACATAAACAGTAAACATAAACAAGAATTTTCCTATATTTTCCTATATTTCCCTGTACCCTGCATGGAAGTGCTGGAGCAGACTCGCTGTTCAAGGGGTAAACAGGGATACTAGGCATAAAAATATAAAACTACTTAAGACTAAGGTCACTTCTGTTATAAGTCTGTCTATACTTACGACGATGGAATTGAATCATCGGCACTACTACTGTGCCCACTTAAAAGTTTTTAAATAACAAAATAAATTTGGCGTTTGCCGGATATTTACAGTGTCCATTCGATTCTTATTTTCTAGCCGATGCGGATACCGATCCATGTGAACGTCTGATACTAATTAATGTTTGAAATGCGTATTTATCCAAATAAATTGCAATCACATGTTTTTGTTAATATTATTTCAAAAAATGTTTTTTAAATAATAAAAATAATTTGATCGAATTTAATACATAACAACACATATTCAGAAGTAAGGTCACATTCAATTGAAAATTGAAAGTTTAATTTTCTTAACTTAATTAGAAGTGTTCTTGTAAAATACAGCCACATTCAGTAAGAATTAATACATATGTACCTACTAGGGATTGCAATTCCGGACCAGTTTTGCAATCCCGGGATTTTCGGGACTGAAAATTGCAATCCCGGGATCCCGGGATTTTTTCGGGATTGAATATATTATTTTAACGAACTAAATCAGACGTCATTTTCAATCGATTACATTTTATATTCGTATTAAATACATTTTTGTGTTCCTTAAAACTAAGAACAAAATATTCATGGCAAATAACATAAAATTAATAACATAAAAATGCATTCAATTGCCAAACTAGGAAAAAAACAAGTAGCCGATGGCAAAAACAAACACCTTACATCAATTAGACTTTAGGTACCTAATATCTTAAAACTATTAAAGCATTAAGGGTATTGTCTGCTAAACGAGATCTTAGCTTGCTTCATATATTGCCTGCTGATGAAAAGCATCTCTCTGGTTTAATACCAGTAGGTGAAATCGTATCTAAATATTCATATACTTTTTGCAAGTTTTGGCCACGGTTTCCGCCATTTAAAAATTAGCCAAACTCGGTATGAATAACGGCAATAAGACGACCTCTTACATTTATGTATAGGCGCTGTTAATTGAGCGTCACATGTTATTTAATTTCATTATTAGTGACGTATTTCCGTCTGTATCACTAGAGTCATTGTCAAATTCATTCTCAAGTTCAGTATACCTTGTGCTGTATACCTAAGCTTTTTTTTGTTTCGATCCCGGGATCGGATTTTGTCAATCCCGGGATTTTTCGGAACTGAAATTGTCCGGGAACCCGGGATTCCGGGATTCGCGATCCCGGGATTGCAATCCCTAGTACCTACGAGTACATACAAGAAAAAACTAAAATCATGTGGAATTAAAATGATTATTTTTATACAACTAAAAGAATACACACACACATTCAGTTAATTCAGTACTATACATACGAACTTAAATTTATAGTTGGCACGAAAATTAAAGTCGAAGCAAAAACAATTTTAATTTATTTATTGTTTATACATACATACAATTAAAATAAAACTTAACGTTCATATCTTCACTAAATAAAAATACTTATAGTGTGAAAATAAAAACGTTGAATGCATTTTTTTCGTTTATGCTATGTTTTTTTTCGTATTTTGAACAATACTATAGAAAAACCACAAAGAATTAAGACATCAAACATCTTTACTCTGACCTCAATGGCAGTGCTTCAATGTTCGAATAATTTTCACGAAGAAAATGTGGGCCGATGCTGATAATTCAGTCGGGCAGTTAATATTTACAAATGGTAATAGGTATGGCGAAGACTTGTTTCTGTTCAACTTTGAAATTAGAAATAATTATATAGAAAATTATAATGTTTAAATATTATGCAAGATAAAGGAGGAATTAAAGTGAAAAGTTTTCAATTGAAACTATTTTATGGAGCTGAAAAAAGTTAACATCGTTAATCGGAAAAAAGTCACAAGTCTTAATATACAATGCACATTCTATACTATATACATATACAGAGTCAGTGGAGCACATATAACTTTATTTGGTGGAAAGGGGAAATTGCGTACAACTTTAGCCCAATTCCATTTGAAACCATATTTTCCAATTTGGGGGTCCAAACTCCCTCCCCCCCTTGGGCGCCACTGTACCACGTGGACTTGAATTTTACGGAACTTTTGTAAATGTTACACATAAAAAAACACGAAATTTGACAACTTCTACAATTTGAACGACTCCTCCAAATTAAATTACGTATGTAAAAATAATCCATTTAATTCATTAATTAATTTCTGTGAAATTTTTGTCAAATAGAAATAATCGAGTAAGTTTGTTCCATATATGGTTAATACTTAGTAGGACTTATTTCTTTAACCCTTATTCTCATACCCGGGTACCCGGGTGCCCACTGCGATGTATTTTCGTGAAAAAAACTGACAAATAATGAAAATTTTTTTTTTACCTTCCGGATCCTCGTTATTTAGGTGAAAAGCGAACAAATAATATATTTAAAAAATTTTGGTTTTTTCATTAACAAAATATTGAAAACTTAAAAATTTCATGAAATGGGTACCCGGGTACCCCGGGTGCCAAACGACGTTAGTAAGTTTGGGTATGAGAATAAGGGTTAACAAGACAACAAAACAACATCACTACAACAAATTGTGCGGCGTCGAAAAATTCAACACATATGCACTTATGAATTTTTTGAAATCTGTTATTCAAAACACCATTGTTTTGATGTTTGACATTGGATAGCTAAGTTGATGGAGTTAATTCTATGCGCCACAAAAGTTTATCATCGGTGGTAGTGGGCGGCAGAGTAAAAACTGACAAAAGCGAAAAACACAACAAGATAGTCTAACTCAATTTGCAAATGTTTTCTTGTCTTCGACGCTCCACTTCCGAAGAAGCCAGAGACTGTTATTGGTGCAACAACTTTAATATTAGAACGCACGACAACCGCGATGGCCAAGAGTTCTTAGACTTTGTAATTTGTTTTGTAAACAATTTCAAGTTAACGTCTACAAAGCAAGTGAGGTGAAATTCCTCCCAGAGTCCTAATTAGATTCTCCGTTATAAATATTAAATTAGGGAGAATAACTGAACTTAGAACTGGAATAAATAAATTAAACATTAGCACTGAATGTTGCTGCCGGTGGCAAAACTTACATACATACGCCTGTCTTTTTTAGATGCAATGGCGCAAAAACGCTCCTGCCCCATAAAACAAAGACACAACGATGAGATTTAATCCGGTATTACTTTTCAGTTTGCAATTCATAACTTTTCTACGTTTATGTATATTATTTGTCATAAATAGTTTGTTCTTAGTTTAAGGTAAGAAATGTATTTAAAACAAAAACAAAAACTATTTTATTGAAAAAGGCGTCTTCAACGACCTGACCAAATCCCGATGTTTGCGATTTTCAATCCGCAAACTCCCGGGATTGTTAAAATGGTCCATGTTGCAGCAGCTAACACACACACATTGTATCATATATCATATCTTAAGTGCAAGCACTTCTAAAATATTTGGCAACCCACTATTTGGAATCGGCTTAAAGTTAAAGGTCCTCTTCATGCGAGTACATATAACTACGCTGATGGTAGCAAGGATATGTTTTACTCTCGTGCTCGGGCTGTTGTGCGAGTTATGTACCATATGTGTGTCTATATGTAGGGATTGTTATTATTATAAAGTAATCGTATTATTATCTATAGATTATTATTTCAACAATCAATTGTTAATAACTAATAGTAAATTTCCAAGCATTAATTTGAATTTCCTATCAAATAAGTGGTTTTTTCTGTTTAATTCACTCCTTTTCAGTAGTGGACTTTCACTTAGCTGTCCCAAAAAAGTATATGCAGGATTTCAAAATAATGTTTTTAAATAATAATTTTTTTGAATTCTGGCAACATAATATGTTTGGAACTAGTGGATTGGTTGGCAACATTCGGCAACGATAAGAATAAATGACGTATTTCTTAAATTTTGTTTGTGATTTTTGGAACAAATGTGTCATAAATGCCATGTTTTTCATTTATAGGAAAGTAAAGATGCTCAGTTCATCAGAACGAGCAGCTAACTTGATCAAGCAATTTTCGTGGTCTTTTAACGATGCAGCTATTCACTACATGTTACAGATGATATGTAGCAACCGTTGCAAGGAGCACAAGTAAGCAGAAGCAAGCAAAATAGATGCAGCGCAAGCATACAACATACTATCATATATGTATATATGTACATAGGTGTAATTACATGCATATGTGCAATGTATATGTATGTACATATAAGTATATCTCGCCACGCGCGTAGCAAAACAACGCCATGTTCGCACGAGCTGGAGCTGAACAGTGGATCTTTGTAGGCATGACTGCCGCTGTTACGATATGACTGACGGCGTTGTTAAGGGTGTACGAGTTTCATCGTACCGCGAAGAGTAATGCTCCGAAATGTCCTGAGGCCACTTTGTTGTTATTCGTTAAGCTTGCAGATGGAAAGGCAGACAGATTCGAACTTCGTGTTTTCCTACAATTCAATGGCGATTGTGAAACGCTGTCTACCACATTAGATACTGCAATTGCGTAAGGCTTCAAGAAAGAACTGCTCGCAGTGCCGGGGGTGATAGGGCGATGTGCAGCGCTTGCCGAATGCTGTGCTCGTGCCCGCATTGGTGCCCACAGCAGTTAGTGGATATTGCAAATTTTGCAGTTGCAGCAGGCGGATGTTTGGTTTGAGCCCTTTTTAATCCATTCGATGTATGAGCGTATGTACCTGTAGAGACTGCGAGACTGCAAACCGAACCGGGTTGAACTCTGCGATATGCATTCGTTTCGCGCGTGAATAAGATCAGCGGAAACATCTGCAGCTGCCATTCACTGTTTAAAAACGCGTTCTGCCTTGCATACATTTGTAGTTCTGTGTACGAGTACATATATGAACGATTCCAGGTGGGTTAATAAGTTGCAGGAGGATTATTCCAATCTCCATTCAGCCTTAATTAAAAAAACAACATCAATCAATTGCAAAAAATCCATATTTTCACTTACTTTTAAGAAGTGAAGGTTACTCATTTTGAAACACTGGTAAATTATCAATAAATTTACAGCGAAAGCTATTTTGCAGACAAGACATTTCTGTTAACTTCATTGCCAAACAGCGTTTTATTAAAATATATGTAAATTTTGCATGACTTAATACGCCATATTTTGTATAGATTAATTAAAAGTCAATGTTGAATAAAGCGCCAACTAGGAATTCTTACTGCCAAATTTTGTTTTTTTTTTTGTGCGGGGTAAATAAGAAGAACATTCGTAGAATAGAGTTTGAGTGCAAATTGTTGTTGACAGTTTTGCTACTTTTTCAAATCATTTATAATCGCGGGACTTACTCAAGGTATCTCCAATGTCAGCTTTAAAGATTCTCATACAATTGAGGGAGTCCATTAAAAAAAATCAAAGCAAATATCCTTCAGAGCACTTTATTTTCAGAACAGCACATTAGGGGCATTCTCGCAGTCTTGAAAAACCCTTGCAAGGTGCACGAATTGCAAAAACTGCAGAATCTTGCAATCCGTGCAATGATACAAAAACAAAATACAAGGGGAAAAACGTTTTGCAATTCGTGCAATGTGTGCAACACTGATACCCATGTTTTATATGTCAGCTGATTGTGAAAAATTCGTTCATTTTATTTCGTGTGCGCAAGCGTAAATTTTTGACACAAACTTTGTTTTATTTACTTTTATATAAACAATTTGAATTTTTCCCAGCTAAAACGAAAATTGGTTTGCAGCATTTTCAATAAGAAAAGTCAAAATTTTGTTTTTTTTCACTTGTCCGCCACATTGTTTGCAATATTTGCAATGCTTTGTTTTTGTGCGCTCTCGCAGTATTGCAAGTTAGGGTCTTGCAAGTTTGCATTTTCACAAATTTTGCAACGCTGCTATTGTTTTGCTTCAATAAGTGTATCGTCCACAACAGTGGCGCACACAGGATTTCATTTTGAGGGGGTTTTGCCTACAACTTTTGAGTCGAATACCGTATCCACTTTTTGTACCAGCAATTTTTGTGTTTGGGGGTGTGCACCCCCAGACTTCCTGTGTGCGCCACTGCAGTGCACTGGTCCGAAATCCGGCTCATCAAAATACAAAAAAAGATTTGTTTAAAGATGATTTTCTGCAGTGGTGTTTTAACGATTGAGAGGTTTTTGAACACACGTTTGCGAAGTTTAGGGTTCAGGAATAATTTTAAAAGTGGCGCAATTTCACATTTTTGATCTGTTTTATATGGATATATGTATATGTATGTATATATACAGTGCTTTTCGTTTATAACGAACCTGTTTAAAACGATTTTCCGCCTAAAACGAACCAATTTCAAAAGTACGCGCGCTATGTTTTCGTTTATTACGGACCCCTTTTAAAGCGATTTTTCGGTTAAAACAAACAATTTTGCCCAATCGAACCCCTAAATACCAGTTTATTGCATACATTTTGGGTCGTATATATGGTTTCAAATGGAAATTGGCTCGAAAATTAGGTATGAAGAAACCCGCCATATGGAATCCTGTATGAGCCACATGCATACAGATACTTGTACATTCCTACTTTGTATGCTTATTTCCATATTTTTCGTATTGATTTGAAAATTTTGAATGCGAAGAAAGAGAAAGAGCTCTTCTGACTTGTAAATCCGCGACAGCAAAATTAATTATCTCGCATTTGAGCATCTGCTGGCCCGAACACATAGAAGACAGCAACGACACAGTTACACCGTCGGCGTGTAGTCGACTAGTTGATTACAATGAAAGCGGCACTAATTGCACAACAATAAGTTTTTGTAGAACAGAACAGAAGTTCTCTGTTAGGCATTCGTATGCATTCAATTTAAAACAAATACATAACAAGTAACAACAACAAGTACTAACAATTTTAAGGGCACACAGAAAAAGTAAAAAGAACTCAGTGGTGGTGGTGTCAATTGATTTGGCTTCCTCGTCGACAGCGACAACTGTTGTTTGTGGTCGTCAAAGAAATCGTATTCTTAAGAATGTTTTGATTCTATATTTTGAGAGATTCGGGCATGTCGCTACCATTGTCAATGTGTTTGGGCTACTTACAGAAATTGAACATGAGTGAGAGCAGAGGCTGAAAACGCACTTCTACCAATTATGTCGGGAGAGTGGTGTGCGTTACTCCTCCTCTTCTTTCGTGCGCGCATCGATCTGCAGTGTGCTTACTTCTACCACATATGTGGTAGATCTACCACAATTATTTTTAAAATCAAGTTTCTACCACATCTACCACGGAGGGCTTAAAATCTACCACATTTTTGTGGAGCATAAATTTTTCTATTAACCAACCTATCACTCCAAGTAAATTAGAACTTTATGTTGTAAATTTATGTTAGGGCTGCATTGAACATTATAAGTGAAAATGTGCAAAAAAAACGTAAAACGTAAAAACTGCTTCGAAAGCAGTGCACTACAAATAGTTGACAGTTTGACAATTGTTTTGGCGGCAGGTGCAATTAAAATGGAAAAATTTCTAAACAAGTTGAATAATTTTTGCCTTTATTTTTTACTAGCTGACCCGGCAAACTTCGTCTCGCCCAAACGGTCCGTTTGAGTGTGATGCCGTAACTCACATACAGCCACTTTCTTGTATATACGGGGTAGGCCATTTAAAGTGGAAGCATTTGTTTTTGAAAAAAAGATTTGTTTTCATCTCGATATTCATTTATTTTGGTCCAAGGAGAAATTTTCTAGTTAGTTTTTGGAAATGATATCGCGTAAATGGCCACCATTAGCTTTGGCCGCAAAATGTGCCCTTTTTTCGGCATTTTCCATCACTTTTGCCAGTGTATCGGCCGATATGGCTCTTATTTCGCGGCGTATGTTGGCTCTGAGTTGAGCTAGTGTCCTTGGCTTGTTGGTGTATACCTTGGACTTCAAGTAGCCCCATAAAAAAAAGTCTGGCGGCGTCAAATCGTCAAACAATTTTGTTTGTTTACGCCTCCATTCAACGTGAAATGTGCCTCGTCTGACATGATGATTTTTCGCCAAAAGTCACCTTCGTTCTCAGCCATTTCAATGGACCATTTGGCTGTTCAATGGTATAAATTGTCTTGGAATGACGCTTCCAACGCGCTATGTCATTAGTCGATCTGACAGCTCTGTCAAAAGTTATAGGATTACCAGATGCTTCCACTTTAAATGGCCTACCCTGTATATATAGATTTAAGTTATATGGGCGGTGCCAAGCCCCCTTGTTCAATACCCGCACCATCCCGTCTGTCGGAAGGGAAAATGGTAGGTTCGTACTAAGTTTCATTGCTGTGCCACTTAAAGTTCAGCAAACTATGCTTTAGAACAAACTATGCTTTAAATCAACCTCTTGTTAGGTCGCTCCTTGAATTTAATAAATTAGCGTCTTTCAGTGATATTGATTTTTGTATTTCAAAAGAAAAGTTTAAAGAACTTGTTTCTAAGTTTTATTCTTAACCAAATTGCCTTTTTTATTTTTAAGTGTTAATTAATTTTTAGTTTCTAGCCTGTAGATTTTGTATCATTTGGCTTAAATAAATAAATAAATAAATAAATAAATAAATAAATAAATAAATAAATATTTGGGTCACAAACAATGCGCCACGCCCCTTGTCTGACGCCCATCAAATCTTATCATTAGAATGACTCATGTATGAGACGACAGGGTACTAAATTTTAGTGTTGTATGACTTATAATTCCGAAGCTATTCCATATTAAAAAAATATAGTTGTATGGACGGTGCCACGCCCCCTTGTCCAAAATCCACCTTATTCCCCCTGCCGAAGGACACGACCAAATCCTTAGTTTATACTGAGTGTCATTGATGTGAATGCTATAGTTCAAAAGTTACACCTGGATTTAAAAAGTGCCACGCCCCTTATCCATCGCCCACTAAATTTTACCGGTGGAATGTTACGCTTACGCCATGACACTGTACCAAATTTCAATGCTGAGCAGCTTATAATTTCGGAGCTATTCCATATTAAAGAATTGAGTTGTATGAGCGGTGCCACTCCCCCTCATCCAACGCCCATTAAATTTTACCGATGAAAAGACACGCCTACACCATGACACTGTACCAAATTTCAATGCTGTTCGACTTTTAATTCCAAAGATATACCATATTAAAAATTTAGGTTGTATGGGAGGTGCCACGCCCACCTGCCGTACGAACATGTATTATACATATAAACCTTCCTCTTGAATCACTCTATCCATTAAAAAAGACCGCTTAAAAAACTGTTGCGTAGTTTTAAAGATTTAAACATACATAGGGATAGACAGCGACAGCGACTTTGCTTTATACTATGTAGTGATTAACGTTTAGTTTTTTAGAAAATCGCATGTCGATGGCAATGCGCTTGGAGGGGACGAAGTTTGACGACGCGAAGTTGTACCTGCTGCTGAAATTTGCAAGGCCGAGCTCCCAAAAAAAAAAAAATATAGTCAACAATACAAAAAACAATGAGAAGAAACCCGGCACAGGTTAAAGTGCATAGAAGAACGTAAAATACAATTAATGTACAAATACAATGAAATACAATTAATGTACAAATGCAATAAAATACAATTAATGTATAATACTAAAAATCTACCACATTTCATGCAAATCTACCACATTTTTTTCCTGAGTCTACCACATAAATGAAAAATTAAGTAAGCACACTGTCGATCTGACACATCATTGGAATTGTGCTGCTCAATACACCGCGATCAAGTGAGATCGGGGTTGTTGTTGCTGCAATTGCAGCTAATGTACTATATTCTCTCAACCACTTTGCCCGCAGTTGTCGTGTATGCACTGAGTGCGAGTAGACTGTCAGCAAGTTGTTGCACATTTTGCACGTCATCCTTCACGTTCTTTGTCGGGTCGAAGGATGTGCATTGCGTGTAGTTGGCCGTCGTGTTTTGTTGAAATTGCTGCAACTGTTCAACTGGTTTGGACCTTTGGACATTTTACTTTTAGACATTTGTAACTAAATGCACGTAAAATTAAAATTTTAAAAGAAATTGTTCATGGTACAAAATCTTAATGAAACTTAATGGAATACTTGGCGAATTATTTGGATACCTTGTTAAGTATTTTCGTAATAATCGTTAGGTTATGTTTGGTGGCTGCTTCCGTATGAGACACACTTGTGACTATCCGGGTCCGTGGTGATACCACAAATTCCACCACGATTGGGGGATCCAATTTTCCTATCACACTTGGAGGTTTTGCTATTACAGGTGCTTGGTAGGTGCCAAGAGCGCACTTGAGCTGGTCTTATAATTCATCTGCTCCATGTGCATAGATAGAAGTAGACGAGTGTTTCACCAGCACGAGCTAGGAATCAAACCTAGGCCTCTGGTATGAGAAGCTAGCGCGCTACCTACAGGACTATCGAAACCGGTATTTACTTGAAAAATGGTTGAAAAGTGTTGAAATAGACATGAGCACATTTTTGGTATTATTTCTATGCGATTGTGTATTCCACCAAATAATTTGGCTGTGTTGTATTGCTTGATGTGCCGGCTTTCATTATACACCTAACTCGTTAATTGATTAATGAAAAATTTGTATGTTTTTGACCATCAAATAAATTAACCAAAAAATGCATATTTTTCGACTTTGAGGTCCAATTACCGCGGAATTTTAAAACGTATAAAAATAAATTGCATCGAAAAAAAACGTGCGGTGATGATGAATGCAACAAGGTGAAACTGATGTCAACCGGCTTATTGGTTCAGGTATTACGATGAAAAATATGGAAAAATTAGAAAAAATTTGAAAAAGTGACACGGTACCTGTATCTCACTAATTAGAGCTCCTACAAAAAATCTAGAGGTAGATTCGACAGTAGAAAAAATTCTTGCAACCATTCCATCAATTTGAAATATATGTATATGTCATGCATTGTTGTTTTTAATTAACCAAAATAGTCCGATGAAAGTAATTAAATTTTAAATTTCTGAAATAAAGTCACACAAGAATATTATTTGAGTATGTCACGTGTCTTTTTAACAATTATATGTGCGCGTGCGCGGGCGATCTGCTCACGTCACCGTTTTCCTCTTCGTGAGGTTGGCTGCAACACCACACGCGGGGCAGTCCAGCCAAGTTCACTTGACATACCTACATCAGCTCTAAATGTTACATACAATTAATAAAATTTAAAACAATCGATTTTTTAGTGAAAAACCACTTTACAATTCACGTATTGTCATTGTTGCCTTGTTAAATAGGCAATTAAAAAAATACATTTTGATTTTTTATAAAAAAAAACAATCTCAACTGGTAGGAAAAAAAAAGTTGTATAATTGTATACACATTACTTAACTTAATGCAAAGTAATTAGCAAATCAAGTTTTGTTGAATTTAAATGCTCAATTATAGGAATGGGTTGCGAGTGCATTTAGCTTGGCAAAATTTTGGTTGGGATTTGAGCGGACATGGTGTGTAGGGAACTAAATTCTTTTTTCATAACGCAACACCTAAGCGTTCCACTTATGCATCTTAATAACGGTTGCTGTTGTGCGTAAACTGGAAGGTCGCATGTGTGCCTGAACGGGAAAACATGTCAGCCATCACAATGCCGTGCGGACCGCAGTGCCATAAAGGAGTAGCGTCAGTCTGGCCAGTCTTTGGGTGTGCGTACATTCTGCGGAATGATTGTTAAGAATCATAAACTGAACAATCAAATAATTAAAGTGGCTTCTAATTATTAGTGATCTCTTGCTGATTGTTTAGTGTATGAAATTTGAACTTTCATAAAATATTTTTAGTTCTTAAAAAACAACAGTTCGGAAAACTCGAAACAGAACACCGAAACATGAAGTGAAATATCGTTAGGTGTCTTCTTTGTTTAAACTTGAGGTAAATTGAAAAACTATCAGATACATTCTTATATTACTTTACTAACTAAACCGTAACAAACGTATTAGTCAGATTCTACCGACAAAAGTAAAAGAATTTAATTCTGAATATAATAAAACAATTGCATGCGTGAGAAATTGGTACAGAAACTCGTTTAGAACTCCTGGTCCGCGTTCAAAGTTGTTCGAAAAAGCTTCTAGGAGACAGCAGGTTATCCAGTTCTATTGAATCCTTGGAACATAGTGGTATTGCTATTTCACAGTAGGTGTTTGATTGAAATAAGCAAACTAAAGGGTGTGCACACCTGTACCTTTTAAAATAAAACTTTTTGAAAAGTAAAATTTTAGACGTAAGTACTCCATGACTTGGTTTTCAATATTCAATTAAAAAAAAATTCAAACCCCGTTTTATTAGTAAGAAAATTGCAAACGAATACGAACGTAGAAAACTCATCTTGCACGAGCACACTAAGAATCCCGACCTCAGTATACGCCGATTTACAAAAAAGCTAAATTTTGCACCATCGACATCCAGTAAAGTGTAGAAAAATTGTAATGAAAGTCTGAGGGTTGATCGTAAGGCGGGTAGTGGTGGTGACCATGTCCAGAGGAATGTTAGATGCACGAAGAAAGTGATTGCCGTATTTAAAAAAATCCGCGAATGTGAAGTCGTTCGGTGGCTTAAATCGTGGAGAAATCGTCATCGTTCGTCCAGAAAGCCAAGAGGCGAGCAAGCTTGAAGAGTTTCAAGGCTCAAGTAGTACCAGATCGGAACGCGAAACGAAATATCACCGTGTAGCACCGTTGTCGTAGCTTGTTTGAAAATTTGCTAACGAAATTCAGTAGTGTGATCATGAATGATGAAACATACTGCTTCAACAACTTTATATTTTTAGCTGGACAAGATTTCTACACAGCCACAAATCGCCAAGATGTTGCTGATGAATATAGTCTCAAAGAAGACCATGGTTTGGCCAGCCATCTGTTCGTGCGGTGTTAAACAAACCCTATTTTAACAGTCGGTACAATGAATGGCAATATTTACCGGGAAGAATGCTTCGAAAAGAGACTGCTGCTTCTCATTCGTCACCACACATAAAAGCCGTTGTTTTGGCCTGACTTGGCTACTTGCCAAGAAGAGAATAATCTCCATATGGCATGGAATATGTATAGCGCGAGTGTGATCCGCCTAACAGCCCGGAACTCCGCCCTATGGAAAACTAGTGGTCGATAGTTATAGGCATTTTAAAGAAGAGTGATGCGAGGGTATCGGCAGAAGAAGAGTTCCGGAGGAAGTAGTTGTGAGGGTCTAAAAATGTGAACGAATTTTTCGTACACAAATTGATGGCAGGACTCCGATGAAAAGTGCAGTTGGTGGCATACGGAGGAAAACAATAGAAATAAATATGGACTATATCATACCTAAAAGACCGAAAAGTAGAAATAAATTGTAAAAAAAAATTCAGAAAACAATTGTCCCGATTTTGGTGTGCACACCCTTTAATGCCGCAAAATCATGTTCCTGTGTTGAAACTATGTAAGATAGGGGATATGTTCAGCGTAGGTCGCACTTCTACTCGAGGTCAAATGGTCCATTGTCCATTTTTATTGTCCCCTTTTTTTGTCTGTACTATACTCAATTTGTGTTATGAATCTTGACTCTTGCGAAGTCGGTGCTCCTCTAGAGCTGAGCTGTGTCACAGGAAATCTTGTATGGTTTCAACTTTTTCCTTAACTTCGCTTCTCCTGGAGACATCGCTAGACTAGAAGCGCCATTGAATGAGAGGATCGACTTGTTGACTGTACAAATCGGGTTCTCTCTGTCGGCACTCTGCCATGCAGTTCCTATTTCTTTACGGGTCCAAAGGACAGATTTCGCGCTATCTGGAGGGTAGTAAGCCTGAAATGGTCGTTCGTAAAATGATGCCAGATGTCGAATGCCATCCTTTTAAATGGGATCAAATATGGGATATTCAGCATGGGCAACTCTGTTTAGGGCTTTAACTGGGTCCATAGAACTATGAACACACGTACATGGCACGCCCACAAAACTCCCCCGGCATGGTGTGAAAATTTTGTATGAAAATGTTCAAGTTGTTCATTTTCGTTTTGTTGGGCAAAAGTTTCCGCTAGATGCAGAAATTCACGCTGCATTCATTTGCCACTATTTATTGCAGGCAGCGGCGAAACGCCTTCTCTGAAGTGCGTGCGCTCAATGCGTATCGGCACTAAGCCGAATATCCATTTTATGCAAATTTCATTATCTTCGGTGGTTGATAAGGGAGCGGATGCGCTTCAGTATCAAGATCGCATTATACAATAGTGCGTAATGTGCGTATATATGTATGTATGTACGAGTACGACGTGAGAGTTCATTTGCGGCATACAGTTTAACTGCAACATATACATACATACTTGAATATTTTTATATTTTACATTCATTTTCGCACGTATTTACACAAACGTATGTATCTCTGCTGTAAAGTATTAGAGTATATCGTTGTAATAAGGCCACAGAAGGAGGAATAAGTTGTTTGGGTAAACAATGCGAAAATGCTGAAAGACGTAACTTACCTAACAGCAATCGATATTGCTTGCAATAATTTTGGTGATATCCCGCTCCCGGCCCGCTCTGCCGACGCAGGTTGCAAAAATCAGTTTACATTAGTCAGAAATAGTTTGCGTGCATGCTTCCTCAAAAATTGGTTCTCTGTTTACTAAAATGTATCCATATTATTCATACATATATGTACAAAGATATGTCTTTATTGCACTTTTCATTGTGTTTTGGTTGCATTAAAATATTAATTTTCCATTTATTCGTATTTATTGACAATAAATACAGTAAGTACTCCAAAAACGGTAAAACATAAAACAGTAAAACTGAGCATCGAACAAAGAGTAAATATTATGTTTTGCTTTAAATTTGGTTAAACTTCAACCAAAACATTTCAATTGATGAACCAAGTTTATGATGATGTGATGATTTTTTATTCTGTAGCAGAGTTCATGAGTGGTTCCCGCGATTTAAAAACTATTGTCAGGACATAAATGATGATCAACGTGTTAGCCAACTGAAATTCGCGATCGCCGCAGATTCCATCAAAACTAGGCGGTAATTCATCAAAGATCAGCTAAAATTGTTGAAATTAGATTTAACCCTCGCCTTACTTATACCAACCCGGGTTATCTTTTAATAATCATGTTTAATATCTGCCAGAGTATTTATCCAATGTAGTTATGATTTTAACTAACTGAAAAAATTCGAAAGTAGCTTATATTTTCCATAGTCGCAAAATAAATCGTTAAAGTTAGGCCTTTTTCGAAAAATGGACTATTACCACAGAAGATACGAAATGCTGAGGTATAGAACAAATTATTTATTATTATTTATTTATTGTTATTCTTATTCAAACTAGCGACGGAGGCGTCTGTTGTCATCCGTCTGTTGCCAAAGTTATGCAACTTTTCGAGTTTAGAATAAATTTCCTTTTTTGTACTTTTTCGATGAAAACAAATTACGAAAGGTTCAATGAAGAACTGTTTTGGTCACACTTGAACTTTGAATGAGCTTAAAAACCATACTTGTCAAACGTCTCTCTTTCATAAAATTATTTATTAGTTCTCGTTGAGTGCTGGCGTAAAGAGAGAGCTGGGTGTCGCTTCTCGTCCGACGGCATTTGATGCGACCACCTCGAGTAATTTTGTTCTACTGCGTATTTTTCAATACTATTTAGGCCCAAATGTGAAGCAATGGCATTATAAATAACAAGTTCTCATCAAATTGTATTATGATTTAATGTTTCAAAATATTTAGGTTGCTGAATTTTATTAGAAGGATAATTGTAAAAGTATTTCTTTCCATGTAATTATTATATATTCTCAATCTTAGGAAAATGGTATTTTTCTAAACTTCGC
Source organism: Melieria omissa (assembly GCA_963971225.1). Classification (NCBI taxonomy): domain Eukaryota; kingdom Metazoa; phylum Arthropoda; class Insecta; order Diptera; family Ulidiidae; genus Melieria; species Melieria omissa. Next base: position 88,253,627 of record OZ020268.1, read on the forward strand.
TCCTGCCAACAAGCTGCTGAATAAAAAAATTACTGCAAAAAAAAAGTACACTTTTACATATCCGAATGTAGAATCGTCCATATCAACTTATGTACTTATGTTTTTTAATTTTTCAATTATTTTGTTGAATTGTTTTATCTTTTTATTAAAATTGTAGTAGTGGCTGCCTCTGTATGAGACACACTTAGGCCTCTATATAACATGTACTACTGTGTCCAAAAAATAAGGTGACATTTGAATTTAAACTGCGCGCGTCGAAGGATTTTGAGAATTATTTTTTTGTCAACAGTCAACAAGGAGTATTATTTGAACGTTATGCGTCGTTTGCGTAACGCTATCCGCCTAAAAAGGGCGGAATTGTGGAAAGACAATTCTTGGTTTTTACACCACGATAATGCACCATCCCATACTGCACTCGTAATTCGTGATCATTTCACCAAAAACTCAACCCATATCGTTCCACAAACACCGTATTCACCTGATCTGGCGCCAAGCTACTTCTGGCTGTTCAGCAAGCTCAAAAGACCGCTCCGGGGACACCGTTTTGATACGATAGAGGAGATTCAAGCCGCAGCGAAGACGGAACTGAAGGCCATCCCGGAAAGTGACTACAATCAGTGTTTCGAAGATTGGAAAATCCGTTGGCATAAGTGCATTGCAATGGGAGGGGATTACTTTGAAGGGGATGCAATTGATTTGAAAGAATAAATAAAGAATTTTCAAAATAAATACAATGTCACCTTATGGACACAGTAGTATTACAACACATATTTCAAAAGCATGGGAGAAGGGAGGGAGGGGATCTATAGTTTAACGCCGAATCCGAACGACGGTTTTTTTGGCAATTTTTCCTTTCAGACTTGGAGGTTTGCCATTGCCTACTTATCAAGATAGGCAATGGCAAACCTCCTGGATAGCGATACAAGTAGACGAGCGTTTCACCAGTCCGAGCTAGGATTCGAACCTAGGGCCTCGGTATGAGAAGCAAGCGCGCTACCCGCTAGACTATCGAGGCCGGCCAAAAAATTAAAATTGTTTACTAAGTTTTCATTTGCAGTAAGCCGCAGTTTGACAAAGATTATCGTAGCATCTGGAAATTCGATCAGATGTTTTGAATAGCTTGACGAATTTCTTATCAGTAGAAAACACATGTGTTAGTTAGCTTTAGTCGTTCAGAAGTTATGATTTTCGTATTCTAAAAACTCATTATGAGCCGCTATGAGCCTCGATTGCTGTGGAAATACGGCGATTTTTCGGCCGACTTTTTTCAGCGAAATCAATGAATGAAGTTAAGTTAAGTTAAGTTTCTTTCCAAGTCAAGTTATTATCTTTCTGAGAGCGAGAGTCAAGTTTATAATATAATTATGTTCACACGAAGATATCTTCAAGTGTAGGAGTTTTTGTCAATTTAGGTTTTAGGTTTAAGTTTTAGGTTTATTACTATTAATAGTCAAATAGAAATAGATTCATGCAAGAAAAATGCGAACAAGTGGAAGATCCGCAAGCCAAAAAGTAAATTCTTTACATACTGAACTGTCCCTCTTGTAGGCCTCTTGTTAATTAGTTTACATTTTGGATTCTCCTCCATTAGGGTCCCACGTGTTGCGGTGCCTTATTGATACGATAAGAGGCGCCTGTGTGTCCTGATAATAGTGCTGGGCTTGACCTTGCAATTACAATCGCGCCAATTTTAGGCCGGTGTGTTTGTGAACTTTTCATATCGTTTATTTATACTTTATTGCACAACACGAGCGATTAACGCTACGAACGGTTCTTTTAGAGAACTATTATTAAGTTGTTAAGTCATTTATAGCTCTTTACGTGTACTGAAATCTACAGGCTGACATTCAATATGTACATATGTAATAGGTGTGCGCGCCAATACGTGAGCACGTACCTGTGAGGAGAACCGTCTCTAATGGTCCTTAAACAGATGAGCGTGTGGCTCTGCGGGATATAATTCGCCGACTGCGGGGGTTCTAGCCAACAAGTAGAGAGCACTCTCGATTGCAGCGGATTTCGTATACGGACGCGCCTCCGTGTGCGTGTGTGTGTGTATGCATATGGAGATGCATCGTGCCAAATACTGTCGTGCCCACTGTAATCGGTATTTGGAACCAGAGTTCACTCTCAGTTTTCATGCTAAAGATTTATTGCTGCTACTTTGAATGCTGTTTTCTCTTGTTCTTGTCTTCGCCTTACTCGCGCATGCAAACATATTAAGCGAAACTGGAGCGCGTGCCGACCCCCACTGACAGATTTGTTTTACAGTCGGAACGAGCACTGAATACGCGTGAAACATGATATTCATCCATTAATATAAATCATTTACTAACAACATATTTGGACGAGCTAGTGGCATTCTGTTATTTACGCTGCTGAATGCGAAGCCGCAAAATATTAGTCATGAAGTCGCCACGAACTCGAGTCAAGCGACTCAAGTCAAAACAAAACAAAACCACTCGTTTAAGATGTGTAATAATGCTGATAACATTATATGGGCTTAACATACATACATCTGTTGGAAATTACAAATGCGCCAATACAGTTAATTGAGCCGTTTGGGGCGCTGGGTAACACAGTAGAGAAATGCAAAATAAATACATGTATGTAGATATCAAATCGATTTGTCTGCAAATTTCATAAATGAGAAACTCATCATCTTATGCTTTCAATTTAATAACGGGTTAAAACCAACAGGCCCACCTTTATTACCCTTTCTGCTAACTGTTGATTTATTCTGAATTCACGCAACGACTTGCTTTGTCAGTGCGTAAACTTATTAACCAATTAAGTATGTGAAGTGTTAGTTTCAAAATGTATACTTTACTTACTCGTGTAAAAAACTTTTAAGTATTGTCACCAGGAATTGTGTCTTGGGCCTAATTGTTTGATTAACTATTACACTGATTTTGTTGCACATTCACTCAATTATACTACATTGATGCATACATTTTAGTGTATTGAAAATCCAGCAAAAATCTGAGAGCTTTGAATATTGACGTGCCAGCACGAAGTTTCTAGTCTTATTTCTAGTGAAAATCGCCAATGTGTCTGTTGAAAAGCCGTTGAACCACGTACTCATTGACTTCACCCAACCCTTAACATGAAACTCAATTGATGGGACATAAAAGCCATCCTGTGGCTTGAACGTGCCGAAGATGCAAATCAAATTATTGCACCGCGGTTGGTCGCCGTCAAACAAACTGTTAGCTCAATTAAAATATATCTTGCCGTGTCTGTCATTATCATTATGCACTCTTTGTGTGCTCGATGTTTTTTCTGTTTGGTGTAAACCGCAATCCTAAGAGTGCTGAGGCACGCGCCCATATTCACTTTTAAAATTATGTGTGAGTCAATTACAAATAGGTATGCTTGTACATGTATGTAGATAACAATTCACATTTCAATATACTCACAGTTTTATGTATCACGTTTTAAAAAAATTTGTTTGCCAACACATCTCAAATGTGGAAGATATTTCAAAGCTGTCGTCGGGATTTTTATATATTAAAAGTAAAATAGAGGTATTCAGTTCGATTGTAAGTTCAGGCTGATTAAGGACTCGTCTGCTTTTATTGTTAGTAGTTGAGAATTATGCAAATATAGCAATAGCAAAACTTCCGAGTGTAAAAGAATATTGCCACACGCTGAACTGAAGGTCCCCTCCTCCTTCCCCTAACCAATTTGTATGTGTTATAACACATGTAGGGGAAACTGGGGTACATTTGACACCTTTTTTAACCTATATTTTTCGAAACGTGATTGATTAATTTTAAAAATCAATGCTGCTTTCTCGAAAGTGATTATTAAATTTTGGAAATTTAAAGTTATTTTTTCATACAAAAGATTTTGCTTGTTATAATTTCATATTTTTTGAAAAAAGTCATTTTGTCAAATGTACCCCAGTCAAGGGGCACATTTGACTTTGGGAGGGGAACATTTGATATCCATATTTGTGAAAGAATATAAAATCGCTTCTGATTAAAAATAAGAAAATTTCATTATATGTATATTTTTTAATATATAATTTTACGCGAAGGAAACAAAACAAAACTGTAACACAAAAAAAATAATAATTTGTATAAAAATAAACTTTTTTTACTAAATATTTGGACAAGTTAATCTTAAAAATGTTGTACGACAACGTGAAGTTGAAGCCGGATTTTTTGAAATTGGCAGTTTAAACCCGATTTCGCTATTGTCAAATGTGCCCCATTCAAAAATGTCAAATATGTACCCCATATGTTTTATTTTACTTGATTTAATTTTCTTACCTAAAATACTTTATTGACCTTTAACCCATTTTTTACCGCCCCTAGATCCCGTGGACCGATTTTGAAAATTTTTATAGCTCAGCCTATTTAGAGCCTCCGTATGCCATTTCTGCTTTCAAAAAAATTTAAAAAATTTTTTTTTTGGGCTGGAGCAGATGTGACTTTTAAAATTTTTTAAAATTTTTTTAAATTACACATTTTTCAAGTTTAAGTTACTGTTTCTTTTAACTACGGATCGAAATTAGTTGCAACCAAGGGGAAAGTTGAATATAATGCGATTCGCGTGTTTTTAAGGACACATCGAAATATTTCACGTTAGAACACAAATTTTAGAAAAGTGAAAATTTCATAATTTGTATGTCAACTTTGTTTTTTTGGTAAGCAGTATTAAGTGTTTTATTAAAAACAAAAATTCATTTTGTGTAAAAAAAAAATTTTTTTAAACCCTTAAAAAAGGTGATCCTGTTTATACCAGTTTTACACTAAGTGAAACCCTAAAATTCGGAAATAGTTGTTCGCAGTTTGAAAGCCAATGAATGTAGCTTTCCGATAATGTAAAAATATTTAATATGCGTTAGAAACTGTTATTTTCAGAATGTTTCAAAGTTGCCGTGTCTTTAAAGACACGGCGGTAAAAAATGGGTTAATTAGCAACATTTTTCGAAATAATAGAAAATATTGTAAGTAAAATTAATTTACCACTTTAATCAAACCACTTTTTATTCAACCCACTTCACAAATTCCTTACGTATCTCACAAAATAACAGAAACTCCCGTAAAAAAAGAAAAGCACGTGCTGCTTCGCCAAAATTTGCGCACAAACTGTCGAACTTCATGACGCTTTATGAAACCACGTATTTTATTGTTCCCAATAGAGAAATTTCATTATTTCCACCGATTTGATTTAGAAACGGCCATAGTCAAATGTGCCCCAAAGTCAAATGTACTCCAGTTTCCCCTTCCTACATTTCAAACAGGTGGAATTGTGGTATCTCAACTGGCCTAAGTGTTTACCCTATACAGAGGCAACCAACTTAACCGAACCTCAGTAAAAGAGTCTATATTTTTTATTTTTTAGTAGATACTTATAAGTATTTTTCAATGTTCGGACGCACTACTTTTGACTTCAATCAGTTCTCTATATGCCATATTGCACGGCTTCAACTTTTGGTCAGTATTTGTTGTTATTAGCCTGTGTTCCTACCAATATGGCAATCACTGTACATAACACTTTGTTTTGAACAAATTGCACCCGCATGACACAATTAGGAAAGGTTTGCTTTGAGTTAGGTGATCCTATTTATTCACATTGTACATAGTGTCAAACACATTTCGAAGCTAAGCTTTATCGTTTATTGAATTAATAGAACTAGGTCGTTGATTTACAATATTGTTAAGAACCACATATCGCTCCTTCGCTGCAAGAACGTCATAACTCAAAACTACATCATTCCGAGAAATTTCAATTTTAAAATTTACCATTACAGGCAGTTCAAGGTATCAAAAATTTTTTCATGTCGTCTTGTGAGCAAAGTATTGAATATTTTACAAAGAGGTTTTGACAGATAAAAGATCATATGCAGATACACACAGGGTTGCCATAAACTGAAAAAAAATTTTTTGAGTAATGACGTTCTTGCAGCGAAGGAGCGATATGTATATAACTATATAATGTTAATTGTTAGAAGTGCTTAATATTTCTTAAATTAAATTTAAATTGAATAAAAGTTTACTTTATGTTCCTGCACGCCCCTGTTTCTATACCTCACTATAAACAACTGCTACTTAAGTAAGTTAAGTTATGTAAATTCAGAAACTTTCTTCGTTTGAGCTTAGTTGAAAAATGTATGTATATGGAAAACCATTGAGGTTCATAGCAACAAAAATTTACAAGTTTTCATTCTCCAGGGGGAAAAGCTACTATGATATAAGGAGAACTTAATTTGTTGTCACTTAAATGGAAACACATCAGAACGTGTTTCGCACCACCCCACCCGTCCCTAATCTAGTGAATATTTTAACATGGTGGCAGTATTCACGATCTGCGGGAGGCAACAACATTTCTGCTAAAACCGCAGTTCACAGTGTGCGAATTTTTCTATTGGTCTATTTGAATAATTCCGTAAGCAGCGCAGTCACCACTATTCTGCCGAATAAAAAGGTAGACATCAGAAAACCATCTTTCTTCAAGAAAGAGGCTAACTGAAACTTCAACACGTAACCGTAAGCAAAACAGGTATCTTGACAAATCTTTAATGGTTTCGGGGAGCGTCTTTTTTTAGAAGCCACTTGTCGTGCCGCAAAGCATTTGAATATTTTCGGAGAATCTGTAACATCTCCGCTTGTTTTAATAGCTTTCCGAAAGAGAAATTGAATTTATTTAGCAACACCATTACCAGAAAATATTCAACTTACTCTCTGAAAACTTTTGTACAAACACATCTTGGAAGCAAAGTTATAGCCAATTTATAGTTTTCCACGGGAGCAGTGCTCGAAGTCCATCGTTTCTTGAACGCGGAATTGCTTGAATGAATGAATAAACAGTGTCATGTTGCTGGTCAGTGTTCGGGCAAAATCGTTGCTGGTCATGATTGGATCGCTAGGCGATTGCACAGTGTATGCATACATACGTAACCAAGTATTTGTTTGGTTTTTGGCTGCTGCTCTTCGGGTGAGACGAAGCGCGAAATGTGAGATCTTTCCTTTGTTACATCTATCAGAGCCAACACATCTCATAGGCAAATGAACGTCGCACGTTAAATAATCCAGCGGAAATAATTTCATTATTAACTAATGCAATTGCTTGCACCAACGCGCATTCCGCAGTTTAAGGCCAATTATGCGCGCCTAAAAGGATTTGTGATTATGAAATACCATACTTTCGGGCGATAAGCTCACGTGCACATCGCCGTGATCCAATGTTCTGGTTTGGCTAATAATTCGCTATGTTAATATGTATCGTGTCAGTGGGCTGCTGGAGAGAAAAACCTTCATGGCAGCGTTGTATGGCACATTACGATAGGGGCTCGGGTGAGGGTGGAAATGCTATGCATAAAACAACATAAGCAGAAAAACACAACACGTGACCTTGTTTGTCCTCCTCGAGAATGCTCAAGAGCTCTCGCCGTGCTAAGTGATGAACTGTGTTCGGCAAAATGAGGCTGGAGTGATTAGTGAACTCGTCATCATATTAAAAAGTGAAAAGCCAAGCAGTGTGAGTGGCAGCGAGCGTCGCTTCGGCACAATGCATGTGTTTTTTATTTTTGCGAGTGCTGCCGCCACCGCTTCAAACAGAAAACACGGCTCAGCAAAATGAGCTCTATCGCTCACCTGAGTGGTCTCCGTAATGAAATCCCGCCCATTGTTGTGAGTTCAGTTGAGCAATGTTTATTTTTGGGGAATGTGATGTACGAACTTTATTAGTTGAAGAGGCCGACACGACACCACATCCAAAACGGATACATTACGATGGCCACGTGCTAGTTGTTTATACGCCATTTAATTAATTTCTCAAAAAACTGCGAGCCTTTGGCAGCTGCACCTCGAGCCTTTTTATGTTGTAATTTTTATGCACACAAAATCTTCACAATTTCATATTCCAATCTTTGGTATCCGGTTTCCTTATGTTGCGTCGTTGGGGCAGGTACGACTATGGAATGATTGTGTGTTTGAATACCGACTCAGCCTCATATTTACTTTTGGCATTGCGTGCTGAAAGGTATGTGCGTACTCGTACGTTTCACATAAGTACATATGACCTCAAGCAATAACAAATATTCTCAGTTTACAATTCTTAATAAACAATATTTGAACGCACGATGAAATGTTACAGAAAACTTTTTCTAAATTTGATTAGGCGCGATTTATGTAGGACAATGCCCTGTTTCTAAGCATTTGACGTGCATTCTTGAGTTCGCTGCCCGTGTACGATGAAACACATGTAAATCCATAGAGAATAGAACTTGAAAATTTGCTAGAAGTGAAAGTGATACCCGTTAATACTACTTATAAGCGTAAATAAGGAAATTTCCTATGGTTAAGTCAAGGTAAATTAGCCCTAGCCAACTACAACAATATTGGACTTTTTTAGTTTTGTCGGACTATTACACACAAAATTTAAACAAGCAATAGAAATGTTTTTGTACAGGCCAAATATGAGTTTGAGGCATTGTATCCATGGATGCACCCAGCATTTCTATTACGCTACTCTGATAATTAATACTAAAGGTTTGCTAAATTTATATTTGTAAGTTTACTTCTTTCGAATGTTGGTCGTAATTGGGGCTAACATGGCCCATTCTGAAGATCAACTTTTCGATGACGTTCTCGAGCTTTTCGACTGACAATTGGCAAAAAATGTTGGTCCACTTTGAACTGATTGCAAAGTTATAGAATATTGGTTGAAATTTTTCTAAACTTTTCAAGAGAGAGAGAGAGAGAGAGAGTGACGTTTCGGAAGGTCGGCTACCTTAAATACTATTAGCGATGCATTTTTGTATGCGTTAACCTTCACACCGTCACCAATTTTTATATACGGAAACCGCATCATATTAACATATCGTACACCCACTTCAAAAGTGACACAACTCAAAATTTGTAATTTTCGGGTTTATGTGTTAATACTGTGCGCAATGCATCTATCTAGTGACATAACTTAAAATAATTCCGTAATTATTGAATTATTTATATCATCAAAACAGTCACAAAATTTTGAATTTTGGATTTTCTAGTGTGAAATAAAAAAAATCTTGCAACTTATCATAAAGCGTAATCTGTAAGGATTTTCTACTGAACGGTCTATACGTTATTTAAAAAAAATGTTTATTTAGCTCAAAAACAGTTTTTTGCGTTTCCTGAAAAATCAAAAATTGTTTGTTGTGTCACTTTTGTTGTGCGTGTACGATATGTTAATATGTAACCAAAATAGGGGTAAAAAATTTCATTTATAAAATAATATTTAGAAAGAGCTTGAGAAACTGTCCACTGAGCCGAATCTGCTTGAAAATCGGCCTTAAAACTAAAAAGTTATAGCAAAATCAAAATTGAAATATTAACATATGTTAATAGTGACAGTGTGAAGGTTAAGTCAACAGCCTTACGAAAAAAGTTAACCTCCAGTAGGGCGGGATTTTTCTAATTCGGGTTATAAATAGGCAAAACATAAGTAGGTCATGGTGTTGAAGGACTATTGGACTATTGATTTGAAACTTGGGAAATAAAAAAATAGTTCGACACATATTTTACATTTCCCTGAAAATCAAAAATTACGTGGTCAACAATGGGTTAAGTTTCGCATACGGATGGCTACGAAAAAAACATAAGCTAATGGGCCTATTGACATCAATATGGTGAGAACACTTTTATTTTTTTTTCAAAATTGGACTGGGCCAACAATGGGTTAAGATTCGCATACGGGAAAACTTAAAAAATGGGTGAAAACACTGGAAATCAAAACAAATTAGACACGTGTTTTTCAAAGTTTTAAAATCGACGTCTAACGGGTAAACTATAGCTCACAAGTTTGTATGGAGAAATGAGAAATAATTATACATATAAGTATTTTTGCATACAAATCTGACAGAGTCAACAAAGGGTAAACTTTATTTATTGCACCCATTGACTTCAAACTTGCGTGCAGAACCGCTGGACCCTGCTAGTCTATCATAAAATCGCTACTGAATAAAGTTCCTGTAGATGAGACTGGGAAAAAGCGACGACTGACAGCCAGAATATGCAGCCTCAACTGCAAAGTCATATTAACGCAAAGTAAAGGGATGCAACAATTTAGAAGCAATGTTTCTTCTTTGTTTGAACTGACGAGGTCTTAAGTGTTGTTCCATTTAAGTACTATCCCAATTTATGGTATGAAGAAAGTGTGAGCATCATCTCTATGGCGACAGCACAATGGTCAACATATTTGCATATATAGTCCACAATAATAACTTCTTGGAATGCATTTTTTTGTTATACAAACTAAGATGTTAAAAATGTCATTCGCTGTCGTACATGTGTCCGTGTATACGTCCGTGGAAAATTGATTAATAATTCTGGACGAAATAAGCAACCGAAGTGGCGTTGGATTTTGATTACACTTAAGCAAACAACACCCAACATGCCACATACACACATACGACGTGTGGGCTGGGTATATTTTATTAAGTGCGGCATGGTGAAGAGTAATCAACTGTTGTGGATTTGTCACCCCCAGTTAAGGGCGTTTGATGTATTATTTGGTTGATTTGGTCGACAGGTCTAGACAAACATTGAATGTTTGTCATACGCCTAACGTACAAAGACTGTGAATAACATACACTGCTACGCAGGGGAAGCCCTCTGCTTGTGGGTCGCAATATCTCATCGGATTCGGAGCGCAGAAAAAATGCAAAATGCTCAATGGCTTTGTGGAAAGAGGTGTTACATTTGATGAGTGCTGGCTAAATCATGGCTTGCTAGGGTATACCATGTGACCAACCGTGACTGTTCTTTCAGTTTATATCCGAGAGTTTGCAGCAACGTGCGATCAATGCAAATCAGCGAACCATTATCAATAATAAAACACATAGAACTTTCGACCGATCCATTCAGGTGCTGTCATTCATGTCTACACAGTCAAATAAAAGTATTTCAATTATTATACTTTTTTGTACTTGTTGGTTGTCCTTGAAATTAAAGATAAAATTGTTGTTTGGAAATGCACTGCGACTAAGAATGAACTATTGTATTCCCGACTGCTAGTTACAGAAGTTAGTATAGTCCTAATGAATGTTATTATATAGATACACAAACACCAACATCCTGATTACGAGACCAAGACCTATCAAACCTATCTATCTTACTATCCTTATTATGCTCGTGAATTTGTACTCGGATGGTGGGGCCTACAGTTTTATACCAATTCCGAAGTGAAATGAGCTAATTTTACTATAAGAAGCTGCCGAAAGAAAAATTATGTTTTCGAAACGTCGCTCGGACTTTAAATTTCTTCCTCAAATCCTTCCTTAAAATCGCATGTTCTAATCATCTTCTTATCTAATCACTCATAAGTTTGACTAGAACTTGTGTTTAAATACATACTTGAATAACATTTCCATAATAATTTTTCATAATTGTTTACTATTTATCCTTCAAGAAAAACGTACTATTGTATTTTGATTTTTGGATAGCAACAAAACTTTTACAAGTTCTTTTTTTAAGAAAATATATACATATATATTTTCTTACATACATATATATTTTCTTAGAACTGCCCCAAGTACACCATTGTGATCCTTGTGAACTAAACAAAATGCTTTCTACTACAAATTGTGTATTTTCTTTTTTTGAGCAAAAATAAAATATAATTCTCGACTTATATTTTTTGGGCTAAAGTAAAAGTAATTTTTCGACTTTTTTTTTTGTGCCCGAAAATAAGTGAAATATATACGTACTGTGTAAAAATTTCTAATAACAGAAAATTCACAGAGTCCCAGTTTTAATTAAAAATGATTCAACTTGCTAGTAAGCTGAGCAAAACATAATGTTCTAACAGTTTCAGTACGACGGAAAAGTACTAAGTTTTTTATGTAATAATAAAGAATAAAAAATACTTAAATTTCAAGTTGAAAAAGAACTTTTTATTTTGCCCAAAACAATAAAAGTCACAAAATACTTTCGTTTAAGTTTAAAGTCCAAAACAATTTCTATCGTCTGCCTTTTTTATAGAATATAACTGTTTCGGTCCTTGGTTCTCCTATCGGCTGCCACCAGCAAAAGATTAAATTTCTAAAAGTAAAATAATTGCTTTTGAAAATACTTACAACCGAGTCTAAATATTCCAGTGTTAAAGTAAAAAATGTGCAAGTAGATCGAAACAGTTACAAATGTCGCGCTTAAAGCCAAACATTGAATCTGCATTGCAGTACAACGCAGGTTCCTTTCAAGCGGAACAGGGGTAAATTATCCTAAAGTGAACTTAAATTTTGAATCTGAACCGTTATATTTTCGCTGTTGTAATTTCTAAAGAAAATTTCATTATTCCGCTTTGATGGTAACGTAAATGAGAACCGTGCAATATTGGAGGACTAACAAGATTGAATATTGGGGTAACTTCATGCGTGCGAAAGCACAGATTTACGAATAAGCGAGAACGCATACATGTACAGGGTGTTCCAATAAAATTTTAAAATAAAACACACATTTATTAAGCGGGTGGTGTTATCTTCGTTGTATTAAGTATGGAATAAATAAATCCGGCAACGGCCTCCGCAGCTCTGATCTGACAGGTTTTTTCGAGGTTTTCACATAGCCCCAAAGAAAAAAATTTCATTTGGACCGGAAGCAGTTGATCCAATAAATCGATTGTTTTTACTATGATAGCGCGGTCTTCCTTTGTGTAGCGCTTTATTTTCAATAATTGGAACAATTATACATGTGAAACTTCAGAGCTGCCACTTGCGCAGAGAAAAATCCCACAAAATTTGAATCGTGCACTTTTATTGGAATACCCTATATTGCATACCCGCTTGTCAGTTACTTTGGTTCTCAACTCTTCGTGGCAGCTCTGATTGTGTTTAACTTGCAAGCCTCCACAAATATCCGAATTTGTGTTCAATTAAAGCTGCGTGCACAGCTTCTTGTTGCCTTTTCTAGATAGCTATTTGGCACCTGCTGAATGGTGGACCAATGTGCGCAGCGCTGTTTAATCTGTTGGACATAACATTTGGGATGTGAAGCTCCACGCAGAAAGAGCTGTCAGTGAAGAGCCAGCAACGGGTTTCAGAAGACGCTTTGGAAAACGCTTGCATTCGTTGCGGAGGTAATTCAAACTAAATATTTCTTTCAAGCCCTCTAATTCAATGACCTTCTGTCCACTAGATTTGTATTTTATTAACGGGTTAATTCCTTCTATTACAATAGCACTATTAATGCTATTTTTAGATACCCATATGGTAATGGGGATTGCAATATCGAACCAGGTTTACAATCCCGGGATTTTCGGTACTAAAAATTTATCGATCGAGTTCGATGAACTCGCTAAATTAGCACTAGTGTACCGTTTTGTTGTAGCTTTTTTGAATAAGTCTTCCCTACATGGGGAACACCCGCGTACAAAATTCACACGCACAACACGGGTGGCTGCGGGAAGCTAGGCCTTAGTCTCGCGTAAGCGGGCTGTCGTGCCAATTAATTAAAATTCCCTACATGGGAGAGAATACTGAGTATTAGAGTCATGCATTTCAGTCTTGTCTCCGATAAATCGGCTAGAGAGCTAATTAGATTAGCTAATTAGTCCCTAAGGACTTTAATCTTTTCAATGCTAGTTATGTCAGGGACGTCGGAAATGAAGTCTCTCACACTTATTCTCTTTAATGCACTTTCAGAAAAAATAATTGTGGGGAATCCTTAGCTAGTCTCTCTGCGTGTAAACCAATTGGCCAATGACCCGTGATTTTTGGATGGAATCTCATAATTTTTCACACGTATAGTATAACATTATAGCAATTAATGGATCATAATTCCATATTATTTTTTGGATTTATTTTGATAGATATATTGATTTATTATTTTTGAATTAATATTAGAGAAGTTGGCAAATCTCTAAGGATTATTTTTAACATTTTGGTTCCACCCTATTTCTCTAAATACTTTTATACTGATTAGCAGAGACTGAGCTGGCTTACACGATTGAAGAAGTTGAGAAATTATGGACAAATATGTATGAATATTTTGTGTGGATATAGATATAACATCCGCTTGAAATGTTCTATAACACATATTAGAAAACACTGTTGCATACACATTTCTTCATACACAGCCACCGTAGCCTAGCTTAATCTAGATTTGGCATGACTCTTCATAAGCGAATATTACCGCAAATTAAATTTTCAACTTCAATTTATTGAGATCGATAATATAAGCCGCATCGTATACGGTTTGTCGTATCGTATTTGACTGACTTCGACGGCCTATGCTCGGCATTGTAATCATGCCATGTCGCTTGTCTAACCCCCATGAAACTTCCAGTTGCCAGTCACCATTCGAGTGACAGATCCATGTGACGACGCTTTACCAACTTTCAATCCTGTCTGGCTTATAATGAAGTTATTCAATATTATAGATTTTTGTCGTAAAATAAATAAAAACATTTCTGGTAAAAAATATGGTTTCAAATGATTTTGGGCTCAAAAGTTGTACGCAAAACCCAGTAGAACCAGTAGAACGACACATCTATGCGACGACTGTGTACCAAATTTCAATGTTGTGCGCCTTATACAATATTTGCGGTACCACACCCCTTTGTCCAATATCCACCCCATTCTTCCAATCGAAAGGCACAACTCGATTGTAAGTTCGGACCAAGTTTCACTGAAGTGCGACTTACTGCTGTAAAATTGCAAAATAAGTGCCACGCCCCATGTCCAACGTCGGTTAAACTGAATTTTAAGTTCTTAGACTTTCCCTGATTCAAGGCAAACCAAACGCGAAAAAAATTATTCAAATCGGTTAGAACTTTCTTTTATGTTATCAATCATTAATTCATACATGGAAGAATGGGTTTACATTCAAATGTATTATATTTACTAGTTCGTTCACATTTGTTTCGGCCAGCTATACGGTCATATTTTCGGCTGAAACCGAAACTTGGCCGGAACTCGACCGAGCCGTAATCTAAACCGAATACACGGCCCAACACTGCAAGGAACGGCCGGGATTGGGCAATCGTAAAGGTACTACCTTCCATTAACTTAACACGCACATATTTCGTCAGTCAGCTACATTTATGTAGGTTTCGGGCCATATAACTCTGACCTTGCACCATTCACTATGTATTTCGATTCTTGCAAAGTCCTTGCATGGTAAAAATGTCAATGCTGATGTTGCTGTGAAATCGCACTTGCTTTTTTTTTGTCCATGAAGATCAGAAATTCGACGAGCACGGAATCATAAAGTTCACAAAAAGATGCCAAAATGTCATCGAACAAAATTAGAATTATATCATTAATTATAGAATTATGTTATATCATTAATTATTCATTGTATGCATAAATCATTCGAGTTTATTTTTATGTAAAAGTCCGAAATTGGAAATATTTCGAGAGTTTTTACCTTTTCATTTTTTTCGTAAATCTTTTTAAGCTTACAAACAAATGTTTAAATTTGTTAAGAAAGATTTAATTTTTAATATATGTATAATTTAATGCAAAAGGTCTTTTCTGTTTGCATTATTGCTTCAGCACATGAATTAATAATAGCTTAGGCTTATATTTCAGTTTATTATATTTAATGGTGAAAACTTAATTTTGCACAGAAGCTGAAGCTGAAAACTGCCATGTGAAACAATAAATTCAACGACGAAATTTTCACTGTGATTTGTTAAATGCCGATAATATCCCTGAACACAAAATAAAACCAATCTTTTGAGATTGAACTGATTGAGGAACTTTCGTTTGGACGCGGTAAAAATACCTCACTGTTGCGGAATTCGCACTAAGCCCGAGGCACAGACACAAACAAGCACAATATGGGAGTTGAACTGTATGAAACCCAAGAAGGTCTTACGAGTTCGCTGATGTTCAACTGCGAATATGACCGCATATCTGCAGTGCCGTGTTTTTAGGTATAAGTTGGATTAATCACAATTTACCTGCCAAGCATTTGCGTCCAAAGTAGCAAGGAATGACATGTCCAATTCCTAAATGTATAACGAATCCATTACTGAAATATCCCGTCATATTCGCCGTACACTACTCACCTTCCTACGGAAGTTGCTTGCGAAATCCAGAGTGAAGATTTAACGGTAGCTAGTGGAGACAGAACACCGAGCGCCGAATTTGACAAAAAAGGCAAATGTCACCGTCACGCCACCGATAAAAACTCACAAATTGACAGATTGCACCGACGGAACTTGAAATCACTCATACAAGCAAATTTGCATGCCGCGATGGACAAAAGCTCTCGAACAGCTTAGGCCGAACGGAACAATTATCGAGTTACTTAAATTGAAAAATACTTCTTCCGGTGAGTTAATTTCCGTATTATTTTATTTTCGGCACATTTTATCTCTGCAAGGACTTGAATTGTTCTTCCCCTGGACATACGAGCACTCCTAACAAAGGTACGGCAAAAAGGGAACAAAAACTTCCGTATCCCCCTTGTGGTTTCGACCACAGACTCCGGCAAACTTACACGCGTGATGTTCCTGGGCAACTGCAGCGAAGACCCAGCCTTTGGCTATGTACTACCTGGGGGTGTACACTTCGCAGCTTCTGTTCTGTTCTGTTGTTTTCTGTTAGTTACTATCTTTGTGCACATAAATACTGCCCATGTATACGTGGCTACACACATAGAGGTATGAGTACATCTGTATGTACGTGCATGTACGCAAGATAACGGTAGCTTTCAAACGAAAACTTATTATACGCGCTGCACTCGTGAGTGGGCGAGTGTGTGCGCACAGTACATGCCACCATGCCCTATAGTCGTACATAGGATATGTGATTTTTCGCATATCCGTCACTGCCGAGCCCATAGTTACCGGGGCAAATTCAGTTGTTGGCCACATCGCCACATCGTCACACATCCACAGCACGCATACACCTTGATTCAATATTTGCAACTTGTACGCAGCGCGAGCGGAGCCGAGCATTCAGTTACTTATGGCTCGGGGCAAGCAAGCAGCATTTGTGGGCTCGTATATAGCCGTGCATGTGGATGTGTACATATGTACAGCGGGCTCCTCATGCATGCTCCCGCAATGCTCGGGCGCTCCAGCACACATTCCCGCCGTGCGTCACCCCAAGTCTCACGTATGTAATGCGCACACACCTACACTTGCGCTGGTGTATGTAAATGTACGCTGCGAGTATGAACTCCCACTCCGTCTGCACGTACCAGCAGCCTTTTGCTGCCCGGATACATATCGCTTTGGGGTTGTTTCTGTTCCTCGGTATCACTGGTGGCACAACACATACCCACATCTGTCATCTCTCGTGGCACACTTGCAAGTTCTGGCGTTTCCGCCTTTTCCCTCATGAGCTTCCAAAAGGTGGCAAAGTTTCGCTCTGGGGCGTCCCAGCGTTACTGCTTGCGAGACTGTTACCAATACGCCACAAGCGTCCGGAAGAACTCCGATTCAGCCGGCACATCCAGTCATTCAGCCAACTTCACGAGCGAGTGCCACCGCTCTCGGCCTTCTTCAGCGGACTCGAATCACGAGATGCGCTCGCCCTCAGAGCTTTCGGCTGCAAGCTCGTCCATGGAGTCAAAGCATACTGCACACAAACTAGGCGATTTTATTCTTGTTACGGTTCCGATAGTTCCACGGCATTCATAATTCGGTGAATAAAATGTTTGGCAAGTGTGAATAGACGCTCAAAAACTATTTGTGCACTAAGACGTTGCATTCGTTAGGCAACTGGTTCAGTGTTCGTGCCCGCAGAATCGTATCAAAATTTAGAAAAGATTGGAACTTGGAAAACAGTAAAGAGTTTATTATTATGGTTATAATTGTTATGGCGCTTATCAACTTTTGTGGTTCGACTACAGCCCATCTAAGAGCTCCTGATATCAAATTCGTATGCGGAAGGAATTGCAGTGCGGTAATGTGTATTCAGTGTCGTTTAGAGTAAAAGGAATGCCCGCTAATGACAAAACGACAAATGTGTGCGAATTTTCACCTCGAAATATTTGTAAAATGATTCTCGCTTTTCGCTACGTTTGTCCTTTGTTACAAGGCAAATCGGAAGAGTCTATGAACTGAACATTTGATATTATTTAAAGGCTCTTGCAAATGCAAACGAGCCCAAGTGAAAATGAGTATAGCTATCTGGATTTTAAGATAACAAGTATGCATGCACGGCAAGAGAATCGTTTAACCTTTAACTAGTTTTAAATAGTTTTGAAACAGAAAATGATTTAAAAGATAAGTGCACATAATTATTGATGCGAAAAAATCCTGCTCCACTTTATGTTAATTTTCGTGAGTTTGCATTTTTAAAATGAAATTGATTTAGCTAATCTTGTACCATAGAACTTCTGACAGGCCGCAGAGCTTTAACCCATTCGAGACGATGATTTTTTTCAAACACGGTCCCCAGGAGCGAAATTTTATTTTTCTTTGTATTGTACACAGTAAAACCAATGCCAATTTTTTTTCCTGTACTTTACAGATTTCATTAGTTCCAGAAAAAATCGTATTTTGACGACTAGTTTACTCAGAATAACTGATAATTGCATATTACTGTCTTATAGCCTCGGAAATCCATTGCACACACGGTGTGCAATCGGTCTCGAATGTGTTAAGCGAAGTGGTAAGGGAGAGGGCTGGGGTGTGAACCGGGTTTTGTTTTTCGGCTCTAACTTTTCTCAGAATAAAGATATCGAAAAATCGAAGATACCGTTGGAAAGGTGAATATATAACGCAACTTTGTTATGAAGACAGATTACCCTTTTGATTGAAATTTAACTCTCTACGTCCAATTTTCTAAGAACGTGATTTTTCGCTTTTTCAAAAAAGTGGCTGGGTTGTGAACCATCTGGAAAATCCCTATTAAAGTCAGAAAATACGAAGAAAACACCCATAATTTTTAAGTACATTGAGAATTTATTTAATCAGGAAGCCTCAAGAGGTGAAAAAAAGTTATAATGACGCCTCTTAGGCCAAAAAATCGCAATGAATGAAACTGCTCAATTTTTTAAATTTTCATCCTAATCTGTGTCGGAATGTTTGGATGTGAAATACGAACGTGTTCTCGTATTGGCTCACTTCAAGTGAACACAACGAAATCGAGTTAAATTATATAAAATGACTTTATTTTAATATATCCGTCCATATTTGACAGTGTTAGAACAAATGTAGTACGAAAAGCAGGTGGTTCATAACCCAGCCACCTCAGTGGTTCACAGCCCAACCACGATGCCATTTTGGAAACTTTAAAATAAACGACACTTCCAATCATAATTCGACATAAACAAATATTGCATCGTAAAATAGAATCAAAACACTAAATAAACATGTATTACACTGACCTTTTTGCAATAAGCTCAGTCACTAAGATAGCACTTTAAAAAAAAGCCAACAAGTTTTCGCAGTCGATTTTCAAACACGATGTCTTTCAAACTCGATTGCTGGCACAAGCAATACGTGTTTGTACTTCGGTGTAACCACAAAAGCAGAGTCATATCATAAGACAAAATTGACAGTTGAAAGATTGGCGATATGTCAATTAGGGAAAGAAAAAACGGCAATGGTTCACACCCCAGCCTGGTTCACAACCCAGCCCTCTCCCTTACATATTTTCCTCATCATTAAGTCTAATAAAAATACACTATAGCCCAATTTTTCGGTAAAAAGTTAAATATTTTCTTTAGCCAACCCAAAGTAAATTCTAATTCATTTAATTAACAATTTAATAATTTTATTATGAAACTATTAATTTGAATAAAGCCTTGGATGCAAATCTTCGACGACAGATGCATGGTCTACTACTCTTCATACGTTCGTCTGTGAAAAGATGAAAAGATTAGCCCCTCTACATCTGTCACCAGAACCGACTCATACGATTTCTGGATTTTAGATATTTTTTAGATGGTATTTTTTATTGAATTCCTATTTTGTTATTGATTGGAATTTCTTTGCTTTGATGAACACTGCTTCGGATGCGTTTGATGTACCAAAGCTGCACTAAATCTTGTTGGCTTTTTATCAGCACACATTTTATCTCATTCATAAATTTATGCATTCTGCGGAATATGGCCCAGCATGTTTTATTATTTTAACCACTCATAATCGCTGCGTAATCTTCAAAATTTGCATGCGCGACTAACTGAACTTGAACTGAAGATATTTATCATGTTTATTATTCAAATCACGTCTAACGAAGGGCAGCTCCGAGAATGAATGATGCCAGCCATTCAAATTATTGGTCAACGGCTGAACGTGCGTCTGCACCGGCGACGAATATTACAGGCAGATATGCGCAACTTTTCATGCTACGCCTGGCATCCTGCTTATTCATACATACATACATAGTGCATATTTTCATAATTTGTCTTAATAATTTTTAAGAGTTAAATTGCAGCAAAAGCATGTCCAGCAAATGCAAGGTATGTATAGTATATGTGTATTGTATGCACACACTTATGTACATCCGTTCGTATGTATGTATGTACATGCAGGTGATTGCTACTCCACAGCGCCACACTCCTACATCCCCACATACATATGTATGTATGCATGCATGGCGTGTATGCGTGTAAATACATATGTACATACATGTGCATATATAAAAGATATCCAAAAATATCAGCAGGCATCGATCACTGCGCCCTCAATTGTTAATCCTCAAAATTAGCCGATACGCAAAATGAGTACAATATGTAAATTCGATCTGACTGCAGTGGTGGTTGGGAGCGAATTGCGAACGTGGTCACTAAGTAAAATATTACTACTATTATAAACGGCTGCATTCTATCGATATAACAAAGTCGCGAGATCGAGCACGATTGCCCCGCAGCAATCAACAACTAGTAACCTGTAAGCAGCAACAAAACAACGAAAAACAGACAGCGAAACGGCAAGCACCTTAAGAAGATAGGAGGCAGGAGAATCTTGCGCACGCTTCTTGATAACGCTCATAACTTGGAAACGGCGATTGCCGCCAATCCTGGCGGAAATATTTTAGGAATTTTGCTGCCAATGTTTTGTGGCATCCCTCCAACGAATTCGGTTGCCGCGCTGCCGAAGGCACGAGCACATCACCAACGACTTGGCGAGGCACTGCAGTGCTCGCGCAACACACACCCGTACTTACGTGCGCGCAACTCATCACCGGGCGCAAGGCGCAATGTACAAAGCGCCAATATTAAAGAAGCTGCTTCGTAGTGTGTCACAGTGGTTGAAAAGTCCAAAGCCGCACGTCACTTTACGATTTACAGATATTTCGATCCTTGAAAAGCGCGTATTCGAAATGTGTACATTAAATTATCTCTTATTCGTTGTCTAGTCACCAGGCCATCGCAATTAAAAATACGACGAGATCCTTTCAGTTTATTTAAACACTGCGTTTGCTTTAGTATTTTGTGTAAAGAAATGTTTCGCATATAGCAAATTATTGTTATTTGTCTCTAAAGATTTACTTAAAAGTTTTTGTTTGTTGCCAGACGTATTATGAACACATATGCATGTGGTTAAATTAATTAATAAATCTTATTAATAATAGCAATCGAAATATGCCTAGTATTAAGTGAGGCTAGCTTAAAGATGGAACTTTTGAGAACCGTTTGGTCTCCGCGAGGAACTTGTGTAGATTAGTAAACTGTACATCAGCTATTTCCGTAAGTCCATCGAAGAACCTGGCCCCAAGGGTCTGGAACCATCGTTCCTGCAGTGATGGACATTGACCTAACAGGTGCTCGATTGACTTCACTGTCGGTCGCCAATCGCCACTTATGTACATAGCTTTACCCCCGTGACTATGCGTATAGCATGCTTATCGAGGAGCAGAATGCTCTTAGTTCTTCTCATACCCAGCTCTGGTCTTAAGGTATATGAAATCCTGTAATCTCACCTGGTTGGCCAGTCGCTGTTAGTAGCTTTGGTGAGCCACTTTCTTATTGTACCCGCTGTAGCAAAGAGCGGGGGTGGCACCGCGTTGAATGCTTCCTTGTCATACCAAGGATTTATGGAAAAGCCACTGAACCAATTCGATAGTACAGAACGTTTTTTTAGGTGTGGCAAAAGTATAGGATGTGCATAAATACCAAATACCAATACCAAATACGCTTCCTTTCCACGCCCACCATTGCAAAACAACAGCTTTGGCATTCTTCTGTAAGACGCTATGGGTATCAAACGACCGTATTTTACTGCGGTCAGACTACACCTATTTGCCACGCCCATGTTAGAAATATGTGCTGTACCTACTTTTAGGAGAATCTTAACCCTCATCCGACGTTCAAAAAAACTCACACATAAGATGTTCGGGGGAGGGCAGTAGTTAACTTAAACTTTGTGTTCACCACATGTACACTTTTTGCAAGAATAGCAAGCAGAATATGCCTTTCAATCGTTTTTGATACCAAATTGGCACCGTGTTCCAATAGTTCTTTTACTTTTTTACGCTCTGATTTCCTGACAAGATTTGAAAAATTGGCTGTATTGAGAAAAGAAATCAGCATGACAGCGATTCGTTTTTCGTTTTACGGTATAGCTAGTTACTGACAAATTGGTCTAAAGTGTGAACTACTGTTTTTGACTAATTGTAAAACGATATAATTTCGGGTAATTTTTTGTCACCCACATTCCCTGGTTATGATGAAAAGTAGTCAAAAGGGAATCTTCCGTGAAAAGCCAGTAATTGTTTACTTAGTGTGTCCTTTTCATAGGACTCGATAGCAGTTTTCTCATATATCTCTTATGGGTGTTAACGAGCTTCATTCTTGATTAAAATCGTTACGTCCTTGGCGAGTGGTTTTCTCACCGACAGAACGAAAAATTGGTCTGCCTGTTGTGTAACTTTACAGATTATCAAGAGATTCTCCATTCGACTAATAAACACCACTCAAAATTGAAATACCAAAATATGCCTGAATATCACCAACGCTTATCAATGCACTGCCAAAAACTCGCAAAGCTTCAACATTAGATTTTTTCAGTTATTATCTTTAACATTTGTCTTTAGTGGCATCTTCTTTTTGCTGACACACGATTTGAAGCATAGCGAGTTATACCAACTTTTAGTTGAATTGATATAATTGGATTCTACTTTTCCGTGAAGATCGGGAGGCCCATTGATCCACAAAAATGTTTTGCCTATAAAAGCAGTTGACAACTTTCATTCCAGTGATGTAATTTTATGGCATTTTCTGTATGTATTGCCTTGAATTTCCATACAATTTGTATATGGGTGAATTATCACCCGAACGTCGCCCACGTAACTTTTTTTATAATCACAGTTATAATATAGAAATCAATATGTTGCAGATCATTTCTAAAACTTATATTGGGTTGCTACAAATACAAGAAACCTTAATCATTTTGATAAATATATAGGAAAGTTATAGCATCCCGAAGTTGAGAATGGGTGAAAAAGCACCCGAAATAAGGGATGATGTTTGAAATATTATTAAGGCGGCATTGTAACATAGTCGTGTCTTTCTAATTTAAGAATTTGATAGTGGAGCCGCATTCAACACTTAGTATGCAATATAACATAGTCGTAGGTAGATGCAATTGCTAAAGTTCTAAATTCAGCAGCTAATGGGGAATCACTGCAAAGGGATATCAGGAAAATACTTTGGTTGGATAATTTTGTATGGTGGCTTGGGCGCAGTTCGACCATGGTGCAAACCTTATGCGGCGGTCATTTCGCGCAGAACAACAATAAACATAAAAGAGAACCACGAGACGTAAAACAAAAGGAGGAATGCAACTTGAACTTCTTCAGTCTGCAAAGAAGGCTGCTGACTGGTTGCTGCGGAGGCAGTAACAATCGCATTTGCAGCCGTCGCCGCTGCAGCAGTGTCCGGCGTTTGTGGTGCCACCCTTGCTCGGCGCAGTCGGCCTGCAGACGACTCTAAACTTTGCATCATTAAACACATTGACTGCAAGAATAAAAAATGCGATGCCAAGACTCGGAAATTCACAAAAGAGAAAAAGTGTACCACGCAGAGTAAAGTCAAGCGAGCAAAGTCCTATAATTAAACAATTATTGCAACTCCCACTTTTTGCTCGTGGGCATTGGTTGCGACCGTACGCTATGTGCGCTACTCCTCCTTTTCGGGATCAGGGAATCGCGATCAGCGAACATTCGACGGACACCACGCCAAGTTGCAAGTGCGGCACCGATGTGTGACTACAGCTAACGAACCACCTCCTCTGTCTGTCTCGTTGCTGTCTGTCTGGTCTCTCCGTCCGCCGCTGCAGTGCGAGTGCATCAGCGCAACGAGGCTGCCTCTGCTTGTTCGCCTTCAATTTGTCCTCTCTGTGCGCCAAGTTCTCTTTCTTTCTTACTCTGGTCACTAACTCGGCCTGCAAGTAAACCGAGAGTGCAATCTGCATAAAGCACCGAACGGCGTCCAGTAATGTGCGACACAACGGGCCACATCGATTGTCTTTCTTTTGAGGTCATTACGGAGTGTTGGCAGACGTTTGCAAGCCAGACTCTACCTGTGACGGAGCAGACGCTGTCAACTCGTGCGATTTGGAGAGCAGCATCTCGCATGCGTTCCGCAGCGTCCTTACTTTTCGCTCCAGCCCTCCTTCGGCTATAATTATATACCCTATTACCATTGCCTTAATGCAAACAGCAATTATGCACCGCTTTCGAGGAATTCCCTAAGACACGTCATTTACGACGGTGATCACCCTAACACATACCCACTACCCGCTGCCCACACCATCTTCATCGCCGATCGCGTGCGGACGCGCGTATTCGCGTCTAACATTAGCGCACTGGCACTGTTGATCTTCCACTGCGAAATGCCACATGCTCACTCACTCACATACGCCTATTCGATCATCTGGCGATATTAATGAGCTACAGTTCAGCCTACAAATACTGCAACGCACCGAAACTACAACCAAAACAAACGAAGCAACCCAAAACAAAACACGGGAAAGACAACAATAAAAAGAGCCAAATAAAATATTCGATCGGTGTACACCGCAACCCCTGCCACACCCGACTCCACTCGCACTGTGCACTTTGCTCAGCTCACCTCTTTGGTAGCATCCAATATGAATAATTAAGTAGCGTCAAAATAAATTATTAAAAAGAAATTAGTAACATTGGACAAATTATCCGAAAAATATAAATTATAGACTCTTTCGCTGGCATGAAGCGAGGAAAAAGCGTAAAAACGCACGTGCTCCCAAGGCAGTCCGATCTGTTTTGGAAGTCTTCTGAAATAGAAAAGCCATTAAATACTAATCTATTTTCAATTTCTCAAGATTTAAGTATGTTTAATGATTGAAATAATTCGGTGTGTGGGGAGGGAGTGAACGACGCCCGCAGCATATGCATTGGTCTTCCAAGTACCATTGCCCATCGCAGTGGAGGTGGCCGCTGCTTGACCGCTCGGTCGTTCTCCAAATCCAACTCCAACTTCAAGCCGGCTCAGAGATCATTAATTGAGTACAACGAATTATATAATACGCGCAGTCATATGCACATAACCGCTGCACGTGCACATGTACGTGTGCCCATTCGTCGGTAAGGCATAATCAAAGCAATATGCGCATAAATACACATATGTATATATATTGATCGGTATGCACAATACATAGATATGTACAATAATTATTGCTTAAGCAACGAAAAGCTTTTGAGTATTTGTTTCAATATTTATTTTACAAACATATGCACGTTAGTCGACTGCAAAACTCATCGATTGTCAAACACGTTGGGCCGTGGTAACTAACAAAAAATAATAAATAATAAAACTTGTTTTTTGACAAAAACTAAATAATTGCGTAACTTTAATGATGAAAGGACGTGTCTTCTTAAAAGTTGAAACTGTTAAAGATCTATAATTTATACATTTGCAGATATTCATTTTACACTACACTGCGTGCCGGGCTTCGTCGTATTGTCTTTGATATCAAGGGGTAACGTCACTCTAACTTTGACGACTAAGGAAAAAGTATTACGATTTTTTTTTCAAAGGGTATACATATTGGACCTTTTTACATAAGTATAGGAAAAATTTGTATGTTTTTGTTTATTTATTTATTTATTTGTTTTTTTAATTTATTTCACTCACCAATTAGAGTACAACTCAAATAGATTACTAAAAGCTAGTATATGAAGTGAAATTCTCCGTTGTTGTCAATAATATCTTGGCATCTTTTGTTACAATTTTGGCTTAACCTTTCGGGATGGAGTTCGATTTTGAAATCCAAAATACTCTTAGTAGAAATATTCTCACGCCATGAATGTTGGGGTTAGAAAATTATATTGGATGCTCTCACAAATTCCGAATCATCCTTTTATGCGGGAACACCGAAATCGAAAAATATTTTGCGTGGGTCGTAAGATTTGAATAATTTTTTCGAGGGCCATTCAAAATTTGCTGGGTCGTATTATCCCAGTAGTCCCGAAAGGGTTAATTTTTTAGCGTACTCCAAAGAAAACCCTCTCGAAATCTGTTTTAATGCTAAAATGAGCTGTTTTGTTGTTGCTATTCTTTTTCCTCTAAGCTTTTGCTTCATTAACCCTTTCGCTATTTTGTTGCCATATGGAAACATGAAACTTTGTGGACGTCTGAACCCTCTGTGGTTTCAAGAAGACATTTGTTGGTGGTCCTTGGAATAGTTTGAACTTTTAGGAAAAATACGAAATTAATAAACTGAATATTTAAGTTTAAAGAAGAGAAGTATGCACGTTTTTTTTTATCTTGACATAGTAAAGGAAGAAGAAGCAGAAAACTTTAGATACATTTTTAATTTGACGTTTTCTTTCAATTTAAATAACTTTTTTTTAATTTTGGCTGAAGTTAAGGCCAGCGCCTGGTTTAGAAATTTGAAATTTTTGACATTTTTTTCCAGAATATCATAGTTTAATATGTTTGGAATTATGTCCTAAAATTTTTTGTCTCTACTCGAACTCCTTCACGTCCAAATTTAGGAACAAAGCACCGCGCTCCGCCTACAACTCCTCCGCCTCCGAAGCTTTAAAATCGTTTCCTGAAAAGTTTGTGTTTTTCCATCGGTTCCCATCATTACTCGTGAGCTTATGAATCGAATTTAATAAAAATTGCCACACACACTCTTCAGATGGGTTCGCGTAAACTGGACCATTTTGAGGCACATCGTTGAACAAACAAAAAAAGTACGCTCATTGTTTATAACAATGAGCGTACCCAAAAAGTACCATTTTCCGACTTATGCCACCTTTCCCGGAATTTTCATCACTTTTCACTCAATTTAGGATCAGTTTACAGACAAATTAGTTCTTAACAGAATGCCATTCGATTTTTTCAGATCTGACGAGATTTGCGAACTGCACGCTGGGAACCATGCAAAATGAACCCCAACTTCACAAATTCAAAAAATTTTTTTTCATGTTCAAACAATAAAACATTTATACCAAAAGAGTTTTTGACAACCAATCTACTCCTTCCTTGAAAAAAATTAAGGCGCTGGCCTTAATAAAGAAATATTCAAATTTTCGTTAAGCGTAAAAAGTTTTATGTTTAAGTAATTATTACAGCCACAACGATATGGTTTCCCTCATAGAAAGACACTCTAAAATACAGGGTCCGTGTATAAAAATTAAAAATTTATATTAATATATTATAATATATTATTATTTAAATTATTATTAATTATTACACCAAATTTTCTCTAGCCCATTTCAGACGATTTTCCACATATTTTTTACCCAATAGCGATTTCGACATGGTACTTCAGAAACACATGTGAAAACGGTATTTTAGTATAGAAGATAATCTGATATTAAAACCATAGCAAACTTCTACAGTTAAAAAGATATGGTTAACACTTAATTTTGAAACGCAATTTTGTATGCTCACCTTAGAATCGAACGTCATATCCTTTTTATATGAAATAAATCATTCATCGACTTGCCGTTCAATACACTAGATTTGGCGACGAAGGTCAAACACAAAAAACAATTTTTTTTGTCGGAAGAAATTTTATTTTTCCAAATTTTTTTCCTGCTATCAAATTCAAAATGCCTTCCGAAGCGGATGCGTCATCAATTTCATCATCGATTCAGGAGTTCCGGCCAAACAGGGACAACTGGAGGAATTGGAAGGAAGTTCTGGACGCCCATTTCGACGCAATATTCTATAACGAAGATAAGCGGAGAACTTCAATTTTATTGAAGACCATAGGATTGGAGGCTTATGTATTGTTACGTGATCTTTGCGATCCAGTTTTGACCTCAGAGAAAGAAATATGGCGATTTGTGTTATTTACTGGAGCAGCGAATTACAATTTTTCGCGAGCGCCAAAAATTGTTTGGTGCTGTGAGAACCGCTAAAGAATCGGTTGCCGCATGCTTTGCTCGGATCAAGAAAATAGCAAAAGAATGTAAGTTCGGACAGCAACTCGACGCGTTCGTCCTTAATAAATTCGTAACGGGTCTCGATGGCAAAATTTTTGAACGCCTTTGTAAAGAAGATGAATATTTAACGCTGAGACAATATGCTGACACGATCGTAAATATGATTGCAAGACGCAATCGCCAGCAAAACGAAAACTACAACAACAACAACGACAAATACCACTACAACAACAATCAAAATAACGACAACAAAAATAATTACCACAACAATAAAAACAAGGAAAAGAATAATAACACGCACCAGAAGAAATGCAGCCATTGCGGGTGGAAGACACACGAGAGCGATAAGTGCAGATACAAAGGAAGTACCTGTCACAAGTGCAGCAATGTGGGACACCTGGCGACCTTGGGATACCAAGCTACAGATTTCCTGTCACACCAAAAACTTCTTTGGGAATTTAGACTTCTTCTATGTCTTATACTGCTCCTGGACAGTTCATTATTTCAGCCACTTTTCGGCCTGATGTATTGGGTTTTTGTTTTAAATCTTTAAGACCTTCTTTCCATAACAGAAGGCCTTTTCCTTTTGCTATTTTTTAATTTTTTCACGCTCTTCTATTTCGCTGCCCATTTTGAAGCAAAAACAATCGAATGATCTCAAAATTTGTGATGAGGGCTTAGACATGTTTGACAAAGCTACTTTGATGTGAAACAAATTTTACATTTGAACTAGGAGAACACTATGAGTACAACCGTAGTTTCATCGTTCACAAATCTTATCATTTTTTGGTGTAAAATTTTCAGATTAGTCGTTTCGAAAACAAAAACTTCAGTAACGAACTAAGTAAATAAAATAGAGAGTAAGAGACTAGAACGCACGAACCACTGAGCCACTATACCTTCAATTACAAATAATCAGTCATATTTCAACATATCGGACACCTTCACAAAATTATTCATGTTGTGTGTTCGGTTTTTACATAAATGGGAGCAACGTTAAGAAACATCCCGACTGCGGACGGTGCATTGGGAAGGCAATAAGGCGAGTATAACGAACCATCATGAAAACAAATAAATAAGTATGCTATTATATTACGGTTTGGCTCGTGTATCTAATGAACTACAAATTTTGCCTGGAAAACGCATACAAAAGGCGTGGCTCGGATTCAGTGGTTAAAAAAATTCAATAAATTTCTGATTTACACGATATTGGTATCAAACGAAAAGTCTTCTTAACCTTCACCTTTCTATTAATGTACAGCATTAGATACGTAATATGTACTAATAAGAAGTTTTAAGCGAAAAATATTTTTTTTAGAAATAGAAATAGAGTTCGGATTTTCAACGAGTAGATGTGATATGAAAATGACCCAAAAATTAAAATATGCTTTTCACTATAATCCGATTCCTTCAGTATTAATTAAGTGTTTTGTAAAAATAGGTTCTGAAGAAGCAGTTCAACATACATACATATCTATTTAGTTATAAATAATTTGTATTGCTGTTTCACGATTCGGATGTTAGAATATTTGTAGCTACGACTTTGCGTCCCAACGGCAAATCGAGCGCTCAAGGAGCCCTTTAGGAGCGTTCCTTAGTCAGCAGTGAGCGCTCCCCCGTTCCTTATGCCCTTCCTTGTATTTTAACATTCCATGTCATTAGAGCGAAGCGCTCCCTTTATGCTCCCTTAGAAGCACTCGGTGAGCACTCCATCCATAAACAACGATCAGCGCTCTCCTTGTTCTCCGCTTAAAGCGCTCGTTAAGCTCTCCATACACAAGGATCAATAAGCACTTTGATTTTTCCCTTTTTTATGAAAAACCAAAAACTGTAAATTTTGTAATGTTTGAGTATTTGAGGGTGTTGGGAGCATTTGTGGTAGATTTATATATATGTCTTTATTTTTTACCATTTTCATTTTTATTTTTATACATCAGCATTAGAATTTCCTTTGCACGTATGCACGTTTTATTTATTGTACAACTGAAAATAAAATTTATTGACAAGGTTTATTTTATCATTTTTGATTTTTTGAATTTTTTAACTTTGTTTGCTCAGCATACTGAAATTTATTTTTTTTCAAATGCTCACATTGTGCTCCTCAGGGTGAACGCTCCATCTGCTTCTCGTTGGGGTACGATGTTGCATACATATGTACGTATGCGTATGTGCATATGAGTGTATGTCCTCGTATGTGTACATGGATCCACGCAATTATTAATTCAATACAACTAAATTCGATGAACATCCAACGTAACTGAGCCGTCGCGACGGCTGCGAAAATACACCCAAGTGGCTAATGAGATCTGTGCGGAAAGAATTAAGCAGATGGCGCTAAAGAATAGTATTTTTATTAAGTACTTAAACAAACATTTCCCAACACAATTCCATTCAAGATTGACAGGTTCATTCGTTTATTTGTGCTTCATGGTGGCTTGGGAGGATTGTTGAGCAGCTACCATTGTTGCTCTTTTCATGCTGCTTACTTATGCGGAGAGTAGGAAACAATATGTGGATTATGTAGTTGGATGAATATTGCAATACAATCAGCTTCCTACGTACACTTGAAATGGTAGTACGCTATTGACGCGGTGATGCATTATTATCATGCTAATCCTCCTTCCTGCACATGAGGCTGCGGCAAGTGTCCGAGTGCAATTGCTCGGAATTGCATCACGGTGCGACCCAGTGTTGGCACACCAAAAAATACAAACAATCGTCTGTTTGTTCTCGTACTTGGAATGCTTCCTGAGAAATGTTCAGCTTAAATTATATTGCAGACACAAGGCTGGTGAGTAACGTTTAGATTGTCCGTCCCACGAGAATAGCTCGAAAATTTGTATGTGATAATTTCTCTTGATTCTCTCTTGCTCGTTGTGTTTTGTGTGGCGAAAACAAGAGAAGAAATGTAAGGACGTTTGTGAGAATGTCTTAATTTCATTTAAATTGATATGCAGAGTAAAAGTAGGGTCAAGTCAGATTGTTGCAATGATCAGCTAGTCCTATTTGTGATCCTAATGAATTTTAACCAGGGACTGCAAATAACAATTGCGGATTTAGTTGCTTTTGATAACCCAAAATATGGGAAGTAATACAGTAAAACGTTGTTTTTTAAGGGTTTGTTTATGTTTACAAAATAATTTGGTGCTGAGTTTTAGTTTATTTCCCTCAAAATAAGATTAACCCATTGCTGCCGGGTACCAGTTCCGCCCATACGATTTTGGTCAAATTTCATACACGACCTGGAATTGACCCAAAATGATCAGAAACAACTTTTCAATTTCAACTTTCTATCTCTGTACGTTGCTGAGATATTCATTGGGTATTTTGTACCCATTAGGCATCATTGGTAGCTTTTTTCCATACTTATAAAAGCGATCAGCTAAACACGTGAACGAAAGAAGAATTGTTTACAGGTGAGTTAGGAGGCAGACTTTTGTGAGGTTCCACAGCCACTACGTTTCACCACATTTTCCACCTCCGGAAAATTCACAATTTTTGGAGCCTGGTAACTCTAGCTAGATGGTGGAATTTTAGGGTGACCTCCTCTAGACTAAGGTAGTTCCATCTTTACCCCAACCATCCCTATCAATGATTTTCAGATATCTCTGCCACGAACTTTTCTGTGATTTTCTTAAAAAGTAAGTTTTCATGGGTAAAATTTTACCCATTAGGCAGCAACGGGTTAAGTAAGTAAAATTGTTTGCTATAATTTTTGAAGTCAAAAAGCACCTATATTATATATACGTCGTGTCTGGGTATAGTGAACACCCTATATAGTGAACACCTCGATATAGTGAACACCCAAATTTTGACATGGAGCCGCTAAATATTGAAAATATTTTGAAAGCAATTTCAAGCAAAAAACAAATGTGTATTTTGAGCAAATAAAACGAGTTTTTCAACAAAAATGTAAATCAAGATTTACCTCATAGTAAACAATATCAATACTGTGAACA
This sequence comes from Melieria omissa, assembly GCA_963971225.1. Taxonomy (NCBI): domain Eukaryota; kingdom Metazoa; phylum Arthropoda; class Insecta; order Diptera; family Ulidiidae; genus Melieria; species Melieria omissa. The sequence continues at coordinate 88,285,871 of OZ020268.1, forward strand.
GGCTTTGCAATAATTAGTTCACTATATCTAGACACGACTGTATATAAAAGAAAAATGTAAAAATGTGTCTTATGATAAAATGAAAAAGATCTATGAAACGGTAAAAATTGTTTATTATCGTTAAAAGTTTATTTTATGAATTTTAAATACGATTCTATAGCGTATAGAATGGAATCGGTACAACAGCGAACACGAAACAATTTTAGTTAAAATGATATAGTGGCGGTCTTTGTTAAAAGTGAGATCTTGATCACAAATTTGTCCAGAGCTATTAGCATTTGTTATGCACAAAAACACCATTTATTTATTACTGTCGCTATATCGGTTTGATGCTGCGCTGTGACTTAAATAAGCGTCGGAAATGTGGCACGTGTCCATCATCTTGCCGACGGTAGCTTACAGGTTTGCTTAGCAGTAGTGTCTTGATTATCGGATCACGGGCCAGAGCGGCCAGAGCTCGAAATCTGGAGATATTCAAAGTTAATATTTGAAATTCTTAGTTGTACACTTGCCCAACCTACAGTTTAAAGCCGAATCCGAGCAGCGGTTCTTTTACACTTGGAGGTCATCGGTTGCTGCATTCACGGCAATTTTACAATCCGGCAGTACGGGCCATAATCGAATGCATTTGATTGTGAGTTAAATATGTATGTCTTCCCATACACAAACATAAGTTTGCACATACAAAAGGATATGTGTATATGTATGTATCTTCATACATTTCGTTAACATGTTTGCCTTTTTGGGGGGTTGAAAAAATGTGCAAAGCCGCAGTGAGAACGATGTGGTTATTTAGACTCGAAATTGATTTCGGAATTTCAATTTGTCTGTGAATTTATTCCAAAACCTGTTCCCGCATTTATGTTGTTACAATATTTGCAAGTATAAATACTTCCCACTCTTCAAAAGTGTCGGCATTGATTCGGGCCAGAGCGGAGATTGAACTTTGGCAAAAGCATAGAGCTTCTTTCGCAGGATCAAAACAGAAGAGGTGGAAGAGGCGCGGCAGGCAAAAGTTGTCGAATGTATGAAGTAGACTGCGAATTGTAAGTTAAAGCACTGATATTGCGGTAATTCCGAGCCCGAAGCGAACGGGGCGGACCTTCCGTCAACAAATGTTGCCAAGACAAAACAAGCATTTGCCAGGAGCAGCGGAGCGTCACAGCGCCACCACAGTCGGCCAGCGCAAAGTGATTGTCAGTGCCACGTCGGACTCAAACTCAGATTAAGCACCGCTAAAAAATGTAGAATGTGTAATCGCGCACAGCACTGCGATAGCTGCGCTCGATGTGTGGTCGTAGGGTTTAGAGCTAATTGGGGGTGTAATGGGCGATTTAATGGTCTCTTTAACTTGAAGTTTAAAGTGTGTCACTGTCAGCACGGTGCTTGCACCCTTTTCTCAGTGACGACAGTATCAAAATGTGACCACATGCATGCGGCACAGCCAGTCCGACTGGCGAGCCCTCCCATTCATCATTAGGCCAATTTGGCCGCGTAAACACTGCACTACAAGTGTTCTCACCGCGGCAATAAATATAAAGCGCAATGTACATAATTGCGTTCACTTTCGCACACCCAAGTGAGTGCGCGCGGTGGTGGAGGGGAGTGTTAGAGGTGAACAAATCTACAAATGTTTAAACTTTGCGCCAAGAACAAAGCATTGGAAAGGTTACATCGTGCGCGCACGCAAACAAATGATGCGCCAGAGTGCCGCCCGGCATTGTGCCGTGAATTTTGACAGATGGTTATTTTCAATTGCGTTTTTTGATCTGGCAATTTGCGTTTGGGCTCTAAATGCGTTTTTGATCCTTTAACAAGTAAGTAATTTGGATTAAAAGAGAAAATGGAATGGAATGGAAACTTGTAAAGGGTTTGCCGAACGACTCACGTCTTACGTCTGCAGTTGCAAGTGAATTTTTAAATTGACATTTGATGTTTATGATCAAATGGTTGTCAAAATATTTTGACTTAATCCGTAATGCTCCTTTCACATGGCAACTAAAACCAGACCATTTGTGGAAATCGTTTGTTGCAAATCGCTGCTTGCATTGAAAAAAAAATACATACTACTTATAGACTTAAAAAAAAAACCTAACTGAAAACTATTAAACTAATTAGGGAACTTTTGCATCATCAAGACAACTGTTACCAGCGGTGTGTTTTGGCAGAAACATTTTTACTTGGACTATTTTAAGTTTTTGTTTTCGTATTTTAGAGTAAAGAGCTTTTGTGGCTCGAAACCACGCTAACGGTCTGCGCTTGGTCGTAACTAGAGTATTGAATGATATGTATGTATGTACAGTGGGTGGTCAAGCAATTAGCACGCTTACGAAAAATCGAAATTTTCATGTTTAAGTGGATGTAAGACGTACTAAAATAATTTCCAAACGCTTTTTGTTTTCTTTTTTTTTTTTTTATAAACAGGAACAAACGCGCAGGGGATGACCCCTATTAATGCGTTTGTTCAGGAAGGATATAAAGGTTAGGAGATAGGGTTATGAGTAAAGTGTTTATGGACTCTTGCCTTGAATCCATCAAGATCATAGGTGCTGGGGAAAACATCTGCAGGGAGGCCATTCCACAATCGCGCTGTACGGGCCAGGAACGTACTTTCTCTGTAGTGCGTAGTGCGCTGGAACATCGTTTCGACGTGGAATGCATGGGCGCCAGTGTTCAAACGGGTTGCGCGTGGGAATACCCGGAGTGATGGCATCAAGCTGCTCATCTCCACTGAGGAATTACCGAAATAGTATCGGTAAAATAACACCACACATGCCACGTTTCGACGATGCTCCAAGGAGTCAATAGAGCTGGATGCCCTACTGTCCCCTATAAGTTTAATCGCACGGTTTTGCACCCGATCGAGGAACTCCAAATGGGTTTTTGAAGCCCCCGCCCAGAGGTGCGAGTTAAACTCCATTTTAGGTCGGATATAGGTAGTGTAAATAATGCGGAGATCTGACGGGGTGAAATATTTTTTGCACCGCTTTAGGAAGCCGAGGCACTTGGCTGCTTCTTTCGACACGCCAAAAATATGATCGTTCCAACGAAGATCGTTCTTAATGGACATGCCCAGAACATCAAGAGCTGCCGATTCCGCAATACCCACACCACCCATAACCAGGGATGTGTTAGGATGTGGGGAGACTCGTTTGTGGGATAACAGGCAACATTGGGTCTTGCGGGGATTAAAATCGACCCTGTTCGCTTGGCCCCACTTGGAGATTGTTTGTAGGTCGCTATTAAGTGTGTCATTCATACGGCGCCGTTCTCTCTCAATCTCCACAGAGCGGGGACGCTTTGTAAAAGAGAATGAATGACAAATGGTGCTGTCATCCGCAAACGAGTAGATGGGATTCTTCGTCGCCGACAACAGGTCGTTGATGAAGATCAGGAAAAGGGTTGGAGAAAGGACCGAACCCTGCGGCACTCCCGCGCTAAGGGAATGTTTGCTTAGTTTGTTTGTCCCACAGTATTTGTAATGGTATTCGTGAGGTTATGAGCAATATTAAATTGAACATTTGTTGCAAATCTGTAATAGTGAAGTGTGCATTCGAATTGTGAAATCATTATGAGAAAATCGTGAATTTTCGGGAATAAAATAAAAAAAACGATATATTGGAAAATACTCGCATTAAGACTGGGTAATTATTGTCTTAAGTAGTTTGGAACGGTGTATTAAACAAATTTCTGTTTTTTAAGGATGATGCAAAAAACTGTACAATTCACTTTAAAATATCTTCTTATTTATTCTGAAATACAATTTTATTGAATTTAAAAAAAAAAAAAATTTATGAGTTTGTTTTAAACATAATAAGCGTTTGATTGCTTGAAGCGTGCTAATTGCTTGACCACCCACTGTATATGAGATCGAACAGTTCAGCAAGGCAGCTTGCTTACGATAGCGTAAACTAAACTTGTCCTAAAATTTGAAGATCTCTTTTTTATTTTTAAATAAGGGGATACCTTTATATTTTCATTGCGCTGTTTCAGGAAGGATATATAGGTTGGGAGAAAGGATGTTGAGTGAAGAATTTATGGACTCTTGCCTTGAACTCATCAAGATCACAAGTGCTGGGGATAATATCTGCAGGGAATTGAGTAAAGGTTATTTCAATGAAATATAATTTTTTTTAATTTTAAATTTTATTTTTTGGAATGGGGTACACATGTCCTTAACATGTCAGAGCAATTTTGGTGTGCTTGGTGATTTTTTGCTATCGAAAAAATAAATCAACGAATTTTCCTTTGGAATGACTAGGCTTTGGTTTCGACTTCATACCCATATACCAATGTTTCTTCATCAATTGTGACCCTTTTGAGCAATTCCGAACGTAGATATGTGCTGCACAGTAGAGGCGTGGCCAAAGGTGGGGTTTTGGGTTTCAGAACCCCCACCAAGGCCTATAATTATGTAAAATTTTCAATCACTATGCATGGTATATACGTTCTCACATTAGCAAAAAGATCTTTTCACCTTTAAACATTAAAAAAATAAAATAAAAGAGTAATAACAAATTTTTTTGGTGAAACCGATATGATTTTTTTTAATAGTTCCCTTTAGGCTCAGTATAGCTATTTACATGATCTAAAAGCATATTTAATGAGTGTTTTAAATCCTCGGCTGGAATGTCCTTTAGGATGTCGGTATAAGCGTTCTGGATAGCTTCTACGTCCTCAAAACGCCTTCGTTTTTTTATTAGGTGAAAGTTGATGGTTAAAATTCGACTTTTAGTAAAAAAATCAGTCACAATTGTCTATGGATGAGATGGCGTCTTTCGATAGCTAATGTGTTTAGTTAAAATGCGATAATGTTATGTTTTTGAAATACTTAACTTTCGCCTTACCAACGATTTTTGTAATCGTGATAGTCCGTTTTTCGAAAAAAACCTAACTTTAAAGATTTATTTTCCGACTATGGAAGATATTAGAAGATTTCTTTGCAAAGGGTTTATTGAACACATACTGAACTCTGCCAAGGGATAAAAGATCATCACCATAAACTTGGTTCATCAATTGTTCATTATGTTAAAGTTTTACTAACTTTAAAGTAAAACTTAATATTGGCTTTTCTTAGATGCAGTGTACTTTAAAAAACATGTAATACTACACACGGTAGGCAGGAAGCATCGATAGGTAGCACAAAAATGTCGACAAAAACTGCAATATGGGTTGTATTTGTTGATGATTATAGGTTCAAAATCCGTTCGAATTGAAGTCCTACCTGCTCCTTCTCAAAAGTTATTCATATTTTTTTATTTCAAATCGGGACGATTCGTAACACAGGACAACAAAAAAAAATGTTTTCTGTTGCATGGAGTTTTTCTACTGTTTCTTACTAATTTGGGTGTGCTGATTTCGAATGTACCCTCAGATTTTTTTTAGCAGCACCTATCGATGCTTCCTGCCTACCGTGTACATTGGCAAACAATTTTTTTTTTAAAACCCTCGCCCATGACCAAGTTCTGGCTACGCTCCTCCTGTACAATATGCATGGACGACATGCAAAGTTTTGGGTCGGTTTCGTATAGTGAGTTGAAATTCTTTTTATAAGTAATGTTACGCTCGCAAGATTGTAATTTTTTACTAAGAGTTTTGAAACGCTTTCTATATTTGGTTTTGACTGAGTTGGGGCTCGGACCCGATCCTAACCACTAAAGCCATGGCGACCGGGTAAACGAAGCTCACGTTACACAAAATCGACTATTTGATTTCATGATGATTCCAGGCGGTTTCTCCCCTGCGCACAACTTCATGACCTGAAGTAGATATTTGTGCATAAAGAGTAGTGTGGCTAACCGAAACTAAACTGTAAATTATACGGTCGCTTAGGCACCCCTTGAAGAGCGGCTGGTGCCCGGTGTTGCTCACTCCTTGCTGCATGCGCGTAATTAGTGTTTCCTTTTGCCTCCGGTGCAGCGATGAAGGGGGTTTTCGTGGCGGTGCGTGAAAAAACACTGAACGCGACAAAATGCTCAAACATGTCACTTAACAACAATGAACGTCATGCGTGACAATTTCATAAAAAACGAATTTCACCCCCGGCTGAAAAGGAGTTTTGATTTCCACCCGCAAACAACACTAACATGTGGCAACCAATAATTTGCGCCAAGAGATTTTCCTTTGTGTGTTTTTCGTGCATGCGGTTCGTGGGTTTTGGATGCAAAACAGGCGACGACCGATGCTATCAACCTGAATTATATTTGTCCATATTCAATTCTATTATGGTATGTATATTTTTTCGTGAAAGCGCCAATCGACATACATATGTATGCACATACATATATACAGAGATTGTAAAGATATCGCCTAAGTTTTTGCAAAGTTCCTCGATTTTAAACTGCATATCCATATTAAAACTATGTATGTATAGGGTGTTTTTTTAGAGGTTTGTTTTTCGAATAGAGATAAAACTGGCATTTTGTGGTCAAATCTGGCAACTCGAATGTCATTTATGTTCAGTTTGGTTTGCCATTTCATCATGAACAGGTTGACAAAAGAACAACGCTTGCAAATCGTGCAAATTTATTTCGAAAATAATGGTTCAGTTCGCGAAGTTTACCGCAAGCTCCGTCCATTTTATGGTCGACATAATCGTCCATCAGAGCAATTAATTCGGTTAACCATGGGTCGTTTTCGCACTACGTTTACTCTATGTGATAATATGCATCCGCAGAGACGTCGAACAGTGCGCACCGAAGAAACAATTGCCGCTGTAGAGCAAAATGTTGAAGAGGACCCGAATGAATCGATTCGCCACCGTGCACAGCAATTGGAGCTTTGTCCATCAACAAAATTGATGATTGAAAATTGGACCTGTAGAATTGGCTTTATTCGAGCCAGCCGCGGCGGCCACATGCCCGAAATCATATTTAAACATTAATGGCATAAAATTATCTTTCCAATAAAGCCAAATTGATGGACATTAAAACGATTTTCTTGTGTTTTATTTCAATTCGAAGTTCTATACCTCTAAAAAAAACACCCTATACCTTTGAGTATGTATGTATGATTGTATTTTTAATTTAGTATTTCGTTGTTGTTTGATATATGACCCTCTCAACCATCTAAAATACAGTTTTAATTAATTTTGCCCATTAGATCCTGAACCTGAACTGCTTATGAGCGCACAACAGGTGCAAACAGATGGCCAGATGAACATACAGATGAACGGAAAGGTTAGATAGGTGGTCCTGGGCTTGTCTTATTTCTAAATATTTACACTTTTGCTCATGCACCACACGTTTTTATGGACGCTTTAAACTCTTGCATCCCTTGCAGACTTTACAGGAAACTGTAAGTATAAAATATAAAAAAAGATTCAGTTCTAATTACTTCATTTCCTTCATCTATCTTCTATGTATATACAAGAAAAGGGATGTATGTGTGTAAACGCATCACACTCAAACGGACCGGCCGATCTCCATGGGGTTTTTTTGTTGGATTCGTCTTGAGTCAGTTCATGTTTATGCGAAAAAGAACTGGCTGTGTTTTTTGGTTGGATTCATAGTTGTCAGAACAAGGCTTGTATGAAAGAAAATTTCAGGAAAACGGGGCGTGGCACTTTTTCACCAGCCCAAATTTTCAGACGATAACTTTGGAACCATAAGTCACACATCAATAAAATTCACTACAAACTTACTATTTAGTCATTTCCTCAGACAAAAGGAATGAGACGGGTATTGGACGAGAGGGCGTGGCCCCGCTCATACAAGCAAAATCTTTATAATGGAATATCTTCGAAATTGTAACTCACACAGCATTGAAATTTAGTATAGCCTCGTCCCATAGATGTGTCATTCTACTGGTAAGATTTGATGGGCGTTGCACAAGGGGCGTGGCACATATTTTATAACCCAAATATTTCGCTGAACTATAAGTCGCACAGCAATGACTCTAAGAACGAACCTACCATTTTCCCTTTCGACAGAGGGAATGGTGCTGATATTGAACAAGGGGCGTGGCGTGAGTTAAAATGAAAAAAATTTGTTTTTGAAATTGGCATGGTTCAAGCGCAGTCCATTTCTTAACTGAAACTTAACAGCAACATTGCTGATTTGTGGGCCTCGATTGCGTTAATCAGAAGCTCTTCCTCTTCCTTTAGTTGCATCCTTTAGTTTGCTTCCTTTAGTTTGCATCGCAATAGATTCATCATCCTGCACATTTCATTATAAAAAAAACAATTGTTGTGCGAGACGAAGTTCGCCAGGTCAGCTATTTTATATAAACACAGAGCACCGTGCGACAGTGAAACTTCACGCGCAGCTGGGGTTCGAACGATAATGTCGATACTGAGTAAATATCGATAGCACCGGCACACAAAAAAAACAGTGGTCTGTACATTTGACTAGTCCCACCTATCCTTATGTATTTCGGTGCGCTGAAACCGAATCCGATGTCAGTTTTGTCCGTACACCCTCAAAATTTTGAGTAAATTGCAAAAAACTGCCATTATTTGCGATTTTTTGCCATTTTTGGCAGCCCTCAAAATTTTGAGGGTGTACGGACAAAACTGACCTCGGATTCGGTTTCAGCGCACCGAAATACATAAGGATAGGTGGGTCTAGTCAAATGTACAGACCACTTTTTTTTTTGTGTGCCGGTGTAGTTTACGTTATAAAATGAGTAATTTAGTACTCGATAACTAAGTTCGGCAGGCCCGTGCGCAGGGGGGGGTTTTGGGGGTTCTAACCCCCCCCATCGAGAATTTTTCCACATAATTTTCCACTAGCGAGCGAAGTCAGCGCAAAATACGACATCGAACTGCGGAAACCAAGGCTCGCGTCAAAACAGACTCAACGCTCCAACGTACAAACTGATTCAGTTGAAGATTATTTTCGCATAACGATTTACATCCCATACATTGATTTGTTTCTGACCCATTTACAAGATCGATTTTTGAATCACCGCAAAATTTTATCAAACTTTGCTTGCCTCTTCCCCAACAAAATGAAGAATTTCAATGCAGAATTGTTTGAACCATACTCTTCAATTTTGCGGGATGATTCCCGTGACATCTGGGTAGACGAAGTCAAACTTTGGCGTCAACTCATCGCCGGAAAGAACGTTAAAAATTCGCTTGAAGCACTCGATGTGTGCAATGGAGATGCGTTTCCAAATGTTCATCAAATGCTTCGCATTTTGGCAGTTCTGCCTGTAACGACAGCGACGAATGAACGCTCCTTTTCAACATTGCGTCGCCTCAAGACTTACCTCAGGTCAACAATGTCTGAAGATCGGCTGAACGGATTAGCCTCGCTCAATATACATCGCGATGTCGAGGTCGATCCGCAAAGAGTTTTGGAGACGTTTTTTTCTACACCTCGCAGAGTTAATTTATTATCTAATAACTGAATATCAAGTCAAGACACAATAAAATGTCTTCATTTATAAGAAAAGTTTCTTATTATTTTTTATTAACTTCATAACCAAACATGATACACATATGTCAAAACCCCCCCCATAAACGAATTCTGCGCACGGGCCTGAAGTTCGGCAATTTACTCGATACTTTTCAAAATATTTGTGATATTGAGTACTTTTTACATATATTGGAACACTGTTTTGTTAAACCGCGGCACCCCAATTTTCGGGAATGAAAGTCTTTGTAAGTATCGATTGGGTTTGTTCAAAGTTGCTCCTCTTTTAAAAATAACTGAAAATTTGTGTGGCTGACTGCAGAATTTCAATGCGGTATTATTATTAACTACAGATTTTACAATGAGTGTGGTCTAGAAATATATGGATGAAACTTTGTTTTAAAATATTGAAATTGTCGGGCAACACATCGAATATGACTTAAGAATCTGCACTCAGTAAAAATGACAATAACGGAGCCACTGACTTCTTCTCAGAAAGTGAAAGTGATGGCAACGCTTCCGTAGAGCTCAAGTTTTGTTCAGACCATAAAGAGCTGGTTCAAAAATATAGAAAAAAAAGGGTCAAAGAAGCAACAGCAATAAAATCACTTCATATATACAAAAACCTGTGACTCCACTGGGAAGAAATGACGGAAGTCTTTCCAAGGCTTTACCACCAGTTCCGGCAGCATGCACCAATAGTAGCAACTTCTGTTCCCTCGGAAAGATAATTTTCAAAGGCCGGTGCAATAAAAACAACTAAAAGGAATTGGTTAAAGCCTTCTACGCTCCAAGAATTGGAGCGGTCAGAAGAAGAGTAGTTTCAGAATTATTGATATTTGTTATTATTATTAATTTTTATAATATTAAATAAAACAACAAATAATGGTTTTAGGTTTTGGTTTATTTCCTGTTGAAAAAATGATTTTAATGAGTTCGATACCTGAGTAGTATCGATATTTTTCCCCCCAATACTTTTAAGACATCGATACCATGAGCTCGATACCAGAATAAGTACTTGATGTCGATACCAGAGCATGAAATTTAGAACCCTACACGCAGCCAAGCCGGATCTCTCTACAGATTAATCCAGGTTTGTTTTTAAATTGATTGATTTAATTGGATTGTGAAAAATTTAAAGTTGAATTCATACAAACTCATAAAATGTATTAACATTTTTCGCCTTAACTCACACCTTCTTATGTTACACATCTATTAACCCTTTCGCTATTTTGTTGCCATATGGAAACATTATACTTTGTGGACGTCTGAACCCTCAAGAAGACATTTTTTGTTGGTCCTTAGAATAGTTTGAAGTTTGAGGAAAAATACGAAATTAATAAACTGAATATTAAGGTTTAAAGAAGAAAAGTATACACGTTTTTTAATGGTTTATCTTGACATAGTAAAGGAAGAAGAAGCAGAAAACTTTGGATAACTTTTTTTAATTTGCCGTTTTCTTTCAATTTAGATAATTTTTTTTTAATTTTGGCTGAAGTGAATGAAGAAATTTTTAAATTTTCGTTATCCGTAAAATGTTTTATGTTTAAGTAATTATTACAGCCACAATGATGTGGTTGCTCTCATAGAAAGACACTCTAAAATACAGGGTCCTAGTATAAAAATTAAAAAAATTTCTTATGTAATGTTGCTAATAAAACCACATAGAAGCCTAAAACGTAAGATTTAAAATTTTAACTTTCCCAAGTAAAAACCTGTAGCCAAAGGGTTAAGCGCACCCACTTTCTTCGTTCTTAAAATTTGTTTACAATAGTTTTTGATAAAAGGGTAAAGCGATGGCAAACGGTTGTAGGCGTATCATTTCTGAGCGGGTATGACTGCATCAGAGAGACTGTTCGGCCCTGACAACGTGCCACTTTTGCGGGGCGCTGAGCACACGTCCACAGCATAACTATTTCGGAATAAGTTTTTGTTTGTTTTTACAAGTTAACAAAAATTAAAAGGTTTTGCACTCCTAAACCCTTTAGGAGCATCGTTATTTTGTCCCTGTATGAAAAAGTATGGTATTTGTTGGGTGATTCGACTAACGATGCACTTCCAGGTTTATATTTGTTGCAAAGCATTTTGTATACGTATGTACACATATGTATGTATGTATAAACATGTGTATAAATTAAATAAACAGAACGTGCAATATTTGTTTTTTGTTTCAATACCGTTTAGAAGGAAAAAGTGTTAACCGAAAAAGTGTCGCATAATGCTAAATTGTTTTTTGTTAGTTATGTGAGGTATATATCGCTCCTTCGCTGCAAGAACGTCATAACTCAAAACTACATCATTCCGAGAAAAATCAGTTTTAAAATTTACCATTACAGGCAATTCAAGGTATAAAACAATGTTTCATGTCATCTTGTGGGCAAAGTATTGAATATTTTACAAAGTGGTTTTGACAGATAAAGATCATATGCAGATACACACCAGGGTTGCCATAAACTGAAAAAATTTTTTTTTTCTGTTATGACGTTCTTGCAGCGAAGGAGCGATATGTTGGTAGTGGTTTCAAATGCTTAAATAAATGACAACAACGGTCAAATCCGCATTTTTCATAATGGAAACATTTGGCCAATTTTTTACTTTCGGTATAACCACATTAACGAATCTAACAGATCACTCTTCGTTTTCTTTTGTTCAAGTCAATCATAAATTAATTTTGTTCTTTGAAGTTTTAAGACTCTTGGCTGCTGCGCTTCTATATTCGGTGGCCATTTCCATCTGTGAAATAATGGCGAATGAACAAAGTTAGAATTTTGAAACCATATTGGGAACATTCTTGCTTATTGGACTCAAAGTGGCAGCTAAAAAGTTCGGTAAGGAAAGACATGTGACACCAGAACCCCCAAAAATCACATTTAGAACAGGACCGCAGCTGCCAGCTTTTGTTAAAAACGTTAAAAGAAATAATAAACAGTCGAAACCGCTAAACTGAAATAAAAGTCCAGATCGCATTTTTTTTTATTTGGTATTTTTACTAAGATTAGTACTTACTAATTTAAAATGTTTGCCCTGCTATTGTTTGGCAGTATTATTACATTCCTGATAAGTGGATCCAGTCATTTCGTTAGTGGAAATTTCATTAATTGGAATGTATTTTTATTTCACTCATCCGAAGTACGCTTACATGAAAAGAATTTCACTTAACCGGACGGAGTTCGCTTAACTAACAACACCGGTTAACTGCAACTAAAAGGCCAGCTAAAAAAGCGACTTGCAGTTAAGCGGACAGGACTGTAGGTAGGTACTTCGAAAATCGTAATAAGCAAAGACAAGCACCTTTTCGAACACATTTCGTAAAAGTGACTCATCTGCGAGTGTAGCAACTGCGCTGCGGCTATTGTCACTCAGCACAATAATAATAACCATTTCACTCAAAAGACGTTTACCTGGGTTTGTATACCTGATAATTGTATTGTGTTGTATTGTGTATTTAGCAGAGACGCAGAAGCACCGTTGTGGAAGCTAGTCGCGACATCTATGCGTGAGGTTCACAGTATAAAAGCATTGACGGTTGCCGTCCAGGTTAAGATTTCGAACAATAAAGTTATAGCATGTTGCTAAGCTCATTTAAGGACTTTTTTCTTTTTGAGCAACATTGGTGAAAAATTAAAAATACTTAATCGTACCCTGTTGGGAATTCGGAATGGTCCGAATGTAATTTTCCAACTGGTTGCTTTTCAACAATTCATCGGGAATGAAAAACAAAATATACGGACATGACACACTCCTGCCGAAAATGTTTAGGGCCTGACGCAATATAATATCCTCATCATTACTGACTACGCCTGCAGTTAATAAATAAATTAATTAATTAATAAAAAAAAAACAAATAAATAAATAAATACCTTTCAACTGCTGCTTCAATTTCTTGCTTCGCGCAACCACGCACAATTCCAACTAAAATCATTTAAGGCAAAACGTGCAAATCGACCATCGACATGTTCGAAAAATACACAAATGTACATAAAAAAATTATAAAATTGCATAGAGTAAAAATGTTTTCATAGCTCAAGGTACTCTAAATAGTTTTTAAAATAATTTGTCCATTTCCCATTACGATTTGAAATATTTTAGGCACAAATAAAATAATATTCTGAAGAGTTTGTGCTGGTATGCAAGCCTCAACCTATTTAATCGCTTTTTTTAAGTCAATATTTGAATAAAACTGTTGTTCTTTTGCGTAAACACCTCGAGCAACAACCCAAAAGTGCTCGATGTGATTTAAGTCAAGAATTCGAACTGGCCAATCAAAAACTTGAATATTTTTGTGCTTGAAACAGGTCATTGTTTTTCTACAACTGTGAATTGCAACATTTTTCTGCTGAAAAATAAATTTAGGCCCATAAAATTCTTCTGATTATTCTATTATCAATACGTTTAAAAGTTCGCAGTAAATAATAAAAAGTTAATTTTTTTAGAAACCCACGCAAGTAAAGTCGTACCATACTCTGACTCATATAGACTTCCCTTTCAACCAACTTATAAATATATCTTACTTACAAGTATTAAAAGCCGTCAGTACTACCTAAAATTAACCGTTTTTGGTACTAAACACAACTTTTTACAACTATTATTCGCTATTCATTATTTTTATTTATATTATTTTTATTTGATATTTTCCGTAGCGAAAACTCTTATTGAGTAAACTGCACGTAAAATTGAGATTTTCTGTGAAGAGACAATTTTTGACTAACATTCGGTTTCAATATTTGTTTTCGGTAAAACAAAAACCATTTGAAATAGCTTTTCTTAATGTGAAAATACACATGTACATACATACTGTCTTTGACAACGCGCTTACAATTGAAATATTGCAATTCACATAAATTCAACGATTTAAATTGATCAGTGAAACACAAATATAATGAATTTATGCCTTTATAAGTTATGCCTTTATAAACTGATCTAGTCGACTTTTGTGCTATTAAAAAATTAACATTTTTATTTTCTTCAGACCTGTGAAAATGCCAAGAGGAAAGCAATTGCCACTTGAAGAAAAGGGAAATATTAACGCATTCACTCAATAAGTGTTTTCGATACGGAAAATAGACGTTAGTCAAAAATTGTCTCTACACAGAAAACCTCTATTTTATGTGCAGTGACAGTGAATTTAGAAATTGAGCTGACGGTAGCGTATTCTAGAAGAATAGCTGATTTCGAAAAGTGCTTCTGCCACTGTGCCATAAAAAGTGTTGGGACATATTAGTCTTAAATATTGATGACTATTAATGATTACATTTTCTATAATTACATGATTACAATGAATAATTACCCTTTTCGGTAAATGTAATCATTAACAATGTTTGCTGTTGGGTTAGGAAAAACTTACGAATCTTATGTTAACCCTTTCACTACAGGTTTTTACTGAAGTAAAAATTTTAAGTTTTACGTCTTAAACTTCTATGTGGTTATTACATACATACATACCATAAAAAAATTTTAATTTTTATACTCGGCCCCTGTATTTTAGAGTGTTTTTCTATAAGAGCAACCACATCATTGTGGCTGTAATAATTACTTAAACATTAAATTGTACGCATAACGAAAATTTGAATATTTTTTTCATTTATTTCAGACAAAATTAAAAAAGAAATTTATCTAAATTGAAAGAAAACGTCAAACCAAAAAGGTTCTCTAATTTTTTTCTGCTTCTTCTTCCTCAACTATGTCAAGATATACTATTAAAAAAACGTGTATACTTCTCTTCTTTAAACTTTAATACTAAGTTTATTAATTTCGTATTTTTCCTAAAACTAATTTTTCCTAAAACTAAAACAAAAAAATTTATTCTTGCAACTATAGAGGATGCAGACGTCCTAGGAAATGTTCCCTCATTTAGTCCATACTGCAATTTTCATACAAAATCACAATTGAATCGAATTCATTTTATCTATTTTGGTTCAATATCTCGTAAATATTATTATTCCTTCTTTAATCAACTTTTTTTTTCTTCTTTGTTCACTCCTGACTGGAGTATAGGGCCTCAACAAGAGCCTTCCATCGTACACTATTCTGGGCTGCTGTTTTTGCGCCGTCCCATGTGGTATTACTCAACATAGTTACTGTAAAAAATAGTTGTGTATTAAGAATCACGAAAATTTGCACCGTTTCGTTCAGATTGTGTGCTGCTTTCAATAGATCGAACGTCTTTTACATTCGAAAAAGCGTACTTTGAAGTAGATGATATATGTACGTGAAATGATCAATGCAGGAGGTGTCTCGGATATTTCAACAAATAAAACAAAATAACAACACAATAACAATGTATCTTAAACAGAACGTGAACAATTTGTAGCTTCAGCAAGCTCTGTTGATCCCCTTTTAATTGCTAAAAAAATAACAATGGAGTGGAGTGCCACCAAAGAATATGTAAAATTACTTCATTACTACATATATATATATATATATGTATATATGTCCAGATGCAATGACATGATGTCACCTTTTTTGTTATTTATTCCGTTTCCAATTAAAAAAAAAATTGCCATTGAAAATACTTAGAGTAAGTTCGGGTAATGTAATATGGTCGGGTAATGTGATGATAGGTGCTTATTTCACAAGTGCGTTGACTTTTTTCAAAATTAACCTTTTTAAAACATCATGACAGCTAAAAAACTCGTGCTGCATGATATTGGATGTGTTTGCTTAAATAGTTTACAGTCAGTGTGATGAAGTGATTTGAGTAGTGCTTGCACAAGTTTTTGGTTATGAAGTTTGAAAGCATAAAAGGTAAAAACAAATATTATTAGAAAGTTCGAGGCTAATCAGAAGTAAATCAATGATATTGATTATGAGTTTGCGACGTACGCTCTTCTTAACAAAATTATTATTGTTTTTTTATAACATTTTTTTCGCGAAAAGTTAATTTCTTGTAATGTGATATAGTACATAACAGTACCAGAACTGATTACAGCAGTACTATTTGTATACTTTATACTTATACTTTATACTCTATACTTTATTTTATAATATTTGAAGTGGAATATTGTCAAAAATTTGTTATGGTTAAGTTTTAGATACAAAATTTCCACGAAATCATGTTTCTCAATACAAATTTTTAACCCTTGTTTTACCCCGTCAGATTGTAATTTTTCGAAAAAAAATGAGAAACACGTTTCTAATTATTTTTGATTTGGAGTATTTTCACCAAGTTTGAAACTAATAGGTTTGTTAAATAATGTTTTTTTGGGTATATCACATTACCCGCCACTTTTATCAGACGCCAATATTTGGATACTTTGATTTTTAATTAAAAAACTCGTAAACAGTTTATCTTAAAGAGTTAATAATCTTAAATGTGTCAGTGAGCAGTTTGAGACCAAAAAAAGTGTATTTTAAGGCAGTTTTTCAGGAATTTCCGTTAAACCAACAGGTATATCACATTACCCGAACTTACTCTACTAATAAGTCCGGCAGGGTCAAGTTTGGTGGTAAATAGAGCGATATTTATAATACGCATTTTTGCTTTTGCTTAAATATTTTAGTAGATATATTAGTTGTGCAATATAAAATTTGTCTATGACAGCGGAAGAAATCAAACATTTTGCTGAACTTTAAGTCGCACAACAATGAAACTAAATACGAACCTAACATTTTCCCTTTCGGCAGAGGGCATTGTGGGCGTAATGAAAAAGGAGGCGTGGCACCGCCCCATATAATTTAAATCTGGTTCAAGCACAGTCCATTTCTTAACTGAAAATTAGCAGCAACATTGTTTATTTGTGGGCCTCGATTGCGTTAATCAATAGCTCCTCTTCTTCCTTCAGTTGGTTTTCTTCGTCAATTTGCATCGCCATAGATTTGCCATCTCGCGTATTTCATTGTAAAAAAAACAACAAATGTCGTGCGAGACAAAGTTCGCCGGGTCAGTAAATAGATAAATAAGAAATAATCGGACAACTACCAGCAATTATTATGTTCACAACTGGACCGAGTCACCGCTACTACACGCAATGCGATGCAATGCAAATGATAATTGTAAGTCAAAGAATGAACAAAAAATGGTAAGTAGGGCCTTGAAAGCACCGTGTTATGCGTGCGAATTTGTACACGAATGGAAGGGATCTACAGTTTTTATGCCGATTCCGAACGGCGAGTTGGGAGCTTTTCCATAGGCAATTTTTGCTCTCAGAGGTTTGCCAGTTCCTGCTGAGAGAACAGCCGCCGAAAGAAACATTTTAGTTTTTCTTTTTTTTTCGGTGTTAGCAGCAAAGGAGTCTTGAACATGGGTTCGAACATTGTATTTGACTCTCGACCCAACACACTAGCCAGCTGAGCTACGGCGGCTGCCATACATAATTATTGACTTTTATTTTTTTGGTGCAAAAATAAAAGTTATTTTTTTACTTTTAGGTTTTTGGGCCAAAAAAAGTTATTTTATAATTTTTTCTTTTGTGCAAAAAATTTTCAATTTATGACTTTAATTTTTTTACGCAAATATAAGTATGTATAAGTAATTTTTTGGCTTAAAAAATAACTTTTATTCTGGCTCGAAAAAATAAAAGTAAAGAAATAACTTTTATTTGTGCTCGAAAAAATAAGCAATGAAATATAACTTTTTTGTCTGGCTGTTTTTCATAAAATGCATAACTGTTATGGTCCTTGTGTATTTGTATTAGCATTTCTAAGTCTCTACCTCGCGAATGTCTCTTTATGATAACGGGATCTCTCGCTAGCAACAACGCAGGGTGAAATCTACTCAGTAAAATAGGAACCAAGAATTGGTAGCTTCACAAGTAAAACTAAAACTGCTTTTTGGCAGATTTGTGTGCAGTTTCTACAAAATCACGTGTGAGGGCGCGTGCGTGCAGCAATGTGTGTACGTCAAAGGCAATGACGAAACTTACTTTTTTCGGGATTAACATCGCCGACACATCGTTATGAACAGCTACAACCAGTTTCTCAAGGCTGAAATGGCTTTGCATCTGATGAAACACAAAAAAGACTCGCTAATCAAGAAGCGGAGCAACCAATGGCAGAACGAGGTCCACCAGGTAAGCTTCGGCGGCGCATGTCCTGCAGCAGAGCATCAGAATTGTCTTGTGCCATTTTTTGAAAGTTCCAAGGGCATTACGAGCTGCGCGTAAGCGTAGATGCCGCCTGAAAATTCCAAGTCAGCGCAAATAGTCGGTTTGTCGCCTGTGGACAACGGAGCGCGAATAGCGGAAACTGGCGCCGGCCCGTGGTTGGCGGAACTCAAGTCGCATTTGCACCCATTATGTTGGGACTTAGTAGGCCAGTAGAATATCGATCCGGACGCGCCAATTCACGTGTGGACACTTAGGCAACTGCTGATCTAAAAAATCCCAACCATAATGAGGGCACCGTTGCACCGAGCGCTATTTGGCGATTTATTTGCGGCACTTTCGCGCGGTTCGCCGTCTGGACAACATTGCCCAGTGCTGTGGCCGAGCGATTGCCTTATCTTCTGTACTGCGTTAGAGCGCGATGCACACTGACGCCAATGGCCAATTGCGTACAATATTAATTAAAATCGTTGTCAATATCTGAAGCGGCGGTCGTCGATTCAGCGTTAAGGCTGAAATCTCAAAAACATTGATGATATGTACGCTGTATGTGTTTGCGGTTTCGGGTTATGCCGCCTTAGCCAACAGTGTTTCGGTCTACTACACGGCAAAAGTGTTAGCACACGAACGTTGCCTATCCAACACAGTTCGACTTGGTCAGTTCCACGAAAGCAACACAGCGATCGAGATTGTATAATTTTCTTTCGGGCACTCCACTCCCGGGGGCCTCGGTCTTGTTTTTTGCAACTTCGGGATGAATTAAGTGGACTTGTAGTTGGGCTATTTTGTTGCAGGCACATTTAGAACGCGTTCGTTTTGCTTGAGCCATGGGCCGAACTTTAGACCCCACCACTTGCAGCATTTCATATTACAATTTTAGCACCCGAATTGTTTTGAGTGCATGCGATCGCTTGGACGGAAAGTCGGTCGCATCTGATTCAAGCATAGTAAATTTGATATGTACAGTGATGTATGTAAAAACGTATGTTTTCGCGGCTGTTCTGCAACTATCTCTAGCAATAATTTAGGTGCGATGCGGCAAACAAATCTCAGTTGCTTGACATTAGTTGCACCGCCAACAAAAGGGTTAGGTGAGCCATATTTAACCCTTCGTTGCATGATTTAATTTCCGTAGAGGAAAACACTCTTTGTGAAAATGACATTTTGTATCTACGGAAGAAGGAAAATCACCATAGCCTGCTGAGATGCAACCGCCGAAAGAAGCAGCGGTTTTACCTATATTTTAGTGTTGGCTACCACGGGACTCTAATGCGGCATATCATCATCGCTATTCGTAAATAAAATTTTCTCAGCAAATCGAAACACGTGGTGTTTGTTCGACACTTTTGCACATACTGTCAATGTTATTCGCGAAAATACTTTAGATACCAAATCTTTTAACATGAAAGACCCAACTGAAGAATGTACGGCTGCAAAACGCTGAATAAAATATTTTCCAGATCAACGAGAAGTTAACAATACATAACACTTCGTTCAATAATGTGTGTGACTGACACATAGATGGCGGCACTAATATTAAATCAATATTTTTTTTCGAAATTGTGAACCTTTTTAGGCTTACTGGCAAAATTATATGTCAATCCGACCATTAGTTTACAAGTTACAGTGCTTTAAGTGACACTACTTTTGAGTTTTCAAAAAAAATGAATTCAAAGCAGTTCCGTGTGCTGATTTATCATTGTTTTTTAATGAAAAAAAATACTGTTCAATGCCAGGAATGGCTTGAAAAACATTATTCGGACTCTGCTCCATCAAAAAGAACCATTTGTTATTGGTATGCCGAATTCAAATGTGGTCGTACAGACACCGATGACATTCCATGTACTGGACGGCCAAATGACGCTGTTATTCCGGAAAACGTTGAAAAAACACTGAAAATCATGATGTCCGACCGTAAAGTGAAAGTGGGGGAGATTGCTGACATTCTAAAGATATCAGCAGGCAGTGTACACACCATAATACACGAACATTTGGTTATGAAAAAGGTGTTTTCGAAATGGGTGCCGCGTTTGCTCACACCGGAGCAAAAACAACAACGAATCGATGATTCAAAGAGCTGTTTGGACATGTTTACGCGCAACAAGTCGGAGTTTTTGCGTCGGTACATCACAATGGATGAAACATGGATCCACCATTTCACTCCAGAGTCAAATCGGCAGTCTGCTGAGTGGCATGCAACCGGTGAAAGCCGCCCAAAGCGTCCAAAGGCACAAACATCGGCTGGCAAGGTTATGGCGTCAGTATTTTGGGATGTGCACGGAATAATATTCATCGACTATCTTGAGAAAGGGAAAACAATCAATAGCGACTATTATATAGCGTTGTTGGAACGTTTGAAAGAAGAAATCGCGATTAAGCGGCCCCATATGAAGAAGAAAAAAGTGTTGTTTCACCAAGACAATGCACCGATGGCAAAAATGCATGAATTGGGCTTCGAATTGCTTCCTCATCCCACGTATTCTCCAGATCTGGCCCCCAGCGACTACTGGCTCTTCGCAGACCTCAAAAAGATGCTCCGTGGTAAGAGATTTGGCTCAAATGATGAAGTAATCGCCGAAACTAACGCCTATTTTGAAGGCAAAGAAAAATCGTTCTACAAAGGCGGTATCGAAAGATTGGAAAAGCGTTGGAATGATTGTATCTCCCTAAAAGGGGACTATGTTGATGAATAAAAACGAATTTTTGCAAAAAAAATGTGCTTTTTAATTAGTTAGTCACACACATTATTGAACGAAGTGTTATATCCAATGTCATGTAGCGATGGGTTAATTACAAACAAACAAAGATACCTGCACTAGACACTAGCCTAGCTGTTAGAAGGTGTCAACAAGGCCAAAATGAAATCTATATTCAGTGAGCGGAATATTTTCGAATGAATTGAAGCGCTAAGTCGGGCATCAGTGCACAATTTCGAATTATAAGGCGTGATTTATGAAAGGAAATAAATTGAAACTAAATAAAATAAAATTGAAAATATTCGCTGTTTCTTTCTTTAACTATCTATTTACACTTTTCCTCCTATGTATTGTGAATGTGTCACAATGGTGTAAACAAGAATTAAACTTGCAAGTTTTTACAAATTTTTGTTTGTTTACATTTTTGGATGGTTTCATTTTTGGGAGCGTTTTTGGATGGTTTCATTTTTGGCAAATATTTATTGAAGCAGTACCCAAACAGAGATAGTTTGTACAAATTTATACAAAATTTGCGTATACAAACAAAGCTATTGTTATATTGAAATTCATTCCAACGTCAAAGGCAGTATGCAATTTTTTTTTTGTGATAAGTTTTGCCTTTTTCGAAATTAAGGTGAAAAAAGCAAAAAGTAAGCAATTTTTATATTTCGATTCCGGGATCGGATCCCTCGGGATTGCAATCCCTAGTATGTATGAATGCACATTAGGTATAATTTAGGGCACGATCTTTCGATTTCGATGCTCCGGAATCTCTGATTTTGTGAGGATTGGAGATAATTGCATTAAGGGGGTCTTCCGCAGTGACGGCTTCAAAAATTCGAAATTTTTTTTATTACATTTTCATAATCTCAACGTATTTACAATTCAAACTGTGAAAGTATTTTTCCAATATTTCGAAAATTCCGAAAGTTATGGGATGTCAAATTCGGCGCGCCGACCGCGTTAATCTCTGTGCGCCCGGAACCTTTTCTTCTTTTTCTCGAAACCATGTTTTTCAAACTGGTAGACATAATATCTCTTCATATATTTGCTTCAAATTTTAACTGAATAATCTACATACATGTCGCTATCGTACTGTCTAAAATTGTGTCTATACAATAAGTAGTTTTTTCTTAATCCAACATTTACTTTGAAAAAAAAACCCTCAAATCACATTTTTTTTTTTAAATTTGCATAACTTTTCTAAATTTCAATATTTTTACTTTTCCGTAGTTCACACGATAGCTGACGTTACACAGATTCTAAAAAAATTTTTGTTTTAGACTTCCGAGACAGCTGCAATCAGGTCTACCGTTTTCCTCTGCGCTGGAAACGACTTAGTTTCAACTCGCTCTGGAAGCCGTAATTTTTGTGTATGGCAACAGTAAAAATTATTTTGTATACATGAAATATGTATAAATATATGGCAGAAAACAAAAATTGAATATCTTTTATATTTTCTGAGAAAAAAATTCTTGAAAATCTACCAGAAAAAGGCGCGTCACTACGGAAGACCCCCTTAACAAACAATTCAGACAAAGTTCAAAAAAGTGCTAGAAACTTGCTTCACAGCTGCTCAGAAGTTGCTCTTCGACAGTAACAATTTATAACTGAGCCTCACTAGTTTTTCTAAATTCCTTATGATCCAAAACAAATGATCGTAAGTAGATAAACAAAATAATAATAATATTAATAGAAATATAGAATAGATATATAAATAATAATAATATAATTGTATATTAATATCTCGGAAAGTACTGATCCGAAATGAACGAATTGTTAACCCTTGGACAACTTTTTCAGTACAAAAAATATAAAATCAATTACTCTCAGAAGATGCCTTCCACATAAAAAACTTGAAAAGTTAGCAACTCATGGGTTTCTATCAAGCAAAACTACAATTTATATACAAAACCTCATTTACCTCCTTACCAAATATATCTAACCGTTGTCTTACAGCCCTATTCTGGCAACCGAAACAATAGTCACCGCGGTAACAATTGAATACTTGGTAACAATTGTCACTTTTTTGTATTCTGGAGCAAATTCAAAAGCTCAAAAGGTGACAATTGTTTCGAAATTTGTTACCTCCGTAGGAGCAGGTGACAAGGTACAAAAATTATAAAATTCAAATTTCGTATTCAAATGCGCCTTGAGAAATTGCAAAAAAAATGCTTCAGCTGCTCCTGCGTCGCGACGTGTCGTGCGCATAAACTTAGGAACTCTAGAAACTAAAAGAATATATACATACATTGTGAAGAAACTCCAAAAAAAAGACTTGCTTCGCCAGATTTTCTGCATTTGCCATTTTTTGTTTGTTTATTTTTTTACAGTTTGACAGAAAAAATACAAAAAACAGCTGTTTTGATAGAAAAAAAGCTTTCACCTCGAGTGGTGAATTGTTTGAACTTTCTTCTTGTCACCATTTTTCCAGAATACGGAAACAATCAAATTCAAATCAATTGTTACGGGCGGTAACAATTGTTACGGTAGTGCCAGAATAGGGCTGTTAGTTGAGTATTAGATAAGGTTAGATTATGCACCAGTGGCGCATACAAAATTTCATTTTAAAGGGTTCCGTACTAAATTTTTGAGTCAAATACCATTTTAAACCATATTCGCCACCCAAAAAGGTTTGTAACAATCAGATATTTTGGGGGCTTGAACACCAAAACCCTCTTTGTGTGTGCCAATGCTAGGTTCAGAGGACGTGCACGGAAAAAACGCATTTCTCTAGGGAATATCATTGTTTATTGTGAGTGCCCTCTATGAGCGCCAGGAGGGGGCAGATCGCTCCTCTGAGGTTCATATCGAAAGTCAAGGCATTGTCTTAGTTAAACCAATTGCTCTCTCAGATAAAATTGAGAGGATAATTTTAATACCGTTTTCTCTGTAAAGGTTTTAAGGGATATATATGCATACTAGTATAGTTAGCCGCCGTAGCTCAGGTGTCTAGTGCGTTGGGCCACGCTCGAACCCAGGTTCAAGACTCCGTTGCTGCAAACACCGAAAAAAAAGAAAAACAAAAATTTTTCTTTCGGTAGCTGTCCCCTCAGCAGGAAATGGCAAACATCTGAGAGTAAAATTGCCTATGAAAAAGCTCCCAACTCGACGTTCCGAATCGGCATAAAACTGTAGGTCCCTTCCAACCTTGTAAAAACTTTCGCACGCACAACACGGGTGGTTGCGGGTAGCTAGGCCTTGGTCTCGCAACCGGGCTGTCGTGCCAGTCAAGAAGAAGAAGAACACTAGTATATATATTTGTAGTTTTGAATATCGATGTTCAGCTGAAACATTAGTACCCGAAATTGTATAATATGAAAAATCTGATATAATACAAAATCTAATAATCTGTGATAATATGAAAAATCTTTATTTATCAATTTTCATCACCTTCAAAATACTCTCCCTGCAATGCATTTACGCTAGCGTTTTTTCCAGTTCTCGAAACAAATAGTCCCATGCAGTCATTTTCCGGAATGGCAACATTTCACCACCTTCCTTGATTCGATTTTTCTGATTTCGATTTCACCTTCCTCAAGCGACTCAAAACCGATGTCATCGGAGGGGTCATAGCCAGAAGTTACACGGAACTAAATCAGGCGAATACGGGGGTTGTGGAACGATGTGGGTCGAGTTTTCGGCAACATGGTCACGATGAACGAGCGCGGTGTGGCATGGCGCATTATCGTGGTGCAAAAACCAAGAGTTGTACAAGTCGAGAAATTCATTTTTTGCCATTAATGCCATTTATGACTTGAAATTTTATATGTTACTGTGCTGCCAACCTACGAAACAAATATTTGTGCGAAAATAATTACCCACGTAGTTAAAATCGACAGATTCCGGGTATTCTTTTGATATAGATACATACATATATAGGGTGTTTTTTTTTCGAATAGAGATAAAACTGGCATTTTGTGGTCAAATCTGGCACCTCTAATGTCATTTATGTTCAGTTTGGTTTGCCATTTCATCATGAACAGGTTGACAAAAGAACAACGCTTGCAAATCGTGCAAATTTATTTCGAAAATGATGGTTCAGTTCGCGAAGTTTACCGCAAGCGTCCATTTTATGGTCGACATAATCGTCCATCAGAGCAATTAATTCGGTTAACCATGGGTCGTTTTCGCACTACGTTTACTCTATGTGATAATACGCATCCGCAGAGACGTCGAACAAAGCGCACCGAAGAAACAATTGCCGCTGTAGAGCAAAATGTTGAAGAGGACCCGAATGAATCGATTCGCCACCGTGCACAGCAATTGGAGCTTTGTCAAAGTGGTTGAAAATTGGACCTGTAGAATTGGCTTTATTCGAGCCAGCCGCGGCGGCCACATGCCCGAAATCATATTTAAACATTAATGGCATAAAATTATCCTTCCAATAAAGCCAAATTGATGGACATTAAAACGATTTTCTTGTGTTTTATTTCAATTCGAAGATCTATACCTCTAAAAAAAACACCCTATATATATAGTTTATTAATATACGCTTCATGAAGGGGTTACGGGTATTTTTTCGGAAAACAACGTTGAAAAATGGTTCCAGAAAATACATAAACATGCTATCACTTTTTTTTGGCACATGTTAGACAAAAACACGTTCTACCTAATGAATGTTTTTTTCTTTTTAACTTTAGAAATCTGACGCATCTCTGGGGGTAGTTCCCTTTTCATATGGCGACCGATTTATTGTACGACGTTATTCTTTATTTAAAATGTGCAGAAATTTGAAATTCGCCACAAAAAACACTGAAAAGGACGTTTTGAACACGGTTTGTATTAATGTTGCTATCATTTAAAAAGTAAACTATTATATATAACGTAGATACTATATAGTACATTGAACTATTCTTATCCATCTATCGTACACTATGATTATTGAAATAAATCAGCATTTTGGGTCAGACCACTGGAGATATCACAGTTACACCGTTGCTCTGAACAATTTCTTTCGGCTTGAGGAGCTACGTGTGCTGCAGTTGAGCGATCCGGCTGTAGTGGACTGCGACATAGCTGTGAGGCCGGCAGGGAACCTCAACACAAATGCGAACGACCTCGATTGGCCGTGCAGGCCACGCTCAAAACCATTGGCATTTGCAGAGGCAACCCATGATTCGCCCGGATTTGATACCGTCTTTGGTAAACTTGAGTCTCTTGTTATATATATAATACCCATTCGTAATGTATTGGACCAACCAGCGGGATGGAAGTTAGGGGCCATATTGTCGTCCAAAAGTAAAAGTAAGGGAAATGAAAATGGAATGATTCCAATAATTTCCTTTGACTACAAAATCGTTTAAAAAACTCTCCTTAAAATACTTTCATCCCTTGTAAACGTTAGAAGGCTGTACAGATTTACGTATCATAACTTTTTAAATTGAGTAGTTATTCATTTTTATTTTTATATCCATATATGTAGATAGAAATGCATCATTGCAGGCGTACTTATGAATCTGAAAAGAAAATTTATAAACTTGAATCTTTTAAAGTCATCCAAGAACATGCGAAAAATATGGATTTCAGTTTCCTGTGTACACCGATTTCTACCGATGGGTGAAATAAGTTCACTCACTTTTATCACAAGGTTTAATATTCCAGTTATTTATATAAACTATGAACCGAAATCACGTTGATGCAAAAGTTGAGCGAACTCATATTTCCATAGATCACAACTTGGTAGACTGGTCAGTGAACGGACAAATTGTGGCGTCCTTTGGAAAAGACGTTATTATTTGGAAGCGTACAGACAATGTTACTATGTTATTTAATGTGAAAAGCATACGATCGCTGGCTTATTCTCCGAACGGTAATTTCCTTGCAATTGGATGCAAATCGTTCGAGTACCCAGGTACCCCACGCACATTATCCTTTATTTCATAGATACTTAAAAGTTAAATTCCATGTTGTACCAGTTCTGGAGCTGTGGGATGTTAGTTTGGCTACAAAGTTTATGGTGGTTAATGGGAAAGTTTTCACTGCAAAGCACTCTGAAGTGCATTGCATTGCGTGGAATCAGTCTGCAACTCAAATCATTTGTGGAACAGGGTTTGGAACGGTTTACGTCTTATCTGTGCCCGCACTCAAGGTGTTGCGGAAAGTTCGAAAGCACAAGCTGTCCATCACAACCATAAAACTGTCACCCACCATGCGATATCTGGCCAGCGGCGATGCCGGGGGCAATATAGTGGTTTATAACTGGAATTCGTGCAACGTTCACGTTGTCGTGCAATCTCGGCGCCAACTGAACACAACCTTCGACTGGCATCCGTGGAATGGCGTGGACTTAGCCATCTGTAAGTAGCTAAATACTTAACGAGCCCAACTTAGGAGATCTATCCCATCTGCTAAGAGTATTAAACAGTACGCATATATATCTGTGGTCAAAAGCAATAACCGCCTAAGTCGTAAATTGCTGTTTCGAGTAATCTCGCTTTAAAGTTTTAGCGTGTAGTGTGTTCGCTATGGGAATGCGAATAGGTTTTTATTAATAACTTTTTTTATTTTAAAGTTAGAAGCTCCCCGATTTTACACAAACGTAGAGCACAGTCAAGGGAACGTGGTGGCATCCATAACTAAATTTCTTCTTAAGTCGACTTAAGCGGTTAGTGCTTTTGACCACAGATATTATATAATAGTTTAACAGCTTACTGCAAGTGCTGTTCTAAATTGTCTTGGATTCAATTATAACAGATTCTATTCATATGAAAGTTTACAAATTTGAATTTTTAGCTGAAAATGTTCCCGCATCAATTGTTATATTGCATGTACCTAGTAAGGAAATTGTGGCCTATTACCAAAGAATGGATAAGACGGTAATTATCAACTCTATAACATTTAGCAGAATTACGGGCGAACTCCTCGTCAGCATGTCGAAACGCGGTAAGTAAGCACGCATTTTCCATATTCGTGACTTTGGGACATCTGCACTAGCTGTGTTTTTTTTAAGAAGTTGGCGGTTCGCTCGAGCTGAAGATAATCGTTATGGCATCGCTGAATCGAGTAGTTGATTTGCTAAGCTTTCCAGGAAGCGGTGCGAGATTTGTCATGTGGAGCCCAGATGGAACCAAATTGGCTACTTCCGGGAATGATGAAACCTTGACCATATGGAACTTCTGGCCAGAGAACAAACAAACGTGTGCTCGAAAAACGACCGTTTGCAAGGATTGCAGCCGTCTTGATTATAGGTATGGGAATGAGTTCAAACTATGGTCCTGTCTGAGGTAGTTCAATACCGTTTGTTAGTACAACTAATTGTTTTATTACTCGGAATGTTCAGAGATATACGTTTGGTATCTGTCAGTGTTTTCAAATTTGTAACAAAGAAATTAAATTATATTTTTATAAATAAATTGTAAATCAATAACATTAAGTCTGATTGCATCAGCCCACTCAGTGTTAATATTGTGAAAATATTTATTGATAGTAACGTAGCATTTTGCGTGAGGGTTAAGAGCTGAATCACTGTTCTTTGATGTACATATCCATGTGTTTTGTGTACTGTTTCAAACTCAGAGTGCTTATCAATTGCGTGGACTACCTTATGTATACTAAAGTTAAAGCTGACAGCCCTAAGAATCTTTGTTATTTGATGCAAATTTCACAAGTTCTTTTTTATAATTCTATAAACTTAATTTCTTATACATAATTGGTGTTGCTGAAAGCGGTAATGATCTGCTTAGCTGTTGTTTTTGCCGTAATCACAGGTCTAACATGTTGGTGCTCACTTATTAGTGATGGAATTTAAAAAATGTGAGTTGCGAAAAAACACGGAGGATTTCTTTTCCATGTTTGCACGAAAATCTACCAAGTCCAAGTCCAACTTATTCTTGTAATTGGTCTTCAGAGTTTTGTTGGTCGTTATTTTGTTTTTGACTGGCTTTGAATTCTCGGAGAGTTTCTTGTATCCATGATTTATGTCCACTTATATTCGTGAAAATGGTCGTGTGAGACTGAAAGCACGCCCCATTGGACGATACGACGCCAAATTGCACATCATTCAAAGCTACCGCTGGGCTCCCCACGTCGTCGTTACACACGTCGACGCGTTTCACACGGTCACCAGCGCAAAACACGAGATCAACATCATCCGACTCCGGCAAATATTGAGCGCACTTCTTCGAGGAATAAACTTTGGCTTTGGAGAACCGGAGATTTTTAGTAATGGTCACATTGATTGCACCCTTTGACAGTCCCCAGCCGTAAACGGATATGGAGCTGGGCAGTTCTGTTGCGTCGTCGGGCAGCTGAACGCGGCTTAAAACGCCCTCAGACGCGTTGAACGGACGCATTAAAGACAATAGGGCAATGTTGTAGGCGTGAGTATTCTCCTTGTAGTCGGGGTGGTGCACCGTCTCGCGCACTTTGCGTAGTTGACCGCCATTCTTGAAGGACTTAGTACCTGCTCGCACCAATAAGTCGGCCGGTTCTATGTCCTTTACGCATTCGGCCGCCGTGAGAACCACATTGTTGCGCAACAGTGAGCCGCCGCAAACCAGTTTCCGCTTGTACATAATAGACACCTGCCATGTGGCGTCACCGTCGCCGACCACTTTTCCGCCGATTGTAAGTGCTTCTCGGTTGCTTCTATCTGTTTCGTATTTCGCGGATTCGGCACCGACAAAACAGTCCACGGAAACCAAGATGAGAACGACACACAATGCACGATTCATGTTGATTTAGTGATCGCGCATATCACCGCGCAACAGGTTTTTATACGCGCTCACAAAGTGACAGACCAGAGTTTGGCCGAATTTCTGAAGAACGCCACTTTCACAATGAATAATGAGCGGCATTGGGATGTATTCTCTTGGGATGAGCTGAGCACTTTGGCTTGCGTCGAAGAGAATAAAAGAAAGCGTAAACATGGGCGCTTATTTATTTATTCGCTTATGCAAATGCATATTTTTGCATACCCATCACGAAATACAGGTGCGACCTGGAAACTGCGACCTTTATACCACAAGAAAACTGCAACAATATGTACCTAGGACATCTTAACCCTTTCGGGACGGAGTTTAATTTTGGAAACCAAAATACTCTTGGTAAAAATCCATGTCCATGCTATGAAAATTGGGGCTACAAAATTATGTTAGATACTCATCCGGAGATATATTTTAAATAATTCTTTTTCATGGGTCATAAGATCTCACTAATTATTTTGAGAGGCCTTAAAAACTTACTGGGACGTTTTATCCCAGTAGTGCCGAAAAAATTAAAAGAATAAAAAATAACTTTCGGTATAAAAAAATTAAATAGAACTCGAGAGTACTTCGCCATTATACCACGTTTTATGTTAGTTTTGCTAAAACCAACTATGTGTTGAACGCCCCATTGGCCAGAACTCTATCTGAATTTAATCATTTGACCAAAGCAATTGTTACTGACTTCTCCTGCTCAAAAACTGGCTTTTTTTTATTTGCTGAACCATGCGCTCAGTTAATCCCATTTCTCACTCCTCTTTCTAATTTGTGTTTCTTTGCTCACTAGTTTTAAGTTTAAGCTTAACTTTGTTATTCATTCATTTAGTCTGCAAATTGGAGCTTGTTATTCATTCACTTAGTTTGTAAGAACACTTTTGTTCATTAACTGAATTTAAATAAAGAATAAAGAAGAATAAATAATAAAGATTAAAGAAATTAGGCAATAATGTGGAGAGGTTTCACAGAATAAGCATTTATGTGCATGTACACAACAATCAAGTGGGTTTTATTCTTTTGTTGCATAAATCATTATTTTAGACTAATCGCAAATGAAGTTGAGACGTAACCTCAACTTCATTTGCGATTTGCACCTTTCTTAGGTTTATTTTTGATTCCATTATTGCCGGATGCTTTACGTCCATTTAATTTGCCTTTGTTGGAAGTGGCTACGGGAAGCTTCGGTTTCGGAGCCTTCGGTTCAACGCGTAAAAATAAATCGTAGTTGAACTCCGTGCAGCTTTTGCCTTAAATGTAACAGAAACAAAAGTTTTCATAAAAATTCAACTGTTAAAAATAACTTTTACTATTTAATAACAAGTGTTTACATAAGAACTAACAATAAAATGAATTGTATTTATTAACTTCAATTCAAGTGTTGTAACAGGAAAATCGATCATAACTTTCAGCATTGCGTTCGGCCTCAGTGAGGTCTTATAATGGCTTACTGGTCAAGCTGATGGTCGCTCGGTGTTTTTGAAGTAATTTCCCCCATGCTTGTCCTGGTTTGGTATACATTTTTATTTTAAGGACAGACCACAAATGTTTGACTTGGCTTATGTCACGTAATTGTGGTGGATCGTCGAAAATATGAATGCCCTTTTTAGGGGTCTGTTTTGGGTCGTTGTTGTACATGGAAGTATCTTCCTGATCCGGTTAAATTTTGAAAATATCTAAAGATGGTTAGTGGAAGTTCTTAAAAATGGGTTTACAAGAAAATCCTTACAATTTGTGCTAGATAACGTTTTTGAACTTGAACCAAACGCTATGCTTCCCATCAGACCCTAGACGATTTTTTTAGCTTTGACCAACCAAGTCATCTTCGCCAGTCCTCAACAGGCCTCCTGGCGAACTTGTTAGCAAATGCCAATTTGAGTTTGCGATAACGATCAATCAGCAATTATTCATTGCTTCGACCTTGGTCACAAATCCGTTTTCGTTCAATGTTCTTTGAATGGTTTAAGCGCTAATTTGCATGTAATCGTTTTGTAGCACTTGTGTGTTGTCTACCGGAGTGTCAGTCGCACCGGTCAAAATCAACCACTACACAACACGCTAATGTGCGGGAGATAATATTTTCTTAAGACGAATAGTTAATCTTTTAATAAATAGCACCGATTAATTTTATTTATTTTAAAAAGATTTTTCGATAAGATAAGCCACTTTAAATTTCTTTTGCCACATTTGTGGCACATGAGACGATGTCGGTGATAATTGAGAAGGTAACCGCTATCTGTTTAATGTGCCTGTAACTGTTTCCGATCGCGAAAACAATTTTTTGAAAATGGCAGTTTCAGGGTCTCCGCAAGTTGGTCATCAACAAGTAGTACTCTTAAGACAATATATGCAACTCAATTTATCACAATAGAATATCCTAGTATAAGGACAAAATGTGCTTACTCGACTGCACTCAAAGAGGTTGTCTTAAAAATGTGAAATTTTTATTGCTTGTGAACACTTTTGGCCACTACTGTTTATGTATGTATGTAAAAACATAAACATAAACATACATGGTAAAATGGTCTGGTGCAGAGTGCGAAAATAATTATGTGTTATATATTAATAGCATATTGTATTGGATCAATTACACTGCACAACAGCATGTCTGTTGCATGGAGTTTTTTACATGAATCTGAATCGTTTTTCCACGCTGTTTTCAAAACCATACTCCGTTTTTATGTAACAGCTCTAGTTTTTGCAAAAAATGGGCGTGTCACTTTTTCGAATTTTCCTCGGTTTTTTTCTCGTTTTCGACTGTTCTTTCTGAACCAATAACCCTATAGACATGATTTTTATATCGTTGCACTTACAACATTTCACGCCATCTTTCCTGAATGGGCGTGGTAATAAGGTTTCAAAGTAAGAAAATATTGAATTTCAAGGCGTTTTTTCTGATGGCGAAAATTGTACAGATGTTTCATAAATCAAGTTTCGAAGTATATGAATATCTTAAGAAGAAACATCAAGCAATACAACACAGCCAAATTATTTGGCGGAATACACATTCGCATCGAAATAATAACAAAACTTTACCATAGCGATTTTCACCTCTTTTCATACTTGTTCCTTAAAAAATTAGGAGCCTCAAAATATGCTCTTTTATATGTTCCATTTATAGTTTGGAATACAAGCAAAAAACAAAAATATTTTGAATTTCTCGATACAAAAAAAAATTAAAAACTTTGCATATTTTCAGGCCCCTAATTTTTTAAGGAAAAAGTATGAAAAGTGATGAAAATCGCGATGGTACATGTTTCCTGTTATTTCGATGCGAGTGTGTATTCCGCCAAATAATTTAGCTGTGTTGTATTGCTTGATGTGTCGGCTTTCATTATACACCTAACTCGTTAATTGTTTTACAAAAAATGTGTATGTTTTTGATCATCAAAGAAAACGCCTTAAAATTCAATTTTTTCCAACTTTGAGGTCCAATTACCGCGGCATTTTAACATTTATAAAAATAAGTTGCATCGGAAAAGAAGCCGTGCGGTGTTGTTAATGCGATAAGGTGAAAATCATGTCAATCGGTTTTTTTGTTTAGAAACTACGATCGAAAATATGGAAAAAGTAGAGGAAAAACTGAAAAAATGACAGGGTACCTATATCTCACAAACTAGAGCTGCTAGAAAAAATCGGAGGGTAGATTCGGAATCAGCGCACCCAAATTAGTAAGAAACAGTAGAAAAACTCCATGCAACAGAAAAAAAGTGTTTTTTTGTTGCGCTGTGTTATATATCCAACTCTTTTTAAACAGCAGATACTTTGCTCAGATATTCTATTCAAAAAAGCCGAGTAAAACAAGAGTTAGGTTTATTATAGGGTGGCTTTGGGTATTGTGGTAAAGTCGGGTAATATGGTAATACAGTGTTTCTCGAAAACTATGTACAGGCATTTAAAGAGCAAAATCTCAATAAAAAGTTGGCAATGCAGAAAAAACTAAAGAATCTTGCACCAACATAGTTTTTGCAAGCAATGCTTTTGGTCAGCTGATGAAAACGCTGCGTGGCATGCGACCGACTTTTGAGTAGGTATTATTTAAAATATAGCACATACAATCATTTCTATATTAAACGTTTATTTATTTCTACACAATTACTTCAAAAGAACTGAAGTTCGGGTATTGCGGCATAGGCCGTGGAGGGTACTATCTTCCAGTCCTAAATATGCCTAAAAACTAAGACATTTCCAAATGGAATGCTGGGGCCAGGATAAATTTAACTATGGCTGGAGAAATAATAAAATATAAATAGATTACACCACACTTTAGGGTGTGGCATGTATTAAAAAAAACAGTTGAACTAATTTTAGTCAGGGTTTTAATTCTGCGGATATACAAATACGGATATAACAAAACCAGATTTTCCCACAAATGAATGTTCCAGTTGAATTGCTTAAAAGCCTTATTTATGTCATCTTTTGAATTTAATTGAAATTTGGCCTAATTTGACTTTGTTATTGTCGTTGTTGACAAAAATAGATATAAAAGTACAACAATTCCCGGGGTTACCTTATTATTGAACCAAAATCCTCAAGTTGTACTAGACTAGTATTTACATATATATGTTGGTATTTTAACAATTCGCACAGCTTTAATTTAATGAAATTAGTTTTTATTACCGCTACACATTTCCTCGCCGCATTCCGCACATGTTACCAATCGTGTTTCTACAATTCCGCACTTGTTCTTCATTTTTTTGATGCAGCTATTTAGCATATGATCCCTTTTGTCGCGCACTTCGGTTTTCAACTGCAGTTTTCCCATTTCTGCCATGCGGCCAAAAAACTCTTCTTCCTGCTTCGACTTGGGTCTAAGCGTTGTTAGCATTTTCCAGTCAATCGGTACGGCGCAGATTTCCAAGAGAGGAACGTCCTTCATTTCAGTGGGAACAGGATCGCCGTACAAGTACATGGCATCACGCTCTCCGTTGCTTCTTATCAATTTTCGCATTTCCTTCTTCGACATTTTAAAGGAAAAATCTCTGTTTTTGAATTTAATTTCATCGGCACGCACCTTGATTGGTCGCATTTTGTAGTCGGGCACCTTTTCCATCAGGCGTTTGTATTCATCTTTGGACTGGACAATATTTCGACTCAAATCTAATACGGGCACAACTGTTTTTTTCTTAACTAAAAGGTCGTCTAGCTTGCTCATGATTACCTTCGAAAACAACAATGGCTTTGCAACCTGAGCTTTTACCTGGCCAGTTATTATTTCTGAGTCTATCGATTTAATAAGGACCACGTTACCTAAGAGATTTCCCCACTGCAACACTGTGCGCAGTTAGAAAACCTTTAACGATTACACTGACCAAATACTTTAATACCTTAATTCAAATGTAATTTGTGGTTGTTCTCATTTGATCAAACGCTTTTACATAATTTTGTTAAATAAAAAAAATACTTATGTCAGTTAATTAAATGGGTTAATGCAACAATAAATATTTGAGTTTTAGGGTTATTTTTTTAGAGGAACGTATCGAAAGACCAGCGAGTTCGAGACTTTAACCCACTAAAGCCCCTTTAACCCACTAAGTACCGTCGCATGGTATCATTGTTCTTTACGATTAAGCCGCATTAGTTTTCAGTGTGGCCGTTTCGTGATATAAAATATGGCACACAAGTCGTGGTTTCGTTTTTAAAACACGCAAAACAGAACGACGAGATAATTTACAAAATTCGGCTTGTTAAATGGTCTTTCTCAAAGCCAAAGATTAATAAACCATAATAAACCACAATAAACAAAGTATGGTTTCAAATGGTGTTGGGCTGAAAAATTATACGAGTGTATGTTAAAGACACA
Source organism: Melieria omissa (assembly GCA_963971225.1). Taxonomy (NCBI): domain Eukaryota; kingdom Metazoa; phylum Arthropoda; class Insecta; order Diptera; family Ulidiidae; genus Melieria; species Melieria omissa. The sequence goes on from OZ020268.1 coordinate 88,321,469, forward strand.
GATATCAAAATGGGGGGCTGTTAGTTTAAGCTTTCAATATAAATCATATGTTTCAATATACATATACAATATACAATGCCGGGTGTATATACATATGTACACTAGTAACCCATACAAACTTACAGTGGGTTCTATGGTTAGTGTGTCGGCTAATTTTACTTAATTATTGTATCAAATTTACTATCTCAACACTTTGCAATACTCAATAACCATGTTTTGCTGTAGTAAGACTTTATTTTTACTCACATTAAGAAATTGTTCTACCTGGATATTTGCGCCATTATGAATGCTTATAAGAAGAGAGCACTGCTACCATTTATCAGCTGGGCATATGAATGTACTCGCATATCTGTACAGCACGTTTTTCCTAATAGTACGTTGACAACTCGTACTCTTGGATTAGTTTCCAGATAGAATGCTTTGTCACTGTATCTCCTGCTGTGTTGGCTGCAAATCCACCTTTGAGGGTGAATTTTCCTTTGTTTAATTTTTGAAGGGTAACAGTGCCTAAATTTTCAAATCACAATAGAAAACTGGTTGTATGCACGAAGGTAAGAGAACACAGACAACTTACTTTTTGGATCGCAAGGATTACTTACACCCTGCCCTCATTCTAACGTACATACCTACATATGCGATCGAATTCAGGCAGAAAAGTGAACAGAAATTCAAAGGATAGTTAACTATAATGAAACAATAACAATATCTGATTTATGACGACGGTGGCTTCTTCGCATGTTACATGTTCGCACCGCTAAGGTATTCAATAAACTGTGACTTCAAATAGGAGTTTTCATTTTGAAAGTATTTTATTGTATTACAGCTTGAAATTTGTATATACCCAGAAATTATAACTCGTGCATTGAATGTATTTTATTTTGGCGGCAAAAAAATTCGATCTGGATTTTGTAAAGTAAGTTTGGTAATCATCCGAATATCGAATGCGACTTTAACAGAAACGTGGAACATCTTTGGTTCTTACTTGAGTGAATTTTAACTACAGCTACCTTTTCACTTGGTCCAGTCGGGTAATGCTTTTCACGCTTTCTAGTAAAAGTAATACGTCTGTTTTACTTTTTAATATTTTACATGGCATTCTTGAAAATTAATATTTAATTAATATTTTCATAATGAACAATAAAAATTTGAATGTGAAATAAGAAAATCACAATGCTCACGAAGCACTATTTGAGGCATCGCTATGTGTGATGTCCATAAAGATTTAATTAAAAAATGGACATTTAAAGGTTTACTATTATTTAAACAAACAACAACGTTTTTATGTCCTTGCGCAACGTTACTGGAACATTAAACAGGAAATGGTGCAGGTACAGGAAATGGCAAACCTCTGAGAGTAGAATTGCCTGTGAAAAACTCCTAACTCCCCGTTCGGAATCGGCATAAAACTGTAGGTCCCTTCCAACCCTGTAAAAATTCGCACGCACAACACGGTTGATTGCGGGTAGCTGGGCCTTAGTCTCGTGCCAGTCTCTCGGGCTGTCGTGCCAGTCAGTTATTACACTACTCGACAAGAAATGGGTTCATCGCATGCTCCTAACAACCAAAGTATTTTTAGACTAAACTTCGGCTGCTGAACACGAAACTGAAAATCAAAAAATTTTCTTAAGAAGCGTTTTCGAAAAATCTTTGAAAAACACGTTTTTCCCCTCTTATTTCAGTTATGAGTACATATCTCGTAAACCAACCATCCGGCTAACACAAGTGGTCCGCCGTTCAGAAGGTAATTAATTAACCTTTCCAACGATATATAGATTGTCCAAATCAGATCAGGTAATTTGGGATGAGATTTGGGGAAGTTACTGACGGTGAAAGTTGTAAAAAAGTAAATTTTTCGACCAATTTAAAAATTCATAAATTTTCGAATATTTTTTTCATAGATAAAATAAATGATCTCCTCTGGTTTTATAATCTAAGATGAAAGATATATTATTTGAGCAAATATAAAGCCTAAGATCAATTGAATTGATCTTAGGCTTAATGACAAAGTTATGATGCATCGAGCGAAAACACCAACTTTACATTTATTACATCGTGCGAACATTTTTATTTTTTTTTTCTGAGAACCATCCAAATGTTGATATAGACGTGAAACTAGAGGTCATTTATAATATCCTGGCATAGTCAGTTTTTCATTTTCTGACTCAAAGTCCTTTTTAAACGACTTTAAAATTTTAAGGACATACACATTTAAAATATTTATTCAAATATTTGCGGTTGTGCAATGATAAGATAAGAAGATATGGGTGCCAGATGACAGAGGAAAATTGTCTTCTTTTAACTAAATTTTCTATTTGGAACTTTCAGGACCAAAATATGTCAGGTATGGAAAACATAAATGTTTTGGATCTCAGACTCTACAAGTCAAACATTTAAATGTTTCTCTATTTCACAGTTCTGTGTGTCCTCTAGTTCCAAAGTTATTCAAAACATTTGGGTCGCTTCAAAATATAACTCCGAAGATATTCCATATTAAAAACTTAGGTTGTATGGAAGGTGCCACGCCCACCTGCGCATCGTATTCGCACTGTATGCTTTACCGAGATTTAGTTAAGAGGAACATTCTGTGCAAGAGTCAGCTCAGTCGGCCGTCTTGCTCTTGAGTTTTAGTGTCGTGGGACCAACAAACAATCAAACAAACAGACATTAATTTTTATATATATAGATATAACTCATAGATTACACATCAGCTGACACTATCTTCTAGTCGCGTGACCCTGTCGCTGCCGTCTTCAATGTATTCGGGTCTTATACCCCGAGCATATACTATAGACGACGGCAGCGACACGACTGCATCTGTCAAAATATAGAATCATAACGATACGAAAATATAGAATCATAACGGTATGCGAACGATTATTTTGACGACAGCACGACACATTAACACCGAACACAGATTTCGCTATTGCCAAGCTTAGAGCTAGTCTCTATTTCGTAGACGGCAATTGGTATCACTTTAGATTAGCAACTTTGCTCAGCTGCTCCATGAGCCAAATGCGTAATATTTCTTATTTTGGTAATTGTGTTAACAAAACTAACGAACGATTGTTCAACTTCAACACTTCCAAACAAATACGAAAAAAAAAAAATATGAAAATTCAAGTGTCATAAAACATATGATTGTTGTGCTGCTGCTGCCGTCATCATTGTAATCACGTTGCCAGCTACACCGTGACTATTGAAGCCAACGCGGTCGTGTGGCCGTGTTGCTGTCGTCGTCTATATGTTCTGGGCAGTAAAACGAAACATTTAAAATACAAATACTTCCATATAAAACAAAAAATATAAAAAATAAACCAAAAAAAAAAATAGATTTTCAAAGCGCTGCCAGCTTCTGTATGCAGTGCGTTACTTGTGACCAGTGTTGTGACTAATATATTAAAGTAGTGTAACTAATTACGTAGTATATTATTTTTGCTTTAAAAATGTAGTGTAACTAATTACTTTTCCCCATAAGTAATCACCTTCAGTAATATTACTACTTTTTTTCAAGTTACTTATTACAATATTACTTTTTAGTCAACAAAGTTCTAACTTGCATGTAAAACAGCAGCACTGATAACATAATTAAGATGAATTACAATTATACAACGCTGCACTTGTTCCAACTGAGTTTGGTAGTGGAGAAACAATTAACATTTGCAAGCAAACTCAAGCGGTTTTAACGAAAAAAGTAGCGAAATTCAAATTGTAATTCAAAATTAAATAAACATTTAACCTGATTATTTTTTTTGCAGAATGACTACTTTTAATAGCTGGCAATTCCGCAAATATTTCGATTGGTTGACGGAAAATAATATATTACTTTTTGTGATACATTACTTGAAATTTCCAGCAATAAGTAATGTAACGATATTATTTTCAAATGTCAGTAATTTGTAATAAGTAATTTGTTACTGTCAAAAGCAATAAGTCCCAACACTGCTTGTGACGTCATACGCAACCAAGCAATGCTCGTTAGGCTGTGTCATAATCCTCAGTCCAGTCGTTCTTAATCATTGTTTGTTTGCGTACCATTCAAGAGTAATGTGGATTAAATGTTCACCAACTTTGTCAGTTTAACGTACAGCTGATTGTACCCGAACTACGGTTTGGTACCGCGTTGCTCTTGCCTATCATTCGGGGATATACGATAAAGAGGAATCTACTTAGTTCAATTCATGTACTTAATTAATTTCGTAAAGACTGGCAATGCTGGCAGCTGGTTGCTGGCTGTAACCATGGCACAATAAACAAGGTAGTGGCAGGAAGGAGCGAAAAAATTCACGTGTATTTTGTTAGTGTTTTTGTTCGGTTCATTGTCAAATCGGACGGACGGTTCTCTTGCCAACAGTATTGCCAGCATCGAATAGACCACTTGGTCTATTCGAGAACGTAAAAATACACCAATTAACAGCAAAAGTACATAGCTTCTTTGTTTTAATCTGTTGTTTTACAATTAGGGGCAAAAGTGCTAAGTGCTAGTTCGCCGATTTTGCGTTAATTCATACAAGTTATCGAAAATTGGAAAAATAATATCCTTTCGTCATTGCAAACATGCTTAAAATTTCACAGAAAAAGAGTTGAGTGGCCATGCTGTTCGCCGAATGTAAACAAAGCAGACAAAAATTTCTGACAACCTACCGAACTCTGACGAGAAAAAAATAAAATTCGCTCCTTCCTGCCACTACCTTGTTTATTGTGCCATGGCTGTAACCGTGAGACACATGAAACAGTGAGATGGAAATGCCTGTTCCGTTTGTACCGGTTCGGAACTCACCAGCCACTCTTTTTAACAGAGTCTGTTCTGGTATGTTGTTGTGCAAAAGTGAAGTGTTTTCTGTTTTGGTTCAGTGTTCCTGCAAATGTCGCGCTGTTGAGTTGGTTAAGTGGTTTAGTTAGGCGGTATTGTGATGAACTGATTTTGACGTTCATTTAATTTATGCTTTGGTTAGTTGCTCATTTTGCATGGATTTCAAACAAATTTGAATTTTATTGATGGGTTAGCCATAAAAAAAGTGTAAAAAGGTGAAGTTCAAACAGATCTGATTGAGCATTTAAGTCAACATATTTTTGATGAGTGAAATGCCGATCTCAAATCGCGCATGAGCGATCCACAAGTTCGTAGGGAGAATGTTTGAATAATGCACAAAGCGGCGGTGGCGATGCAAACTTGTGCACTTTTTGTGTAAACCAGCCGCTTAGCGTGTAGATCGTCTTCAGCATGTGTTTGGATTCGTAACCGAAAGAGGAACGAATGTGTAAATCGAAGCGCAATGTTGCATCAACAATAGGATCGCAATGAACAGCAATGAAGTGTAAAGTGAATAACTTAACATAATTGAAATATAACGCTAATAATTTAATACTGGTTTGTTGGAACAATAACGGAATTCTCTGGTGTTATTTGAGTTCAACACTAATAATTGTGTGTGCATTGGCCAAGTCCGCATTTAATTAATAATGAGTATAATGCCAAATTGTCCCTATTTTGAGTGTCTTAGCAGTAGAACAGAATGGCAAGAAGAATCTAAGTTCGGTTAGAAAAAAACAAAATCAATAATTGTTAAATGCTACGTAAAAGTAAAGACCATAAAAAGCGAAGAAAACAAACCATGCAATTATAAGAAGAAAAAGTCGAAAACGCACTCAACTAATAGCCATAATTTATTGACATGGAATTTCAGTTACGTTTTATCAAAAACAATGATCTCTTTGCTGAACATTAAGTGTTCTGCTGGTTGTTGTTTGACTAGCAACGTTGAATCTTGCTACCGGGTCCCACAAAATCAGCACAATCAAAATCCGTTCATTCTTTCTATATTCATAGTCAATTATGGTATGTAGTTATATATATGTAAATGTGTGTATTTGTGCCCGCGCCCGGGCCAATGGCAGAGCCCGCATACAATGGCAAGACCATTTCACTTCCTGAGGTAGCCCAGTGTCAAAAAGGCACTGTAAGAACACACGGTAGATTTACCCCCTGGCTACAAATCACCCATGAGCACAGTCGGGCGAACCGGCACCGGACACTCGATTTTAAATAAAACAAGTTGTATGTGAGATTTCTACTCAATTTTCTCTTTACTGTATGACATTAAGTGTGGAATAAAACGTCGTTACAATGTTCGCATTTGGACGCATTGCTTGGTGGCACCATTGAAGGGACCATTTTTAATGTCTACACTTGCTGGATAATTTTTGTAACGATAACTTTGAGGACGTAAATTGTTTGCGGTATATGTGAAGATGGCAAAAATAATGAATTGCGCGGAACGTTTCTCGAACAGTATAACCCAGTATATACATAAATAACGTTTTATAATAGATATTACATACAGTACTTTTCGCTTAAAACGAACTTCGAGGGACTGGGCAAAATGGTGCGTTTTAACCGAAAGTTCACTTTAAAAGGGGTCCGTAATAAGTGAAAATATAATGCGCGTACTTTTGAAATTGATTCGTTTTAGGCGGAAACTTGTTTTAAACGGGTTCGTTATAATCGAAAAGTACTGTAACATTAGTTTTATATTAATGTAATCTTTTTTAATCTATTGTTTTAAAGATTGAGTGATGACTAATATTAACCATTCTCATTAGGATCGTAAATATTATGTAAATAAAAACAATGTACAGGATACATGAAACAATTTGTATGTATCCTAAAAAATCTTCGTTTTCGCTTTGTTAATTATTTTATTTGTGTAAACACGTAGAGGAATTTGTATTAGTAAAGCGATTAAAACAGCAACATTTCATTGTGATTTTCATTACAGAAAAATTTTGGATATAATGGCACGAACCAACTATAAACCTTCCAGTTTACTGCTGGTTTTATTTAATTTATTTCTGCAATCTTCCGTACTACCAAGCTGCTGTCTCTTGGAAGCAGCTTCTTCATCTAGCTCACACTTATTAGAAAAATGGTCACATATAGCCGACTTGAATGAAGATTTTCGCGTCTTATGGACAATCACTGATGATGATGCAACATTCGAGATACAAGCACGTACAAAAGGGTACGTCGGATTCGGTTTCTCAGATGACGGCAGTCAAGAAGGAGCCGATGTAGCGATTGGATGGGTAGATGGGGGTCATACGTTTTTTCAGGTATGTTAACAATTTTACAATTTATACATCATGCCTATCTAGACTTATATATCGAACTGGTTAAGAATTTATCGGTATACACAATATGCAATCATACGTAGCCATCTCACTATGTTTCTGTGTTAGATGACACTGCACAACAAAATCAAACTTTTTTTAAAATAACAAGGTTCTGACAATGGATTCTGGTAGAGGGTGCAAAAAAAAATATACGGGTATCGGCGTTTTGAAAGTTTACGTCTGAATTTTTTTTACGGGGTCAAAGTTTTCCTCGTTTTGCTCATTCTTATGGTGAATCGGCATACGAAAACCATGTAACCTCACATTTAGGTATATGATGTGTTCAGCAATTTGATGTAAAATACGACGAAGAAAATTTTTGTGGAGCATTTTAACCCTGTAGCTCCTATTTTTATGGGTAAACTTTACCCCTTTTTTCTAAAATGCCAAAAATGTCCTGTAAAACAGGACTTTTTAAGGACAATATTTACCACGAAAACATTCGCCATAAAATTCTACTATAGGTCTCTGAATACATCAAAGCTCAGAAATTAACTTGAACGCCAGAATTAAGCCAAAACTGAAAATGTGTTTAAGTGTTTATTTCGTATTTAATCAAAACTCGTACTAGAGAAAATCATTTTTGCCCGATATATTGCGATGATAAGTATAGAAGAATGTTACTTTCAGGACCGCCACATTGCAGTGTCTGGCACATCGGAGGCCTTAGTGGATCTTTCTCAAGATTATATTTTATTAATGGGCTATGAGAACGCAACGCACACTGTTATACGATTTCGTCGAAAGTTGGATACATGCGACAGTGCCCATGACATCCCGATTACTGTGAGTGGATATTAACATACCTCAATTATAACCAATTAGTTTTCGAATTGTAATTGAGCACTGTGTTTAGAACGACACAATGCGCGTCATGTATTTGTATAGCGATGTGGATCCGCTGAATAGCTCTCTTATTGCTGGCACATTGCCTAATTTGAGCGAAGCATGGCGCCCTTTTAAATCCCTACTGCTGACAAATGGGCCACAGGAAGATGTGCTGTCAGCCGAGCGGACCTTTGAGTGGCGCAATGGAAATGCCGAGCTTCCTAACGGAGACGATACAATAATTTGGTGCAAAATATTCAAATTGAACAATGTTGAGAAAAAGCTTCATATTATTCGGGTACGTGAAGGTTGAGATAATTCTAATATGTTTATTCCAAAACAATTGCACTCATCATGGATTATGCGTTTGCAGTACGAGCCAATTCTTGACTCATCATGGAGTATTTTCTACCTGCAACGCATTACTCTTTACCAATGTGAAGGCAATCTGGGCCCAGAAGCACTGGCATATAAAACCGGGCAACAATGCTTAGGCGTCCGAAGTACGCAACTGGAGTGCAATACATATGTGGCAGCTTGGACGAGAGGATCCAAAGTAAGTTTTCGATCTCGAGTGCCAATCATTTACACAAATGTAAGACGTTTTAAAAATCACTGCGGTAAATCATTTTTAACAAAAAAATCAGTGATTCAGTGATTTTCGGAACAAAGTGGATTTGGCATACATTCTTAGTATTGATTATTCGGTTTTAGTACATAGAACAATAATAACATGTAAAACCTTGTTTTATTAGGGTTTTACCTTTCCGTCTGACGTTGGATACCCTTTAGATGCAAATGAAGCGCAGTATTTTTTTATGGAGACGCATTATAGTAATTTAAATGTGGGATCTGAACAATTTCGATCTAATGTGATAACTGACAACTCTGGCCTAAAGCTACATGTCACCGAACAATTACGGCCCTATGACGCTGGAGTGTTGTCAGTTGGTGAGTCTGCATTAGATTTACTAAAGCTGAGCGAGGGTTCTTATGTTTATTCCAATTTAAGGTATGGATCCGAATTGGCATCACATCATCCCACCAGGCCAGAAACGTGTCGTTTCCGTTGGCCACTGTATGGGGGATTGCACTGCATATGCGTTTCCTACACAGGGCATAAACATCTTTGCGGTTCTCATGCGCACCCATCAGATTGCAAAGGCGATAAAATTACGACAGGTAATATAGGAAAATTGATTAGTAGATGTTGCTAAATGATTTTCTTTGATTTGCAAATGGCTACTAATAGATCCGACAAACCCAAGAGCTGCCGCCGATAGCCGATGATAAGAACATTGATCCTGAGTACCAAGAATTTCGAATGCTTCGCCATCCAGTTCGGTCCATGCCCGGTGACAGGTTGGAGACCGAATGTGTGTATGATAGTTCTTCGCGAAGTGCAATTACGTTGGGTATGTTCGGTGTTTAAATACCAATCGTTTCAGTATGCAAACTTCGGGTAATTAATGAAATTGCTTAATCTTGCATGTAGGCGGTCTAAGTATGAAGGAGGAAAGCTGCACTGCTCTAGTATTATATTTTCCTCGCCAGAAAAAATTGTCTTCGTGCCACTCAATTCCAAGCTTATCAACTGTGTTGCACTCCCTAGGCATCGCATATCTAATACCGTAAGTTACTAAATCTGTGAAATCGAATATTCGCCAGTTACTAATGCTATGTTCCATTCTATAGCAACTCGAACCCAGTACTTATATCCTTACCATCTGATTTAAAGGGAATGACACTAGAAACCCGGTTACTGACTTGTGATTGGGAAAAACAATTTAAACAGTTTCAGGAAATAACTTTAGATGGAAATTTCAAGTCGACTTGCCGCGATGCAACTGGCCGAGTGCTTCCCGTAAGTGATTTGTAACAATCAGCTGAAAGATTTGACAAGTCTGTTTGAATTTGTTGTTTCAGTCTTTTGAGCATTTAGTCGGATTCCCCGTAAACATAACCAAATCGTATAATGAACGGAGTCGCTGCAAATCAAAAAGGCTCGCCGCAACTGAACTGGGTTCTCAACTGAAATTAACGATTTTACCAGTCGTACGAAGCAGCAGAAGCTCGCTAACTGAGACGTTAGCCCTCAGTGGATTATCGTCATCTGCTCAACATGTGAAGACATTTTTCCTTCTTGGGTATATGCCTGTGTGGACTCTAATAGCGGCGATGAGCTGAGATTTGCTCGTGTAAACAGACATTATCGCATATAACCCAAGCCTTTTATAAGCAATATTACCATGACAATGAAGGGCATCATCCCCTAATTATAGGTCTTATGTTGAAAATATGTTAGATATAGTAGTAATTGTTCCGTTAGCTGTAGCAATTAGTAGGGTGTGGAATTTTAGACACTTGACAATTTTAAATATGCAACTAAACGTAAATAAATAACGAACACCACAATTTTGGCAAATTTTTTAACACATATTTCGCTGTGAAATTGACTGATTTAATAGTGTCCAAATAATTAAAATTGAAAAGTCTGTATTTTATACTTTTTAAATTAAAAATTATTCTTTATCCGCCCCATGCAAAGGGTGGTATTCATATTATTTTTTCAAATATTAAATTTAAAAAAATTTAACGACTGACTGCCATGCTTACCGTCACAATAGAATTAATACTTAAATATAGGAAATTTTTTCGAAATAGTTTTTGATTGCATTTCTATGGTGTCCAAATTAAAAAATTATTTTCAACTAAATTCCGCACCCTATTAATGTAATTGAACTGTAATTGGATGTTAATATTTATTGTTAATATTTGTAATATTTATCGTAGTTATACTAATATCCATATACCATGTAGAAACATTGTTTACATGCTGGTGACTATCAGAAACAAAGCAATCAAACGTAAACATTACATTTTCATGCAGTGTCCACCAGTTTCAACCTGTGATATATTTACTTGACTCGTTCGAGTCTTATGTGTACAAAGGGTGGACCTATTCTTTGCACAAATTATGAAAACACGTTTATAGTTACGTATTAAGTAGGTACTAGAGCAAAATAAAGGCGAATATTTTAAAATTTACTTTTGTGCTTCTGGGATTATACATTAACACGAGTAACTGCTGGTAAGTATTTTGTAATTTGCACATATGTATATTGAAATGTTTCATGTTATCGACATGCGAATTCTTATAAGTTTTGACCAATTTTGTTGGGAAAATTCGTTCCCTTCTTTCGAAACAAAACAACTTAAACTTGCAAACACGAGTACCGTCGGAGAAATATTCGAAATATCTGATGGTAAAATAGTTGCCTAAGAATAAATATTCCAGCTTTTGCCTACGGAAATTTACATTAAATTTATTTATGAAGTCGCACGTACAACGGTTAATACATTTTTACATACATACATACACGTACATATTTGGTATATCCAAGTGTAAATGAATCGATTCAATGGACTAAAATGATTTTAATGGGCATGGGAGAGCGTGTGCTCATACAATTAGAAAGCACGTGCAGAACGGGGCATACGCAAACATTCGTCACGGCGAATTTTCTTAATGATACAGGAGGGTCGAACTGAAGTGAATAACGATTACGTTCACATACCTACAAATAAGTATTTACAAATTGCTGCTGCGAATTCTGTTATTATGTGTGAAAACCAAACGGATGTCATTTGCTGTCGTAGTTTTTGGGGCGCACGAAAAGTTGGAGCTTATTTAGGAAAACAACTAAAAGAAGAACAAGTGAAGTAATAAGTTAAGGAAGCGTTAATAAATTATACCGAAGTCACCGTATTTAAGAAATAGGCAATTTTTCTTTTGTATAGAACTGAAAATGCCAAACCCGCGATTTCAATTTTGGCAAAAATGCGCACGTAGGAATTAAAGCAGGTTCTCACCTTGTGGATCCGAAAAAGTGCACTTTTTGTAGGAATTTTTTTGAGAAAACGGTTAAAGATACAAAGCTGAATATGAACACACATTTATTTAGAGAATACAATTTTTCAAATTGAATGAATCAAAAAAGGGGGGAGGGGTGTCCATCAATGGCGGCATGTCGGCGAGGAGGTGTCCCGCTACCGGAAGTGATTCCGTCAAAACCCGTGATCTGAAATACAAAAATCGAACACATTCTTAATGTGTACCGTATTATCTATTGAATGAACCAACATCATGAAAAAAAAATCAAAATTACAAAAGTTATGAGGTTTTGAAAACAAATTAAGATTTTCGCATTTTTTTGTTCACTTATTATTTTTTTTAATAAACAATTTTCAATATTTTTGGCTGATCGTGGTTCGTTTATTAGAAAAATTTGGTGACGATTGGTTCATTCCAGCGCCTTCAATCACTTCCGTTAGGTCCGAAAATGTGGTTCTCAGAAAAACACGTTTAAAGTTTAAAGCGCGCTTGGCCGGTGCTCGACACTGCTCTATGTAACGGCCTGTAACTTTTGTAATTTGAAATTTCTGGAGCACATTTTTTAAACATATATCTACACGATATGGCAAAAAAATTGATCTGCTATCCTTTCTTTCATCGCAACTTGCACTTTGTTTTGATTGTTCAAATCTTGCAATGTTACAAATCAAATAAACAAGTGAAGACATTTTAAATTCAGAGAGTACAAACTGAAATTCACACAAACAAAAATTGTTTTAAAAAATTGGTCCAAAGTCCACGTTTTGAAGTCTATTTGAAATTTTCTATCCTTTTTCGCGTCGTCTAGATTCACTATTGAGACGGTTAGCATCAGAACGATTTAAGAAGTTATTCAATATAAGCCATTTGGCCTCCGAGTGGAAGTGCGGTTTCATTCCGTCACACCCTCCCCACCTAACCTAACCTAGACCTACCAAATGTGTCGATTTTATTTTTCACGCATTATAATACCTGTGTAATTTTGATTTTTCAAAAAACTATTTCGTATAAAAAATTTCAACCCATAAAATTAAAAAGTCTATTGCAGATAAAATGAGCAATCAGATAATGCAATGTTCAAATATATATAATATGCAAGTACTAAACGCAGTAATTTGTATCTACATTTTCAATGCATTAGTACCCGCAGAATAGCTGCCAGTGTTTTACTTTTTCTGTTTGTCTATTCTGAAGTCAAATTCGTTTGTTAATTTTAGCACCTTGCGAAGTTCACTAACGAATCGACTTGAATCGACTTCACACAAGAAGTCTGTACATCGTCTTTGCTACATACGCAAAGTTTATACGCGACAAGTGACTCATCGGAGGAGAGTGCGGTGAGCGGCGCTATCAAAGGCGACGGCTGGTAGCAATTACAATAAATATGCAGTACTACTAAAAGAGACAGAACCATTAGCTTCGGCTTCTTTGACACAACAGATAAAAAACAGTGAGATACAAATGCATCTGCAGCCGTTTACCTTTTAATGTGCATTTACGCTGCCTCTTTGTTTACCGAAATTTAATAAGCGGATTAGACTCAGGTAGCAATGTCGCCGTGTGTGGTTTCAGGGTATTCGATTCGTGTATCGCGTGGCCGGATGATGGAACGAATTCTTGTGAGAAACCAGCATTTGCAGTAGTCGTTGCACACAAATTTTTTTTATTACTAGTGTACATGTACCTACTTATAAGTTGTATGTACACATGCATCTTCAACAAAACAAAAATACATTTCTTCTACAAACTCTGGTATTTCAAAACCGATTAGGACGCTGACTCTTTGTTCAAAAAATAAATTAGTACATGTTGCATGATATAGAAATGCTGCGACTACACTCATTCCATGATTTATACTCGTTTCGATATATGATCACATAATCATACATTATAGAATATTTGAACTATACATCAATACAATAACATATTTTTGTACTCCATTTTACGTCGCTATTTCTGAACCTATTTCAAAGACCGAACCGATCTACACCAGTAGAGAGCGGGTTGAACTCATATAACCACAACAGTTTTTTCATTCGGTTCAAAAATTTCGGTAAGCAATCACAAAATGCATATTATTAAAATTGTCAAAGAATTCGTCTACCTTGATGCCGCCATAAACAGCAGCAATGATGTCAGCCTGTAGATAAAGCGAAGGATTACTCTTGTCTCGGTCTCGGTAGGCAGATACCTCTTTCAACCGACTGAACTAGCACTCTATAGGACGCTTATTCTGCGGTGCTGCTCTATAGCGCAGCTATACTTACTTATTTTTAGTTTTTTAGTTTCTTAGTCGAAGATTTCAGTTTTGTGGAATTAGCAAAAGTGTCAAGATGTCCCGGGATCGGTGAGGAAAACTCCGATATGCTAATTTTATTGTGGTAGTGTTGTTGTGTTCTTATAGTTGTAAAAACTTATACGTAGCAAAAGTGCAACACAAGTAACAAAACCAGATTATGTGTGGTCTTAGTTAATATAAGGTCCGTTTCATATTTATAACCCACCTATGAGCCCTGGGAGAATATTGGAATAAATACTGGGAAATAAATTTCCCAAAAATAAATAACTACCAAATATGTTCCCTGAGGTTAATAGTTTGTGGTGGCAACACTGTTTTAACATGCTCTTTGAAATACCGTTATATTTCAAAGAAACGTGTAATGCGCTTTGTTTAGCTGATGTAAAAATCGTTTCATAATTATAACCCATCTGCAGTTTTTTATAAAAACAAAAGGTTTGTGTTAGGTATACTTTCTTGGGAAAAATATAGTTATTAGGGCTATGTGTCAGCTAGGTATGTCACGTGGTACAACGTTATCAGAACTGGAGAAAGGCAAGATTTTGGCTTGGGCTTCTGATGGCATTTCAGTTAGCGAAATTTCTCGAAAAGTTGGACGAAGCAGACGCGTAGTTGCCAATTTGCTAACGAATGTCGAAGAATATGGCCAGCAAAAGAGGTCCGGTAGAAAAAGGAAATTGTGCAAAAGGGAGGAGCGGCTAATCATACGCCAGGCAAGTAACTCCACTGCCAGTTGTTCCCGTTTGGCAAGAAGCTGCAACACCAAAGTGTCCAAAACTACTGTTTGGCGAGTGCTACAACGATGTCCTGATATTTCCCGAGCAAAAATGAAAGCGATTCCAAGGCTACTTACTCGACATAAGACTGCACGTCTTGAATTTGCGGAACAAAATATGGACACTGATTGGTCCTCCGTAAGCAAAATGAATTTCATAAGTTTTGTTGGCACGTAGTTGACGTTTATGCTTGTAGGTCATATTTTCTGATGAAAAGAAATGGAACCTTGATGGACCAGATGGCTCACACTCTTATTGGCGAGATTTGCGTAAAGAACCTCGCTACTTCTCTAAGCGAAACTTCGGTGGCGGGTCATTAATGGTCTGGGGAGCATTCACAGCGCAAGGGGCGCTGGAAATCCAGTTTACGTCATGCAAAATGAAAACTTCTAATTATATCGCCGTGTTGCAGAGCAGTTTAGTACAATTTCTGCAACAACATCGCGACAAAAACTGGATTTTCCAGCATGATAATGCCCGAATTCATACCAGCGTAGAAACAAAGACGTGGCTTGCGCGGAAAAAAATTAAAACTTTGGCCTGGCCAGCGTGCTCCCCAGACCTTAACCCAATAGAAAATCTATGGGGGAATACTAGTGCGCTCTGTTTATGCCGAAAGCCGTCAATACAACAACGTTGATGAGTTACAAACTGCCATCATCAGAGCTTGGGAGAATTTGCGCACTGATACTTTGCAGAATCTAATTTCTTCAATGCGAAAAAGAGTTTTCGAAGTAATAAAGGCTAAGGGAAGCCATATAAACTAGTAAAACGCATTATTTTATTATTCAGCAGTCTTAAAAACGAAGAATTGGAACATGGGTTATAAATATGAAACGCTTCAATATTGGGGTTTTCGCTGTTTTTGGTCTACATTTTTAAATGTTTGGGCAAAAATGATTTAGGCATTGAATTTTCTTTTAATCTTACCTGTTTTTATCAGAATATAACAGAACTCAATTGAATACAGGAAATATTTCAATATAATGGGGGTGGGTTATAATTATGAAACGCACCTTATTTGCCGGCGTATTACGTGTAGTACGTTCGTTACTGAAATAACAAATATGTTAAAAAAATATATATTTTTGCAACAATTCGACATTAAATGATAAATGAATAATCGCTTTGGAAGAACGTAATGAAGAGGTTTCCAAAAATAAGCACTTCGACATCGCAATTGTGCCAAATCATGATGCGAACAACTATCTAACTGTTAGGATTAAAGGATTTGAATCCCGGGATTTTCGGGATTGCAAAAGATGCTTCAAAGTTCAAATGAAATAAATTTAAGGGGGTCTTCTACCTTGTGGCCTCGTTTTTGATACTGTTTTTTGACAATAGATTGTAGGGGAACCAATAATGCAATCAAGGTTCGGTTTTTTGCATTGAATTCGTTTATTTCTATACTTCCAACATTAATTTTTCTGAAATTTTACTGTCTCTAGTTTGACCGTGATTTGACCTTGAAATGTCCCTTACGAAACATTTATACTAAAACGGTTGTCACGATTCAGCCCATGAAAGTCGTCTGAAACAAAAAAACCAAAATGATTTAGTTTCTTTATGACTTTGGCTATCGTTTGACACGAGGTTTTTGAAAAATTCCAAAATTTCACGAAACAGGCAACAAACAAACAAAAATGTCTACGTTTTCAAGGTCAAGAATAGCTGTAAAAATCGTTAAAATGAAAAAAATCTAAAAAGCTCGTGTCAAACGATAGCCACATGTTTTCCGCAAATTTTGATATATCACTTTAGTTAATTGATCAATTAGTTCTCGAGATATCTTGCCAACCAGTTGCAAAAACACAACTTTTGGGAAATTGCATTTAAAGTGGCGATGAGCGCTGCGATAACAGCATGCGGAGCTATATTCGATGACTCTAAAAACCCCGAAATAATAAGATTTCGGTTATACCCTTTGAATATTATATTTCTAGTACCTTCTAGGCCACAAAACTGCAAAAAAAATAAAATCGATTTTTTTGAACCAACAAGGTAGAAGACCCCCTTAAAAGCACAAAACCCCAATTCCTTATCTGAGGGAGGAGGGAGGGGATAGAGGGCGTCATTTACTAAGCATTCAACCAACAAGTGTTGAATCTGAAAGATGTTTCTCTTCAGCAGGGTTTATTTGTAATAAATTTTGCTCTAAATTAGAGGACAAAACACGTAATGTCTTAGTATTTTTAAGACCTCAGTTTTTATTTAATCAAAACACTTAACTTTTTTATCGAAATAATCGAAGTAAAACAAACAAATTAACTATTTCATTTTTTTATCAAATATGCATACATATGCACTTTATGATACATCTGTTGCAAATCAATAAGTTATGTTTAAGTGTCATTTTTGGATAAAACAAAATGTTATCAAACTGAAGTTAAATGTTAAATGAAAAACTTTTAAGTTAAACAAAATGTGATTAAATTGAAGACACAAAATCTTAAAACTACCCCAAAATGTGATGAAACTGTTTTATGGTAAATATATTATAAACAAGTATTTTGCAATTTGGGAAAATTGTTTAATTTAAAAAATTTGTTATATGAATCCCGGGATTAAATCCTGGGATCCCGGGATTTGAATTTTCAATCCCGAAAATCCCGGGATGGCAAAATGGCAAAAAATTGCGATCCCTAATACATACATACATGAAGAATCTTTCAGAGTGCAGGGGCGTTTTCTAATAATGCCTATAAGAAAATGGGACTTGGCGCAGGTGTAGTCTTGACGTATTGCGACGTCCTATTGCACAGACAACCAAACATTGGTCACCGGTTGTATTTCGACCATTTGTTTACAACAGTTAATTTATTAATTGAGTTGGAAAAACGGTGTGTTAAAGGGACTGGGACAGCTCTCCGGTGAAAGGACCAAGATGAGAACGGTCCCATCATCTCTTGGTGTAAGCAACTGAAGAAAGCGCGCGCAAAGCAGAGGCGCCTGGAGAGAGCTTTTTCGGCAGGCCTCGGTAAGGCGTTGTTATGAAGCGAACACATTGAAACACAACCGATGAAATGGGAATACAAATTTTTAGAATAAGAAATCGCTATAATTTAAATGTTAGGCATTAAAATTGTTCGTGCGTAAACGTTCATATTTCAGCCACTAAGCAAGCAATACTGGCATTTATAATTAGGCTTGACCAGAATTTGTAGTGTGAAACGCCGTTGGAGCGATGTATGTTTTCGAAGGCGGCGAATTTAGTTGAAAACTAAATAAGAAATGATTAAGAATAAGGAATGATTTTAATCGGATTTTGTACCAAGCCTTCGATAGCCACGTTTCGATATACACCTGGTGAAGAGTGAAGGGTATCGTCAAAAGCTTCCATGTGGTTTTAATTCGTTCTAAGGTATTTTGTTGTTAAAATTAATTTCGAAATGCTCATTAATATGGATTATGGCTTACGTACCGTTATGATAATAACGCATATACACATGTATGTATGTATCAAGTGATGCCAGCCTACACGGCATTTCATGATTTGTTTGGATTTCTTTTGGTACGGCAAACAAGCAAAGAGAAGATTTTCAGCTAATCAGATTTTCTTTGTAAAAATATTTGTAAAAGTTTGCCAAGTATTTTTGTATATAATCTATGTGATTTTAAGAGAGAGAAATTGTGAATTTGTTGGTGTTTTCCAAGTGTTCAAAGTGTTTGTTGCGCTAAGGAGCGAACGATAAGTAAGGGAGGTGTATAGTGAAGATATTGGCAGGCCCTTATTAAATAATAACAAATAAAATAATAATAAATAAACTAAATGTGTGGTGTGTCCTAGAAGTTCGAAATTCCATCGAGAGATTGCATGCCATGAAATTACAGTATTTGCGTTCTGGATTGTTTTCCTGGGATTTTCTATAGGGATCAAGTACATTACATTAACGATTGTGAGGATTGCTTAACGGCCACTCAAGTAGTATAGCGAGTAGTATTCCCAGATCAGGGGATTTCCTCCTAAATTTAGGAGATTATTGACCTTTAAGGAGAAGTTTTAGGAGGAAGAGAGCAATGAGATTTATATTTTGTTAGGGGATTTTTCGGATCATTAGTGGATTTTTGAGAGATTTTTGGATAACGAAGTATGATGTATCGGGACATATTTTGGCAGGAGAATATCTCCTGAAATTTAGGAGATTTTTTAACTCTTGGGAGGAAATTTCAGTTTTTTTTTAATATTTAGGAGAAAGTCATTTCAGGTATCTGGAAACACTGGGAGCGAGTATGGTTGATAGGTGCAGTACCAATGAATAGTGATAAAACTGTTGTATTTAGTCCAACGATTGTGTTAGTGGGTATACGTATGGTAGATACAGCAGTTTTTTTTAACTTAAAACTTAGATGAGATCCAATATAGAATGAGAACGATTTTCGTTAAAAACAGGATTGCACTTTACTGTTGAGTCCCGCCGTGTTCCACGGGTGTGATGTGGCTCAAACATAACTTCCTATATCTGTATATGTATATTTCTATTCTATATTTCTTTTCTATATAGGTATACTATTTGTTGAGGTTTTGAAGGCTGACCTTTAGTAACATTTTAAATAAGTATTAACAAAATTCAAAATAGTTTTTTAACTGGGTTTTCCCCAAAGCTTTACTTTCAACTGCGTCCTGTAGGAAAAAGCCGATGAAGAAAAGCAATGACTGGCAAATTAATGGCATTCTCGTTGAAACTCAGTCATTATGATCATCATCATGCGGTCCTTAATAAGGACTTCTTTGTCACATTCGCCACGATCGACGAAGGCCTATCCACGACAATTAGATGAGTGGGATCTTAGTGGTGGTGGAAATAAGTTTTTTGCTTTTATGTCATCGACGTGTTTCGCTTTGTATCGTTGTAAGTGTACCAAAAAAACATTTGGTGTTTTACAAGGTTCCTTTGGACAGACCCTTCACTTCTGCTTGATTTATACTCATAATTTGAGTTACAAGAAGCCATGCCGTGCGGTCTTCAGAGCCTGTTGTTCAAAGAAAAATGCGCTGAAGTGATAGCAACAGCGCAACTTTGATGTTTTGGTTTTGTTTACTTTGAAAATCTTTTCAAACAACTTCGTTAACTTCAATAAATAACGTTTTTAGTCATGTACTGACTTTTTTTAGGTTAAGCTTATTTTGACTGCTTTCTAAAGATTGTCTCACATATGTATAAATATTTCGGACAAGTGTACATAATTATGATACAATTTATAAATACCGCTTTTCAGAAAAGTCAAATGTATAAAATAAAATGTATTTAAATTTGCCACGTGTAACTTAATTTCGAATGTTTAAATCCTTATGGCAAAATAAACTAGTTCCAATAAAAATGATAAAATGTAACAATGTTTGGTTTAAAATGAGTTTGCTTTTAAGAAATGCTCAAAACTGTTAGCTATTTTTTATTATGGGGTATTTTAAAAATTTCCATTTTAAGTAATCTATACCTTTGTATAGATTTTAACAACATGTTATAGAATTGGTATTCGAAATAGCTAAAATGACAACAAATTTTCTCCATCAATGTTTCATTGGCGTCTTAAGTAATCAACAATACCACTTGTGCTGTACCGATATAACGTTACACATAATACATATAACAATTTTTCCAGGCTGCCCCAGGTAACAAATTTCATAATCTTCGTGTGCGCAAATACAAAAAGTATGCAAACAAGGTGAAGCGAAATTGCAAAAACAAATGACAAAGTCTTGAGGCTCGCAGTCATCATACCATAAATCATTTCAGCCTCTGCACAGAGCAGTTGGTTTGGCAGGCAATTTTATACCCTACTTCGAATTGGTTTTCTTTTAGTTTAAAGTTATTTCTTTCAATGCTTTATTCGTCGTCATTCTATTATCTGACATGGTAAGTACTCGTACTCGACTGTTGAGGCGCCAGTCACCAGACCACTGAAACATTCGAGATGCAGAACTTTCCTTTCGAAAAGATCTTTCCCACCTCTCTCAAATGATTTGCATTTGGAGCACTTTCACCTAGTTTTCAGACAGTTACCACTTACCACTTACTTCTGTCCAGACCTTTTGTCCACTTTAATATGACATTTTTTGTTAAAAAAAGCGAGTAACAGCTCGAGATTTAAGGTTATCTCCTGCATTTCGTAATGAAATTGTTTACTACTCATTGATTAATAAACATTAAATCAAAAACCTACATATGTGTGTATGTAATACAGTATTGTTAGTGTTTTTAATAGTAAAATAACTAAAAGAAACTTTTCATATAATACTCACCAGACCCATTCAGGTTGAATAATTTCTTATTATATTCAGAGCGCTTTCACCATTGGGAACCTTAATCCATTTTTAACTCTTTTATAGACTGCCTTTTAAAAAATCCCTTCTTAGTTCGTAGGTGAATTGATTTGGGCTCGGCGCTGATGAATCAATCAGTCAGACGGGACAAACAATAATATGCCAGCATAAAGATGTGCTATCTAAATGAGCCCATATACTTTGACAGAAAGCGGTAGCGCGCGAAGAATGACTGAACAGAACAGAACAGTAACGTGTGCGAGTTGTTCGGGTGTCTGTTGTTCGTTCAAAGTGTAAATTGCAAGACGTGACATGGTCTTATCGTGCAGTCAAATCTTCAAGTTCTGCAGAAGCCACGACAATGGCAAATGATTTGAAATTTCATGCCATTCTTTATGTTATTTCTTTTATATTTTCGTCCAAGAAAATGCTTAACAAGTGTCCGAAGAGAACAACTAAATAGCATCCACTGCTGTCAATATTTTTTAACACCATGTACGTGAAAGGCAGTTCTACAAATATTGGTATAGCTTTCTGCAAAATCTATCGATACTTCAAATGTCATAAACGACAGTTTTTCAGTCCTTATGAATTATTTTTGTCAGTAAACGAACCAGTGAATGCAATAAGTTCTGGCAATCGCTGTGGTAAAGCTACTAAGTGCGTTGGCTGAGAATTTAGAGTGACGCTCCACTCCAAGTTCAAATCCAAAAACTTCTTGTGATGCCAAGATTTCGGAAATTTCAAACCTGTGACAATAAAATTGCCATTGATTTGTAGCCCACTTGGTGATAGTTTTCTTTTGGGCAAAGCTTCCGTGTTCGCTCAGATCACATAAGTAATTATAAGTCCATATATGTATGAGATTAGAAGTATATATTTTTTTCTCACAGATTTTCAAGGGAATTAAATTACAATTAATACAAATAATTTCAATTCTAGAATATCTGTTGTGCTGAATCTCGATCGCGACTAACAACAAAATTTAATGACCAGCCAGTACCGTCAAAGTTTGGAGATTTTTTTGACACAATCGCAATGTGGCTTGTTTCTGGCACAAAGTTATTTATATACGTATCGGCACACAAGGTTTTCACGACCTTTTCTGCTGCATTTCCTCTTACTTCTAAAATCTCCACATAGTCCAAGCCGCAGTTTGTAGTAGATCCCATGTTGAAATCTAAAATGTTGTAATAAAAATCAATTGGGTTGAATGCTTACATAATGAATGCCAATGAGTGAGTGAGTATGTACCAAAGAAGTCTAATCGAATTCGGTTAGGGGCCGGTACTGAGATATCCCAACGACACTCTGAAAAGTTTCGGTTATCGTACGGGGGGCTGACAATTCGACCTTGGGAAGCGTATATCGCACCGCCGCAACCAGGCTCTAAAGTTTTATTACTAGCGAAGTAAAATACTTTGAATAACGACAGCTGTGCCGTCTGCAGTCGCAGGTAATTGGTAGTTGTCGGAAGATTTATCTCAGTATAATAAGAGCGGCAGCGCTGCACCAGTGTTTTGTTGGTATTCATGTCAACAACCTGAAATAGGTTTCGATTATTTCTGCTATTGAAATGATATGAAATTTACTTAAATACCCGCAAACTCGGTTCAGAGCAATTCCAATTGCGACCTGTTGACCCATCTAGCAAAATGTACAAGTTGAGTGTGTAGTTGTCGGGCACTCGAATCTCCTCTATGCATTCATAGTGAGTGAACATGACGTTATTTTTCAAAGAATATTGGAAGAAATCGCTCATCCTTGTGTAAGTTCGATTGCAAGCTAGGACTGAATTAGAGATGATTAAAATAATAAATATTGCGTTCTCTAGACATCGGTTATTTAAATCGAACTAACGAGATTGATTTCTGATGGAAATACTGAATCCTTTGTCTTCATACAAATCGTCGCTGTGGAACTCTACTTCGGTGATTTTTTCCCTGTCCATGTACATCGTAAAGCCGGTAGAGTTGCCGCAGAAGTATGTTGGTGCCTGCAAATCCAAAGCTCATTACTTTAACTTATACATTCAATGCACAAAATGAGAAAACTTACCGATTCTGTACTTATGCTTAAGTAGTCTGCACATTTGCCAGTCACTTGGGAAGCATTTTGCAGTAAAAAGTAATCAAAGTTTATTAGATAATCTTCGTCAGCCTTGATGTGCCAGATGCAGTGTGTATTTGCTGGATATTTTAATCCATAAGGTGGGAACTTTATGTTCAAGACCTAATTGGTTGGAATGGTCAAACATTGCAAAACATTAGTTTTTCAGATAGGTATTTGAATGGTCGTGGCATCAGTTAAATATTTGCGCTTAGTACACTTACTACTATATTATATTTTTTATTTGTTGTAAATACCTAAATATGTGCGCAAATACTGAATGTATCATCTGACTATATTATTTAATACAACTTACCATATCACCTTGTAACTCGAGTTCTTGTATCCCACCGCAAACCGACCTTTCTATTCGTAAAAGTATTTCGAAATTGAACTGCCCGGCGTGCGTGATACTCAATTTAAGTACAATATCCCTATAGGATGTGAGAAGCACTCTTTCTGATCTGCCGTTTGCACAAAATTTCCCTGCCGAAATCGATTTGCCAACGTCATTAGCTCGATCGATCACTTCCATGTAATTGCATTGATCACATAATTCGGACTGGCATGGCAAAGTGTTGAGTCTTAAGTTTTTCAGTTGAATTTTCACTCGATAACCATCGGGTACCGAAACACGAAAGTGGCACAGGAGCTCTTCAGTATTGTTTACCGTAAAGTTTCGCATTAGAGTTACCGGCGAATTGCCATCCGTTAGTGTGATCCGCTCGTTACAATTGCGTATAAATACAACATTGGCTTGGAATCCATTCAGCTCCATACTTGCATCAGAAACAGCTGTTATAACAGCCATATTGCTGTCCACCATAATTGTCGGGGGATTGGCATCCAAGTTTCCACACAATCTTGCTATTTGCTTTTCCTTTCTGGCTACCGCGCCCGCAAAAACGGCCACGTAATCAAGGTTACACTTGGAATGATACTCCATATTGAAATATTTGAAACGAATAAGCACTGAGTGATCTGCTGGTGCAATAACATTCCATACGCAATTCATATCGCTTTCATAAAGCGCTTCTTCTCCATTTTCACTGACTCCTCGCAGTGGACGAATTACAGTAGGTTGGGTAATGTTGCCCCCACATGTGTTTAACTCAAACGATATATGGAAGATTCGTTCCGTTACTGGGGTAAATTTCAGCTTCAAATAATGGTATGCGTTTATTTCGGTGTCTTGGCAGTACTCGCCAGCTTCTTTCTCGTCCGCATCTCCATGTTTCTTGAACACTGTAAAGCTGCCCGGTCCACAGCGCATAGGTTGGGAATAAGGGATGCGGCGACTCATTTCTCTTAGCCGCACTATGATGGACTTATTCGATTCCGATAAGAACGTATATACGCAATGAAGACCGTAATAGAACAAACGTCTAATGTCTGGGGTACCAATTGTCTGACGCTCTGTGCTGACGTTGAAGGTGGCAGAGCAACCGGCGTGCACCTTAAAGCTGAAGCCATCTCCTGTCACCGCTTCGTTCGTGCGAAAAATCAATTGAATGCGATTTGATGTAGTATTGATAGAGCTGGGAACATCTCGCCCGCAGAGTCGTGACGTCGGCATCCAGAGACCACCTTCATAACGCTGAATTTCGAGATGGTCTTTTGAGCAATTTTCCGAATGCTCTATAAAAAATCTCCCAACGAAGTTCACCGTGAGAAACGTTCCAGGGAGTGACTCGAACTCCCAATCACACTCCATATTATTTTTATAGCCGTTTGCGTCGATTTTCACCACCGGGGAGCCCATTTTAACTCTTGTCATACTGCCACAAATTATTCCCTTTTCTGCTTTTATATTGAATGTACTCAGCTTCGGCTTGAATGCATCAGTGTGGTAAATCATCGTGGTGTACTCCTTTCGGATAGTGACATCGCTGAGTTGAATAGAGTCGCGGCATATTTTCGCCACTTCCGCAAACTCTGGGGTTCTGCCAGCATAAAACGTGATATATTCATGTTCGCAACTGTCAGCAAAACTGGCGTTGCCCATTAATCGGTAGAAGCTGCCATCCACATTACCTCGGAGCATCCATACGCACTCCAACGGCCCGTGAAATTCGTCGGAGATATTGGGGTATTCTATCTTAAAGTTTGAGTCGAGGTACAAGGCCCCGCCACAAGCGTGTCGCTGATAGGTAGTTGCAAGGCTTTGAATTTTTACAGCGTCACTCTGAAGCATACTCAATGAACCTTGTTTGAATGCTAGCGAAACAAACAGGTTGTTAGCGTTGGAGTACAAGACTTTGTACGGCATGAACAGCTGTTCGTTTCTAAACCGAATCACATATGGATGATTGGTAGTGTTCGTTGAAATTTTCAATTCAGCGATTTGGAAAGTAAGAGTTTCGTTTTCGTACAAATTAAACTGCATCCGGCAGAAATAATTCGCACTGGGCGGCATATTGTTTGTGTTGATCGACCCGCTTATAGTGTCTGCAATGTTGGGTGGGCACAACGACTTTTCATCAGAGGAAAAACGAGCTTTTAACGCAGCTATTGTTGCGGAATGCCGATGGAATTCGATTCGTACGTACATGTAATTATCAGTTGACCGTATAATTGTATGTGATGAATTGTAGGTGTCTGAAGTAAATTCTGTAATTTTTGAGAGCATATCATGGTCATTGAAAAATGTAAACGATGTAGTTGTTGGACTTTGCACGTTGTTGTTGTTGTTGACAAGCGTCATAAATCTAATAACGATAAGAAACAAGTGATTAGGAGATTACATATATATAGGGTGCAAGTTTTCTCACCTTTCAGTGTTATTCGCCACAATTTGGCCTTGTATATCCAAGAACTCCAGAGTCACAATCTGTCCTTTGGGAACGGTAATTTTCCAACGACACGAAACGAAAACAGATAGAGGGTTTACGTTATTTAACGTAATAGTGCCCGAGTCGCTGTTTATGTCGCGGAAACAAAGCCCATAAATACGCTGGTACTTGAGCTTGAATCCGCGATAATTGCCGCCACGAAATGTATAAAATCGTAGTCTAACCATATTCGAGTCCACTTCCAAAAACGGCAAGGTTGTTACATTGCCGTACCAAACGGCAATTATCGCTGGGCTTTCGCCCAAAACCTCGACCTCAATTCGGTCTGAGGTATTTACGTGTTGGTTGTCGAACGGCAAGTGAAGGTCGCTGACATTCAGCCGCATCCGTGATTTTTCGGAGAGCTTGATCGTGTAGTCACAAACTGCATGCTTTCTATATGCTCCCAGTGCAGGATAGCCTTCAGAGCTGATCTCACCAGCTAGACCACCAAACGAGCCCCCGCAGGCGGCAATTGAGACCTCAACTTGGAAACCATTACGTGGTTCGTTTATGTCGGTGAGGTAATGTATGAACAAAACGTTAGTTGTGGACCTAATCGAGTTCGGTTTCGTGCAAAAGCGTCCCAAGCTGCGAGCTAGTGTGCTGGCCCCGTCATATAGTTCCACAAACTCCTTGGTACAATAACGTATGTTCATATCGAAACGATTGACAAACACAGCTTCCAAAGTTTCACCCGCTGGCCCAATTACAATCCAGTTGCACTCAGTATGGGGTTGTGGTACGCCGGGATAATTTGGCGAGCTTATATTAACTGACTTGAGGTTATGAGTCAAATGTACTTCACTATCGCATTCACTGTACTCTCGATAAGTTAAATTCCACAGAGTTTGCGCTTCATAGACGAAGGTCCAGTTGAGATTGTATTTCACTGTTGCGCGGTGTGAAGAGGATTCCACCGATTTAACATTGCGACCATTTTGGTTGCATATTTGGCCAGGTGGCAAAATGGGCGCATGGTCGTCCAGACCATCGTATATAATTGCGTACTGTTGGCACTTCTGCTTCGCGGGAATCACTTTGGGCCCGTAGTCGAAAGTAAAACTAATACGTTTCCCTGGACGAGCTTCAATATGCCAGAGGCAACCGGAATTTATGATTTTGCCGTTTATGGTGCCCACGGGGCCAGTCATGTTGGAGCCGCACGTAGTCCCTGCCAACGACGTAAACCCCGAACCCTTAGACACCGAGATCATATTGAGTTCCAGCTTTATGTATGGTGTGCCATGTACTATATGAATAGGAGTTAATGCCATGTCCTTACTATTGCATATTTTCAATTCTTCATGCCAGTCTTGCAAATTAGTAGACGAAAGAACGCGCAAATACTGGGTCTCAGTGTTGCAAAACGGAAATTGGCTTAATTTCACTTCATACAAATTGAATACTACATGCTCAGATGGATCTTCAGGCTTTAAAATCCACTCACAGTCCAAATCTTTATTATAGCCTTTCGGGTAGCCAAGAGATGATATGTTTAACCGTTGAGTACGGTTTATAGTGATGATTTCGTGGCAAACGGCGCCTGATTGATTCGTTGCATGAACCTTATCAGTTGAAACACTCCAAACAATTTTGAATTTTTCCAATTCGGCATTATCACTGGTTAAATAAAGAACATTGCTACTCGATAAATACTGCCACGGAGATTGAGATATGTCCACTTTCAAGGCTATATCATCAAAGCCATCATATAGCTACGGGCAATTAATAATTACATTAAGGAGCTCGAATTGCGACCATCTAACCAAAGTACTTACATTTAGGCCGTAGTTGTACTCTCTGAAATCTAATAAAATGAATTGTCCCCGAGGCACGATAATGCGCCAATTATAGGGCTCTTCGTCTCGAATCGAAGTTAATGGGGGCGACTTAATCACACCCGTGGTCCTATTGATTTCATTTGTGTGTGCTAAAAACAAATTCGTATCTCATTACATTAATGAGAAATAAATAAATCTCATAAAATTCTCACCGTAGCTCCATTTCAACTTAAAACCGTTTCCAGTACTTCCTTCTACACTTCTGAATTTGATCCAAGCTTTCTCATAGGCAACAAATGTGTCTGTGGGCACATTGGCAGAACAAAATATGCCCAAAATCTTCCCACGATCGCCAGACTCTCGTATTTCCAAAAAGTCTTGATTGCAGCTTTCAGATTTCGCAATATCCAGTGTTTCGAAATTCAGCTCGATGGAGTTGCCGGCTGTCACAGCTATCTCCCAAATGCACTCCACATTCGACGGATAGGTTTGCGGGTAGTATGGGGATGCTAATATGCCGCGTAGCGACGTCAGTGTGCCACCACACGAACTTTGCACTGTTGAATATTTTGCGAGTAAGTCGACTTT
This sequence comes from Melieria omissa, assembly GCA_963971225.1. Lineage (NCBI taxonomy): Eukaryota > Metazoa > Arthropoda > Insecta > Diptera > Ulidiidae > Melieria > Melieria omissa. Next base: position 88,350,011 of record OZ020268.1, read on the forward strand.
AGTGACGTAAATTCGCAAATTATTCGTGGGAATAACCATATTTGTCTGGTGATTTGTGCAAAGGTTGTACAACTCGTTGTCGTCATTGGCATTTATTAGCTGGAAAATATTGGGAATGTATGATCGGACAGTAATCAATTCGTTTTATGGCCCATTGTGCCGCTAATATCGTCGATATCTTACCCGCATTCCGTGTGTGCAATTCGTGTTGAAAGAACATTGACATCCAAAATTCAATATGTCAAGATAAACACGAGAACCTGGGAGTTTTAGGAAATGATGACGTATGCAATTTTAATGATGAACACTTTTTTGAAAACTAAATATTCTTGAAAGCAAACCTTCGGGGTTCGATAGGAGCCACTCGCAGCTTTCGTCCACACGCGCCCTAATGTAACCTACGGAACTGGTTAAGAGCCCTCCACATTGCTGGCAACAACAACGTCGTAGAATTACAATGGTTAGCATATTTTTGAAAAAAATTATAGCTTACCTTTTGATAGCTTAGAGCGAACTTGCTTTCTGCAGCTCCTGTGGTATTGAAAATCAATTTCATTTGGTTCCCATGTACCGTTCGAATGAGGGGCCTGGCGTCTCCGCAAGCCCTCTCTAGCAGATATTTCCCGGCTTCTTCTACCTTCCACAATTCAAGGAAAGCCTCTGTACAATTGAGCGAATGTGAAACATTAAATTCGTGGAATTGCAACTGGATTCCATAACTGTTTTCGACCGTTACAGTCCACACACATTCTAAATTTGTTGCAACGCTTCGTGGGTAGTTTGGTGAGGTAATACGACCGCTACTGCCGCGGAACACCCCGCCACATAAGGAGTCTATGGTTACATATGAGGCCCTGAAATACTTCCTTGTTCGTATTTTGCTGGTGAAGAAGTGTACGTATAACCGATTGGCTTGCGAAGTGACAGTGACCGGGGCATGCTCCACCTGGCAGGCTTTTAACAAGATCGGCGTTGAATTTTTTTCTTCCGCTACAATGAGCGCATCAATGCTGCAATCACTTGCTGTAGTTTCGATGTGCAGCTCTTCAAAGGTCAAAATAATTTTCTTCCCCGCGGCCACTTCTATGTACCAGTCACAGTTTAGGTCCACACTAAACGGAGAATTTGGGGACTGAATGAAACCATACGCCTTCGTGAAGTGTTCGCCGCAACCCAAGCGCTTGAACTCTGCTCGAAATCCTCGAGAATGTTCCGAGTAGTCGGAAACGAACGTTACTATAAAGCGATTGCCTTCAGAGGTGAGAACGTCACGGGGTTTTGTGCACAAGTGGTGTTTCGTTAGCTCATCTTCGTTGAGCATGTCTTTCACCTCTACGAAATCATAATCGCAAGCCTCATCACGTATTTCTATGTCCAAGTGGGAAAATGTGAGCAGGAACTTATTGTTGCGACCGCCGTGCAAGTCCCAACGACAATTCAAGCCTGGCGGATAGTGCTCTGGGAAGTTTGGCGATTCGATCACTCCCTGTAAGCTGTCAAGGAAGACGTTACAATTTGTTTCGTAGTCAATGAAGAACTGTAGGCCCTCGCCGTGGTTATCTGCCAAGTTGTATCGTATGAGCGCCCGGTTCGAGGTCGTCTTTATTTTCCACGTGTCGCCACTACCGGTGCAGTCCAATTGCAGTGGCTGGCTGTTGATCGTCGGCCCATCATAGATCGTTAACAAGTTCTGTTGACACAATTGTGCACTTTGACCAACTCGCGTTATGTTCATGTTAATTGTGGACCCAAGAGCCACGACTATTTGCCAGTCACAAGAAACTGAGCCTGAGCTACCGTCTGCATTATGAGGAGAGTGTACAGATCCCTTGTAGGAATTAAGCAAACCTCCGCAACCGGTTTCTGCTTGTTGCCACGTTAAGTAGAATCCAGCATCCGAAATGTATTCGTCAGATCGGAAGTGTAGGTACAGGGTGTTACCGAAAGATGGTATCCGGGTTGGTATATTCGTGCCACAATATGTCCCGATCAATGGTGAAGTTTTATCCCTGCCATTTCTACGAATAAACGAAAAAACGTTTCGCTAAGAAAGAATTCCATGCGCGCAGGTGAACTTGAAGAAAGGAGTTATATGAACGCTCCTTAAACTGACCTTATTTCTAGCAAATCATCCATACAGTTACTGGAAGTTGTCTCAAGACTGAAGCTTTCAATGACTAGCTCAATTTTATGTCCAAGCGGAGCGCTTATCGTCCATGTGCACTCCATTGATGGCCCGTACGGCTTCGGCCAGGATGGACTCTTAATGACTCCATAACGAGCACTGAAGTTACCACCGCAGTCTGCGGGCAGATTTCAGGTGGTTCAATACCAGCAATCACCGTAACCACTCACAAAACTTACAACTTACCAATCGCGTCTTTAACGATTTTATACTCTGCATTTAAGTCCACCGTAAACGGTCGCTGCTGCACATTCAGGACAATACTTAGTAAATTCACATTGAACGGTTCCATGATGCGATACTGGTTTTCACAGTAGCTGTACGTTATTAGAGAAATGGTTAGGCCGAACGGCTATAGCGGTTACATTCAGATGGGGCGACAACGTACCTGCCCAACAAATGCTCGTTGTTTCGAGAATCGTTTGAATAAATATGAAGATCGCATGCTGGCGTTGTCGCGGTTCGCGAATAGGATAAATCGAGCTGAATATGGTTCCCGCGAGGCGCTTCTATAATCCACATACAGAATGACGATCTTCTCCCGAGGGCCGTGTAATATGAGAAATTGCCTTCTGATTCGGTCAGTACGCCACCGCACGGTATACGCTCAAAGTAGTAATTGGCGAGAATGCCCCTAGCTTTGTGCTCGTTAGTATTAGAATGAAAGACGATGCGCATTAAATTGTTTTGAGAGACCAAGTGCATGGGTGTCCCTTGAAAATAGCGGCGCTTATAGTTATTTGACAAGTAAACCTAGAGAGGGAGGGGTCAGGCTTTATTAGCCATTCGCAAAGAAACTACTGTACAGACTTACGTCCACGAAATCGCTGTATTCATCGACGAGTGTGCTCTTGTTAACACTTAGATTCGATTCACTCTCCGCATCGAAGTGGGGCGCGTTCTGACTGATAGACATATCCGTAAAATTCACATGCACGATTGTATTAAGAGGGCCGACTATACTGAAGGTGCATGTCATGTGTTCGAAATAAGGTCCTGGATAATTTGGAGTCGTGAATGTTCCTCCATCTTTATTACTGAAAGAATCGCCACAGACTACAAAACAAATACATTAAAGTCAAATGTATTCACTAAAAATCCTCATGAGATTTCTCACAAACAGTAGTGGTAATTTTTTGATTGATTGTAGTCCAAACGTTTGAACTGTTTTGCGAGTGATATAAAAACCAGATCACTTGAAATAAAATTGTTTACGAGAAATTTATTCAAACCCGAATTTCTAGTAACAAATTTTGATAATTGAAAATAATTTAAATAAACTTTAAACAGATATGAACTCCTCATGATCTGCATTAATCGTGTTTATAGTTCAACAATTCTGTGGTCAAAAGCAATAACCGCCTAAGTCGAAAACTGCTGTTTCGAGCAATCTCGTTTTAAAGTTTTAGCGCGTAGTGTGTTCATTGTGGGAATGCGAATAGGTTTTTATTAAAAAAATTTTTTATTTTAAAGTTACAAACTCCTCGATCTTACACAAACCTAGAGCACGGTAAAGGGAACGGGTGGCATCCATAACTCAATTTCTTCTTAAGTGACTACAGAATTATTATTGACTATATGAGACATTTATTAAAAAGTATTGCGTAATTTTCCCAAGAATGGAACTTGACATTATAAAGGTATTTTGTTGGCCTCTACTGTATGTGTCCTGCGTACTTACCTCTGTTGTATTTTGCTTCGAATTTTTTCGGCAAAGTAAATCCCGTGAGGAGAAATTCGTAGCGTAGAAGCATTACGTTACCGGTAGAAATTATGGGGTCGAGCTCGATTTGTTGCCCACATAAGCGATTTAGCAACGGGCTTTCATCGGAGTCGCCATCAAAAACCTAGATATTTCGATATGTTGAGAGTATAAATGTACAAGTATAAGCTTACTAAATTGTTAACTACTATATGTTGAGTTTCATTTACTACACACCTCCACTTTTTGTAGAGAACAATTGCTTGACCTCAACAGATCGAAATTCGTGAATTCAAGTTTGATTTTGGTGCCAAGCGGTTGTTTTATCAAATACAAGCAAATCGGGGCGTTCATGTAGCCACTTATAATACTTCTGGGCTCAGTAAAGACACCGCCGCAGTGTGGTGCACCAGGTATCACTTCGAAATGCATTTGAAAAGAACTGTCCGCGCCAAAAGCGTCAGTATGGAAATGCAAGCGGACCTTGTTTGATGATGAGTGTATTGGCTCTGGCCGCGAAGTTTCACATATCGATCTTAGTAAGATATCTGAGTCATATATCTGCCACGAGGAAAACGTTATTACATAATGACTGCATGGTTGACTGTAGTACGCGGCAAGTTTCACTTACTTTTAACGTATCCCTGGAACAATTTCTATTCCCTCCCAAGTTTACTTCGAAGAACCGCAGCTGCAGACGCTGTCCGAATGGAGCATTCAGTTGCCATTCGCAGTCTCGATTGGCCGGAGTTCTGCCAGGAAATCCTGGCGAACGTATTATTCCATGTTCATTTTCCTTTAGACTCGAAACCGAACCGCAAATGTGCTCCATTGAATGCCAGGACATATTGAAGCCAGAGCCATTTGTAGCATTGTCAGAGCGGAACCAGAAAAATAAGTCATTTTGGGAAGACACTATACTTCCTCCTAGCGGCTTGGATGCGCCACAAAAGCGGCCTATCAGCTGAGTAGCGAGCGAACGACCGTCGTGTATTTGCAGCCAGTCTTTATTGCAGTCTGGAGCTTCTTCTATATCAAAGGTGTTGAACGTAACATTCAGTATTAACGAGTTGGACGTGTGAATAATCCAAGCGCAGCGTTCATTGGGCCCATAACTGTCAGCATCTTTCGGATATTCTAAAACTCCCGACTCCTCTCGGATAAAAGATCCACAGATGTTGCGTAGAAGTTCACAGTTTTTGCCAGTGGTGCCTCTGGTGCAAACACAGCGATATTTGTTGTTCGCTAACAGCACGCACGTACCGCCGTTGAGGCACGGTGCTGAATGGCAAGCGTCGGCCTGATCGCAGGTCGGTCCGGTAAAGCCGGGCGAACACAAGCAACGCGTTCCACGCCCCTCTACCACACAAGTTCCGTTGTTCTGGGTAGAATATTACGTTAAGCGTCAGCCAACAACAGTTTCAATACGTCCTTCGTTTCGGACAGAACTCACCTGACATGCATGATTGGCGCAGAGATTTGACGTGACCTCCGTCGTGCATCCATTTGAACCAAATCCATGACCATGCATACCTGATGGACATATGCAAACCAATGTGTCTGACATATATTCACATCTTGCCAATGGATGACAAACATTCCTCGGGTCGCAAGCAGCCGCACTTGTTTGCTCACATGTGCGGCCATCACCTTCCCAACCAACTGGGCAGTTGCCACAGTGGAACGATCCCTACAAAAAGTGTAGTATTTAGTATTTAAAGGCAAAAGTACCAAGAATACCTGGCAATTTCTTGGCGAGGGTTTTGGTTAAAATTGAAGGTCACGTAGTTGAAATTACTTTTAAGAAAATCTCTTATTTGAATTAAATTTTTGATTCGTGTTCGATGGTTTGCATCACATCGGGCTTTGTAGCTTATTAAATTGCATTAACATATCATTAACTCTGCGTTAGTCAAAAGAAAATTGGACCGATCATTTTTATAAAATCTTAAGTTTACCATACTAACATTAGTTGTACTTTAATTTAAAGATAATTAACGTGGTTTTTGAAGCACTACTTACATTCATTAAAATTACTTTTATGCTCGTAAAGCGTGCATACAGAATTTTGGACCTATGTTACCCACTTGACTAACGAAGGGCTAATGCATGAACCCACCTCAGTATTCACACAGGACACCTTCGGTTGTACGCTGCAGCCTCCATTGTTGGTCGCGCACTCGTCGATATCGAAGCAGGTTACACCGTTGCCGGTGTAACCTCTCGGACAGGGTCCACATTTGAAGCTGCCGGGCAGATTTATACACTCGCTGTGGCACGGATTGGCGACGTTCTCACATTCGTTGACATCAAGCGAACAAGGGGCTCCAGCCACCGCCTGGTTCTTCGTCCAGCCTTGGTCGCACACACACGTGTAACCGGCTTCATTACTCGCATGCACGCAAACGCCGTGACCACACAGCTCGCCACTCTCAGATGTCTCGCACAATGCGGTTCGCGTGCGGCAATGTGTGCCATGAAAACCGGGGTGGCAAAAGCAGCTGCAAACAATTTCAAGTAGATGTGAAAAGGTAACAATTTTGTAGCAGGCATTCTCAGAGTCGTCCACATATCTCCCGACATATGTTTGCAATTAGTTTACTACACGTTTTAAGTGCAAAGTTGTAAAAAAATGTTTAATTTTCAACTTTAATAAACCTAAATTTAACTTCGGTGTAGATCGAACATTTAACTCTTTTATGGCTTAAACACATTTACATATCCGACTAGAAGAATATAGATAACCCATATTCGTAAAAGTAAATGTGTACTACGTTCTATTTAGATATATACTTATTACAAAATAAAAAAATTATTAGTGTGTTGACTTACTAGGGGTAGAAAAGGCGTACAAATGGTATATGGTATCAGGTGTACAACTTTGCTTCCGCCGTTTTTTTTCCAAAATTAAAAGCTTTATTGCGAAAAAGTGCTTACAGGTGTATTATTCTAAGTATTGTCCGTCGCTAGCGACAACTTTCTCCCATCTTTCCGGCAATTTTCGGATCCCGGCTCGAAAAAAGGAGTCCTCTTTTGACGCTATCCATGAAGCAATCCATTTTTCCAATTCTTCGAAGGATTGAAAATGTTGATCTGCCAGGCCGTGTGCCATCGAACGGAATAGGTGGAAGTCAGAAGGGGCGACATCTGGGGAATACGGCGGGTGAGGCAAGACTTCCCATTTCAGCGTTTCCAGGTACTTTTTGACGGCGGTACCTTTTGCGGCCTCACGTCGCAAAAGTGGCCACCACCATGTTTGTCTTCGACATCGAAATCACCATTTTTAAAACGTTGAAACCACTCCCGACACGTTCTTTCACTCAGAGCAGCATCACCGTAAGTTTCTGCGAGCATTCGATGCGCTTCAGCTGCATTTTTTTTCGAATTGTAACAGAAAAGTAAAACTTCCCGCAAATGGCGAGAATTGGGCACATAAACGGACATTTTCGAGCGTGAATAATACGAAAACAAGAACAACTGTCACTGAAACGGCGATGACAATTCGTTAGGCACTGTCCACATTCACTTTAAAGGCATTACCATCTATGTATTTCAACCAGCCTCAGCCGGTACAGCCACCTATCGGAAAACGGCGGAAGCAAAGTTGTACACCTGATATTTCAAATGGTATTCGGCATTTCAAATGGTATTCGGCTCAAAAAAACTGTACGCAAAACCCCCCTCCCCCAATTGAAATCCGGGGTGCGCTACATCACACAATTTTATTTTTTTTATGATTTTAAGAGCCTTCCAATGTTATAAATGCGAGAAATTCAAAACGGAATCATAAACCTTAACAAACTAGCCAAGGTTATACCTACGTATTCGTTGGTATTTTTACCTGTAACTTCCGATGGTGTTTATACAGTCAGCATTATTTTGACAGCCAAGATCAGTTCCAGCCATTATATAGCATTCATCCACGTCCAGCTCGCAAGTTTTGCCCTTAAAAATAAAAGTGTAAACATGCCTACAAATGTTTTTACATATCGCACACCCATTTCAAAAGTGAAACAGTTCAACATTTTTAATTTTCGGGTTAATGTGTTAATACTGTGCACAATGCATCTATGTGTCAATAAGCAAAAGCTCAGTATATTTTGTTGTTGTTAACTGTTGCTGGAAAACTCTTTTTTAGCATTGCATTGGTAGGAGTTGAACATTGGTCAAGGGTGATATTTCTCCATTATTCTTGATGGTTTTCTTGCTGCTACTTCCAACCCTATTGATTTACTATAGGGTTAAAATCGGGACTTTGGGCTGGCCACTCGAGAACTCTTATTTTTTTTCTCTTTTAGCCACGACGAAACGACCCGAGACTTGTGTTTCGGGTCATTGTCGTGCTGAAATTTCCAGGCTAGGGATCCATTCCATTTTCTTGAATGAGAATATTCTCTAAAATGTATTTGTACTTTTCGCCGGTCATCTTGCCATATACTCTCACAATGGGCCGAATGCCGGACTATGTGAAACACCCAAAAACCATTACTGACGACCCACCGTGCTTCGCTGTTTTTTGGTGCATTTCGGATCCAAAGAAGCGTTCCGTGATCGTCTGACAAATGGTCTACCGTCATTTCCGAACGCATTGAACTTACATTCGTCACTCCAGATAACATGCTTCTTGACTTCTTCTTCTTGACTGGAACGACAGCCCGATTACGAGACTAAGGCCTAGCTACCATCTATGTTGTGCGTGTGATTCCGAACGGCGAGTTGGGAGCTTTTTCATAGGCAATTTTTATTCTCAGAGGTTTGCCATTTCCTGCTGAGAGGAGAGCCGCCGAAAGAAAAATTTTTGTTTTTCTTTTTTTTTTCGGTGTTACACTCCAGACAACCCACTTTCCAAAAATTGCGGCCACGACAAAGATGCTTCTTAGCGTATCGTATACGCTGTTTAATATTTTTATTTGAAACAGTCGATTTTCGTTTGGCAATCTGTCCATGCAGATGGTTTTAAGCTAAGTGGATTCTGACCGTCCTGGCTGATATTTTGACATTATACTACATCTCCATTCGCGACCTTATCTCGGTCGATGTGAGGAAGCTTGGCCATGTCTGCCGCATAGACGATGAAGCTCCGGCGAAAAAGTTGTTCAGAGACCGTGTCTCTGGGGAAAGGACCAAACCGGAGAAGGCGCGCGTAAAGCAGGGGCACCTGGATAGAGCTTTTGCGGCAGGCCATAAACCGTTAACGGGTTGTTACGGCCAGCTAAGACCAAAGCATAAATTAAAGGCACAGGCACAAGATTCTATACGGTGGCATTTTTGAATTTATATTTATTATTGTCTAATGTCTATTTAGTTCCTGTTTATTTCCTGATTTTAAGTTATTCTTAGCAACAATTATAATCACCCACAACAATAAAGAAGAAAAAGAATTATAATTAGTCCAAAAATATAATCGATTTCAATGAGAAAGGAGACTAATTGAGTGCTTTGAAAATAATATATTCAATCGTGAAAGGATGTCGGATCAAGGAATTTAAATTTTCAATCCATACATACATTTCGCACACGCACAACAAAAGTGACACAACTCAAAATTTGTGATTTTTCAGGAAACGCAAACAACTGTTTTTGAGCTCAATAAACATTTTTTGTAAATAACGTATAGACAGTTCAGTAGAAAATCCCTACAGATTATGCTTTAGGATAAGTTACAAGAATTGTTTTTTTATTTAAAACTAGAAAATCCAAAATTTTGAGTTGTGACTGTTTTGATGATATTTTAATTCAATAATTACCGAATTATTTCAAGTTATGCCACTTTTTCTGAATTTAATAATTATAAATGAAAATTAAAAAGTTGAAAGAACAATTTTGAAAATTCATAATTAATTTTAATAATTACAAATATATACAAAATTTGTCAGAATTTTGCTTAAAATTAACTATAACAAAAATTTATTTCTTCAAAAGTGACACATTTTGAGTTAGGATTCTTTTGCGTTGAGCTGCAGCGAACAAATAGCATCAAACTTCTGACATGAAAAGAGACCTAACTGTATTTTTGTAACAATTAACAACAACAAAATACACTGAGTTTTTGCTGATTGGTAGATATATGCATTGTGCGCAGTATTAACACATAAACCCGAAAATGAAAAATTTTGAGTTGCGTCACTTTTGTAGTGCGTGTGCGATATGTACACATGTACATATGTAGGCTTTGGGAAGGCTATTGTTGCATCACTTGGATCGAGAAATACATGAAGATACTATTTTATTTTTAATATGAAGACAAAAGAATTCGAAAGATTAGAAACTCAGTTTATCAATCCGATGAATCTTGTGTTGTAGGTTTGCCCCCAGAAGATGCCAAACATTTTTTAAACTGATAGATTTAAAATGAACAAATAGTTCTTGCGTATGAGGTGTGCGTAAGCAAAACCGCCAACTATATACCCACTATAGCCTCATGTCATTCATTAATTGCACAAACAGACGCCCCCATCTGTCTGCTCCGACAGAGAAAGCATTTTATGGATTTCATGAATGATTTCTTACCGTCCAACCATCCGGGCATTCACAGTGGAAATCTTTATAGCCATCGTAACAGGTGCCACCATTTTTACAGGGCACTCCGTTCTCACCTCTTTCGCACTCATTGAGCTGCAAGTTGTTTTCTATTTGCGCAACACGACTCAGAGTGCGGCGTATACGCCCCAAATTGCGGCGGATATTGGGGCTGCGTACGAAATTGCGTGTGCGGTTTTGTAACGCGGCGAACCGGCTGCCTAAGCGCAGCAAATTAAATCGAAACGCCTCTAATTGGGCCGTCAATGTGTTTACGCTTAAAACCTCATCTTGACCTTCCAACACTGCCAACGGCTTCGGAGCAGATGCCCTCTTAACTACATCCAGGGCGTTTACACCGCCTATGAACAGAGTGGAGTCGCCCGAGAGACGAAATGTGATATTTTTATCGCGCACTGCTTGAACAATTAGTTTTCCATCGTGTGAACGAATTATTGGCTGTCGATCGTCTTGGTTGCACTTTGCTATTTCCACTAATAAAATAAGAACAAGGATTTGCTGCATAATTCCGCGCGATTTCATTTTTACAATGTGAACACCTCTGTCATTTTCTATTGTAGTCTGATTTCGATGCGAAACACGAAACACGAAATTTTAATTTTAATTGATGGCCGGCGTGTGTAGTGCGGCCCTTCGAAAACTGATTGACAAACTACTGTAAATAATTTGACGCGACTCAATTTATACTGTGTGAATCAGGAAAGCAACCATTTATAATACTTGGCTGTGATGATGCGATGATATGTAGGCAGAAATGGTACTGGAAGGGGCGTTTGCCTGTGTTGCTGAAAAAACAAATAATTGTTTATCTCTTTCAGTATGATTGTTCATTAGGTTGGTTGTTAAGCGGGCTATGCAGAATGATTCACTTTGCCTAACGAAACTTGTATAATTTTTATTAAATCGGGCAATGTGATGTTTTTCAAATGATATCGATCGTATTAGCATCGGTAACTTCTGCTTGCAATGGGCGCATATTGAGAGCATTGTTCTTAGTGCATTCGCAGTTGGAATTTTTCACTATGCTTTGTGTGTTGTAGAACTTGGTGACAGACGGTAATTTTACACCATCGAACGAAAAGTATGGAAAACTTACTTTTGTGATCAGAATCACAACCAGAATCCATCTAATCATGTCCATTCGTCTCTATGCCAAATGGCTGTTACGAATAATTTTAGAAAGTCTTTAGACAGATTACACCGTGAGCTGTCATTGTGAAATAATCATTTTGTCCTAAAGTTAGGTTTTCGTTACGAAGCTATTGCCTTTCCATAAATTGTCTGTGCAGTTAACCCTTTCGGGACTACTGGGATAATACGTCCCAGCAAGTTTTTAATGCCTCTCAAAAAAATTATTCAAATCTTACAACCCACGCAAAATATTTTTTCGATTTCGATGTTCCCGCATAAAAGGATGATTTCAGAATTTGTGAGCATCCAATATAATTTTCTAACCCCAACATTCATGGCATGAGAACATTTCTACTGAGAGTATTTTGGATTTCAAAAATAAACTCCGTCCCGAAAGGGTTAACTGACGCTTTTCAAGTTGGAGTAATTGTTCTAATTAGAAAAGTCCAAGTCTTGGCCACTAGAGTTCGATTTTTATTTTTTACATTTATTTTTCTGATTACAAAATCTGTGCTCATCTGTGTTTTTAAATGTTTTTAAATGGCAGGTCATTTACACTTTCCCCAAGTCTATTGTTTCTGTGGAATACATTTGTTTCGTTGATTTAAGCTAAAACGTCAAAGGCAATGAACTTGCAAGAGCACATTTACTGTAATGGTAAATGCCAGATAATTCTCAAGCGGAAGATATACGCGACTGAATGCAGTTTTTGAAGGCTGTCATTGCCACCGGTGTGAGCGCATTATCGCCAGCAAGAGCGATGACGATGAAATTTATTCGTAAGAACACTGGCAGTCAGCGCTGGCATGCGGCTCCCAATCTTGTGAGCCCTCCAAGCGCTTCTTTTTTGTATCTTTTGTGTCAAGTGTTAAAATTCTGGAAACGAGGAGACAATTATTGCCCTTCCATGTTTTGTTAAGGTTTTTATAGAAGCTCGGACTTTGAGTGCGACAATGAGTTCACAGTTTGAAGAACGCTGCGCCAGCTGCACCCGCACACGCTCGTTAGATGCAAGTTATGGCGTCTTGTGCGATTTTTTGTACACACACATATGTATGTACATAGTTATGCATAGAGGAGTGAGTATTATCATTCAGCAGGCGCGCCAAAGCACGACATTTGACTGCTGCAATCCAGGGAATCGCACCAACTTGCACGGCGATGCGCGCAGCGACTAGATTTATGGGTTTTGATTTTGCAAATTCAAATGGCAAACGATAGCGAGCTCACGTCCTCTCCTCCTGCTCGATACGGCCACGCAGCAGGCAAGACGGCATCGTGCGACGCATATGCAGCGATGTCGCCAACTTTCTGTACCTGCATTCATTTCTAAATATGGGGGGTGCAGTTGACTACTGGGTGTCTGGAGCAGGTGGGAGGCTGCATCCGATAATGATAATAACAATGAGAATTGGACGGTGCGCACTAAGGTGGATCGCATTGATGTGGATTTATGTTGTGATCGTATTTTGGCCACAAAAACTGCATCGATAGTTAATGAACTTAACCACTCCAACTTTCTTTTCAGAGGATTTATTGAACGCATCTTTAGAAACGGGGAACAAGTTTTTATTTTGATCCTTATTTAAAACGCTTTTTGTTTTAACACTCAAACGGGTGGACGGATTTTTCGTTAATATAAAACCTGGAACAAAAAACTAAACAATTTTTTAATCTATGTTCGATTGGCTATGGTAGACTGGTGGAAAAAGTTATCGATTTTTGGCCAACAAATTGCCAGTGAACTGTTTAAAACAAAAAAAGTTTATTTTTATGTAATCAAAAAACGGCTGCGCACTCACTTAGAGAATGAAATTGTGAAACTACTGTCAAAATCGATTGAGAGAAATCTGTGCTCCCAGCTGTTAACATATTTAGCTTTTATAGGAATAACCTGTTATTGTTTTTATGGCCCCAAAGAATTGTTAAAGCCAATGAACAAAACATATATAAATACTTTTGTGAAATCTTAGAGGGATGTTATCTAAGAAAAAGCATTTCCATCCAACCTTCGCAATTTCTAAATTATTTAATTTGCTGATCAGCGAAATTTTTCTTAACCCGCAACGTTTATTCTAATCACTCTACCAAAATGCAGCAAACTTTGTTCTAATTTAATACTCTTTAACTGTCCAAGAGCAGCACTTTACCATTTATATGCGTTACTCCTTTGAAATTGCACATCGGAATTTCATTAACATTCAAATCGCAGACTGAGCTGGGGACGAAAAACTGTGTGCAAAGTTATTTCAAACGGGCGCCTACGAGAAATGCACCTAAGGCAGGAAAACGTACATTCACAAGGGCGATTTTCCGTACTGCGCAAAATAACTCTGGTTAAACTCTGGAAAGTACACACACTCACACTTTATCAAATGCACAAGTTATTGTTAGTATTATTGTAAGTTGCGGGAAAAAATCGGTTGCAATGGAAGTTTTAATCCATTATGTGAACATGTGAAACTTGAAATCGATTCTACAGCTCCTTATATATCTGCGGATTAAAGGCGGATCTACAGATTAACCCATACACTCTAAAGCTGGAATATGCTGTCTTAATTTGGAGACCTTGTCATGTTTTTCATATCAATAGACTTGAACGCATTCAGCAAACGTTTGTACGATTTGCTATGAGATCGCTGAGTTTTGTCGATCCGATTCCTTCATATGACGCAAGATGTCTGTTAATCAATCACATAAAATAACTACAAAGTAGGGGGATTATCCTTTCAATTTCCTTTCACTTTCGTGATATCATATGAATCTTTGCACGGATCAAATGACCCAATGTGGTAGTTAGGGCAGATTTCATATGTTTCTCGGTAAAAAATTTAAGAGTAAATATTGAAAAATAAAAGTAGTAAGGGCTAATGGCGATATGATTATGTTATTTACAAGAAATCCTGATAAGAAGTTTAAAATGGGTCAATGGTAGGTTTAGTGTTAATACTTATTTTAAAAAGTTCTTTCTGGCAAGGGATCTGATGTAGTAAATGTGTAGGTAATCGTCCGCCAACTGTAGAAAACTTGATTGCATTGAACATGAAAGCTGCACCAATATCAGGAAACATTACTACCAAAGTTGGTAAATTTAGTTAATTTCGTAATCAAATCACATAAGTCACTAGTTTAGCCAAAAGGTACATAATACTGCTTCTGATGGTTCAAGTATGTCCACCCGACAAATATGGCATATTTTTTAGTAGAGATGTACGAGTACATATGAAAGGCTGTTTGAAAAAGTGTTGCTGCATCATCTAGGAATTCTTGCATCAAATTTAGAATGCAAGTTTATTTTTTAACATTTTTTAACATTGAAGTTGATTGCAACGCACTTATACCAGCGTTTGATCCAGTTCGCAAGACATGTGTATGCCAGCTGCTAAAACTCGTTCCCCATAAAAAAATCACCGGGAGCTGTAAAGCTGCTGAATAATATTTAATATATGGATATATCTCCATGATTCCATATTACAACAGAATCAATTACGATGAATACATTTGGATACAATTGGTCTTCAAATTGTATATACTTTTTAACCGTAGATCGAGCTTTATATCAATAATGATACATTTGGTTTTTTGTTTTATTATAACTTTTTTCAGGATATAATTAATTAAACCATTCTTGTGACTTTGTTTGGGTTGGGATTATGCTTGCTTAAAGCCATCTTTCACACTTTTTTAAGAAAGAGGTCCTGAAAAAATTGAAAAGTTTATCATTTTCGCCTTTGTATACATAGGATAGGATTTCTTAATTTTTTTGAAGCTCGATCTACAGT
Organism: Melieria omissa; assembly: GCA_963971225.1. Taxonomy (NCBI): domain Eukaryota; kingdom Metazoa; phylum Arthropoda; class Insecta; order Diptera; family Ulidiidae; genus Melieria; species Melieria omissa. Next base: position 88,365,351 of record OZ020268.1, read on the forward strand.
TAATAATGGTTTATCAAGTTTCGCATACACAATTGTGTAAACATGAAATTGTATTTTACGAGTCTGCAATAGAAACCTTCTAGACAAATTGAGCGACAGCAGTGACAACCTCAGGGCCCGCAAAAGTCGGAAAGCGAAATCTTTGGAGTGTGAATAGAATTTTGACAGCCACGATTTGCATGCAAACATATTTACATATTTATATACTTACATACATATGTATATTCAGCTCATAGGTGAGCAGCGACAATCAGCCATAATTTGATTTTAGTCATTGAGTTACGAAGTGCGCTTCAGATGTTCCCCATAACAAGAACTGAAATTTCGAAACTTGGCTGACATAATCAAAGAGAGCAGCATGGCTAAAGAGTATAATTAATATGATTACTTACTAGTCGTTGTTAGCATTTAAACGAATTATGTCTCGAAACTCACTCACGCTTTAAGGGTAATTGGTACAAAGAAGTGTTGGTACTCGCGATATGAAAGTACCGTTCATCTTGCGTGAACTCATAGAAGCTGACAAACGTCGAACGGAGTTTTGGGAATGTGAACTGCTGTTCCAATGGCAGAAAAAGAACGTCTTTTGCATACACTTCCTAAACCCGAGAGTCAAAAATATGTAGTGAGTTGATCTGTACATACATATCGCTCCTTCGCTGCAAGAACGTCATAACTCAAAACTACATCATTCCAAGAAAATTCAATTTTAAAACTTACCATTGCAGGCAGTTCAAGGTATCAAAAAATTTTTCATGTCGTCTTGTGAGCAAAGTATTGAATATTTTACAAAGAGGTTTTGACAGATAAATGATCATATGCAGATACACACAGGGCCGCCATAAACATGAAAAAGATTATGACGTTCTTGCAGCGAAGGAGAGATATGTATACGAGAGTTGAAAAGTTTGCGACCTCATCATGACGACGGTGGCACTCGTCAACAAAAAAGGTTGGGCATTGGTTTGTGCCTCTTTTGAAAGATACCAAAATTTCGATCATTATGGATGTTCAGTTGTTGTTTGACAATGGTTTGAGACATTCGATGTGAGTGTTTGTGTTTCGTTTTTGTTAAAAAGAAAAAAATCCAGTTCTTATAGAGTAGTAAAAAATACTTGTTTGCGTAAATTAAAGACGAGTTGGACCAAAGAACGACCACGGTCACGTTAGACTAAAAATCAATTCAAATGAACATTTCCAACGCTCTGCTAATGCAATGCAGGCGCAATAAGTCAGAGTATTGGCGCCGGTTAGTTACTGATAAGGTTTAGGCAAAACAAATTTAAATAAATTTGAAGACAAAATGTCTTGAAAGTATTTATCTTTGTTAGTTCGGAAACTTTTGAGACTACCTGTGTACATATACGCCAGGAATTTGTTGGTGCAATCATTGTAGATATTGTTTTTGTCTCACTTATCATTTCGAACTGAATTAGATCAAGTTCGAGTTTAAAAAATTAAAACATAGAAAATAGTTGTAAACAGACAAATATCTTCTCAGATTTTGGAAAAGCAAATGCTCACATCTTTTTAAAGTCAAAATTAGCGGCTAGTTTATCTTTGCTCAATTGTTAATCATAATGGGGTCCATAAAAACCCACAAAAAAGACTTGGACCTTTTGTGAATGGATTCTGTGAAAATTCCGGGGGTGAAAAGAACTGATTCTTCAGATTATAAATATTGAGGTACTCTCTAGATAATAAATCTAGTGGACTTCTTTTCCGATTACATAGGCCTCCATACGCCTATATTCTAGTGCTACTGGTAAATGTTTTTTTCAGCCGCTCTAACTGGTTCAAGGGTATGTGGTATCACAGCTTAAGCCCACAAGTCTGTGAAAGAGTGGGTTTGTTCGATAAGGTCTAATGTATAAGTAATAAAAAAACTTCAAAGTAAAAGTTTATTACAATGTCAAACGGATTTTATTGCATTGCACTATTTTTATTTCAGCTGCTGAAATGACATCACTGACGAAAAATTACAATAAATGGAAGGATACTTGATTTGTGATAACCCCCCGTGTCTATGCCGGTATTCCATGATTCTGGGACTTGCATCACTATTATAATAAATACTCCTGTGTGTCGGTGGGTATGAATTTGCGCTCTATACACACTGTTTGTGTATGTTTGGAACGCAACAGTACATATGTATGTACATGCGAGTATGTAAATATGTACGTACATATGCAAGTAGGTGGGAATTTATCTTTGGTACTGCGAAGAACGCAGGCAGCTGAGTATGCATTCGCCGTGTGTGTGATGTGACAAAAAGACTTTGGCAAAGTAATTGAGTTAATGACTTTTAAAATGTTGCTTCAGCTTAAGTAATTTAATGTATCACGTTTTGAAAGGTAGTAGCGGAGTTTTCGGAAAATATTTTCAGCATTTAGCAAAGTCCGTACCCATGTTTCGAACATGGGCTCTTTCTGAAAACGCGCTTCTATTACGTAGCTACATACTAATGAATTTAAATGTGGACATTAAACGAGGTTATATATAATGGGAATACATTCCGTATGTTTGGTAAATTGAAAATCTGAAGAATGAAGCCTCAGTTTTGGCTTGAACCGCAAAACTTTTTATATGAATACAAGTTTCCCTGCTCAAAGCAGCGACGCTTGAGCTCCGAGACAATGTTGTACAGTGTGTTCCGGCAGTTCTGTTTTTGTATCATTTTGTAGTCTGGCGTGCGATTTTGTATCCGTCGACAGCGCCGATGATAAATAGTGTCAGCTGCCAGCGTGTAGCCCCAATGGTGGCCTTTCTTGCATTTATGAATTGCAGCAGCTTGTGCTGTTGACAATTCAACTGGAGCACACGAACACTTGCACGAGTACAACATATCGGCGACCGGCAGTGCCAGTGCACGCACGGGGACCAGTGTCCCGTCGCATTACATTTGGGCGTTCGTTGTCATTGCAGCGCATCTCATGGGCGCCTTAGTCACCTGCAGCAGGCAATTGTGGTGGGTGTGAAGAATTCTAAGACGAAACGACTGCAGATGCAACAATGTATTTACAGTTGAAAGCTACTTGCGCTGCATTGCGAATTTGTGGCGGAATGCACTCACCGATCCTCCGATTATTTCATTTCATTTCATTTATTAATAATTAGTCAAAGAACAACTGTTTGCTTACTGACTAATAAAGAACAGAAAAATGGATAAGTAACAAAATAATATTACGCAACAATCAATAACTTAATTAAAAACAGAGTTGAACAAGTTCAAAAATATTGCTTTAGAAGTAGTGAAGTCTACCGAAAAGTGCTTTGAGATCTTATTAAATTCTATAAGAGCTCGCAAAAGATGAGCATTTAAAGCATAATTTGTTTTGACGAAACCAATATCAAACAAATCAAAGTGCCGGAGAGATCTAGAAGGGATGTTGAAGTGAACCCTTTCTAAGAGAGAAGGGCAGGCAACCAACTCGGAAATAACATCAAAAACAAATGACAAAAATAGGATGGATCTTCTATCCTGCCAGGTTTTTAAATGTATGAGCTTACAACGCGAGAAGTAAGATTGAACAGGATCCTGAAAGTGTAGTGATTTCAGAGCGAATCGTAGAAAAACCTTCTGAATACGATTACTCACCTTCTCCTCTCGTGTGTGGACTTGACAAACATGCACGAACGCATGTGTGTGTCTTCGTGTCGCAATGGTCCGGGACAATCCGAAACCTTGCTGAAATTCAAAATCATCATATCATCATATGACGAGATCTTTGCAGAGCGGTATAGATATAAACTAGAATTTATAACATTTAAAAATTTATTGGCTGATTTTGGATCAGTAGCAGATCAAGTAAGATTGTCCATATTCTGCTTTGTATTGATATCTTATGGTAATACATTATCCATATAGACCTTTTTCCATATCTTACGTAGTAATAAAAAGCTTCTTTTGTTAGTTATTTAGTTCATTTCAATAATTACAAAGCCAACAGAAAAATCTTATTTTAACCTGTTTTAATCGTTGTCGATTTCAAAGCAATCTACCACAGCACGCGTTGGTGTTAATATGGCGTCCTTCAATTATGTATTCAAACATAATTTTCTGAAACAAAAAACTATATTTTTAAGATTGCTGAAGGATTAAGGGTGAGTCAGATGCACAACTAAGTTGTGGTCTTTTCTTTCCCATTCAGTTCAGTTGGCATATATGAATGAAGTTCAGATGTGAAGTTGTATTTGTAAGACACTTTGTTGCTGATTTAGATGTGTCACTTCCGAAGGGATTGTTGTCAAATAGTTTAAGTAAAGTGAAATAATATTTATTGATATTTCCTTGAGCCAGTAAGTACACTTGTTCATTGGCTAAATAAAAGTGGGCGGGCGACAAAATGGACTCCCTTGGCGCATCCACTTCGTATTGTAAACATACATAAACTCAAAGATTACTTACAATATATTATTACTTACATATATACATTTTATTTTGCAAATGAATTCGCTTCAGAGTGGGCAGTTTTTAGCTGGAACACCAGCAGCATCTGTGCCAAAGAACTACTAAGGGCTATCAGGAGAACTTGTGGGTAGCCAGATGGACGACAGATAGTGCTAAATCTATTTTTACCAATTTATACTCAAAATGTGGAGTGTGAAGTGAAAAAAAGAATTTTAACAGAACTGAAGCAACTAAAAATCTTGTTTTAAGTAGAGTTGCACTCCAACTGTTTGTAAGCGCATCAACCATTTAACCCTCCATTACTATCGTCTATTACACTAACGCCATTTCTAACCAAGGATGTAATCCACCCACAACTTTTGATTATCTGTTTTACTTATCCATTGGGGTAAAAAAAACAAAAATCAAATTTTTTCAAAATCAGAACATCATAACATGTAAAACCAAAAATAAATTGTTTGATTTTGTTAATTCAGTTATTTAATATAAACATTTGTTTATGTGCATCTCATTTCAAGAAAAAAATGAAATAAAAAGTTGTATTGGGAAACTAGCCACATCTTGCACAATATTTAAGCTATGTTTCTTTAGCTTAGTGATTTAGAAAGCTAAAAAAATAAGTAATAAATAATTATTTAATAATTTTTTCGGATCGAGGTAAAATTTTGCGTAAAAACTTAAACAAAAATAAACAATATACCTGCTACTTTTAAAGGTTACACCGTGCGACAAAAATCAAAAAACTAGGGGCGAAATGTAGTAAAAACGTTTTTAGTTTTTTCTCTGACGTCACGTTTGAAATTTCAAGGAGATGTTTATTTCAAGGAATTATTTCAAAAAATGAGCGCATTGTAGAATAACAATATGGGTATCAAATGAAACCAAAAAATCCTTAAAATCTTAGGAAATTTAATGTTTCGGTATAAAAGGACGAAGAGGTATTAATAATGTCCTTTTGAAACTTTATCCTTGAATATCCTTGGAAATTTCCAAAAACTATTGGAAAAAAATTTGTAAAAAATATATCTTAAGGACTAATATGTACACTACTACATCCTTGAATTTCGTCCTTCTAACTTTATTAGTTTAAGATAAACCAAATTTAATTTTTTAAAAATTTTGTTACTTATCCTAAAGCATAATTTTTAAGGATTTTCTACTAAGTAAATTTAATTTTATTTAATAAAATTGTCGCCAAAAAGTGAATACAAATATGTAAATGCAATTTATAAAAAATACATCTTCATTACTAATAATGGGTGTTAAGCATCCAGCAATTTTATAACGCCACTACTATCGTAGGGTGTAACACACCCAGTGACTTTTTAATAAAATTTTATAAAAGCATCAGCTTTATTTATGCAACTGCAATGTACTCTAAAATCTTCCGAAATATGCAAATGTGGATTACATTATAACTTTATGTTGGTTTTGGCAAAAAATCTATATTTTACTAAGAAATTGAACTCACAGGGTGGATTCCACCCCGACGATAGTAATGGAGCGTTAAGAGTTGAGTTGGAACGAAATGAAATATCACAGCGCACCATAAATGGATTTTCAAAGTAACATTTCCACGTGGAAATTGGTTAGAGTAGCGACTTTGCGAATTTGTCTGCGTAAACATAGGAACGAGACACCATCGTCTCTAGCCTGGAAGCTGTGGGAGACTTTAGGAGCAACGTCGTGTATTCCATATACGAAAGCATCGAGCTTAAACTGAATAAATTGTTAATATCAAACGGAAAATTTCAACAGAAACTCCGTTTGTACGCACAAAATGCTCGTCAGGAGTTTAATTAACTTTTTGTTGCAACGACAGGCAGTCGTGCAACTGCGAGTATTGCGTTTAATTACTCACGCTTTACGCAAGTCACAAAAATCGCATACACAAACTGTTAAAACGGACAAAGACCCTTTTCAAAATTCGACTCGGCTAGTCAGACGTAGGTTTGTGCGAGTGCATCTGTGCGGCAATGCGGCTTATAAATGATTTGCAAATGACTTGGCAGAACAGAACTTTTAGATGAATGCCACTAGGTCCCCGGGTCGCACAGGCACACACCCCACAAAGGTATAAAGGATTAATATCCCAGCTGCAAAAGCACTAAAATGTAATTGTTTAATTTTTGTAGCAGACCGCTGCGAAGTCACCACCTCAGCTCGCTCAGCACATTCAAATTGAACAGCGGCTAAGCATTTATTTTTACATGCACACACATTTAGTTACTTAAGTATGTGTGAAGTTCCCATGCACACACATACATATGATACATGCAGCGTGCACTGGGCGTGTCTCAACGTGACTCGATAATCGAGGTGCCGGCCACCCGTTTTGAAGCCAGCAAGCAGAAAAGTTATGGAGAGCACTTGGTTTTCAGTTCGGTTTTTTCATCTATCCATAGCTGACAGTTACATCGCTGGACGGACTGGGCATATAGTGACTCCAGCCGATATTCGTTTAGAACTAGTAGTAGCACTTTAGTAGTGACTTTGACGAGGGAGTTTATGCAAAATTTTTGACAAATACATAAATACAAATTGTTGTTTCCAAACTACCTCAACCATGACTTATTATACTTTGAGGACTTCTGTGCTTCTGTATATTCGCGAATGAGGCAGTTGAAACCTGCCGGACGATTTAGCATAACCCTGCAAAAGCCAAAGCCCACAACCTTCAAAACAAACCTTAATACACATCCGTACATAAAAGTGCTTAGATTTTTGAGGATTTCAGCACTGGTCAGACTGCGGAGACTGCAATGTCTGAATAGAGTAATAGATATTTATAATTTAGCATATATCGGCCTATAGTAGTATTTAGTTCATTTGTATAGTGATTGGTAGACACAGCAATACAATTGCACATTCACATGTATCTAAATAAGTAAAAGCAACTACAAACGGCCGTTTATTAAAAAAAATAACAAGTCATTCGCCCGAACTTCGATCCGTGGCCCATTCGACTTTGAAGCATTTATTTGTTGGTTGAATTTTGTCCTATTTATCCTTTTTACTTGCACGTATTTTGTTTTTGCTAATGAACCTGGCAAAGGGAAACCTGTAGTGCAGCCGGCTACCGAGTTTGAGTGAATCGTGCGAATTCAAGCGCGCCGATAGTCATTGTTTTGCACGCGCCAATGCACACATCAGCATAAGCTGATTGGACGGGCGCATGCAGCATTTTTGGCAGCGTTTCAAGCCCGGTCTTCCGTCTCGGAGTGAGGCATACATATATGTATACAATTGTGCACTTACGTAGTTATGTATGTACGTGCATAGTTGCGTTTATATGTATTGCATGTTGATGTGCGCAACTGTGGCGGTAATCCTTTTCTAGTTTCCCCCTTGAAATTTCGCTTTTCAATAGCTGACATGAATGAAATTCTTTCGCAGTGGCTGCGTTATTTTAAAGTCGACACCGCAGCACAAATGTATACATACTCGTACAGCATTGGTCTATTCGTGAGAACATTTTCAATTTATCTAAAAAACACTAATTTAGCCCTTTCTGTTTAATCATAAGTAAGATCGATTCGTCTTAGTAGTATCGGACTCTCTGGACGCTACCAAAATCTCGCAGTACTGAGACCAACATCTTGTTGCAGCTAGAATAAATATCCTTTTCAATAACGACAAAATCATTTTATGTAGTTGATGCAAAAAAATATTAAGAATGAGCTAACTTATGCACTGTATATTTGCATATGTTTGCATATTTTGCGTATTTTTGCATTTTTTGCATAGTTTTTGCATAGTTTTTGCATATAAATCCGATACCTACTTATGACACACCTAAAAGTCCTCCACCACAGCGTGTTAGGAAGTCAGTTAAGTATTGTGAATCAAATATCCTTGGACTTATCATCTGCTGCGATGCTAATGCTCAACATACTGTCTGGGGCAGCAGCAAATGCAACAGTAGAGGTGAACAGCTTTTTGATTACATTCTGTCTTTAAACTTAAATTTCGAAAAAAATGCACCTTTCTTCGTTATACCTAGAAGTGATAGATCTTACACTATCTTGGGGAAGGCATGTGTCTCTGAAAATATCTAAGGCATTGCCCCCATTTTGAGGATTTTGAAGATAGTATTTTTGGTAAAACATGTAGTCTGTCGCCTTGTAGAGTCTTGTGGCTCTACACCGCAGTGATAAGACCAATAACACTGCACAACACAAAAAAAATAACAAGATTCTGAGAACGGATTCTGAAACAGGGGGCAAAAAAAAGATATACGTGTATCGGCGTTTTGAAAGTTTACATCTGAATTTTTGTAGGGGAAAGGGGAAAACTTTGACCCCCCCTAAAAAAAAATTCAGATCTAAACTTTTAAAACGTCGTTACACATATATGTTTTTTGGCCCCCTCACCATAATCCGTTGTCAGAACCTTGTTATTTTAAAAAAAGTTTGATTTTGTTGTGCAGTGTAATTGGGTATGCATGTACAATCTGGCATAGTAGGCTTTCGCGCAAATGACTAGACTGCGGAGGATAGCATCACTGGTGATTTTCCCACCACGTCTGCAGAGGCTCTCAATGCCATACTCAATTTACCTCCACTAGATATCTTTCTCCCTGCAAAGCTCGTTAGACTTTGCAGAGCGACGTTGAGCAATACGCGCAGCTCCGTCAAGGTTGGAAGTGACCTCTCCGACCCCTTTGATACCGTTCGAGGTTTCAGACAGGGTGATCCTTTGTCCTGCGACCTCTTCAACTTCACCATGGAGAGTGTTCTGCGCAAGGCCGGTGTACATCGTAATGGCACAATCTTCAACAAAAGTGTCCAGCTCCTTGCTTACGCTGATGATATTGATGTCATCGGACGTAACAAGCGAGATGTCACCGCTGCCTTTGCGGCTATCGAAAGAGAATCTGCCAAAATGGGTCTGGTGGTAAATGAGGGCAAGACGAAGTATATGCTGTCTACACGCAGGGACTCGCAGCGGCTAGGGTCTCACGTCGAGGCCGACAGGTATGCTTTTGAAGTTGTCAAGGAATTCGTCTACCTTGGCACCGCCATCAACAGCAGCAATGATGTCAGTCTGGAGATAAAGCGAAGGATAACTCTTGCCAACAGGTGCTACTACGGTCTCGGTAGGCAATTGAGAAGTAGAGACCTCTCTCGACCGACAAAACTTTCACTCTATAGGACGCTTATCTTGCCCGTGCTCCTCTATGGCGCTGAAGCATGGACAATGACACGAAACGACATAGCGGCCCTTGGAGTGTTCGAGAGGAAGGTGCTTCGCAAAATCTTCGGCCCTGTTCGGGTTGGTGACGACTATCGCATACGAACCAATAACGAGCTGTATGAGCTGTATAAGGACATGGACGTAGCGCAGCGAATTAACATCCAGCGGCTACGCTGGCTCGGTCATGTCTGCCGCATGGACGACGAAGCTCCGGCGAAAAAGGTATTCGATGCGATGGTTGGAGGTCGACGGCGAAGAGGGAGGCCGTGTCTCCGGTGGAAGGACCAAGTGGAAGAGGCCCTGGTATCTCTTGGTGTGACCAACTGGAGAAGGCGCGCGCGAAGCAGAGGCGCCTGGAGAGAAGTTTTGCGGCAGGCCGTAACCCGATAACGGGTTGTTATGGCCAGTTAAGTAAGTAAGTAGATATCTTTCTCAGAGGAGAAACCATGAAATCTATTTTTAGGCTCATAGCTATAAATCACTGGTATGAACATAGGGATATTCGCAACAGAGCGTTACCTTCTATTGAAGACATTCACATGTTCTCCGACAAATGTATTCCAGTCGTCCAATTAAATATGAATTTTGATATTCTCATACCGGAAAGGGACCGGTGGAACACGTCACAGGAACCAGGTATGGGATAAAGCAGAATCTTCACAGATGGATATAAGTCTGAACTTGGCTCGGGATCAAGTGTGTTTGCAGAAGAGGATAATACCGAACTTTTCTAACCCTTGGGCACGGAAGCTACCGTTTTTCAAACGGAAATCTTTGCCTTTCTCAAAGCCATGCCGTATATTCTAGAACACAAATGGCGGCAGAAAAGTATTTATGTTTGTATTGTCAGCCAGGCCGCGATCAAGGCTTTAGCCAATCCGCAGATGTCTTCTAAGCTGGTGTATGAATGTGAGGCCAACATAAACATAGTGGGTTCTTGCAATTATGATCTATTGACCTGGGTTCCTGGTCATAGAGGCATGTTAGGAAATGAGATTACTGACGACCTTGCTAGGCATGATTCCCTCGGACCTGTCATAGGACCGGAACCTGCTTTTGGTTTGTCTAGTGCCGTGGTTAAATATAAAATTTGTGAATGGTTGAATGAATGATTCTCAACACAAATACAGATGGCGTTTGAAATCTATGCACACACCAAGGCTATTCCAGGATTAGGTTACAAACTCTGCACACTGATGTGGTGGACACTACCTTAGTTAGTGTGCTGCTAATTAGTGAAATCCTCTACAAGAGATTTTCACTACATTAACGACGCGGAGCTTATGCCAACAAGTACAATGGACGAGTCACGTCTGAGCACTTCTTATCCCCTTCAAAAAAAATAGATCGACAGATTCTATAATCCTTTGTTGCTTCGTCCTGCTTTCAGCTCATACGGTTGGCTAGAGAAAGCCTCGTTGCTTCTTGGTCTATGATTAATGTGTTCTCTCATTCGTTCATTAATTTGCTGTTCTCTTTCGTCACGCGTTTTTTCAGACGAATTGCATTGTATGAGCTATGCAAAGGGCTGAAAATTTGGACGATTCCACTTAGTGAGCACAGAAACGGGGCAACTCAAGTCTAGCAGTTTTACTTCAGTGGCAGTTTGCTCAAAAAATGACGAGCCCGTTTTGTACCATGAATAGGGGGGTGCGATGGGAGGGTTACTCTAAAAAATTAACCAGCCATATTCCTGCGCTCATGATGCGACTTATTGCTGTCGATATGTACAATCGGAAATTGGCAGCACTGCAAGTAAACGTGAGCGGCGCATAACTGTTATAATGTAATGGCTGTAAATAGGCCAGACAAGAGCAACAGCGTGCAATTGTGAGCTGTTTAGGAAGTGTTAATCTTAATGCAAAATGGTTGCCAAAGTTGAACCAAATGAGAGTTGCTAAGGCGAATTGCTTTTTCGTGTCTGCACACTTTACAGAGAATGAGTCTGGAGTTCTTACATGATGCAGTTACACAAACTTTTCAGATTACATCCATACATGTGTACAATTTATATATATAACATGATCTCGCTTTCGATAATAAGCAAGTTGAGTTGAACGTCCTTCGTTAACTGATCAGGTTAGGTGGGAGTGGCGGCCTTTTACGTGAAAAGCTCTCTTATGGCGAATTGCGATACCACAGTGGATAGTGCGACTTCCCCTTAAAACGTCGGAAACCAAGAAGATTTCGTTACGAACTTCGCTATATCACTGATATTCAAAGACGATAGTTCCATTGGGCTAGTGAACAAAGGAAGGAAATGAAGGACACGGACAAGGACACGGACAGGAGGAGAGCGGTCTCCTCCTCCTCCTCAGAGCCGCAATCACGACAGTAGTCTTTGGATTGCAGTCTGAGTCGGATGGATACTAAGAAGGCGTGCATACGAAAAACAAAACAAAATTTGGGCGACCGGTTACATAGATCTCGGAACAAAGGTTCTCCAAAAATTAGTTAGATCAGGGCAAGTGCGATCTGTTGTAAGTTTAGATCCACGCGTACAAAACTGACGTCTTACCGCAATTCCTGAATAGTGCCGCCCCATTTGTATATATTTATGTAGGAATGCTGCTTTTGTGTATAGGACCGAAATGACAACAAAGAAGAGAAGGAGGAGGAAGGTGGTGAAAAGTATGGAAACTTTTGATAATCAATACATTTAAGAATTGTGTAGTTTTTAAAGAATAGATATATTTTTCAAATACTATTAATTTTAACTTTGCTTTTTTTTATTATTTTGCTTGCAATTTCACTTTTTTTGAAAATTTGATTCGCTTTTGGAACTCATTGGAATTATTTATTTACAATTATAAAATATATAGTAATACTAATACTATACCAAAATGAGTTCAACTCTGTTAACTGTTAAATCATATTCATAATTCCGCAGCTGCTTGGCAGGAACTTAAAATCGATCATATCAAGCAATAAAACACAGTCAATACAACCAGCAATTGAATCAAAGACTAAGGTCATCGAGAGAATTTTCCTCCTGTCTTTGAGGGACTTGATATTCAATGAGCAACACATAGCATTGTAAAACGGAATTGGGTCAACGAATCTCAAAGATGTGCTTCGCGCATCTTATAAAGACTTTCTGAACTCGTTCAATTCGTTTGATATGCACACTATATATTTCCAATATCTACACCATCCATTGCTAATTTTAAGCCAATTTACTTGTGGCTTTTAACCACTAATAATTTTAAACGTCTTCCCAATAAGCATAAAAACTTGAGTTGCTTCATAAATATGTATGTATGTATTTCTATGTCCAGCTGTTGTCGACTGAGAGAAATACTTGCGCAGCGTTTACAAAAGAAATCTTTAGTGGTTTGTAGATCTGTCGAGACAGTCGCACCAGCATGTGAAGACCATTAATCATGTGTCAATTTCAGAACGCAGTTGGCTTTTAAGGCCAACACGCGCAAATGAAATTTGCCCAAGAAATGATTTTGCATTGCGGCTTTTGCTAACCAAACCACTTTTTTAAGGCCACTCCTGCGTCAGTAAGAGCATTTCTCTTTTAAAAGGTTGCTGTTTGTTTGAGGTTATATTCAAATATATAAATGTAAATGAAACGGTTCAATAGCGATTAAGATAGCTTCACAAAAGGCGGAGCACCATTTCTTTTTCAAGCATTTTCATCATTTTTATTCGTCACTGACTGAGGACTGACTTGGGCTTGAAACGAGAACTGTTTGTTCAAAATGGCGAAATCAAATATGTTGTGAATGCAAATAACTAATGATAACAAATTGCTCAATTGTTATTTTGTACCTGTGCTGCATGATTTGTTATTAAAATTATTTCTTTTTTGAGAACTGAATGTTCCTTAATTCATATTTAAGGAATTTATTGACTCATATACGATATGATGTATGTACGCAAAGAAGTGTATAAAAAATTCGAAAAAATATGTAATAGTCTTTGGAAATCTTATGGCAACTTAAGTCTCCGTTCCTTCATCACTAATCTGCAGGAGACCCGTTTTGCTAAGGAAAATACTAATTTAGAGCTAATTTAACTCTTTCGGGACTACTGGTATGATATGTCCCAGCAAGTTTTTAAGGCCCCTCAATGGACCACGAAAAATAATTTTCGAATTATATGTCCCCGGATAAAAGGATGATTTCCGAATTTGTGAGCATGCAACAATTTTCTTAGCATGAAAAACATCTCTACCAAGAGTATTTTAGTTTTCAAAATTAATTTCCGCCCTCTTAATCTGATCTTGAACTGTCCAAGAAAGTTCTTTTATAATTAAACCGGTGTAAAGAACCTTAGAATTGTCTAAACTTGCATTTTTCTTCAGGGATGGTTTGTGAGATTGAAACATAAGGTTTCCGACCTGACTGGAGGGGTAGCGTAGAGGCAGTTTCCTTGGCAAAATTATATGTCTTTTAATTGTTTTCTTTTTCTTGTGCTGAGAGACTGAGTCCCTCCAATCTATCTATAAATCTGTGGTTAAAGCAATAACCGCCTAAGTCGAAGTCGAACCGCCTAAGTCGAATAACCGCCTTATCCGAAGATACGTCCCACCACATTGCAATGTGATGATTTAATGACGTATGCATTGTTGAGTTCAAATTTAGTGACTGTTAAAATGAGAACAACTAGAGAAATCAATCAAGATCTGTTTAACACTTTATTGAAAAAAAGTGAAAAATAAGTTACAAGTTTTTATTGACAAACAGTATTTAATGGGTTTCTTAATTTTAAATATGGTGAAATCACTTCAAATGGAAAAAAACTTTGACAAGCATTTTTAATTTTTTCTTCAACATCTGAGTGCTTAAGATAAACCTGATTTATTGGGCCCATAGACTTGAGATCTGGAGAAAGTTTTTAAAATCGGAAGTTAATCACGACATGTTTTTAGTGTTCGAAAATCCACATCAGACGAGATAAAAAATGTATGTCAACTAAAACAATTTAACTGAATAAGATTAGATTAGGTTATGGTTCATGGATGTAACCATATCAGGGGCGTAGCCAAGGGGGGTTTTGGTTGTCACAATAATTATTAAAAATTTGTAATTACTATGCTTGGTATGTACGTTCCTACATTAGCAAAAAGGTCTTTTCACCTTTAAACATCTGAAAGAATAACAAAAAGCTTTTTTTGTAAAACCGATATGACTTTCTTAAACAGTCCACTTCAGGGTCAGTACAGCCATTTACATGATTTAAAAAATAAAGTATAAATAATATTTCCAAAAAAATATTTATGTTATTGAAAACTACTTTCGAATTGGTTCAGTAAGTCGAAATCATCATTGGAAAAACATTCTGGCAGATACTGAACATGAATATTAAAAAGATCCCCCGGGTGGATGGTAAGAAAAGCGAAGGTTAAATCCAATTTGAAGTAGATTTTGGCTGATTTATGATGAATTACCGCCAAGTTTTGATGGAATATGCGGTGCTCGCGGATTTCAGTTGGCTAACACTTTGGTCATCATTTAAGTCCTGGTAATCGTGTTTAAATCGCGTGTACCACTCGTGAACTCTGCCACGGGATAAACGATCATCACCATAAACCTAGTTCAACAATTGAAATGTTTCGGTTAATGTTCTACCAACTTTAAAGCAAAACTTAATATTTGATTTTCGCAAATTAGCATTGAATTTTTGTACCAGTGAGAAAAACATACTTTTACTTCGAACCAAATTTTATGAGATTTTAATTGTATTAAGTCAGAATCAGAATATGAAAGGCACCACCACAAAATGGCCTCTTTCAAAAGTGCAGTTTACTTTCAAAAGCATGTAAGGGGCCGTTCACATATTACGTAACGCATTTTTCGACCTTTTTGGACCCCTCCCCCCCTGGTTGTAACACAACGTAACAAACCTCACTACCCCCCCCCCCCCTAATAACGTAACGCGTTCCATTTTTTTTATAATGGAAAGTGTATAATGTAGCCAGCAATATTTTTAATGTTATAACCATCCAAATACCGTAATTATGATTATAAGCGTAAATTTAAATGTTTTTCAATATAATCCGGGTACATTAAATACATAATTTTGAATGATCAATATATAAGGACTCTCTTTGAATAGTAATATCTGTGGCTTGCCGCCATAACAGAGAAAGTCACTTATGCCATAAGGTTCATTTTACATATTTTGATGAAATTTTGAATTTTATGGGATATGTGACTTTTTCTGTTATTGCGAGAAGCTGATTTCAGGTGCTGATTTTTGGGTATTTTTTCGACGTTACGTAACGCAGTCGATGACACCCCCATCCCCGTCGTAACACTTCGTAACACACCTTTGAACCCCCCCCCCCCCCTAAGAGCGTTACGTAATATGTGAACGGCCCCTAATATGTTATTAGGTTGGCAAAACAAAATTTGTATAACGCCACATGACCAAGTTCTGACTACGACCCTGAACCATATCACAAACCAAAGATTGAATTTTGGGAGCTTTGGTGAATATTAAGTTTTAGGATGTAAAAAAGTCTTCTAAGTCCTATTTAATGCTACAAACTCAATGGTTTCAATACTAGAGGATACTAGAGATCCCCACCATGTTTCACCGCGGCGGCCAAGTTTTTATTTTTAAGCTCGATATTTGAGTTTCTTCAATAAATTTTGCGTTACCTCTGAACCATGAAGGTTTTAATTTTCTTCTGTAAATTGAAGCTTGTATGTAGCTCTGATGACTGGTTGGTTGTGACATGGTGAGATAATATGAACAATGCCAAATAGCAATACATGCATTCTATTTTGGTAATCTGATCCAACAGTTGGGAAGGTAAAAAAATGCAAATTCGCTTAACACTATTCAAATTCTACAAAGTCTGTTTCAGTGTTATTCTTTTTTAACTTTAATGCCCGGGCACTCCTATTTACATATGTCAATGTTTTGCGTAATGAAGGTTAAAGAATTTGAGCAAAAATGGCAGAAAGAAAAGATGACTTAAGCCATATGCTGCTGATTCGAAGAATTTACCTTTATTACAATGCTGATTAATTCATATAAAATATCTTTTCATGTGCCTTTTATACCAACGACTGAGACTGAAATAGGTGATTTAAAGAAGATGAAGAATTCTAAACAGAAAATTGTTCTTGTTCTTCTTTTTGTTGTTCTTTTTGTTCTTATCAATCAGCAATATGGCACACTTTTTTACATTTGTCGTTGAATTACGAGAGTAAAATCATACAATTTTGGCTAATACAGTTGTTCGATTGATCAACAAAAAATAAATCATGAAATTTTGACTAATACAGTTTGTTTTAGAGCGCTTCATGATGCCATAAGACAGAAACGTTCAGTACCCACCAGTCGTACGTCGAAAATTCGATACAACTGGCAACGAAAACAAACTTAAAGTCGATTCACACAATAACAAAGTCGAAGGCCTAGTTTGCGTGGAGCTCGGTCTTAGCCTTATTTGAGCAGCCGAGCCAATTAACCACGCAACCATGAATGTGTGTGTGTATGTACTTATGTGCGTCAACAATTTAAGCTCAAAGGATAACAAACGACTGGCACCGGCGATAATCGTATGGCATACGAGAGCCTAACAAAATGCGCATACATACATTTGATTTCAATTTGCAAATCAAGAGGGAATTGCGTCCCACTGACAGGCCTCCTGACAAATATAAAGAACAGCTTATCAACACATAACGGAATCCATCACACAATAACAAGAGAAAAACTAACAGGGCCGCTCGCAGTTGCACAACTCTTATCAAATTTATAGAATCTTCATGCGAAAGCACATCTACGCGTTTATCTGCTGCGCATCAGTCTTGTCGCTTTCAATGCTCGCCCTCCGGCAACAACCCCTCCCACATGCTCGCTGCCACTGCGCGCAGCTGAGCACCGCATGCAAAAAAAGGATTTGGCAATAATAAATTTCCGGGCATAAATCTTTTATCCCCTAATGCCGCCAGGCGATTTGAGCGCATGCACCCAGTCACACCCATTGTCAGAACTTTATTGGTATGAATTTTTTTATTAATATGTTTCTCTGAACTGCGCATAAAAAGACACACATGCGGCAGTTGTCGAGGCAAATATTTTTAATTTTCCGGTCACGTGGTTGAAGTCCTCTGGTCGTTTTGTATTTCCTCGTCGCGCGTCTCAATGTCGCTTTTCGCACCGATTACAAGTTGCGTATAACTTGAAAACTTGAAGAGATGACAGCGCACTCCACAACAACCAGTTAGCCGCTCTGCCACTTGGGGACATTAGTTCTGCATCCGGATTTATGACGCGCGCCAGTCGAACAGCATCTGATTGTCGGGAGATACTACTATAGTATGTCATATACCATAGAGATTTACTTTACATTCAGATTGGCCAATTTCTTACTTTCACACTTTCGAATTTGCCATTCAAAAGGAATTTGCGGGAATTTGCATTTCGAAACAGCTCGGCATTGAAACCATCACATATGAGTACTGCATGCTATCACTAAGCAAATAAACACATTTTTTTTCATTTGTTTATTTGCTTTGTGATACTACACACGCATAAGTAAATCTATGAGCGCAAGTTTTATGTGACGACGCCACAAATTTATCGGCTCTTCTGGTCTGCGTTTTATTGGACCACTTTGAACTCCATAAATCAGCTAAGCAAACCCGCACCGAAGACGGCCAGTGTCGCTGCAACGACTGTGCAGCGGAGGGAGGGAGGGAGGGCGAGCATTTCAAATTGTTGTTAGTTCGGCATTCGCACCCGGATGCCATGTTAACTCATTCAACGTCTCTTTTATGCAATTTTCTAAATTGTGGTATGCAGCTGGATGCGGAAACGGAGGTAGGAGCGCAAATACGACAACACATACGGACTCCGCTGGAGCAAGAAGAAGCAACGGCAGTCGTTCCGGTTGCCATGGGTTTAATTAAAACATTGTCAGACAATTGCAGGGGGTATACGACCGAGAGCGTGTAATTATGCAAAAGTTACACATGTCATACAGGGTATTCAAACAGACGGCCACACACAGCATGCACTCGTCCGCCGCCACTCGCTCGTTCGAATGCATTTCAGCGCGGAGCTGTTTGTATTCCCCGTGCACAGATGGGCTTGTTAGGGTGGAGCGATTTGTCAGGCCATCACAACTCCATCAAATGCAAAAAGCTGTTTAAAGGTTGCCTAATCTTTACTTTTTACAATGATTTATGTAGGAAGATTCTTGATCTCTTGAATAAACCAAAATGGTTCAGCTAAGACGTATACATAACAGGTGATTGCAATTTGTGACTGACAGAATATTGGTTAATAAGGGTTTTTCAGTTTTGAAATAAGTTTGCCCTGAAATATTCAATTTTGTTATTAAAGCTCTTTCGATTGATTTTGTTATATTTAGTTTTTAATATTAATGCACAGTAACCCTGCAGCGGATGACTTGCGTTGCTTTGTCATATCTTCCCAATTGTTATTATCGTATATTTGCTAAAAATTGTGTGATAGCACAATCAGACACGTATAGAAAGTTGGCGGGAAATAAAGTTAAGTAAATTGCTGCTCTTACCGCCTTTGTAGTAATCAATTCAATTGAGTTATGCCACTGCTGGCGGATGCCATCTTTAATTTACTAACCTTTCAATTAGTTTTTACAATAACTTTGCCAGTGACGCACAAAGGATTTCATTTTGGCGGGGCTCCATACACATCTTTTGATTCCAATACCACACCATGGGCACACCAATATTTATCACCCAAAATTTTTCTAACAAACAGTTATTTGTAGGGGTTGAACCCCCAAAACCCTCTTGTATACGCAACTGAGTCAGGGTCCGTGCTGGTTTCTTAAGATTTAAATTTTATTTCAGCGAGAATGCATCAAGATTTATGACGAAATTGTAAATTTAAATTAATGCAATAAAATTTAAAATAATGCGAATTGCTAAAATGAGACACACATTTAAATTAACCCATTTTCGATCGCTGCGAGAAATAGCCAATATTTTTTTAATTCCTTTTAAGGACTTACATTTAGGACCTTAATCAAGAATATTTTAAGATTTTTTTGGTGTTTTTTTTTACAAAAAAAATAAAAATTGAATTTCAAATAAAAACAAATATATATATTATGTACATAGTTTTACTCAAATAATAATCAAGCATGAAAACAAACAATTGTTGGCTTACATATGTACATACATGACGACTTCTGGCCAATAGTCGATTTTTCGACCATTGAAAAGTACGCGGTGCTGAAGGGTTAAAAATATTTCCATAAACTTATGGATATTAATTGATTGTGGTTATTTGGTCTTTAGGCTTCGTAAATAGTCAATAATAAATCAATAATTTGAATTTTCAGAATATTCAAAATATGACTAAAAAAATGCTTTTTTCATGCCTTCGCCAACATCTCCAAAAGACCAAAGCTTTTTAATGCATTAAAAGTTCAAAGATATAATGTCTAAGTGCAGAGCTACTCTCCTTCAAAGTGGCTGCTCGAAAAATCGACCAGCGGCCGAAAATAGGTTAATAAACGCTCACACTTTACCAAACAACATTTGCATTGCGTATATTTTTTAGCTCGCCAGCTTGAACGAAATTGCTCGGATCGAAACTGCTTGGTCGGGTGGGTTGCGGTATTTACTCCAAAGAACTTAATCTGAACTTAAAGCTCCGGCTGCCAGATTACTGCAGTGTCTTCCAAGCCGAAGTAACAGCAATCTGCGCCAATCTGGCTCTGTTTGTCTCAGGGCAAACGGGACATCGGCAAAAGATATCCTGATACTATCGGACAGAAAATCCACTCTTAGGGCTTAACAGCTTAAACTATCCTCAGCTACACCAAATCTCTCAATGAGACATAGTGATATTCCACGGAACTGTAGTACAGACGAGCTTACTCCGCATGGTACAACTGCAGCCCCTAATTTTTTAAGGAATAAGTATGAAAAGTGATGAAAATGACTATGGCACATTTTTGCTATTATTTCGATGCGAATGTATATTCCGCCAAATAATTTGGCTGTGTTGCATTGCTTGATGTGCCGGCTTTCATTATACACCTGAGTCATTAATTTATTTACAAAAAATGTGTATGTTTTTGACCATCAAAGAAAACGCCTTAAAATTTCATATATTCCGACTTTGACGTCCAATTACCGCGGAATTTTAAAACTTATAAAATATATAATTGCATCGAAAAAGAAGCCGTGCGGTGTTAATGCGATAGATTGGATAGATGGTTTAGAAATTGCGATTAAAAATATGGAAAAAAGTAGACGAAAAACTGAAAAAAATGACACGGTATAGGTACCGTGGTCACTAACTAGAGCTGCTAGAAAAAAAATGAGGATAGATTCGAAATCAGCGCACCCAAATTAGTACAAAAACAGTAGAAAAACTTCATGCAACAGAAAAAAAGTGCGATCTTGTTGTCCTGTGTAATTATTATTTTGGGATTTTTGTTTTTTACATTGCTTCATAACATTTATTTATGGCTGAGAAATTTTGTTTTTACGTTGCTTTTTATTTACTTATTTGCTTATTTACTTTTATTTGTGACTTTTTTTAATTTACGTTGTCGATAACTATTATTAAAAAAAAACTTTTTTACGAGCAGAAAATATACATGCCTTACATACATATTTAGTAGCACCTGTCCTACTCTATCCAGAAGAGCGAGAGAAGTTGCCCTTTTTTCTTTACAATTTTACGTAGGAATTAATAAAAAACAGACAAATGATTTGAATATAAACAACTTTTAATTTATTTGAATCTTCCCACGACATATTTTCAAGGTCTTTTTGCTGCATACGTGCATGTGTCTTTATCCGAAGAGGCACCTGCCTTCATATCGTTCCCAGAACTATTCCTCGCGCGAATTATATTCATCATCGCTTCTCTCGCCAATGGCTGATTTTCTGCGTCGTCATCACCATAAGTTCCAAACGCGCCTTTAAGTATATCGTCCCTCAATTCTGCGGCCAGGATTCAGGCAAATTCACACTCTTTCAACACTTTTCTTGCCATTTTCGTCCATTCCGAGGTCAAAAGGTAAAACAATAATCGCAAATCTCCCCTACATGGATACAATTCAATCGGAAGAATCCAACTTACCTCTTGCGTTTCCAGGTTTTGCAGAGAAATTCAATTTGCACCTGGGCGCATTTCAATGTGTTGGATGATTCGACATAACGACGCGTTTTAAGAATATTCGGGTTTCCGAGATAATGCAAAAAACTGCGAACCGAGACCGAGCAGTGGCGAAGAAAGTTATTGTTATTTAGTTGGGGTTGTTATTATTTGTTGCAATGGCTGGAGTGCCGAAACCAACCACTACATAGTTTTGGCCGCAACGATGGCCCGATGGCGAACGTCGTCGAAAGACAAGGCCATCTGCCATCTGATAGCCCGGCAGCCACAACAAATTTCCCAATCCATTTACTGCAGTCAGATTGATCTAAGCCCAGATATGGCTGAATCGCCGCCATAAAATAAAGCATTTTATTGAATAAAAAAACGAGAGGAAAGTTTCGCATGCGTGTTCAATCGATTTGCTGCAAAATTTTTATGCGAATGTCAGAGATGAAAGCATATTGATAAAGTTAAGTCGCTTCAAGCTGCGCAGTCATGGCAAATGAAGCGGAAGGAATCGGCAGAGTTGCTCCGCGCGCGTGGTGCGGGACGCAGCAATTACGAGCACTTACGTACGTTTCCAAAGAGTGCACTCTGGCCACAGTGTTGCGCAGTAGTTGATATTTATGAAATAAATGAAAGTGTTGTCTAGCATCAAATTGACACATTTGCTTGCAACTGCCAAACATTTTGGCTTACAAATTAGCTCGAGGGGTCGTAGAGTGACGATGAAATGTCCCACGTTTTTAAATCGCTTGTTTGAGTTTCGCAAAAATTTGTTTTCTACCCGATATGAATATTTCCGATGTCTTGCTGAATGCATTAAAAGTCTTAATTAGTCTAAATTATTGAATCAACTTCAACTTTAGCCATAAAACTGTAAAATCATCCTTAAAGTGGGTGCAAATGGTGTTGGGAACTTCAAGGAAGACTGCGGCACTAGTTGGCGACAAAAATTGCTGCAAGGTAGCCGTTAAAATTTTAATGTGTTGTTCGTTTTTCTAACACGCCCACTTTATAATTGTATTATTATCAAGCCTTACGGGAGTGAAGCCAAGGGGAAGATTGTGATTGTGGGTGTTGTTACACTCAATGAACATTGACATTTTTTATTGTTTCAGAGCTTAAATGCTTTAAGATTTAACGGAAATTCATTCAATAGAAATTAAATTAATTAGAAATGAATTGTTTTACTTATTTATGCTATCTGAAGTTTGGAATTTTCGAAGTTTAGAAATTAAATTAATTAGAAATGAATTGTTTTACTTATTTATGCTATCTGAAGTTTGGAATTTTCGCAACTGAGCAGCAATGATATTTTTAGTGCAATTTTTTCTTCAGATTTGTTTATAAGATTTCTATTAGTTTGTTATAAACAATAAATTCCTTCACTTTAAAACCACTAAGACGACTAATCCACTTAATTTTCAAATTTCATAGCTGAATGGTAGTGATTTTTATTTCAACCAGTTCTCACAACCAGTGGCGAACACAGGGGGTGGGGTGGGGTTTAAACCCCCCCGAAATGTCTTTAAGTTAGTACAAAAATTTAATTTATAGCCACATATATATTCAATCATCAATAACACTACTCGACACAAAAAATACATCTAAAAATAAAAGTGTTTTGTTAGTGTTAAACTAACTTTAGTGTAATTTTTGTAACAAGCGTTTTCAAAAATTTTCGAAAACCCAGTTTTTTCTCCTTTAGTCCAGTTATGAGCACATATCTCGTATTCGACTAGCACAAGCTGTCCGTCGATCAGAAGATAATATCTTGGTTTTTACAGAAATATACAGATTGTCCAAGTCAAATGAGATTTGAAGAAATTAGTGACGGTGAAAGTTGTAAAAAAGCTAATTTTTCGACTATTTTCAAAAATCATAAGTTTTCAAATGATTTTTTTCATAGATAAAATAAATTATCTCCTTTGATTTTAAAATCTAAGATATATTATTTGTACATATATTAAGCCTAACATCAATAGAATCGAAAGAAAAATTACAAAACTATGATGCACTGAGTGAAAACACTAACCTTACATTTATTTTACCGTTCGAAAAAACATGTTTTTCTCGAGACCCATCCTAGTGTTAATATAGGCGTGAAACTAGAAGTCATTTGTAGTAACCTGGCATAGTCAGTTTTTCATTTTCTGACCCAAAGTCCTTTTTAAAGAACTTTAAAATTTTAAGAACATACACATTTCAAATATTTTTTAAAATATTAGATATGGATATCAAATGAAAGAAAAAAGTTGTCTCCTTTTAATAAAATTTTGTATTTTGAACTTTCAGGACCCACATATGTCATGTAGGGAAAACATACATGTTTTGGATCTCAGTCTGAAGATTCATACATCTAAATTTTATTCTGTTTTAAAGTTGTCAAAAATTTTACACAAAACTCTCCCGGAAATAAAATCCTGCGTGCGCCTCTGCTCACAACTAAAAACTTTTCGAAAAAAATTACATGAAAATTTCGGAAATGTGTGAAGGCCATAACATATTTGACATTTGACATAGTAAAATGTGAAAAGCCTTTTTATTTTCGACATAGTGTCGTTATATTTCCAAATATTTGAAGTGAAGACCCACAATCATAGCAAAGCCTGATTTAAAAAAACATTTCAGCATTTACGTATCGGGTCATTTTCAAAGATTTATGGTGAACTCGTAATGCGATTTCATCCGAATACCAAATTCTGATTATTAAATCATGTTTTAGTTAAACTGAGAGGCGGGCAAAGAGAAATCATACGGTTTCGTATGCAAGAATTTAATGCGTGAACGAAATCTGATTTGCAGCTTTCTTGCGATGCTTGCTCGATTTTCGTTTGGTTGCTCGGAAGATTGAGTACACACACAACTGCCACCACCCGGAAAGCATGTGAACGAGTAATTTATAGCTGTCGTTAATTCATTCAACCACTTCGGAAGTGGCTGTCCCATTACCGTGGCTGCGCAAAGGCAGACATTCTTACAAGAAGCGAAACTGAACCGAGCAATGAATTCCCGGCATAAATCACATCGGTGATATTTTCGGAAACGATGGGTGTGAGAACGAGTGCATTAAGTGCTTCCACCGCACGGGAAATCCCTGCATTTAACACTTTTTAGTTAGCGCTGCCGAGTGACTAACTGCGACACGATTTATGTTGTCGCGCTAAAGGACCCATTCGGAAAACAATGACGGGCCGTTTCGAGCGACGCGACGCGACGCGAGCCTTTCGAGGCAGCTAAATATTTATGGAAAGTCTGGCATCAACAGACAAGCATCGTATTTATCTACACACACATATATGTACATACTATTATGTAAGTATTTACAGAAGGTGGGCATGAATGCATTGCGCTCGAGCAATAATCAAAGCACCCATAAACAGCCATGCTCGCGTTCACTTGTGTACATATTAGTAGTACATATGTACGTTGATTACATATGTACATATGTAGGTGCTTACATGGGATATGTGCATACGCGCATGTACATTATGAACATATCGTCTGTTTTCCACAAAAGTTTTAAGTAAACTTCTCACCCCAAAAGTTGTTGCCATGCTCGTTCAGGATGTGCTTGTAATTTTTATTTCAGACAACGCAGCGAGTTCTACTATATGTTTTTTCACGACCACTGCGTCTGCAATCGGCGCTGTCTGCCTCATTTGCTGCGCTTGAATTCACAAAACCATTGAGGGAAATCGCAGTCAGTCAAGTCAGGTCGAAACGCTCCGTTTGATTAAATGCACCGAGCAATGTCCGTGACACTTTGTTGCGAGCGCGCGCGCGCTTCTGTGTGTGTTGCAGGCACCAATGCTACAACTGCACGTCGCAACCCCCTAATTTACTTTAATTTCCTAACCAATTTCATCATTATTGGTGAGCAATAAGAATTATGTGCGCCCGTATCCCCGCACCCTGCGCGATCGTACCCCTTCTACTCTAACTATTGCAATTTTTAATGCGACAATAGCTCGACGGACACTTTGGCTGTCGACCCGCAGATGATGTGCTACGCATTGCTCGCGCCATGACATTCTGCTCCGCGCGGTGTGAAGGAATGGGGTGGTGTGAGCTGGTACGCGCAACTACAGGCGGCCACCGACGGCCACTGCCGTGTGATGTCGGCGAGCCGGCTGCATTGCTCCTGCTCTCACGCTGCCCGGCTTTCCTTGTCCTTGTGTCATTTCTTGTTGCTGTTGTAATTTTGTTATAAACGTTATTGCTACCGATGGCGCTAGCGCCGGTGCCGCCGCAACCTTTTCACGTTCGATTTTTGAGCCCTTGGGCAATTTGAGCCCCGCGCAGGTACGCGAGTCCACGGCAATAAATTTAAATGCGGTTTGTGTGCATTGCAATTATCATCAAGCAATTTTAATGGAGTCGAATGAATATTTATAATTTTGTTTTTTCTCATTTTGTTTTTGGTTTTTCTTGCGCGCACACGTATGTATGTATGTACTAGGGATGCAAATTTTCGGAACCCGGGATTTTTGGAAAATTCGAATCCCGGGGTTTCATATATGAATCATATGAAAAATTTTTAAAACAAAACAATTTTCCAAAATGCTTGTATCAATGTTTTTCATATATTTTCCTTAAAAATGGACACAATTTTATCACATTTGGGTTAGTTTAAAGATTTTATATCTTGAGTTTAATCATATTTTGTCTAACATTTAAACATTTTCATTCCATATTTAACTTCAGTTTCATAACATCTCGTTTTATCCAAAAATTAACACTTAAACATAATTATTGATTTATAATATATCGCTGCTTCGCTACAAGAACATCATAACTCAAAACTACATCACCCCGAGAAAATTCAATATGAACGTTCACCATTACAGGCATTTCAAGGTTGCAAAAAATTTTTCATGTCGTCATATGAGTAAAGTTTCGAATTTTTTACGAGTTTTGACAGATAATCGATCATATGCAGATACACACAGGGTTGCCATAAACTCGAAATTGCTTTTTATTTGAGCTATGACGTTCTTGTTACGAAGGAGCGATATGTATATATATATGTATGTATATCATTCATAAAGTGCATATATGTGCATATTTGATAAAAAAAATAAAATTGTTCTTCTGTTTAAACTTTTAGTTCTATTTCGATTTCGATAAAAATGTTAAGCGTTTTGATTAAATGAAAACTGAGATCTTATAAATACTAAAGAATTTGTCCTCTAATCTAGAGCGAAATTTATTGCAAATAAGCCCTCCAAAGGTTTTTAATGAAGTATTGCATGTTAGCAATTTCATTTAAATGCAATCCCGAAATCCCGGGCTTAGAGAGTTTGAATCCCGGGATTTTCAGTACTGGAAAATGTCCGGGATCCCGGGATTGCGATGCCTAGTATGTACGTATGTGTACGTCTATGATACGCACATACGCTAGCATGTACACCTATTCGATGAGGACGTATGCTTCTCGAAAACGTGTGCCAAGACTTCGACTAAGGACGGCTGACGAGCTGGTCTTCCTCTTCTTCTGGTGCTCAGCCACATTTGGATGTTTGCGGTCATGTAATGTTGTTGTACAAGTCCATGGTGTCCGTGGTGACTCTGTGCCACTGCCTCATATTTTGCGACCAGGTAGTGTATTTGTTTCCGGCCGATTGGACGCGTATTCTAAGCTACAGTAGCGCATCTTGCAAGGGTGGGCTTTCGTGCATAACCTTGCCGGTCAATACCATTTCAAAAACATTTCGTTTTCGATTTCATTTCGACTTTTATTCATCAATAACTATTTTGTTCCCTTCCAATTAATGCCCCTCAGATAAACACAATTATGCCAGCCCTTTTTACAGTCCTCGAAGCAGGACTCGAAATGCTCTTTTGTGAAAAGAGTATTTAATATCGCTCGTTCAAGAATTAATGTTAACAGAAAGACAACTAAAGGAAGATCTGTTTTTAATAAAAAAAATTGCGATCAGTGCTGAAGCTCATTGCTGGTTGAAATGGGTGCGTCAATGAATTATTGATTGTGTTGCAATGATCAACCAAAGGCCAGTTGCCATTGCGGTTTAAGTGCCGGTAAAATAATTGATCCGTATTTAAGGCGGGTTTCTACCTTGTGCGGTCAAAAAAATCGATTTTTTTTCATGCATTTTTGGATTAATACATGATTATAGAATACGCTCCCAAAATTTGAAGTTGAAATCTTTCGAATTACGGAAGCAATTTATCGAAACAGGTAGCGGTGTCGAGCGCGCCGAGTACTGAAGCAAAACTTTGAACGCGTTTTTCTCAAAACTACATTTTTGACCTTGCGGAAGTGATTTAGGCCACACGAGTTGAGCAATAGCTACGAAATTTTAAACAGTCATTTATCAAGGTCTTAGCTATGGCCCGAACTAGGATCTTCAAGAAATAATAATTTTTTTTCATTAAAAATAGAAATTTGTATTGAAAAAAGTAGGTAAAAATTGAGTTTTTTAGTCAAAATCGCATATATCCTTCATTTTTAATTTTTTTTTTAAATCCTAGTTCCAGCCATAGACAAAAGGATACAGAATAAGAAAAAATTTCATTTTTGTGTTTCAAGTCATCTCAAACAGCGGCAGTAAGGAAGTATTTCCTTCCGCGAGTAAGGAAGTCCTGCCACCATTGCTCGATGGCCCCCTCCCCCCTTTGCATATTTTATCTTGAAACTTTTTTGACTTGTACAATAAAC
This sequence comes from Melieria omissa, assembly GCA_963971225.1. NCBI lineage: Eukaryota > Metazoa > Arthropoda > Insecta > Diptera > Ulidiidae > Melieria > Melieria omissa. The sequence goes on from OZ020268.1 coordinate 88,393,724, forward strand.
ATATACCTACATCTTAAAAAAATTTTCCAGTGTTTATCTTAAAAACCTTCCCATCAAAAATTTTTCAAAAAAAACATGTTTTCTCGGCCGCACAAGGTAGAAACCTGCCTTAAGTTGACGATGGCCACAGCGTTACAAAAAATCATCTTCATGTACATGAATAACTGTTTTAATTGTTTGTTTTAACTAGGAGCTTAACTGAAACGCTTACGAAATGTCTAACTGGTTCCGAATTAGTTATACAGTAGTGTCTGGATATAGTGAACTAATTATTGCAAAGCCTGTTAACTGTATTGAGGTTGTTCACTATATCAAGGTCAACATGTTTGTTCAAAAACTCGGTTTATTTGCTCAAAATACAATTTTTGTTTTCTATATTTACAGGCTCGATGTCAAAATTTGGGTGTTCACTATACCCAGACACGACTGTACTTGGAAAAGTTTGAACCCCTAAAACCTCCTTCGTAGTTTCCCGCTATGGTTTATACTCATAAAAACAAACTTTCTTAAAAAATAAAAAAAATATATATATAGAGTAAGTTCGGGAAATGTGATATACCTGTTTGTTTTAAGATTATTAACTCTTTAAGGTAAACTGTTGACGATTTTTTGCATTTCAAATCAAAGTATCCAAATATTGGCGTCTGATAAAAATGGCGGGTAATGTGATATACCCAAAAAATTGTATTTAACAAACCAATTAGTTTCAAACTTGGTGAAAATACTACAAATTAAAAATAATTAGAGACGTGTTTCTCATTTGTTTTTGGAAAATCACAATCTGACGTAAACCAAGGGTTAACAATTTGTATCGAGAAACATGATTTCACGGATTTTTTTAATCTGAAACTTAACCATGAGAGATTTTTGAGAATATTCCACTTCAAATATTATAAATAAATAAAGTAAGGGAGAGGGCTGGGTTGTGAACCATTGCCGTTTTTTCTTTCCCTAATTGACATATCGCCAATCTTTCAACTGTCAATTTTGTCTTATGATATGACTCTGCTCTGTGGTTACACCGAAGTACAAACACGTATTGCTTGTGGCAGCAATCGAGTTTGAAAGACATCGTGTTTGAAAATCGACTGCGAAAACTTGTTGGCTTTTTTTTAAAGTGCTATCTTAGTGACTGAGCTTATTGCAAAAAGGTCAATGTAATACATGTTTATTTAGTGTTTTTATTCTATTTTACGATGCAATATTTGTTTATGTCGAATTATGATTGGAAGTGTCGTTTATTTTAAAGTTTCCAAAATGGCATCGTGGTTGAGCTGTGAACCACTGAGGTGGCTGGGTTATGAACCACCTGTTTTTCGTACTACATTTGTTCTAACACTGTCAAATATGGACGGATATATTAAAATAAAGTCATTTTATATAATTTAACTCGATTTCGTTGTGTTCACTTGAAGTGAGCCAATACGAGAACACGTTCGTATTTCACATGCAAACATTCCGACACAGATTAGGATGAAAATTAAAAAAATTGAGCAGTTTCATTCATTGCGATTTTTTGGCCTAAGAGGCGTCATTATAACTTTTTTTCACCTCTTGAGGCTTCCTGATTAAATAAATTCTCAATGTACTTAAAAATTATGGGTGTTTTCTTCGTATTTTCTGACTTTAATAGGGATTTTCCAGATGGTTCACAACCCAGCCACTTTTTTGAAAAAGCGAAAAATCACGTTCTTAGAAAATTGGACGTAGAGAGTTAAATTTCAATCAAAACGGTAATCTGTCTTCATAACAAAGTTGCGTTATATATTCACCTTTCCAACGGTATCTTCGATTTTTCGATATCTTTATTCTGAGAAAAGTTAGAGCCGAAAAACAAAACCCGGTTCACACCCCAGCCCTCTCCCTTATATATACATTTCTGTATACAAATAGTACTGCTGTAATAAGTTCGGGTACTGTGATGTACTACATTACCCGAAATTGAGTTTTTGCGAAAGAGACATTATAAAAAAACAATAATAACTTTGTTAAGAAGAGCGTACATCGCAAACTCATAATCGATATCACTGATTTACTTTGGATTAACCTGGAAATTTCTAATAATTTTGTATTTGTACCTTCTGGGCTTTCAAACTTTATGACTAAAAACTTGTGCAAGCACTATTAAAAGCACTTCATCACACTGACTGTAAACTATTTAAGCAAACACATCCCAAATCATAATCATGCAGCACGAGTTTTTTAGTTGCTACGATTTTTCAAAAAAGTTAATTTTTGGAAAAGGACAATTCATTTGGAAAATAAGCCAATACACTATGATCAATAAGTACCGGGACTGTGTATTTTAAGAAAGAAATTTCGTTCCTAAGACAAAATTTCAAACAAATACGTTGATCAACAAAATTATCCATTGTAAAATGCGACGAAGTACAAAAAGTTGACTGACGCTAACAGCTGCCAAACAAAAACTAATGATGCAATCCCGCTCAAAATTTGACACAGATGTCAGTTAAGGTCCTACCGACCTAAAAAAAACCTGCATCGGGCAACGGCGGAAAATTTAAAATACACAGTCCCGGTATTTATTGATCAACACCCAATTTGTTAAATCGAAAAATTCGTTATATCGATCGAAATTTATTGTTGTTTTGAATCATATTTCTTAAAGTTATAAGTTTCACATAATCAGTTTTTAAATATATATCTTGTTTATAAAAAGTCTTCAATGCGCGATTGTCTCTTTACTGCAAGTAAACTTTTCTGTATGGAAATTTTTCTTAATTGATTATTGAAATTTAATTTTTAAAAGAACAATCCGACCCAACGCAAGAGTTTGAAAATGTTGGTAACTTGACGTAAATTTAAAAGTTTTAACCAAAACGAAAACCTTCATTTGTTATTGTAAAAAAGAAGTGAATTCTTAAATAAAAACAATTCGAAGATTTCTTGACGATGGTGAAGAACAAAAAAATATTCGTTATATCGAATAGCAAATTTCACTTTTGTTCGTTATATAGAACCATCAATGGGAAAAATTGGCCGTACGTTAAATCGAAAATCCGTTAAATGGAGAGCTCGTTATATTGGACGTCCACTGTATATAGTCCAAATATATTTGATGGAAGCGATTAAGTCCGGTGACGTTTTGCTTTGTGGACAATACGAGCAGAGTAGTTTCCAAAACGCACCTGAAGCCTGGTATTGTTCTGCTACAGAGGATCAGCAATAGTCGATCCAATTGGAACATAGAATCTTAGTAAAATCCCAGCAATGGGTCTCTCTTCGGATTGGAGTGTGTTACGCTCCCCAGTATGGGGGAATATGTTAAGAAAACGATTCTATTCATCAATTTGTTTGTACCTGTGTCCATTCGACAGATGGCAGATTACAATGTTGGAAAGAAAAATTAAAAAAAAAGAGTAGTTTACGAGTGATAAATTATACTTTGAATTGCCTTGATAAAGCCACTGTTTGTCAGAGTCCCCGTTTTTTTTTTACGGTTTCTTCTTTGTTGGAGTTTGAATTATGGAAATCTTATTACACGAACACGAACTAAGAGCTGCCTGCACCCTATTGAATACTCACTAGCCGCTACTTTCAATTTCCCTAATAAATAGAAAATTTGGAATGAGATTTCAGCAAATAGACAGTTACTGACATGTCAGTGCATTTCAGATCCGTTGGTGTTTATAGATAGGTGTCCTAACAATAGCTGGCGTGCCTTTTATTTCGAGGACAGACATATTTACATAGATATATGTAAATATACATATTTAAACGTACGTATATTTGTGCATTATCATTTTTACCGACATATTTATTTACAAAAACTCTGTGAGCCAATTTTACTGACCTGGAACAAGAAAATTAAGACGAAATATTATTTATTTGAATTATTAATCTTAATTATGTTTGTGAATTGGCAGAGTTGAGATGTCAAATTTCAGAAAATTAAATTTGAATGACAAACTTGAGTGAGCTCATACATACGCAAGGAAAAGTGAGTGTTTTTGTCGCCACTGATGGTTTGTGGCATAGCCGAAACAAAGAACAGAAGCTTACAGGCGGAAACGAAACTGAAAATCTTCAAATGAAAATTCCATTATCTAGCTAGGGATAACAACCGGCAATGGAACAGAAGCAATAACAAAGAGAACAGTGCGCTTGCGCTGTCAGTGAGAGACATTTCATTTGTGTTGGCATCGGCTTAACAGCGATGTAGCAACAATGTTGTCGCTGTAGAACCGATTCGCTCTTGACGATTGTCAGACTAAATTACATTGCGGTGACAAGGTTGCATATTTTAATTTCTTTCACGCCTGAAGTGAAGTGATTCCCTTTAACCATTTAGTCGTTGTTCATTAACCAGCCACACTCGTGGCAATCTAAATTTGGAACAAATTAATTTTTCCCACTCAAGTATAGTAAAACATCAATAAATGTCAACAAAGGTGAGAATGTTGATCTGGTAATGCTGTGAAAATAATGGTCTGTTAATAAAATACTCGCTCCGGGATGAGAGTGGCTGATGAAAATGAGCGCACAACCGTACAGAAGCGGGCATGGAAGCAGCTTCATGCACCAGGCAGCAGCAGCTGGAGCTGGTGTTTGGGCCAAGCAATTGTAAATGTAAATGATGGGAATGATTGGCAGCGGAACGGCCGCGAAAGAGCACAGCCGCGCAGCAATGGCACAAAATCGGAGGTGACCTAATACAGGTACAACCGAAAGCGAATTATTCAGTTACAAGTTTCGCATTGACTGAGTTTGTGCCGGAAGCGGGTTCGGCTGCACTCTGTCCGTTTTTTTGCGCGTGCGAGCACCCATAACAAAAACGACAAACGCAAAGCAAAAGGGCGCCTAACAAAAACGAAAGCGCACCTAATAACGGCAGCAGCAGCAACTCGGAAAAGCGACGCGCAAAAAGTTACAAGTTTTGAGTTTTCATTGCATATCCACAGCGACTGCAGCAGACGTGGTTTTTACAACGCCGCAGCTCAAAGTTGAAATAAGCTCAAATTGCGAAAAATAAAAGCCGACAAGCAATAACATTCAGCCAGCAAGACCACTGCGCACACATACATAAGTACATCGATGTGTGGGTGCGTGGGTGACTCGCTTGTAAATATATCAGATTCGTGTAAATAATACAGATAAGTGCAGCATAAAGTGCGGAGCGCCAACCGAGGCAGTTCAGTACAAAGCGGGAAATTTATGAAGCATATTCACGAATGCACACTCGCGCGCAGTGAATAAATAGTCGAAGTGAAAAGAGAAATATTGTGGTTTCATTGACAACTGCCCCGCCGCTCCTGATTATATCCATTCATATGCAAATGCGGCATTTCAGCCCCAGAAGTTCAAAATATTTTCGAAATTATACGAAAACAACAACAATAGCGTTGAGTCAAGTCAGCGGTGCATAGAACATCCGCACACCCACGCGACCGCGCACCAACACACACGTGCGCGTCCAATACCTGCCGCGGTTTGTTGTGTTTTCAAGTGCTTACAGATAGCTGGCTGGCTGCGGCCGGCTCTGGCAAAACGCTCAAGTGTCTCGTGAGTGCGCCGAATTTCCATTCCATTCATTTCGAGTGCGACCGGGACAAAAGTCTGCGCTTGCCTGGGTGGGTGGGCGCTGCATATTCATGCGGATTACCATAAACACAAAGGATTGCCCGGCTGCCACCAACAAAGGACTCGCTCACCGCGAGGAGCACGCTGCTATCAGATTTGCACATAGGTGCCAGTGGCCATGGTAGCTCCTCCAGGCGCTGCCACAAAAACACGCTCGCAGGATTAAATTGCAGCCAATCTGGGGAAAGGGCGGCCGCTTCTGGTTAGCCATTTACAAGGTAAGTAGACGACCTCAATTGTTTACGGTGCCCGCACAATGCCGTTGCCAAGTTTGGCCATCGCGCACTGCACCAACACGCGCACATGGCGCTGGTGCTGGTGCTGGTGTCAGTGTCGTTGGCTGTCGAATCGAAATGCAGTCAGCAGCAGCCGAAACAACAGCAAACACAATTCAGGCGACAGCACGAGAAAGTGCTGTGCGGATATGATGAATTACTTGAATGGAATGTTGCTGCTGCTGCTGCTGCTGGTTCATCTCTCTGCAGCCCTTCGCTGTTGTGGTTAGTCCGGCGTGTAAAGTACAATCCATTATTGTTCAAATACATTCAGAAAACATGGCTAAATTCATTTTCATTGTGGTTCTCGCTCTTATTGCCGTTCCCGTTCTCGTTGCCAACTTGCAGTTCGATGTTGCCTGTCGTTGTTCTTGTTCTCGTGGCAGCGTTTGTGTTGAGAATTTTCCTTAAAATGTGTTGATCTTTCAAATTTGGTTTCTTAATTTAGAGTTTCCATTTAAATATTCCACACACCATACACACATACATTATAAATTTATATATCACCACAATCCGAAATTTTTAACAAAAATACAATTTAATAGTATTTCATCGGTACCATATGCAGCATATATAGGCAAAAGTCCGATCATGTCACATAAGTTATTCGTTAACCCTAATTTCCAGAAGTGAGCCTCACAGTCTCACTAAAGATTTCAAATGGTGATAAATCCAAAAGATTTTCAATTCCATTATTTTATGTAATCCTCTAATGGAATGTTGGAATTTATTGCATTTATAAATTTAACATTTTAGATAGTTTTTGAACTGTTTTAAGCAAATGTTTTCAGTAATTTAGCTCATATAAGCCTGACAGTCTTAGGGTTAAAGATGCATTGGAGAGTTGTCCCGCTGAAAATAATCGTTTGGCCTAATTGCATGAATACTGGTGTCCGACCGAAACAACTTTTTTGGGCCGAAACAGAAAACGAATTTCGGTTTTCTTTTTAATATTCGGCCGAAACCGAACCTGAAATTTTCTATTTGAAACAAATATCACCAATATCACATCAAGTATTAAAATCACAATTTTTCAACAAACGAGTTTAACTTTAAGGGGGTCGTCTACGTAGCGGCCCGATTTTCGAGCCTGTTTTTCAACATTTATTACGAAGGAACGAAAAAAAGATATTCACTCACTTTTGTTTTTTGTTTATTTAATGGTAATCTTTCAAGAGGCAAGGTCATAAAAATTATATTTCTACATATTCGAGTGTAGGATGACCTTGAACGTGCCTTCATCAGAATTTTGATATCAATTTCCCTGCACGATTTTGGGCCAACCACGTAACCTACAACTAATCTATAATTGATATTACATCAGCTATGCTTAGACACGAGCTTTTTGTAAAATTCAAAAATCTCTCGAAATGGTGGACATTTTTGAAAAAAAAAAGAAAGTTATTTTTCCCCTCTTTATTCAAATGTTTATTGCCTGTTATAATAAAAAAACAATGTTTTGTCAAAAGCTCGTGTCTAATCATAGCGACATGTTTTCTGAGCAAGTAAAAAAAGAAATCGTATCGATGCGTGTAAAACTTTTCTTAAAATCGTGCAAGTAAGTTAGAAAAATACGACTTTAGGGAAAAAGCGTTTAAAGTTCACAGGGAGCGTGCGGAAACACCGTGAGCGAGCGTCCTCAATGCTCTACAGCTCAATAACCGTGAGGAGTTTACCCAAATCCTTTGGATACAACATTCCTCACGTCTTCCAAATGAAAATTATGTAAAAAAATAACCCTTTTGTAAAACTTTGTACGTAGACGACCCCCTTAAGTAAATAAAGAACAAACATATCAGGTGTACAACTTTGCTTCCGCCGTTTTTTTTCCAAAATTAAAAGCTTTATTGCGAAAAGTGCTTACAGATGTATTATTCAAAGTATTGTCCGTCGCTAGCGTCAAATTTCTCCCATCTTTCCGGCAATTTTCGGATCCCGGCTCGAAAAAAGGAGTCCTCTTTTGACGCTATCCATGAAGCAATCCATTTTTCCAATTCTTCGAAGGATTGAAAATGTTGATCTGCCAGGCCGTGTGCCATCGAACGGAATAGGTGGAAGTCAGAAGGGGCGACATCTGGGGAATACGGCGGGTGGGGCAAGACTTCCCATTTCAGCGTTTCCAGGTACTTTTTGACCACTTTTGCGACGTGAGGCCGCAAACCATGTTTGTCTTCGACATCGAAATCACCATTTTTAAAACGTTGAAATCACTCCCGACACGTTCTTTCACTCAGAGCAGCATCACCGTAAGTTTCTGAGAGCATTCGATGCGCTTCAGCTGCATTTTTTTTCGAATTGTAACAGAAAAGTAAAACTTCCCGCAAATGGCGAGAATTGGGCACATTAACGGACATTTTCGAGCGTGAATAATACGAAAACAAGAACAACTGTCACTGAAACGGCGATGACAATTCGTTAGGCACTGTCCACACTCACTTTAAAGGCATTACCATCTAAGTATTTCAACCAGCCTCAGCCGGTACAGCCACCTATCGGAAAACGGCGGAAGCAAAGTTGTACACCTAAAAGTTGATAACATAAATAAATAAATACTTTTTAATAAAAACAATTCATTCATTTTTTAAAAACATAAACATAAAAAATCATCCTTTTGTACCTTACTCGCGAATATTCCAAATGAAATAATTTCATATTATACTCTAAAAAAAGAAGTTTATTTACATTGGTGGCATCTAAATTATCCTTCTCATCCTTTCGCTATATATCTGCTCGGCTGTTCACTCGCTACACAATATAATGTAAAAAATATTCTAGAAAGTTTAGGTTTCGGCCGTTCGGGCATTTTTTGGCCGAAAATGAAACCGAAACCGAATATTCGGTCGAACACTAATAAATACATAATAACTTCATTCGGTTGTGTCCAAATCTTTTCGTGATAATTCTTAACACTTACTTATGGTTATTGTGGGACCCGACAAAGGACAGCCGCCGGAAGGGACATATTTGTGGTATTCGTTTTTTAGCTGGGAATTGAACCTGCGTCCCTCCAACTTGAGGCCCAGTGCACTAACCACAAAACCAGGATGCATCGATACGACGCGTCGCGACGGTTACAAAATAATATTGTAAGAAGTTGGTTTCTTCTTTATTTATTTTTGTATTTAAATTCGGCAATTCGCGTATGTCTATACAAATAAGAGCTATCAAATTAATGATCAGTGGGTGAATCAGAAAGATGGCGGCTGCTGTGGAAGTGACCAGCCATCGCAGTTCAACTACCACACCAGCAGCCAGTACCAGGAAAAGCAAAACGGACGGACTCGAATTGCTTGTTCCTTACCTCCCGTTTCATCGCTGATTAGTGCTGCCACCTATTTATTACTCGCAATGAATGGATATCGACCATAGTCAAATAAGATTTTGCTACTGAGTGGCACAGTTATATGATCGTTAACCCTTTTCGTTATTCTATGCCATATGGCATAGCCTCTTTTCAGTGCCTGTTTTAGGTCAAAAACTTGTGGATACTATATTTTTATATATTTGTATTTTTCTCTGAAGGTTTTTATACCAAATAATGAAAAAATATTTTGATTAGTGTACCAAGTAAATTGTAAAGGTTCAGAAAGTGCGCAGTCCTATCGAGCTGCGTATTTTACAAAAAGAGATCATTTCGTACTTTTATTTATTCTATTACAAAAATCAATTTATTTCATAGGTTTATGTAAGCAATCTAGTAGGTATTTATTGCTTTAGTAAGTGTAAAAAAAAGTTAGATCCCAAATATAGTTCACTAAGGCTGTACGATTTTTTTATTTCTTACTTTGCCATATTTCATGATGCCCAAAAACTACGTTTTCGAACAATATCTTAAAAAATGACTTTTGATTATTCATTATAAAGGCTTAAACAGTAATAACATAGAAAAGAACGATTTTTAAAGTTAAAAACAAAAAAGAAGTACCGAAAATGTTAAAAAGGAAGATTTGCGCGTGCAGCGCTCCTTTATACATACTAGAACGAGAAGAGCTCTTGCACAGCTTTTCGAAAGCTCTTTACATGAGTGAAATATAAAAATGAGACAAATATAATTACATTTTGTGACACTTAAAAATAGGGGTGAGTGGGATAGATTTATTACAATGCAAAAGATGTGAAAGTAAAATGTCCTGAAAAGGGACCTTATGCTGCAATATCAAATAATATTATTTTCCGGCAGCGGTATGACAACTTAATGAAAGAACCCTAAGAATCCCTTGAGCTCATGAAAGTTATATATTTTTTTTATAGGAGGTATTGAACATTGAAATAACGTGTTTTCCTAGTGAAAGCTGACTGACTTACCAGTAAACCGAAACACAAAATCGGCTTTTGTTGAAAAAACCCTAGTATTTACATAGCCCGTTGATTTATTCACTGTACCAGTACTGCATTTGATTTGCTGGCTAAACAAAATCTTTTAAAGTAACCTAAAAAGCATATTCGGTCATTTTCATATTTGGCTTAGAAAACCAAAATATTATTCCTTTTTATGATTTCTTATTCTTTCTGCGAAAAGCATAGAGCGTGTTCAGGAAGCGTATACAAGCTTCAAGGCAGGGTTTTTGGAGGATAAAGTTTTGGGAATTTGACTTAAACCAAAGAATATATATAAAACTTTCGTTGACACGGTGGATAACATTATCAAGAGCAATCACGTGTTCATTAGCTGAAATTGATTAGAATCAGCTGGATGCCTGCATTGCCTGAGACGTCAATACCCTCAACTGTTCGTAAAGAGAAAATTAACTCAATATTCGCCTATTTTCTGCTGCTGAAAAAGGCGGCCACAATGACATTACTCGCATTGGGGCATTGGATTATCATCCAGCAACTAATTAAAATATCTACGCGAACCACAAACAAATGTAGTGCTGGTTTAGTATTCATCGAATGTTTCGACTATATGTAGTCAGAGTTGAGTGTTTCAACTATTGTAAATTAAATGAAATCCTTAAAAGCATCTCCTCGAATATTAATTCAATTTTGCCAAAGTACTCTTGAATGACAAGTCAACAACCCCCTGGCACAACCTGGCCACGCACCGTCGCACCGCCACACAATACCAAAGAAAAGGATATTCAATTTCAATTTCAAAGGATTTCCCATATATTTATTCAAGGACTTTAACTTAAGCATAAATTACTGGCGCATCGCATGGAAGCGCTTCTAAAAGGCGCACTGCCGTTTTTACCAGTAGGCATCTGTGCATATGTGTAGTATACGTACGTATGTATGAGCGTATGTGCCCGCGTATCTTCCATGGCAGCCTGTTTGGCACGAGCACACAGGCTCGGGTGCAAGCTGGAAGCTGCTGCCATACACGGCATGCTCGCTTGTTTCTCATTTACATATGAAGACTCTTAATAATCCTTTTGTATGCGAATGCAGAGCGCCTGCCCCTACGCGCCGCATGAATTAACTCCTCGATACTGCCGAAATGTTTAAATTTAAACATTGAATGGCTGATAAACGCGTAGCATCTTGAAACTTGTACAAGAATGCGATCAAACAGTTAGGACCTGCAACGGCAACGGCATCATAGAAAATACACACATGCTCCTGTAGTTGTAACATACATTCATACGTACTCCACATGACAGGCGCAAGTAAGTACCTATGTATGTATGTAGATAAGCGTTCATAAACAGGGGATTTCGCCTGCAAAGAGTCGCTTTGCATTTCTAATATGATGTGGCAGACGACGCACTGTGCCGAAACCAGTCGTCGTTGTCCTCGTGGTGTGCTCCCAATTGGCCAGGTATTCGATGATTGCGGCAGGTAGGGTGCGGGCCGGGTCCCCTCATTATCAAGTAATAAAAGTAATTTATGTGCTCTGTCAGGTGTGAGCGCAGTTTGCGCAAGTGCGCAAAAATTCCGGTAATCGCATTAAAATAGTCGAGGGGGCGCGGGGCACTTGCACACGGGGAAGCATAACGGCATGGAAGCGAAGCGTACTCTACGCAAACTCATTATTTCTGAAATGGCAAAGCCACGGGAATGTACATGGTTTGCACTGGTTCCCCCCCCCGCCGGCTCTCTGGCACTGGCCGTGCTCGCTGTCAATGTTGAGCAGCGAGTGCCGAATCCTTCATTTCAACAAGTGCACAAGTGCGGTTACCAGAATAAAAAGGGCTAACAACCTTTTAACCCACATTCACAGCCGCACATTTCGTATGCACAGCGAGTTTGATTCTCGCAAACGGGTGCGCCTTTGTTTGCCTAAACTTGAGGAAGAACGCCGTGAAGCCGCATTTTGAAGTTTGTAGTGGCGTCCACGCTCATGTCGTCCCCTTCACACGTGCGAGCGCAGTCCTTCGAAAGTGTTTGCAGCACAGCAGTTCCGAACAAGTTTGTTTCACGTAGTTTTTATTCTGCATATGTCGATTGTATTAGGTTTGAAAGAGGTGCCACAACTAAAATTGACATGCATTGGTTTATACAGAAAATGCATTATTAAATATTGTAATGCTGAACTCGTTTTTAATATCTGTGGCATTTTGACAAAACAACTTAAGTCTAATTTTCAAAATGTTCAGGAGAGCGAAAATACTGACAAGGTGCAGAGCAAAACTCGAGAAAAGTTGAAATTATACACGTCATATCTCTGTAACTAAATGTCATAGAAACAAACCGATTACACCAAAAGAAGCGTATTGAAATTGTTTCTTTATGATTAAAAAGTGGAAATTTGCGCTATTTCGACATAAGTTTTTTTGTCAAAATGCCACAGATATACAGGTTGACCTCGCTCGAAATGAGGAAGGCTGTGTCGTAAGAGGTGCGTGTTAAGCGAGGTCGACCTGTAGTTGTATTTTCTTGTTGAGCAACACTCAATGAATGCTCTATGAATGCATGAACATTGTGTTGTTGGTAGGTGCACATATAGGTCAAGGAGAATAGTAAGAACAGATTATTGGGGGAGGAAGTTGTGACGCATTTGACGCACGCGGTCCTCTAACCACATTCAAACTTTTTTCACAATTAAGTATATTTTCAGATTGAGCACCTCACACCAATCAGGCAATGGATTATGTGATTGAAGATCTCGGTGCAAAGTCTAAGTTCTGGTAGAGAGGTGTAGAAACAGTTACCATGGCTTACGATTTGGAAAGTAAGATCTACATAGTTGTTTGTTTGTATTTGTACACCAATGAAAGAAACCTATAATTTTATGCTGACTCTGAATGACTGGTGGGGAAGTTTACTGTGTGTAATTACTTATTTTAATTCTGAGAGGTTAATTGTTTTATGTAATTTGGTGTTGTCTGAGTGGAACCTCAGTTTGGCGTTGTCTGAGTGGATGCGCAACACAATTCACTAATCGTTGAGCCATTGACGTGAATTTGCACAAAATAAATTATTGTGCAGATTTCATCAGATATTGCCAAATGTAGCCGGTTGTTTAGACAATAGAAGTTAAATCTTCTCAAACTTCTCAACTTGTGTGAAAGACTCTTCTTACCTTAAAATAATGACAAGTCCAAGTTTTGTTTTATTTATTTTATATATTTTTTGTATTAACTAAACCATTCAACATGATAATTTAAAATATAATTTCATAATATAATGATGATTTTTGCAAAAAAATAAAGTGAAATTAAAATAACTTTAACCACAAGAGTCCCACGATTGTGTTCGTTGCGCAGCCAATTGCGACAAGAAAAATTGTGTTATGGATGTTATGTTTTGTCATGTAGCTGCTGAGAGCGCAGTCGTCGAAAGACAAAAGAATGGAGCAATAGAGTCGAATAACAATAACTGAACGAGACTAGCTGTATGTATGTATGTATTATATAATCCATTATACTCGAAGCTTGGACTCGTTTGTGCTGTTTTGGCACAAATTTACTGAGCCAAAAACGGAAATAATGAAGATCATCACGAATGACGCTTCTGTAATTGTTGAAATGGCACAAACTGTCCCCTAATACTTTCGAAGCGCACAAAAACTCAGTGAAAACGTTTATGCACGTAAGCACAATGCAGGTTTGTACGTATTTTATAGCAAATAAATGACTGAACGTTCATGTCACAAAGTTGCGCAGTCCCAACAAATACAATAGGAGTCCATTGCAAGACTTTAACTAAAAACTTGTCGGATTTGGAGCTGCCCTTTTGTTTCAACGGACGGGAAGGCGAAAACAGCAAAGTGAGAAAGTGAAACAACAAAGTGTCTGCTGATAGACGAATTGATTAATTTTCCGGATTAAAATATATATACAAATGCATTGAGAGAAGCACATACAAAGTTTTGTATATGAATACTTGATGAATGTACTATGTGTGTGAATTATGCATGCGTAAATATGTGTATGTGTGGGTGTCGCGCAAAGCGAAAGGAGAAGATTTATGGTTGATTAAAAACAAAAATAACCAGTAATGAAAACTACAACATGTATGTATGTATAATACAAACGTGCTTAATACGTATTTTTGGCCAAACAGACTTCCCATGCTTCGTTGGTTTAAGTTGCAACTTGTGGTGGTGGTGGTGATGGTGGTATAGCATACGTCATTCTCCCTCGGCATCGACAAGCGGCAGTGTACAATCGAATACAATCAATAAACACAATAGTCGTAAATTTCGGCGACAGCATTTTTTGTTTCATTGAATATTATTACAATTTTTTGCCTGAGGGCTGCTAATGCTTCCCGGTAAACATGCAAGCAAAAACCTTTTCAATTTTGGCAGTTGGAAGTGGTTTACTCAGGCTAACGGCTACATTGAAACAAATTCGAACTTTGGAAGTACTGAAGAATTTTCATTCCATCAATAATCGTAGAAGTTGGGACAACAACAACGCTTAACCAGTAAGAAAGGAATCATTGAATGGGGGATTGGCTAGATTTGGGATTGGAGCAAAGGCACCATTCACTGTAACACGTCGTTCATCAGCCTGGATTATCAATTATAATTGAGTTATTGTACTTTCGTGTCAACTTTAAATCGGGACTACTTTCTGTGCTATATAAGGACCATCGTATGATAACCACACCCATTTCTGCGAAACGAAATTAAAGTCGAAAAAGTGCAATAAGTGCGACAACAATTGGACCTTGATTGTTTCGCAGTGTAAGGGCTACTTCGCTCGAAGCGGGCACAATTACAGCCCGACCAGTGCTTCCCTTACTGCCTGGCATGCACAAAGCGAGTAGCAGGAAAACAACGCTCCGGGCGACCAATAAGCAAGACAGGAGAAGTACACAAGCAAACAACGTAAAGAAAACTTGGGCGAAAATGAAAGACCGACAGCAACGAAAATGAAAAATGGAAATATTCGCAAATATTGCGATGCCGGCCGAATGAAAGTTGCGCGCTGGACGAAGTTGTAAACTGAAACTGAAATATCTACTTAGTTGACGGTTAAGTTCCGGAGTGAGGTTGAGTGAACGGCAATCATTATTTTCGAGTTTTTCTTCGAGAACCATGTTGTGCTTATGGATTGCGTCCTGAAGTGTCTCTGTTTGCGACGTAAACAACAAAGTTGGGAAATATTAAAGAGCTTGTTTCAATTTGAACGGACGTATTAAAATTAAAAGGGCATAAACATATTCACACAAAGGTATATCTATACACGCACATATGTATGTGCATGTACATAATGTATGTACATAATTGAGAAACTGTTTTGCTAAAGACCAGCGTTAAGCAGCCCAAATTTGTTGTTAATACCTGTAGTTACCGCACATCCACTCGTGAATGGTTAATAAACAGCTTTTGGTAATAGGTTGCCCGCGGAGCAAATAGATATCCAACAGCCATTTGTACCCAATAAAATATTACTTCAAAATACCACCAATTACCAGCTGAATTTCGACGGCTTCGAGCTACTTCCGCGCCAAATATTGAATTACGGCAATAACCTCTTTCTCCATAGCCCCGCGGCGCATCGCATTTCCTTAGAACTTGCGATATTCGTTTTGTTTCTTCGAGCC
This sequence comes from Melieria omissa, assembly GCA_963971225.1. Lineage (NCBI taxonomy): Eukaryota > Metazoa > Arthropoda > Insecta > Diptera > Ulidiidae > Melieria > Melieria omissa. Next base: position 88,409,539 of record OZ020268.1, read on the forward strand.
GGCGAAGCACTTATTTATTAAAACGACGCCCTCCGTCTATCGTCCCCACCCAGTCACTCGAATGTGACGTATCGAGTGCGGCCGGTCACGTTCCAAACATAAAAGTATTTACAAATAATATTTCCATATGGCGAGGGACGTGACAAAAAATCAAAATTTCATCTCGTCTGTTTATGTGGGAAACAAAATTTCAGTGTGATGTAAGTTAAGCAGAAGCAACATTCGAAATATCGACGCTGTTGACTACCAATATGGGAAATTTAATTTCACGAATGTAATTTTACTCTTACGCAATATTTATATGTATGCTTGTGTATAAAAAAACATATGTACTCGTAAAAATACATAGACTAGCAGGGCCCCGCGGCTTTGCACGCACGTTCGAAATCAATGGGCCCAATAAATCAAGTTTTTCTTATCCCTTTGTTAATTCCGTCAGATTTTTATAAAAAATACTTGTCTAATTATATCTCATTTGAAGTGCTTTCACCATATTTTAAGTCAATTGACCTATTAAATCATGTTTTCCTCCATACAAACTCTTAACCCTTGCTATACCCTGTTAGATTTATATTTTTAGAAAAAATTAAGAACATGCTTCTAATTATTTTTGATTTGAAGTGTGTTTTCACAGTTTCTCCGTACAAACCTCCATTTTAAACGCTACTTTAATCAAATCTAACTTTTCGAAAAAATAATAACCACGTATCGAATTATTTAACATTTGAAGTCATGGCTCAATTATAAGGTTGTAGCAAGCCACCGGCTGATTGTTTATCGCTTCTGTCAAAATCGCCAGTGTCAGTAGTGGTGCTGTGTTGCCGCATCGGTTGGAATGAAAATACCTGACTGAAAACACCTGACCTGAACACTTTTCACTCGAAATACAGCGCCGTCTGGCAACAATCATTTTTGTTTGTTTTCAGTTTCTCCCTCTTTCGTCGGATAATATCACCTGATTTTGACAGTAGCGATAAACAATCCTACCAACAAAATACATGTGGTTTTTGGTGTTGCCGGGATGCTATAACCTTATTATTGAGCCATGATTTGAAGTACTTTCACGACAGTGTTAGAAGATCAAAAGATTTCCTCCTAGTTTTAGAAGATTCTCGCCCTTTTAGGAGGATGAATTGTTTAGGAGAAAGTTTGGAAGATTTATATTTCAGGTTAGGGGATTTTTCGGATCCTTAGTATATTTTTGGGAGATTTTTGGATAATGAAATATGATGTATTGGGAACACTAGCAAGAAAACACACTTTGGCAACTGTTTTAATAGTCAAAGCACCCTATTGTGTTAAAAATTTTTAAGATTACAAAATGTAAACTCGTTCTATCTCGTCCTCACTTATTGCTGTCACAATGAAGTTCCGTCCAAAATTGGCATTTTTGTTTAATTCATTTATTATATTTTTTTGTTAAGTTTTTGTTGTTAAACTGAAGATAAATAAAAAAAGACCTCATGAGACCTTTCATTCCTTTAAAATTAAGCAATTAAAAAAAAAATTGGAGATGTTTTTGAACTTTGGGAGAAAACTTCAGTATTTTTATAAGATTCAGGAGGAAGTCATTTCAGGTATCTGGCAACACTGTTTCACGAAGTTTGAAGTCAAGGGTGCAAACAATCATGATTTTTCATACAAACTTCTAATTGAAAAAATATAAAAACATGTGTCTGATTATTTGTTATTTCAAGTGTTTCTATCAACATTGAAATAGGCCATTGGTTCATGTTTTTTCCAAAGTCTTCCCGTATACGAACCTTAACACTTTGTTGTGCTCATTAACTTTTGATTTTCGGAAAATTTAAAACTACGTATAAAATTATTTGTAATTAATAATTAAATCACGTTTCTTCATGCAACATCTTCATACAAAATAACCCATGTTTTGACCTTTTAGATCCCGAATGTCATATTTTTGAATTTTGTCCATTGCGAGATGCGAGATTTGTTAATCAAAATGGTTTGAAATTTAGTGTCCGCGTTCAGTTATTAGAGAGTCCGGTTATTGAAATGATATTCGTATGGAAAACTCAACAAAATTGCTATGTCTCCGAAATTTGTCCGACTATTGAAGCTGACCGGTTATAAGGACTGGTGGCGGTCAAAGCACGAGGCTTATGAATGAACGGCACATTGGGACGGCCATTTGTACGTGAAAAAAACAAAATTTGAAATTAGCGCCAAATTTCAGAAAAATATTGTCTTTAACACTAGAATGCCCAGCTAATCCGAACTATCACAAATGCTATTATGAAATTATGTTGCAAAATAGTAGTAAAAATATTTATGACAATTTTTAAAATTATTTTACGTAGTAAAAATAGTAAAAGTCACAAAAGATGTTCTTCTAAAAAGCGATAAAAACAATATTAGGTACATAATTGAGTAATTTTGACTACTTTGGGCATTCTAGTGTTAAGTTGCATTGATGTTTATTATAATATTGAATATCTATCGATTTGTATGCTAAAAATTGAATTCATACAGATCACACGTGGTTGATAATTTTCGAAAGTATTTTAATACAAAAATTTAACGACGGCACTCTGGCAATTTGCCTCGGGCGGCATATAAGCTTTGTCCGTCACCGCTAAGGACATTGGCATTCGTATGTACCTATGTTCAATATACTATAAAAATGTAGAAGTAATTTGAAAAAAAGATTGCAGAATAAATTAGAAATTTTTGAACTATCATCTCTGATAATGTACAGAATGCAGGGTGCAACTGACGTGCAACAAAGTAAGATTTGTGTTTGCGTCTTACGACGAAATATCAGTATTTCAACCCTGCTCCTCGTGAACTGGCTGCCGCTTAAGTTGTGAAGCAGACAAAGTAAACTGTTCATAAAACAAAATTGCTTCACATCAACATACCGCTTAGGTACGTTTATCTATACACACATACATATAGTATGTATGTATGTATGTATATAGATAGATGTGTTTTCTCGTCTGCCTGTGCGTCTACTGCAAGTTACATACAAACATACCTACGCACATAAAATGGTACTGCGCTCCATGTTTATTAACGGTGTTAACCACGACGAAGGAGCAGGCCGACTGCTAGTGACTACCCCTGCAAGGACGTGCGCCCCAAAGATGGCACAGCCAACAACTTTTACGAGAATTTCTGCCGCAATAAGTGTGTTCTACACTGGTCAACCAGTTCACATTCTCGTATTAACCACCAGTTTGTGCTCGGAATTACTTTGTATGTGGTATTCGTTCGCGGTATGTAAAGGATAATCAATTTCGCTATAACGATCTGACGGTTGTCCTTGTTCGAAGTTAAGTCCGAGGGATGTTTGAGACGTTCGGTGTCGGCACTCTGTAGATGCTATATACCAGGTATGCGCCTATGAAACCGGTAACGACTAGCGGTATAGCCGAATATTTATAAACTTCGGAACCGTACCAAATGTCATGTTTACTTCTTCTGTCATATGTCAACAATATTCAGTTCACAATTTGTCAAGTTTCATCCAACAACGCATTGTTTGACGCTCCGGAAAATGTCGGATTACGTGCCTACAAATTACGATTTGCGGACACAGTTAATTTTGTATTACCATTTGAAGAAAAAAACCTTCTAAAACCTGGTGAAACGGTGAACGTTACCAACAACAATTGGCCGATTTGAACCGTGCTATACGCCAAAAACGCCCAGAATATGAAGCCAGGCAACACAAAGTGATTTTCCTCGATGACAACGCACCACCACACCGCCACCAAAGAATTGGTTGCATCGTACAACTGGGAAGCTCTTGCTCATGCGGCTTACTCACCAGACTTGGCGCCTTCGGATTATCACATGTTCGCATCGATGGGCCACGCATTAACGGAACAGCGCTTCAATTCTCACGCAGAAGCCAAAAAATGGATCGATGATTGGTTTCAGGCAAAAGACGAAACATTTTTTTGGTGAGGCATCCATAAATTGCCTGAGAGATGGGAAAAATGTGTAGCTAGCGATGGCCATTACTTTGAAGAATAAAATTGTAATCATTTCCTCACAATAAACGTGTTTTTTTCAAAAATAATTACCGGTTTCATAGGTATGTACGTGGGCAGTCCGATAAGTACTTAGCCCCATCGCCCGATGGTGCCACTATCGTAAGAAAAGAACTACACTATCGTGTAGTACATTCTCGTAGACGGCTACTGTCAAAATTTCAGCCATATTGGATTTGTAGTTTTGTTTTGACCGCGTGTGGAAACGAACGTGTCCGCGGATTTTAGAAAAATGGAAAAAGAGCAATATCGGTCGGTGATTCGCCAAATTGGTCGCATTAGGCTACGAACTGCTGCCCCATCCACCGTATTCTCCAGATTTGGCCCCGTGTGACTTCTTTTTGTTTCCAAATTTGAGTGCCGGGCAGAAATTTGAGTAGAATGAGGAGGTTATCGCCGCCACGGAGGCCTCCAGAAAACGTATTTTTCAGACGGGTTAAAGAAGTTGGAGCATCGCTGGATCAAGTATATCGAGTTGAAAGAGACTACGTTGAGAAATAAATCGCCACTTTTCCAAAATATTCGTTTTTCTTTTGTAGGCTAAGTACTTATCGGACCACTCACGTATAAAGTTTGTTTTCTAGTTTCAGTTCTCAATTCGCGCCTCGTTGACGAGGGTTCCACCATATTAAGAATTGATCTCAGTTGCATCACACGGCCGCCTGGGGCCAGGCCTGGCCTACGGGTATATAGCAAATATCTGTAGGGCGTACACACCGATTTCGCTCTTTAGCCGCAAGACTATTAGACATAGTGCAATCTTATAATGAAAAGCTTCACGTCTACTGTGACACATCTACACAGCCAGGTATCAGCCGCTCACACACGTACATTCGCATGCACTTGCCTGTGTATGTGTGTGCAGGTTGCACACATACCCACACGCGACTATGGCCGATATCGTGCAACGTACATATGTACATACACATGCAAGCGAGACCATATTTGCCAATGCACAAGTATTTGAGATTTCCATTGACGGCAGGACGAAGTTTTGGGCTGCGCTTGCTTTTAGTTTTCGGGGTATTTGCGTTGCTCTTGAGACCTTGCAGCAACTTTTTTCTGGCACTCGAAGCTTTGATTTACATCCTTGAACTCCTGTTTGCATTCCTTTCGCTCACACATCTGCAATGTCCTGTGCCGGCATGCGGGTTCTGCTAGGCAGTTCAAACGAACCAGTTCTCCAAGTTCCGGCCTCAATTGCAGGATTTTTATAAATACTTTTGGAACTGTTTGTGCTTTCGGTTTCGAGGATTCCAATGCACATCTGACACTGCACACCTCGCTTAAGTACAGCAGCAAATTTATCTAATTTGTCATGTTTAGACAATTTTTATTTGGCCGTGCCCATATGTTCGCCTATTGGCCTCTGTCCGAAACTTGAGGTAGAAACTGCAGCACTGGGGGTGTGCGTTCGTAAGGCAACCGTAGTAAATGTGGACGCGACTCGATTGCCTGCCAATTTTTCCTTCATGTGCTAATTAAGGGGGTCTCCTCATCAGTAGCTTGGAAAAAAGGTAGTTTTTCAGGATTTTTTTTGAACATGAGAACAACAAGAGAAACAAATGATCTTTTGCATATTTTTTAACATACGTTTATTCAACAAAAAAAAGTTTATGTAATTTCAAAATAAATAAAAATGGCCGATTTATGAACAATCTTGCGCAGCAGCTCGACGCGGACAACTCAAACTCCGTGCAAGACTCAGCCCGTAATTTTTACCTGAAACAAGAAATTGAAATACTTTTTTATTCAGAAGGCTTTCCTGCATAGTATAGACTATTATGGTGCTTAAAAGATGTAATTTAAATATTTTTGGTCATTCTTTAAAAAAGTACTCGATTTTTCGGCCTTGTATTTAAGTAAGCGCGTTAACTACATTGTAAAATAAAAATCTTTTAAAAAATTTTTTTAGTTCAGTCTATGCACAATTAAATAATCTAAAAAAGAGTATCTTACTTGTATACATAGCTTTTATGGTTTATTTTAAATCGTGCACGGAATTAAAAAAAAAATGGTTTTCAGAACGTGGGCTGTAAAGTTTTCACTTGGCTCGCGCTTGCCCCGCGCGAGACTCTCCCCGAACCTGTAACTCCTAAACTAGTTTGAGTTGAACTCTCAAACTTTGCAAGAATATTCTTAGATAAAAGTTCTAACGATTGAAACAAAAAAAAAATAATCGATTTTTTGAAACTGACTGATGAGGAGACCCCCTTAATGTCGTGTAGTCGCATTGGGATAGCAGCCGCACTGTGGCCAAGATATTGCAGGCCTCACCAGTTGATGCGAGCACACGGTTTTCGGGCAAGCATCACAATTTCACTGTGAGCACACGAACTATCGACGTGGGGCCCTGCTGCTTGCCAGCACAATGTCAGATGCTTCCGAATGTAATGGCGCCAACCACCACTCAATTCGCAAGCACTTTCAGCATCCATGCTGAACGTGTGTGAGTTTTGTGCCAAGCATTTCTGACATTTTCAATTTGCCGGAGAAACGTTAGCAGCAGGGGCAGACACCTCTGGCTGCTGCGGCGCTCTGCATTTCTCAGGAGTGCAATTTTTTCTGATTGCAAGATGATACAAAATACTAAAACCAGAATTGACCCCCAGCACGTTGACGTTGACGTTTGCCGGTCGTCAGGACCGAGTTTGATGAAAATCGAACCTGACATTTCCTAAGTTGCACGAATGCCGCGCTCGATACTTGTGTCTATGTGGGGGCGCATCTGTGCATTTGTGCAACGTCGTTTGTGCGAGTCTGGCTCCGACACATGATGCCACAATGCGCTGACGTGCTGCAACATTTGTGCGCTCTGGCCAGTGCTCGGTTGAAAAATAGCTACGGATAAAATATGGCATACACACAAATGTATGTACATACAGTGGCGCACGCAAGGGGATTTCAAGCCCCCAAATATCTGTGTTCTACAAACATTTCGGATGGTATTTGGGGCTTAAAAGATGTGCACGGAACCCCCCTTCCCCTTCATTGTGTGTACATACATATGTACGTTTGTATGCATACATCCAGTGCATGGACCAATGACTGTACACACGTAAATGTTTTTAACTGCAATGCTTTGGGTGCTGGTATTTTGTCAAAGGAAAAAGACAAAAGAAAATATTAACGACGGACGAGCTAGAGAAACGGAAAGGTGGAAGTGCTGAGGTCACTTCAGCGAACATTAACGACTGACGGTCGCGTTCGTTGCACAGCGTCCGTATCTGCGGCGATTCACGCGTTGCGGCACAATGCATTTGGAGCGGCGCGATCATGTCTTAAGGGTACGTCGTCGTGATGAAATCATTCGTTGTATTGTGCATTATTTTTATTACAATATTTCGCGATGCGAATCGAGCGATATGAGCGTGTCACGTTTTTTACAATTCACACATTCCGCACGGCAGATTGCGAACGGGAACGGCCAAACAGCCAAATGGCAACGACGGTCTCAGCTCTGCCGGCAAACAACAGCCGCCGTCTTTTGCACCCAGACACTTAAGGTGTTCGTTCGTCCGTCTGGAATATGATTTACGGCCAACTAAGGCAACAACGCAAATCAGTGGTGGTGCGATGCCGCCGGGCTCCTTAACAAATGCGCGGCTTGTTAAGCGGGTAAGCGCGCTCGTGTCTTCTGTTTTCACTCCCAGCAATCGTTTGGCTTTTTGTGTTTGGCACTTCCAGCTACATTGGCATCCTCATTATTCCGTGTGTTTTTTCTTCGTTTGTTTTTACGTACTTTTTTGGCTTATAGGTTTTGGTGTTGTTTTTACTTCAAGTGGAGGGTTTTGTGCATTTCCGCGAAACTTGAATACAATGTCTCCTTTGGGAATCGGTGTGGATGTTTAACAATGTCTGCAAGCCGTTTTGATTTGATTCAAAGAGCGAATTAGTTTGACGCGTTTTTGTCTATTCGTTGCCGACGACAGCGATAGCGACATCCAACGTTTGAAACTTTGGTGTAAAACAATACAAATAACGACTTTGTTTCACCTAGCAAGCGCAAACTGTGATGTTGTAAATATATGTAAGTATTTTAAAAGTACTGGAATCCGAACTGCAAAAAAGGTCCACAATTATCTATAGAAGCTGTTGATAGTCGTAACGATTCGCGACGCTAATCCTTGAGATAAAGCAGTTTTCATAATCTTCAGAATGCTACCGATGTAGATCGGTGCGGGAAAATGCAATACGTAGCAAGTCAATATTTTCCATGTCACAGTGGAATTAGCCAAACACTTCGTGGTATAGAATAATGACCGAGCAGCGCGAGAAATTTTACAGTCAGCATCTTTTAAAGATAATTTGGTACCAGTGAAGTTCAGGATTATCCTTTTCACTCACTATAACTGTTTAATTATTTTCCACCGACGTATAATTGTTTTACCTGTAAAATTTAAATTAAATTAAGCAAAAACTAAGCGCCATATCGACATACAAAGTCTACGAGAGCTGATTTCTGTCACTATGATAGGCGTGGAAGTGGAGTCGCATCAGGTGGACGTGGCTAATCTTATATAGCCAGTAGCGCACAAGAAAAGGGGTCACCTTGTCTGCCACCGAAGTGGATACCTCGGTGTTTCCTCCGATATCTGCCCTGTATATATTGACAGGTTGCCAAAAAAGGAAATTGAGTCTTGATGGCAAAACAGGACCGACTGCAATACCTGCCGGACACTGTGGCCCTCTCTCTCCTTGACGAAAACACGATTCGTACTGGCCCTGAGTCGTACCTCCATTCAACAGCTCGTTGAAGTCATCACCGAAAACTGCGCTATTGGATCTATCCTAACCAAATGGCGCCTCTCGTCCAGTGATGTCTGCCGTAGCTGTGGAGATGAAGAAGAAGTAGAAACGATACAACACTTCCTGTGCCACTGCCCTGCTCTGCAGGAACGCCGACTCCGCACCTTGGGGTCAAGATTCCAAATTTCGATCGTGCCTATTGAAAACCTCTTGGCATGAAATATACATGTATAATAATGGCTATTTGAATTATTATTGAATCATATTAATATCTATATGAAAACATACAGTTTAGTTGCCGAACAGATAGTTACACAAATTAGATTTTTCCATTTGGCGTTTTGAATATACCAGTTATTGAAAGGATGGCCGAAACTTAATTTCGGATTCCGATTAGTCGATTTCGGTTAGACACCAAAATGAAGTATCAAGATCACGCAAATCTTTTCGTGCATGTGTCGGGCAAATGGTTTCAGTTATATCGAGAAAATACTAATTGGCAATTTGTATTCCCAGCCTTCAGTATTTACGCAACAAAAATAAATCTCACATGCGAGTATATTCGTACACAGACGATTCGCAGACGACTGCCATGGAAGCAGTGGGCCGCTTGCTCTGTTGCTGTCGCTGTCGCAATCGCAGTTCCCATAAAGTCGGGGACACATAATCTAATCCCCGAAGGCGGCGAACAAAGAACGCAACGTGCCCGCAACGCCTAACCGTTGCTCGGTCGTTTCACTTGCCGCCGAAAAAGCAAATCAAAATTTGTTTCCCGCTCATTCAGGGCTGCCGAGCAGGCAGTCGACTCTGTCATGAGTGGAAATCAATTGAAAAATGCAGACACGTTATATTTCGAAGCAAATGTACTCATCTCGTCAATGGCGTTCGTCGCGTTCCCAGGTCGCCCCAGCGGCCCCAAACAATGTGCGGGTACGTGTATGAATCGCAGTAAATTATCAGCCGTGGAAGATGGCAACGCCAACAACAATGCAACGCACAATAAGTAAATATTGAATGGCAACAAGACGAAACGTTCAGATCTGGCAGGCGGTGGTGCGAATCTTTTTGAAAAGTTTTATTTGAATGCAATATTCTTGTTGTTATTCCCGACTCCTGATTCGATTTTGCTCCGCCAGCCATTTTGCGCTCCTTTGCACTTCCACTTCTGCCCGCCATTGTGTTGGTTGATGTCTCTGTGCTGACTGCTCGTCCTTCCGTCCTTCCGTTCTCTCGTTACGGATGTTCTTCACCACTTGTGTGTGTTTTTACGTTTCTGACATCATGCGGTGAACGAAAGCCAAACTCGGTTGTTTTCGCATTCAAAACATAATTCGCTTAGAATCTAATCTAACCTCACATTGACTGCCTGGAGGAGCCCGTTGACATACAATTGATTTTGGAGGTCGCTTTACTTGTTTGTGCGCGTCTTCGGATAGTCGTCAGTCAGTGTGTATTGTGTCTGGATATCTCAGTTAATATTAGAGCGAATATTATGCAGCGAATTCAATATGTATTAATATTTAGCTGGCCTCAACTACTCGTTACCAGGTTGCGGCTGCAGTAAAGCCGTTCTCTAGACACCTCTCATGCGCGTCTTAGACGTACAGGAGATCATAGGGTTCCACGCGGTCTGTGCGCGTCGAGTAAAAATATAATTTATTGGATTGTTTATGGTCGGATTCAGCACAGTGCTCCACATTCGAGAGTGTTATCCGAGTGCTGATTGCTGCACTTGCCGAGTGCAGCCAACGTGTGGGCGACCCATCTGCTAAACGTACGTGCGCAGCGGGTGTGCAGCTGCGGTGAGTGTTCGCAGCTAAACGCGATTTTCTCGACAGCGCACATTCAAACCGAGCCACATTTAAATACTTAAATGGCGAAGCAGGACCGCTGCCTCAAGCCACTGCGATTGTATGCATGACTTGAGCAGCGCCGTAGACGTGCGGTTGCACGCTTAGGTCATAGGAATGAATTTTTGATTTATCACACGACGCGACGCCTCTCACTTGGCAAAATATCGCCCCTGTCCCACTTCGTCCTGGGTTGCAGTTGAAAGGTTTATCTTCGTGCTTGGTAGGATGCTGTTGCGGCAGCTAAATGTCGAGTTGAAACCGTTCTGGGTTCGGTGCTTCAGCTGCCGAATGAATTAAGGCGGTGAGTAGGTACAAAAGTGCCCGCATAACGAGCGGCACGTATTGTGGTGCGGAGTGGAGTATGGTTCTTCTTTCGCAGCGCTTTCGCTTCTCCCGTTCGCACTCGCAAACGAATCACACACGCACACAACTTCGCCGCCCATCAAAGACTTTTGCGCCTTGCTGAATTTTTGTTTCGCCTTTTTCATTCTCTGCGCTGTGCACTTGCCGCTTGCACCAGATGCAGATAGGAAATTTCCGTGTGCCGTGTTGCCTCGATACGGAGCGTTTGCATCGGCACTTCGGCGCGTCTGCTGGTGTGTTTACAAAGTAATTATTCGCGGCAAGATGGAATTTCGGAGATGAGAAAAGTTAACAACTCTTGTTTGCCATTCTCTTTGGCAAAATATTTAGATGCATTTTGGCCCAGTCTGCTGGCGCGGACCGGCAAGGAGCGCGCTTGCATCCCAGCGTCTGTCTGTCAGGAGGGCAGGCAGCCTCAGAAAAGAATTGTAACGGCATTGGAGCCAGCGAAAAAGTTTGCTGAACTTTCGTCAACAACTCGAATTGCATTCAGTAGGAACCTACATTTACGCAAACACGCCGCACGCTCGTCTCTGGATGCAGCTTGCAGCAGCGCTTGATTGTTTTTTAATTTGTTTTTATTTTTATTTGGCCTTCGTTTGTACGCTTCGTGTTGCTGTTTGAATTTTAATTCCAACTTTTGATTTATCACGTCTTGTGACGCTCTCGACGCTCCATGCCATTTTTATGCCAAGCCCGAGCACGAGAAAGACTTGAGTCGAACATGAGTCTTACACCCGAAGAAGCTTTCGATAGCTCCAAACCTCAAATGGCATAACGACATTCCAGTTAACTTCTGACATATCGCATATTCTCGATTCGTTTTTCAGTTTCGTCTTTATCTCAAGTGCCAACATTTGTAGCTCACCTAAAATGTAATTGTACAAAAGTCCAACAAAGTTATGAGATTATCAGTGTGAAGTCAGTTCGTCCTGCGTATTCCCTAGCGGTCACTAATGCAAGGTACTTCGACACAGAATCAGCCTACAGCAATTGCACAGTTGTATTATTGTGCATGCATGTGTATGACAATGATTTCATAAATATTTGATTGCGCCGAGAGTTTCCGTCAATATTTACAAATCAGAGCTTTCGTCTAAGCGGAGCATCCTTGCTCACTTGACGCGGTGGAACAACCGTCACGCACAAACCGAACACGAATCTAAAGTCAATATTGATAGTAGAACAAAATTTGTTGTGAAATGTTACACACACACACACACAAACACCACTAATTGATCACCCTCGCGCCACCTACAGCGCGTACTCGTTAAGAATTTTAAAGTACCACCGGCAACAACAACAACAGCAGCTGTCGCCCATCAAGCGTTAGACCTCGAACCAGAATCAGAAGCAGTCACAAAAATTCAAGAAATTCATAAATACGCGGCTCATTTCCCTCCAGCGAATGCTCGCCGCCTTCCAGCGCGCAACGCCCCCCAGTACCGAACGATAACAATATAATAAAAACAACAAGAATGGCGAGGAATTTGACAATTTCATTCAATTCACACTTATTCGCCGAGCGCATCTGTGTGCTCGACGCACTTTATTTGTATTTGCTTTGTTTTCGTTTCCCCTGCTCGAGCTGCTCATGTTTGCGTCTCTCAAACGCTGTTGGCGAATAGCGTCGCACAGCGAGCAAATAGAAACCCTCTTGGCCCCACCGTCGCTGTTCGCGAAGCAGCATGCAGCCTCCAACTCCACGCGCCCCATCCAAGGCGCCCGCGACCATCTCCTCAGACGTTCAACGCCGCGCAGCCGTGTCGTTCGTCGCTGAAGCATCCTTAAGATATTTCGAGCACATATTAGGCATAATAAAAAAGTCATTTAATGACATTGACTGACATTTTGATGTTTAACAACAGGAACTCGCACTCCGCTTTAGCGCCTTAGCCGCCAATGTTTGTATTATTAAAAGAGTCTTCGGATTTAAGCTCTGTCTGTGTGCCTGTCTGTCCGCTCGCGCGCCTCGGGTGTAACGACCGAAAATCCATTGTGACTTTCTCAAGTGCCCATTGTGCGCACAGCACTCGAACTTAACTAAAAACGCGCTGCCTGAAGGTAAGCGTAAGGCGCGTATACACCTCAGTACACCCGCGTGTGTTCGTATGTATGCGGAACATTGCTAATTTAGCATGCGGTCGAGTGTGTGCTTGCGTTTGGCCCCGTCTCTACGTCACTTGGGTCTTGCAACCAGACAGGCGGTCAAATTAAGCTTCTGATTAACCGCATTGCAATGGTGGTAAACTCGCCGACCACTACAAATGTTATATTACACGTATGGGAGCTAGAAAGAAAGAGAGATGTTGGTAAAAGGCGTTTTGTGGTATTTCCACAAACTTTCTGTTCAGGCAAAAATGTTTATCGACAACAGCAAAAACTTTAATGAGACGGCAGCTTACACGATTTGAGAGCATTATCACTTGAACTCATACCTCCACTTTTCGAGGCCCGCGAATCATTTCATCAATTCTCTTGCACGTTTGACGAAATACGAATATGCTCCAGTTTTGAGTTGGCCTTGAAAAGATCTGCCTTAACAGTTTATACATACATGTAGCTAACACGAAGTCTGAATAATCTACCAACTGTGCCAGTGAGTACTACACATACAGGGTGTACTAATAACATTTAATTCAACTATTAAGTTTTAAAAATAAGACGAATATTGTTTGCATTGTAAAGTAGACATGTTCTGGCCAGACCCTTTTTTCGATTTTCGGTGGCATTTTCCTACATTGGTTTGACTGCTATGACTTTTGGCATCCTAAAAATGATAAAAGTCACACTGTGCGTTGGTGGTCAGTTGACATTGATTTGCACTTGCATGCACTTTTATTGGAACACCACAAATCATTTGAAATGGGTTGTGCTCTCTATTAAAACAAAATTCACAGAATTTTTAAGCATTTCAGTCACACACTTCTGCCGATTTATTCAATTGCGAATTACAATTTAAAGAGCCGAACGAATGGAGATTCTACGGATGCCTTAGCGAAATGGTTATTGCGGTGAACCACAATACGAAGTTTCAGGGCTTGGAAACCAACTCAATGAATATTAAGTAACGAAAACTCATCTTTTGACGGCGGTCCCCAGCAGGCTCTTTCAAGCCCATAGAACTGTTGTGCCAGTTGTAATACAAGAATTTAATATTTGTGTATGTATGTGTACGGCTGGTTGGCCAATCTGGAGCATCTGGCAGCTCTATTGGGACGAAGTTGTTACATTGTGGACAATGCTGACTGGCGGCGCCCTGCACACAGCAAAAGCTCATCCGCTCAACCATGATTGCTGTGCGTTTGCGTTTTTGCAACTTTGCTTGCTTTTGTTTGTGACGGTTTTCGTCTGCAGTTTTGTTTGGTTTCGTAATGAGAAAAGTGTGTGCAAGTGCAGTAAAAACGTTGTGGTACCGACAGCAACGACATGACCAACAACAACAACAACAATAGCAGTAACAGCGTGAGCAACAGCTCAGCTCCGCTCAGACAGCACTTTACTCCGCGTGCACGACTCCCAATAAAAACATTGAATGACAACTCGCTTTTGCTGCTTGCTTGCCGTGGCTGCACCGGCTGAGAAGATGCAATCGCGTCTGAGCACGACTCCGCGTCTGATGCCCCAGTAATGAGCAAAAACGGGCTTGCACGGCATAAACTTATGAAGGGATTTTCTTTTCTTCAAGTGCTCGCAATCGCTTGATTGTTTTTATTGTAGGTACAGTCATTTTATCACTCATACATACATGGAACGGACCAGGCGGCTCATCTACACCCACTGCAATTCTCTATGTTATTACATTTCTGCTCATATTGGCCTCTTTTCGCTGTCCGAATCGCTGAACGACCCGGTGCGTTTCCCTGCACAATTTATGTAGTAAGTATACCTCAGCAGCTCGATAACAGTCGATTTATGGGTCTTCGTCGGCCATTCATCCATCTGCTGCCATGTGAAATTATCGCCTCTAATTTCTACAATTTGTTACGATACTTAAAACGGCAACACTTAATTGTAACGATTGTGTTATTGCATGGGTAGTGCTACTTACACCAATACGAGTAACCGTGTGCAAATATGCGACGCTATTAACCGATACCCAATGTTTCTAATACTCAATGCCTTTGCTTGAAAACGATATTGATTACGAAGTTCCTTACATGAATTCTTTCTGATCACGTTTTTTGCCTTAACCCTTATGTGTGTGATGGGGTACCCGGGTACCCAAATCACTTTGATACTGAAATTTGATATACTTGCGGATAACCTAATAAGGGGAAACTTCATGACAACTCCCAAAATGGTATTACAGTCGTGTCTGGGTATAGTGAACCCCCTATATAGTGAACACCTCGATATAGGGAACACCCAAGTTTTGACATCAAGCCTCTAAATATAGAAACAAATTTTCAAGCAAAAAACAAAAAGTGTATTTTGAGCAAATAACACGAGTTTTTTAACAAAAATGTTAACCTTGATATAGCGAACAACCGCAATACAGTGAACAGGCCTTTCAATAATTAGTTCACTATATGCAGACACCACTGTATGTCTTTATTTTCGAGTGTATGAGTGCATTTAGCTGGGTAACCCTGGGTAACCCAACACATTTTTTATGGAGTTGCATGAATTTCTTAGATTTTTCTTGTAAGTAAAATTTTCTAAAGCAAATAATTTGTAATAGAACAATTTTATCAACAAAAAATGTCAGCCGCTTTATTTGTTTGGACTCGTAAGGGTAGCTAGCATTGTTATCGCAACCTATAAAACGTAAAAATTTTTTGAACCTGTTGAAAGACAGCTTTAAAACTTAGCAAAAATGGCAAAATGTCTTCAGTGCGAACAAAAAGTGAGAAATTTTCATTCAATTTGTACTGGGCTACCCTATCACACGAGTAAGACTGTTCTTTTTTAACACACACACTATTGTTAAGCAAGAAAATATGTAAACAAATAAGAAGTTAATCTTTAAAATATTTGCAATGGTTACAATGAATAATTTGAGAGTAACTATTTTTTTTTAACGAGTACTTGCTCCGAGTAGTACTCGAAGCAAGTGTCGACATAACAACATTAGACATTTTGCTTTTTAATTTTACTGTGTTATGCGAACCATTTGAAGAATGATAGATGCCATGTTCACCACTAATTTCCGGGGAAAAGAATTCGACTAGCATGCTGTACAGTAGTGGTAGTAGAAGAGACCCTGAATTACAAGACAACAACGTGCTTGTCGTGCAGTTTGTTATCGAATCTTCTAACTCATTTCTTTCCAACGTTGTAAAGTCAAAGAAACAAAGTCGACTAGGATCATTTAGCTTTAGGTTCGGCTAAATAATGCATTCCGGTCGTCAAAAACCGTATTCCCTGGTCCACTGCAACGCGACCTAAGCCTCGGTAGTGCGCATATTATGGCAATTTAATTTCTTCATGCAGATGAACTTGTGAAAATTCAATTTCGAATCAAATCTGCGAAAAACAATGCTCATTAACAATTCAAAAATGTGTCGTTAAATTTGAAGATTAGCCGTTGTTTTGATGCCGGAGATATGCGTGCCAGAAATTGAAATATTTGCGTAATTAAGTGGATGCGGACAATGACTGGGAGGAAACTCAATGAATCAGAAAATATTATTTATAACGAACAATCGCTATGGTGTGGCGCCGACTTGTAGGCTTGCACCACTGTTGCGTGCAAATCTGCACTCCTGGCATGGATTTTCCACCATTTCACTTAGTGCGCATGAATGAGCAGCACGAGCGTCCGCACCCAAATGATAAAGAAAGGCAAGCTGAAAAAAGCACTTTATCTGCTTCAATGCGCTGCGAGTGCGCTCGGCGTCGAATTCTCGTATGCACATCACCCTTGGCGGCGGCGCATTAAAAAAGCATTTATATCGCATCAGCGTGTGGGAGCTCCAGTGCGAGACTGTGCACAAATTTAATGTTATTGTGTTTAATACAAACGCATATAAGTACTTTGGGTACATATGTATGCACGTACACACGTACCGATGTGTGTGGGTGTTTTCGCCCACATCCAATTGAATGCCAGCAATTCGGTGATTTGCGTAATCAGTTTGGCCTGATTTGTGCGATTTAATTGAAATATCCAATGCATTAAATTATGATGCGCCCAACAACAACAGCAACAAGCAGTCCGTGTTCCGACCGAACCATTGTTGTTGGGTTGGGTTACGCTGCTTCGCGTTGGTGAGACGACGAGGCAACACCAGGTTTTGGTTGCTGCAATCAATAATTGAATTGCTGTTTGCTAAATTTCGTATTCATTTGCGTTGGGATTTTTAGAGGCGCAATTTTACGGTGAAGTTAATTGGACCCCAACAAATGCTGTCGCCATGCCTGCACCGAAACTATAAGTACGCCTAATACAGATTGTTCAGCCTGCAATATGCAGTGTTGCCAACAATTCAGATAAATATAAATCACTTCGGCAACTCACTTGTTCGGCAAGAGTGCACTTTACTGTACGCACACACACACGCACACGATTATGTGTAATGCCAATAAAGCATTCATCGAAACGAAGCTGTGGAGCCAATTCGATTTGAACTTAATTAATTAGTATGTAAATATGTCTGTAAGCATGTGTGTATGTAAATAAATATACTTACTAAACATTGGCTTTTACACTAAGAGTAGTAATTAAGAATTAGATGTTACTACAATACAACGAATTGCCTTATAGCGCCCCACGTTTGGTCCTCTTACCAACCACAGTTTGCCGATCCCCAATGGCCAATATAATGCCGCCCGTTATTTCGGGTAAGCTTGGAGTACCAAATTCAATATATTTTAATCTCTAATCATTTCTGATTATCGGATTATTAAAATAGTTAAAAGCAGTATTCCAGTTTATTTACTAACGTTGAGAGCGCAGAGTGTTTCATTTATTACCTAAACATAGGGTACCATTTCGATTTATAGCCATGCATCCAAAAAGTCGAAACTGTTTGGACTATGTTGAAATGTTTTTGAGAACTATATAACCTGGGTTCGAGTCCCGACTCAACAATCGCCAAATAAAAGAAAACCTCTTTTAGCAGTTGCCATTTTTAACCCATGTTTGAGATCTCTCAAAACCATTGATAGGGATAGTTAGGGTAAAGATGGAAATACCTTAACCTACTCAAGGTCACCCTAAAATTTCGCCATCTAGCTAGAGTTACCAGACTCCAAAAATCGTGAATTTTTCGGAGGTGGAAAATGTGGCGAAACGTAGTGGCCTTAGTACTTAACATAAATCTGCCTCCTAACTCACCTGTAAAAAATACAACTTTCGTTCACGTGTTTAGCTGATTACTTCACAAAGTATGGAAAAAAGCTACATTGCTGCGTAATGGGTACAAAATACCTAATGAATATCTCAGCAACGTGCAGAGATATAAAGCTGAAATTGTTTCTGATCATTTTGGGTCACATCTGGGTCGTGTATGAAATTTTATCAAAATCGTATGGGCGGATCTGGCGTATGGTTTTGTCAGCTAGATCTTCTAGACTTCCGAAGAAAAAGTTGCCTAAATAGGTCAGCGTTTTTCTGGATAAAGCAGGACAGTTACATAGTAAGTGAGGTATATTTTCTTCCTTCTCCTCGTCCATACAACTGCGAGAGTAGTCTTTCGAAAACAGCCCCATCCTTTTTGCGTGGGTGCCAAATAAGCAGTGACCCGTAAGGACACCGATCATAGTTCTGATCTGGGCTCTGTTTAATGAGAGGAGTTCTTTAGAACGTCGAAGATTTAAGGTTGGCCAAAGTTGGGGCGCAAGGAGACTTGTGTTGCCTTGAAACCATCTGAAATTTGTATCGTGTATAGAGCTCGTAAGGGTACGAAGCTTACATGTTAAAAGAGGGACTCCGAGCTTGTCAATATCTTGGCGTAACCGCTCAGTAGTACCATGTCTAGTGAGCTTATCCGATCTATATCTCCCTGGAATATCACTTAACCCGCAACCCAGCATAGGCGAATTTGAAACTGCTTGGCAGTCTCGTTGAGAGATTTGCTATCCGATAGTATCAGGATATCATTTGCCGATATCCTGTTTACCTTGAGCCAATCGAAGGCTGCGCAGATTTGCAGTGATCTCAGCGTGGAAGACACTGCAGTGATTTGGCAGCCGGAGCTTTAAGTTAAGATTTAATCCTTCTGAGTAGATACCACCAGGCAGCCGCCGTGGCTAGTGTGTTGGGCCGCGAGTCAAGACTCCGGGAGTTCAATACTCCACTGCGTTAACACCGAAAAAAAAATGAAAAACAACAGTTTTCCTTTCGGCCGCTGTCCTCTCAGCAGGAAATGGCAAACCTCTGAGAGTAAAATTGCCTATGAAAAAGCTCCCAACTCGCCGTTCGGAATCGGCATAAAACTGTAGGTCCCTTCCAACCTTGTAAAAACAATCGCACCCACAACACGGTTGGTTGCGGGTAACTAGGCCTTAGTCTCGTAATCGGGCTGTCGTGCCAGTCAAGAGAAGAAGAAGAAGAATCTGAGCCCAGCTAATAAAGACAGTTTATGCCAATTGCAGCCGCCATGGCTCAGTTGGTTAGTGCGCGGTCCAACGAGTCGCATGCAGAGCGACGCAAGATCGAATACTGCATGAAGTAATACCTAAAAAAAAAAATAACGGGAAACTCGTTTTCTCTTTCGGTGGCTGTCCTCTCAGCTGGAAATGGCAAACCTCTGAGAGTAAAAATTGCCTATGAAAAAGCTCCCAACTCGCCGTTCGAAATCGGCATAAAACTGTAGGTCCATTCCAACCTTGTAAAAATACGGTTGGTGTCGGGTAGCTAGGCCTTAGTCTCGTAAGCGGGCTGTCGTGCCTGTCAATAAGAAGAAGAGTAGATACCACAGCCCACCTGACCAAGCAGTTTCGATCCATCCGTATATATGTTATATTGGCTCTAGCTACTATTCGGCTCTATATGGGATTACAACTTGATAGTCTTTATCAAAGGACAGACTGGGTGTCATGTAGTCCACATTCTGAGATATATCTTTGAAACAATTTAGAATTGTAGAGTGCCCATTACGCCCAACTCTCCATTGCGAGGAAGCTCGCGAACTTTTGAATTTTAGTGAGTATTTGGGAGTGAAAGCTTTTGGCCAATGAAGGCCACCAGACTATTATACTAGACTACTTGACGTAAAGTATTACCCTCTCAACCAAGAGCACTCAACAAAAACCGGTACATCCGTTCGGTACACATTCATTCGGTACACATTCACACGTCTATCGTATATATCGTGTATATACCAAATACATATTATGAATTTCAAAGTTATTAAGTTTTGTTTTGAATGAATCTAAAAGACAAAATGCCATAACAATACCCAGTTATGACAATATTTGCACATATTTATTTATACCAACAGATAATAAATGCACGCATGAATTTTTGCTCGCACCTACGCACATAAATATGCGCATATAAACCGATGCTGATTTGCGAGACGTGCAAAATAAATGGTGTTATAGTTCGATGCTTCCACCGCACAGAGCTTCCGCTCCTCACCTGAGTGCTGTACGCATAAAATATTATCAGATCATGTGCCGCGCTGGCTCGTGTGCCGAAACATGGGGGCTCCTGAAAACGAAATACGAGAGCAGAACGAAAATGATATATAAAAAATTATTTTAACATGCCAGCCGCGATAAATAGACATTTGTTTACATTTCATTATTCATTTGATAGCGAACGTAATAAATTTCGGTTTAGATACTGCACACACACACACACACGCGCGGACCGGGAGGTGTGCACTCGCACAATTTGGCTGCTGCCAGTGTTCGCCCAACAACAATAAAATTTACAGCAGCAATCTGTGCATTCGCATCCACATTGGCATCCAGCGTTTGGCAGCCAGAATGGCGGCGCTTTGTGGTGGCTGATAAATTATGTTTGATATTACGGGAGCCTTCCGCGTGGCGGAATATTGAATCAAAGATGGTTTCTTCAATTTTTGCATTTGTCGAATGTAGTCGGGCGAATAGCGGTTTCTGTACAAAAAATGTAGAATTTGGTAGTAGCTATGCATTTATTTGTATGCACACACATACATAAATGGCATTCCTGACTTATGAGGATTAGCAGTCCAACTCTGGCCAAATAGGTCACGCATGTCACCATGGTAACTTTTCGTTTCCTTTTTTTGGTATACTTTGAAGGTTAAAAGGCTTCAAATCATACATTCATGCATCAATTTTCAACTGTAGTGCGAAAAGAATTTAGAAGAGTTATTATTACGGCTTTCGTTAAAAATAATTATAGTCTAAAGTGCAGAAGAAAGAATTAAGTGATCCTTTTGTGGTACAGAAGAGCATTCTGCACTGTTTTCCATGCATTGTTTAAAGTCCTCAGAGTGCTGTTGGCCAAAACAGCTCACATATTCTATGCGTGTAGTCACCCAGAATACTAACAAACGATTGGGAGAATCATATGCTAGAGAAAAAATTGAAAGCAATTGGTTTTATGCGCACGATGAGCTTTTCGGAATAAATGTTGTGTAATCTGTACCTCTCAGTTAATTGAGATATGTAAACGTTTTTTAGTGGTGTTGCATAAATCTATCGCCTCCTTTCATACGAAATAAATTTACATTTTACATCCAATTGATCTTGATTGAACTGTTTTTCAACTCGTGAACTTGTTCGTTCGCCAGAAACTGACTATTGGTGTTCCGTGAAAATAGTAATTGGACGCAACTTACTGATTTTTATTCAGTAAAACATGAATATTTCAAAGAGCGCGTTCATAAAATCGTGGTTCGCTTAAAAAGTGCTAAAATTCGTGGCGGTTTTCGTAAGTTTCGCAATATGCGGCTGTCTTGCACAGTGGGCAAAAATAGGGCAGTGGTCTGAATTTGAGGAAAATTGGTTTCCAAATGAACAGAAGTATGCTTATTTCAAAAATGAAATCAATTTGTTCAACATATCATAGTTTTATTGTAAATTGGCAGATTTCCTTACATTTGGTTGGGAACAAGTGGGAAAAAGTTTGCAAACGCATAAAATAAAACAAACTTTCAATAAATGTTACACTATAAAATGTCAGAAGTCGAGTTATGTTAAAAAAATCTAGACATTTGAAACGACTTTTAGTTTAAAACAATCAAATACTGACAAAATTGGTATGGTTGGATTTTTGCTCAAATTGCATATTGTGCTGTCTAGAACCTGCTATAATTTCGTTGTGTATTAGTTTCCATTATTCTCTTAATACCTTCATCTATTATTCTCTCGCAGTTAGTATTATTCTCTTTGTTATTATTTAATATTGAGGCACTTATGAAAAAAATAAACGCAAAGAAAGCTCAAATTAAAAAAAATGAATACATTTTAACTTCTTTAACCACTTCAATATCAGTTTTATCGCAAACTAAAAAGCTATAATACTTTAACCCATTCGACCCCAAAGTTGCCTGAGAGCATCTTCACCTGTTTATCATCTTATGGCAAAAGCTACGATTTATTTATGGGCTTAATTTAAGTAGGTACCAACAAACTAATATTTTTAGAAGTGTATTCAAACCAAATTACAAAAATGTTACTGTTATCCGCAAAATAATTTACAATAATTTCAGGGAAAGTTTGTGATCTAATTGAAGTCTAAGAATAATTGGGCGCGTTTGTTCTAAACCATGTTTCTCTGATAGTGGTTAAGAAAAAAGATCAAAAAGTGATAATTTTGTATTTTTCCATAAATATTAAATAATTTTTCTATAACTAAAAAAAATGTACAAAATTGGTTTAACCCGTTTTAAAGCTACATTGTTTAAAAGTAAACTAGCTCAAGAACTCTAACAAAGAGGCGTGGCACTTCTTAGGCAAGTGTTTCAAAGAAAGAGAAAGAAAAAGAAGAAAAATATCTAGGTCCAGTTTTCGACACTGAAGCCTCTCTAAATATGCAAAAATGTGAAAACTCTCTTTTGGACCTGGCATTTAAAAAGTCAGATTTTGTAAGGTTAGGTTAGGTTAGGTTGCGGTGGCTGCCTCTATGAGAGACACACTCGGAGGTCTGAAAGGCCCATTGTGATACCACATATTTCACCCGTTTTTGAACTGTGTATGCAACACTGTTTTGCCAACATATGTTACAGCACACATTTCAAGCGGTTGGGGAAAGGGGGAGGGGACCTACAGTTTAACGCCAAATCCGAACGGCGATTGGCAGTTTTTCGTTCACACTTGGACAGGGACGGACGCAGGGGGGTGGTCCGGGGGGTCCGGACCCCCCCCGAAATCTCAGACTTTTTCAAAACCCCTTACAGCACACGGTCTTTCAACCGTATAAACTAAATCGTCCACATCACAAGTTGGTACATTACAAATATGATTCATTCCACTTTATTTCGTAATTTTCAATTTATTTTCACAACTTTTCTGGTCAAGATCACAGTAGTAATTGAGTGTTATTATCATGCAACATGTATAATTAGTACTATCGTTAGACGACTCGCAACCTACTGTAGTGCGAGAAAGATGCATTTTTCGTTTGTTTATTTTTTGACAGTTTGACAGAAAAAGTACCAAAACGTTTCCAATAGAAGATTTTACAGCCAGATATACAGGCTTCTTCAAATTTGTGGGACACTACCGGTCACAGTTGCCTCTAGTGAACGGTCCTTCTCCACTTTGCGAAGGTTAAAAACTTACTTGCGCAACCGGACTGGAGAGGAACGACTGAATGGACTGGCGCTTCTTAACATTCACAGAGATGTGAATGTTACCAGTGATCAAATTCTGGATATTCTCGCAAAAAGAACAAGAAGAATTGACATCACTCTGTAAATAGTCTGCCTAATATTAAAGGCAGTAGATCATATGTATTGCAATTTCATCATTTGATTCGTGTGATGTCAATTAATGCTTCTTATATTATAAAATATTATAACGTTAAATGAAATTCCAATTGAGTGAAAATACATTTTTTTTTAATTATGATCACAATTTTTAGCTACTTTTACCCAAAAATTGATTTTTGTCTTGTGTTTATTTTTTGGAAAATAAAACTCGCAAACCGCCAATCAACACGCGATTCAATGAACAATCATAAGTTATAAATATTAAGTTTGTGAAACACAAATAAAACGTTACGTTTTGTTAGAGCCGAACTGTTTAATTATCCAAATTTTTCGATCGGACCCCCCCCAAAATTTTTTTCTGCGTCCGTCCCTGCACTTGGAGGTTTTGCCATTGCCTGCCAAGAGCGCACTTGTGCGATTCTTGTAATTCTCATTCCCTTCATGTGGATAGCGATAGAAGTAGATGAGTTGTTCACCAGCCCGAGCCAGGAATCGAACCTGGAGCCTTTGGTATGAGAAGCCAGCGCGCTACCCGCTTGACTATCGAGGCCGGCAGATTTTGTGAAGAATCGGAAAAATTCGGAAGAGCTTTTACTTTTTCCTGATAGCATAAGATTCATTTTAATATAAACAGAAAACCATTTCACTGATTTTCACGAACTACTTTTTCCGCACCGTAGACAATGCTCAATTTATGCATGTTTCCCCAAACAAATAGTCCATGTTTAACAGCTCCTGTTGTGTTCATAAAATGAGATTTACCTATATCGTAAATACTATATTGTTTACATATAGTACGACTCTCTTCTTTAATGAGACCAAGATCGTTGAATTTGGCGACCATAATTTTTCCTATTTTTGCCCACTGACAGAGCACTGTGCGATGTGTTAGTTTTTGGTGCAACCTTTTCGAGGAATCAATTAATGGGCAAATTGTGCTACACTTTTTCAGTCAACTTTTGCATTGTTCTTGGGCTTGAGAATGTTCTGATGGTTATGTTACGTCTCTTACCTGTTAGATTTGTTAGCTTAAAACCCAAAATATATTTTGGCAATTGAAGAATTTCCGAAACTCATTGTTCAACAGGGGTAGTTGACCTGTGGGTTAAACTGAAATATGTTTGACAAATGTCACTCCACGTTGTTATTGCGTGAATAAGTATTATCGCGCCGCTATACCAAAGTCATCGCCTTCGGCTTCTCTTTTTTCTGCAATCGTTGCCACTGCCCTGTGATGGTTGGCCGGCATTGCTTCTGTAAGCTTTCGGAAAGCTTTTTGTGCGACCCTACTTATATCTGATACGTACGAACTGGATGGCTTATCCGACTCCCTCTTGGGTTGTTGTATTTGTGACGTGTACGGGTATGTGTTTGTCATGCTAATCGGCCAGACATTTAAAGGAATGGCACAATAATTTCAAATCAAATCATCTCAGTCCTACGATTGCACAAAATACAAATCTGCAATTATCGCCGCTGTAAAGTGGCCCCGGGCCCATAGCTGCTGCCCTTCTGTCGCCACGCTTCAGGCTCCACGCTCCACGCCCCACGAGCGCCGTCTGCCACCACGGCCCACAAAGTCCTCCACTCACCCAAAGGCAGCAGCAGCAGCGGCAGCAACAGCGCTACTACACAGCACAACAAGATAAATCACATCAGTTTCCATCAGTTAAGCCGAAAATCAAACTGAAATGTAAAAAGGGAACAGCTCTGGACTCTGGAGTGCAATAAATTTCGCTCGTGACGAGCGTAAAACTTTTCCATACTTTTGTACTCCGGCGTACACACACGTACACAGGCACACATATACAGGACGCCCAATTTATCCATTTATGTCTGTCTGTCTAGTTGCATGCCTGTCCGTCCGAGCGTGGCTTTATCTGTGCCATCGTGTGCGGATATATCTAAACAGGTCGCTGTGTGTGTACTTCATTGTGCACTTTAGCCTACGTACGCACGCACTGCGGCTGTGCTATTCCTTTCCGAGTTTGTGGCTCGATTTTGCATCTATCGTCGGCGTCAGCGTTGCCGTCGTCAATGATAAAGTGCTCCAACTGTCAGTTTGCTTGCACATGTGACCGCAGCTCTGCTCCGTGGGCCAGGGAGCGGAGTCGAACAGGGCGCGGCAAGCGCTGCTTCGCCGCCTCCGTGCAGCTTGCATCAAGAATTGCACCAAGTCGCCGCGCTGAGTCAGAGTCCGGGCTGGCAACAACAGCGAAAGCAACAACAGAAACAGCGCCAAGCGTGGCAGTGGCATTGACGGCGCTGTAATGCAGTGCACCAACTGTGCAAATGCAGAATAAACAATAGATATGGCAACAGTAAAATGTTGCAATCTAGTTGCCATGCGCACAGCTGCAGCTGGTGCAGCAAGGCGTGTTGGGAGCAGCGGCGGGGAGACGGCATGATGCATTCGTTGCAACTGACAGGAATTGGCTGCGTTCCCGGCCATCCTGCCAGTTGCGGTTGTGCGGTGCCGGGCATACAACTGGCAGGACACTGACGACCAGCGGGAGCGAATCTGCATGCAAAATTTCTGCGCTTGCAACACTGTGACAAACGGACAGCAGATTACTTCAGTCAACACCCGTTCGCAGCCTTAATCATTCATTCCATCATTTTAATTGTACCGTCAGAAAGGTAACGCAACGGAAAGTGAAGTGGACGGGCTGCATTACGTGCGCTCGGATCCCGGATCCGGTTAAATTAGTCGACAGACGAGTGAACGTAACAATGCCAAAGGTATATTATATGCAGTGCGTCGATCGCCTATCTGCTCAAGTGAGATGTTAGTCCTTGGCGCATTAACACTTCCTAAGAGGCTATTCTTGATTGTGAAGTCCGCATTTGTGAACCTTGAGCGAGATCTATTATTAAATAAAAGTCCAAAGCTTTGTTCTTTAAAACAAAATTCTGGTTTACACGTGTCACTATCTTCTATCTTCTATATATATATAAATAAAAATGAATTGTGGTCCGTTCGGCTGCTTAAAACTTGAAAACGACTGGACCAACTTGGATACTTCCTTCGGCGGGTTTGTTTGAAGTTGTTACGTGAAGGTTTAGGAAAAAAGCGAAGTCGGGAAAACGGGGCGTGGCACCACAAGAATACATTTTTAGGCAATAACTTTGGAACCATACCAGTCACACATCAATTAAATTTGGTACAAACTTACTATTTAATCATGTCCTTCGCCCGAGAGAATGGGGTGGGTATTGAACAAAGGGGTGTGGCACCGCCCATACAACTCAAATCTTTTAAATGGAATAGCTTCGGAATTGTAAGTCGCACAGCATTGAAATTTGGTGTACCGTCATTTCATAGATGTGTCATTCTACTGATGAGATTTGATCGGCGTTGGTCAAGGGGCGTGGTACATTTTTTTGATCCAACAGTTATCCAGTACACACACATTTGTATGAAGAAACACGATTTATTGGTCCTTTTGACTTCAAATTTAGACGAAAACCCCTTCAATCGGGAAATAATTAAAATGTGCTTTTCATATTTTTGAAAATCAAAATCTACCGTGGTAAACTAAGGGTTAAGAATTTGTTTAAAGTAAATGTGAAAACTCATGATTTAAAGGGCCTTTTGATTTCACAGTGTTTAGAACCACTTGACATCAAATATAATAGACATATGTTTTTTTTAATCAAAATCTGACGGGGTCAACAGTGCGTTCAAAATTTGTATCGGGTGAAACAAGAGAGCTTGCGTGCGAAGCCGCGGGGCCCAGCTAGTGTTTCTATAAATATTCACCATGTTGTAGAGTTTGTAACACAAAAGTACAATAACGAATTTTTATTTGCAATGTTATATTGTCCATCCTTGAAATCTTTTGGTTTTTCATTTAGAAGAAAATACAAGGAATTCGAATTGATATAAATGCAAAATTTTAAAATATTACATTCAAAGATGTTAACAAAGGACTGAACCGATCTGTTACATTAGAGCTCAGAAATTTACATAAATAAGTCAGTAAATTTTTCAAAATGTTTTACGCTTTTTTGTTCTTATGATTGTTGTTAACTTAGGTAATGAACCTATTGAAGTGTAGATGAGGTGAAGTGAATCTCACTATCGTTAAATATAAATGACCTGAGGCTTCATAAAACCCTCAAAAGGTATTCGAGTACTCATAAGTTACCACCTCGCAATAAACATTTATTTCTAAGACCTAAAAAATTGCATTTTCTTCCACGCCAAGAAATACAAATTTGTGTCCGATATCTCTCGAATTTTGTTGGAAAATTCCTCTAAGTTACAGCTACATAAATAGTTACAAGCACTGGACACATCTTGGGATCTTTAAGAAGAAGATGATACCAATCAGAATTCGGAAAGGACATACTTCTTTCTTCTTTCGCAATGACGAATTACTGTTATATATTAATGGTTAACCACAAAACAATTAATCTTTTTATGTATATTTCAAAATAATCTGTTACGATTTCTCATTGAAATCATTTAAAGTAATCTCTTTTATTTTGTTATAAAAATTACGTGAACATTTTATTAATTTTAATTCATGTATGTGTGTATGTAATGACTATTCCATTTCCAAGCCCAATGTAAACTACAACTGCGGTTAAATATTATAGTAATTTCTAATTATCGTTTATAGATCGCTTAGTTTCATGAGTATGACAGCAAATTTTGTAATTTTGTGAATGTTTATTATTACATTACGAAAAAAGGTTCCCCTACATTTGAGCAAATTTAATTGATAACCATTGCTCGCTGTGACACTCATGTCTTTCACAAAAACAACATTTAATTATTGTGAATTTGCATATATTTTCATGTTGATTATACATATGTATCCGAAAATATGAAAATTCAAAACCGTTAAAGTGTTGTTGACAATTTTTATAACAAAATTGCTTAGTGCTTTTATTAAACAAACAAAATCAACAATTTATAATCTGTCCAAAATGTAATTCGGAAAAACCAGCATTGCACGTTCAAATTGAATATGCCATATAATTGTTAGCAGCCGTATGGAGTTTGTGTGTGTGTGTGTGCGTATAAAGATATCAGGGCCGAAGCTACGATATGCGGGCCCCAGCACCCTGCATATTTGTAATAGATAATTTTTCAATAAATTGATTGCTGAACCGAATTATTTAACGATGGTAAAAAAACTAACGCCATAAGTGTACAAAAGTAGATTTCGTATTTAGAAAAAGTATCTGACATAAGTCACTAGTATTAATCCAACTGAAGCATGGCCATGAATTTTTATTGCGGCCCCAGACGCTTAAGGCGCTGAAGTCCACGGCAATCCACACAATAAAGATAAGTGCACTGCAGGCGGTATTCATCGTCATGGATGACCTTAGGTTTTGGCCAAACACGATAAGTTTCCAATCAGACCACCTTTCCAAAGTAAAGTTTGCATTGCTTTTTAGGGAAGCAATGTGCATGGCTTGCTGGAAAAGCACGTTCGACATCACAAGAACTCAGGTACAAATTGTATTTCTTTTGCCACCAGCTGCTCTTCTCCCGTCTACCTTAGGTCGCTATCTTAGGTTATTGTATTCTTGTATCCTATTCTCCCCACAAATTTAATTTAACTGATGTGAAAACCAGAAATGGCGAGAAAAAAATCGAAATTTTATTTACCACTACGGACAGTTGTTGCTTGTAAGCAACTTCTCACAGGACTTTGTGCATACGGACATACGGTTTTCGAATTTTTAAAAAAGCTTACTTGGGTCTAAAAAAGTGTAATGACGGAATTTTGTATATTTTGCATAACCGGGTCACAATTTCCTCTTCCATTTCTTCTCTCTCCTCTTAACCTATTTCCCCATCTAGAATTAACATGTTTAGGAGATTAGAAAATCACTTTTTATAGTCTAATAATTACTAGCAGCACAAGTTTTTTATCATACTCCCATGTCCGAAATGAGTGTGTCCCAAATTATATCTGAGCAGACGTGTAAACATCGATGGTCTAACGCTGCATTGGTCTCTGCAGGCTACACTTTGAATATTTCCAAAATTCGGGCCCTACGATAGCGTTGCGCCACTGGTATCTATACAAACACATCTTACATATCTGCATTTGTGCGCTGCTGCACAGGACATGCCAACAACAAAGAACACCCACTGCATCCAGCTCGTTGCAGACGTCATCGGCACCTTTAACAACACACAAAAATTGCAATTAAAAACGAAAGCCAAAACCAAAAGCGCTCGGTGTATCAAAATATCGAGCAATTACTTTTTATGCGTTACAAATGGCGGACCCAAACGCATAACTTATGTATTTTTATTAACGTGCAGTGTGTGTGTGTAAAAAATAACTTTAATAAAAAAGCAACATATAAAAGTGACTATAAAAGTGAATAAGTACATAAGTATGCACATATATTGTCCCTGTGCCTGAACCAACTCTTGACAGAAATAACTTGGGTAATCCAGCATCAACAGTTACCGCAGCTATGTATCTTTATATGTACATATGTATCTTATATTGTTCATACATACATATGTATATTATTTTCTGTGTCTTGTAAATTCAAATCAAACTGGTTAGGCGAACAACGAAAATTAATCCTGTGACATAATTGTTTCAAAAATTGTCCTTCTCGAAAAAATTAAACGCTAAACTGGGCTGACTCTATAAACATTAAAACATAAAGGTGCAACTTAGGACGAAAAGTGCAGAAGTTCATTAAACTCATTCGCAGTTAAGTATGTTCATGAGAGTCCATTGTAGGCATAACATTTCACAACCAAGTAACCAATTAATACGAGGTTGGTGGGTTGACGAAACTTACAGGTTTCAAGCAGAGTAAT
This sequence comes from Melieria omissa, assembly GCA_963971225.1. NCBI lineage: Eukaryota > Metazoa > Arthropoda > Insecta > Diptera > Ulidiidae > Melieria > Melieria omissa. The sequence continues at coordinate 88,440,152 of OZ020268.1, forward strand.
CTTTGCTATCAGAACCATTTCCTATTAATAAGACAGCCGCCAACATTTGTTTTGTTTTTGTCACGACGGCTTTGTAACCGTCAATTTTAATACTCAACCCCGTACTTTGAATGTTGTATCATCAAGTCGCTTCCTTAAAGAGTATTTTGCGCCTCAAAAATAAGAAAGGTTCGTTATCAAGATTTTGTTGTTAATGTATTCACAAGGCTTTTCGGAAAAGCAAGAATTTGGAATTGATTGTTTTAACATAACACAAAAATAATCTACCAATTTACTGTGTCTACCAATATTGTGTGGTTCACGTTTTATCATTGTTTACTTATTGAAAACACGTTTGTGATTTTTCACACCGCTGGAAAGTGCTCAACGCAAACAAATTTCTCAAGCCGGCTCAAAAAGAGCCTTGTAAAGGAGTACAATTAATATGTGAGCGTATTCATATACGGATTAAGGCATTTTGTGCAATTTACAGAGTTTTCCTGATAATGCCGGAAACTTGCGATGGACTCTGAAAATCTCCTGAATCCCGGAGAATCGGCAATGCACTTAGACCTTCCATTCTCTCTTCCACCACTCCACGACTCAAACACATTTCTTGCCACAAACAGGTGTCATATGTGTCAAAATAATCACAGTGTACAATAATTGATTATTCGTGTTGGGTGCAGCACAACATAAATAAATAAAACAATGCATCAACACTGAATGCAATGTAAGAAAATTGTACTCACACTTTAAAAATGTGTCGCAGCAGTTGTTTCTATGTGTCATGAACGAAGCGCACGCATGCTCGACGAAATCGAATCAGTAAATTCACATGGCGACCACGTTTGCGCATGGAATACGTCCCCAAATGCAGGAAAGCACAATAGACAACCAATTGCAGCTGATGGCAGGAAATGAAAAGTCTCGAATATTCCACACAAGGCCAGCACAGAGCGCCCAACGCCCACTGTCGCTGTTGTCTTCTGCATAGACAAATACTTAAATAAAGGAAGTCCGAAGCCAGAAAACACCACACTCACTGCTTTCAAACGTTGGCTGTGTGTCAACGTACTCGTACGGACTTGTCCGTGTGTAATGAGGTCGTTCTTAGCCACGGTGAGAAGACATCGGAACAAGTCTGAAACATGGGATAATTAAAGAGATGCAGATATGCGTCCCACCGTCTCGCCGTGCACTTGCGCCGTCGCCGCTCTTCACAGCCCACAGTGCATCCATTTCCAATTTTATCTCCAGCGCATTTTCGGTAATCCCATGGCGCGCGCTCCCCGCTAAGTGTTCTGTCTCCGAATTGCCCCATATCTCATGCAACTGTCAGCGTCTGTTCGAACATACGCGCCCTGGCGTTTCTCCTACCTGGCCCGACGCGCCACTATCTCTCGCGCATAATGAAGTGAAGCGCTCGCTTGTCTGTCGAGCTTGTTTATTTTATTGGAATTTTGAGAACTCATCATGCACTGATGGTGTGTTGGTTTTAATGGGCAAGATCGTTGCCGCAGATAAGGCCGCATTTTCAAGTTTCTATTTTGGAGATGGGCGCTGTTTGTGGAAGCCTACTCAAATCGTTGTGAGCGGCGTGTGATTTATGGAGCGATTAAATTTTCTAAGTATACGCTGTGTTGTATACAAAATGATATTTTGATTTGCATGAGCGATTCGATGTCGGACCATCAATTAACACGTTATTGGATGAGAATAAAGAGACGTTCAAATAAATGCACTAAAAAAGCATCCCGATTAGAACAACATAAAAAATAATGAAATAAACTGGATGCAAAATTAAGCTAAATTTAGCCCGAAATAGGCTTTTTATGTATGAACGAACATATATGTCGCACTAAATGTACCCAGGAGCATAGCCCATCATAGCCGAGCAGTGACTTGGGAAAGAATTTCTGTTTCTGATTTTGTCCCCGCAACTTTTGCTGGCAAGAATTGAGATGAGTGAAATTTGACGCGAATTGCACTAAAATTCTATCTAAGATCTAGCAGAGCCCCGCGGCTTTGCACGCAAATTTAAACTCAATGGGCCCAAAAAATCAAATTTCTCTTAACTCTACGCTGATCCCGTCAGATTTTTATTAAAAATTTGGGTGTATGGTCGGTGCTATACCTCCTCGTCCAATACCCGCCTCATTCCCCCTGTCGAAGGGCACATCTAAATCGTAAGTCTGTGCCAAATGTCATTGATGTGTGAACTGTAGATCCAAAGTAATTCAAAACATGTGGGTCGCTTAAAAAGTGCCACGCCTCTTGTCCAACAGTTATAAAATTTTGTCAGTGAAACGACACACCTAAACGGTCCGACCTATAGTTGCAAAGATATTATATATTAAAAGTTAAGGTTGTATGGGAGGTGCCACGCCTACTTGTAGGGTCGTAAATGCACTATGTGATTAACTAAGATTCAGTCAAGACGAAATTTCTGTGAAAGATTTAGCTCAATCGGCCGCCTAATTTTTGAGTTTTAGTGCCGTGTGACCAACAAACAATCAAACAGTAAATTGTATGTATAGAGATTAATTGATAAATCCTTGGCGTAGAAACTCACATCTCTTGGTGTGAATTACTGGGGAAGGCGCGGTGGAGAGAACAGTAACGTGTTGTTATGGCCAGTTAAGTAAGTGAGAAAGAGGGCGTCGAAACTTTGCCGATGTCATTAACCTAATGTAAAATATACAATATTAACCAACGGAATCTGCTCACTTGGGGATATATACTGGGATTGGTTGGTTGGTTGTAGTGGCTGCCTCTGTATGAGACACACTTAGGCCTATTGGCCCGTTGTGATACCACAAATTCCACCCGTTTGAAATGTGTATACAACACTGTTTTTTTCAACATGTGATACAACACACATTTCAAACGGATGGGGGAAAGGGAGGGAGGGACCTACAGTTTAATGCTGGGATTACTCTTAGATAAATAACTAAGAACATATAGGGTGACCACATAGCACTGATAGTTTTGCCAATAGGAATGTTTAAGCAACTGTCAAAAATATCAATCACGAAATGAAATGTCAAAATATTAGTTGATCGTTTCAGCATACATCGTGCTGAAGGTGTAGAAATTTATTAAAGAAATATCGAAATTCCCAATACGAAACGTGAATATCTTCGTGAGGTCTGTCGTCATAATGTCTTCAGCGTGCAGAAAATTTGTCGCACTGTTGAAAAGTTTGAGCACGAGCACACTTTTTAAGACCTTAAGCCACCAACCAGACAGAGATTAGTGTGAAGGAAAGAAAACAGCTGCCGTAGCCATTGCCGAAATACGAGCAATGCGTATATTTGACCCGTTCATCACAAATTGGACCGACTGCTTGAAGCACTCCCAATGAAGCCTAGGCGGCCATTTAAATGATGTGCCCTTTGATACATAATGTCATGAATGTTGCTTCAAAATAAAGTCTGAATGATATTGATATCTCCTCTTCTTAACAAAAAAATGGGTTTTTCTTCACGAGCTCTAATGTGACTTTTTTGAAGTTGTAAAAAATGGGAACAATTCGTGTAGGTGGATAAAAGAGATGCGGCAAAATGCAGACAGACTGAAAAACTCTTTAAAACGTTGCATAGACTTTTCGTGGTATTTAAGTGTGTGCCACTGAAGCAGACAGAGCACACAGAGAAAATGCAGCCCTGCTATGTTCTATAAATAACAGAAAAGTTTATTCACTGATTTTTGAAAGTTTTCCCGTTGTTGTCGGTGCCATCATCTTGCGCTGCATTGCTTTCATGCCAATTGGCAACTGAGATTCGTTGCATTTTCTATGCCTGACTAAAAGAAATTAAATAAAGAACATATGTTGCATCAGCAACAGTCGGGCAGAGAGACGGTGAAGTGGCATTAAAACGCAAGCAGCTCCGTCCATTCAGCAGTCCATCCATCCGCATCCATTCATTTAGTCGCCCGTCCGACCCCCGGCCGGCCGTCCATTATAAATAAATGGGCTTTTTTGCTACTTCACTTACCCGACGCCATGCACTTGGCTGGCCAGTTGCAACCCCGGCACCAGCAGATGCGCTGCAAACGGCAGCGGCGGAGCAACACTCGTACATTCAGCGTTGCAAACAACAGCGGGCGGCGAAGGAACGACATGTCCAACAGCTCTAATTAGTCAATTTCGTTGACTCGAATGTAATCTGCTAGTAAAAAATTAAAAAACTAAGATAAATAATAAAACAAGACAACACAAAAAGCCATCTACGAGAAGCGGCGTGTGGACGCAGTAGAAGTGAATGCTCGCGTAGAAGCCATTGACAAGAACATTGATGTGGCCACCTTGCTCTGTTCCCTCAGACGTCGTGTTCTCCTATTTCCTTTCCATGCCATTTTCGCCGCTTTCAGTCTTGGCGTATACGCTGCGGTCTTTTGCTGCTGTCGCCCGCCTTCTTCTCTTCGCAGCAAATTGATGTAAGCTGTTAATGTGTATCCGGGAGCGATTCTCCACTCCGCGCCACTCCAATGCCACTCGGCAAAGTGTGGTTAATTCGCAAAGTAATAATATTAGAGTTGCGCGCGTCGGATGCAGCAGCAACCTGCTGAGCTTGGCTGCTTGTGAGTGGAGTTGAGCGAAGCGCACATCGCTTCCAGTCGCCTGCACATCACTCCTGCTTCGGCGCGGTATGAGCTGATGCCAAGATGCAGGCTCAGCTCGCCGCGCTATGTCGCCAACCAACCCAACAAGCACGCCCCAACCCGCGACGCCGCTGCGTCTTTCCCGAGCCAACAGCGCCGCATAATTATAATCAGCGTCATTTATCTGAAGGAACAACATTTATTTTACTTTTCATCAGCATTTGACTGCAGAAGATTAAAGCGCCGCGCATGCTCAAATGCACGTTGATGGCATGCGGGCACACAGCTCCGAAGATCTCGTTCCCGGGATCCAGCACTACACGTTAGCGCGGCACCTCGCACACCTACCTACCGAAGTATGTATGTATGTACATATGCACATACAGTTGCATAATCGAAGTTAGAGTGCAACCAGTCAGTGCACTGACAGGTGCCAAGCTACTTTGCGTCGCCGCCTCATAATTGGAATTCCACCAGCTATCCCAGACGGTGTCCAACGAACCATGCCAACGCGAATCAGGGCGGAAAAAATATCACTTATGAGATGTTCGCTTCGAGCTTTGCTTACTGAATGGCTTCAGTCACCAACTTGATACGGCCTACAAGTCCAAATAGCTTTATTTGGGTCGAATTAAAGTATTTTTACTATTCGATATTAGTTGAACTGGTACTGTAACCTTGTCATAGTACATGTATGTGGTCATTATCAAGTACGCTGTCAGCATCTTTAACTGCATATATATTTAATAAGTTACAATATAATTCATTGAATTGAAAAACAGGCATTTTCTTTGCCGTCCTTCAGACTTCACATTCGAACGGTTGCGTAGGTGGATTTTAAATTCGAATGAAATGCATCTATTATTCTTGCCCGTAATCTAAGAAAAAAATATTCATAGCGCATATCGTCATATCGAAATTTATGGGGTCTTTGCAATTTATTTGTAGCACTAATTAATGTGGCAAAACCGAAACGAATGAAACTTTTTGTTCCAATCCCAGCATCGCGGTTTGTCAATACCGAAACTTGTTGGGCCAAAAACGTTCACGATCCGATGACAATCTCCAGTATGTGTTATTCGTTGTGTGGGATATAAAACATCAGATATTAATGTATGTCTCACACATATAAAATTAGTTGAATGAATCTTTCAATAACTAAATTGAAGAAAATGCAAACTTCAAAAAATACATAGAATGTTGTTGCTTTATATTTGTAAAAAAATTCTTTGACTACTACTTTTTCTACTAGCAGGGCTCAGCGCCTTTGTTCGCAGGATTGGAGCCAATGAGCCCAATGCATCAAGATTTTTATGAAAAATTCTTATCTAATCTTATGAAATATGCTTTCACCATATTTGAAGTCAATAGACATACATGGGTGGTCCGATAAGTACTTAGCCTACAAGAGAAAAACGAAAATTTTGGAAAAGTGGCGATTTATTTCTCAACTTAGTCTCTTTTCAACTCGATACACTTGACCCAGCGATGCTCCAACTTCTTTAACCCGTCTGAAAAATACGTTTTCTGGAGGCCTCCGTGGCGGCCATAACCTCCTCATTCGACTCAAATTTCTGCCCGGCGAGTGACTTTTTCAAGTTTGGAAACAAAAAGAAGTCACACGGGGCCAAATCTGGAGAATACGGTGGATGGGGCAGCTGTTCGTAGCCTAAATCACCGACCGATATTGCTCTTTTTCCATTTTTCTAAAATCCGCGGACACGTTCGTTTCCACACGCGGTCAAAACAAAAAATCATGTTTTCCCATACAAACTGTCAAACAGTGGCGTACACACGATTTCATTTTGGAGTGAAGGGTTTGCGTAGAACTTCTGAACTGAATTCCATTTGAAACCATATTTTGCACCAGCATTTTTTGTATTATAACTAAAGCCGCTGGACTCTGCTAGTAAACCAAATTATTTTGGCAACTTCGGTCAGTTTACTTCCATCTATACCTGTTTGCTTTAAAGCTAGAAAGCTGGTTATAACCAATGCCTATTTTTCTTTCAGTCCAAAACTTTTTTGTTAAATATTTAGTCTTTGGTGTTATGAGTACATATTTGCAAGAGTATACAAATTCCGGTTTTCATGTGCTGTGCTTAGTGACCTGTCGATCCCATCACATTTCCCTTTTTGTACTCATGACCGTCCTCCAGGTCGTTCATTGTCTGCTTTATTGTGCTTATTGCTATTCATTGTAAACCTACGGCCCAATAAATACATCGCCATTCAAAATAGCATTTGTATTTTTAAAGCAACCCTATATCTTTTTTTATTTAATTAAAATTATATAGTAGTTCTATGAGAGCAAGGGAGAAATCCCTTTTATAAACTATGGTAGCAGATACATTGGTTCCATTGTGCAAAACTTACAAATTATTTCCAGTTACACTATCAGTCACACTATCTCAACAACCAAAACTAAATATGCCAAGTGTTAGTGCGGACCTGTGTCATTTTTACTAAGTAACACACACACACAAATAACACACAATGCACAGAGAACAATGCCCAACAAAGGGCATCACGTTCAAGAATCTCCAACAGCTGATGTCAACTACACGAGCTGAGCCCCAATCAGCGCACCATAAACGGCAGCCGTCATCATTTCCTCCGAAAAATAAAAAATCAAGTCAAAAGCTGTCATGTATGAAAGGAATTGCATGCCATTCATTCCTCGGTCGCTCCCTACAAAGACACATCGGTGATAATTTTTACTTGTGCGTCGCTGGGATGGGATACCTCGGCTGCAGCTGGCCTTTTCGGACCCTTCTTTACGCACACACACACACGCACACACAAACACACACATGGGCGCGTTGAGAGCATTTCTGGCAGTTAAACGCTGCCTCGGAACAGGCACATTCACGCAATTATACTCGATTTAACATCCGAGCATCTGAACACATCAAACACATTTTCAAAAGAAAATTAAACTAATTACGTGTAATTTTCTTGTCTTCTCTCCTTCTTCATTCAGCAGCGGAGCGGCGCTATTACGACGGCAAATGGTGTGGACGCACACGCACCCGGAACTGTCCGAAGCACAGCAGAGGGCAATGGTTGTGGGCCAACTGACGAAGCGATTCCATTGAAAACGCGCAAATTCCGTAGCGCGAGCAAAAACGGCAACAAAAGCCAAGTTAATTAGAAAATTTGTCGTTCTTCTTCGCCGTTCGTACATGGCATCACTGCTCAAATGCGACAGCACAACTTCCGATAGTTAAGGTTAACTGCAATATAAAAACACGATTAAAATAAAGCGGACTTGGCAGCGGAGCACACTCATCCGTTTTCCTGCCGCGGGAACCTGCACGAAGCGCGAGCGACACCCGAACGCAAAAGGCAAAAGCACCAATTGAATCCAAGTGTGACAGAACGAACGGAGCCTACGAAAAACACCGAAAACAAGGACAAGCCATTTATAACGCCGGAGCTGTGATACAACCAAAAAGGCAAAGGGAAACACGAGGAAAGCACACAACAAAAACGCACGCACGCACACACACACTCGCCGAAGGCCGAACCCAGTCAGCCACCCAGCAGCACAAAGCAATAGTGCAGAAAAGCAGATCCTCGTGAGGGCAACAGGAGGGAAAATTGTTTTTAATACGGCAACAAAACGGCCCACTATTGCCTATTGCCTTAATAAGTAATTGCGCGCAGGAGTAGACGGACGCCGGCGCCGGGAAAGCCCCGGCCCCCGAAGGAGGATTTAAAAGCAATAAATGTCGTGCGCGCAATTGCCACGGTTGGGCTGCTGTAGCTGCTACTCATTGGTAGGTGCCCCCGTGTGCCCATGTGCGCTGGCGCTGCTGGCGGCGTCGCTGGATAAAGTAAAGGCCGACTGCGGACAGGCGACTACGCGCAGCAGAGTGCTGACGAAATAGGTTGGTCAACCTAAGTGTAATTTATTAAAGCGGACTAAATCCGGCCGGCGACGCACACGCACATTTTTCGCACACCATTTCGGATCCACTGGCACGCACTCGCTCACACGCTCGCACCCGCATTGCCGCACAGTCGCATAGCCGCACACAAGTGACTACTCACACACGCGCGATGGCGATGGCCGCACCAACGGAAGTGAAACATTCAAGTTCATCGCTGTCATCGTTAATCACATGTTTTATATCCTGTCTCGTTGTGAGCTGCGTCTGTCCGGCAGCAACTTCTGCCGCCGCTGCTGCTGTCGTCGCCGTAGGTGGGGATGGCGGCGGGGAGCCAAGTGCAGCCAGCACCGCTTTGAGCTGGGATCACGCCGTCGATTTGAATGAGGATTTTCGCATTTTATGGACAATCATTAATCAGGATATTACGTTCGAGATACAGGCACGTACTCTGGGTTACGTTGGATTTGGATTTTCACCCGACGGTAACCTCGCCGGTTCCGACTTGGCCATCGGCTGGGTAGACAAGGGTCAAACATATTTTCAGGTAAGCTTAGCATCTAACACCTACACCCACCACCTCACTCCCAAATTCTTTCTCGCACATTTGTGTTGTTCTCCGTCTGTCCGGAGCATATTTTCCCCATGACGTTCGAAGCGTATCGCCATCGTTGTTATTTCGGCACGAACGGAAGGTTGGCTTGGGGTCCTTTTTCGCTTTGCAGATAAGTTTCTGAATTATGAGAATTTCAGTTGCGAAATTATTTATGCTCTCGCTTTTTGTCCTTTCCGATTGACCAAGTTTGCCGTTTCCCCTCCAAAAAAAAAACATATTCATCAAATTGTAAATTATTTCGCCAAATTGGACTGTCGTCCTGCTTGGCACCTACAGAATTGTAAACCATGGAACACGCCAGCCGTGGACATATTACACGAGCGTAAAATATTTTACAATCAGCTGGGGCTGACCATGAATGTTAACTCGAACTTGAATTTTCGCATTGGTTGAAAGACGGCAAAATATTACAAGAATGCATGGCATGGTGAAGGGAAGAGAATACATATTTTTGTTCGAAGTCTCGAAGCATCGACGTTATCAGGCAAAAATTATATTTTTTCGTAACTTGAAAGTTCTCTTAATAATTAAGATGAATAAAAAGTTCAGCTTTCAGCTGCGATATCTGATATCTGATGATACAAAAAAGTCAAATTGAAATCCTTAAATGTTTAAAATTTGAAAAGTACAGAGTGTCGCCGTTTTGTATTTTGGCTTGTATTTTTGTATAATTGTTTAATATAATCGCCTCTGATTTCTTGTGTATATTAACCCATGGATAGATGGATGGATGGATGTGAGGGTGGGCAGGAAGGCTACAAGCCTTCCCTAGCACTCAGTCCATTTCAGACCATTGTACTATACCCATGGGGGATAGGGAAGGAAAATGAGAGTAATATCTCATATTTCATCCGTTTTTTTCTGAAATCCGTATGCAACACTGTCTTTCCAACATATGTTACAGCACACATTTTAAGCGGATGGGGAAAGGGACCTACAGTTTAACGCCGAATCCGAACGGCGATTGGCAACTTTTCGTTCACACTTGGAGGTTTTGCCATTGCCTGCCAAGAGCGCACTTGTGCGATTCTTGTAATTCTCATCTGCTTCATGTGGATAGAAGTAGACGAGTTTTTCACCAGCCCGAGCCAGGAATCGAACCTGGAGCCTTTAGTATGAGAAGCCAGCGTGCTACCCGCTGGACTATCGAGGCCAACATATTAGTCAGGCCATAGTCAAAATTTAATTTTTAATACTGCATAGTGCTGGAAAAACAGTGCTGATTTTAGCTGCCACATATGTATATAAAATGTTTGATGTTTAGTTATGCAAGAGCCATGCTTAGATTAATACTACAACCTCTGCTTTTAACCCGCTGTCTCAAGACAGCTCTGGCCATCCTGGCAGGTAAATTTTTCTCAATGCATTTTAATTGAACTGAACTGAATTTTGAATAGTTTTTATATTAGAAATTAACAAATGAAAGTGGTGATACGAAAAAGAGGGTTTGAGTTTTGAAGTCTCACTCAAAATATGTTCAGATACCATTAATTTTGGCGTCTATGTCGTTTGTATTGACGTCTATTGTTTGTAACGAGTGTCCCTGAATTTTGAAAAAAGGTTTTGGGCTTTAGTTCTTCTTAACCCTTTAACTGTTTCGTTTTTGTTTCGAAAAACTTTTTTTGCCTTTTTAATTATTTTCCAGCGAAGACTAGTGTACTCGACGAACACAGAGTAAAATGTTTTTGCCTGTAAAAATAAGCAATTATGACAAACAAATTGAAAGCCATGTTGTGTTACAAAAACATACCATAGCGGATTTCTGTCACTATGGTTTGATATCAATATTGAATAGTTGACAGGTACTGTGGAAAAATATTCGTACGAAAAATATTCGTACGAAAAATATTCGTTTAGTTCTGACGAGTATACTCGACATAAACTGTTTTTTAAACATTTAAAATTTGTGTTGCATAGCTTTCTAATTTATTTTCCACATAACTTTTGTCAACAACTAAAGATTAACATTTACTTTGATAAACCTTGGGTTTATATATATACGTTACACAGCGGTCGCCTAGGAGATGAGAATCGGAATGGAAAGTTCTTCATAAATCATCATTTATTTACCTATGTTTCGCTTACAGATTATCATTTGTTCCGGTTTTTGCAAAAAAACATTTGAATGGCAAAAATCTTAACCCTTTCCGACATGAAAATAAACTGGGCTGTAGTCCAATATATTGGACATTGTTACTGAAAGGGTTAACTTTGTTGGAGCTTTGAAACTCACTTCACGATCTTTTTTGAAGCAAAATCCAAGTTTTTACCGGTAAATATAGTCCTGATTGTTGAAAAACTGTTGGAAAGAGTAATGGAATTCGTATGATTAATTAATGAGATTTTTCCCAAATTAAAAATATTGAAGTTTATTCCGAAGATTTAGCAATAATTTATAGTAGCATTAGAAATCTATTAGAAGTCTGGTGGTGCGATTTTGTTCAACAAGTTAGAATTATTTTATACGTCAAATGTTAGAATAGCCGACAATAATGACGAGAAAAAGTACGTTTTTTGTTGTATCAGGGTAAACAATCGATCAAAACCATGTCAAACCAATCTTGCCACCAGTACGTAAATAGTTCGCTCTAAAAGGCCACAACGAAGGCGAAACTGAGGCAAACTTCGTTCGAGAATTGCTTACTGAACGCACGAGTGTGTGAGGAGATGTCAATACACGCACGTAACCAGCTGCTCAAGTGACCAGTTTTGCAGCGTTCGATGCCGTGCAATTGCCCAGCAAGCGAATATGACACTAAGAAACGGCGATGTCAAACTGGTTGCGTGCGCGCACGGCATTCGCCTCGACATCCTGTCGCTTACATCAATTGCGGGTAGCTGCATGCGTTGCGACCGGCCGTCCTTCAGTACCAATAATAATTAAGATTGACGTGATGTGTACAGCAGCGGCAACAATGCGCCGGCATGCACGTTGGCTGCACTTGGCGCGCGGGCAACGCAGCGGCCAACCACACACCGAGACCAGGAACAGAGGGCCGGGCCGTGTGTGCGGGTAAGCTGGTGATGCGAAACCCGTTTCCACGTTCAGCGCCAATCGTCGATGTCGGGACAAGTGCATTTCATGCGGTTGTTCCTGTGCGTTCTGCCAACTCGTACCTGGAGCGCGAAAACCTCAGATGCGAAGTCGTAAAAGTGACGCTGCGCAAGTACCGGTAATTCAATCCGCGCACTGTTCCCTCTCGACTTCTTATGTTTCTCAATCAATATCAATCCAAAAACTTGATATTATATTGTGAAGCTGTTTCAATGCACAAGACACTCGAGCTTCTGCTTTCGTTGTGGCCGTACAAAAAATTAATCGAGAGCGAGCTATGCAGTTTCAAGTGATAAGCGTTTGAGTTGATCTTTTGCTTTCAACTTGAATGTTGATGTTGCATTTCAAGCTTCTACCACAACAAAATTGAGAAGCGTTTGAGTGTTGTGCATAAAAAGCGATTGTATCATCAACATTTGGGGCAAATAATTGAGCAACAATAACCCTTCTGCATTGTTTCGTATTCGTAATTCGTATTCACACAATATTTCAAGTGAACTGTTATTCTAAAAAAAAATTGATAATTAATTTGGAAATTTGATATTTATTTTTATTTTACTGGCTTTATTGGCATAGGGTGATCTCCAAGGCGATGCATTCAGTGGCCCTTTCTTAAACTATGGCGATCAAGAATGAATGAATGAATGAATCTGCTTGTCAACAAAACAACGATTTGACAGGAGCTGTCAGAAAAAATCGACGGCTAGTTGTCAAACAATTCAGGATTTACATTGCTCACTGCGCTGTACTCAGCTGTCTTTTATACTTGTCTACCTGGAGCGTGACTCGTTATCGAACGTTCCAGTGTCACCTCGAACCGTATCTACGCTCATTCCCGCAAAATTACCATGTCCCGCAAAAGGATGCAATGCTTCTCCTGCCTACAAATGCCCATTCAGTGTTGTCTGTGCTAGGGAACTCGCGTGTTTGTATGATATATCAAACTAACTATTTTAATTTTTGATTATTTGTATTTTTTAAGCATTTGGGTTTTAATTAAACAGTCCACTTATAAACATCTTTTTCAACCAGAAATAAGCTTCGTTGCTAAACACCTTTTTTCGATACAAAAAAGATACATATAGGTTTTTTTTATTCTTAGCGAAAAGAAAGCATCGGAAGCCTAGCCCCGTCAGAGTGAGATTTTAACAAAGTGAACCTCCTCAGGACCTGTACCGGTTACCCATCCGGGTACTACCGTCAAGTGTTTCGTGGAGTGCTAGGCTCCTTGTTCGTCCCTGTTCCAATGCGATTACTCACAAGCTGCACTTACTTGGCCTTCGTTTCCTATCAACTAAATATACCTTCCTGTTTAATTCGTCAACCTTTCCACCCGTTCGGCAACCGCCCCATCGCTCATCCCAATCCAAACGGGTTGGGATTTAACCATCCCGTCTGTAAGATTCCGAGGGCTTATTGGTTCTGCCATCATTGGTTTAATGTAGTCTCGAACTGTTGTAAGCCGAGGGCAGTGGAATAGGTTGTGGCTTGCATTTTCATTTACATGATAATCAGGAAAAAGCAGTGAGTCATCATGCCCAAACTGAAACAAGTTGCTGAGGAATATCCCATGGCCAGTGAGCAATTGCGTGAGGTGAAAATTAATTTCCCCGTGGTTGGGCTGCAACTGTCCTTCATCTATCTCATCGCTTCTGCCAACTGTGTAGTGACGCCGCTCTTTCTACCATCACTTTGCTGCACACTGTTATCTTTGCTACTGTGTAGTCTTCTACATTCGTCTGCCAGGATGTCGATAGGGACCATTCCTGCAAACACCAGCGCTGCCTCAACGGTTGTTGTGCGGAAGGTACTCATGACCCTCAGAGCGGAAAGTCTGTAGACAAGACTGTTGCAAATGGCGGTTTCCTAAACTGGTGCTGCGTATACTAGAATCGAGCTTACTACTCGAGCCAATAGTAGCCTTCTGCTGCTCCTTGGGCCACCCATATTGGGGAGCATCCTCGAGAGCGCACTTCAGGTTTTCGCTGCCTTCTGCGCGGTAAGCTCTGCGTGATGTCCGTAGCTTTGCCGATCATCGATGATGACGCCAAGATAACTCTGATATCTACTAATGTAATGGTACAGCTACCAACTATGAACTGTTTCCGGTAGCAGTATAGGTCTAGTAGGTCTAGGTCATTCAGCTCTGAGCAGTTCGTTAATACTTTAAAGGTGCAACATGGAGTATTCCAATAAGTGACAAGTGTAAAGACAGTAATGTGTGAATTAATAAATAAAGTGATTGTTGGTTGTTGACTGCGTTTAAGAATTGAAGTTTTTTTATTTTGAAGCACAATCCAGAGAGACAAATAAGCCTACAGAACTAATTTTCGTAACAATATTATTACTTTTGAGGAAAAAAAAGTACTGTAATGTAATAACCATCAGTAATAATAGAACTTTTTCCCAAGTTTCTTTATGTTAGATACTTTTTTATTCACATACAATTTTGAATTTTAATTGAAACAATTTGAAACGGGTTTCCTTCTTCTTACGAATCTAAAATTTTGAGCCAAAATTTACGTGTGGGGTAGCTTTTTTATTTTTTAGTTAAAATAAATAGATACAGTAGCGACTCGGTAAAATCAACCGATTAATGACAGGGACAGTTGCAACTACCGAGTTTGTTGCAATTATCGAGTCTAAATTTTTGTATGAAAATTTCAAATTTCACAAAGTTTTATAAGGATTTCATTAGAATTCATTATTATTTTATTCATATTTTGTTGTATTACAAAAAAAAAAGAACTTAAACTAATCACGTTCATTGTGTTTAAGAAAAATTAAACAGAAACAAGAACTCCAAACATTTCTTAAAAAGGCTTTAATTAACAAAACAGTTTGATGACAATTTAGTTTACTGATTTAAAGAAACTAGAGAGAAACGGGACATCAACTGACATTCTACTCCACAGAAAGAAAATAAGACGAAGAAAAAGTTGCGATTATTGAGGTTTTTTCGGCAGCAATTGCTTTTACTGAGTCTATAATGTATAAAATTCGGTAATTGCGATAATCGAGGAGTTGCGTAAATCGAGGGTTGCTTTTACCGAGTCGCTACTGTACTTTACAGCACAATTAGGGCCTTTTTCGAGAATAAAACGTAAAAGGCTGGTAAAATCGTTATGGGGAATATTTTTTTTTTTGTTAAATTCTAATGAAAATAAAAATAAATTCTTTTTAAGTAATATACAGCGGTGGCACGCAAATTAGGACACCTTCTGACAGAAAAAAGAAGCAATCGAAGTTTTCGTGATGCAATGATTTTTTCCAAAAACATATTTACTTGTTTCCGGCAGACTTGTTCATAAAAACTCTAAATCAGTAAATCAGTTTAAGTTTTTATTTGTACAGATTTTGAGATATAGATGAAGATAGCAGCTCCAAATTGTGGTTGGCACATTAATAGGCAATTCGCAAAAAGTATTCTTTGAATAAAATAATTTTTAATGTCGCCATCAGAACTGTTAAACGGCGCTTTTTGGAAAATAGTCCCCGCGTTGGCAGAGTATAAAACGCCGAAAGTGTCTTCGATCTAAATAATATCGAAGCAAAAATTAAACGCTTATTTTAATAAATAAAAATATTATCGCTTCTTATCAATATTTTTTTGTTTAACTTGTGTCTTTTGCTACTATTTCTAGCGTGTGGTAATAAGCGTGCCAATGCTGTTTTACATACTTATTACTTTTCAAGTAGTTTCAATATTCATTCATTACCAAAACTGGCGACTTCACGTTTCAACAACAGTAAAATATTTTCATATTATATTCCTTGTTGCTTTTCGTATCTCATCAAAATAATAAGAGTTAGAGGGGATTTAAAAAATATCTGTTACTGCTTCCGAGTCTTAGACCCGGAAACAGCAGAGACTTTTTATAAACATTCAACGTCTTCTTACTGCAAGTAGCCGAGCTCAGAAAGTGATATTTGTGCAACGCTAGGAACCCAATTAGAGACAGTTTCCACAGCTTCCTGGACACGAGCACAGCCACAATGAAATTGTGCTTTACACACTCGCGTCGGCATGTAGCATATGTACTTACATATATGTACATACATATGTTGCATACATAAATGTATAAATACGTTGTACATGCAGAGCAATTGACGCGCATGTGTGCTAGTCGGACATAATGATTGGCTGCATTGGCAACGAGAGCAGCAATTAAAATTTAAGTGCCCATTCAATTGCGAGAGCACAAACAAATTCGAACTCGGCGAACAAGAATGCAAGCACAGAAGCTCATGAAATATTTAAAGTGACCGAAACTAGAATAAAATGGGCTGGCCAAAGCGGCTACCACGCAAATTGTAAATGGCGTTAAATGCCATCCCGGTCCATTGGGAGCTGCTTGCGTGCCTTCTAAAATATGAATTCACACTCCGCCGGCAGTGGCGTTTGTTCGTGGCTGCTGCAATAACAATGAAATTATTCGGGAAGCTGCTGCCACTCCAGATTGTTCAATTCGACACACATACACCTAATGATTTCCCTAAAATTAATTGAATTCTTAGCGAAAGCACGTCATGTCAAGACACATGATGCGAGCAGAACGCGGTATGCCGCCCCGAGCTGCCCGCTCTCGACGCCCCGCACTGCTTTTGAGAGAAGCGTAAAAGCGGCGCGCATCAATGGACATGCGAAAAGCGATGCCACATGCTGAACGCCGGACGCTTTTGTCTCCGCGCATTGTGTCCGAGTTATTGGACTAATGTGTGGCCGCAGCCGACAAAGACTGCGCGCTAAAATGCGGACGATTGGCCGGCCAGCGGCACACACGCAAATAGGCGTATAATAGAAAGAAAACAGTCTCATTACTCAAATGCTAATCAAAGCGCAAGCGACGCTCTTCCGCTCCTCTGCTGCCTCGCGCCATCATTAATCATGTCCATATTTACGCGTAATTCGAGTCGGGCCCGTCAAAATGTTTGTGCTCTGATCTTGACACACGCACAGATACAGGTTCAAAGATCCCAGCACGCGGGAGCGGGCTGCAGCAAAGCCCAGAAGAGCGCTCTGGCACTGTGGCGTGGCGCAACGGGCGACGGCAGACAACACAATCGATCATTCAGCTCGTTGTGCGTCTGCGAGCGGCTCACAGCCGCTGCTGCCGCAATCCTGCCCGCGCCACACATCGTTTAGCTCGTGTAATATGATTGTAAATTATGTGGCCACTAATAGTACCATACCGTACCGCCTCACCCCGCGCAACGAGCCGCGGCCAACCAAGCCGCGCCAATCGCTGCCGAAGCATTCCCACCGGCGAAAATTAAGAGCAGCGCAACAACACTGCTCAGCACAGCGTAAACGCACAAACTTCAAATTAAATAATTAGTCGGTTAGCTGCTGCGACCGACGTTGATGCCAGCTTGTCGTCGGCAACATCGAGTGCGCCGACTTGGGCCGCGCACTCTCAACCGAACTGGGCGCAAGTATAATGACCTCTGGACAACTCTTAAGATACTCATCGCCGACCTCGGCAATGTATGAGTAATTAATGCCGGGCTTTGGCATTGCTGTGCGGTTTGTCTCGTCAAAAACGCAAGCGACGACGACCGACATTCCATTTTATGTGGAGAAAGCAGCTACTGACTACTATTTACATATGTAACTCTTAGAAGTTTCTCATGACTGTTAAGAAGACAGCCGACAGCTGAATAGTAATTTTTATTTGACGAATTGAGTGGATACCAGAAATCTTTTTAATTCATTTTATAAACTGAAGATGGGCTGGTTTAGTTCGGAGGAAGTCTGAACATATCAACTCACTGTGGTCGAACGTTTGTACAATTTACAACTCTACATACAGTTCGTCAAGTAAATTTTTGCAAATATAAAGAAGGTAGACAACTATTTTGAAAAGCTTATAATATAACAGAAATTGCAATATTTTGAAATTATTTGAAAAATATAGATTAATTGAATATTTCATTCTCATATAATATCAAAGTAATGTCTATTTGATTCGCGTATTGAAGGGCGAATTGATTTGAAAGTATCTCCTGGACAACCCAGAAAACTCTCTGACAGAGAAGAAAGAAAAATCATCCGAAAAGTTCGTTAAAACCCCCGTGTCTCAATAAGGGAAATGGCTTTGGATATACAAAAATAGAATGCGGAACTGATGTATCTCATGAAACTGTTCGGAACTGTACGGCGCCAAATTTTCAATGCAATCTTGGTATTGAGAAAAGACGAATTTTTTGACAGTTTGAAATATAGCTTCATTCACTTTTTGATTTTTTACACTGTTTTCGCATATCAAATAAACATTACTAATAATCTATATTTAAAAAAAAATTCAATATATTGCAATGTCTGTTATATTTATAAGCTTTCCAAAATAATTTATCTACCTTTTTTAAGTTTGCAAACATTTACTTGACAAATTTCAAGAAAATTAGTTCAATGGTATAGCAGCGTGACAGATAGGCGTGGCCAACCCAACGTAACCTACGAGGTCTGTTCAAAATGTATTGCGAATTTTGAATTTCCACCGGTTACGCGTTTTTATTTTGAGTTAATGTTTCACAGCTGTTTTGCTTGGACGTGTTTTGGCTCGTCTTCGATGCCTATTCCAAAAAAAGTGTGAATGTTTTGCCTACAATTTTCTTCGATTGCAGAGGGTAGTGTATCATGAGTTTTTGCCACAAGGTAGAACGGTCAATAAGGAATATTAGCTGCAAGTTATGCACAATTCGCGGATCTGTGAAAGAGCAAACATTGACTTTTGCATCAGAATAACGCCCCTGCTCACATATTGTTGCTTGTGCGCGAGTTTTTGGCCAAAAACAACACACTAATAATGCCGGAGCCACCGTATATCGCAGACCTGGCCCCATGTGACTTTTTCTTGTACCCGAAACTGAAGAGGCCGATGAAAGGCCGACGCTACGCTCTGATCGAGGAAAAAGATCATAAAAAAATAATATTTTGAAGTGCTTCGAGGATTGGAAAAAACGTTGGCACAAGTGTATAATACCTGATGGGAATTACTTTGAAGAAGACGAAGTAAATATTCATAAATAAATAAACATTTGTTGAAAAAACACAAAATTCGCGATACTTTTTGAACCGGCTTTGTATAAAAATATGCCTCATTTAAAAATACCGCATAGTCTGTTGCCATATCGTCTGAAAGATATATCTCACTTAGAAAAATATGCCTTTATGTAATTCACAAGTGTATCATTGATATTGTTTATACTTACATACATACACACGAAGGTATACGAATGTGACGTACGCCACAATTGATAGCACTTTGGCTAACAGCAGTGCGACATCTGTTGACACAGATCACTGTTTTCTGCTCATTATCGTTTTTGCCACAGCTCCAACCTTTCACTCGACCAAGCGACTTTTTGTTTCTTCAGCATTGCCGCAGATCAATAAAATGTGAAGAAGAGTGTAAGCGCACTAAACTTAACTGCAGACACGACGACCGTGTCTCGACAGTGCGGAAAACAACGTTCACCTTCGGCATGGCACCGTCACAATGCCGCATCTCGTTAAACGACGGTTTAGAAAGTCCTCATTCCACTTTGGTGCATCGTCGCGCAGCGCGTCCGCATTGACCTCCGCTCACTCGAAACGCTCTTAACTGCTTGAAAATGTGAGAACGCGACGTCATGCGAATCCAGTAATTCTGCGTGACTGCAGTGCCACGGCTAGCCGGCGCATCGCGACGCACCGACACTTTTCTCCCCAACCATTAAGAGGCACTGCCTGCCACTTCACGGCGCAGCACACATTGCACAGCGTACTTGGTCGCAGTGCGGTGCAACGGCAAATGCAGATTGCTTCGAAATACCGTTTGCACAAACCATTCCTTCATTGAATTCGGAATGCCTTTCCGTCATTCCAGTACGTACAATTTATGGCCGAGTATGAGCGTTTAGCCACACGGCAGGTGTCTACTGCTTTCTGTACCCTTCATTCGCCCTCCACTTTGACTTGAATTGAAATGGCGAAGATGCTGTTTGTTCCTCCACGGCCTCTGACGAGTTGAAAGAACCTTAGAACGGCCTCGTTAGACTCCGCTCCGTAATCTATCAATTATCTCCTTCGTCATCTGCCAACAGCGCACCGCATGACGGTCAGCCACATTCATATTGCAATCATCAAAACTCTTGCGTGTTTGGTGTGTTTTGAGCATTAACGGTCTCCCGCTTGGCGTGTCTGGCAAATTTTGTTGCTATTGCGCGCGCTGCGATTTAAAAGCCCCACACCATTATGGACTGGGAAATGATTTTCGGAACCCTTAAACGTGTTTCGAAACAATCGCCGTCACTTTCCGTTTGTAAGTGGAAAGCATCTGTAAATATAAACTTGCTTCAATTTTATAGAAAACAAAATTCCTCCTGCAGCGTAGCTTTTATATTCTTATGAGGAATGCAGTCGTTGAGCGCGCTTAGTTTTTATGATGATCAGAATTTTAACTGTCGTCGCCTTTAGAAAACTGTCATCAAACATTTTGAGGTTCAGCATTAATGTTAGTTTAGTGGCAATTCCAATCGACTTGGTAGATTCTTCATTGATAACACTGTGCGTGAAATTTATCCTCAAAAATTCAGACATGGGGGGACCTACTGAGTGACTTTTCTATAGGTCTACTGAGTTGAGATCCACCAGCCGTTTGGCTAAATTGGCTCTAGTTTAAGAGAAATCCGACTTTGAAGTTTGCTCATTTTAGTCGAGTTCGTAGCTTAAGTCTTGGAACGTTTAAATGCTAATAGGTTCTAAATCGTTCCGAATATAGCTTTACTGTCTTCGGCAAGTTTGTAGATATTTTAACGCCCAACAAATTTGCTTAAGACACCAATCCATAAAAAATACATTCAAACTGTGTTTTCGACAAAAATGTCCCAAAAACCCCACTTTCGTCAAGGCATAAAAACAGTATAGCGAACCTTCGTGAAAGAAATAAGTGAGTATGCTTTTAAATAGAGGGTTGGCTCCTGCATCTAACAAACTAAAAATGTTGCCTGGGAAACGCCCATAAAAGGCGTGGCACGGCGTCAAAGTTCATAGTTTTTATCAAAAAAACTCAATTAATCTCCAACTGATTTACACGATATGGGTATCAAACGAAAGGTATTTTTCATACCTTTCTTCTGATGTGCAACATTAAATACGTAAGATATACTAATAAAAAGTTTTAAACGAAAACCAAATTTTGTTATGAAAAATTTTTTTTACGAATTTTTTTCTCGAAAAAATCCATTACTAAGGTACAATGAGTTGAATGAATATATTTTTTAACATTAAATTGATTGCGAAGGTGAATATGAAATGGCTTTGGACCCAGAGTCAAGTTAGAATGGCTATGACAGTATACGCTTCCTCTTTGAATACACCCCTGGTCTGAATACCCAAAGTCCAGGCAATTGTACTTGAACTCATGTCGATAGGTACGCATATGTATGTATATACAATCTACATAAAGGATGGACTTGTATAAAAATAATCCTTCCTTGGTTTCGGGTTTTCGGAATTTGAGAAATGGTTAGCGAGACGATTTATCAATCTTATTTGCTGCATCAAAAACGGTTTGGGCTCACGATTTGCCTGAGCAATATTTAGATCAAAATAGACGCAAAATAGCTGCACTCCTTGCAGTAAAAATCGTGCAGTGGTTGTTTCACAAAATGAAAAGTGTGTGCGAGTACGGAACAGGACCGCTAATCGTTCCGCACTGATCCAGATATTTGTAAACACACGCGGGGTTCGAGCAGCGCGACTCGGCGCTTAGTTGGCCCACTCTTCCCGCCCATGGCGAGGGCGCCGTCCGTTCGCGCTACGTTATGGCGCTGCCTTTGAAGCCGGTTCACCAGGTGTGAAGTGTAATGAAGCAGTGCACACATTTCCCCTGCTGCTGTCGTTCCGCTGCGTCCTTTTGAGCACGCCACGGCGCACATGCACGCGGCATGCTTGAACAAACCAGATACGAATTGCGTTTGCATTCGCTTTCCCCTGGAAATTTGCCGCACAAAATGGCAAAGGCACAAGTTAAACAATAAAAATGCTCACAAAATAACAACAGTTTCGAAAAGCAGCAACGAAAATAAAACCCAACCACACACAAATGCGCACACACAGAGGTAGTCAGCGCAAAGGATAAAAGTATCACCGCTGCCTCTAACTCGGCTTCGGCTTCTGCTTCTGATTGTGCGCCCGACGTGGCAGACGTTAGCTGCTGCGAGCGAGTGTGGGCGTCTGCACCCCACCGATGCTCAGCCCTTGAAGTGTGAACCTATAAATCCTTTGTATTCTCAATTTTAATTTTATTGTTGTTGTGTTTTGATTGCGTGGGAGGTTAGGGTGAAGCGAATGGCCGGCGTCGGCCGAGTCGAGACTGCGCATATGGCAAAAGGCAGCGGCGAGGCTCGAGTACTCAGGGACGCATTGAGGCCAGAACCCGACCAGAAACGTAAAAATAAGTGACTGCTTGACTTTGAAGTTTATTTTTGCTGTGCTTTCGGCTGGCTCGCAGCAATCGGGCCGGGCCGGCGACCGCGGCGGCGGAGTAATCGAATTTGAGTGAATTAAGATTAGAGGGGGAAATAAAAAGGAAATTTTCCCCTAAAGCGCACAATAAAACTTTTTTATTTGTTTACCGATAACACATTCCGCCTCATACTCACAAAGTGGAAAAACGATTTTTCTTCCTTCCGCACAAATACTTTGCAGTGTATATATATAGATATGTATATGCATATGTATGTGAGGGTGTACGTGTGCGGCTGTGTAGGATTTACCTACCACTCAAGCAAAGGGTGTGTCAAGTAATGCCGCAACTTGTATTTATTTATTTTTTGGAAGCTTTTACTGCAGCAATGGAAATCATTTGCGAGATTTGGGCAAAACTCTCGATTTGCATTGTTATGCTTCGGTCACAGTGCCAAACGTCTCCCACAACGCAGCACTCGAACAGCCACTTTTGCAGCAAACTCTTTGACATTTTGTGTCCTCACACTAATTTGGTGCTCGTGGAATTGCTGGCTGTAGCTTCACATCCCCACTAATGAAGGTTAACATCCAAATGTAATTACAGCGTCCGGGCCCTTAGGGAGTACACATTTTGCCGACGGCCGCTAAAGTTTAAAAGAACTGCGATAAAAATCTTACTGCCAAGTTTGCCTCACCCCACAAGCGGCACAGCGCAGTCGCTGCCAGTGTCGGCTAGCTGCAACCGATTCATAATCATGAAATGTGTACGATACTCGCCAGGAATTGTATTCGCGGATGGATTAACCGTCACTTTTCATGAACATACAACTGTCTTCGAAACATTTAAGTTGCACATGTACCATCTCCGGCATCGTTACTCATAGATGGACATACTAACATAACATCGGGAATTGTGTCTTCTGATATTACGTATCCCATTCAGTGATTGCATAGAATACCAAATATAAGTTATAAGCGCCTTTGGGTGTACACCCCGATATTTTTGCACAATTATTATATAGTTTTTACTTTCCATACTCCTTAACGAATACTTCAAAAGAAATTTTGTTGGTTTTAAATTTTATTGTTTCTATGTTTTGATAACATGGAGTCGAGATTACGACGAAAAGAAAAATGGTCAAAGTTGCGTCAAATTGAAATTTCAGTTCTTCGTTGAATCCATAATTGTTTAATAAATCTTTAGAACCCCGAAATATGCCAACGAATATATTTTTTAGTGCCCGCTTTCCGTCAATTGTTTTAGTTACAAAATTATGTATTTATTTTTTTATTTATTCTCAGCATTTGATGGAATTAACTTCTTTCAGGAGTCGGGCTTCAGAGTGACTAGGTTTGGGGTAGTTATGATGGAAGTTCGAAGAATAGAATATATTTTTGTTGTGTACGGATCCTATATATGGTTTTAGGTAAATTGTTTTGGTTCTGAAGTTTGCTAGTTTCAAATTCTTGCAATGTTTTCTTCAAACAGAACATTTCAGACTTGAGACATTGAGTTGTTTTGTCTGAAAGTAATACGTGTGATCATAGTCCTGGCAGTTAATACTTATTGTTATGTCCCAATAAAGCGAATTTTCATTGTTTTCTATTAATTTGTGTGGTACCGCTCTGTAGTATGAAACCCGCTTAGTACTTAGTCAGTTCACGATTGAGTATTATGTCTTCATATATTATTTAAGCCGCTTAAGTCGACTTAAGAAGAAATTGAGTTATGGATGGCACCACGTTCCCTTGACTGTGCTCGGCGTTTGTGTAAAATCGGTGAGTTTGTAACTTTAAAATAAAAAAAGTTATTAATAAAAACCTATTCGCATTCCCATAATGAACACACTACGCGCGAAAACTTTAAAATGAGATTTCTCGAAACAGCAATTTTTGACATAGGCGGTTATTGCTTTTGACCACAGAATTTATGCCAACATTCAGCATCCTGAGTTTTCAGCTATGATTCAATACACTAACACATTTTTTTTCTACTTACTTTCACGCCTCTTTTTCCAAATGTTTTTTCATTCGACAAAAGTTTATTCTTTCGGTTCCAAAATATCGGTAAACTATAAATGCCTTAGAATGGAAGAGGGACCCTCTCTTCCCACACAAATAGCATTCATGGTTTACAAATATGAATTAATATCTTGCAAACAATTACAATGTGCACAGCTCCATCTTGTAAGGGACACTTTAAAGCAATTGAAATTGTGAATAAATATAAATTTATTTCACATGCATTTGAAAAAGTTGTAAGAAAGCAAGCGAATAGCGAGGGGGAGTACAAGTTCTTCGCCGTTGGCTCAATCAGATATCCCGCCGCGAATCGGGGTGACCGGGCGCAGCGAAGGCAACGAGAGAGAGAACGAGAACGAAGTGCGCAGAATGGTGGTGTTCTTTGCGCCAGCCTCGGGGATGTGGGCGCAAAAGTGCTAAAAATGCGCAGGGGATTTTAAATACAATTTGGATTTGCTTTTAGTGGCCGGCGCAATCAACAGTCATCATCATCAACACCAGCGCCAACGCCATGATGCAAAAGAAAAGTTTTGAGAGTAGCAAACGTCAAAAATCGTTCACGTCACAATGCCTCAATGACAGATTATCGCAAATGGCTTTGTGTGCGCGTCAATGCCCATTTATGTGTCCTTCGTAGAGCGTAATGAATTCAGAATTCGGAACATGTCTCAAAATTGAAAAATATCGATATCAATTTAAGTCCCTTTGAAATATCAGTTTCGTGTCGCAACAAATGTAGTTGATCAATGTGATATGTAGGTATCTCCTTGTCGATATGAGTCGTTCTTACATACATACACGCAGTAGCACACGTAATGGCGCTACATGCCATTGTTTCACCAAATCTAGATTATAGAATGCGGTTTGAATTAACCGGGTGCCGCCTTAGTGATATCTACCGAATATGAAGACTGTGAAACATAAAAATTTATACAAATGTATTGGCCGAAAGTCCACCCAACTGGTTGCAATACAGAATTACTAAACTGATTATTTTTTGTTTACCCGAAAATTCCATGTTTAGTCCACCTACTCTTAGTGGAAAAATTTTAAGCATAAAATTGCAAGCCACCAACCTTGGTATACTGCTAGACAGGAAATTAGGCTGGAAAGCGAACATACTGGCAAGTCAACAGTAGCATTGTACTCCTGCAAAGAGCAGTTGGTAAAAAATGGGGCCTGCAGCCACGAATAATGCACTGGATCTTTATTTCGGTGATCAGGCCTATTCTCTTTTATGGCAATCTGGTAGACAGCCCTGGACAAGAAGAGGCTCTATCAGAAGCCTTTGGACTCGGTTCAAAAATTGACGACGCTTATCATAACCGGCGCCATGCGATAAACACCATCCAAGGGTCTTTATGCCTTGCTGCACTTCCGCCCCGTTGATCCTTATGGAAAACAAGTTGCAGCCCTCTGCTGTAAGATTGAACTCTAATAGGAGATGGTGCGCAATGATTTCGGTCACTGCCGTATTTTAGGCAAAGTACCCGACATACCCAACAACATAGACTACTCCCTACCATCATACCTATTTGACTTTAAATTCTCTACCCACATACTTCAAAGATAGGAGTGGAAACAAGATACGGTGTCTAGGCCTGGAGTATGTTTTTAAATAGACGGCTCCAATCTAGTTAATAGAGTAGGGGGTGGTGCTATGTGTGTTGACCCATCAATGGAAGACAGTTTCCGCACTTTTCCCTGTCTTTGCTAAAACTGCACAACCCCCCTGGAGGTGCGGTTAGAACTTTCACGGACAGTCAGGCAAATATTAAAGTCCTCAAGAAGGCCTCCGCCACATCGAAGGAAGACAGTTTCCCCAGTTTTCCCTGTCTTTGCTAAAACTGCACAACCTCCCTGGAGGTCCAGCAGCCACGTTAACCTAACCTAAACTGATTATTTTGACTTATTTTGAATTGGGTTGAATCGGAAATCACCACATGTTTGATTGGGTTAGGTTCATAAGAAGACTGCTGCTGTTTTGTTTTTTGTTTATTTCGTTTTGTTTCTTTAATGTTTTTAATTAGATTCTAAAACTAATAAAGAAAGTCATAAACCAACTAAATAAAATAAAAACCACAAAGGTTAAATTGCCAATACTAAATGCTTAATGCCAGTACTAAATACTAAGTATATATTTATTCGTACATTCGATATTTTTGTTGATTTTTTATTGTAATTGCTTTGTATAAAACCGGGGCGTCGTGGCTCAGCTGGTTGAAATGAAGGAAGCTCTAGTTTGAAGGGACACTCAACCGTAAGATAAAATTGCCGTTATAGTCAGCACCAAAAATATTGGATACACAATTTTTCCTCGAGGGTTGCTTCTCAGTCACCTTCCAAGAGCAGCATTGCTTCTGAAAAGCTCCCGACTCGTCCTTCGGAATCGACATACAATTTTCGTCTGCAAATTCACGCGCACTACACAGATGGTTGCGGGAAGCCAGTTATGTACTTACGGTATGTATATGCACTATGTAAAGTATATGCCAATGACCTACGCCATGTTTCTGTGACTGCCTTGAATTACTTAGTAAGTAATTATTATACACTTTCTGAAGTTGTGGTACAAATTTGTTGATACTGGGTAGAATTTTTAGACGAAAAGCTTTCAGGTTTGTTCTCAAATTTTTTATTTTAAAGTTCAGACTCTCACCATTTGTAGTGATTTTTACATTACAAAATATAAACAGTTCTCATACAGTTGTATTGTATTTGACTGTATTGCATTGGCAATGTTCTTTTCAATGGCCAATGTGTAAATACCAGACAAATCCGAACTTGTATCCATATAAATGGTTAAGATTAATTTTCATGTCATAGAACGGAGAACATTTCAAAACAGACAAAAACGCAGAATATTCGCCCGCGAAGCCCGGTGCTCGTAGTGCCGTAGGCGAATATTGCTTTGACTAATGGCATCAATCATGCAAATGTAATATCTCAAAGGATTAGGTGACACGAGCAAACAGAGAGCGGAACTCGGAAGGCTGAGTTGCTCTTGTATTTTCAATTCCGAAATTGTTACAATTTATCTTCGCTCATCACATTCACACCGGCACACCTACCAACGCACAGCACGATGCCGCTCGAAGCACACACAACCGAGGGGAAACCACGAAACCCGCCAAACCACACCACACATTCTCGTGTAGTCGGGCGCATGCACACGCAAAAGCAATTTACAATTCACGAGATGAGTTCTAAATTACTCTACGGAGTGCGTTCAGATTGCAAACACAAATTTGACACAACACTACGCTCGCCATATTTCGGAGTTCAACCCCTTCGATGTAATGACTCCAATATGTTGGAAGCATATTTTCCAAATGGGTTCGACTGCGCTCGCTCGCCTTCACAACAACAAGATTCGAGCCGCATCCTGTCACAGCTGACGTTGAGTTATCATAAATGGTAAAAGTTTGCTTTGGGAAACAACAAAACTTCTTATTTACGAGACTTTGTTCCCTTCCGCTCCACTTCACATGCAGCCTCGTTGATTCCGTCAGCAGTAATTTCGAAAACAGTCGCACCATGTACCGCTCATAGCATAAGGTGCCCAGCATAGATGTTGGCGCTCTTCTTCATTGTTGAAGACGTTGTGTCATTTGCGAATTTTGGAAAATACATAAAAGTGTGCATGAACTTGATGAGTTACCTACGGTTAACCATTATCTGGCAGCTCTCCTGTCTCTAAATTGCAGCTGCAAAACCCACCGTAGCATTAGGGACCGAAAAATCTGTATGATGATCACCAGTGGTGGATTCAGGTAGGGTCTGGGATATATGTGGATCGACTTTAAAACTACATACAACTTAAAAGGCATTTTATAAATATTTAAGAGTTACTTTTTGAAACCGCATCCCCGAAATATTTTTCTGAATCCGCGCCTGATGATCACAAAGGACCTTAAGTGCTGGGGTTCAGTTGCAACAGTTCCAAACAATGTAAACATTTCTACAACTTCCGAATTTGTGAACCGCACTCCTTAACGGGCGATCTCTGTAACGAGCTCCTTATGCCGCCGTTTGCCAGTTAACAAGCTTTTCCCTCGCTCACCCCATTACATGTTCATATTGATTTTACGCTAAAACAGTTTTGTGTACATAATCCTATTAAATTCAAATCATTTTAATCAGACCACCGCAAGCGCGCGTCAGTTCTGTTCTGTTCAGTTCCACTTTTATTGATTGCGCCAAGGATGAAGATTCGCTAACCATATATTGCCTTGACGCACGGAGTCTTGCCGGGAAACAACGCTCCGCAAATTAAATCCTTAAACCTTGCCACGTTTCTCTGCCGAAAGGGGCAGCCAAATGTTGCCAAGGTCTGACGGCCGATGTGTGCGGGTATGTACTCGTATAAGTGCGAAGCAAGTCACCAAGCAGCAGCAGGCACGTACGACAATGGTTTGATAAGACTTTTGCCTAGCAATTAAAAACTTAACAACAATGTTAATGGCTACGACACAACCAACATAAACAGCGAACAGTGAGAGAAAAGGGGAGGGGGAAAAGCCATTGCGAAATTTTGACAATTTTCACCCGCTCTACGACCCGTAAAGGTGTGATGAAATATCATGTGGAATGCACATCAAATGCAAGCGCAGAGGCCGCGGCTGTGGGAGGAAAAGGGGCAACGGTGGCCATGACAACGTGCGCAAGAAGTAAAGCAGTAAAACAGTTTAGAATTTATGGCAGCGTGTAGAGCGGAGCGGAGGAGAGCGCCAATCCTCACTGCCCTCGAGCGCCGTTCACGTTCCACATAATTATCGCCGACCTGAGAATATGACAACCAGGACGCAGCGACAGGCAGGTGCTCCCAGTTGGGCGCACCGTCTTCGGGTTGCATAACAGTCAGCAACTTTCGAGAGATTTTTAATTTCCGGCGCCTCTCAACTTTGCCGCACGAGTGTGCGAAAGCATCTTGGAAGGCGCACACTAGTTGCCGCATGTGGAGCGTTGGCGTGCGACGTGCTACTCGTGCAGGAGCGGTAAAATGGAAATTGATACATTCGTGCACTGAAACAAATGGCGCATTACGCAAAAAATACAAAGGACCCCTGCACCCGATGGCCTTTGTCGCTCGTTCGCATTTTTTACTTTTACCGAACTTGAAGTATTTTACGTATTTTTAATATAATTGAAGTTTGAAGAAAAATTCCTTTCACTATGATGGCGGTCGTTGCTGCGGCAACCGAGCAAGTTCGACAGCTGCCGCTGCAGCGCAACAACGACATATTTACCCGCCCCGAGCGCCAGCCACAGCACACTTCGCTTGTGGATCGCCGTAGTATTTGAATGTGTGGTGTTAAATTCTCAATAATTTGCATAAAACTGTAAAGTTGCTTTCACAAGTGTGTGGAGAGGATGTTTCGGCTGTCGGGAGGCCAGTCTGACGTTGTGGATGCAACCGAAAACTCGGAAACATTAAACTTTGAAATTTAAATTATAAATAAGCTCCCGGGGAACGCTGCATTCAAATGAGAGTGAGCGTATGTGGGTGCCATAACCTTCCGTATGTTTTAACTCTCGCCGGCCGAGCCAGTGGTGACACTTGTTCAGAACTTTTATTCTGTGCATAATTTTTCAGCAGTTAAATTAAAGTATTTTAATTGGCTTTCAGGATCGACACGTGCAGCGCAATGGTAATGCAGAACCAGTTGTGGATCCTTCGCAGGACTACATACTCATGCTCGGCTATGAAAATTCGACGCACACGGTGCTAAGGTTTCGTAGGAAGCTGGATACCTGCGATTCAACACACGACATTCCTATAACGGTAAGCCATATCTTTGCTGTGAATGCAAACCTCCGCCTCAGTACCATCCCATTTAATTCATTTCAATAAATACAATATTTAAGTTATTTTATTGAAACAAAAGTGATTAAAACTTATTAATAAAAACACACAAACACTTTGCGAAAAATGCGGAGTAGGACTATGCTACAACAAACGCATTAATTGCTTAAAAAATGTTCATTCAAAACTAAACATATTAAAATAAAAAAACAAGTTTTAATGCTTTGTTGCAGATATGCAACCCAATTTTTTTTACAAAAAACCCTTCAAAATTAAAGTATATTAAAAAATATAAAAAACGTGTGAAGAAATTCGCTGTTGCCGTGTAAAGGGTTCAGCAGTATTAATTTTCTATTAGGTTTCTGCTCTCTGCAAAATTAATCAATCAATTCTATCAAGTTTCTCTTGTCCCTTTGTTCACCCTGTTATAAAAACAAAAATACTATAATAAATAAATTATGCGCATTTGAAGTGCTTTTACCAAGTTTTAAGTCAAAAACTCATTAAATCATGTCCCTCCTCCTAATTCTTAACTCATCGTTAGGTTAGGTTAGGTTGCGGTGGCTGCCTCTATAAGAGACACACTCGGAGGTCTGAAAGGCCCATTGTGATACCACATATTTTACTCGTTTTTGAACTGTGTATGCAACACTGTTTTGCCAACATATGTTACAGCACACATTTCAAGCGGATGGGGAAAGGGAAGAGGAGGGGACCTACAGTTTAACGCCGAATCCGAACGGATTCATTCCGTTTGGATTCCTTCTGACATGAATGTGGATAGCGATAGAAGTAGACGATTTGTTCACCAGCCCGAGCCAGGAATCGAACCTGGAGCCTTTGGTATGAGAAGCCAGCGCGCTACCCGCTGGACCATCGAGGCCGGCTAACTCATCGTTGATCTTGCCAGATTTTAATTTTCGAAAAATAAAAACCACGTATCGGTTTATTTACTATTTGGAGCACTTTCACAAAGTTTGATGTAAAAAAAACCATTAAATCATGTTTTTCCGTACAAACCGTCCAGTTCCGTATAAACCGTTGACCCGTCAAATTAAAAAAAAGAAATTAAAAACATGTGTCTAATTATTTTCGATTTCAGGTGTGTTTAAAAATTTTCTAAAAACACGAGTCGAATTATTTCATATGTGAAGTTTAATGTCAAAAGGTCCACAATTAACGTGTTTTGTTCACCGCTTTAAGTTTTTATTTTTACAAAATTATAAAACACGTGTTTAATTGCTTATTGCAAGTGTTTTCACCACTTTCAATATGCCAATCAGTTCATTTGTTATTCGTAGTCTTCCCGTATACAAACCTTAACACATTGTTGACGCCGTTAAGTTTTGATTTTTTAAAAATTGAAAATTAAGTACGTATCGAATCCTTTTTTTTTATTTTTTATTTATTTATTTATTTCATTACAAAAACATCGGCATTTAAGAGTCAGTTCTTTTGCATGCCACAAGTTGATAACAATTCAAATTCAATCTTAATATTAAAAAGAGAAGAAAGAAAAGGAAGAAAAGAAAAAAAACAAGAGTGTGAAAAGGAGAGAAGGGCAGAGTTAAGAGAAGTGTTTGAAAATAGAATGCTTAAAGTGGCGTCTATTGGAAATTGATTTAATTTGTATTAGCAACGAATTCCATAACAAAGAATAGTCGACTGGAGTTGGGGAAATTGTGGGCTGGAGGTAGGAAGTTCATATGTCGGTGACACTTAGAGAACTGAAGTTTTTCATACAGATACTGGGGCCTTTTCGTATGGACAATTTTATGCAAAAAGATGCAGTTTCTTGCTTCCATATAGCTCTACAAGCTGCAGCCAGATTTTCTATACACCACCTCCGAGTATGTTATAATAGGCAGCAACAACTGAATCACTAGCTTACGTTTACTTTCGACTGGTACAAACCCCAAGGTCCGCCTCAGATTACGTAGTCCATAATAGACTTTCGACACAACAGAATTAGTGGTCCACGCAAGAGTTGATTTGATACCCAAGATTGACAACTTTACTAACGAATTTCAGCTGTACGCCATTGAGAAGAATAGGTAGTAGATCTGAACAGTGGGAGACAGTTCTCGATATGGGTAAGACAAATTTTTTATTTACCTACATTTCAGGGGATCGGTTAGCAATTTTAAAGCACAGCTACCGCAGCACCTTCAAACTGGTGTACTACATGTTTTGCACTAAAATTCACTACCACTCCGAGGTCTGCTGGGACATTTTCCACTGCCACTAAATTAATTTAGTAATAGCTGCATTTTTTTCCGCTAATCACTGATCTTTATTTTGTGGTAGTGCAATTTTCTTCCTCTAATTTTTTTATAGTGGAACTTTTTACCACTGTCACTAAATGTATTTAGTGGTCGCGTGGACGAATGAATACAACTGTTCTCGCAATAAATCAAAAAGTTTTGACTGATGCTTATGTCACCGTAAAAATTCGAAGCAACTATGGCAACAATCACACCGGCTTGTCGCTTACGGTGTGATTGTAGTTTTGAATCGATGCTCCGAAAACAATGATAATAGCCAGACACGATAAGTATGCGCGAGTGTGTGTGTGTGGGTGTACGGTAAATTGCTTGTGAAGTTTTCTAAACACACGCGATACGGCTTTGTGCCCGCAAGTCGGACTCTCCCTGTAAAGTGCAATGAGGCCGCAGAAAACCGCGCCTAGCGTTATGCAACACTCTGCAGTGCTTGCGAGTGAATCGCTGCTGTGCTGCCGTCGTGCCTCAAAAATGCTTTTCATTAACCTCTTAAGTTCATTCATAAGTGTCTTCATACCAGTAACGGGAAGTGCATGAATATGCACGATACATGTCTGACGCGGCCATAAACGCAAAAGCACAGGCGACACTGAAAGCGATACCCACTTAGGCGCACACACGTACAAAAGTCAAAGTGATAAAACTTTTATTACGCAAATCTTTGGCGAAAACTTTCGAATTACTTAAATAAACTCGTACACTGACATTCGTACGCACGTTGCCGGCTCGCACGCACACATTCGCGCTCACGCCTAAATGCGAGCTTATCGGCAGACAGACAAGCCAAAAAGTAAACAAATACGGATAAACAAAGCCCACCACACACACACACAACACACACACACAAACACGTACAAACACTCAAGAACACTAGTCTCCGACATTTGGGCAATTCAGTTTTATTGCGTTCATGTTTGCCGACTGTCTCCTCTCGACAGTCTGTCTACACGCAGCGCTGCTTCCGCTCTGACTATTTGTCTGCCGAATTAATTTGAATTAGTCGCGACATCCTTATCCGCGGACTAGGATCTGCAAGCTCGACATTAAACCGATACACTGCGCGCAAGTGAGCTAAGGCACTGGAAATGGCGTTGGGACAGACACGAAGCGCGCGCAGGCATAAGTTTTAATGAATTTCTGTTCAAGTTTTCGTCCGCTGCCGCTGCCGCGCAGTGCAAGCGGCGCAGTGGCTAACGGAATTGTGTTGTTCTAACTTGTTTACCAAATACTCGCACCACAACTGGCACCCAATAATAATGCATATGTAAATAGGTAGTGATATCGCTGCGGTTGTTGTTTGAACTTGCAAAGAACGCAACAATTGTCTGACAGTTGGAGAAAAAAGCAATTGCTGTTTAAAAGTTGGTAGAAAGCACTAATTCCATGCACTTATTGAAATTGACTTTCCAACTGCCACTGCAACATAATCCATCTGGATGGAAGCGGTTGGAAACCCTAAAGGCAAACTGTCATATCCCATCTTCAAAACCTCGCAATTTTGTGAATTATGCAATGGATGGAAAAAATTGCCGCCATGTACAGAGGGCGGGCCACAATAACTTTTGCACAATGCTATATACAAACATTACGGTAAAATATGTCAATTCGAATCCATCCGTCGACCAGCCAGCCCCGGACGCGCGCAGTGCCGCGCTGTCGTGCACACAACCGCTTTAATGAACCGCATACAGCGTGACTAATGCTGAAATTACAATGGCCCACTACTCCACAGCGACTGCGGGCGGGCGGGCCCACCCCTCCCACGGCGCTCGCTCAACGATGGAAAGTCCCACAAAAGGGGAATAAAACTGTCGCGTTTCAATATTGAATATTTTTGCCGGCTTAACAGGATAATGGACTGAAATTGTAATTTATGTGTATTAGCTTATTCCCAGAGTGAGCGCAAACTTTTCGTCGGCGACAAAGTTTCAAGTGCATTGTAAAATGTACGAGAAATGCGAATACAAAATAAATTGAAACTGCGGAAAATCAAATCAATCAAAGAAATTTAATTATTCAATTATTTTTGAAATGCCCTACAATGCCTTTCATCTTGATTTTGCATCTATTCACAACGCAAATGCAAATTGAAAAGGTTCGGAACTTTGACTGCATTTCGTCGCGGATTGTTTTTAAAATTGACGTTCTGAACTTTTATATACTTACATATTTATCTTTATATGTATCTACATATAATTGTTTATCCTAACCGATACATCACCGCCACGCCCCAGCTGCTGAGGCCATAAACGTGAAATTTAGTCAAATAATTAATTAAAATTACTTCAAATTTTGTGAAAACATTTTAGGACACTATTTTTTAATTTTTTGCAAAACAAAATTTGGCCATATGGGTGGAAAGTTTGTCTAGAGAAGCATGATTTAATGGGTCTACGGGCTTCAAAACTGGTAAAAGCAATTCATTTGAAAAAAACTAGAGAAATAGTTAAAAGTTTTTCATAAAAATCTGATAGAATCAAGAAAGGGAAACCTAGCTTCCGATGTCCCCAATTTTAAAGACATCGGTGAAGTCTTTCATAAGAATACTTACTAAATTGCCTGCAGTACAGAGAACTGTTAGAAAATAAATATTTCTTTAAGCATATATAGCAGCCGTGACTGCCCGTTGGACGGCGACCTGCAGATTTATGTCGATCGGAAACGATTGTAAGATACCAATTCACATTTACATTTTTGTTTTGTTTTCTGTTGGTGCTTCTGAAGGGGTCAGTCTACTTAGTTACTTACTTAACAGTCCATAACAACCCGTTACCGGGTCACGGCCCACAGTGTTGCGAGTAGTGACAAAAATACCAAAATGCAACTGTAAAAGCGCAAAAATTTGAATACGAGGTTTTTTTGGAAATACTTCAGTTAAGAGAAATCCGAAGTTTTATGAAAAAATATTGGATAACATAGAAGTTATGAGCTCTTAAAGTACGCTCTTCCAGCGTTGAAAAAAAATTGTGTACAAACAGCAAATTTTTGCTTTGACTTTGAGGTTGAATATTTTAAAATAAATTATGAGCAGGTTTCTAAAAGTTACTATTGTCGTAAGTTTTATATAATCTAGGTCTGACAAGACCAACATTTTGCAGATTACTCTCACCTATGAGCAGTACCGTTATAATGAAAATTAAGTAAAGAAAGCGAGGGAATAAAAAGTGAGTTCAAATTTTGAAAGTGATTTAAAAAAAAACGTTAAATATCACTTTTGAAATTTTTTGATATTTTGTTTTGGCAAGTATGTAGATTATGCTTTACAAGTTTTAGCTGCGCATATTTGAGCGAATGGAAGTTATTGGCATTTTACGGTGAAGACTTGAGTGCAAATTTGCGATATTTTCACAGTTTGGTTGAAAGCCAATAGCAATCGGTCAATTAATGCTCTGCTGATGATGGAAAAATTTGTTGAAGATAGCTTTGGAAAATCAATTACGATTACCATTATATTCGAAATAGAGGGGTTAATAGAGTTTCGACATTAAACTTTGATTTTTTTTCGTACAGAACCAAAAGTTGACAACCTTACTACTTCAATTGTTTGGGAGGCGCCCTCTGGGCGTGAATTTTTGAACTTTAATGAATTTTGTATTTTTGGCATTCAGGAATGTTGACGATTTTTTAATAAATCATTCAAATCGGTTAAGTACTTTGCCAGATACGATGTTTCTTCGCTTACTTTACTACATTTACAAGTGTGGAGCCAGTTCCATTGAAAATTACTAGTTTTGTATGGCAGCCACCTTAAGAGTTGGATGTAGCGGTTAGGTGTGTATAGAAAAAATATTCGAAAGGGAAAATAAATTGGGGTCAGTCTTACATATGGTACGTCTGGGACCAACCTGAGAGCAGCGGGTGCCCACTTAATAAAAACGATGATTTTGTATCGGAGCCTCATTAAGGATTGGAGATAGGGGGTAGGTATGTTCGAAAGAAATATTCAGGAGGAAAAATTAGTGAGGGTCAGCCTAACATTTTAACCCTCTAAGAGCAATTTCTGAGCAGCCGTGAAGCACTTCATCGCGATTTTATTTTCAATCACTTTTGAAAAAATCGCATTTTATCTATATACACATTTATAAATAAATTTATATTAAAATACAAATATTTTGAATGTATCTTTTATGAACTGAGATAATTTTCATTGTTAATACAAAGTTTTTTCAAATCCATTTGTATGGGAGGTAGTCGAAGTTTTCGTCCGATTTCATTGAAATTTTGCACAGTAAGTTCTTTACTCATACAACAACTGTATACCAAATTCCATTTCTATACGACCACTCCTTCTATTTTTGTTACTCCGCTATATGAACTCGCAACACTGTGCGGCCTGCCGCAAAACCTCCCTCCAGGCGCCTCTGATTTGCGCGTGG
This sequence comes from Melieria omissa, assembly GCA_963971225.1. Taxonomy (NCBI): domain Eukaryota; kingdom Metazoa; phylum Arthropoda; class Insecta; order Diptera; family Ulidiidae; genus Melieria; species Melieria omissa. The sequence goes on from OZ020268.1 coordinate 88,477,245, forward strand.
CTTCTTCAATTAGCCACATCAAGAGATGGTAGCGCCTCCTCAACTTGGTTCACGGTCCCTCTCTTCGCCACCGACCACTAACTAGCGCATCGAACACCTTTTTCACCGGAAGTTCATCGTCCATATGGCAGACATGGATGATAATTCGCTGCGCTACGTCCATGTTTTTAATCATCAGCTCATACAACTCGTTGTTGGTGCGTATACGATAGTTGTCAACAATACGGACAGGTCCGAAGATTTTTTGATTTGTTAAAGTACTTTTCTCTGGAACAACCCAAGAGCCGCTAAGTCGTTGTCGTCGTGACAGTGTCCATGCTTCTGCGACATAGAGGAGCATGGGCAGAATACGAGTCCTATTGATGAGTGCAAGTACTCAGTAACCTACCGAGATCGCAGTAGCTCCTATTGGCAAGAGTAACCCATCGACATCATTGCTGCTATTTATGGTGGTGTCAAGGTGGACGAAATTCTTGAGGAAGCAGTCGCCGAATGAAAAACAAAATATTTCTATATTTTGAAGATATCTCCAGCGGAGGATCAAATCTAAAGTCGAGCGCCGCCTTAGATTCGAGGTCCAATGCAGTAACCAGGATTGTAATACCGAGCTGTTTCTCCAACTGTCGTCATGCTTGTGCCTCACAAACCCAAATGACCTTTTTCATATAAAATTCTGTTGAGTTTATTGCACTTTAAGGCAAAGTGGCGCGCTGTGAAATTAGGGATTGGTAAATTGAAGAACAGGCGACTTATTTAATAATTCGTAATTATTAAGCTCTCTTATGTAATGTCCAATCATCACCTCACTTACAGCCAAAAAAGCCCAGGCTTTATGTGAAGGGCAGCGTGGTTGCAAGCAATTTGCCGAGCTGAATAAAGCTCAACCGTCAGCGAACACCGGACACCTTGCTTACTTAATAGTGCATCGACTGTGGTTTGCTCTCGGAACTGCACATGCAACCCTTCGTGGAGAATGACTGCCGCTCAGCCAGCTCGAGTGCAGTTGGCCGAACAACCACTTCACAATTGCCAACCTGGCCAAAGGCCTTGCAATGTGCTCACCGGCGGCTCGCCCATCCAAATGGCCGCGCCATCCAAGTGACAGGAGTGACCGGCGTGGCAGTTAAACCCTTTCGATCGTTAGCCACGACAACTGCCCATGACAACTGGCCACGGCTAGTTTGTTTTCATTAATTTTTGGCTGTTACCCTTGATGTTTTTCGCTTTCATTTAGTTTTTCCGTTGTGGCTTTTGTTTTTCCACAACTTTTGTTGCCGGTGTTTGTGTTTTTGCCGTTGTTCGGCTTGTTTTCTGAGTCGCACACAGCCACACGGACACAGAATCGGCCGGCCAGCGCACGGTAATGACTTTTGTCCTCCTGTCTGCAGTGTTCACATGCGGAACCGGCCGTCAAACAGCGCAGTCAGTGCCCCAGCGAGTGCGCAGCATGGCGCGGCGCTCCAGAGGTTGTGCTGAATTGTTAATTAAAGTATTGTGTCCACTGCAAATGGACAAGCAGTAAAGTACTCGTCCAGTCAATTGTCGAAACTGCTGTTGTTGCAGCACTGCAGTCACACTTAACAGCGCCGCATGGGGCACTTAGCTGTAATGGATTCAAATGGCTCCTCGACTGTGCAACACAACATAATGACAAATGTACGAGCGGCTTCAGTGAGGGAAACGGACCCATGCAACACATTCGGCAGGAGAGACGTGGGTAGAATAAGTGCGCTTTAAGTTTACATGGGCGTGAAGAACTTCTTGGCATTTTTCCGGAAAATTCACAGTGTGAAGTGTGCGCGGTTTTAAAATACTTTTTAAAAACTCAGATTCTTCTTCTTCTTCTCTTGACTGGCACGACAGCCCGGTTACGAGACTAAGGCCTAGTTACCCGCAACCACCCGTGTTGTGGGTGCGATTGTTTTTACAAGGTTGGAATGGACCTACAGTTTTATGCCGATTCCAAACGGCGAGTTGGGGCTTTTTCATAGGCAATTTTACTCTCAGAGGTTTGCCATTTCCTGCTGAGAGGACAGCCGCCGAAAGAAAAATTTTTGTTTTTCTTTTTTTTTCGGTGTTAACGCAACGGAGTATTGATCTCGCGGAGTCTTGGCTCGCGGCCCAACGCACTAGCCAGCTGAGCTACGGCGGCTGTGAAACAAACTCAGATACTATGTATAAATGCTTTGTGAGGGAAAAGAGGTTTAATTTCTTGAAACTCCTATAATGGAAGTCGTTGTTTTCGTATCTTTCATTCTAGAATGACACAATGCGGCTGATGTACATGTACCACGATCAGGACCCACCCCATGGCTCGGTGCGACCCGGTACTTTGCCCAGCCCAAAGGCCGCTTTCCGCCCTTACCGTCCCATGGTGCTGACCCAGAAGGCGCAGGCGAACTTTCAACTAGACGAGCAGGTGCGCCTGCTCGAGCTGCGCAACGAGGACGTGGAGCTGCCCAGCGGCGACAGTACGCTGTACTGGTGCAAAATGTTCAAACTGGAGGACATCAATCGGAAACATCACCTCATACGTGTAAGTGTGCACGCCAAGCAATGCGGCAAGTACAAAGTGGGCCGAGCAAAGCCGACGCGGTAATTGCACCACGGGGTCGGCGACGCGCATAATTACGCAATCACAATTCAAGAACCACCGAAATGAAATAAGCAAATTGAAATATTAAAAATTCATGCCAGCATTCTCTTCTCTTCTCTTTTTCCGTTGTGGCGGCTCCGATTCGGGCGTGGGCGATGTTGCGTGTGTTCGCGCTGCCATTCACTTAAATGTGCGCAGTATGAACCGATTTATGACTCATCGTCCAGCATACACTACTTGCAGCACATAACGCTGCACGAGTGCCAAGGTACGCAGCAGGAGTTGGAGAAGATGGCGCGCGAACAAGGCCGCCAGTGCATGGGCACCAGGGACATTCCGCTGGCCTGCAATGCCATCGTGGCATCGTGGTCGCGCGGATCAGAGGTAAGACCGCATGCACTTCTCCATCCCAACCTAGTCCGCGGCGCTGCACTCCACGTCACACCACTCAACGCGGCAAACTCGACAGACACAACCTCAGTGCATTCCTCTCATCACTACATTCCGTCAATGGCGTCGTCCTCGTTGTGGGCGCGCATGACAAGAAATGCAATTGCGGATTGAATGGCACGTGGACGCTGCCTGGACTGCGCATTAAAATTTCACGGAATTGTTTCCGCCACACTTGCCGCTGCACCGGCGCCAGCTGGGGCCAATGTCATAACCGTGCCTACTAAACGCACACCAGCGCAGTTTTTACAGGACCCTCGACCTCGTTCGCGTTCACGCTCTGCTGGCGCTTGTACTTTCTTCTTCTTCTGCTTGCAGGGCTTCACTTTTCCCGCTGAAGCTGGCTATCCCATCGAGTCGCGGCAGGCCAAGTACTACTTAATGGAGACGCATTACAACAACTTGCAGCCGGACTTTACACAACTGCACACTCGCCAAATGGCGGACAATTCCGGCCTCAAGATCTATTTCACCCACGTCCTGCGACCGAATGACGCTGGTGTTCTGTCAATCGGTAAATAAATTATTGCACAACGTATTTGTGAACTGAGACATGTATTGGTGTACTTGTATGTATGTATTTATGTATATGCTTATCAATTTGTGTGCCGTTGTTTGCACGTAATTCTTCCACATTCAATTTACGAACAACTTGTGACGTAGTCGAGCTGTTGTTCGCGTGCAAAACAGCCGAAATCGCGCTACCCAGGCACGCACAGTGACAGCAAACACGCCGCTCCGCCCCCTTCGCGTGCCCTTATTTTGGCGCTGAATGAAATTTTCGAAATCGACAGTAATAATTTCACTTTAGTTTTTTCACTACTTAATGAGGCTTTGCTTTCATGTTCTGTTCTGTTGCTGTTGTAATCGTAGTAGTTGTTGCGCTTCCTTTATACGACACGCGAGCTCACACCGCGGACCAGCTCTGCAGAAGCGAACCGCAAACCACGACTCCGAACCACTTCCAAAAACCGGCAAACCTTGGCGTTCTGCCAGCCCACCGATTGCGACGCGGACATGCAGACAATAATCCTAGACGCGCAATGAGCGGAAGGGGAAGTAGGGCCGTGCACGTTGCACGTGGATTGATCCGTTCGCGGTTAATGTCGAAAAATGCCACTGAATTTGTAGTTCATGCTGCGCTTTCGTGCGCATCACTCGATTTTTGTATTAAGCCTTGAAGGGGCCTTTTGTTATGGTATTACGAACCGTGTCGATTCTATATGGAAAAATTGAAACCGAAACAAAATGTATCCATAGTCTACAGCGGCGAAAATAAAAGACGAAAATGAATTACCCGAGAGGGCAGAGAGCACTTTGGTATATTTAGGTGAAACATTTTAGTGAATGTGATGGAAAAATTCGATTCGAAATAGGTATGAATTGCATAAAACGCGCTGTGCATTTTCAATCGATAGAACTTATGAGAGCATACGCCATGCCAGCAAATATCAGAAACAGTTTCTTGCACGAGGTGGCCAGCTTACGTCCACGCACCACATTCACACGTACATATAACAATGTACGCACACTTACATAATGCATACATTTGCATTGTACCTGCCAATTTAGGAATGCAAATGGTGAATAAAAATTGTATGTATTTGCTCTTTGCATTCGGTTTGTAATCAGTGTGTAGTATCGACTGCACTCGATCGATTTTTTCACTCACAGTCGATTCTGGTTTATGAAACTAGAGGGAAAAAATTAAAAAAAAAAGTTAGGACAAATCAATTGAAAGCATAAGGACTGCATTTGAAAAAAGTGTCTTAATGAATCGATTTGCTTACTCGTTGAATGAAAATTAAGCATTTCCTCATACTAGCTCGTCTCAATCTGGCTAAACAATTGTCCGTAATGCAATTAATACACAAGACGAATTTTAAGTGGAAATTACTAAACGTCAAACAGACGCATACACACGATTAAGTGAGAACGTGTTAGCACACACCGACATTTGCATGTACTTATATGCCAATTTCGTTTCGGAGTAGGTGTATCGAATCCAGCGCAAACATAAATACCAATAACATTTCAATTATACATCAAAGCGCCCGTTTGTTTACCGTTAATGCGCTGTCTCGAATGCATTTCCCACACCGGAGTGCACAGTCTACGCACAGCGGAGTATAATTAAATTATCATTACTTGCAGGAATGGATCCCAACTGGCGTCACATAATTCCCCCTGGGCAAAAGGAAGTCGTTTCCGAGGGGCAGTGCATCGAGGACTGCACCGGGTTTGCCTTCCCTGCGGAAGGCATCAACATTTTCGCGGTAATGATGCGCACCCACCAAATCGGCAAGGAAGTTAAGCTGCGCCAGGTATGTGCCCGAGTTCAGAAGCCGGTCGGCGTACGTGCAGCACGCCAGCGCCGCAATTGCAATTACAAATATTAATACAAAATTGAAAACAGTCCTGGCCGCCGCACTGCATCAGCGCTGGCGGCGCCGGCTGCAACCAAGTCAGAGCAAATCCTAATGGGCGAACGAACTAACTTGTTGTTGCAGATTCGCCAAACCGAGGAACTTCCGCCAATTGCGCACGACGCTAACATAGACAGCGCCTATCAGGACTTTCGCCGCCTGCCAACGTCGGTGCGCTCGATGCCGGGCGATAGACTCGTTGCTGAGTGCATTTATGACAGTTCGTCACGAAAGGCAATTACATTGGGTAAGTGCTTGTAGCCCAGGCGAAAGCCAACATCGCCAGCAACAACAACAACAACACCGACGTTAAAGCTAACGCCAAATGCCAAATGCGGCGTTGAGTGCGCAACTTTGCGCATTTGAGCAAAACGTTTGTGGCACATTTGCATCGGCCCCCGCCCTCCATCCTGCGGCGACAATTGCACCCACCAATTGCGACCGACGCTGGTCGTCGCGAACAACCCATAAGTTTTATGGGCAGCGCCGCGGCAATCGCTGCCGCTGTACTTGCGCAGATGTGGCGGTGGCTTTTGTTCCGTGCCAGCAAGAAAGGAAATTGTCATCATCACTTTTGTTTGCCTTCATTTCGTTTGTATTTATGCTCGTTACAGGTGGCCTCACCATGAAGGAGGAGAGCTGCACGGTGCTGACGCTTTATTATCCTCGCCAAAAGGAGCTAACAACCTGCCACTCACTGCCGAGTCTGCCAACGGTGCTGCACTCGTTGGGCATAGAGGAGCTGGCAACGTAAGTGAACCGTTTGCATTTTACTTCGGTCGAGTAAATCGAATTTTTCCATTGTACGACGTGCAGTACCACCGCGATAGGAACAGTTGCATTCCCCAAATTGCATTGTTCAGAAATGACTCGAACATTGAGTAGTGCTGCAAGCCCGTAAAACGAACCTCCCTCTCGAGCTTCCAACCACTAAAACAGTACAGGGCCCGAAAATATAACCGAGTGGTATATTTGAGAGCGTCGTAAATATTTTTCAAATATATCAAAGTGACGCAGTGCCGTCATATGCCTCAATAACAACAACTAAATCTCTATGTTACACACAAATATGAAATACACAAAAAACTGCCTCGCGGTCCTTCTAACTCACTTGTAAACAACACATTTTTTTGTTAACGTGTATGTACTGCTGATCACTTTAAAAGGTTCGGAAAAAAGCTACCATTGCTGCCTAATGGGTAAAAAATACCCAATGAATATCTCAGCAACGTGCACAGATGGAAGGCTGGAATTTGTTTTGATCATTTGGGTCAATTGTAGGTCGTGTTTGAAATTTTATCAACATTTTTGTACTTCGTCGCATTGTAAAATGCGAGGAAGTACAAAAAGTTGACTGACGCTAACAGCTGCCAAACAAAAACTAATGATGCAATCCCGCTCAAAATTTGACACAGATGTCAGTTAAGGTCCTACCGACCTAAAAAAAATTTTTTTACCTGCATCGGGCAACGGCGGAAAATTTAAAATACACAGTCCCGGTATTTATTGATCATAGTGTATAAACATAATAAACTTCATCTGTCATTGCGCTTTGCCTTTGTCAAAAGCCTCACCCAGATTTCGTCTGGCCAGACGACAAAGTGCAGATGTGTAGTAACTAATTACTGCCCATCGAAGGGTTAAGTATAATTTTAACGTTTGTATTTTAAACATAAAACTTCGCAATAGAAATTCACGGGATTTTTTCATGCTTCTTACATAATTAAACAAAAGCGTTCGGTAGTCGACGGCAATTGCATGCAAGTGTATAAAAATCTTGCAGAAACTCCCGGCAAATCTGGCCGCTTTGTGGTGCATGCTGCATTTCCGTATGGCGAAAGAGACTTTTCAAGTAGCAAGGCGTAATATATTTGAAAGGACATTTGTACAAGGCCAATAACTTTTAGACGCTTGAGGTCCACTCGTCAACAATACAAATACGCTCATTTGCACTCGGGGAACGCAATTATACATAGGAGCAACAGTCACCAACACAACAATAATGTGACAATGAGCACGAGGGTCAATTGAGGTAATCGCTTGAACCCCTTCTCGCCCCTCCCATGAACGGCTCGTAGCGATCTCGATGGCTGAAGCTGGTACAGTGCATTGTGGCTTCCATTGTTGTTGTTTGTGTTTTGGCCCTGCTTAATTAAACTTTATACGGGCCGAAATTAGCGCTTGTTGACCAACATGGCCTGCACATACGCACGGGAACCGACGCTGTGTGCACATGTTTTCGGAAGCGGCGCTAAATGAGAGACCGTGAACGACAGCAGCAACAACAATACACGTATAAATAATCCGAGCACAATTGCATTCGCAGCATCAGCGTCGGCGTCAGCTTCATGATTTCATGAACAGTTTCACCAATAAAAGCTGCGGCAAAAAGCCAATGGAAAACCGCAATCATCCATAATACCACATTGGTGTTGTTGCCGGTGCAGCTGATACTGCTGCCCTTTCCGTCACAGAAGCTGTCACTGCATCCACTGCAGCTGACGCTCCCATCACACATTGAATACTTTGCAAGAATAACGTACGTGTGTGTGTGTGTGTGTGTGTATATGTGCACTCAATCGCTGCAAATGGATGAATTCGGCGAACGCGTGCATTATTACAGCCACCATCAGCACAATTTTAATTATAATTATTGCAAATTCTGGCAATGGCGGCTCGATTGATAAATTCATAAATGTTTTCGGGCGCCACGTTCGGGTTCGACACGAGTCGGATGCAAATGCAGCCCGCGGACAGAGCAAGTCCCGCAGCCGCTGAGCAATGCAACGGCTTTGGGTGCAGTGGCGGTTAAGCGACCCGACACTCGCGACCGAAACCCTTCGATGCGAGCGGCCATTCGCTGCACTATGCCGTAATGTTTGGCGAATATGCATGGTAAACCGACATACATACAATATAGCATTGTTTTTCTCGCGGCCCGTTTTTCCTTGGCGGTTTTGTTTGCGCTTTGTGCCGACCATATTTGACAAAGCACCACGGGATCAATCTGCGGCTGTAATATTTTAGTGTTCGCAACCGCAGCAAATTGCGGCGGTACTGGTTGCACGAATACTTATGTACATTTTGCGAGCGACGCAGGCTTATTTTTGCCAAAGCGCCCGCCACCCTCTTCGCTCTTTTTCTTTGCCACTGGCCGCCCGTTCCTTTGTCGCGCTGGGCCCCAACTTGCACATCCTTCATTCATTCAAGGCCTCCGTGCGAATTGAGAGAAGAGAATCATAAATTAATTAAAAGGGATTTGTATGCGGCTTTCGGAGGATTTCTACGGTCGCTACATAACCGATAGGCAGCAGGCGGCACAATGGACAACGAGAGCGACTGGCGGGCCCAAGAGGGTGAAACATGGCAAATGTGCATGAAATTAAAGTGGACGTTGCCGCATTCCGGCTTACGCAAAATTAATTATCCTAATTGTGTGGGGTACGTAACAGATATTTAGCATCGCGCACACGCACACACAATATTTATTTATACTGCGGTGCAGACACGGGCCTGCTGTTGACATTTGATGTGTGCAATAAAACATGTGCTCAAAACATTCGGCAGTACCCAACAGCCGGATTATAAGTGTATTTAGTAAAATATGGGCCTCATTCCGAAATGTTTTCCATATTTAAATAAAGCCTTCCCTTTGTTCCGCTTCTACTTGCAGTGACTCGAATCCAGTGCTGATTTCTTCGCCTCCCGAACTTGCCGGCATGACTCTCGAGGCGCGCCTCATATCCTACGATTGGCAAAATCAATTTGACGAGTTTCAAGAAGCAACCAGAGGCGGCTCATTCAAACCACTGTGTTGGGGTGCCAAAAATCATGTCATTCCAGTAAGTAATTTTGCTGCATATGTAATAAATACGCATATATAAAGATCCAAAATCGTTAAATGTGTTCATAAAAGTCCTACTCAGTCCTACTGAATAGCGACCTTCTGCAGAAGCTGTAGCTGTAACGAGGAAAAGGAGCAATTCATGGCCAAACAATAACGCAAGTTGTCTCCATGCGAGCGCCACACTGTCTGCTGGCAAACAGTAACCAAATGGTCATATTTAAGTATTTACATATCCTACGCCAATGGCGCACACATCACTTCGTTTGGGAGAGGGGTTCCATCTACATTTTTTGAGACCAATAGCAGTTGAAATCATATTTGTTAACAGAAATGTTTGCAAGACGCAGATATATACGAGGATTTGGACCCCCGAAACTCCCCTTATGCCACTGTCATTCACACATTGCTGTCACATTACTAGTTAACTAGTGGGTCGAAATAACCCACTGCAGAAAATTCAGCTTCGGGCTGCTTAGCATCAAAAGACAAACCTAATGGAAAATATGTGTAAAATTGGTAATGAAGTTGCATTTTAGTTCTACCAAGCCACCTATACAAAGCATAATTTGTGCCATGTGCAAGCTTTTTACAACTGTCTAAATGTGCCAGTGATATTTAGTGTCTGATTTAAATGTCATTCAGCATGTGTAGAGCTATCTGAAGAAAAGTTGCAATCACACACAATTTCTTTAACGAATTTAGTATAGGCGGCCATAATGGAAGAGTGGGCAAACATCGAAATTTCTTATAGTCCAAAATTTGTGGTATCAATGTATAAATTTGTATTCAACAAAAGACCATTCCAACTAAGTATTAAAATAATTTTACCTTTAACATTGTTTTTATGTTTTCATATGAATTTCTTGCTGATTTAAGTTTTCTTACTATATAATTATTTATTTTAAATGAAAAATAATTTTCGTGCGTCAAACCTATGACTCAATTTTAACTTTGAGCCACTATATATCCATTTCCAACCATTCGATTCGATTAACTAAAATTGCCAAACTGATTACAGCCGACACCCAATTTAGTAAATTTTTTTTTTGTTAGAGCTCTTAAATTTACCGAATCGGAGATCAGCGTAATCGGCACAGTTGTGAAACGATATTTTACAATTGCGTTTCTTTTGGCCACAATGTGTATTGCACTATTCCTCACTCTTTAACGTTCTTTTCGCCAAAGTGTTTGCTTCCTTGTGCCCGTTTTCATCAGTCACTCTTACTCCGCATGCTGTGATACCGTTGGCACCAAATGAAACAAAAAAACCGCATATTCCATATCTTATACACAGCGGGCAGCAGCAGGACACTGTGGTCAAGAAACCGCACTCTTTATATGTACCTATGTGTGTTTAGTGCAATCAATTGCATTGAATTGCATACAAATGTTTGCCGCATTGCTTACTCGCTGCTCAGTGCAGCGTGCTGTAGGACAAGCGAAAGTGCTGCCCCACACGAATTCGCAGATTTTCTGCCGGGTCACGCCAAAGAGTACTGCATCAGCTCGGGCCGTGCCGCTCAAATGGCTCGCATATCTTACATAAGCTCGCCGAAATCAGCACACAATTCACCCCAGCTACTCGCCACTGTCTGCACCAATGTGGTGTACGTCGAAGTGCTAACGTTGCTACTTGCAATGCAGCGTCGTTGGAAATTGTGGGAAATTGGATAAATTGGAATTTTTCACTTAAATATTCCTTACTGCGAGTAGCATCGCTTTTTCAAAGCAATACTTCGAGAAGATGCATCGCGCCCATGCAAGTGTAACAGTTGCAGTTCTCTCCGTAAAACAGAAATTCGATTTCCTTGGATTGAAAAGATCTATAGAGTCCATAAGTCCTACCACCATCAAAGAAGCACTGGCTGCTATATGTGTGTATATACGACCCGGCATTTTTGGAGCCGAAATATCAGAATAAAAAATTCACCTTAACTTTAGCAGACAAGAAAAATTTAGACTTTCACAATTGAAACTTAAAAAATATCTCAATCACGCAACGACAAAATAGATAAGAAATCAGACAACTTTACTGACTTCTTCTTCTGAACCAAAACCATTAAAAGTAAAAAATTTTCAATTGTACATATAATTCATAGATAAAAGGTCCAGAAACCGATTATACTAAGTTTGAGGCATAGGCCCAGCCTACACCTAGATATCTATGCCAATTCCGAAAAGCCCCTAACAAATTAAGATGAAAGAGATACCAACGATTTATTTTTTGTGTCCATAAAATATTTGATTTTTGATACAAATTGGTTGCGGTTGCGGAGCACAGCACATAAATTCATATGAACTGAATTTGAACTCAGTAGTTATATGGAACCATTAACTTGAACATTAATACTTGTGGATTTTCCTTTTATTGAAGAAATTTTCTAATCGTTCGACGACCCTACCGCTTTTAATAAGAAATACCTTACGATGTCGAAAAAGTGTAACAGAGAAACTTCGAATAGAGAATATTGGAGGCTGGAGTGTAATTTAGATGCAGCTATTAACGCAATGTTGGAAATATCCTCAGGTCCTGGTGCCTCCTGGTCACCGACATTTCCGTATGCTCTAATTACTTTGCCGTTGTAAACTTTTGGTAATTCGGTTACTGCAGTGTGCAGACGCGGCCCGGGACTAGAAGCAGACCATTTTGGTAGAATAAGTGCATGTACTATCCTGTCTACCCGGTCAAGAGTGTTGATGTGGGTGCTGGTCAACTAAAAACAGCCAGCTTTCTCATCTCGACCTTATAGTCATACCGTGAATAGTCCTATCAGCCGTATCCTCTAGGTTATCAAAGAAAAATTCCAAGTAAAACCGACTCCCATATACGTGGGTGGTCCAATAAGTACTTAGCCTACAAAAGAAAAACAAAAATTTTGTAAAAATGCCGATTTATTTCTCAACGTAGTCTCCTTTCATCTCGATACACTTGACCCAGCGATGCTCCAACTTCTTTAACCCGTCTGAGAAATACGTTTTCTGGAGGCCTCCGTGGCGGCGATAACCTCCTCATTCGACTCAAATTTCTGCCCGGCGAGTGGCTTTTTCAAGTTTGGAAACAAAAAGAAGTCACACGGGGACAAATCTGGAGAATACGGTAGCACTTATCGGACTGGCTACGTAAGTGCATAGACAACGAAATGCATCTCCTTATCTATGCGTCTCCTTTCAACTCTCAGTGTAAAAACACCAATCATGGCATGAACGAATAACGAATAGGACAACTTTCAAATACCGCTCCGTAGACTCCGTAGATACCTGTAGCAAACATATGAAATTAAAAACAAACTGTTTATAGTTCTTATGTTCTTGCGTGTACAATGGTTTGAAGTGGGTAATGACAAAAAAAGACAAAAAATTTAAGTTTGAAAATATAAGTAGTGCCATCTCTACATGGTTCTCTGTTTCACTGCAGCTAAAGCATTATCTATAAGATATATCTTAGATTTACTTATCGCAGAAAGGTGGTTTTTACATAAATTTAAAGCTAAAAACATAAAATTTAATATTTTTTATTAAATTAATTAAATTATTAAATGTATTTGTTATTAATTTTTGTTAGGTTGAGACATTAAATAAAAATATGTCCTCAAGTATCCTAAATACCGTTAGCCAAGCCATTTCTTAACTGCTCCCACTAAACGCCTAAGCTATCTTTTTGCATTTCTTATGTCAGCAAAGGCAAACAATTTTAAACATTTCATACTTAACGGGGCAACGAATTTCCGTACAAGCAAGTGAAAAAATTCAGAATTCATTCATCCAGATCAGCCAAGCTTAGAACCCATTCGAGGAATTGACCCTTTCGGTTATCCTATGCCATATGGCATAGCCTCTTTTCAGTGCCTGTTTTAGATCAAAAACTTGTGGATACTATATTTTTATATTTTTGTATTTTTCTCTGAAGGTTTTTATACCAAATAATGAAAAAATATTTTGTTTAGTGTACCAAGTAAATTGAAAGGGTTCAAAAAGTGCGCAGTCCTATCGAGCTGCGTATTTTACAAAAAGAGATCATTTCGTACTTTTATTTATTCTATTACAAAAATCAATTTATTTCATAGCTTTATGTAAGCAATCTAGTAGGTATTTATTGCTTTAGTAAGTGTAAAAAAAGTTAGATCCCAAATAAAGTTCACTAAGGTTTGTACGATTTTTTTATTTCTTACTAAGCCATATGGCACTTTTTCGAACAATATTTAAAAAAATGAGTTTTGATTATTCATAATGTAGGCTGTAAAATAGAAAAGAATGATTTTTAAAGTTAAAAACAAAAAAGAAGTACCAAAAGGGTTAATATTTAAATTTTCTAACAACAGTATCAGAAAAATATTATTCAAGGAGTAATAATTGTAATCATTGCGTGTTGATACACAACCGGAATCACTAGAATGTTTGATTTCAAACCAATGTATGTTTGAAATCATCAACTCGCATTCGTTAGGTATGCACTTCTGTGAAAAGCATTTGAAATTTGCATAAGAACATCACCGATGGGCGTCAAGTTTATGGAGTCAAAGCTGAATTCAATTCCCGCCGGCTCTGAAGCATTTGACCACATTCGAAGATGATATTTCTTCTACCTCGACTTAGCACGGCGTCACGGCTCACAAACCCAGAAGGGGTGGCCAGTGTTTATGCCCACAATTTATTCAGCGCAATTAAAATACAAAATTTCGACTCTGGTACCGTTTTGTGGTTTGTGTGGTTGTGAGTAGCGTTGGGGTCGAGATTGGAGTTTGCGTGGGGCGGTGTGGGTATTCGAAGGACATTTGTATCTTCGTCAGCGGATAGGTATAATAAAGCGACAAAATCCCTCCTTTTCATTCGCACTGGTAGTGGCTACGCTGCGGCCGCACAATTCGGTGGGGCCCCCTTTATGTTTTGTATAAAAGTATTTTAATTAATGTCGTAATTTATTATGTTTTTTCTCTCGTTCTATTCTTTTTTCTCATTTTTGCCAATTCGACTCGCTCGTGCTTGCACTTTTTTCACACTGTTTGCATTTTTTATAGGGCTCGGAGTACCTCGAAGGATACAGCATAAACATAACGAAAACATACAAAAAGCACCTCAGCTGCAAGCCGAAGCGTCTGTTCGTCTCGGAGGAAGTGGTGCCGGATCTCGAGCTGCCGGTGCTGCACGAACTGGACAACAATAACATCATCGAGGGTGCTGCTCGGAGCAGCCGCAGCTCCGCCACTGAAACGCAGGGATTAAGCAAAGCTCAAGGCTATACTCGAACTTTTGCGACAACTTTTTGGTGCGCGGGCGCCTTTCTCGTGCTGCAATGGCAGGGCAGGTGGTCCCTGACATGAAACTCCTAAGCCAACCCGCACCCACACGTTGCCAATGGGTGAAGCCAACGGGCAACGGCTCGGCTGTTCTCCCCTCCTCAAATGAATTCATTACAACACGATTTCCTCGTTTTGTTTGTTGCCCTAGTGTGTAGTAAATTATTGATTATTTTTAAAACTTCAGGCTAGACATACATAGGTAGCGCTGCTGCCTGTGCTACGCCCACATTGTTGGTGGACGTGGCAGTCATTCGAGAGGTCCTAACTGTAAGATTGCATACAAATCGATGATATTTCTAAAAAGCAATAATTAGTTACCAATCACTAAATAGTTTGTTAGCTCATAATTGACGTGTACGTTCGGTGACTACATAACATACGTGTTCGTGTATGTTCTAAGCGACCTCAACTCAAGCGCAATGGCTCAAAGGGAACGCGCACGAACTGGAAGGATTCATCGCAGTCATTGCCGTTGTCGTGTATCGGTTGAAAATCAGAAAGCTTTGCTTCAAAAACCTTTTTTATTTAGAACCAATAAATTCACGAAATGGCTTAAGCTGGCTGTATGTATACTCTCGATTTCGCGTAGCGCATTCATAGCTCGAAAAAGTTTCGTCATTGTGCATTACTTAGGTAATGCCTACTTGTTCGGTTTTTGCTCGTTTCCAACTTCGGTTTTGGTTGAGTTTGGTCATCGAATCCAACAACGGCAATGAAGATGAATATATATGAAGGATTCGCATTCGGGGTAAATAATGCGGAAAAATAAGTTAGATTTAGGCAGCACGACTGACGTGTAAATATTGGTTTGTACTGAGAGGACGATGCTCGAGTTTTAATCGGTACGATTCCGCTGCGGTAGTCCATGTTTATGTCTCTGTGGTTGAAAATAAGCTTGTTACGAAATACCCGTAACTGGGATGTTTGGCCTACTGACGATTATGCCAGCGATAGAGCGCGTTGTTAACCATTTGAAAAAGACCCGCAAGAAGACGGAATTGCATAACTACTCAAGCTTTGAATGGCTTAATCATGCAATAACGAATTGCAGCAACCGCACAATACTATCCTGGGAATTCGTAATCGTGTTCACCAGCAATGCATCCGGGTACAACACATGCAGGCATGAAGGTGTTTCTTATAAGCGTAACGATAACGACTGGTTGACGGGTGTGTTTGTTAGAAGCACGGCTCACCTCATAGGCGTTGAGAACATGTCCAGCCCCACATTGAAAATTAGTTGTTAGGATCAGTTGCAGGATACCCCTCGTTAAAGGCGGTAACGAGTGATATAGTATTGAGAACGTGCTCAGCCGGTATGGAGACTTGATGGGATCGAATGGCAAAGTGCTGGTAGCAACCACATCCGACCCAAAGTAATTAATAGCGGCATATTCCATAGTATACAAACAAACCTAAACACATTATTAGTAGTGAGGTGTTTGGTAGTCGTAACTGAATGTGAGTACTTGTATTTTGAGCATACTATTTATAGATAATATACATATACATACATACATACATACTTACATCATACATATGACACCCATATGCGAAGCTATCGTAATCATTTTTATACCAAAAAAGAGAGAGGAATAGGAAATATAAAATATATTTTAAGATATACATAATTGTAACGACATGAAAACAAAAACAATCAAAACTGTTGGATGATGAAGAGAACTGCGCGTGAAGAACTTGTTGGTCCTAGCAAATCAAACGTACTATGGCGATGTAGAATGTAAGCAAACAAATATTGAGAACGTACATAAGAAGCAAACCTAAAACGAACACACATACAGATAATTCAATTGCCATTGAGAGATGCTTTATATACCTGCAATTTTAATGTCTTACGATTTGCTTTCTTGCCGAGTCCCCACTCGCAGCTCACAGAAAACTTATGAGTTGAATTTTAATTCCGCCTTTTGTTGTCGTTAAGTGTTTCGAGGTTTGTAAGTTTACGGCTTGAAATGTTTTTTGCGAACAAAGAACGAAAATAGAAAAATAACCAGAGCTAAAACAAAATATTTTTTTACAATACATACAAACGAAAGTACTATTTACGATAAATGCAAAAGTATACATAACAAATGCTTTGGTCTCGACCACTAAGCCACTTTAACTAGGTAGGAATGCATACAGACGTCTGTTCACTATTGACGGCCGCGGCTCCTGCGGCAACTTCCATCGAAAGATAGATACCCGAGCATTGTGCGGAACTTTGCATCCGTAACGCATGCGTGGGGCGCACACGGCGAGGGGTGTACCCTACTGACAACGCCTCCTACTTGAAGTGAGTTCCATGTGAGCGCCAGCCAGCACCATTATTAAGTTTACTCCCAACAATGAATCCAGTTCGTACTTGAAACTTTCCTTGGCTTCGGAAAAGCAGCAGGTTGCAACTCGCAATGTCGGGGTCGCCAATGTTCAGTAGCCAAAGGGCCAGAGTGCCGAAATGCGAAGGACGTTAGCGAGGATGCGGAAATTTAGAATTGAAAAAACGGTTTGAAAAATGTACTTGCAAAGGTAGGAGTAGAAGATAGAAGCAGAGCTATGTATTTAACTGCATAACTACTTATATCAGAAGGAGAACTAGACGAAATGACAAACGCTATCGCAACCACTTGAATTGAAGCACCTTCTCTCTAAAAAGTAAACTTACAATACCTACCTACATACCTAACTAACTAATTTTAGTGCGTACCTAACGATTTTCCGTAACGAACCTTGAAAGCAAACGCGAAAAGAGAAGTCGAAGTCGAAGCCTACGCAGCACTACAAGTGTCTAAGGAATTTAGAATGAAAGCAAAGGTTATGATGCAAACATACACACATCCGAAAGTAGCAACGGTAGTATTAATATTAAGAAATGTGAAAGTAAAGCAATAAATCCGTAGAAAACCCGTAATAACCTTAAGTGTTAGCAGTAGCGCGAAAGCAAGCAAAAACCCAATGCAGAATTACTATTTAAATGTAGCGTTTATTTATACATACGTACTCGTAATTGTCGTTAACGGGCATAAACAGTCCCGCAGTTGAAAACAAAAATGCAACGTAGCAATGAAGTGTTAGCAATAGAGTAGTTATAGCCATATACTCATCAGTGTTTGTGAATACCGTCGCCACCACCACCTCCACCACCACCACCACCACCAACATCACCGCAGCCACCTTGCATGAACACTCCATACCATACCCAAGCCCCAGCCCCAGCCCCGGACCTGAACCCATACCCACACCCATAGATATTAGCAGAGCCATAGTTGACGCCCCCGCCCTTTGATGGCGCAAAAACGCAACAAACGCAAATTGGGCCAACTGGAAGCTCTTGTGCAGAACGGAGGCCGGAAAACTAAACATGGAGCCGCGCTCCTAGAACTGCGCCACTGCCGATCTATGACTGGAATCCACGCATTCCACGCAGCAATCACTGGATCTCGATCCGTGCTTGCGTTCGCAGCTCAGCGCAACACGGCTCCGAATCATCTATAATACACAAATAACTACTACATATAATACTAACTACTCATTTTATACACGTATTGTGAAACAAGTTCCGATTTCGCCAGCGAAGAACAAAAGCAATAGGAGCATTAATCGCCCGCTTCAGTTATAGTACAAGCTTTCCATCTGTATTCCTCTTTAAGCAATAAGTTTAATTCTCTGCGCACAAATGCCAAATACACACATATGTGCGTACATACATATGCGGATACATTTTATGTTTAGAGGCATTTGTGCGAGTACTACATACACGCGTTTTGTGATGCTAAAAATCGTTTACACTGAAATGGTTTGTAAAATTATTTATGTGTGTACAAAAGAGACACGCTCGTTTAGTTATGTGAATTTTGTATGATCTAATTGTACGAATAAATCACATTTCATGGCGTATGCACGCATTTGCCATATGTACATTGCATGTGTGCATATGCATAGGTGCGTGTGCGAACTCAAGGTGCGAAGTATTTTGCGTCCAAATGAGTGCAGGGCACCCATTGCGATAGATCGGAGTAAACGCAAGGTGTCGAGTTTATGGATAAAAATTTTTAAGCAAAAGCTTGTACTGGACACATGTTCATAGCTCCGATCTGCGCTTCGCAATGGGCGCTTATCACAACTCATTCAAGTTATTTATTAAATATTAAGAATTGTTCATATTCCAGCAAATTGTGAACATTCGATATTGTTTCGATTCCTCTGCCATTGTATTATTTCTCCTGCAGGAAACTAATTTAATTGCCCAATGTGTTTTATAAACCGAAAGAACAGACCGATTCAAAATATACTAAACGAAAGTAATTGAAAAAGAGACCTTGTTTTATTTGCCAATAATTTCGGAGCTTGAAAGCATCGGCTTCTCATGGCTGACCGAATTTGAGCTCCATGGGATACGACCAACAGAGCAGAACAAGTGGTAAAGTAGTGTCAAGTGGTGTAAGTAAATCTGGGAGTATCCTTAATGCCAGCAATGAAACGGTTTGGTAAGTAATTTCTGTGTACCTGTGAAATCCAAAATTGCTTGATCATATGTGGCAAGTTACGTGGGTGGTCCGATAAGTACTTAGCCTACAAAAGAAAAACGAAAATTTTGTAAAAGTGGCGATTTATTTCTCCACGTAGTCTCCTTTCTCCTTTAACCCGTCTGAAAAATACGTTTTCTGGAGGGCTCCGTGGCGGCGATAACCTCCTCATTCGACTCAAATTTCTGCCCGGCGAGTGACTTTTTCACGTTTGGAAACAAAAAGAAGTCACACGGGGCCAAATCTGGAGAATACGGTGGATGGGGCAGCTGTTCGTAGCCTAATGCGACCAATTTGGCGAATCACCGACCGATATTGCTCTTTTTCCATTTTCCTACAATCCGCGGACACGTTCGTTTCCACACACGGTCAAAACAAAACTACAAATCCAATATGGCTGAAATTTTGACAGTAGCCGTATACGAGGATGTACTACACGATAGTAAATTTCTCTTACGATAGTGGCACCATCGGGCGGTGGGGCTAAGTTCTTATCGGACTGCCCACGTATGTTACTCTACAGCTAAATAAATATTTATGAATGTAGCACGTTGTCCTGTAAAAAATCAAGCAGTCAACGTGATTTGCGCCCGATTGATTAATATTAGACTGGTGCGCAGTGGCGCACGCAGGATTTTGTTTCGAGGGGCAGCGGGGGGTTTGTGTAACTTTTTTGAGAACTTTGAAACATAATAAAAATTAGACGTATAAATCTACTGACTGAGATCCAAAATATGTACTTTTGTTTCCCCTCCCCCCTTACAGATTTTGGTAATGAAAGTTCAAAATAGAAAATTTAAGGAGAAAATTTTTTCCGCAAATATTAAAAAAAAATATTTGAAATGGTAGGTTAGGTTAGGTTGCGGTGGCTGCCTCTGTATGAGACACACTTAGGCTTTTTAACGGGCCCGTTGTGATACCACAAAATCCACCCGTTTGAAATGCGTATGCAACACTGTTTTCTCCAACATGTAATGCAACATACATTTCAAACGGATGGGGAAAGAGAGGGTACCTACAGTTTAACGCCGAACGAACGGTTTTGCCATTGCCTGCCAAGAGCGCACTTGTGCGATTCTTGTAATTCTCATCTGCTTCATGTGGATAGCGATAGAAGTAGACGAGTTTTTCACCAGCCCGAGCCAGGAATCGAACCTGGGGCCATTGGTATGAGAAGCCAGCGCGCTACCCGCTGGACTATCGAGGCCAATGTGTATGTCCTTAAAATTTTAAAATCGTTTAAATAGGGCTTTGGCCCTCCGAAAGGGACTTTGGGTCAGAAAATGAAAAACTGACTATGCCAGGTTACTATAAATGCAACAACATACAACATTGGGACGGGTCTCGACAAAAAAATTGTCTTTTTTCGCACGGTGTAATAAATGTAAAGTTGATGTTTTCACTCAGTTCATCATAACTTTGTCATTTTTCTTTCGATTCTATTGATGTTAGGCTTAATATTTGCACAAATAATATAGCTTTTATCTTCGATTTTAAAACCAAAGGAAATCATTTATTTTATCTAAAAAACAATCATTCGAAAATTTTTGATTTTTGAAAATGGTCGAAAAATTCACTTTTTTACAACTTTCACCGTCAGTAATTTCTCCAAATCTCATCTACTTTGGACAATTTGTATATCTCTGAAAAGGCTAAGGTATTATTTTCAAAGCTTGTGTTAGTCCGGTGATTCGTTTACGAGATATGTGCTCATAACTGATGGTTAGGTTAGGTAGGGAAGGGTGTGTGCGGCAGGACCGCACTTCCACTCGGAGGCCAGAATGGCCCATTGTGAATCCCTTCTTATGGTGTTCTGGAGCTAACCAATAGTCTCAATCAAGGGGAAACCAGTTCGACCTCTTAATGAAGGAGAGCAGATTCGAGATTTCGACTTTCGCCGCGCAAGCCAGGTCTGTAAGGAACCTTGACCCCAAGGCGCGGAGTCGGCATCCCTGCAGAGCCGGGCAGTGGCACAGGAAGTGTTGTATCGTTTCATAACTGAAACAACAGGGAACAAAGATTTTCGAAAACGCTTCTTACAAACATTTTTGGATCTTCAGTTTCCTGTTCAGCGGCCCGAGTGGTGTTATTGATGATTGAATATATATGCGATGGTTATAAATTAAATTTCTGTACTAAAAGATATTTCGGGGGAGTTTAAACCCCCAAAACCCCTTCCCTGTGTGCGCCACTGCTGGTGTGCAATTCATCCAATCATCCATATATGTAGGTAGAAAGAGCGGAAACTTTCAAAAGAGAACACTCTTGGCTGATTGAGTTATGAATACAAATCGCAAAATGCATCCTTCTATGTATAAAAAACATTTGGGTGATATATTTTTACTTTTGATTTTTAGAAAGAAATTAAACATCTTGCGCTCAACACACCAATTTGAATAAAATGTGGCATTTTTTTACAATCGCCCCAAAATATTTGAAACAGTTCAAAGATCTTCCGATCCGGATAAAGCAACCACACATTGTACGCTTAGAGGGAACTTCTGAAAAGTGAACTTGGTTAGCAGTGTTCCTAAGTTTACAGTTTAGTCTTAGCCAGACTTGTTGACTTACTCAGTGAACACAGAAGATTGGAATTTCTGGGAAAAGCCCCTTGGTCGTACCTTATCTTACCAAATCACCTGCTACACAGTTCCCTGGAAAACGTGATCGATATCATATCGAGTACATCCAGTAAGCAATTCGTTACTCAATATGCCGTTGCCCAGTACCTAGTGAGATTGGTATGCTCGGCATGTCATAGTGTACAAGACAAAGACCACTTTCTGCATGCCAAGGTATATTAAGCCACAAAATATGCCGACATCTACATAAGCAACATAATGCACTGTAATGTTGTTCAATGCTTAAAACTGAAGAATTTGCATACATTCAAGCGCTTCGAACATGTCCTCGTGAAACTTTGTAAGAACTTTCCGCCTTGCAAATTGCCAGTCCCCAAGATGTCATTAAAGCTTAATGTAACGCAAGTGCACAAGCGCAGGTGTGCGAAATTTCTTATTCTCGCCGTTAGCTGCATGGACGCAAGTACTGCAATGCACTCGTCTGAACGCCCTCCATGATAACAATACCAATTAGGAACATCAATTTGAGGTTTTCATCAGTGAACTCAAAAGGCGTTTTGTACTTGCACTCTCACGCGCACGGCGGGACACGTGGATGCAGGTAGTCGTGTCTCCCTAACAGCTGGAGCCAATTGCTCGCATGTGCTGCAAATATGAAGTTGCCGTGCCGAAGTGCCCAGCGGTGTTCTGGCAATTTTAAAAGCTGCATCTCGGCCATAAAATGCCAAACAGCAAAGGCAACTTTACCTGTAACGATGTAGGAGCAAGTCGTTACCAACAGTGCCTACTTTGGGATCCCCTGATGCAATACTGGCTACACTTAGTTGTAAGCAAATTTGTAAGTCAGCAGTGTTGATAACATACGAAACATACGGTTACTATGTGTGTTTTTCGCTTCTACAAGCAAACAAAAGTAATGCGAACAACAATACTGCAAAGCAGCAGAGCAGCATAGAAAAGACAAGAGAACTAAGGGCCACATCCACATCCATCTCTCACTATGTATATAGCTCGAGCACTGTCCAAATGTTTGGGATCACAGACCGACACTTTTCGCCGCTTATCATGAAGATTAAATTGAATCCACTACGAACTACGTGTGTCTATTATATAATCGCTATAGACGTGTATCCTTTGTGGTCCAATCAATAGAATTTATCCTAACTTGACATGTATTTAACTTTTAAAATACAACTTAACATATAAAAGTACTACTTACACATTCTACATAAGTATTCAGCATAAATTCAGTCACCAAAGCAAAAGAGTTCAAGTGCCATCGAATGGCCTCGCCTTGTTTGACGAATTTCAAATGCGAGTCTCAATCATCCGAGCATGAATTAGATTGCATTTGACAGTTGGCAAAGTATTTCGGTAATCAATTGTGTTACTAATCCCCCCAAATTAGACGCACCGACTACCTACTCGTAAGCGCGCCGGTTTCTTCTTTCCCTAACATATTAGTGACAAATGCGTATGTTGCTTGCGCGCCGGAGTGTGACTCGCTCACTTAGTGCCGCTAAAAGGGATTAGTGTTCGCTCATTATTGTGGGGCATTTGCCATTATTATTTTGAATAAATCTTCATATGCTGCCGGGGAGGGCCGATGCAAAAACATTCAAAACACAAAGCCGTTATTTACAGGTGCTGCCACGCAAAGTGCCAGCAACAAAGCGGGCGCCCATTGATTAATGAATTAATGAGGTGAACTTTTCACCTACGCAGGAGTGCGCGGTGTCGAAGCACATTTGCCCAGCAGCCGTGTCCATGCCAGCGGCTGTGCTGTTTGTGCCGTGGCTCTCGTTTTGTTGCCTTAATGCGTCGACTCAAGAGGTCGCCACTTGTGAACTGAATACACACGTCGACGACAGCAGCCACAGCGGAGTCGGCAAAAACAAAAACAAAAATACGCACAGGACGATGGGATTCATAAAGACTACCCACTCCAATGCAGTGGCGTCAATGCCATAGCCAAGTAAACTAAGCAAAACTAAAGCGGGAACGCTGTTTCAGACACATGATGGAGAGCAGCAGCACGCGCACACCGACCACGACGCCGCCCACATGAACGCAATAGCGATGCCAATATCTAACTAACTATTTTGAGGAATTCCTGGATCGCTGGATATCGGGATTGGACTGAGCACTCTTCTTTGCACTTATACCCTGCACTATTAAATTTGTCAAGTTTTTTAATCAATTTTTGTGATGCCCAGAATAAATCGATCGATTGAGTAATCGTATTCAGTGAAATCGTAACATCAGAGTTTGTCATTTAAAATGTTGCATAAACACGCTTGCTTTACGAGTGGGGGGAGGGGGGGTGAGTAGAAATTCTCGCAAATATTTGATAAAAAGGAGGAAAGGACTAGTTTTCGAAACCTCAATTACAACTACTTAAGTCAGCATCAATTACAACCTTCCTGCCTTTACAGCTTCCTTTACGACGAATTATTTATATCAAACCTCAATATGCAACAAGATAAGGAAAACCTAAGCTTTAAATGTTCCTTAAATCATATCCCTATAAAACAAAGCAAACACGCTCAGGAGCAGTTGCCGAGTTAAATTTGCGAAGCAAACACATTTTTAAACAAATTCGTACTGGAATTCTACAACCAATTTTCAGGAAAATACTTTAAATAAGTGATTAGTCGAAATGGAAAAACACTTTCTCACTTTGACACATAAGTCAGCCAAATGATTTAAAATTGCTTGTTTCTTCAAGAAGTGAGTTATGTTACTTCGAACCTTAATTATTCTCTGAAAAAAAAGACTCTTCAAGTATGCTTAGAAGATTTATAGAAGATTTGACAGTAGCACAAGTTGGATTACGACACATTTTATATAATAGTTATCAGTTTTATAAAACTAATTCCGATGGCAGCCGCCGTAGCTGAGCTGGCTAGTGCGTTAGGCCGCGAGTCAAGACTCCGCGAGTTCAATACTCCGTTGCGTTAACACCGAAAAAATAAGAAAAACAACAATTTTTCGGCGGCTATCCTCTCAACAGGAAATGGCAAACCTCGGAGAGTACAACACGGTTGGTTGCGGGTAGCTAGGCCTTAATCTCGTAATCGGGCTGTCGTGTCAGTCAAGAAGAAGAAGAAGAATTCCGATGGCATATAAGTGTATTTGAAAGGCAAATGATCTGTAAATAATAAACAAATATAATTGTAATTCAAAGACTAAATTTCGACATTCTTTTTGTCAAACACATCGATACCTCGATTAAAAACGATTTTTTAACTATAGCTCACATCAACTTTTATAGAAATACACATGTACATAAGTGCTTTTGTGAAATAGATAGAAGTATTTGAAAAATCGTTCTCTTAGACGTATTGAGCCAAATTGAAGAAATTCTGTACGGGACATATCCTGCCGAGATGGCAGTCACCAAACAGACATTTTTTTATTATACTTGGTTTTGGCTATCGCAAGGAATCCATTCCGGGTCTAACGTCGCTTTGGACTCGCGGTCCAGAGCCAAGGCGGCCGTCATGAACAATTTTTTTACATACTCGAAACATTTCTTCTCTCGACATATTTGCATACACATTGCATATTTTACTATTTTATTTTGCAACGCTCCTTTATACATCAGTTGTAATGTTTCGTTAAAAATGGGTAAAATTGTTAATAAAGATGGAAGACCTGAAGACGCAACTACGTCTACGAACATTCAAAATACAAGTTTAAAGACATGTAGTCATAAGTAGACATAGGAAAATTATAATTCATTACAGGACGGCGCAACACAACATGTCGCGGTATGTTAACTATGGTGAATGTAAGGGAATACATAATACTTGTAATAAATAAATATATGTATGAATAAAAATAATATTTCTCTGCTTTATACGGCCCACAATTTCAAGCCAAGTATCTGGCTGCAATGCCAGACCACTGCCATCTTTGACTTTCGGCATAAATAAGCTTTGAAGGAACAAGAGGGCTAGGAATTTGTGCGACACTCTCACATACATATGTCTGTAGTATGTGTAAGGATAGTGCCACCGCGCACATGTACTCAGCCCGCAGCACTATTCCCCGGCGTTCCCATGAGTATTGTGCGACAGAAGAAAGCAGTACGCACTTCGGGAAGACATTGTTGGCCTGGAGCTAGCAGATGCTGGCACTTAGGTATTTATTTACATATATGCAAACTGAACCTATTTGAATTTGGCGCCATTGCAAACGACTTCCTGACAAACGTTCGCAACAACTTTGCGTAGCTCAAAAATTTGGAATCATTCATATCACTAGCAGGTTGCTGTGCACAGTTTACATACCTACTCCGTATATATGTACATTCATATTTGAGCGCATTCGTTTTGGCGTTTTAATAAAATTACATTTTGTGTTCATGTGCGGGTGCAGACATACTTAAATGTGAGGAAAGCAAAGACGCGTGCAGGGACAAGAATGTCGTATCGATGAACCGATACTTGTAAGAGAAGCATATTAAACGGTTGTTTAGTTTTTAAGTGTGTTGTATGTAGAACAGGAAAATTTCGCTTAACATGGAGGTTACATTCCTGGAACATGTGTGTAGCAAAACCATGCCAAGCGAGGTCAAACTGTATGTACATATGTACATACTTGTTTAAAACATACATACTTACTTATTTAGTTACATAACTGGCCATAACAACCCGTTACCGGGTTACGGCTCGCCTTCTTCAGTTGGCCACACTAAGAGATGGCAGCGCCTCCTCAACTTCTTCAAAAAGCCTCGCCGGAGCTTCAATGTCCATACGACAGACAGGCCAAACCAGTGTATTCGTTGTGCTACGTCTATGTCTTTATGCAACTCATACAGCTTGTTATTGGTTCGTATACGAACAGGGTCAGAGATTTCGCGAAGTACCTTCCTCTCGAATACCCCAAGAGCCGCTGTATCGTTACGCGACGTTTCCATGCCTCTGCGCCAAGCAGTTTCCAAGTCAACAAGAGACAAATGAAGACACAGTTAAACATTCATTTTTGTAGATAGAGACGAACTAACTATTGTACTTTGAACAACAGAATTTTTTAATGAAATTCTTTGAAATTACTAAATCTTGAAAACGTTGAGCAAATGTTTGGCCAAACTTTACCCATAACCACAAAAAGTTTAAATTAAAAAAAAGAACCTATCTACTTTTGTGTAGACCAGTGAGCATTCAATTACAAAATTAAAATTATTACTGTTTTCTGCGTCTGATGCTGGAAGTGTACCCACCAGGGCCTAGCAAGGAGCTTTTATCTTATGTTGAGCACCTCATTTACATAAAGGTTGCTATAAAACGACAACAAAAATTTTCAAGAATGATCATCAATCAAAAATAGTTGTGACATGCAGGATAGGTACGTCAGCAAGCAGCGTGGGTAGAAACTTTTATATTAATTAAAATTGTTCGAATTTGTATCTCCGCCAACGAAGTGAAACACCTGAGGGGGCCTTTAAAGTAACAGGGAAAGGGAAGGGAGCTGAATGCACGTAAGTGCACAAGGATCAGCAGCAAACAGAAACACCGGCATCGAAGGCAACACACCGACATCCGAACTCCCACTTTATGCGGTGCAGCATTGTGTGTCCCATCACAATGGCGACAAAGAACCGAACAGAAGGAGCCGGCTGCATGAAGGGATCACGAAGTTTTTAACCCCCAGCTATTGCAATACTTTGACGAAAATTCCCTGACGGCTGGCGTGCAGCTCCAGCAACAAAGTCGCCAAACTCCTTTTCACCGTAATGCTGCGTTCGACTGCATCGTTCGCTGTTTTAATGTGATGTGATGCGTGTCATTAGAGATGTTCCGCCTCGTATAACGAAATCCCTCAATTTCGGGATCGTTGTCAGTACTTGAACTGCACATCAAATTAGGCATCAAACTTGCCAATGAATTACCGAAAAACAAAAAGTGATTTAAGAATTAATGAAAGACTATGAACAAATTCTTTCCAATTGCAGTGAAACTCTTGCAAAATGAAAGTAAATTTTCAAAAGCATGAACGGGACAAAATCGATTATTTGAGCCATTTCTGGTGTGTTCTGCACTTTTATGCCGATTTCGATGCACTATACACGAACCCATGGTGGCCCAGCGTTTGAATTGCGACTAATTTTCCGATGGAGGAAAGAATTGCTCCAGGATGGCGCTGTCGAAATCGTACGCTTGTCAAAATTAACATCCCTAGTTGCAGTGCGATGAGTATGGCGATGGTATGAAAGTGTATCTGTAAAGTTTCGCGTGTTGCCACAAAATAGAGTACGAACATTTGACAAAAATTCTCGCTCAATCGATAAATTTGTTTGCATTAATTGCTGCATCAAATATTAACTAAAACTTTTTATGGACGCTTTGCTCTTATTTTCGCTAAAAATCACACATCTATGTATATACTTTTAATTGTTTATCATGACTGACTGACTAATTGACTGACTGATTAATTCATAATCGCCCAGCCCTAACCGCTAAATATGAAATTTGAACTGTAGGTACATCTTGAAAAATGAACGTCCGCTAAGACGCGAATTTTTTAAATTTGGACGTCTAACCCTAATCCGTCGTTCGGGTGATTTTTCATCCATTTTCGAATTTGCGAAGCTATAACTTTCCCATATATTTATCAAAATGATTAAGGTTTCTTGTATTTGTAGCGAACCAATATAAGTTTCAGAAATTATCTACAACATATTAATTATTTCATTATAACGGTGATTATAAAAAAAGTTACGTGGACGACGTTCGGGTAAAATTTCACCCATATACAAATTGTATGGAAATTTAACGCAACACATACAGAAAATGCCATAAAATTATGTCACTGGATGTAAAGTTCTCAACTGTTTTTATAGGAAAAACCTTTTTGTGGATCAATGAGCCTCCGGAACTTAAGGGAAAAATAGGAGCCAACTATATTATTTCAACTAAAGTTGGTATAACTCGCTATGCTTGAAGTCGTGTGTCAAGATCCCAATGAAGACCAATGTTAAATATAGTAACTAACAAAACCAACGTTGAAGATTTGTTTTTGAGTTTTTAGCATGGATCAGCATTGGTGATATTCATGCATATTCAGGCATATTTTGGTATTTTAATTTTGAGTGGTGTTTTTAAGTCGAATCCCTTGATAATCTGTAGAGTTACTCAACAGGCAGATCAATTTTTCGTTCTGTCGGTGACAAAAGCACTCACCAAGAACGTAACGATTGTAATAAAGAATGAAGCTCCTTAACACCCATCAAGGATATATGGAAAAAGTGGGTTTAGCGACAACTGCTATATACGTCCTATGAAAAGGACACACTAAGCTAATAAGAAGAAGATGCCCCTTTGAGCACTTTTCATCATAACCAGAATATGTGGATGAGAAAAAATTACCCGAAATTATATCGTTTTAGAATAAGTCAAAAGCAGTAACTAACAATACCGTCAAACAAAAAACTAATCGCTGTCGATCCCAGCTGGCATCACAACAAAAAGTACAAGCGGCGAATTTTTCTTTAAGACTTAGATTTGAGTTTAGTAAAGCTTTAGATTTTGCGTAGAGCAACGTTACCGAAAGGAAAATGTTCATGCTGACTTCTTATCTCAATACAGCCATTTTTCCAAACCTTGTTAGAAAATCAGAGCGGAAAAAAATAAAAGAACTATTGGAACACGGTGCCAATTTGGTATCAAAAACGATTGAAAGGCATATTCTGCTTGCAATTCTTGAAAAAACTATACATGTGATGAACACAAAGTTTTAGTTAACTATTGCCCTTCATTGCCCCCTTTCCCCATCCGCTTGAAATGTGTGGTGTAACTTATGTTGGAAAAAACAGTGTTACATACACATTTCAAAAACGGGTGAGTTATGTTGTATCGCAACAGGTCTCATAATAGGCTTCCGAGTGTGTTTCTTACAGAGGCAGCCATAATAACCTAACTTTACCTAACTACCACAATTTATCTGTAAGATAACAAAGATAATAAATATTAAAGATAACAAATGATTTTTTATTATAATTGATAAAAAAATTCATTAAAACAATACAAAGTACCATATGGGTGAAATTTTAACCGAACATCCTATGTGTGAGTTTTTTTGAACGTCGGATGAGGGCTAAAGAGACAAAACATGGACTAAGGTGTTGTATGAAGAAACCTAATATACTGTATACTTCAAAAATAATTCGACACGTATTTCAATTTTCAATTTTCCGATAATCAAAATTTAACGCGGTGAACCAAGATTTAACATTCGTTTACGGAGAGAATACGAAAAAACACTGAACCGATTGGCCTATTGACCTCAAAGTTGCTGAAAACACTTGAAATCAAAAATAATTTGACAAGTATTTCTCATTGTTTTGAAAATCGAAACTTAAAAGATTGAACCAAGGGTTAAAAATTTTTATGAAAATTATGATTTTTTACGGCTTTTGACTTCAAACTTGGTGAAAATATTCTCAATGAGAAATAAATACGTGTTTCTTTTCAAAATAAAAAACTGACGGCATCAAAGACGGGTTTGAATTTTATATGTAGACTCTGTGGAAAAACATGAATTAATGGGTTCATTGACTTCAAACTTGGTGAATGTACTCTTAGCAAGAAATAATTCGGCACGTGTTTTTCATTTTTTCGAAAGTAAAAATTAAACGGGGTCAATAATGGGTTAAGAGTTTATCAGTATCGGTTTTTCGAAAATGAATCCATTCAAAAAATAAACCAGAAATTTTAAAAAACTTGCAAGTTAAACCCCTGTTTACACCAGTGTGAATTATCACATTTACAATGCACAGGTGAAAGACTGCAAACAAGAGCGTTAAAAAAAGAAACAGCTCACATACATGTTTTATTTGAAGTTTAAAGCTATACGGAAACTTCGTTTATTTATATAACTCACACCAAATTTGACTTATTTTAAAATGGCGGAAGCCATGGCCAAAACTTCCAAATAGAATATGAAGATTTACGTACAATTTCACCTACTAGTATTGAACCATAGAGATGATTTTTATCAGCAGGTTTGCCAGGTAGTTTGGCAATTGAATTTATTGATGTTTTACAAACAAAACAAACAAATTTTGTGATCAACTTGGTAGCCCCAGTAGTACAATTCCATACTTCCGTTCATGAACCCTGCGATGTTGCCAAGATAAATCTGTTTTACGAAGTGTTC
The DNA here is from genome assembly GCA_963971225.1 of Melieria omissa. Taxonomy (NCBI): domain Eukaryota; kingdom Metazoa; phylum Arthropoda; class Insecta; order Diptera; family Ulidiidae; genus Melieria; species Melieria omissa. The sequence goes on from OZ020268.1 coordinate 88,508,131, forward strand.
ATTCAGTGTTCTCCTCCCACATCACTCCTGGCAGCACCCAAAAGCGTTCGTGTTTTTCTTACCAAATCCCTCCTAAAAGTGAACCAGCAACGATTCGCCTTTTACTTGAACAAAACTAGACCATTTAAAATACCAACGTTTTTATTAGGAAAATATTTATAAACAAATATTGCGTTAATTCGTACTATATTTAATATATGTATAATTTGACATTACCTGATATAGCGTTACGTTACCTAACATAATGTAACATGTAAAGATTACAACTTGTCAAATTGAACCAAACACTCCAACATGAGCAACACTATTGCAACGCACACTCGTGCACGGGTATTGCTCACTTGCAGTTCGAACCAGCGATGCCGCAACTTTTGTCGATGATTTACATAACGCAGCATGCTCCAGTTTCATTGCGTTGAGGTTGATCGTTGGAAGAGCGCCTCCCGCTCGGCAGGTTAAACTTGCCACTAGATTCCAGGCTCGATTGCCGCACAACACGATGCTTCTCGCTTGTTAGGTTATCCAACGCCCAATTTCCGTTGCCGTTTGTAATGTGCATCGACTGGGGCAAGTTGTTCAGGCTATCGACACTACCGGCGGCGTTAATTGCTTGAGAGATGTCGTCGTCCTCGGCCTTCCGGTGTATGGTTAGGGTGCCTGCGGCTGATGTCGACATGACGTACTGGTCCAACATATAAATGTGTGGCTGCAGACAAATCATAAAAGAGCGATATAAACAATCGCGATCGAAGGACCAATGCGTCAGGCGCTTCAAGGCGCTACCTATACGGTTGCACGTTGCCAGAGACTCGGACCGAATTACCACGTTTATTATGCGCCCAATGGACGCGGCGTCTTGCAGCAGAATGGACAGCACCAACGCATAGTCGGTGCAGTTGGCCTCTATGAACAGCTGGAGCAGATAACGTATCTTAATGCTCAGCTTTTCGGGTAGTACCTTTGGACCACTCTCCCCAATTGCTACAGTCCCGAGTCCAAGGGCATAGGTTGCTGGCATATCGTCGTGCATCGCAAAGGGACGTCTGTAGCGCAAATTGTCGAAAGAAATTTGCGAATTTGACCGGGATTTAGAAAAGTCCGCCGCTGCTTGTGCACTCGAGTACTGCAGCTCTTCATTCTCCTTTATGGCAGGAATGTGGCCCTGCATCACATTGCCGTTGTTGGTACTCGTGGGCGTGTCCATCAAGGCCAGGCTGAAGTAACCGGACTCAGAAGTTTGACTGGAAGTGGGTGGCAGGTGATTGTGCTGGTTATCCAATGGAAATTGTCGTTGTAGTTGAGAATAGTCTGTGGGGACGGACACCGAGTCGTCCGATGCTGGGTGCAAGAATGGGGCCGGCAAAGCGAGCTCTTCGTGCAAACAGGTCAGCGCAGCTACATAATCGTCTAGTTTCGCAGCGCGGTCCGTCTCCTGCGACAACCACGTAACCAAGTGAAAGTCGAGAAAGGCGCTCATGTACCCCAGTTCGATAACTTTGTATTTCTGCAACAGCTTTCGCGCGTGGCTTTGCAAAATGGTCTCAATGCAGAAAGTCTCTTTGCGATCCTTTGTAGAATTGCTGCGTTCAGTTTTGCGGCGCACCACAGTTACACCCACCGTACTGGCTATGGAAGACACTGGCCCTGCCTCGTTGGTGGCGGCTGTGGATGCTGCTGAGCTGGTGTTGGTTGGCATAGCCACAGACGTTGGCTTTTCTTTTTTCTCCTTCGGTAAATTTGAAATGACAGTCGTCGAAAAACTGCGCTCACGCGCTATTGGTCCTAAAATCATATTGAAAACTTCCGCGTTCTGGTTGACCTGTGACTGTGCTTGAGAAGGGGGCGCAATTTTCATGTTGACTACCATGGACGAACGCGGCGAATCGATCTCATTCGGATCGATAGCTTTTAAGAAACGTATCAGATCCTTAGCCAGTTCCCATTTGTTATTTTGAAGCGCTATATCCAACAGCAGGGTGGCGTACTGCTTGCTCACAATGGACGGTTCCAAGTTCTGCAGGATAATGAGGAAGCTGGCGGCTGTGTCCAGTTGTTCGGATTGCAAACACTGCTGGAAGAGGTCTTTAGGTTTCCCGGCCATGGAAAAGAGATAAGGCCAAAGTGCAATTTCCGTTTTGCGTGCACATTGCACTATGGTCTGCAAGTACACGGGGAATTCCCGAATAAAATCCAAAATACTGGGAAGTAAAGCATCTGGAATGGGTTCTTTGCTTAGCGCCTCCTCCTCTAGCACTTCGTGCAACAATAGCTCCAACGAATGTGGGAAGTAAGGCAGCGACCGGCACGACTTGGCAATTTCCCAGGCACTGTAACCGAGGTTTCTTTTGATTAACTGCCGCAAAATCTTATGCAGGTAAACCTGCGACTTGCGTTCCAACAAGCAAAAGGGAAGGGAAAAATGCGAATTGGATTCGCTGGTGTACAGAGTAGTCTCGTTCTCCACCCCCAGCGCAATGACGTTGTCGAACAGTATCACCAGGGGATACAGTTTCAGCGGGAACGACAACATGATGCGCTTGGACATGAACGTGTGTAAGCGATGAGGTACCTCGCGCACCTGCTCATTAGTTGGAGGCAGGATGGGCAGCCATACGCGCATGCCGTGCGCGCCCGAGTATAGCCACAAGCAGTCGCGCATCGGGCTCTTTTCGAGCGCATTTGAAAGCCAAAAGCATTCCACACACGAGGCCAGGCAGGAAGCCATCAAAGAGTTAATGACACTGTTGCGCGAATCTCGTTGGATCATTAAAATACGTCCACACACATTTACTATGATGGTCTCAGCGGTGTCGCCAGAATTCGCGGCTGGTAATGGTGCTGATTTTGTTGTGAGGTCGTTGCGTAAGTTCGTTACCGTCAGCGAAACAATGCAGGCAGGGTGAATACAGATGCTCTTCACATCTACTTCATATGCGCAGTCCACATTGAGAGAGTATGCGTCGCGTTTTTTTAGCTCGAACAAACTCACTATGCCGTCGGCAGTCAGTGCTATTAACTGATCGCGAAACATATTCAATGAGATGACGGGTGCGCGCACCTGGATCTTGTTTCCGAACTGATTATCCAGTTTGCACTCCTCTGGGTAGCAGCGAATCTCGTCCGTGCGATCCAGGAGGGAATAACACCCCATAACAATGAAACCCTTCCACCACATTAAGCCACCCGATACCACAAAGTCCTTCTCCTGTGACTCGTTGCCGAAAAGCTTCCACTTTTTCGTTAGCATGGAGTAGTGGGCGAGACCAGTGCGCCCAGCTACCGCCAGATGCAAGCCCTCGCTATCGATTGCCGAGTACCGAATGGGCCAATTACTAGCCGCATATGTGAGCGGCAGCTGCAGTACGCTCCAGTACTTACTCTCCGACAAAATGCTAGATATATCAACTGATTTTTTAACCTCCATGGAGTCTTGATTTGGTTCACTTTCGGATGGTTCGCAGTGATTATTGGGGAATGTGAATTTAGAGCCAAAGTAGATCTTCTCCAGGTTGTCGCCCTGGTTCAGGTACAGAGTATCGTCACCTAAAACGATTTCAAGCATAAATTAAGTGTCCTCGCTTTTGCACCACACACTAACCTTGCAGAAGTATGTGCGAGTGCGATGCCATGCAAGGATTCATTGTAAGCGCGCTCTTAACGAAATTCAGCTGAAGCACATTTGAAGTGGCGGTTTCAGTTCCCGTCAGTCCTTGTTGATTCGGCTGCTTATTTCGACGGCCGGTCATAAACAGCTGATACCCCTCCGTGGACCACTCCAATTTGCAGACTTGCAGCGGATTATGATGCACCAAATCAACATGCAAACCAAAATCCCAGCTGAGTGACGACATCAGCAGTGCACCGAAAGTACTCCACAACGAAATACCTCCGTTCTTCCAAGCAACTGCCAACACGCAACCGTCGGGACTCCATTTCAACTCAGACACCTCACCCAATGTGCCTGGGATGACACTAGAATTGAGCGAAAGCCGGTGCGAGAACTCCAATCCCCCAGTCGTGTCCTCGATTGCATACACAGCAACATCCGAATTTCGACGCCCATAGGCCAGCAGACGGAACTTATGGTTTACACTGCACACGGTAGCGTCCTCGACGTCCGGAACCCAGAAGCCGTGCATGTTTTGTGCCTCAAACCGCAGGTGCATAGCAATCAAAAAGGCCGCCCGGTGGTCGCTAAAAATAGCCGCACAGCCACCAATAAATGGTGAATACTCTAACGCAGCCACGTATGAACTGTCGCCAATTGGCGGAAAACTCTTAAGATGGCAGTTCTGATTAACGTAAAAGGGAATATTTCGCAGATTAATGGAGTCGTACGTAGTTTCGCCACTACCACCAATATCGTCGCCGCCGCCCAATGTGTCCGCCTCTAGCTCAGACCACTGCACCCGAACGAGGTCACACTGGTCCGTGGCAAATAGAAGCTCCGAAAGACTAATGCAACACACTGTCTTTATGGGAGCTTCCAATTTGATGCTGCACTGTTCACGAAGGCTGAGTCGCGGTACATTTTCTTTAATAAAGAGCTCCGCGGAATCCCGCTTTAGAGTGGCTGTGGGCGGGTCCACTTGTGTGAGAATACCACCTCCATTGGCATCAAACTCGATTTGGTAAAGAATCAGCACACCAATGGCAGTGAGAACGGCCAACTGACGCGAGTCTGGCTTCCATATAATCAGCTTATTTGTCCCGCATTCGGCTATGGAGTCTACACTACGCCGATAGAAGGCGATGGGAATGAGAGGGTTCGCGTACCAGACACCAATGAAGTCATCTCCCACAGCGGCGACGAGGATCTTCACAGCGTCGCAGCAAATATGGTTGATGGCTGTGTTTTCGCCGGGAAGAGCTAAATCTAGCACCTTCGGCCAGCCAACTGGGAAGTACATGATGAACAATGGCTGTTGAAAAATTAGCTGTTATTGATGCAGAACGCGAAATGAACATTTCCAAAGTAACCTGCTGTACCGAAGCAGTAAATTCCGAGCTAACAACTAGACATAGCGACAATTTTTCTAATTTGAGTATTACAATTTGGTATTTGTTTGTTGTATTGCAGATTTTCTTCGTTTCACATCACTTTTAGAAATTCTCCTAATGATAAATATGTCAGACAAACCACTGACAGCATCAACGAAAGCATTGGATTATATGGAATCCATTTCATTGTTGAACACAATAATAATGTAAGTCCCAATGTCTTATTATCACAACAAACACATAATTTCAAAACAAAAATCGATAATGAATATTTTTGTTTTATCCTATTTAAATACAACTGTGATTAGGGCAGTCACAGTCGTATTTTGAAAGGATACAACAATTTTTCATGTCTAAAATGCGTTCACAAGTACGTTTCGTTAATTAGAAACGCCGAAAGAATATTTGGTGTAAATCGTTTTGAAATCTAAACATGTTATTAATTTCATATAAAATCAACAATTATATCACAGCCATATCGAATCAACCATAGCAAATCAACTTGCTATCAAACTCCTATTGATTGCGAAGTATTGAATAAGCTCTTAAAACTCATAAGGAATTTCTAATGGCAAGAACTCATTCTTGTGGACAGTATTCGCAGAGCTCGTTCCACAAAGTTGGGCTGTTAACAATGTTGCCACTTAAGCGATTTTATGGCTATTTTCAGAGTTTAAGTGTAAAAATTGTCTTCTAGCTATTACTTATTTTTTAGCTTACGCTTTCATCAAGCTTTCTTAGCTTTTTTTGTTTAACGAAATTTTTGGTAAACATAAAAAACATTAGGCCTTTTTAAATTGTTCTAAAAGTTCTTACACCTAATTATATAAAAACTTACACCTTTTCTATCACGAAAGTCAAAACGCGAAAGATTAGTCCAGAAACGAGACTGGTTAGTTCCCCATGTTGTTGTTTGAACCGAATTATTATTCAACACAAACTTCAACAGAACTTCTTTGAATCTCTAAACAGCGTCGTCATATATTTTGAGACATTTCAACCGTAAGCTTTGTTTTGTGTGGCCTACATACTTATTACCAAAAAAGACGAAAATTAAACAAACGCAGCTAAACTAAACAAAAAGGTCCATTTTTGATCCAAATGAACCAAAAGTAGCAACCGTACCCCCATAATATCTGTTTGGGTTTAAGAAAGTACATTTATCTCTCAAGATTGGTTTTGCTCGCATTAACTTTATAGAGCTTTGCAAGCTCCTCCCGACGAGCCATTTTGAAAATCAACCTTTAGCAAGATTAAAAATAAATTCCGATTTTTATGGAGCAAGTCGTGACACTACTCTAAATAGGAAATAATTTCAAGCATATTGTTTAGTTGGTTAGTACAGTAGCGACTCGGTAAAAGCAACCCTCGATTTGCGCAACTCCTCAATTATCGCAACCACCGAATTTTGTACATTATAGACTCAGTAAAACCAACTGCTGCCGAAAAAACCTCAATAATCGCAACTTTTTCTTCTTATTAGTTTCTTTTTGTGGAGTAGAGTGTCAGTTGATATCCCGTTTCTCTCTCTAGTTTCTTTAAATCAGTAAACTAAATTGTTATCAAACTGTTTTGTTAATTAAAGCCTTTTTAAGAAATGTTTGGAGTTCTTGTTTCTGTTTGATTTTTCTTAAACACAATGAATGTGATTAGTTTAAGTTCTTTTTTTTTGTAATACTACAAAATATGAATAAAATAGTAATGAATTCTAATGAAACCCTTATAAAACTTTGTGAAATTTGCAAATTTTCATACAAAAATTTAGACTCGGTAATTGCAACAAACTCGGTAGTTGCAATTGCCCCTGTCATTAATCGGTTGCTTTTACCGAGTCGCTACTGTAGTTGGATTCTCAGTAGTTAGTAGGTGGTTTTAAATGCAACTATTACTTTAACCTTTTCGGGACGACGGGGATAATACGTCTTTAAAACAACTATTCAGATCTTATGGATCCCGGACTCCCGGATAAGAGGGATAACTTTAAAGGTATTGGAACGTTTCTACCACGAGTATTTTTTCAAAATAGAACTTCGTTCCGAGAGGGTTAAGGCGTGCATTATTGTCCGTGGCGTATGTGAATGCCCGGAACCAATATCATCACGTATTGCGTATGAAATGGTTCTATACAATTCCATATTTGAGCTTGTGTTTACTCAACGATTTGTTTATATAAACAAATTCTCGTAACGAATGAATAACGAGAAAGGTTCCTCACTACTATTGTGTCTTCAAAGCGAATTAACTACTGAAATTGAAGGCAGTGTATTCTGAACTACTGAATTAAGTGGCAGAAATAGTTCCTCCCAGTTATTTATCTGTGTTCCTGTTCAGCATTCTTGTGTTTTAGTGAGACTTTAGTGAGAATTTTTGCTATAATCAATGCTTTCTTTTAATTTCAAAGTTCAGCTTACTCCAATATATACATAAACAATCAAAATACTTCAAATGACTGTTTCTTTTACCATTGCGCTGCATTTACTTTTTCTTAGAGCGTGAAAAACTAAATAGTTTTACTATATGCATCAAAGATTTGCATGTATGCATTACTTTCTGCTTTTACACGATTTGTATTAAAATGCGTATTGTACCTTTAAAGTTAACTCGAAAACTCATTCAAACATTTGAAATAGTAAAAATGTGATGAGTCCTTGAGGGATACTAAATTCACACGGATACAAATTATTATTTTTTTAATTAAAAACTAAAAGTTAACAATGATTTAGCCAACATAAAATATCCGTTCAGATTTTTCACGAATCGCGTCGGACAAAGAGAATTCTAAGAAAGAAAGTTCAAAGTTGAGACTTGGCAGCCCTATTCGACGACAACACGTAGTCTTATTATCATCTGTTTTGTAACATTTATTTTAACATCGTAACTGTCCTTGCCTTACGGATGTCTGTGCGTTCAATTCCAGTCAAGTGCGGAGCGCAAATATTAGACGAAAGCGTTAGAAACAATGCAGGACTCGAGTTTTGTCCATGGGAAAACACAGGTGAACGAAGAAGACAAAAGAGCGGTACTACAACATCTTGCGGATATGTTCGGCCGTTCGCCAGATGAAGGCTTAAGACGTTTCTGCGAAGCGCGCGAGTGGAACGGTAAAACATGCTTCTAGTTATCACAAATCTAATCATCAGTATTTATTTTCGCAGTGGAAAAATGTATTGACCAGTTGATAAGCGCAAACAGCGAAAATACAAACACAAATGTTGGCACAACGTCCGTGATGAACACTCGCTGGAACCGCAACAAGTTACATGGGGCGATTCCGAAGCGCAATAGCGCATCGCCACAAACTCCTAGGAATGTTCTTCCGCAAGGCAAGCCTGCGCGCAATCAAAATAGTATCAACGGGAGCAACGCAAAGAACGGCAACAATAATAATTGCGTGACTAACATAGCTGCATCTTCGGTAGAGCAACGTGTTATCAAGGAAATACAGGCTGGCTCCAGGGTAATGGTGATCATGCGTGGCGTACCCGGTAGCGGCAAGACCTACCTCGCGAAAAGTATATTAGAACGTTGTGATTTGCTCGGAGAGCAGTACACACTAAAGGACTTTTTGTACAGCACGGATGACTTTTTTTACGACAGCGCCGGAAACTACAAATTCTGTGGAGCACAACTGGCCGAAGCTCATACACGAAATCATGATCGTGTGCGCGAACGCGCTGCCGCTGGTTGGAGTCCAATTTTTGTGGACAATACCAACATGCAATTGTGGGAGATGATGCCCTATGTAACGTCGGCTGTTCGAAGTGGCTATGTTATTGAATTGCTAGAACCGAAAACGCAGTGGCGCAATTCAGCGCGACAGTTGGCTATTAAAAATAAGCACGCAGTTCCAATGGAATCAATTCAAAACATGATGGACAAATACGAAAAAGGAACAGTCGGCGATTTGTTGAAGGTAAACTGAAATTATTTACGGTGCACGCTTCCGCTTGATTAAAAGCAAAATTGCATTACGCGGAGAAACTGATGTGTAGATACATTATTTTTGTTTAACATATCGAACAATGAAACTGGCGTTTTGCTTACACTCGCATTTTATCGCTGCGGCGATCACAAGAAATTGTTGAAACTGGAACTCGAGTTTGCGTGTCTAATTTCAGTTTTTGCTTTGTGCAAATAAACATTTTCTAAGCGTGCTGGATAGTTCATGTGCAGGTTTGCGCACTAAAGAAATGACTTGCAAGCCATTAGCTGTTCGTTAAAATAGTATCGATCGATAACACTGAACAAGTAAAGTAGTGAAGAAAGCTTTTGATATAAAAGCGGATACTTAATTATCAAACTCATCACACTGATGTGGTGGTAGTACCTTCATTAGTGCGCTGCCAATTAATGAAATCCTCTTGTTCGTTCAAAAGAGCAGATTTTCACTACGTTCGTGTTTTTTGTATATTGTAGTTTCAATTATTTTTATTTGTGTTGCCTTTAATTTCGGCCGTTTATGTAAGTGTGAAGTAAAACTCTTACTTTCTACAGCACTCACAATCCAAGTGAAGTAGAAGTTCCACTTACTATGATTTACCCTTAATTGACTTCTTTATAACGTTCTGCTTTAATATTTTGGTTCAAAACAGAACAGTAAAGCTTTTGGAATGATGCAGTGCTAACTTTATTGCCCAATATTCGTCATGTGCAGCTCTTCGAGTGCATACATACAGTACGAGGGCAAATTATGAAGCTTAAGTCGAGTGAGAATAAAAGTTGTTTCAATATCTTTTGTCCTTGGTTCATTATTCCTTTGTTTAGTACTGTTTATCTTTGGCCTGAGTTGAGCACTTAGCCATTGTCTTATCGTGGCTGTGAGTGACTTATTTAAAAATCGTTGAGTGTTACATCATACTAAATATATTTTGTCTGACTGGAGAAATACCTTTAAATTGTATTTGATTTTATTTACAATTTGACTTTTGTCCATTTTAGATGTTGAAGGATACAAAGTATACTATGCCGCTCCCTCAAATGAGAGTGCAACCGCCAATTTTAATTAATCAGGAAGATCTGGAGACAGAGGAAGTGTTTACAATTTCGAAATCTGGATCGGGAGACAATTCGTGTGACATTACACCCGTGTCCGTGGAAAAGCCAAGCAACGTACACGCATGGTCTCACTATAGACCGACTGCTCCTAAGGCACAACGCGAAAATAATCGTGTGAAAATTGGGGTTCCTGCAACAAACTCCTGGCAGCCACATGAAGAAGGAAGAAGAAACTTCTGGAACGTCAATACAACAAACGAAACATCGAAGGCGTCAAGTGCTGAGAAAGGAGAGAAAACGCTGTTGGACCTGCTTAAAGAGGGCGTTAGCGAGCCTTCGGAAGCCCTGCAAAAGAATGATACCCTAAACCGACAGCCCTCGTTTAAGCGCCACAGCGTAAATTGCAGCAACGAAAACAACGCTTTTGTTTCGTTGCGTCAGATTTACCCTAACAAGAAAATCGGTGCTTTATGGGATCTGTTTGTTAAGTGCAGTGGCGATATTGACTGGGCGGTAGACATCCTATTGAAAGAAGACGAGCTGCGAATCGGGCCGGACGAGTTCTCCGTACCGGTCATTGAAGAGGTTGACGATTTTCAATGTAACTGTAAAAGCGGAGATAGTGCTGCAGAAAGTGCTTCGGCACCGCCCACGATTCCTGTTCCTCCTGGGCCGTGCGTGAAGCCACAGCGTCTGCGTGCTCGGGCACAGCGAGCCAGTCATCAACCAAGCAATGAAGTAAAGGAAATGATCGAAAATCGCTTCAAAATCGGTGACGAGCACTACTCCCCACATTTGCGCAATTTGCGTGAAATGCGTGAGAAGCTATTGACAACAGCTACGAAGACTTACACCGATATCGAGGTTCAAACAGACTTGGTGGAAGATGAGCAGGAGGAGGATGAATCCGACGAAATATTAGAGATTACACTCGGTGACGAACTTGTACAGCAGCTGAGGTCCACGTTCGATGCAGAGACGACGGCTCTGGGCGAACAACTGCCGAACAATGTGACGATGAACGTGTTCATGCCTCGATCGCTTGCTAAGGAGTTATACATGCTGTGGCTCGAGTCGGCGTACAATCAGGTAGAAGAACAGAGACAGCGAGTTGTACGCGATGACGAAAACTTTGCGCGCTTGTTAAAAAACCCAAAATACGAGAACTGCACACAGTCGCCCAGCAATATGCAGGAACTCTTGGATATGGAGTTGGCGTGGATGATTTACAACAGCGAAGAAGAGAAAGAAAAAAGCAAGATTGTTCAACAACAGCTTCAGCCAAGTGACCTGGCCGCGTACCTTACGCAGATGAAACTATGTGAAGTGTTTCCAAACATCCCGCGAGAAACACTCGTTGAGGTTCTCTCGGCTCACGAGAACAGTTACGATGAAACTGTTAAAGTCCTGAGCAGAACAATGTCTGCTGCAACGGATCTGACAGTGGAGCAGATGCAAGGAGACTTGTTACAGAGAGCGTTGCGTGAGCAGGAGTTGGTAAGTGTTTACGAACTGCAAAGTATGAAGTAAATTTCCCACGCCTTCTGAAATATTTTTTGTTTTGAAATCCAAATAGCAATCGACAATGCAGTTCCAGCAGCAACAAAATGACAAAAGTACTACATATAGCGAGAAAAACGGTGGCGAGATGGAGGCCACTCCGAAGCCGCCCGCAGAAGAGGACGCAAAGCGTATGGCCCTTCACGACTTTGAGGAAACGCGCAATTTGGCGGCCCATCACTGTCAGTTAAAGGCTGAGTGTTACCAGAAAGCGAAGGAGGCAATTCAGAAAGGCAACAGCGCTGTTGCCGTTTACTACTCGCAGATAGCAAACCTGCACAAAATGAAAATTGATATGTACAACCACCGCGCTGCCAACTGCATTATGGATGTGCACAAGTATACGCAAAATAATCCAGAGCTTCTGGACCTCCATTACCTGCATGTGCTGGAGGCGATAGGCTGCTTGGACCTCTTTCTTGACCGCCACATTACAGGGCTACGTGCGGCTTCGCGAAGCTACAAGCACGTGTTCATAATCACGGGCCGTGGTTTGCACAGCGCAGGCGGTGTGTCCACTATTAAAAACAAGGTTAAAACTCGCCTGAAGGAACGCAATCTTAGGTGAGCCTACAATCGCTGCCGTTGTCGGTTTTGAGTTAACCAACCTTTCACTCTGTACTAATCTAGATGGAGTGAGGTTAACCCTGGATTGTTGAAGGTAAAAATCTTCTCTGCATCGCGACATTCCAAAAACATCTAATTCGCAGATCCGCAATTGATAGTACATTTCCAATTTGAACAATTGCACTATGAAATTGTATCACTTCTACGAATTTCTTTCTAGATTTATTTATAGTAATTACAAATATTTTTATACAGATTACATTGTTACTTTCAATACCAAATATAAATGCAATATCATTTTGGTCTTTCCTCGCGTTCGCGTGATGGTGAGGGTGAAGCTAATTAGATTGTGAGTATTGCAATGCACTGCTCAAAGCCAATAAGCTACATTAGCAGTCGTGCAATTCTTGAGGGAATGAGCTCATCTTAATTTCAATTACTATATTGCGAAGATGTTATAGATGTTTGGCTCATTGCTCAACAACGAGCAGTGGAAGGCCGTAAAATTACATTTGATTTTAAAATTGTAACGCAAAGTTTGAAAAGACCTTGGTACCACTGGACCATGTCGTTTTCAGTTGGAACAGAAGAACTATTTTTAATGAAGGCAAAGCATCTTTTGGGACATGTTAAGACGCTATTTCTGTGCTGTTTGTGTGAAAACCGTTAGTCCCGAGTAAAACTATTCTGGTTATTCAATAATTTGATGCAAGCAAGTTGCAAGCAATATTCGAAAGTCAACTTCAGTTTTATAAACAATATTTGAACTGTAAATGCAGCCTTGAAGCTTTTACTATCTAAAGTTTGTCACAACCGAAATTCCAAACTGTGTTGCTACGCTTACTGATGTAACAACTTATATTTATATTTCGAATCATTTTATAAAATTTTTTACACATATCTAGTCTTTGTTAAACTTTTAAAAATTGCATGAAATGCGCTCAAGATACATTGTAGTGTTTAGGGCGTAATTAAAACTTAAATTATGCGTTCGGCGGATTCGTTTGTCTTCTATGTTTATAACATGTGTATAGCAGTTCCAGTCGAATTTTTTTAAATATGAACGACTGAATTTTATTACAAGCAGGAACAGCAGTCGCGCTTTCTACCCATCTAATTAGCCATTAAACACACAAGCTCCAGAAGCGCATCAGGAGAAATTCGCTCAAATCTCATAACATTACAAGCTATCGTCGTATGTATTAGACGGAGGAAAACGCACCTTGTCCGAACTCATACTTTGCACTTGCGCAATAGTTGCCGAGGAGGGCGAAGATGCTGACCGCCGGGTAACTGGTGAGTGGTTCTCTTTCCCCACATTTACGCGACTTGACATCATTTTCTCGAAAAGATTGCTACGCGTCCGCGTGCTACGAGACCGTGAAGGTGTGTTCAGGAAGACTCCTTCGAATATAGTTTCAAGACTGCTGGAACGAGTGACCATTTCTTGGTTGTCATCGGGCGGACTTATTTGTGCATTGATTTCTTGCAGAGCTACAAACTCCGAATTGTGAAAAGGGCTGGGCGTAAGGTCGCCATTTGAAAAGCAGCTCCTGGTTGGAGTCTCAATCTCCTCTGTGCAGTTTATGTCGATCGGCGATGGTGTTCTTCCTAGTGGCGAAATGAGTCGAATTTCAAAGGCGGGCAGCTCATCGTCGATGATGCGACTAGTGTACGTGTCCAACTCTCGGTCAGTCGAGAAAGATAATGAAAGGTCACTCTCACTTGAAACAGACGAACATCGCGAAGCGTGCAACCGGAACGAGCTGCCTACTTCTGGCAGGATGTTTTCCAAGCCCGTCGAGTCCGATTCATCGTCTTTCCTTTTATGCGCCGCCGTGAATGCACCTGTTCTCTCTGTTGTACTCATAGTTAGCTCCACGGGAAATGTTAGAATTCAGTTGAAATAAAACACAACCAATAACAAACGCCACTAGTTTCGTCCGGGCGCTTATAGCGAGACGTAATTTAAAATTCAACTCAAAAAGTGCCAATAAACGTCAACGCACAGTGCTGCCAAGTTGAGTTGTCTCATGAGAATCTTGCTCCAAACCAGTGCACCTAATTTCATTTTCAAAGTACACTTGTTACAAGATATTCATCAAAAGTGTTTTTATGACCTTCTAATAAAATATGGCACCGTCAGTCAATTTGTTAACAAACAAATTATAGAATTTAATTTGAAGATCTTTTTAGTTGTGAAATTTAATAAAATGTAACTTCAGTAACTTATTTACTTCAAAACAATTAAGAGCAACAAAAAGTGCAAGTTAGCTTTATTAATTCCCTATATTAAACTTTAGTAACAACACTACTCCTCATTCAAATAATGTTCCAGCAGCAATATTTATTTATTTATTTAGAAAAAAGTTAGACATTTGTACAATATAAGAACTAAGTCTTTTAAATGCACATCAATGATTGATACATTTTACAGGAATGAAAGCAAAACGTAAATCTAATAACAATAATAATAACCTTACATCTAAAAGTGGAAGACAAAAATAGTAGGAAAATTAGAGATGAAAGAGGAGAATACATAAAGAAGTAGGAAAAGAAGAAGAGGTGACTTGCATCCAACACAAAAGTACCTTGATACCCTGCGATTAAAGTGCTTTAAAATACTCGTAAATTTTTGTCTTAAAGTTGTTCCTGCTCAACCCCACCCTTATGACCTCAGGAACCGAGTTTCAGACCCTGACGGCGTTAATGAAAAATAGTCTTGATGATGTTAAGAAGTTATATTCTGGGACAATCAAATTGTGGTGTCTCCTGGACCTGAAAGGTATGAGCTTTTCGAACAAATAGTGAGGGGTTTTCCACTCCATTAGTCTGTAGATAAATACGCAGTTTTTATATAATTCGTGTTCCTGGCCGAGGCCCGGTTAAAAGATCTGCCACAATGATTTCCGTTTCCGTGGTTTCTTTGACAAATTAAATCCGCACAACTATGGGTTAGTACTCGATTCCGCATCGTTTGTATTTTGCATCAAACCATTTCCTATAATTTCAGCGCCGTAAAATATTGTTCCGTTTCCTTATCTTTAAGTGCAACCGTAATTCTTGCTTGTTTTCGTATCCTTTCGAAGAAATTTGACGTACATAAAAATCTGTTGATCATAATTTTACTTCTCGTTTTGATATTCATTTGATACCTATTTCATCTTCTTTCGTCAGGTACAAGTCGCTCTACTGAAATCAAATTTCAATTTTTCCCTTTTAGCTACGTGCACCGATATCGTTTTGCCAGATTTGTTGACGAATTTTACTTCTGTTGTCCCATTTCCTGCAACTATCACATGTTCATATATAAGTAAGTTCAGCAGAATATTTGGGTCACGAAACATGTTCCACGCCCCTTATTCAACGCCCATAATATCTTACCAGTAAAATGACACATCTATGGGACGACGCTATACTAAATTTCAATGCTGTGCACCTTACAATTTCGAAGATATTCCATTATTAAGATCTGGCTTGAATGGCCTTGAATGGCCCATTCCCTCTGTCGAAGGACATGACTAAATAGTAAGTTCGTAGTGAATTTAATTGGTGTATGACTTATGGTTCCAAAGTTTCGTCTGAAAATTTCCAGAATTCAGGGTCAAACATGATAGGGATTTTTCGACTTTTCCAATAGTTTTCCGAAATTTTCTTTTCTCACAAGCCTGAACTGACTCAAGACGAATCCAACAATGAAAACTCCATGGAAATCGGTATTTCTGTTTGAGCGTGATGCACTTACACACATACATCCACTTTCTTTTATATATATATAGAAGAAAATAATAATAAAAGATAAGATTATAGTTTTATATGAGATCAAGTCTTCGACCTAAATCAAAGTAAATTCTAAACAATTCAACATAAATTATAGTTTGTCTTTAACACGTTCTACCCGTCGCATTTTTTCAATGTTTCTACGCATTGCATGCACGAGATGACTACACCTTTTCAAGTCGTATATCAGAAAATTCAACGTTTATTTCAGATTTTAAAATTGTATTTCAGCGTTTAAAACTGTATTTCAGATTTTAAAATTGAATTTCATATTTTTCAAATTGTATTTCAGATTTTAGATGGAATTTCAGATTTTTCAAATTGTATTTTAGATTTGCGAAATTGTATTTCAGAATTTTTCAAATTGTATTTCAGAATTTTTCAAATTGTATTTCAGATTTGCGAAATTGTATTTCAAATTTGTAAAATTGTATTTCAGATTTTAAAACTGTATTTCAGATTTTAAAATTGAATTTCAGATTTTAAAATTGAATTTCAGATTTTTCAAATTGTGTTTCAGAATTTTTCAAATTGTATTTTCAATTTCAAATTGTATTGGAAATTGAAATTTTACCCCGATTTTCAGTCAAAATTGCATGCTATTTAGTTAATTGGCAGCAAAATTTTTGCGTTCGAAGTGAAAGCATGATCTGTCAACAATGTGCATCGAACAAAGAACCAGCTTTAAGTTTTGTTTTAACCCTTTCGGGACTACTGGAATAATACGTCCCAGTAAGTTTTTGAGGTCTTTTAAAAAATTATTCAAATCTTATGACCGAGGCAAAATATTTATTCGAATTATATTTCCCCGATTAAAAGAATGATTTCAGAATTTGTTAGTATGCAACATAAATTTGCAGTCCCAATTTTAATAGCAAGGAAATATTTCTACCAAGCGTTTTTGGTTTTCAAAATTAAAGTGCTTTCCAAAAGGGTTAAACTTGGTAAACATTTAACCGAAACATTTCAATTAATGAAGCAAGTGCTTTGTGGTAGTTTGATCATGGCAGCGTTCATGAGTTGTATACGCGAATTGAAAACGGTCGGGAAATCATAAACGATGACCGACATGTTGACCAATCGATATCCATGTGCACCGCAGACTTCAAGTCTGCTCTTCCAGCACAGTCTTGAGTGCATCATCGTATGATTTACCCGACGCCATTAGCCTCCTCAGCCACTTCTTTTGAGAAGTCGTCAGCCGCTTTCCTTCTTCTACCAGCGCGGGTACACCAAGCGAGGGTGCCTCCTCAACTGCGATCGTTGACATGGTTGTCACACTCGTATGAAAGCATTCACTGTTCCCCCTACTTCTTCTTGTCGGTCGGTCTATCCAACCGCTTACTGTTAGTTCAGCAATGTGCTATTCAGTGGCGTCAGTCTGTCCAACGTCCTTACCATCCGAGGCGCGTGTTTGAGAGCTCATCATCTGGTTCGTTCGGCCACCTCCGAGGCTTTCGGTGGCCTTTTCAAGTTGTGGGGAAAGAAGGTCGCCCATGACAGAGCCCCATGCCATGGAAAGTCCAGAAATAATACCCGAGGTGGACAGGTATCGGGTAGGCTCCGTGATATTACAGCCGGTATACCCCCTGGCTGCAAACCATCCAATGGGCACGGGTCGCATAACACCATGGATTAGGGGGGGGGGGAGGGGATGTGGGGCAGAGAGGATACCAGGTGTAGGCAGTTGGATATAGGAAGTGACTAGTTAGCCAGCCACACAGGGTAAGACAAGACCATACCCCGGTGGCTGTTTCCAGCGGCCACCACGAGGAGGTCTAGTCACATTCCGCCAGCCCTTCAGCCCCCGCCAGCTGGACATCCTAGCTGGCAGTGAATGAAGAGTAGGCAGCAGACCGCCCTTTGTTGACCTGTCAGATTGTTATGAAAAAATATTTTTCTAATTACTTCTTACTTAAAGTTCAAAAGCCACATTAAATCACGTTTCTGATAACACACCTTAACTCATGTTTTGCCCCTTTACACTCCCAATTTCAAAAAATCCCGTCTTAGCGAAGATTCATTTCCTAAAATTGACGTACAGTTCAAATTTAATGTTTGTAGCTTTAGTGGTTTGTGCTGTCAGTCAGTCGGAAGGGCAAGCAATTTATATATATATCTATTTAAGTACGTTTATACGATATCTTCACTAACTCACTCAATGTTAACAATTTAAAAATGTATTAATTTTCTTAACTCCAGAACGCAGGTAGGAGCATACGAAAGTACAAATCGGAGCTGACAAAAAAGCTTTCGCACTGGTGCACGTACATACATATGTGCGCACGTCATCTCAAAGAACCATGTAAAAGTAAACTCGCATTTGTTCGTATATGATACTTTTCTTTCCCTTTGGCTGAAGTGCTCATAGTCAAATATATACTCGCATTCAATCTCATGTCTAGTTAAAAGTTTGCAAAATGGTTGAAGCACTCGTAATGGCTTCGAGTGCAACTGCAGTTACTTGCTGTCCCACCGGTAATGGGTGATGACAAATGCAGTTTCGCTACAAGCGACGCATTGATAAATGAGTAGCCGACTTATCAACGCGCAGGCAAACGTATGCAAATGTGAGCAGCTGAATCCAAATGAGCGAACGGAGGACACCTGAAGAATCCGGGCTTCAGCCGGCTGGAATAAAAAAGTGAAAAATGCAGAGCGGTCCATCATTATCGGTCCTTTATTGGGAAATTGAAGCGAAATTCGTTAATGGCCCACCCACAGATTTCTCAAGACCGCACACGAACTGAAGAAACCACCACCGACGCAAAAGCTACACCCACCGTAGTATCTCTGCTTATTAGCATCTGGCTGCCTTAATGGCGGTGCTAATTGTGTTCGTCATTAACGAACCAAATTAATAACAAGTGTGCTGCTTTGCGTTGGTTGCATATTCGTTCGGTTCGGGAGACTCCACACAAAATAATTTGCAATGCACGAAATTTGATGTTAATTAGCGACAAGCAGCGTGTTTGTGTGCTTTCCATTCCAATTCTCTTTCATTCAACAATCGCTCCGACTAAATATTGCGTGAATGTGTGTCGTGAATGATTTTAATCATTGTGGTAAATAAAGCAGGTTTCATTAAGCATGTCTTAATTTTGTGTTTATACATCTATGTATATTAAAATGTAAAAATTATAATAGCAAATGCGCATCGTTCGAACGGGCCTCGTCGTATGTTTACTCATCTGGCTCCGAGAGATTAAATTTTGGATAGCTGTCTTATAAAGGCACAGCTTTCAAGAAGCAGGACTGAACTTTAAAACTGTATAGTTAAAACAGTTGTGTGTGATCTATGACGGACACCTGTTTTATGGATTAAAATATATTCAACACCATAATGATTAAAAAATCATATCTTTCAAATGGCCTCCACACTTTCGGCAACTTCGTTTACACAACTCCAACCGAAGTGTGAAATTTTACCAATGAAATTTTTTGAAATCTCACCAATGGTTTATGATTGTTCTCTAGTTGGCCAATTGATGGATGATTTCCAGTACCAATTTATATGAGTGAAATTGTTGTTCACCCTTTCTCTATTGTGTTGCCATATGGCAACATACTACTTTGTGGACGTTTGAACCAGGGCCGGATTAACCCTCAACGGGGCCCTAGGCAACCATCAATTTGGGGGCCCTTTTTTCACGTCCGTTCCCTTCTGTTTTCGATTAAAAAATACAAACTTATATCTTTCATAAAAATTTTATTGTCACAATGTAATAATATCAATAAAATTACTATCTACATTTTAAACATGTCGTTTTCTACATTTGTTTTCGGCAAATTCATCAATTATATCATCAATATCGATTTTGTTCAATAAATCTGACTCAATGCAAAGTATACCTACCTAACATCTCGAGTCGCTCTTGTCGCGTTGTAGCTCTTTCAGCAGCTTTGATTCTTTTTAATTGCGAGAAGGATCGTTCGGCAGAACAATCTGTGATCATTAATGTTAAAAAAATCCGAAGAACTATTTCTGTGTTAGGAAATACATCGGCTAATTGATCTTCCATTAGAATCTTATACAAATGACTATGAGTTTTTTGTGCATCAGTGTATCTGGAATTCACGTAACTTTGGAATTGTTTCATTTCAATGAAAAATTCTTCCAAATCTCTAGAATAAAAACGAACTAAGTTATTTATAGCTTCGTGGAGGTCTCCATCACTTAGGGAAAAGTTGATGAGAAATGCAAATCTCTCTGAAACTTCCATATACACTTTCGCACGTCGTTTGATTTCACTGTGAAGATTGTCGATGATTTCGAGGAAACCTTTTGTCCTAAAATCATCGCGAGGCGAAAATTCTACTTCTGGAGCATTTCCGTCATTAGGTTGTTTTTTTCTACGACGAGTACGTTTTACGATTTCTGTATAACCTACACCAGGTAATAATTGTTTTGAAATTTATTTTCAGTTCTGATTATATTTTTCTTTCACTCTCTAGAATTTTATGTTTGTAAGAAAATTTTAGAAGTCTTTTTCATTTTTCGGGGGCCCCCTAAAATCGGGGGCCCCAGGCAACTGCCTATTCTGCCTACCTGTTAATCCGGTCCTGGTTTGAACCCTCTATGGTTTCAAGAATACATTTTTTTTATTGGTCATAGGAATAGTTTGAAGTTTTAGGAAAAATACGAAATTAATAAACTGAATATTTAAGTTTAAAGAAGAGAAGTATACACTTTTTTTTAATGGTATATCTTGACATAGTAAAGGAAGAAAAGAGGCAGATAAAATTAGAGAACTTTTTAATTTGACGTTTTCTTTCAATTTAGAAAGGTTTTTTTTTTTTTGGCTGAAGTAAATGAATAAACATTCAAATATTCATTATGCGTAAAAAGTTTTATGTTTTCATAATTATCACAGCCAAAACGATGTGGTTGCTCTCATAGTAAAACACTCTAAAATACAGGGTCCCAGTATAAAAAACACAAAATTTCCTCTGCAATGTTGCTAATAAACCACATAGAAGCCTAAAACGTAAAATTTAAATTTTAACTTTCCCCAGTAAAAACCTGCAGCGAAAGGGTAAATGCTGGGTATTATTTTATATAAATAATATGTGCTTTGTTTATATTTTTTTTGTAATACGCACAATGAAGTTAAACAAGTGAGCCAGGTAGAATGACACCCTCTGTTTTGTAAAATAAAGAAAGAGATATTTAAAAAATTATTTGTCATGTCGTGTCATACAAAATGTAAAAAACAAAATTAACCATAAACAAAACACAATGAATAATAATACCAACTTAGTAATAATATACAATAAAATACAAGTAATACAAACCATACATTTCTTGGAAAACATCTCAGCAGCAGCACATCTAAAACAACAATTTTTGTAGTGTCCAGGGGTGGGCTAGTTAATTTAATTAGTTAATTTTTTATTTTTCCAATTTCAGATTATTTTCAAATTTTCCGCTCCATAGTCGGTAGTCTCGTTTAATCGAATGAAGGTTTTTTTATAGTTTTTATAGATAGTTTCTGCATATGGTTGAAACGTTTTCTATAGTTTTTAAACTGTTTTACTTACTCGCAGTTCATATTAAAGGCCTTTAAAAAAAACGCAAACAGCAGTTTTAGTGTTCCAAAATTTGTAACTTTATTTTAACATTTCTGAGCCGTATGGCATTTTCAAGGAATTTAAATTTGGTTTGCATGCATACATATATTATATGTATGAATAATTTGGTATACGAGTATATTAAGTAGATACGAATTAACTTAAGCCTCAAATAATTTTCTTAACCCATTTCAATAGCTATTTGCTTACATTAAACCCTCTAGGAATCGGTGTCAATCTATTAAGACAGTTTAATTTAATTGCAAATTTACATATATAAGTACATTTCAATAATTTACAGCTTTAACCATTTTAAAGGAAATACAGTACAAATTGCACTATTGAGATAGTATTTCGAAACGTTCATATTCATATTTGGTATTGCTTATTATTAACTAGTTAGTTTTTGATAAACCATTTTATGTGGTTTAATCTTTCTTTTTAGCTCATTATTAATCCACATAACATTGAATCTTCAGAGTTGTGCAGTAAAGCGGTTAATATTGAACAACTTTCAGTTTTCTCTGCGACACCAAAGCACAGCGCACATACCGGTAGCTACGAATTCCTGACGACAATGTAGACAATTAAGCAAATGCTGCGGCGCTTTTAGGCAGTATCGCTTTTAATTTGAACAGTTTAAATTCTTTTCTTTTATTTATTATTTTGAACAGTTTAGTTTCAACAGTTTTACTCACAATCAAGCATTTTTTCAATTTGGCCGGTAATCTTTGATCTTTTAGTTTGAACGTTTAAAACAAAAAAACAGATGTGACTAAAAGTCAACGAGTCTTACTCATTTTACGTGCCGTCCACACTGCGTACCCTAGAATTCTTACCAAATTTGATTTCAATATTGTAACTCCTCCTTAACAGACAAAAGGAATAGCTGAAACGCTCGTTAAACGCTTTGTTATACCTGACTAACCTCTTTCTGACCATCCTTGGACGCTCTGTGGAAGCAGGGTGTAACAAATTTGGCTATGCATTTCGTCAAAACTTAAAAGCTACTCGGTATATATGTGCGTAAACTTCAATAAACGTACCGGTATTGTATTCTCCGGGTATGAGCACCATAAAAAATTTACAGAAATCTAACTAAAGTATACTTTTAAGCAGGGATTCCTCTACACAATACTGAGATTATCTACAGTCGACGTCCAATAGTACATAATGTGCATTGTCAGAGTTCAACGAAAGTTTGTAATCATTTAAAAATGTGACATAAGTACAATATTCATCCATGATTCTGATTGTCTAAGGAAAAATTAAAAACCGCTTTTGTTTTTTTAAAAGAATTTTTAGTGTGAATTTACGAGCGTTTGTAATATTGAACAAATGCTGTATACAATTTATGTACTACACACACAAATTGGCATATACTATATATGCACAATTAATTTGACAACAATTACAGAAAAATACTGTATTGTTAAAGACGTCTGTATAGCGCAGTATTTCATTTTCGTCAACACTCAAATCATTTTGTGAGAAATAAAAAGTTGAGCGGAAATGTTCAGTACTACTTTTATCTGGGATTGTGTACAACCGGAACGGACTTGTATAGGCATTGTGTACATTTAACCCTGGTTAGCCAATGTTCGACGATTCGACTACCATTGTTCTTTTTTTCTCGATCTCAGGAAATAAGGTCTAGTCATTATTTAGCAAAATAAAATCTACACACAAACATGCTTGTGTGTATGTTATCATTTTAAAATATATGGTAGTCTTGTAATTTGAATTCACTTTAAACGAATTTTATGTACTATCGGCTTCTTAAAACTGATCTTAAAACTATGTTCAGCGAATCGACGAACGTTGGCCTTAACGTATATTAAATATGGTTGACTATGCAGGGTTAAGGAGGGGAAGAAAACACTTCAAGCGCCACTACTTAAGGTGCACATGGACGGGGAGTACTGTACAGGCAAAATATCCTCCTTATGTAAGAAGTCCTGGACGTTGTTTTGGTTTAGTTTTGCGCCTATTACATTAGAAACCGGAAAATCCAACTCTGATGTTTTCTTATGTACATACATTTCAACAGCATAGTTATACATACTTGTACATACATACATAACATACATTGTATATGCATGTACACGTATCTGCAGCACACGAGAAGCGGTGGGTGGCGGATTAGTGTGCTTAATTAATTAACAAACCAAATGATTTGCATGAACTTAATCAAAGCAGAAAACATTCTGACAAGTTGTATGTATAATTATGTGGTACGTATACGGATTAAACATTAAATATCTCTACAGTTAAAAAAAAATCTCAGACTACAAACGCCCATGCAGGGCTCAATTAAATCCCAAAAGTCTTTTAAATGCTCGCCGATAATCCAAGTTAAATATTGTATAAATGACTGGATTCAAGCCGGAGTTGATGTATCCCAACCAGGTGATGAAGTTCTTGAACTTGTTAGTTGGGCAGCAGGACTCACAGAACGGCAAAATTACGTACATAAGAAAGAATGGCAGCCAGCATATAACGAACACGCCCATTATGATGCCGAGGGTGCGAGCGGCCCGTCGCTCCTTCGACAGCGATATCTTCTGCTTCTCTTCGATGAACTGGTAAACACCCGAGGGCTTCTTCTGCAGAGGCGCAGCCAGCGATGAAGTAGCGCCTGCTGATGACTGTGGTGGCGTGATTTTCAAGGAGGCGTTCTCCTCCTCATTGCCGTCAGCAGCCACCTGTACTGCACTCTTCGCTTCGCTGGTACTGCCCGTGGTGGATATTTCGCAGTTTTCCAAGTCCCTGTTCTCCGCAACATTCAGCGGTAGCAGCAGCCGCTCCGTGCCGACCTTCTCTGCTGCAATCATCGCATCAGGCGACGGTTGCCCCGCTGGCTGCAGCTGCTTCCTCGCACGCGTCTTGCCGTGCTTAATTGAGTCCTTGATTTTGGCACGCCGCGACTTTTTTCTCTGGGCAACAACGACTACACGATGCTCGATCTGCTGCGCCGGTGCTTCGTTATTTACGTGCGTCTCGCTGCTAATCGAATCCTGGTCGTTTTGTATCATTGTTGTCGCCGAATGAGCGGACTCTTTGCCGCAGCTAAACATGCCGACGCAAAGTGAGCTGAACGCTCGTCCCTTATTTGTCGCGCCCACGCTCCCAATTGCAGTCTCAGCGTCAATGGCTTTCAGGCCGATCGTATTGATCTTGGAAGCTTTGGCTCTCTCACGCAAGCGTCGTCTGGTGGCGATATAGATTTCGATGTAAACGATGGTCATAATCGCCAGCGGAATGAAGAACGACCCGAGCGACGAGTATATCACATAGCCGCGATTTGACGTCAGCTCGCATGGCGTCGCACTCGTGAACTCCTCAGGCCAGTCGTTCCAGCCAACCAGCGGCGGCGAGCTTATCACCAAGGACAGTATCCAAACGCCGGCAATCAGAAGCAGCACACGCCCTACCGTGCGCTTCTGAGCGTAGTTGATCGGGTCGGTTATTGCCCAGTAGCGGTCCAGCGCGATTGCGCACAGATTCAGTATGGACGAAGTGCAGCACATGACGTCGCACGTGAGCCACATTTTGCACAGATGAATGCCGAACTCCCACCGGCCCAGAATGGAGTACGCCACATTGAAGGGCAGCACGAGCAGCGCCACCGTCAGATCGGCCACAGCCAGCGAGACGATGAAGAAATTCTGTACGATTCGCAGCGGCTTGTAAGTGAACACGCTGAGAATGACAAGAATGTTGCCAATAATGGTCAGCACGATTATGACGGAGAGTACAATTGTCGTGAGAACGGCCTCCCACTCGGGCACGGCCAGCTGCACGCCGAAGTGACTCCAGAAGAGCTCCTCGCTATCGACATTATTGCAGGTGTTCGTTCCGGGCGCAAACGGGGCGGAAAAGTTGTTGCCGCCTGTGGTGGTGGCCGTGGCAGCAGCCGCTGCAGAGCTTAATGAGCCGAAAACGTTGTCCAAAGCCGATCGGGCGGTACTAGCGCTGATGCCGGTGGCATACGGCGGGCCAGGTATGCCGCCCACCGCAGTCGTGACGGCTGTGGCGTTCGGCAACAATATTTGATTTGGTGATGCCATTTTGCATTTTGTGGGGTGGCGCTTCTACTCGACTTGCTGCCCTCTTGCGCTACGCGGCGCGCAAAATTCGTGGTGCTGCAGATAGAGACGATTGACTTGGTGCAGTGAGTGGCGGAATTTCAACGCGCTACATTGAGTCTGAAATGAAAAGGAAGCAAATGCGGAAACCGTGAAACTCAATTATTCTTATTGTATGGGAGAGTGTGTGTGTGTGTGTGGCAGTTTTCCAGTTTTCAGTAGTTTGTTTTATTTGAGTTGGTTTTTGCTATGCGTTCGTGATGCGAATTTGTCGGAATTAAAACATTTCAGGAAAGCATCTGCAAATTCAAATGCAATCTGTCTTTATAAAAGGATTCTTGCAGCTCTTGGTGTTTAAATTTGACAATGCATGAAAGCGTTCAAAATCGGAAGCAGCATTTTTGGTATGCAAAGTAATTGAATATCAAATCGAGAGGGTTACAAGCTGATGTACGCTTTAAATATAAAAAAATCATTTTCTTTTCATTTTGGCCGCTGTCTTTTAGCCGACCTGACTGACATTGCAACTATGCGCCACGTACGCTGCCGCCAAGCGCGAACCAGAACCAAGAACCGAACACAGTCAACAGCTAATCCCTAGACAAGTGGATCGTAAAAGTGACCTCGCACGTGTTTGTTCGTTTTCTAGTTTTGCATATCTTCGGTATAAGTTGTGCAGCAGCTGCGACAGTTGCTGCTACAACAATTTATTGTTCCCGTCACGTCACATTTGGCTAATACCAGAGAATACACAATATGTTCTTTCCTTTTTGCTAATAACAGCCAAGTCCCAAAGAACGAGCCCAATTCGTTTCGAAGTCAATCAAACTGTATTTAAAGCGGCGCACGTGGCGCTTATCGCAGTCTTCTTGTCGGGGAGCAGTGGCAGCGAAAGCATATCCCGATGTCTGTACAATCGAAACAAGTACAATACAAGTTTTCGACATTTCTTGTGCATGTGTGTTTGCGAAGAAGAAACGTGCATCGCAGTGGGTGCATGTAGTGTAAATTCACACAAAAACGTTGCGAAACGCCGATCGGAACCTGGGCGCTTCCAATCATCAACTCATTCATCATTTAACGCGCACTTGCACAATTGTTCAAGCGCCACAAAAGCTGTGGGCGGCAAATAAGTGCACAGTGTAAAAGAGCCGTCAAAGTGCGGTAAATTCTCCCACGCGAACGCCAGCACGTGGGACCACTGCGTCCGTCGAAAGCCTTTAACACGATGTGACACTTTGTGGCTGTTGCAGCATCTTGGGTCATGAGATGCAGTGGTGGGCTCCAAATTCTCTGCATATGTGCACATTTTCGAGTTCGATTTTATTGACAGTGGATTTGGGCGTTTTGGCCTTGTTGCATCACGCACATACGCTCGCAGCTAAATACTTTAAGGCATAAGCACTGCTTTGTGCGGATGACTAGTAACTTTTAGCTCCAATTGCGCTGGTAGGGCCCCCAACAAGTAATTAAAAATATTCAGCGCGACTACGAAAACGTTCGCTTTTGTGCACAACACCGCAATTATACTGGAATTGGTTCATTGTTGTTTTAGGGCGCTGCACGTCAATGTTGTTATTGTCAGCGGCTGTCCATCAAAGTCAAACGCACGCGCTGACTGCGCACATCTTTTGCACCGTAAAATTTGCCAACATTGGCAGGACCACTACTCTCAATAAGCAGTACGTATATATTTGCGTCTCCTACTCTTGCCGCCTCCGCAAACGCCGGTGCTCGCACTCCGAGGATGTTTCGTTTCGATCACATCAGCAATCAAGTGTTTTCCTTGCCGCAAGTCTACTCGTGTTTGCTGATTGCGGCCAACATGCTTTTGGTAGAGATGGAAAAAGTTTTCTTTTCTCTTACGTGCAGATTTTTTCAACACTCAACTTTGAAAACTCGTCGCTATTGAAACAATATAATTAAGCGCAATCGCAGTGCTGCGATGTGTCCCACAGCGGCGACGACAGGGCGGCAATTTAGTCACAGAGCCCAAAACCTCGGAGAAAGTTGAGTAGTTTTCCGTGAACTGTGCGAAAACCTTCATATACGCCAAAAGGGCACAATAAGTACAACGCTTGCACAAGGTGCAGTTGGATAAGCTTGGTAGAAAAACAAATATAACCCATAAGCATAAGTATCGGCAGCAAAACCACGAACTAGGATTTCTAAGTGAAAGCCCTGTTCTGAGAATAATTCTTAGCTTCCCACAATCATTCGAGCTGCACGCATGAATTTGTACGAAGAGCTTTTCACAGTGGGTTAACATTTCAAAAAAGGGCGATGTTTTCTGATTTTTTGTTTTTTGTTAGCATTGGGACTTTGGAAAAAAACTTCCAGGATTAAATTAGATTTTGAGTTGTCAATTATATATGTACACACATTATTGTAGCTTTTTACAAATATTCTTCATAAATGTATGCAAACATGATTAATCAACAACGAAATTAATTGTATTAAAAAGGAACAATATTTAATTTCACAAAAGTTCTATTTAATTGTATCGCTTAATTGCCGAAATTCGACCGCACACCTATGAGACATGTTCTGTATTGGCAAACCATTTTTTAAATCGGTTCAGAAATAGTGACGGAAGATACAGTAAAGAAAATATAGATAATGTAAATATACAATGGGTATAAGATCTGTTTTGGAATGTTCACCTTCAGAATAACAAAAAACAAACAGTAGCTGTATTTTTGTAGGTGCAAAAAGGCACAGCAGAACGGAAAACAGTAAAAAAGGAAGAAACAGCGCAATCATGCAGCCGTATATTTGTTTTTTTTTCTTTATGTCATTTGTATGGAACGTGACATAAACGTTTACCTACTTGTATAGGCGTTTTCAATAAGGGCGAAATAATGAAATGATTTTTTTATTACAAAGGTTCATGTATGACATTATGTATGAATAACACATCCTTCAAATGTCGTCTATGACCATCTCTTTCAGTTTAGACCAAAACAAACTGCTTATCATCTCTCTGTAGCGCTCGCCGAACCAGTCATCTCGAATTTGGCCATCAAACTTCCAGAGTAGAATTTGAAGGGTCATCGCCGCTACTATAAAATGGGTGCAACAGTTGCACTAATGAACACTCTTTTTTGAAATCAATCGTGTAACTTGTCATGGTGGTTTGCCATCAGTGATTGAAAATTAGTAACAGATTTGACAGGCGTCGCCATAAAAAAATTTCAGCAGTAGAAAATCTAGAATAATAGTAATTAGGTTTTAAAAAACTATTACGATATATCTACCATAGATTTATTTCAGAAACTCAAACTAAGCACATGAAAAGCCACTGCAAACGTGTCTTTTTGGCGGTTACCGCGGGGTATTTGTCTACTTGATCGAAACTATGCGCATCATGAACCAACATTTCAGTTCTTAAGAGCATTTGCTCTGAAAAACTAACTAAATCTCGTAATCAGAGTAAAAATCCTAGTACCCAATATCCCACTGACGCCTTAATCCCCGTACTCCCAGAACTTTAAACTTCGTCGCATTGTAATGCGTTTGGAATAAGTCGTAGCGTACGGAAGGAGCAGCAGGCAAAATTACGGAGTCACAGGAGCTTCGACTTGACTTTGTAAGTTGTGCGTGTTGAATCCGCGTAATTCACTAGTACCAGCAGCAGTCGTTTCGCTCGGCAGTTTGGCACGCTGCCTTATCAGTCAACAACATCCGAAAGCTGTTTACTTTATGATTTATCATGAGCGTCATCTTCCACATAATTAAAACCAAAAGATGATTACTTTGTTTGGCTGTGGGCGGCGTGTGCAATGTGGTGGAATAAAGTAAGACTAATTAATTTATATTGGCTTAGCTACATTCACCTCTGTCTCGGCGCTCGCTCTCTCACCGGAGTGAGTGAGTGTTTATAAACACTCCGCTGCGGTAGACAAATGGCACATCAAATTAGTTCGCACTCTCAAGGAAATTATGATTAATTGAAATTTTTTGATTGAGGAGGCATTCTACCTTGGGCAGCACTGCAAGAATAATAAAAAGCCCTGTTTTTGGAAGTAGCGATGGCAGGAACGAGAATAAGTAGATAAGTTAAATACTTGTTGATACAAGGCACTGTGCTGTATAGGGTAGATGGAAAAAGCGGCACTCTGTTAGTAATACAGGCCTCAAGCCATACAGAACTCAAACCATATTGGCTGCTCAGTGGCATATCTATCATACATATTTGCTTTACTTATATATTTCTAGATCCTTTCGTTCAAGAAATATCATAATATCATATCATAATTGATAATGTTCGTAGCTTAAGAGAACTGTCACACTATGCAAGTAAGGCGCTTTCAAAAATTATGTCCATACCTGTAAGTAAACCTTGCACGTGGGACCACCAAAAGAGTACTTTCTGCAGGCGCTTTCCGACTTCGATATCAAAACATTCCGATAGTATTTTCAACGCACTGCTGCTGGACATTAATATTCAACTTTTTTCTGTTTTGTTTTTGAAAATTTAATTTGACAAAGTAATTAGTCGATATTATCTCTAGGATAAGCGACTACTTGGGAGGCGCTAAGTGGAGCAACTGGGCCTCGCGAGGCCCATTAGCGATGATCAGCTGTTCCTGCTCCATAGTAGGCACACGTACTCTATGATAGTACAGCTGTGTTTCGATGTAATTATTCAGGCGGTTTCTTAAAAGAGTGTGGGGTTGAGGTGTCTTAACCCTCGGATGGACTTTGTCGTCTGGCCAGACGAAATTGTTCTATTTTTATTCATAACTTTTTTTTCTCTGCGCTCCATCGTGCTGTGCTTTCGTGACTTTTCAAGTTTCGTTATCCTCTATATAAAACGTAAGAAATAAAAAGAATTTGTACGCGGTTTTATGCATTTTTTTTGTCACAAAGTCAGTTTCTACACATCTGCACTTTGTCGTCTGGCCAGACGAAAAATGTTTTTTTGCGAGAATCGGGTGTATTATTATTTTTTATTATTATTTTAACTTTCTTTGAATTCTAAAAATGATAGCTGAATAATCACAGCATGCTGAAAGCTTGTTGAAAATGGAAAATTATTTAATAATTCGAAAAAATAAGTAAGCCAAAAAAAGCGCATTTTTGCATTCTTGGTCAGTTTGTATGTGAACGTCATTCGATTTTTACAAAGGTTTGATATAAAAATGCATATTTAATTTGTTGCTATTCGAAATTGGCTGGAGTTTTTTAGGTTGGTGATGTGTCAGTTCGTTTTTGAAAGTCGAGGAGTAAACTTCAAATCACAAAATCGCGTGTTTAGTGTTATTTGAGAATGGCTGATTTTTTTAACGACGACGATGTTGTTGACATGACAATCCGTCAGACCTCACGATACAACCAATTGTCTCAATGTACTCAATTTGTCAAAAAAATCCGAATACTATTCGCTTCTGTAGTATTCCGCAAGCGCTGAAAATCTATGGCGTGGTGAGTTAATACTAAACATTCGTATAATGAGTATAATAACTTCATTCATTTATATCATTACAGTAGCCAACTGCTCCTGTTGCTGTTGCTCCACAGAAATGTAGGTCTGGTTCATGTGCTATATGCCAAAACAATAGACACAAGCATCGCAAAACACGAATTCAATGTCAGCAATGTGGCGACCACGTTGCTCTGTCGCACACACATGTGTATCACAAGTGCCATAAATGCATTGAATAAATAGAAAAATAAGCAAAATATGCATTTTTTATATTATAAAGGGTGATCCAACTAGAGGTACTTTTTTCAATAACCTTTTTTTGACAGATCACGCGTGAGTCGTGTCAAGCTGTCATATTATTTTTGTTCAGTATTGTTTGGCATTTCATCATGGAAAGACTTACGCCTGAAAAACGTTTACAAATCGTTCATCGGTCCATATTTCTTCAAAAATGATGCCGGTGAGAACAGCTAATTTCACGTAATGGGCCGGTCGATTGGCCACCAAGATCGTGTGATATCACACCGTTAGACTTTTTTCTGTGGGGATAAGTAAAGTCTTAAGTCTATACGGATAAACCCGCTTCGATTCAGGCCTTGGAGCAAAACATCACGCGTGTCATTCGCCAGTTACCAGTCGAAATGCTCGAACGAGTCATCGAAAATTGGACTCAACGGATGGACCATCTGAGACGTAGCCGCGGCCAACATTTGAAAGAGATAATCTTCAAAAAATAAATGCCAAAGAATGTTCTTTCGAATGATAATAAACATCCCCCGTTAAATTTTAATTTTCTGTGTTTTTTTCTTTAAAAAAGTAGGGAACCTCGAAATGGATCACGCTTTATTTATGTATAGACACATACAAAAACAAAACATGCCTAAACATTAAAGAATTTCAAAAAAATAAAAAAATCCCAAATTCATCTCCTTTTTTACAGTGTATTTGTGGCTAACTAAGTAAGTATATATAAACATAACTTGTATATATATATACTTACATATGTAGCCTACCATATAAACATAATAAACTTTATCTGTCATTGCGCTTTGCCTTTGTCAAAAGCCTCACCCAGATTTCGTCTGGCCAGACGTCAAAGTGCAAATGTGTAGTAACTTATTACTGCCCATCGAAGGGTTAAAAAGTAAAACTGCTATTTGTATATGGCACAATATTTAATTCATTTATTTATTGATTAAATTCAAATCAACAAAAAAATGAGACAGCACAGCCATGACACAAACATATTTTATTTACAGAGCCGTGTTCAAGGCACATGCATTTTTTACATGATTTACACGACAAGAATGTTTTGCGCCGTTTTTTGTCGTGTTGAGGATTACACCATGCACAGTCCTTTCGTTCTTTCTTAGCTGGTCGTGTGGATGTACTTGGTGCGGGGTAATGATAGTGTGTCTGTCATAATAAAAACAGAATTAACAATGTATAATAGTTAATTTGTTATAATTACTCACAACAACATTAAATTTCACCATAGCTGCACTGATATTAGACCAGCGACAAATGTGACGTTTCATTGCCCTATTTTCCATGTGAGGAGTGACCAACTGGGACGTTAAAAGCGTTAGGTACTCACGAGGTTTATCAGATTGAGTGATCGTTTGAATGAATGGTGGACAATAAATGATGCCAGGCCAGCAATATCAAATGTGTTTTAAAACATGGCAAGTAGCCAACGGGTTGTGCCACGCTTGCAAGAGTTGCTACTGAACATCTGGTCCATAGTATCGACACCTGCTTTATTTTCGTTGCAATCCAGAATTTGATAAGGCTTGTTTTTATTGGCATTGTCAACTTTGGATATTTAATGTTGACAGCAAAATGTCTTTTGAGCGAATTATTATTTGGAAGAACATTTTCCAGCCGTAATTTTTCCAACACACAGATATAATTAAGAGTTTTGTAACCCCTCTTGCGTGCGCCACTGCACACATACATTGACATAGAGTCACCAAACATGGTTTAACGGCTTCCCTACATTTTAGGTACATTTGTCATATCTTAACGAATGGGCCTCGTCAGCCACAGTTGTTCCACTTAGCGCCTACATACAAAAAGTGGGCATGCTTGTTCTGCAAAATCGATGCAAATAAACTTCTGTCAGCTTCGTTCTGTTTAGAAAACATTAGCGGTAGTTGGCATAAAATATTTTATATAAACGTTGCTTCAGAACTTTTCTTTATGATTTTTTTTATTATTTACGTTGCCGATAACTATTATTTAAAAAAAAATGTTTACGTTGAATAACCACATTTTGGATATGAATTGATTTTTAATTGTTTTAAATTGACAAACGCAAATTAACTATAGAAACCTAATTTGCACCAACAACTAAACAATTAAAAATCAATTCATACGCAAAATGTGGTAAGGCAACGTAAAAAAGAAATTCTAAAATTCTAAATTATAAAAGTTATGAAGCAACGTAAAAAAAGTTCTTTCAAATAATAGTTATCGTGAAGGTAAATAAAACAAAATCATAAATAAAAGTTCTGAAGCAACGTAAAAAACCTTTCTCAAAATAACAGTTATCGGTAACGTAAATAAAAAAAGTTATAAATAAACGTTACGAAGCAACGTAAAAAAAAATCCCAAAATAATAATTATCGAAAACAAACCAAAAATTTGTTTCTCATAACAGTTATTACGCAACGTAAACATTAATTGTCGCAAATAATAGTTATAATCAACAACAGCAACATTTCATGGCAAGCAAAAACAAAACTAGTAATTTAGCATTTTAGGTGTTGCATCCAACATATTATTATTTGTTGTGGTTTGAACCCCTTGCATGCGCAACTGACCGCATCCAATTTTGGAGTCAAACCATTTTGCAAAGACCGGAACAAAAGCTAATCTAACTAAAAAAGCAATATTAGGATGCTGGAGAAATTTCCTGAACTGAAACGACGCTGGACCCAAGGTCGTTTCCTCACTGTAGTCAACACTAAAATGTGAACAAATAAATTTTCTGTGGCGAACTTGAGGCGGTTCGAAATGGTTAACCTCTGATAAACAAATGTCTATTGAAAAACTACGATTTCCCTCTCGGTTCGGAATCAGCAAGAAACTGCCAGTCTCTTTCATTTGTGTACTTCCCACCAAGCATTAGTGTCGTAAACGTATTGACTTTTCATCACTAGTCCCATTCATTCGATTAAGTACTATATACAGGTAGACCTCGCTTAACACGTTAGTTAGGTTCCTGGAAATTTATGTACATAAATAATAAACATCCAGCGGCTACGCTGGCTCGGTCATGTCTGCCGCATGGACGACGAAGCTCCGGCGAAAAAGGTGTTCGATGCGATGGTTCGAGGTCGGGGGCGAAGAGGGAGGCCGTGTCTCCGGTGGAAGGACCAAGTTGAAGAGGCCCTGTCATCTCTTGGTGTTACCAACTGGAGAAGGCGCGCGCAAAGCAGAGGCGCCTGGAGAGAAGTTTTGCGGCAGGCCGTAACCCGATAACGGGTTGTTATGGCCAGTTAAGTAAGTTAAGTAAGTAAGTAAATAATTGTTTGAAACATGCATATGAATGATTAACCCAAGAAGGGTAACCTTCGTCGATTCGACGAACACCACATACATTTCTTCAGATGTCTTCTTATTCTCCGATCTGATTGCTTTCTCTTTTCGGGTGATCTCAGTTGGCGATGGGCTTTATTGTGTGAACTACTTACAAAAAAAAAGTTTAATAACATAATGAAGTTGTTTATACGATTTCTAGTTCTTTAAAAAATCGGAGTTGAATACGACTTCGTCGATTCGACGAAGATTACCAACAACGAAGGTAAAAATGATTACCCTTGTGGGGTAAAAGTGAGGTCTTTTGGTTTCAATACCGCGTTAGACCGAGGCTTTTAACGTGTTAACCCATTCTAGACCGATTGCACACTGTATGTGCAATGGATTTCCGAGGCTATAAGACATTAATGTGCAATTATCAGTTATTCTGAGTAAACTAATGAAATCTGTAAAGTACAGGAAAACAAAATTTGGCATTGCGTTTACTGTGTACAATACAAAGAAAAAACAAATTTCGCTCTTGGGGACCGTTTGAAAAAAATCGTCGTCTCGAATGGGTTAATCAAAAATGTGTCGCAAAATGTGATCCGTGATGGAACGAGGCCGTGTAATCCGAGGTACATGTTAAACGAGGTCTACCTGTATCTTTTTCAGTTAAAGCATGTGGGACTCAAGTGTCGCGATTCCCAAACGATTCCACACTCTTTTACTAGCAACAAGCATTTTATTCAATTTCTAATTTTACAGCCGCCTTTTAGGTTGTTGACCTTTGCATTTCTTCCACTAGATACGACTCCATCGCCTTCAACATCAAAAAGGCTAAGGACAGACAAAATCCCCATTTAGTGCTTTTACACACCAACCACAGTTCCACAAGAGTTCTGAATCAACAGATGTTCGCTGAATGAAATGGAAACCAATAACTTTTGCAATCATTCGGTACATACAAATACATATGTATGTATGTATGTAAAAAAAATCAATATCAGTACGTATGTATTCGGACAAGTGTAAAGTTCCAAGTCCAGAGATTTACGCTTTGGTGGTGGCAAGTAAGGCGAGAGGACAATTTAAAATGGGCCGCGTAAATTTTTTGAATATTCGGCGCATTCACGATAAATGCTCTAATCCCTTGATAAATTGCACAACCTACGCAACTACAATCATTCAATGCGACCGCAAATGCAAATTAAGATGAGCTGACTTTTTCAGGGGAGTTAATTTTAATTTATGTGGGCGTTAGCTCAACCGCCCAACAGGCAACGAAATGCCAACGTCACAACGACCTAATCGAACCCAACTGTACGACCCACTTGGATGCTAAAAAACACGTGCGCTGAGAAATGCTCTCGTCCGCTTGTAAATACATATGTAGGTATGTCAGTAGTATGTAGTATGTGCTCGCAGGTGCAAAAATAATACAAGTTGTTTATTTTTGCCTGCGCACGGAAGTAAGCGTAGGGATAACTAATCTCTGGAAATTAAATATCGCCTGCGGTGATGCATCGAAATAAGCAAGCAGATACAATTTCAGAACAATTCAGCCAAGATATATGCAAGCAAACGAAACGCTAAATACCATTTCGTAGGCTCATACCCTACGCACATATGTAAATATAGACACATATGCAAGCCAAGGCTTGGTGGGTGCCAGAACCCTCCCCCCAGAGTCTCGCATAAACCAAATTTTTCAAAAAGGTATTTTCACCTTTAACCCTTTCGGGACGGAGTTTAATTTTGAAATTCAAAATACTCTCAGTAGAAATATTCTCATGCTATGAAAGTTGGGGTTAGAAAATTATATTGGATGCTCACAAACTCTGTAATCATCCTGTAATCATCACCGAAATCGAAAAAATAGTTTGCGTGAGTTGCAAGATTTTAATAATTTTTTTGAGGGTCATTAAAAACTTGCTGGGACGTATTATCCTAGTAGTCCCGAAAGGGTTAAATATATAAAACCATTTTTTGGGAAACCCGAATTTTTTTAAAACAGGCCTTTTCAGACTCAGTTAAATGATCTAAAAGTATATCTAATTAGTGTTTTGGATCGTCGGCCGGGACGCCCTCAAATCCTTTTTTTCGTTGGGCAAAGTCATGTTTTCGAAAAGGCAAAAGTCGCAACAGGCCAAAACGAGAAGTAGTTGATGGTTAAAATGCGACTTTTAGTAATAAAAAAACAGTCACAAGTGTCTATCGATGAGATTGCGGTAGTAAACTTGTGCAGAAAAAACCGTACCTCTCGGCCAAAAACGCCAGAAATTGGTGTTATGAAGATGCTTTAATCAAATCTCAACAATTTCAAAGAAGATTTTGACTGATCTTTGATTAATGCACGCAGAGTTTCTATGGGCTTTGTAATTGCAGATTTCAGTTGGCCAACATGTTGTATATTATATACATGTATATACATGTTAATTCGTGTATACAACTCGTGAACTCAGCTTGGTTCATCAATTTAAAACAAAACTTAATACTCCTATTGACTTTTTGTTCGATGGTAATTTTTGTACCGGTAATTTTGTGTTACAAACATAATTTTACTTTAGACGCAGTAACTTCCCTTGCAAAAAACATAATTTTTTTACTGAGAATAGCGGGAAAAATGTAAATTATCAATGCACTCAGCCAGATACACCTAGGTGGCACTACAACAAAATACCTTATTTGGAAAGTAAATATTATCTATATTATATATCTGTATTATGTAGTTACGTATGTATTATGTACGTAAACATTTGAGTTACAAAAAGTTTTTATAAGCGCCGTTTTCGAAATTGTTGTCACATACACTAACTACTACATACATAGTTAACACAGTGTTGAGAAGCTTATTTTTCCCACATATCTTTTGTGAGACTTAATCTAGAATACGACGCATTCATTTAGGGATATGTACGCAATTTAAAACTTAATTCAAAAGAGTTTTTTTAAATTGACTTTTTCGTGAAGGTACTGACTTCCTAAACACACTAGAAAGTCGAGGATTTCCGCTTTATAAAGGGCTTTTAAAGTTCCGGAGAGCTGAAGAGAGAGATTTTGAAAGATAAGATGTCATTTTTGGTCCTTTAGTGATAATGTGACTGAAACCCGGAAATGTTAATTTGTATGGAGTTTGCCAATCAGAACAAACTTCTTATAAATCACCTAAGATCATATTTAATTTCGTTTCAAAAAGTTGGATCAAAAAAATTTAATAAAAACATTTTGAAGGAAGGCTGTGTAAACGAATTCAGCACTTTTAAACATTTAAACAGAACTAAATGCGCACTTTTCAAAACACATTTAGTTACCGACGTGGCATATTCTGTAAAATTTTTTCAAGTATTTACATATAACGTGAAAATATGTGAATTAACCTTGTCTATGTCTGCAAGTACTTAACAAAATATTGCCTACTACAAAAACAAGTTAATGGCTGCCATTACTGAAAAGATTTGCCATAACTGTGGCTCAGCGCACAATTGCAATTCAAACCATATTTTGAGTTGAGTAAATTGCAAACCATTCGTCACTACCAGCAGTTAAAGGCAAAAGCAGTGCCAAATCAATTTCGAATGCAATCACATTCCAATGCATGAAGACACTCGCTTGGCGCCACAGTCCTGCCCTGATGTGGCTGTTGCCGCTGCCGCTGCTGACCGCACGGCCGAGAGCTGAGCTGCGCGACAGAGCGAGTGCAATAACACTTTTGCAGTCAGTGTAAATCATTGAAAAATTTGCAATATTCGATTTATGATCGGTTATGGATGACGCAGTTCGAACTCAACGCTCTACACTGACACACAAATTCAGATATTTTTTTGCGACATGAAAAGCGTTTTCAGCCGATTGCATTCAGCAAGAAAACCCATGAACAAACGGCAAGTTCAAGAAATTTTTTGTAGGCATCATTCACTTTAAGTGGTATCATTGCCAGATAAGAGACAGAAGTTTCGAAGGAGAAGTTTTCTTCATGATATTCAAACTCAAAGTCCTCCCACTGTTCAATTCACTACCCACTAACATATGTCTTCACAAATGGCGTTACGTTGGAATGACATATCTGTTCGTTCGCTGTTAAATTATTAATGTTAAAATGTCTTACGGGCTTTTGTATGCACACAACAACTCTGAAAAGTCTTGGAATTCTTGCAATGCCAAAAAAAACGAAGAATCGAGAATCAATAATCAAGAAGAATCAAAAAACGCTGGTGAACTTAACATTCGTATAATTTTTATTTGAAGTCAAATCTGCATTGCGCAAGATTTCAGCTTTCGCGATAATACAAATTTGATTCACAAGACAAGTTAAAGATTTGATTTTGCACATTTTCCTTGTCGATCACTAAATATGAGTATTGAAAATATAGGTCAAACAAAATATTGCCATGCGCCTTGTCCAGCGTTCATGAATTTTTATCAGTGGAACAACAGATCGATACCACCAAAACCAAGTTTCAATGTTGTGCAGTCTTCACTAACACTGCGCTATTCAATATTATAAATTTCAGTTGTATGGGCGATGCGACGCGCCATTTTCCGGAAACAACAAAAGTTAAAATTGGGTTGCGTGTGGGGAAATTGTGTTGCTATCGTTCAAACGGCAATTGGCATGGGATCTTTCGAGGAATGTCCTAACAAAATATTTTCAGTACAACGTTTGTGATGCACTTTTCCGTTTGTAAACTGCCCGAACAATACTGCGTAAATCATCTTCACATATTTATATACTTCACTCCAGCGTTTCTCAAACTGTAATACCGTAACGTGTACCAATACACTACATGCTATACACTATCCTCCAACAAAATAAACATTGGCTTAGTTTGATTGGAAACTTATGTTTTCGCAAATTTTTTAAATTTTTTATAGGAAACAACAGCACTGCTTGATTTTGGCTCAAACAATCTATTGCATGATTGGTGGACATTTATTTCATAAAGTAAAGATACTTTAACTTTAACTTGAACTTTAGTTTGGCGATACGAGCTCCTTATTACGAATGGTACGCAAAAAGATTGAGAACCGTTGCTTAAACTATTCACTAACTAGAGCTGTACAACTTTCGATAGTACTAGCGATAGTATAGATGGTTTAATTTTGACGCCACTATCGATGGTTTTCTGGCATTATCGATACTATCAGCATGCTGGCAGTGCTACCATAGATATTCCGCGGTGGCATTCACTCAACCGATTGATCTGGATGTTAGACGCAATAGAAGGTTTGTGTAAGGGAGGCTTTCTGGATATCATTTGCCCCTACAACTCAAATCTGTAATATTGAATAACGTGGGATTTATAAGCTGCACTGTCATCTCATAAATCTGTTGTTCTATTGGTGGTATCCCATGGGCGTTGAGCAAGGGGTCGTGGCACTGTTTTTCCAACAAAAAATGTCTGACAACTTTGGAGCTAAAAGTCGCATATAAATGACATTCGATGCGAATTCTCCGCTTAGACGTACCCTTTAACTGGAAAATTGGGGTAGGCATTGAACGAAGGGGCGTGGCATAGCATAGCGTTGAAACAGGTAAATTGCATTGGCATTTGAATAGGAGCGTCGTACTCCTCAAGCAGCTAAAAATCTTAATATCGAACACCGGACATATGTATGTACCGATACTAATAGTACCGATATTTTTCACTCAAACTATCGAAAATATCAAATGGGCCAACTATCAATAGTTTGCCAGCTCTACAATGCAAATAAACCGACACACACACACGCGGTCCACGAGAGTTTGAGAATCACGCGGGAAAGCTGCAACCAAACTATACATCGGCTGAAGTACACTCGTAGAACTGTTAATGATATATAGTTTGTAGAGGTCGAGGTTTCTAGAGTCTTCACAGTTCCCTTCGACACCTCTCAGTAATTTACCGTTGTACCGGAATTGAATTGTAGCTCCTTTTATTTAGACGCTACGGGTTCCATGTTTCACTTTCTCCTACCCATCTCGCTTTTCATGGGGAATGTCCAATTGCCGATTTATTGTGAGTTAGTCTTTGTGAGTTAGTTTTGCAGTCCGGCGCGCAGCGTTTTCGCCTCGGGCGCTGTGTCGACATTACTAGCCGCATCCGAATGTTGAACTAATTGGAAACGCTGAATATCTCTGCGCTGTGCGATAATGCAGTAAACGATCCCAGCAACACGCAGACGTGCTCCCATCATCGCCTCGGTGCGATGACGCCCGGACGCAGATACAAATACGATTTTATCATAAATATTTTCCTTTCCTTTGCTTTAGCATTACGCTCTATTATTGCTTTTGGTGTTCGCGCTGTTGTTGCTTTCGCCGCCGTTGTTTTTTTGTTTGGCTGTTGTCATTTTGGTTGCTGTTGTGCCGACGACCATTCGAGGTCGCTGTCTAAAGCTTCAGCATCTTCCGGCATGTCTTTCAAGCAAACACTACACTGAGGTACGTACGGCACATAAATAGGTACATTTCGAACGGCAAATATATATTTAGCAGCCAGTGCCACGTACACACGTGTGCACAAAAAAACACAAACACAACTTACGAAAGTACTTCAAGACCGCATCCAGAAGGGTGTTTCCAGCAATTTTATTCAATCAAGCGGTGAGCGCTTTGGGAAATATAAATACATGCGCGTCTTAACATTTATTTCAATTGCCATTTCTTATATTTTCAGAGCATTGTACATTCATATGCAAGTCGTTTCGGTCATAAAAAAGCCAACAAATATTTTTGACATTTTATACAGGGAGGAAAACGTGAACTTGAATAGATAGCATGCCACCAAAATTTTCGACAATAGTTCAAAATATTTTTGGCTGAGCCATCATTGGCTCGACGTTGCACTGCGAGTCGGAGGGTTCAAGGTTCGAATTCCAACGAAACGAACATAAAGTAGAAAAAAATTATTCTTCGTGTTTGCTTTTTTGCCTTCTTCTTTCAGCGATAGTGGTAAACATCTGAAAGCAAAATTATTCCCTTTGAAAAAGCTCCCGACTTACTTGTACTCTATATGTGTTCTCGATTATATTATATTATATTATTTTATTATATTATTTTATAAGAAGTGGGGGGGGGGCAGTTGGCATGAGTGTTAAATTTATGCAGCTAAACATTTGAGTGCCATTCATGTTGCGTTGCACCCTTTCCTGCTGTTTTAGATCGGCGAGTTGGCCGTCTTTTCATTTGGTTTTGGTCTGAGATTTGCTCGTCCCTCGAAAGAAAGTTTTCTTAGCTCGCTGAGCTTGATGTAGCTTAAGGTGATATTCGAGACCACCAAATCTCTGAGTAGATGTCTACGGCAATGTGTGGATATTTTTTCCATACCTGAAAATGTCATTGTGACGTCTACATATTAAGATAATCTCGCTACGCAATATTTGGATTTGGTGTTTCTCAGTGCTTCGTCCCTTTTTTTCTTCTGTGGCTCATTTTGCAAAATTAATACCAGCGAAGAGGTCTCAATTCCCCAAACTCCCCTTTCAAGTACGTACCTGAGGAGTGTATGTACGCCCGTTGGCATGTCATGCATGAGTTTTGCTCGCAACTTGTAAACACAATGCACAGAAGGCACGCCTTCTTCTCTCTCCTTCGATAGATGCGGGTGTAGGCGAGCGGCGCAAATGATTTTCACATTTAAATTGGCCAAAAAAAATACCGGCCCGCTTGTAACGCAAGCGACTAGCACAAAGAATTCGGCAAATGACCAGCAAATATCGCAATATGGAGAGTTCGCGGCAAGTACTGAAAAGTGTCCACGGCGCTGAAACAGTCAAAGCCACCGACTGTCAGCGGCCATCACTCATTCAGTTTTATTTAAAATAAAATAACGCTTTCACTTTGCACATTGAAACCAATCGATCCGCCACAAAGTGCAAACCTTTTTATGGTTAATGCGCAAGTCGTGTTGTAAATCCATTCAGACGTCTAAATCCATTCAAATTTAAAATTCAATCGAATATGTAGATACCTATACGTTTTTGCATGAACTAAATCGTGAGTTCGTTACCTTCAGCTAGAATTTTGTGCTGGTGCGCTCTACGAAAACAAAGCAAAGCGAGGATACAACAAAGGCGGCAAGTAAATTGAAAATATAAGTATTTGGCAACAATGAGCAAATTTGGACCACGTCGGTTTTTGTATTCCATACATCGAATTTAATTATTTTATGGATTTAGTTTGTGTTCCTCAACCGCTCAGTTTTTAATAACAATTACCACATAACTGCATTAAATTTTAAGGTTTTTGCATTGACCAGAATAATCCGTTGATTTACGTATGTTTACAAAATGGTACAAAGAAATGTTCACAAGTTAGTAGGTAGTTATTTGGCACTAACTGACCGATTGACATGGTTTCAGTAGAGTATTTGAAAAAGCTAATCAATGACTTAAACGTCCTTCGAGTACGCCGCACATTATCTCAAACATCGGCACCCGCCCCACGCTCGTCACTCCAACAAGTGATAAATTATCCGTTGCCGGGGTCAGATTCCAAAACATGGATGTATACCAAAGCTATGAAAATGTTCAGCATTGTAAGTGCTGTCACCTGTCGACTGCCGCCGGTCCCACCCCTTAGTTTTCCTTTATTAATTCTGTATTTTTATATCGCAAGCATTTAATGCGCCTTTCGAGTGAATTACAGCATAGCAGATTAACTTAAGCCTGCTAAATGCTTTCGAACAACCAAGAAGGTGTTGCCCACAAGCGGCGGAGCCACTCTTCGATACAACGCTACAACAAGTGCTGAGACGTCACCTCATTTGCGCCGCTTGTGCGCGAATTGAATTACAGTGAAGTGTCGGGGGTGGTTGGCGAGAGCACAGGGGCGCGCCGCGTTATTTTCTCACCTGTCAACAATGAAGGCTGGCGCTGTGGCTGTAGAGAGTCTCTTGTAAAGCAGTCGTCCCCTCGGAACTTGCACTGAATTAATCACGGCCCGATAAGACGGCGTTCGAAAGCCGCTGCTGCATCGCTGCCCACAGGCACAAACACGTCAGCGAGGCGTCCGCCGTTCGCTTTATGGCAATAACTTGCAAATTGTGCGAGTGTTGTGCAGTTGTCTTATTTGTATGTAGACAATGCAAGCCTATTCTCCGCGACAGCTGGGAGGCATGAAACGTAAATTTCATTATGCAGCAGATGCGAACAGTTTCGCATGGGCCGCGCGGCTGAGGCGGGCGTACTTAGTGAGCTCCATTAATTCAGCGGTTGTATAGATTGTAATTGGTAATTGAAAGGGGTGGCGAAAGCCCAGGCCGAGGCCAAGCCCGCTATAAATTCGAAGAAAAAAACCACACGAATTCGCATAGACTGCAATAAGGAACGCAAAGAGGAGGAGAGGAGGCTCAACTTGTATGCAAAATTATTGTCTGCATAAGTGTGCTTCAATTTTCTTAAAATGTCAGGTGTATTAAAAAGGTCGGTGGAAAGTGCTTACAGAAGGGCACGTTTTGGGCAAACTTCAAACTCGACACGACACGTATTCGTCGGGAATGGCCCGTTTTCCAAGCAAATTGCTTCTCAAAATTGCTTTTGGTCGCATTTAACAAGTTTTTCTTTTTTGAATGAAAGGCCACGTCTAGGAATAACGACGCGTCGGTAAAATTGTTCGTTCGTAAACACATTGCCATATGTGGAAGGCATCCAGATTTTCTTGCAGGAGAATCTGCACACTTCGCCACGCAGTTAACTACCGCAGAAGTGTCGGCAAC
Source organism: Melieria omissa (assembly GCA_963971225.1). NCBI lineage: Eukaryota > Metazoa > Arthropoda > Insecta > Diptera > Ulidiidae > Melieria > Melieria omissa. The sequence goes on from OZ020268.1 coordinate 88,552,341, forward strand.
ACAGTTAATATTGCGATTAAAATTGTTTGGATAATCGCAGGTGACCCGCTTACGAACGAGCAAACTGTGCAGTTTCAGTCGCTTGCAGTCAGTTGTTGCGTAACGAAAATTACGTGGAGAAATTTGCTGATTTTGCTTTTGCTTCGGTTCGTCGGAGATTGTGGACGGGCTTCTGCCAGCGGCGGCAGCAATGTTTAAGGGCTGAAACGTCATCATCAGAAATCCCAAATATTACCAAGTAATAAATAATAACATTAGAGAGGTGGTCGAGTTTCTTTAAAATGATTCCAAGATGTCGGTCTAGTTTCTCTTCTACTCTTTACTTAGATTCCCCAGAATTACTTTATGGATAAGGTATTCGAAAATTTTTCATATTCTGAGAAAATTCGGTTCGAAAAACAGCCAAATTGGTCCAGTCGTTCTCAAGTGATTCGCGACTTTTTCAATCGATTTTCCGGAATATTCTTTTCGCATAAGCCCCAACTGACTCAAGACGGGTCCAACAAAAGAAACGCAATGGAAATCGGCCAGTCCATTTGAGTGTGATGCGCTTACACACATACATCCACTTTCTTTTATATATTAATATAGACTTTTATATATAAATCATAGACTATTTCCAGTTGATGGAAAACGCGCGTTTCTCTGACAATTGAGACTCGTAAAATACCACTTGAACATGCCAAGAAAAATCTTAGCGCATTTTCTAAAGAAATCTCCGAAGCATCTCAAAGTTAAAGTACGTATGCGTCATTTAAGATCTTGTCATGCAATAACAGAAACTAACAGAAGTAACCGACTTAATTCAGTCCCCAATTTTTTCATTTATTGATTTCCCCCTGGTTGCTAAAATTGATTGCCCTCTCTGATTCCTTATACGCCTCATTGTCGGCTGCCAGTTAGTATTTCATTTTCTTGGATTATAGAGCGGTTATGATTTCTGTACTCCTCGATGCGTTTCTGCTGGCTATGGCTCCAGGGCTGGAAGCAAGCATGTGCGAGTGCGTGTGCGCCGCTTAACGACGTCGTTTACATTATCACACCAACCCGCCAGTGTTGTTGGAGATGTGCGCACAGCCACGCACGCCCGCACGTACTGGCAACGTACGCTGTGTCAGCAAGTGGCCTGTGAACGTCTCGCATAGCTGAGCGACTGTAGTGTCTGCCAAGCCGGTTGTCCTTGTCGCCGTGCAAGGACCAAAATTAAGTTCAACATTTCGTTCTCTGCATGGATTCAGGTCGACGTCTGTGGTTACAAGCATGACAGTTGGCATTGAGAATAAGCAATAAGATGGGTGGCGGAGGGAAGGGGAGGGTGCGGTTGGCGCAACAGTCGTTCCGCACATCCCCCCAAATAAGATCCGGCTCGACAACGTTTAGCCGACTCTAAACGAAAATTAAGCGCATTTGCGTGCATACCTTTATTCTTTAGGGGAGAACGAGCCAAAACAAATGCTTGTAAGCATTCCTCGGTTCGTTACAAATTCGCCTCCACAATCTCTCTTGGATCCTTTGCCAATGTAGAGACTTTAACTTTCACAAAAATTTAATCCTGCATTGACCCTAAAGTCGACAAGTGAATCTCCCTGTTTGCAATGAGTCGATTTTATTTGCATAAAATAAACTTAAGCCTTGTAATTGAGCAGTCTGCCTGCAGATATGAAATTAAACAAATCCCGTATGAGCCACTGAACTTGTTGGCACTCGTCCTCAAGGCCGCGTGCATGTTGCAACACCAAGCACGGCTCGAATTACGTAGTTTTATGGCATAAACTCAGCAGGTAAGTTGCAACCAAAATCACCATCACTCTCTTCTACCCACATGCAATTTCAACCGACCGACTAACTTACTAACGGCTCAACGCTTTCCTTGAGGTAAGCACACTTGCAATCCTCGTGTGGGTCCTTGAGGTTGCAGCATTTGCAGGTGCGAAGTGTTCAGCTTTGTGGTTAAGTACAGGGGTGTTATCACAGTACAAAATGGCGGCCGATGCTTTTATTTTATTAAAAAATTTTGTAACTGCTATGTTATTCGAAATGGTTTTTTTTTATTGGAGCTCTTAAAAGGTTCTTAAGGGTCTTAAGGGTCTTCTTAAGGGTAAAGGTCTTAAAAGGTTAAAAGGGTCAAGGTTCGTATACGGGAAGACTACGGGGACTACGACAAAAACATGAACCGATGGGACTATTGACTTTAAATTGAGTAAAAAAAACACTTTTGATGAGAAATAAGTCGACATGTGTTTTTCTTTTTTTTGAAAATCAAAATCTCGCAGGATCAACAATGGGTTAAAAGTTTGTATGGAGAAACGTGAATGAATGGGTTTTTTACTTTAAATTTGGTAAAAACACCTGAATTGAGAATTATTCGAAAAGTGTTTTTATTTTTTCAGAAATAAAAATATGGCCAACAATGCGTTTATATGGGGAAACATGATTCAATTGGTCCATTGACTTAAAATATGGTGAAAGCACTTCAAATGAGAAAAAATTGAATAAGTATTGTTTCATGAAAATCTGATGTGATCAGCAAAGGGTTAAATTAAACTTGATTTATTAGGCTTATTGACTTCAAACTGGTAAGTAAATTTAATTAGTAAATATTTGTAAACCTATGAGTGTACATATCGCGCGTATTCGAAAATTTTTCATATTCTGAGAAAATTCGGTTCGAAAAACAGCCAAATTGGTCCAGTCGTTCTCAAGTGATTCGCGACTTTTTCAATCGATTTTCCGGAATATTCTTTTCGCATAAGCCCCAACTGACTCAAGACGGGTCCAACAAAAGAAACGCAATGGAAATCGGCCAGTCCATTTGAGTGTGATGCGCTTACACACATACATCCACTTTCTTTTATATATAAATATAGACTTTTATATATAAATCATAGACATATGTATACATGTACATATCGCGCACGCACTACAAAAGTGACACAACTCAAAATTTTTCATTTTCGGGTTTATGTGTTAATACTGTGCACAATGCATGAATCTACCAATCAGCAAAAGCTCAGTATATTTTGTTGTTGTTAACTGTTGCAAAAATACAGTTAGGTCTCTCTTCATGTCAGAAGTTTGATGCTGCAGCTCAATGCAAAAGAGTCCTAACGCAAATTGTGTCACTTTTGACGAAATACATTTTTGTTAATGTTAATTTTAAGCAAAATTCTGACAATTTTTGTATATATTTTTAATTATAAAAATTAATTATGAATTTTCAAAAATTTTCTTTCAACTTTTTAACTGTCATTTATAATTATTAAATTCAGAAAAAGTGGTATAACTTGAAATAGTTCCGTAATTATTGAATTAAAATATCATCAAAACAGTCACAACTCAAAATTTTGGATTTTCTAGTGTACAAAAAAAAAAAATTCTTACAACTTATCATAAAGCATAATCTGTAAGGATTTTCTACTGAACGGTCTATTCGTTATTTTAAAAAAATGTTTATTTAGCTCAAAAACAGTTCTTTGCGTTTCCTGAAAAATCACCAATTTTGAGTTGTGTCACTTTTGTTGTGCGTATGCGATATGTATTAGAGTGCGGCGCGAACATGCTTGAAGTTCTCTTAAAATACATTCAACTCCTTTCAGAACTTTGCACATCACATCACTCAGAAGCATTGAGTACGAAATCGAACGAAACCAAAACAATTCTGAAGCGCGCACAAGCAACTACGTACATACCTACATTAAGGTGGGTCGAAAAAAAAAAATTTTTGTTGTCACCACCTAAAAATAAAATTCAGAGTGTTTAATGACTATTTGGAAAATATTGCGATTCTGAGGTAAGCCAATTTTGAGCGGTTTTGCTTCAAAAATACCTCTAATTATTATGTTTTTTGGGTGTAACTTTTTTGTTGTTGGACATTTTCGAATAATTTTTTGGTTAGATAAACCTTCAGGAGTTCTTGGATTGCACAAAAAAATTATTCGAAAATGTCCAACAACAAAAAAGTTACACCCAAAAAACATAATAATTAGAGGTATTTTTGAAGCAAAACCGCTCACAATTGGCTTACCTCAGAATCGCAATATTTTCCAAATAGTCATTAAACACTCTGAATTTTATTTTTAGGTGGGAACGGGAACGAAATTGCAATAGAAAACATGAAATTTTGCAGGACTTTTTAGTTCGTACGCAATCCGCTGGTGTGCGCAAATAAACTCGTTTAGTTCCTGCGGTCTTTCGGATACGCCAATCGGGGCGTGGGTGTGTTAAAGCGCGCCGAAAAGCATCTCTCTGATTCCGCAGCACAAAAGCGGAAAACCATCCGTTACCGAATTCTACTGTAGTGAGCAATGTCCACAATTAATACAGATTTATTGAATTTCACCACGCCGGATGACAGCCACAATGTCGGCAGCGTATGTAAATTGCAACTGTCGTGTGTGCCCTCACACAGACTTACATATTGCATATTACATCCGGTGTGGGTGTGATTCTTGTCGATATTAAGAAATCATGATTTAAATTCAATGCATTGAGATCGAAATCGGATCTCGGAGCATTGAATTACGATTTCATTCACGGAGTAAAGCGAAGTTAAACGGAAATTGACGGATCATTATGTACTCGAGCATATTTAAGTATGTATGTTAGTGTGTTAATAAGAACCTACTTCCGCGAACAAATGCGTCGGTATGTGTTGCATACCATCCATCGAAAGTGATGGCACTTCCTGCGGGGAAACTTTCGTAAATATGCAATTAAACTCACATAACACGAGACAAAAGCTGCGTGCGAACAACTTATGCAACGTGTCAGTCAACCGTAAGTGTACGCGACCACAAACGAAATTTACAGTCACCGAAAAAGTTTTAATGGCTTTACAAATTCCACAAGTAATGTGGACGTTTTAACTGCAAAATGTAAAACATTTCAAATATTTCTGGAGTATTTTAGTTGGCGTTTCGTACTTAATGAACTTACGCTGTGTTGACTCAAATGTATTGTTACGAATACTAGGTCTAGTGGGCTGTTACGTATCACTGGATTGTGCAATTTGAAAATCAAACAACTTTAACTATCCAAACGCAGTCAATAAGAACCAACAATCACTTTATTTCACACTTTTACACTTCACTGTCTTTACACTTAATTATTTGCTTTATTGCTCCGTGTGGCACCTTCACTAGTCAAAATCAGACTGACTCGCTGCGCCGCACCCGTCAGCCTTTTATACCTGTCCGGCCATCGCGCAGATCGTTCTCGCACATTCCAGAGTGGACTAAAGGTTTCCATGATGATCGCGACCATCATTGCCAGGTTGGACTAAAAGTTTCCATGACATATGTATGTCGACATTGGATAAGACCTAATTAATCATCCGCAATGGCTTATTTATTAAAGGTGCTATGTTAAATTTTTCAATGACACACACGCATCGCACATACGTGGGCAGCCCGATAAGTACTTAGCCCCACTGCCCGATGGTGCCATTATCGTAAGAGAAATTTACTATCGTGTAGTACTTCCTCGTAGACGGCTACTGTCAGCCATATTGGATTTGTAGATTTTTTTTTTTTAACGCGTGTGGAAACGAACGTGTCCGCGGATTTTAGAAAAATGGAAAAAGAGCAATATCGGTCGGTGATTTAGGCTACGAACAGCTGCCCCATCCACCGTATTCTCAGATTTGGTCCCGTGTGACTTCTTTTTGTTTCCAAACTTGAAAAAGTCACTCGCCGGGCAGAAATTTCAGTCGAATGAGGAGGTTATCGCCGCGACGGAGGCATCCAGAAAACGTATTTTTCAGACTGGTTAAAGAAGTTGGAGCATCGCTGGGTCAAGTGTATCGAGTTGAAAGGAGAATACGTTGAGAAATAAATCGCCACTTTTCCAAAATGTTTGTTTTTCTTTGTAGGCTAAGTACTTATCGGACCACCCACGTATACTGTAACGATAATGCTCGCCGTCACTGTGCCATTGCGAGGCAATACTAGGATATTTAAGAACAAGTTGAGATATTCAAAAAAGTTCAAAATTTTTAAACAGACCTCGTATGCACAAACATACTTAACGTAATGCTGTTTTAAGCCGATTTTAGCGCTTATCTTTCTTGATCACAGATGAACATATACTTATATAAACAATAATTCGAAAGTTACAATTGCATAATACAAATGCAATCTTTCAATAAAAAATATCGAATTTTTGATTTAGGGATCCCGTACTCATTCCAACATTTATGATATTCCCTCCTCGTCGCGGTGCTTGGCATTCCTATTCCTCTGGGCGGCTCTGAAATCGTATATTCGACATTCCTTCCATTTTCACCCAATAATGCCCTCAATATGCTATTATAATTTTTTTTCAGCTCATTGAGAAAAATGTTCTCAATCGACCTAACCTGCTTATCTCAGAATGTAGATTAAGGTTAAGGAAAAATTCAAACGGGACTCACAAAGTGTTTTGGGCTCTTAATCATCGACATTTGCTGCGTTTTGGGTCGCAAGTTCCCATTACTGACAACTTGTGCCTTCATATATTTTCCGCTGCCAATTTAAAGTCTGGTCTTTCAAAAATGCGGTTGTTTCAGTCGTGATGATACAATTTAAAATAATCAATCATATTTACACGAAGGTTATGTTTCCCGCGTTTGTATGGGACACACTCCACCCGTTTGAAATGTGTATGCAACACTGTTTCAACTACGTTCGGGGTCGGCGTTGAACTGTGGTCCGCTCTCTCCCACTCTGTTGAGAAAATGTGAAAGAAACAGTACTGAATCAGACATATTTGTGACATCACAACGGGTCATAGACATATAGGCCTAAGTGTGTCTCAAACAGAGGCGGTCGCCGCGACCTAACCTAACAACTCCGGGATGAGCGAATACATACAAGTCCTCGGTTTTCGACACAACAAAAATGTACAAAATTCTGAAATACTGAGATAAGCATCCCTAGTACATACCTACATATATACATCATTGCACATAAATATTTGCAAACAGATTTATTTATTCCATATACATACTTATATACGTATTTATGCATGTGGGTATGTATTGCACAATGTTAAGCGTCTACTTAATGACGGGTCATAAAACATAATTAAGCACAAATGTACAAGTCAGTGTGTAAAGTCAAACTGTTCATATAACTCGCTTCCAACTTGCAGTGCAGTCAGATGACCGATAAAAATAACAAAAATCAAGTTAATTGATTTTTTCTTAATGATGATCATAAACGGGTTGAATTATGCTCGCATGCCATCTCTTTCGCCCACTTTAGTTATTATTGTAAAATATTAAACTTGCGATTGGTGTTGTGTTGTTGTTGCTTTTGTTGTTTTTGCTGTCGTAATCATAATGAATATATTGATGAATACAACGATGGCAATTAAGACAAATGAGTCAAATTCCATCCGCTCGTGTCGGCAAAGGGTTAAACCAAATGCCCACAACACAACGAGGCGAGAATTGTTGCTGCTCGCTGTCGTCAGTTGGCTCGTAAAGTTCGAAGGCTGATTCCGAGCGGGGCCCGAGGAGGAATGCCGCAAAACAATTTATTACCACGGCAAACGCCTTTGGACGAGCTGCACGCCTCGTAAAAACAAACGGGCAATAGCCTCCTTCCTCGCCGTCCGGCTGTGTGAAGGACCCACTCAAACCGCGAACAATGTCAGCGCGCAAAGTTGGGGCCGCAACGAGCTGGAAGTGACGCCTTTTAATGGCAGCCACGCCATTCATAATAGACGGTGTCTGCAGCGCATCCAGGCAGTTTGTCAGAATGGCATATTTGACGGGCTTGGCGAGCGGAAAGGCGGCGGGGTGGCAGCAAATGCAGCATAAGCGGGAACAAACGCTTTGTGTGCGTGTGCGCGAGCTCATTTCATTACTCATTAAAAAGTTGGCTTAAAAATTTTAAATACCTAAAAATTCATGTTGCTTCGGCTATGCAGGATGACGGTACTTGACATGTGACACTAGACCCGCCCAAGCACGGCTGACACATTTAGCCGCACATAACAGACCACCATCGCCACCGCCACCATACGGCAATGCCTTTGTGCAAGCAAAATGAGCCTTCGACCAACGTTATTACAGATAATGTTTTCAAACAGACGTGATCACGTCCGTAAACATATAAACCTAAATATTCTTATTATCATTATTTGGTGACCGTCATTCGGTAATTTGCGCACGTGGCAGTCAACCAGATTCCAAACCAAGCTGGGTAGGTCAATTCCCACACATATAAAATCCCACCCTGAACCTAATATGAGACTTGAATTGTTATTAAAGTCACTCTAAGAGTCATTTCCCAAAGAATCAGCGTGTCATCAGGCATCTTTACATCCACTCTTCTGCTTCTCTGTTTCCGCGAAAGCGTACACAATAATCGTTCAACTGGTGGTCGGGACCTAAGGTTCAGAGTGCAATGTTGCGAAATGCCGAATTTCTTTCGAATCTAGCGCTGCGACTTGAAGCATCCATTTTCATTTGTTGACATTTTAGTCGCTTATAATTTGTATTCTATTTAGCATTTTAAATATGACCCCTTTTAATATCGCGTTTAACACATCCAAGCCGAAGCACACACAAACATACGTTTGTACACATGCAGATGCCCCTTAACCCTTTCGCTACAGGTTTTTACTGGGGAAAGTTAAAATTTTAAATTTTACGTTTAAGGCTTCTATGTGGTTGTATTAGCAACATTCCAAAAGACATTTTTTAACTTTTATACTCGGACCCTGTATTTTAGAGTGTTTTTCTATGAGAGCAACCACATCCTTGTGGCTGTAATAATTACTTAAACATACAACTTTTTACGCATAACGAAAATTTGAATATTTCTTAATTTACTTCAACCAAAATTACAACAAAAAAAAGTATCTAAGTTGAAAGAAAACGTAAACTAAAATGTTATCTAAAGTTTTATGCTTCTTCTTCCTTTACTATGTTAAGATAAATCATTAAAAACACGTGTATACTTCTCTTCTTTAAACTTAAATATTCAGTTTATTAATTTCGTATTTTTCCCAAAATTTCAAACTATTCAAGGACCCACAAAAAATGTATTCTTGGAACCACAAGAGGGTTCAGACGTCCACAAAGTAGCAATGTGCCATATGGCAACAAAATAGCGAAAGGGTTAATGGCTTTCATTGTACATTAGCACTTCAAAGTGGAACTCAGTTCAAAGTGAGCTTAATTGTTTTGCACAAGAAATTTGAATTGTTTACATGTGTAAGTATGTATGTTTATGTTCTTGTCGAGCTGATACTGACATTTCAGACCAAAACTGAAGCCTAATATTCGGTCAAACCATAACCGAAACGCAGCTTTTTAACTAATAAATTAAAAATGCCAAATGAAAATATCCAATTGGTTTATCAGCAAGAAAAAACTGTTCTGTATTTTAATGACGAAGTTCATCAGTATTTACATAAAATTATAAACAAAAATGAATGACAAACAAAACATTTCATTTTGATTCATATTATGGTAAGTAAAGACAAAAAGAAATATAAATGTTAACATTGGCAAAAAGGCATTCAATCCCCTACAAATTTTGCTTTTGACGTTCAGAATTCATTATTAAAAAGAACTACATACATACATGCAACGTAATGAAAAAGTGACAGCAGCGGCCATAAAATAATTGTATAATGAAAGTTTAATACAGTAGAGATATGCTGCCTTTCACCACATGGAAATGGACTTTATTGCTAAATGCTTAAAGTTTCGGTTTCGGCCAACTATTCGGATATATTTTTGGCTGAAACTGGTTTTTTGCGGCCGAATTTAAACTGAAACTAAACATGCAGTAGTTTATATGTACAAAAGTTTATATGTACATATGCATAGATAAATAATTCAGTTGTTGCTCCAGCAAATCTTAAATGCAAAATGCTCTTTACAACATTGAGGAATGACTCTTGGGATGAATGCACTTCAAATTTCAGGATTAGTGGTGCGAAGCGTTGAAAAGTTAAAGAATAAACAATCAAACAACAATTACACTGCACATCAGCATGTCTGCTGCATGGAGTTTTTTACATGAATCTGAATCGATTTTCCACGCTGTTTTCAAAACCAACCGTTTTTACGTAACAGCTCTAGTTTTCGCAAAAAATGGGCGTGTCATTTTTTCGAATTTTCCTCGGCTTTTTCCCGTTTTCGACTGTAATTTTTGAACCAATAATATTATCGACATGATAATACCTGTCTGTCTTTACCACTTTCGCCATCAGAAAAAACGCCTTGAAATTCAATATTTTCCTATTTTGAAACCTTATTACAATGCCAATTTAGAACGCATAAAATTGCAACGATATAAAAATCATGTCGATAATATTACTGGTTCAGAAATTACAGTCGATAACGACTAAACTAGAGCTGTTACATAAAAACGGAGTATGGTTTTGAAAACAGCGTAGAAAAATGATTCAGATTCATGTAAAAAACTCCATGCAACAAACATGCTGTTGTGCAGTGTAATTAACAATCAAACAACAATTGCATATTATTACTAGCTCTTGTTGTAGTAGAATAATTATAGGTAGGAAAACACATACGCACCCGTCAAAGAGTTGTGGGTTAAACATCAGACGTAAACAATTCCAATACAAACTTAAGCAACACAATACAACTGGGGGCTGCCTACTCAGTCTGAAGGTACATATGTACTTCTGACCGTAAAATAATTGCATAACCTCCTAACCTTTATATCCTTCCTGAACCAATGCAATGCTTTGCATTAATAGGGGTGCTCCCCAGCGCTTTTGTTCGAGTTAAAAAAATTAAAATATGCCTTTTCCCTTCGAACGGGCCATACGGGCAATTTCGTTGGTTTCCCATAAAGCTGCTGTACTAATAACAAAACTGAATATGGACAGAATTGGAACAAATTTTTTCTTTGAAGATATTAGTTCAGATATCAAGTTAATATACCATTGATTAAAAGCTCTCTGAGATTGCCACAAATTGCTGCACCGCTGTTAAAACATTGTTTCGCTCTTTAAAGTTACGCCATCCATTGCTTGCATCAGCAGTTGCCCCAGTAGTTGCACATCACATTCGAATTTCCCGCCGTACTTTTTTATCCAGAGTGTGCAAGCCCTGTGGCCAGTTTCCCTATATAATGTACCTTTTCTAAAATGTTTTTCTTCTATATTACCTTTAAATGGACGACTTGGTTTTAAAACATTCCATTGACTTTATACCACTTCGCAGTATCATGCAAAAAATCGTAAAGTGCGAATTTGTCCATTATTTTATACGCTAATCTTTATGTACGCCTTCCAATATACCAAGTACACAGTGTGTCCCATGGAAAACGTAACTTTTCAAAATAAAGACAAAAACTCAATATTCCGGCAAATCTCATTTATTTTATTCAAAATAGTCCCCTTTCGCATCAATACAACGTTTTGCACGATCAATTAACATATCGAATGAGTTTTTGAGATCATTTTTATCCATCGACTTAAGTATGGCGGTCGTCGCTCTTCGGATGGCCTCTACGTCGGCATAACGTTTTCCTTTCATAGGCAAGTGCACGGAGCCTAATCCGGCGAGTACGGTGAATGGTTGATGGTTAAAATCGAATTTTTGATCAAAAGATGATGTTGATCAATGTTGAATTCGTAGCGATTTTTCGTAGTCGGTCAATTTGTGTGGAACAAAGCGTGCACACACCTTCCGTAGATTTAAATGATCGGTCAAAATGCGATGAATTGAATTTTTGGACATATTCAATTCCATTTCCGTGTATCGCAACGAAGATTTTGGCTAATTTTTTATAAATTCACGCACTTTTTCAATGTTACTTTGAGTAACCACGGTATTCGAAGGACCTGGATGTTCGTCGTCCTGAATGCCTTCACGACCTTCCTGGAACCTCTTATACCACTCATACACTCTGGTACGAGATAGACAATTATCGCCATAAACTTGTTTCAGCAAATTATGCGTCTCAGTAAAGGATTTGCCGAGTTTAAAACAGAACTTAGTATTTGCTCTTTTTTCGAAGTTCATTTTTCGACCGAAGCGACAAACACACTGTCACTTTGAGCGCGATATTTTGGTTTCCATTGAACCAAATGTCATACAATTTTGACAGGATGTCAGTTAAGAATGTACCTTTCCATTGCTAACATCCACCAATAGGTGGCGCCAATATAAATCGATGTTTTGAAAAAGTTCCGTTTTCCATGGGACACACTGTGTACTGCAGTGTAGGGAACTCTTAAGGGGTTAAACATACGTCAGTCCATTGAAATGATTCCCATTTAGTCTGCCCCTTTGGTCCTCGGATAATATGTATAAAACAACACTTAGCTAGACTTTTGATTACTTTTTTCAGCTCATAAAAAGCTCATAAACCATATTTCCTAAGAAGTAGATACATCACGTTTTGTAACGACAATGCGTATTGAAAGGTGGGGGTTTTACATAATCCAACCCTTGAACCGTCAGAATTCCCTTTCTTCTATTTGTTAACCAATAAGTATTTTTCTGACGTTGAAAATGTAGAAACACAATCGATCTCCGCACAACACGCTGTATTAGGTGGGCTTCTTTTGCCTTTAATCGTCCAACGTTCTGACAATTAGACGCATTGGCTAATTCACGCGCTGCCGGCCCTTCGACGCCATGTTTTCGTGGTGTGCTCGGCATTGTCTGCTTCGTAATTGTCGGTACTTCAGCACGCAGCTCGTCAGTTGGGCTGTGTAGAATGGGCTGCACACTCCAAGCACTGTAATAATTCGATTTGTCTGCAGCCAATGTGCAGGCAGGAGTACGGAAGGATAGTGCGCGTTTAGCCTGTGCTCGGACAGGCGAAGGCTCCGCCGTGCTAATTTCGGTACAAATACGACAGTCGCACACAGCACCTCTTCGAGGCCGATGCGGCGGGTGTCCACTATCCGCCGACGTTAATTGTGCATTGGCGGAGTCAACTAGTAATTATTCGGCGGGTGTTTGGAAAAGGCTGGCATCTGCAACCTTCAGGGCGAACTGACCTGTAATTGCTGCATCAAATGCGCTGAAACCCCAGTACCCTTTTGAGAAAGGCGCCCGCACTCGCGCCGGAAGCACACGCAAATACGTACAGACCGCGTGCACACACCGACAAAGCCGCCAACTACCTCCGAAACCTCTAATTTGTCAATATCAGTGTGTGAAAGTAATTAATTTGTTACTGGCACATTTCGGTGCACCGCCGGACGACGGTGGAGTGACAGTGCTCACATCGATTTATTGCCGTATTGACTGCGGACCAAGCTGCGAGTGCGAGCACGGTATTTGCGTCACTTGCCGGCACGACACGGCCATTGCCGCTGGCAATGCTAATGGCTGCGCCAATAACGACGACATTGGCCATGGTGATGGCCCGGCGACTACGGCACCGACGATGGCGTTGCATGGCAGAGGATAGCAACGTATCAAGTGTGGTGTCAAAAGTGTACAGCACCAATAAAATCATTGCGATTTATTTGTATTGAAACAACGATCACGGAGAAAATGAAAAATGACTGGCATTGCGAACGGTTGTCATGTCATGCGAATATGTTGCATACGTTGCGCGGCACCGCGATTTATTTAATTTGAAGGAAAAATAACAACGACTGAAGTCATGAAAGCCAATTTATGGTTTTCATGGCACTTCACGCGGGGCAGATGAAATTCTGCCAGAGTAAAAATTTAATCTTGTGTAGCCAACTCTCGAATTATCAGAATTTATCGAGGCACTCACACACACACACACACACACACACACACACACAGCTTGAGTTGTCCTTGTTTAACGATAGAGGAAAGACTAAAAGCCAACCATTAAAACGTGAGTATAAGAATAAATAATAAAAAGCAAAGAGCTGTTCTAAGGATGAACATCAAAATTGTGCGGAATTGCCGGCTTTCAAAATATAATTTCATGTAATTATAATAAATAGGCATCTCTGCACGTCCACACGCCCACGCTTGAAATACTTAATGTTAGGGGGATAAGTTAAGATTAAACGGAATTTTTATATTCAATAAAGGAACTAAATTTCACCCACAATGTCCGTTTGCCCTTAATACCAACATGAAACGACTAAATTATATACATACATATAAATTAATTCGAGGTCCTGCAAGGACCATGTTGCCCCGAATGACAAAAGTAACAATAACTTTCTGTTTTATTTATTTTAAAGCGCAAACGCGTGAAATCAATGTCTTTACGCAGAGGCAGACCTGTTTTTCGCTTCTAATTCCTTTTTGCAGATGCAAAAACCTTACGTCAACACAAAAAAGTGACATTGTAGAGACCAAACTTTCACTCATTCGGTTATTTTTTCAGGGGCAATGAGCTAAGCGGCATCAAGTAACTTGAATCACTGGTCGTAACAAGTTGCAACAAGTTTTACTTTAACACTTTTTAGTAGTGTTCATATATTTTTATTAACCCTGGAATGCATGAATCATTTTTATTAATTATTACGTTTTAGTACTACGGTTTTACTTTTTATATAATTTCCCATTAAAATTGTTGGCCAGTCTGTTGTAACTAAGCCATCAGCGAAACATTCTGTGCGAACATTTGGTTTTGTTAAGTTTGTAGCTTTGGCCGACCTGATTTAGATCAATAATGGTCAACTTTCGCATGCACCAGTCATGTGAATTAAAACGAACTTGCTTCGTCAGTGAGGCAGCACTGAATCACTTCCACCGAACCGTTCAAAATGGCCGAATAACTAAGACGGCGCCATGACTAGTGGCCATCAAAGTAAAATTCCGCTGCCAACAGCTTCGGCGCCAAAACAAATTTCCATAATGCATTCAAAGTGTCTTCCCAAATATTTACCTGTTTTGCATCTTCTACTCACGAGTCCTTCCACTTAGGTTTCCTCAAGCTGCGTCAACGCTACTACCGCCTACCAAACCCACTGGTGGCGCTCACCGGCGGATGAGAAACAGGCAGCCACGCCTGACGCAATGACTTCATTGAGTGAAAAAAATCCAAAAGGAAAGTAAAACAGTAAAACTTTAAGTAAGCACATCACACTAAAAAAAAGACTGCGCTACTCTCAGCTTTTGTTTTTTCCTACACATTATTTTCGTCCTGCGACGAGGGGTTTCATTCCCTTTTCATATTCCGAGCGAAACGCCTTGCCTCGCTCGAAAAACGACGGTAATAACGGAGCAATAATGACAACAAAAACAGCAACATCAATAATAATGATAACATCTCGAAATGAGCAATTTCGGCATCGTTGCACAAGTTTAAACTTGCGGCAGCAGATGTACCGAAATCCGACAATAAACAATGAGTATTCGATATACTCGAACGAGTGGTTTAAGCGCCCATTTCGGCGGAATTTATTGCGAGCCAGGAGCGTGGCGCGGCGTGGCCCCCACTGGCGTCGGCTCGCTGCCAGCAACTATGACCCGATTTGAGTGATGCGGTTGGACAGAAGTGGTGTCATCTGGCATGTCGGCCAACGGGCGAAGGGCTCGCGATTCTGTGCGGCAGATAGCACCAAACGATTTGCGGCGTGTGTTTAGGCGGCAGTTGTTTGGTCAGTCATCCACAAGCACTCAATCAATCAGCCGACAGTAGGCAGCAGACAGTAGCGCAGCGCCAGCAAGAGAGCCGAGCGGTGGTGGACCGGAGCGGCATCGTTCAATGCTGCGAAGAGGCAGCGCAGCGGCAACTCCATATGTTTTCATGTTCTGCGGCCACTCAAATTTCACAATGGATGGTAGGCCGAGTGGGCGGGATGTGCTTTTCACGCAAATATGTACACAAGTTCGTGGGTGCATGGCATCGACTGGTGTCCCTCCTCTGCCAGTTAATGCGGCGGCTATTGTATTAAACGCGGCTGTTGTTTCCGTAGTTGTTCCCGCGAAAGCATTCGTTGTGGCGGCTTTATTATTTCGCAGTTGTTTGCACTTAAAATTAAATTGATTTGCGTAGTACACATTTTGCTTATCCGCTTAGCGGAAGATCAAAGACCTCATTGACCTCCTGCGGCCTTGATGTTTATTTCTATATTTCACCCTTCAATCTCAGCACGTCCAAAAACCGGGATTGACAGTGACATTTTTGCAATTAAAATCCATGTTTACTTGGCGGCCGCTGGGAGTTTTGATAGAAAAATATAAGCCTAACTTACAGCTCGCCTGCTGTTATATAGCTACTTACTTTTTTTAAATTCTTAATAAAATAAAATGCCTTTTAATTTGTATGTAGTTTTAGAGTCGATCCCCTAATAATTCGGGGGGATTTACTCCAAATCTACTCCCAATTCGATGCGTAAGTTAGATCCTCGATGATGCCTATTGTGGCCATATGCTAACCCCAAGGATTGTTTCCTATGATTAGGCCGACGATACCCCTGGCCTCTGCTCGGGCCTAATACAAAGCAGAGCACCACAGTGTCCAGGAACCCAGATAAGTTGTAGCTACTTATGTCGCGCAACCGACCTAAGCTTCATCATACATTCTTGGACAATCTTCGAAGTCACTCGCACGTTCTCCAGGGCCTTAAGTGCAGCCTGACTATCATTAAAGACTCCTCTCGCGCCATTTCTTCTCGACTATCCATTCCGTAGGGACCGGACATTCTTCGTGGTCCTTAAATCGTTTGCTGTAGTCGTCAACATAGTGAGTTCCTTCCGAGGCTTTTTTGGTTTTCATTGGTTTACTGATTATTCGCCAAAATCACATTCACTTTAACCCTAATTCCCAGAAGTGAGCCTCACAGTCTCACTAAAGATTTCAAATGGTGGTAAATCCTATACTAAAAGATTTTGGAATCCAATATTTTATGTAATCCTCTAATGGAATGTTAGAATTATATTCCATTTATAAATTAACCCTTTCGGAACGGAGTTTAATTTATAAATTCAAAATACTCTCAGAAGAAATGTTCTCCTGCTATGAATACTGGGGTTAGAAAATCTTATTGGATGCTCACAAATTCTGAAATCATCCTTTTATGCGGGAACACCGAAATCGAAAAAATATTTTGCGTGGGTCGTAAGATTTGAATAATTGTTTTGAGGGGCATTAAAAACTTGCTGGGAAGTATTATCCTAGTAGTCCCGAATGGGTTAAACATTTTAGACAGTTTTTGTACTTTTTTAAACAGTTTTTTTTAAGCCTGACAGCATCCCTTCTGGGTTTACATTTCTTTTAAAATTCTGGGAATTAGGGTTAATTGAATGGGAAATTTTGTTGTTTACTGGTAAACACTTCTAAACTAAACTTGTAATTGAATATTCACTAAGATAATTTTTTTAATACTATACCATTCTATAAGAATTAAAATGTACACTTTTTAGAAAAGTAGTGTAATTTATTGCCATCATCAGAAGTTAAACAAAGAATGTTCAAATGGGATTGAAATGAAATGAGTTGAGTTGCTTTTCAAGAGTTTGCAAATATAAATCAAATGGCTTGGCCATGTCTGCCGTATGGACGATGAAGGCGAAAAAGGTGTTCGATGCGGTAGTTGAAGGTCGACGGCGAAGAGGGAGGCTGTGTCTCCGGTGGAAGGACCAAGTTGAGGAGGTTCTATCATCTCTTGGTGTGAACAACCGGAGAGAGCGCGCGCAAAGCAGAGGCGCGGTAGGCCGTAACCCGGTAACAGGTTGTTATGGCCAATTAAGAAAGTAAATACAAATCAATGAAATTATTATCCTCTTGTTAAAGTATTAAACAGCAAATATTGAATTCGGTTAGGTTAGCTTAGACAAGTGTTGGCTTATAACAATGTGAACATAAGCAATGCTCGAGCAGCGCCCGAAAATGGCAATGCTTTCAATGAAAACCATTTCTCCATTACAATAAGAAAAAAATCAAATTTTCTTCAAATTGGCTGATGTCATCAACAGTTCACTAGTTTGAATCTCAAGTTTGACATCGAAAACAATTCTTTTCCCTTTACTTTCACAACTTCAGAAACTTAAAATAAAAACATGTTTCGGTAGCATTAAGTCTTTGGTAATAACAACGTAAATACATATGTAACATAAGAACTACTACTTTGTTTATGTAGGCACCTATGCATGTATGTTTATGTGGATATATGTAGTGTGTATGTCTATTCCGTGCACACGAAAAAGTTTTGAGATACGAAGTTGTCTAGTTCGAGTAAATTGTTGAAAAGTTTGGAAGATCTGTTATCATCGCGTGGAGTAGACTTGAGCAGATACAAACATACATACATAGCCGTACAAAGTATATTCGTTTATGTATGTGTCGTCTGCAAAAATTCAAAGCGCAAAGACAAACTGAAGAAATGTCCTCGACAGCAGCAGCAGAAACTTTGTAGGGCACATTTTGAATAACAATGATTTCAACTAACATAGACCAGGAACTGACCAGAAGTCCGCCGACGAGAAGCAAAGAAAATCGATTAGCTGGCGCCTAAACACAATGCGTGCGTATGTCATAATGGCGAAGAAAGGAAAGCGGCAGTTGGCAAAGCATTAATCGATAAACAAAACTTTTCAGAATGCTCAATAGCGGCGATAAACGAGAGCGCCTCCCCCATTAAATCATCATGCACCAGTGTTGGCCTGAAGATAGAAATTAATGATTGAAAATCATATTCAAACAATTTGATCAAGGTTAATTAATGTATTAATTATATTCAAATAAAACATCATTACGATTATTAATCATAATAATTAATCGTTAGTTTGATTATTTGATTAACTACACTATTCGACAAAAAATGGGCCCATCGTGTGCTCCTAAAAACGAAAGTAGTTTTTAGACTAATCTTCGGCTGCTGAATACGAAACTGAAAATCAAAAAATTTTCTTCTTTCTTCTTGTATCAAGTAGAGCTGCGTATTTTACAAAAAGAGATCACTTCGTACTTTTATTTATTCTATTACAAAAATAGGTTTATGTAAGTAATCTAGTAGATATTTATTGCTTTAGTAAGTGTAAAAAAAAGTTAGATCCCAAATATAGTTCGCTAGGGCTGTACGATTTTTTTATTTCTTACTAAGCCATATTTCATGATGCCAAAAACCACTTTTTCGAACAATATTTTGAAAAATGACTTTTGATTATTCATTATGTAGGCTTAAACAGTAATAAAATGGAAAAGAATGATTTTGAAAGTTAAAAACCATAAAGAAGTACAGAAAGGGTTAAGAGACATTTTCACATTGATATGATGAAAAGCAATACAAATTTATTAAAGTCTTTTTTGAACTCATAAAAATTGTTTCTTTTATTAAGAGATGACTTCTTAGGGTTTAATTCTTTGAAGATCACCTGAACCATTTTTCAATGGAAAAAATTTTTTTTAACATTCAACATTTTTCTCAACATCTCAAGCAGAGCAAGCAACATATGAAAAAAGTATTGAATGAAGGTTTTGTTTAAAGCTTTTATTTTTTTGGGGGAGATTTTCAGAAAGTTTTGTTGTTTGAAATGAGGAGTTTTTAATGAGGAATATTTTCCAAAAAGACAATATAGTATTTTTTGCAATATTTTACTCAATACAAGCTTTTTATGGAAACATTTCCCGGTTCATATGTATACAAAAATATTCACATTTTTAATAAAAACAACTTTGTTATAGACATCGAAGCTTTCTTTTCAAGTTTTCATACCCCTTGACCCTTTTAACGTTTATATTACTTTGTTCGGCAAAAATAATCTGTGCGACGTCCTCTTTCACAAATATACGGTCGTTACTCTGTTGCAAAAATGCTGTTGCACAATGTTATTAAAAATAAATAATAAAAATGTGTCAGTTAGCAGTTAACAGTGATTAAGGATGAACACCATTAATCATGATTAAGATTACTTTTTCCATCATTATTGATTTAATCTAATTGAAATTAATCAAATTCAATCAAATGCCAAATGTCAATTCAATGCGTTGGAAAGACCAAGTGTCACAGAACCTATGATACAAAAATAGAAGGTATAACCGCTGTCAAACTTTTTGACACTAAACGTGCTTATTGACGTTTTTCGTATTTTTCAAAAGCTTGAGTCGTGATGCCACTTCGTTGTAATACTAAATTAAAGATATTTAGGGTTCTAGGTTAGGTTAGGTTAAAGAAGGGGAGTGTGCATTTTGCACTTTCACTCGGCGGCCCTGTTGGGCCCTCTGTGATTCCCACATTTTTAGAATATACCGGTGCCTTTCCCTATCTGTTCGATTCCCTGTAGATCCAGACAGGATCTTTTGGGAACCATTTGGTCTTTGCAAGGAAGTTGTGTAGATCAGTGATCTGTGCATCCGCTATCTTCACAAGTTCATCGAAGGTTCTAAAAATTTTAAGATTTTTTTTAAATAAACACGGAATAGACCTGTGACTAACATATTTTGGGCAAAAGTATAAAAATGTTAATGCGAATTCAACAGCAGATAATTCATTGCAGGATTAAAAAACTGTTCAATAGATTTTCTAATAACAGTGTGGTAGCACATTTTCAAAGAAGAACGTCAAAAAACCTTTAGTATCAGATGCGCAATATGGCGGCTGAGAAGAAGCATTGGCTCTACCTTATATTCTTGTATTTTGGCAGAACCTGTCGGCGCTCGGATTCTCCAGCTGGCGCCAGCAAGCACAGGGTAGAACCGGCTGGCGCACTCTTTCGGATTCGGCCAAGACCGATAAACGGTTGTAGCGCCAGCTAAACGAAACAAACAATTGAAATCAATCAAATTCAATCAAATGCCAACACTGGCATGCACTCAGCGCACCGAGATTGCTGATAGGAATGGGCGTGGTGCTTTAGCACTTTTTCTCAGCAGCATTCACTAAGCACTTCAGCTCAAGCAGCCATAACGTGCACCTCGACACCACTCGGATGAGCTCTACTACCACTGCCCCGCTATCAATGCCAGCATATTCATTTTTAAGCGGCGAACTTGAAACACGGCACACATGTGCGGGCGTGCGTTGTGTGCGGTACGCCACCGAAGCGATAAAACGAAAGCCGCAACTACAATGGGGTTTGAGCGCGTCTTCTGCGTCTTCACGCTTTTTTCACGGAGTGGCGGTCGCTCCTGGGAAAAAGCATGCGGCGCTCATCGACGAAAGTGAACTGGCGAAACCGCGCACTTCGGGAGCGCGCTTCAATGCACAACGTGTATGCGTAGCGCCGTAGGTTTGAACTGCGGCCATTCGTTTGCACACACTGGGGCACGGCGTGAAGCCACACGCCCCACAGCTGACGCGTATGGCGGCAAACACTGGAGCACACGCACGCGTCTCATGTATGAGCGTATGAGTGCGCGAGGCGTCAAGCTGAGGAAAAAGTTTGCATTAACTTTGCCCCAAACTTCAACAGCGTTGATTAACCGCGTCTGTCCTTCAACTCGATTGTCTCA
This sequence comes from Melieria omissa, assembly GCA_963971225.1. Lineage (NCBI taxonomy): Eukaryota > Metazoa > Arthropoda > Insecta > Diptera > Ulidiidae > Melieria > Melieria omissa. The sequence goes on from OZ020268.1 coordinate 88,573,661, forward strand.
ATCGACAAATTGGGCGGCGTGCGCTGCAGGCAGCCATGTACGAACTACACGGAAACTAACGTATTCATGGCAAATTCCCCCGTGCAGGCCAAAAATATGCCAAAGTTTCTGCCTAAAGTTTCTATTGGACTGACCGAAAAGCTCGTGAATTTGATTGCATTGCCAACCGTTTAAAATGTTGGTTCTAGTACGCAAAATAAACTGTCTTAAATATTACATTTGTATTTGTTTTTTTTTTTTTGGGAAGTAACTTTGGGAAATATTACAATTAATAAACACATGTAATTATTAAGATAATAATTAACACATACACATTGAATCACTTTGTAAATTAACCAAACAGCCGAAGGCCTCGCTGCTAGTGCTGTTTATTATTTGTAGTATAAGTATTTATATTTATACTTCAATTTGTAAATAAAATAAATAAACACAATTAAATCGATCAATCATCAAACAACTTATCTTTTTTAACAGCGACAATGGCAGCCCTAACACACCGACTTAAAGTAAAAAGTGCCAGCCCTATGAGTGACGAGTAGGCAAAGTAAATCGTGGGTAGCGAAACTCTTTGACAACCAGACGCCGATTTGTTTCCGACAGCTTCTTTCAAATTGTTGTTGTTCACGTGGAAGACTGTTTTTGGTACACTAAGTCACCGTTTTGTGTGCACTTGAATAAACCTGAAAAAACTGCACTTTCCATTGCCATTTGCCCTTAAAAGCCAAAACATAATTTTATTGATATAAAATCGGATTGTTTTATATTGTCCTCATAAAAGTATTTGTACGAAAGCGAAATCTAAATTTGTAAGCAAATGTTTTCTATTTCAATCAATTGTAATAATAAGTATTGTATTTCTACAATAATTTCACAGTTACCTTAACCCTTAACCTTAACCTTAACCCTTAACGGAATCCGCAAACCGTTTTTAAAACTTAGTTTCCGTTTTCGCAAAAAATGGGCGTGTCACTTTTTCGGATTTTCCGTCTTTTTTCACGTTTGGGATTGTAATTTCTAAACCACTAAACCGGTTTTCATAATTTTTACTTTGTGGCATTTACAACACCTCACAGCTTCTTTTCCAATCTAATTTATTTTTATAAGTTTTACAATTCCGTGGTAATTGGGCCTCAAAGTCGGAAATATGGAATTTCAAGGCGTTTTCTTTGATGATGAAAAACATGCACATTTTTCGTAAATCAACTAACGAGTTAGGTGTTAAATGAAAGTGAAAAAATCAAATAAAACAACACAGCCAAATTATTTGGTATGATTCCCATTCTCATCGAAATAATTGCAAAAATGTACCATAGCCATTTTCATCACTTTTCACAATTTTTCCTTAAAAAATTCCCTTAGTGTGGACATGTCGCATTCGTATAAATTGACTCTTGCGTAAAAGATTCCGAATGTACTCAGTGCTTAATTTTTTCAAACGAAGACTCCTTTGAGTTTCATTTGTGTAGGTCCACCTGTGGCTGTTGTTGGTTGGCGTTTTCGTAGTGAATTGTACAAATAAATACACTTAACCCGTCGTAGCTCTGATCCTCAGGTGGCAAATATGTATTCGCTTTGACAAATGTTCTTTGTCTCTTTCGAGCAGGGCGCCCTTTCGCAATGTTTTAATTTATTGTATTTCACGGCAGCACTCTCCGGCCGCTGCGTGCGAGGTGACAAAAAACTTGAATAGCTATTTATGTCTACGTCCACTTTCGACGCTCTGGTTACCTTTCAATAAAATTAACTACTAAGGGTCACTTGTAGGTTTTCATATTTAATACAGCATTAAGCTCTTCCAAAACCAGAGGTACTAGTAGTTGGCTTCTCTTTTGTAGATGCAGGTGTAGCAAGGATCAGCTTGAGGAACCACCCGGGATTTTGCATGAGATCGTAAGCCGATAAAGAGTTGTTATAGTAATTTAAGTACGGTGCAACACTTATTACACCGTGCGACAGCATTTTTCACACTGGGAAAAATCCATATGTGCGTGAAACTAGAGACCAAACATAGTAATACTGCGTACTCAGTTTTTCATTTCTACATCCTTTGTCCTTTTAAAAGGACTTCAAAAAAGGGATAACAAATAAAAATAATATAAAAAATTCTTAACCTCGTTAGAATATAACAATATTTATATCAAATGAAAGAGGAAATGCTCAAGAATTAAAATAAAATTTATTTTTTATCTATTTAAAAAAAAAAGGATATGAAAAAGGTCCTTTGAAAATTGTAATCCTTCATATCATAAAGGAGTAGTATTACTATGTTTGGTCTCTAGTTTCACGCCCATATGGATTTTTTCCAGTGTGAAAAAATGTTTTCATTTTTGTCACACGGTGTTTTTGTTGTTAATTAATGTAATTAATTTAGAATAAAATATTATTGTGGGAGTCGAATGATGAATTGAAAACAAAAATCACTATTATTTTGGATAATACGGTCCTCTCGTTATTTGTCTTAAAACCATAGAAAAATGTTGGCTCATGACTGGCTTTAATTCACTTTACAAAATGCTTCAAATAATACAATTTTAACATGATTTGCTTGCTTGAATGAACTTCACAACGTGCCAAATTCAACGGCTGCCCACGCAAAAACCGCTCACACATTATACTTGGCAAACCAGATCATTCGCCCTGTATTCATCATTCAATTTGTTGGCGGTCCACATGATTTAACCACAGCCGCAGCCACTCGCAACAACATCAACAGTCGCCAGCACTCAGGACTCGCAAGTAATTATGTAAAAAGTTCCATATTCCATATATGTAAAGGTTCCATATTTCTCGCTCTACATCAACTTTGTTGTGATGTTCGACTGCACACAAATCTTCAAGTCATATTTGGTTTTTCGCCTCACACTTGGCTAACAGAATTTCACGCATCCCGAAAATGTCATAACTTTCATTCAACCTACATCACACGATGGCCAAATTGTTGCTCATATCGAAAAATGAAAGTACAAAAGGGAGAAAGAACATTCGCCCCACTCCTTTGCCGGAACATTGTAATCCACCCGTGCTGCTGGCTTTCAGTTTTCCCTCTTCAGTATGGACACTCGTCAGTTGACAATTTAAGCTAACACCAGCTGGAACATCAGATAACCGGGTCAGACCTTACCATACATATGTACCATACATATGTATGTAAGGTCTGACATACATTTATTTTTGCATACATTTTGACATATTTCTGTCAAACACGTAAATAATTATCGGCATCACTTGCATCGGAAAGAAGAGTAAATCGGCATCTTGTATGTGGTGATTAATGCGTTCAGCAAGCATAGGAACTTATAATGTCAATTGTCAATCACATGTTGGCTCCTTATCAGGCTAAAAGCAAAGGTTAAAGTTTTTTCGATATAATCGCGACAGGATAACTGTATGTGGACTTCTGGTTGTTTACACCGTGCGACAACAAATTTTACACACGAAAAAATCTATATACTCGCGAAACTAGGAGCCAAATGTAGTAAAAACTGCGTTTTTAGTTTTTCTCTCTGACGTCAGGATTTTTTTAAATGGACTGAAATTTGAAGGACATGTTCATTTCAAGCAATTATTAAAAAAAAATGGAGCGCATTGTAGAATAACAATATGGGTATCAAATGTTAGAGAAAAATCCTTAGAATCTTAGAAAATTTAATGTTTTGGTGCAAAAGGACGAAGAGGTGTTAAAAATGTTCTTTGAAAACTTTATCCAATAGTTTTTTTTAATATATCTTGAGGACTAATATGTACACTACTACATCCTTGAATTTCGTCCGTTTTCTAAATGACGAGTTTAAAATTTTCCATCATAGTAGCAGTCACTCCGGCAAAAAGCAAAATAAGTCTGCCACCAAAATAAGGTTCAGTTCTGAAAACGACACAATTTGTTCAAAATCAAAGTCTGACCTGGCAACGATGGGTTAAAAGTTTGTATGGAGAAACATGATTAATTGCGTTTTCCGACTACAAATATGGTGAAACTACTCCAAATGAGAAATACTTTGACATGTGTTTTAAATTTTTTTAAATAAAAATCTGACGTGGTCAACGACGGCTTAAAAGTTCGTATGGGGGAAACTGTGAAAAATTACTGTGAACTAATGAGCCTAATGACTTCAAACTTGCTCAAAGTGCTCTTAGTGATAAATGATACGCAATTCAACTCGCGGTTTAAGAAATAATTAGAGAAGTATTTGTCACCAAAATCTGATGGCGACAACAAAGGGTTAAGAGAAATTTGATTTATTTGGCCCATTTCCAAAATCGGAAATAATTCAACGCATCATAAAAATCGGGTGTGCAAAGCATGTGTACATCTTGACATACTGAGTTCATCGATCGATTGAAGAGCAGGACTTCAGGGAAGCTTTCTTTGCCATCCCAATACCTTTTTAAACTTACTTAACATCCCTCCTGAAGAAGGCTTAGAGATTGGAATTCCAGCATAAAACAGTGTCATCTTAAAGGGCGGTACCAAAAAATAGCGATCGCATTGAGAAAAGTCAGACACAGAAGTCTGTGGTTGATAGAAAACGAATGCATGTCCGCTGTAGCAAAGCCAGAGACAGCGCGAGCCCCTCGAGTCAGCATATTTCGTTGCGACAAAGTATTCGTATTCGCCGTAAAACAAAAGAGTCTAAGAGCAAAAATCTAATGGATGCGAAGTATGTTAGTCGCCAGTTGGTGTATGCGGTATGCGACATCCGTTGGCGACGAAGTGTTTAAGCCTCCTACACCAACAACTGACCCCCGCAAGGCTATCATAAGTTTTGGTGCCATGTTAACAAGCTCGTTTGAATGCATTCACACTCTTTGAGGACATGTGTAGCATGCGAGTGTGGCAATAATGAAAATTCTTTGCAAGCGTCGGCATTGACAAAGCCTGCATCCGGAACACGGACTGGTGCATGTAACTGTTTGGACGTGTCATAAGGGGCTGTGTTGCATGCAGCTCGCAGCTATTTTCAGAGACAACCAAACGCACAGTGCTTCGGGAGTGGACAAAACTAAGAACATAAAGTCATCGCAGATTTTGATCTGATCGGTATTGTTTTTTTTTGTTTAGCATAAATAATGAATGAATGCATTTTTTTTTATCAATGAAAATGAAAAAAAAATTTAGGAAGGCAATTAATATCGAATGGCGTAAACTGACGTAAATCCTTTTTATGAACTTTTTTCAATGGAATTTTTTCTCTTAAATCTACAAAAAAGAATTCTGCGTCTTTTTGCGCCTTTGGAAAATATTAATTTTTTTCGAAACTACTAATATTGTTTTTTTTTTACAGAAATCGCTTGAGTTAAAATTGCGACCAAAATGTGTTACCAAGTAAATGCAACGAATTATGAATGTTTTTTATAGAAATAGGTTAGGCACGCCTATTGAACCCATTATGAGCCAAATTATCAAATTGTTTTTTTATTATGGAATTTGTTTGCTAAAATTTGATTTAATGCTCATATATTCTAAAAAAAAGGAAGAATGTGTAATATTGAAGAAGATCTAATTTTGAGGGATAGTTTCTAATAATCTCGCCGATATAAATTGAGCTGCATTGCATTTGCATCATGGCTCATGTCATCTCCATGTTAAGCTCTAAGGACATCAAACAAAAAAGTATCAAACAAAAAGTAAGTATACAGTCGTGTCTGGGTATAGTGAACACCCGATATAGTGAACACCTCGATATAATGAACGCCCAAATTTTTGAAAAAAATTGTAATAAAAAAACAAAAAGTGTTTTATGAGCAAATAAAATGAGGTTTTGAACAAAAATGTTAACCTTTATATAGTGAACAACCTCAATACTGTGAACAGGCCTTGCAATAATTAGTTCACTATATCCAGACACGACTGTATATATACACGTAAAATTCAAACAATCCGGGCAAAACACAACATCCGTCCATATAAGCTAAGGAGGGGTGTCCTTTACTCATTTCAAGGTCGACATTTTTGAAATAGCTTCTTTTTAAGGGTTGACTTTCTAAAATATAACTTTTGACCAAACTTCATCATTAAAGCTCTAGCGGTCTGGGCTTGGCGATGATAAAATAATATATAACTATATATGTATATCTATTTTTTAACAAACAAATTTTTCGAAGTCAGCAGCCCAAAATGACTTACACTAGAAATTTTCCGCGAATTTCCCGTACTCCTTCCAGTTTTGCCCCAATTTTGTATGGAGTCGAAGCACTGTGAGACACGCCCATAAGACTGCTCGATACCGAATGCAGTTAGCACTAAAAATGCCCATTGTTCGCCACTGCCCGACGGGAAACGACCAAATCAGAGTCGTTTGCTTCTGTGCAAGTTCTTATTTAATATTTTTGCCGCATGTTGTTGTTGTTTCTATGCTTTGAGGAATGTTACTAATTGCAGTTCAAATCACAACAGCGAATGGGCGTGAATGCGGACATGGAGACATGGTGTGGGCGCTTTAATCGTTTGCCGAAAGCGACTGAAATGCAGTCGTCCATAGCAGCTTTGTGGAAATATTCGAGTGAGTAAATAAATGTTTTTCAAGGCTGAAAGCACTAATTTCAAGAGGCTTTCATTGTTTGCATTTCGACAGCAGCATATCTGTGTGTTGTTGTGTACTGGCAATAGCAACATACGAAGTTGAATCTTAACATTGCTGATAGTCAGAAAATTATCTTAGATGCAGTTGTAAAATGCATATTAACATCTGGAAAGTAAGACTTATTGAAAAGCAACATTTGCAATTAAATGATTTAGATATTTGCTCTGATTTTTCAAATCAAGCTGCAACCAAAAACCGTCATAACACTTTCAAACCTGAGCCCCAATTAATATAAAGTTTCTTTCAATTCATGGATGGAATAATTGCTGTTATGAATATCTATGCAATGAATACTAAATATAAAATATAAATAATACCTAAATATAAAATACCTTTTTAAAATTTGGTACGTACATATATTTTAAACCAAGTACGGACGTTTCATTTTTTTATTTCTCGTGTGGACCAGTACTTCCGTACAAAATTTTAATGAACGCTTCGGCGTCGATTTCGATGCATGTTCGTATATGTAAGCCAGCTGACGACTACGTTTTTTCAATGCAAAAGCGTTGGAGAGCGATTCGGTCACGCGGAATCCACAATCCATTTCGCAATTTTTTCCACGTTAATTATTCGCCACTGGATTTTTGCTTGTTTTCACGTTGAGTGGGACAACATTACAGTCAATGATGATTGCTCAAGGAAATTGAAGCAATATGCGGCCGAAAGTGGAGGCAGGCGTCTGCTCTCGTTCGGCTCCACGCCAACCGTTCGTCGTTCATTTAATTTTGAAAATTGCTATTGTTTTCCTTTGTGCGGCAAAGGGTGGATTTGCCGAGGAAATCGAAAGGAAATTGCTTTTCAATTGCAGCAGCAGCAGCAGCAGCACGGCAGTGGCGGCTGCAGCGCAAGCAATTCATTGCAGACTTTTAAGAGACGAATGCGGCAAGTGTTAGTATGTCACATTGTCAAAAACTCTTATTTTGCTGTCTGTGTGCTACGCACCCTTTCTCGCAAAGCAATAAAAACAAACACAAATTACAACAAAATGCGACAAGAAATCGATGTCACTAACGATGAAATCCAATTAAAAGGAAGCGTAAGCATCACAACGGCAGGCGGAGTGGTAGAGCGGCGAACGGAAACAGGCGAAATCACCTGCAGAATCCATGATGAACACTTTAACTTTACATGATCACAAACAACCGAAACAACAGCAACAGCAGCAACAAAAAAGCGCATACTCGCACGCTGACACAAATAACGGTAGTGGCAAAACAAAGCACGGAGGCAGCAACAAAAACGACAACACTATCAATTTACTTTCATAATATTTGCATATTACGCTTTCCACGTCAACATCAGCGCCCCCGATTGCCACTCCCACTGCCGCTCTTCGGCACTCACCGCACACACTCGAGCGCTGCAAACAATATCACATCCATTTGATTTTGCAGCCGTTATTGTTTCTGCTGTCGGCGCGGTTATTGTTGTTATTACCACTGTCAGTGCCATTACCAGCACTAGTGCCGTTGCCAGGCGGCCATAGGTGGTGGGTGGTAGGTGGGGTAGGTGCCCACTCGCAGCTGGCTCGGCTGCTTGTGCAGCGCAGCGCCGTAAAAATAACAAATCATAAATCCTTTTACTTTTTCAATGAAACAATGGCTTCCGTACTGCACTTCGCCGTGCCCGCAGTCGCGCTTGGCCCGCCTCGGCCCACCCACTACGAACGAAATAATAGTCATACCGTACCTGTGTGAGAGTTCGAGGGAAGGCAAAAAGCGGCAAAGCGAAATTAAAAGATACAATGTTCCCCACAGTAGCGCAGGGATGCAAAACCCGGCGCTGGGACGGTCTGACAGTCTGATCATGGTGTTGCCCGTCCGGACGCCCGTTGTGGCTGCCGTTACCGCTCGTCCCCGACACGCGACTATGGCAGTTTGCGTTTCTATGTAAGTTGCCACGGTGAAAAAAGTCCGAATCGCGTCGACAAAAGCTCGACCCGCGCTTGCAAAGTCAAATCCAACCAAAAAATCGTGTTTACTCACTCAGAAAAAACGCCCGCAACGACAATGCGGAAAGCAAAAATGTTGCACCGATAGTGTTAACGGGTGGGACGGACATTGCAAGTGTACAGAGTCCGCCCACCAAGCTTACACAGTGCACCTGTGGAAGATAGCGAAATCCCTCAAACAAAATCCGCACTCATTAAAACGCGTATCATACAAACGTGTATGGAAGAGAGATCAGAGCGGAACAATGTCGCATGCATTGCGGGTAAGTGTCGCGACAGTATTTTTACGCTTTGCATTACATGTGTGTCGCTTCATGTCATTTAAATAAACCTTATGAAAACATAAAAACACGAACACCGCCACTCAGTGATTAGAACACTGGACAGCGAACTTGAGGGCTGTCGGCTCAAGTCCCCAATCACTGACAATTTTTCTCGAGATGTTCCTAGAACCGGAGACTATAAAGATGGTATAAAGAAATATATATACGAGTACTTTCCAATTCAGTGCCTGCCTCGCCAGATTTTAAGAAGTAAAACAAACGAGGTGTACTGTCTAACGCTTTTTCTGGTTTGAAAACACTAAACGAAATCGTAAACAGATGCCATCAAAAATCAATCTAGCTGTGGTTGTGAAATCTCGTTGGGGTCTTAAGTCGCATAATGGCGAACTGATAATTTTTGTTAAGAAATTAATGATAACCAAATGGAAAGAATGAAAGATTTGTGTCCAAATCCAACGTCTGGTTTTTTCTTCTTAGGGTTCTGAAAAGATTAGGAATATTTAGCGGAGCATCAGAATTGCACATATCGGATCCCATCAGACCTGAACCTATGTTAACCTACAGCGTAGACTAATATGTCTGCGCTGTAGTTAACCAATTGAAGGAAAACAAAAGTGATGTTTCAGATACTTTCCAATTGTATTGCGGTATATATTCCAATTGTATAAAGATAACTTTTCTTTTGAGAAGATGGTTTTGAGCTGGCTAACCCTGTGGCGCCGGTGACGTGGGCGATACGGAACACTTCTCTATAAAAGTACCGCTTTTGCATGGTCTATCAATATACAGTGGACGTCCAATATAACGAATCTTATGTTGTACCCCCAATTTGTTAAATCGAAAAATTCGTTAAATCGATCGACATTTTTTTTTGGTTTAAACCATCCTTCTTAAAGAGAAAAGTCTCAAATATTCAGTTTTTAACCTTCAGCCTGTCCCTTGGGGTCTATTTGACCCCAGGCGGAATTAAAAAAACGGTTGAACAGTTTTGTGCACTCGTCTGCTTGTGTTATTTAGTGTTAATCGCGCTTACAACCCAATAACAAATCGAGAAAAATACTTTTCGGGGCTTTCCTCTTGTATTTTGTGATTAATGTGTAAAATTTGTTAATGTTTTGTCAGTAAATTATATAACCATTTAAACCGTCATCCTGACCCTAAAGAACAGCGAACGTAATTTTGAGCAAAGGAAAGACAGATGGTTAAACAAACATCTTGTTTTATTCCAGCATTTTCAAAATACAACAATGGCTATGTAGTACAGTAAATTGGTATATTTTACTAAAAAAAAATACTTAATGGCTGAAAGTTAGAGGGTGTGTTCGGGGGCATGTCCTGAGTCTAAAACTGAGTTTTCGTATTCGAGGGGGTGGGGGAAGCAGTATGCGAAAAAACTCTCGGTTTCACGATATTCACGAAAAACCTTTGACCGGCCATTGTGATTCACCTTATCGACCTATGACCTCGATTTTATTATCACTAGATAGATAATTTTATTCCCCATAAATTTGATCCCTCGGACTTGTCGGTACGAGCAATAGCACCGGAGATAAGGAATTAAAACGAGCTCACCCCTAAATAAGCAGGGGGTAGTATCTTCCCCCACCCCCTCGAATACGAAAACTCAGTTTTAGACTCAGGACATGCCTCCGAACACACCCTCAAAATTTCAGCCATTAAGTATTTTTTTTTAGTAAATGTAATTTATTTGTCTCTATTTACTGTACTAATGTGTGTACAGTAAAAAAGTCTTCGCTGCGACCGATCGCAAAACAAATCCTGTGAAAATGATCAGCAATGCATAGAAACAGAGTTTGAAAATGTTGGTAACTTGACGTAAATTTGAAAGTTTTAACGTAACAAAAACAATTGAGGTACCATTCACTTGACGAAACCAAACATTCATTGTTATTGTAAAAAAAGTGAATGCTCAAGTAAAATCAATTCTAAGATTTCTTGACAATGGTGAAGAACAACAAAAGTATTCGTTATATCGAAAAGCAAATTTCACTTTTGTTCGTAATATAGAACCATGAATGGAAAAAATTTGGCTGTACGTTAAATCGAAAACTCGTGAAATGGCAAGTTCGTTATACTGGACGTCCACTGCACATAGAAATGTTTGTCTTGACTGAATGACTGACTCGATTGATTGGCTAATTGACTGGTCGCCCAAACCACTAAAGCTACAAATATGAACGGGAGGTGCATTTAAAAAATGAATCCCCGCGCAGACGGGATTTTTTTTCTTAATTTGAGGTCTAAAACCGCAAAACATGAGTTAAGGTGTTTTATAAACAACGTCCTATTAATTTCAAACTTGGTGAAAGTACTCCAAAGCAAAAAATAATTCCACGCGTGTTTTTTCATTTTCAAAAAATCAGAATCAACGTTGGGTTAAAAATTTGTCTGAAGAAACATAGTTTATTAAGTCTACTGACTTTATATTTAATACTTAGTGAAACCACTTCAAATAAAAAGAAAATTAAACCTTTCGGTTATTCTATGCCATATGGCATAGCCTCTTTTCAGTGCCTGTTTTAGGTCAAAAACTTGTGGATACTATATTTTTAAATTTTTGTATTTTTCTCTGAAGTTTTTTATACCACATAATGAAAAAATATTTTTATTAGTGTACCAAGTAAATTGCAAGGGTTCAGAAAGTGCGCAGTCCTATTGAGCAGCGTATTTTACAAAAAGAGGTCACTTCCTACTTTTATTTATTCTATTAGAAAAATTAATTTATTTTATAGGTTTATGTAAGTAATCTAGTAGGTATTTATTGCTTTAGTAATAGTAAGTGTAAAAAAAGGTTGTACGATTTTTTTTATTTCTTACTATACCATATTTAATGATGCCCAAAAACCACTTTTTCGAACAATATTTTAAAAAATTACTTTTGATTATTCATTATGTAAGCTTAAACAGTAATAAAATGAAAAAGAATGATTTTTAAAGTTAAAAACAAAAAAGAAGTACCGAAAGGGTTAAACAAGTATTTTTAATTTAATTTTTTCAAAGATTCTAGGTAGATTCATTGCATAATTATGAGTTTATGCTAAGAGAGCAATGAACCAAATATGTCTGTTTTAATATCTTCAAAAACACTATGAATAATTTAAACCCGGTTTAACCCTTTTACGTCCATACCAAACCCTGAAGTAAAATTTTCATAAATTCATGTTTAGTTGTTTAATAATTTTGCATGTCAACATATAGAAGAAAAGAATATGTTTGAAAATAAATAGTGTCCTTGTAAAGGGTATGTTCTCATATGGGGACAATGGGCTCATTGGGTATGAAATTTTTCAAAGCAAGTTCTCTCAAGACAAAGTGCACACTTTTGGCACTTCCAACGCGCTTTAGAATGGCAAATAATCACACACCGAAGCTGTTGCTGAATTTTTTTGGGGAAATGGCCAACTCCATCTAGGTGCAAGTTTGGCACCTTAGAGGATGAGAGGCGTGTTTTGCAGCATGCTAAATGCCGTAAGTAATATCTTGCTATGGGACAACGAAAATTTAACTGTTCCAACGACTCCTTTCCATTAGCCAATACATGGAGACGCCAGGCATTTGCAAGAGCAACGTCTACCATATATGCTAATAGTACCCACCACCACTTCTTTCCTTGAATTGAAATTAGATACTTTGATATGGATTGATCAATCTGGTCAACTCCGCCCATTCTTTTGTTGTATGTTTCAAATAAGTGCGGCATATTGACATACACTTTTTGTTTTGTAGTTGATCACCATCTCTTAACTTGATTCTGCTTATTCTCTGAGTAACGTATGGCTGGCAAAAAAATTATCAAAGTATATGATGTGTTCTTTTGGATTTGCAGCTAATCGTTCGAGGAGTGATGATACCACTCTAGATCCCAAAGGATCTTTTTTGAAAGGTTTTGACGCATCTTTACCGCATTATATATCAAAAGTGTAACAGTACCCATCCGAGCTGACAATCATCCAAGTTTTGTAACCAAATCGTACGGGTTTGCTTCTTAGAAATTGCTTTGATGGCTGATGTCCAAAGTATTTCACCATTGACTCATCAATAGATAGCTGATTCATTGATTCATGCAAAACACCCCACTGTAAAAATTTTGCTTGCAATATATCCATAAGCTGCCTCACTTTGAACATTTTACCGGATGATTCTGCAGCCACATTATTGTCACAGAAACGAATATTTTTTTTTAATTTCCATAAACCTGTTCCGTGACTCTGCCTTGCTTACAATTGGCACTTGACTTGGTAGACTATGATATCCTGACCGAATAAGAATCCCTAGAAAAGTCTTCATTTCATTGGCACTAATTTGAAAGCTATGGCGGTTATTTTGAGCAGCGTAAAGCTCTGAATATTTAATTGACATAATGATTATTTTCTCATCAAAAAGTTTTAGAAATATGTTAACCGCCATCAAATTAGAGATGTCGCTAAGAGCATTTAACTTCCGTTGTTCCAGCTTAGATTCTATTATTGGCGTCACTTTATAAGTAGGGGAACGTTTGTGTCAATTAGGCTCAACTTTTTCACTTTTCATTTTCATCCTCGGCCTCCCACTCTTCTTCCCTACCAATAGCAGATATCTCAATACGACCTGGTACGTCATTTGGAACGTTATGGCGTTCAATTTCATCATCACAGACCTCTTCTTCAACTGTTAGCGCACTTATATCAGGAGGCAATGCTATCAATTCATATTCGTTGTCACTTTCTTGCTCCAAGATGAAATTTAATGTATCTTCCAAGCTCGCGTAATTGTTTTGCTATAAAATGTATTTTTGCTCATTCTTATTTGTATCCTAAAACAAAATGCAAAATGTTATTCACTTAAGCCCATTGTACCTATTTGGGGACACCTTCAGAAAACTTCTTTCAAAAAACTTCCTTTGTAAAAATATCAACTAATTTATGTTATAATTAATGTTTGATTTTTAAGCTAATGTTAAATTATTTTCACTGGAGAAAATATCTCATATGGAAGACAAAAAATAACCAGCAAATTGATCGGAATATTATTTTACATCAGTGACGCAACGGGACAATACAAATGCACAAATTTCGCACCAAAAACAAGCCGAGTTTAGAGTAGTCAAGTGAATGTGAGGCTATCCTGCTATCCTGACCGTACAAGTTGTTTCTAAATGTACAAAACTGCCACGGCAACAACGAATTGTTTAGCATACATACAACATACATGCATACTTATATTCACACATACAAATGTATATAGAAGTATATATATTCATGTATATTTAGATTCAACTGATTTGAATTGATGTCGATGACTTCCCATAATCAAATTCTCATTAGTCAAATTAGTCGGCGACAGTCTCAGTTGTCCCAACTTAGCCGCCGGCAACAACAACTTTATGAACTCATATTACTGTTCAATGTGGTAGTAGTGCAAACAGGACTCTGACAGCATTCGGCAAGCCAGCCGTTTCGTGGCCATTTGTAGTTTGACGAAATCGATGCATTAATTTAACAGTTGTTATCTGGGTGAACCTCACAGGACAAATCAATCGTTTTGCATCCGAGGGCGGCCAAGTGTGGTGACGGAAAACATGCTGTGCTACGCAGTTTGAAAACCTGGAATTGCTTTGAGTGCACTCGCAAAACAAACTGATTTAAAAGCAATCCTACTCCAGATCGCGCAGATACACACATAGACAAAACAACGACAACAAAATCTTCAGCTTGTTTGCTTCAGCTTCAATGTCGTACATATATTTTTTCCGTCGTGGCGCTAGAAAACGTTTCTGGCTTTGCGTTTGCCATTTATCAAGCATTTCCCTCTTTGTCCTGCACTGTTTTCACATGGTTCTCCGTCGCGTACTGCAGACGGATTGGCATTTCGCATATCCTTCCAAATCATAATTAAACCCGTGTCAATTTCAATTTCTGTAAAGCACATTTTTGCGTTAGCATTCCTGTGGATGTAAATCATACACATTATACTTGGCTATTTGCAAAAGTATATTTAATAAAAACTGATATACATTGCTGATTGATTAACAGAACTGTGTCGCAAAAACACGCACTCGTTTGCTGTATGATAAAGTGTTGACGAAATTTAAAGGCTGTATTGTTACGGACGATTAGGCATACGTGAAGCTAGATTTCAATCAAATTGAAGGACAAAAATGTGATGTTGCATTATACCGTGGAGGTGTTAGCACTAAATATAAATATGAGAAAGTCGACAAATATGCAAAGAAAGTGATGATATGGCAAGCAATTTGCAGTTGTGACCTGAAGAGTAGGGCGTTCCAAATGACGTTCCAAATGTATATCAAAGAATGCCTTCAGAAAAGATTATTGCCTTTTATACGTTGTCATCGTTCATCTGTACAATTTTGGCCAGACTTGGCAACTATTCACTACTAGAACGCAGCTTTTAACTGGTACAATGTAAATAATGTAGAAATATTGCCAAAAGAGTTCAATCCACCCAATTGCCCCACGCTCCGGCCAATCGAAAAATTTGGGACTATTGTTAAATACAAATTAAAAAGAAGTGGGGTGTGATAAAAAATGCCGACTTAATGCTTCTTAAATGAAATTATTACACTGCAAAAGTCAATAGAGCATCAAAGTCTGATGGCGTCGATCAAAAAGCAGACCCGAAATTTTATACATAATACAATAGAATAATTCCTTCATCGACCTAATTTTAAAGATAAATAAATTACCTTTAATTATACTCAAAAACTTTAATTGTGGCTTTTTTTATTCTTGAGATATAGAGCGTTATATGTGTACCGATTTACTGTGAACCGTTCTTTACTTATATACTAAGACGAAAAGTTCCCATGAAAATCTGAGCATTATTGGAAAGAACATATCAAAAGAATTATAAGGAACTTGACATAAAGCTAAGCAAACTTCCCCAGATAGGTCCTTCAAAAACAGGTATCATTTCAAATTCTTAAAATTTTTTAACTCGCATTAACTTCAAGCGTCATTTACTTACTTAAAACTAGAAGGTTTTCAGATAAAACACACTGAAAAAGTTAGTCATACTTCGCTGCAAATATTGTCAAAATATGGTAAAAGAGGTTCGTAAAGTTAGTACTGCCAATGTTTTATCAACCGATCAAGGTCCCAAAAACCATACAGCATACTGCAGCTGTTATTGGCGAAACACAACCACTGTTGTGCAAAAACGTGATGAAAATTTTCATCAAAGGAATTTCGTATAATTTAATTCTGAAAAGTACAAAATGAAAAATGTATGTACATATAAAGAAAGCAGCGCCCGAGCGTTCCACATTAATTCTTCCACATTCCAATAAATTAATAAAACGTCGACAACTACCTCCAATGTCCATGTTGCGGCTAAATTGGCAATGAATAAAATGTCTGCCGTTGTATAAATGAAGTTATTTCTCTCCCTATCCCCATGCAAGTCCTTTTACAAGTATGTATGTATGCGCACGCATTCCTTTATACCTACATACATATGGTGATGGTTGAGGTTTGGGAAACGCCTATTTATTGCCCAAAAATTAATCGTTAAACTGTCGGCGTTTTCTATGCTTCCATAGTGCAAACTTTGTACGATATGTTTGAATGCTCGGCATATGCAGTCGGCACACGTCTTTTATGAAGCTATGAGGCTATGAAACGAGTGCATAGTACCAGCTATTATGAGACAGACAAAAAACGCACAAATCTTGGCTTATTCTCATAGTTTCCTATCACTTTAGCCGGCGTTCACAACAATTGGACATCTCCATCACCTCAGTTTGGCGTATTTTGCATTTGGATTTGCATCTTCATCCATACAAAGTTCAGTTGGTACAGAAATTAGAGCCGGGAGATCACAGAATGCGTCGTAACTACGCCGAATGGGTGCTTACTTTACTTTACTTTACTTTACTAATGCCATGCCATGCTAAAACCGACTATGAAATACATTTTTGTATGACATTAAAAATTAATAAATTTTATAATTTGTTTATCTGAAATTTCCTGTTTTATTGAACAATCGTTGCTGTGTCAATACTACTAGTATTGCCCGTCACTGTATGTTGGAAGAAACATTGTTGCATACCCATTTCAATAAGAGGTGAAATATGTAGTATCACAATGAGCCTCGGAATGCGTCTCTTACAGAGACAGCCACCATAACTTAACCTATTCTATCTCGTTTGATTGTATTTAACAGTTGTGATTTGTGTACATATTTACTGTACACATCAGAAAGGAAAGTGGACATGCATGTGACATGTGAGTCCTTCACCTAGTCCACCTTTATATTCGCCACCACATCGTTCGATGCTGTTCAATGCTGGTGTTGTTCGGTCTCAGCTATTTTTACCTTAGTTTTTTCATTTGAATAGAATTGTTGCATTGGTGTAGAAAGCGCAAGCCACTAAAACCACCAAAATAATTAAGCACGAGCATTGCTGCTGACAAGCATTGCGCGTCGGTCATTGCCACGCCGGCTCTCGTTAAAACCATGGATGCCCCATGCGTTCGCCTGTATGCACACGTTCTGGTATATGGCGTGTGAAAGCATCCTGCAATTTTCAATTTAAAAGATAATGCCAAAAGAAACAAAACGACAAACCTGCAACATAACAAACAATAACAACAACGCTCATTGTTGGAGGCGCATCTGCATGGTTGGTCGGGCACAAATTTGCAGCCAACGCAACGACGCAAATGTGTGGCAGGTTCAGATTGCACTTTGACACTCGGCGTTTTTCTACATGTACATTTTCCGGGCCCGCCCCCCCCAACACGTTCGCACGGCACGTGTGAAGTGCCGTTAGGGCGAGGTTCGAGCAGTGGTTTGTCTCTTGTCGCATTTGCAAAAGTGACCGACACCCATTACGAAACACTTGTCGCGTGCTGATTGCAGCCTCACCCCCTCAGCAACCATCAGTATCGGGATCATCCACATCAGGATCTTCGTCTTGGTCGTTGCCTCCGCCATCACATCCTCACAGGCGGAACTAAGCCCATTTGATCAAGTGCTCATGTATTCGTCCGCCCACCCACCTGGTCTGGTATCTTTTGTGCACATTGATATAGTGAGATGAAACAAAAGGTTTCACCATTTTGCAGCGTCGCTACTCGACTCGCGCACAACACTGCTGCAGTTGTGCTCCCCACTTCGCCGCTCGTTGCAATGAAATCCAACAGAAATGCCACCAAATCCAACTGCACCCATATGATTTAGTTCAAAATTGCAATCACAATTTTATGCAAGTAGCATCGTCAAAATATGAGTCCCCTTTGGCGCATTCTACCCTACCCCCGCCCCCCGCACTCGGAGTGCAAACAGCGTAAAAATTGTGCGTCCTTTTACAATCTACCTAAGTGGATTTGAGCGTTTGTTGATGTTGCTGCGGAATCAGCAATTTTTTTTCATATTTTCAAATAGCTCTGGGCTAATAAACAAAGTTTTCCCCTTTGTAATTTTGCAAAAGCGCAGAATACATTTCCCTGCGCCACTCGAAGATTCGACCGCGCAACAAATGGGACACAATGCAGCAGTTTGAAGTTTCCTTTGGACTAGCACTCAAAAGTGCTAAAAAGAATAGACACAAAATAGACAACTAGCCCGACCCGAGTTGATGTCCCTTCTACCTATTGTCGCGTACATATCTAGTAGTGTCCGACCGAAAATTGATTTTTGGCCGAAGCCAAAGCAGAATATTCGGCAAAACAAAACATTGGGCTGAAGGCCGAAGCCGAATTCTAATCAAAATTCTTTTAAAGAGAAAAAAGCTACTCAAATTTAGCCTTTTCTCTTCCTCATTCATTTCTTTGTCCCACTAAAGAAGTAATAAAATAATATATAGATATATATATCATACAGTATAATCTCGATAAATCGGACAGTGAAAAATCAAGCACTGCCCGAAATATTGAAATATCTGAATTACCAAGATTACAAAAAAATCTATAAAAATACTACTGAACAGAAATGAAACTTATTTTTTATTGCTTAAACATTTGATTTTTAATATCTTATAAGCATCTTTAACGGTTTTTAAAGAAATTCGTCACTTTTGTTAGGCGAAGCTTTGTTTAATTTTTGTAAAAATTGTAGATTTGCCTGCATTGAACTCCACTGCCAGTTGACAAAGTGACTTTCCTCGACTTATTTTGTTTAGAATTAATTTTTTCTGGCCCATCGTTAAGAATGTACGATTTTTCTAAACTTTAGGTGCTATTGTTAATATTTGATGCAGTTTACACAGTTAAATAAAACTTTTATAATTAATGAACACCACTTAATTTGATTCAACTTCCTGTTCCACACCTAAACCAGCAAAAACGACCGAAAGAGAAAGCACAAGAATCGGTTTTCAGTTGAATTCCTTACATTTTATTAAAACATATATTTAAACAGAAAAAGGAGATTCTCCGTAAAAAAGCAGAGAAAAATTAGTGTCCAGATTTTTCAAGTAAATAAAATTTGTGGTGTCGGGTAGAGCTGCAAAACTATCGATGGCACTATCGATAGTTTTCATTTTTACTTCACTATCGATGGTTTTCGTTACTATCGATTCGCCATCTGTGTTTTCGATCAGGAAAACACGAGTGTGGGCGCTTTGGTAGAATTCTAACAAACTTGGTAGATTTCTGTTTGAATTTTTATTTTATGCTGGTTGGTACATTTTATTTGAATTTGGTCGATTTTCGGAAAACTTTATGTGTATTCTTCAATTCGTGAAAAAATTGTCAGATAACGTCAGAAGTCTGACAAGATTGTAAAGATATGCTTAGCATGACCGGTGATATAAATATTTGAACCGAAACGTGAGAAGCTGACATACTACTTAGTATCTGTTGTTTTGTCAAAAAGGGCGAGTAAGACGACTTATGTGCATGTTTCTTCAAGTGCGGAAACATATTCTTTATTCTGGGTTTTCATTTCAATTGCATTGATAACGTTTAATGTTTGAAAATATACTTCAATATACTTTATAATGTTCAAAAATATACTTAAAAAATAATTTTAAAATAAAAATTTCAATTAGTTTAGTATTTTGGCTGCGATAGTATCGATAGTATCGAGTGTTTTTTCCAAACTATCGAAACTATCTGATAGTTCGACTATCGATAGTTGTGCAGCTCTAGTGTCCGGATTACCGCGTTGCCGTATTAGCGAGTGTCCGAATTATCGATATTTACTGCATATATGTACATAATATGTATTTTAGTAAAAAAAAACAAAAACAGTCTTAGAGTTCCGTTTTTAACAAAAGTAAAAAATCTAACAATTCAATTGACATAAATAGCTTACCAGAGATAATTTTAATTGCAATCTTGAGTCCGAAATAACAATAAAATCCGATATTTGAGAAATACTTTGAAACATAGCAAATTGACTTCCACTACAGGGCGAAAACCTTCGGCTAAAGTATTCCGCTATTTTGGCCGAAGCCGAAGATTTAACATTGGCCGCATGGGCCGAATACCAAAGACGAATATTCGATCGGAGACTAATATCTAGTAATACTCGCTTACTCATTCGAATGTGTGTCCGTTGCCTTTCGACTTCAAAACGAATCAACCAAAATTTACGACATTTTCCACAGTGGTCCAGTCGCAACTTATACATGGAAATGTAGTCAGTTTAGTAGGCGTGGCGACTTCAGTAGTTCTTTAACTACTAACTAGTCACATTTACTAGAAATTCTACGGACTGTCGCCAGCATTAGTTAGGTGTATCTATCAGCAAAATGTGAGGAGGTCATTGCACCGCTGCGGTCATGAATGTTGCATAGCTTTGGAATGATAAATCGCACAAATTAAGTAGGAAGTCGCCAGTTTGTTATTTCATGTATCCATTTCAGTAATTACAATAATGAAAAAGGAACCGTGACATCTGGCATACAAAACAAATATTTAATAACCAATAGCTCCATGTACCTACAAGTATTGTTTATTAGCATAACAACGAGTATTCCTTCTCTACATTACATGACCCCTGATATTGAGAATCACTCGCGGACTCTTGCGTTAATTTTGTTAGTTTGGGCGATTTCCGGCTCGTCTATCTTTGTGATAAAGTTTTCGTTAAAATTAATGGACATACAAAAAATAATATTTGAATTGCTTTAAAACCAGCCCAAGTACTTCTCCATTCTTCTTCTTAACGCAACAATTGAAATTAAGAGTCAAATGACTAAATTTCAAAGACTCTAAGTTTTCTACAATCTACAAGTTAAGCTGTCGAACAAAATGTTTATAAACTTAAATTAAATTAAATTAAACTTAATTATTTTAATGATTTCTGTCGCACAGCCATGTGTGCACGGTGACGGATATGTCACTGCTGAACTATCACAGATGTATCCACCAAACACTCACTGATGCCCGTAACACATAGACGACGGCAGCGACACGGCCACGCGATCGCAAGATAGCGTCGGCTTCAATGGTCGCGGTGTAGTTGGCAACGTGATTACAATGATGGCGGCAGCAGCACAACAGTCATATGATTTGTGACGCTTGAATTTTTACATTTATTTGGAAGTGTTGAAGTTGGACAATGAATAATTGAAATCGTTCATTAATTTATTTAACGCAATGACCAAAATAACAAATACTAAGTAGTTGTAACTCCCGAAATTCGGGTGTAACAAAAAAACAAAACTATCAAAACTACTATAGTACTTCGTGAAATATTACATTTCCTACATTTACATTTCATATGACTCTTTTCAAGAAAAGAATAACAGCTAAAGTTAACTTTAGTTTTCAATATCATAATTTTTATCGCTGGAATAATAACCTATAACAGCCAAAGTCGAGTTGAGATTCAAAAATTTTAAACTTTTAAATAAGCTAAACTGTTTATTTCGTCTATATCTCTTGAGAAAACAAAGTTTACCTTGAAAATCGAACTATAAATTTAAATATTACTTATTTGCTTACATAAAGTGTGAAAATATTAATCCAATCTTAAATCCCGATTTCAGGCAATGATTCAAAAATTAAAAGTGCCCTTCTGAAAATGTCATAAAATCGACTTTGGCTGTTATTCCTTACGGCCACAGATATGTATTTGAATTTCAACGAAAATAATCACAACAAACAACGTGAAATGGTTCAGTAATACCCACTTTTTTGCTTTTAAATAAAAAATTACTTTCTTAAAGAAGCATTACTGATTTGCTAAGGTAGCCAACATTGTCAAATTGGGCGAGACGGCTGCCTACGTACACACCTTTAATTATTGCATCGTGGAACATAGCAACACTGGCCAACATAGAATCACAGAATAAACAGTACTGTTTGTTCTGTGATAGAATTCAATCGCATGTGTGTGATATACACATATTGTCAATTAGAGTTCGTATTGTCGTGCTGTCGTCAAAACAAACATTCCCATACGCTTGTTCTGATACTATATTTTGACAGATGCAGTCGTGGCGCTGTCGTCGTCTATGTGTTCGGGGACTGATGGTGTATAAACGCACATAGAATAGGCAAAGTAACCATGAACATCTCCCATATTCTTACTTTGTGGTTTCCTGCGTTCGCAAACTGAAGAAAGTATCTAAACTTAGAATTGGCTCCTCAGTAAAGTTCAGCAACTTGGTATAGTAGTTAGGGACAGCCGCTTGGAAACTTACGACAGGTTTATAAACCTAACCTAAATATTTTTTACGAAGATAGCTTCTTAAATTAACTCCAATGTAGCTTTGTGCAAAGCATTGTGCGAGCAAAAATATAAATCGAGTAATAAGTAAATAAGGTACTTAGGAGAAGTGGTGAAAACATACCATAAAAACTCATATTCCCATAATCCGCGGCACTAGTGCAAAGTCATAAAATGTGCGCGCGTTTTTTCGCACTTTAATTCGATGCTTTTTGGTGGAATTATGTTTATTTTATTATTGCCCGCTTTTGTGCGTTTGTTTTTATTGATTTTGCTTTTGCCGCTTTCGGTTTTACTGGCCATAGAAAAAGTGTCACGTTTGGTGCCGTTTGGGATTTTTGTAATTAATTTTTATTTAATTGGATTTTAAAGTTGACTAAAAAAAATGGGTTTTATCGTTGAGTGCGCAGCAAAGATACGAGTACGCTTATATATTGCTCGCTCGGATTAAGAGAGGATATGTCCATCATCACTGGCGCACACGGGATTTCGTTTTGTGGTTCCACAACTTTTGAGCCCAAATACCATTTGAAACTATATTTGCCACCCAAAATGTTTATAAGAAACATATATTTGGGAAGTTTGAACCAGTAACTGTTAGTAAAGTTGGGCTGAATGGCAAAATTTGATTTTATTAGTCAACATAGTTGCCATCGAGGGCGATACACCGATTATAACGATCTTCCAACTTTTCAATACCATTTTTGAACATTGCTCTGAAGCATCGACACGTTCTTGTTTTTGGTCGATTGTGAGCTCGCGCGGCACCCGCTTTGTGCTATGTGCAGCTTTCACATACCCAAATATTTATGAACTATGAACGAGTGTCAGCTATACAAATCAACCTCAATTTACGATCTTCCAAAATCATTTTGTAGATTTTTTTTATGTTTGCGTCCGTAACAGCCTCTTTTGGACGTCCACTGCGTTCATCGTTCGGTGCTCATATGGTTTGTATGGAATTTATGTTAGCAAACCACTTACGAATAGTTGCTTCGCCCGGCGCAGAGTCCGGATAACACTCATCAAGCCACTTTTTGGTATCAGCAGCACTTTTTTTCATCAAAAAATAGTGTTTCATTAAAACACGAAATTCCTTCTTATCCATTTTTTTTTTGCAAAATAATAAAAGTTGCTTCACTCAAAATGCAAACTAATAATCAGACAGCTGTCAAATTTATACACGTTTCTTTGAAGGTTGGTTGGTTGGTTGGTTGGTTGGTTCAAGTGGGGATGTTCCAACATCCAATTAGCGCGTTGGCGCCGTTTTGATACCACTATTCCCGGTAGATACCCTGAGGTATATTGTCTGGTGTCATCTGGACTTATATGTATCTATCCATACATATACTTATATCCAGTCCGAGAGGTTAATGAAAGAGAGTAGTGAGCTTACGCTGCACTTTGCTATCTCTTCGAAAGTCTGAAATCATCATCATCAGGTTGGTACTACCTAAAAATGATACGAATTTTATTTTAGTGGCGCCATCTCATAGAAACGATACGAACTTTTCAGCCCAAGTGTTACATATCAATCGTACGTTCAAAATACCACCTGGATTTACATGGGTCATGTTGTTAGTAACAAAGAGCACCAATGAAACGATATTTGATGAGAAAATGATGTATATGTAAACTATAAAGAGTTAGATAAGGAGATCTTACAACGGAAGTGCAATGGGAAATTTTAGCAGATTCGTTGCAGGGGAAGGCACCAATGGTTAGAGGTCACGTACGTCTGAGGGCGATGACTTTTCAATATGTAATGAAGGATTCAACGAATCAACTCATGAATGGCAACGTATTGGACAATATCTGTTATTCACGTTCAGAAGCATAGACTTGGCCGATTACGCTTTAAACTGTACTTTTCAATAGTATGAAAATTGAAATGAAAATTATTACAAAAACAACTTAACTAAACCGCTAAAGTGTAAACATTTTAAATGTCAAAACCAGTATTTGCTAATTTTGTCTCTTGTTAATATTCTTTTTGTAAACCAGACTGAAATTGTTTGTTCAAAAATATAGGAAATACAGCACTTTTGGCCATGAAGAGGACATGAAAATTATTATTTATTAAAATTAAAATTTTTATTTTTTAATTTATTAAAATTAAATAATTTTTTTTATTAACACTAGGATGTGCAACTGGGCTTTTCCAGGCCCATTTTGACTTTGATTAGTCGCCAAATTGTTTCTTTAGCTCTGATCGCTGAAATATTTTATGCCAACTATCGCTAATGTTTTCTAAACGAAACGAAACTAACAAAAGGTTATTTGCATACATTTTGTAGAACAAACATGACCACTTTATGTATGTCGGCGCTAAGTGGAGCAACTGGGCCTGGCGAGGCCCATAAGCGTAATCAGCTATTCCTACGATTTTCGCCCAGTTAGGCGTGGCATAGACAGCTGATACTTGGCACACGTACTCTATGATAGTATAGCTGTGTGTCTAAGTAATTATTTGGGGGGATTTCTTAAGAGGGTGGGGGGTTGAGGAGCCCCAAAAAGTAAAACTGCTTTTTGTATATGGCACAACATTTAAATTATTTATTTATTGATTAAATTGAAATCAACAAATAGAGACAGTTTATTCTGCAGCACAGCCATGGCACAAACATAGTTTTTTTTACAGAGCCGTGTTCAAGGCACATGAAGTTTTTACATGAGTTACACGAGAAGAAGGTTTTGCGCCGTTTTTTGTCATGTTTAGGCTTACACCATGCACAGTCCTTTCGTTGTTTCTTGTCTGGTCGTGCGGATGTGCTTGGGGCTGGGTAGTAAGCTTGTGTCTGTAATAATAAAGACAGAATTAACAATGCATAATAGTTTATTTTTAATAATTACTTACAAAAACATTAAATTCCGCCATAGCTGCACTGATATTAGGCCAGCGGCTAACGTGACTGTTCATTGCCCTATTTTCCATGTGAGGAGTGACCAACTGAGTCGTTAAAAGCGTTAGATATTCACGACGTTTATCCGTTTTGGGTGATCGTTTGAACGAATCGTGAACAATAAAGGATGCCAGGCCAGCAATATCTAATCTATATATATAAAAATCAAATAAATTCCGTATGTGTTCTATAGACTCCCAAACCACCAGACCTATTTTAATAAAATATTACGTGTGTGTTTACGGACACCGTGTGGAAGGTTCTTAGCATAGGGGGCGTGGCATTATTCAAGGGGGCGTGGCACCGCCCATACAACTCAATGCTTTAATATTGAATATCTTAAGAATTATAAGTCGTATAGCATTGAAATTTGGTACAGTGTCATGGCGTACACATGTTGTTCGACCGGTAAAATTTAATGGGCGTTGGACAAGGGGCGTGGCACTTTTTAAATTCCGGTGTAACTTTCGAACTATAGCGTTCACATCAGTGAAACTCGGTACAAACTAACGATTTGGTCGTGTCCTTCGACAGGGAGAATAAGGTGGGTTTTTGACAAGGGGGCGTGGCACCGCCCATACAAGCCAACTTTTTAATACGGAATATCTTCGGAATCATAAGTCGTATAGCATTGAAATTTGGTATAGTGTCATGGCGTAAACATGTTGTTCGACCGGTAAAATTTAATGGGCGTTGGACAAGGGGCGTGGCACTTTTTAAATTGCGGTGTAGCTTTTGAACTATAGCATTCACATCAATGACACTCGGTATACACTTATTATTTAGTCGTGTCCTTCGGCAGGGGGAATAGGGTGGATTTTGGACAAGGGGGCGGGGCACCACTCATGCAACTCAAATTTTTAATATGGAATAATTTCGGAATTATAAGTCATACAACACTAAAATTTAGTACCCTGTCGTCTCATACATGAGTCATTCTAATGATAAGATTTGATGGACGTCAGACAAGGGGCGTGGCGCATTGTTTGTGACCCAAATATTTTGCTGAACTTTAAGTGACACAGCAATGAAACTAAGTACGAACCTACCATTTTCCCTTCCGACCGTGAGTTACGGCATCACACCTAAACGGACCGTTTGGGCGAGACGAAGTTTGCCGGGTCAGCTAGTATGTTATAAAACATGGAAAGTGGCCAACGGTTTGTGCCACGCTTGCACGAGTAGCTACTGAGCATCTGGTCCATAGTATTGACACCTGCTTTATTTTCGTTGTAATCCAAAATTTGATAAGGCTTTTTTTATTGGCATTGTCAACTTTGGATACATAATGCTGTGTTGAGAGCAAAATTACTGCCTTATTTTTTTTTTGGCACATATGAGCACAATGAAACTTGCTCGTTGTAATAGCCAAACAATGTTTCCTCCAGTTTACGATTCGTCGAATTTTTGAACTCCTCTGGGACAAACCGTTTATTGGGACGGACAGTTCCTACAATTGCCATTTGCCACATTATTTGAAAGAACATTTTCCAGCCGCAATTTTTGTAACAAACAGATAAAATAAAGGGTTTTATAATCCCCCTTGCGTGCGCCACTGCACATATTAATTGTAATAGAGTCACCAAACATGGCTGCTCGTGTTTGAATAATTTTTGTTTAACGACTTACGTACACTTTAGGTAAATTTTTCATATATTTACGAAAACATGTAAACATTTCATGGGCCTTGAACACGGCTGTGTAAATAAACTATTTTTATGCCATGGCTGTGCTGCAGATAAACTGTCTCTTTTTTTGTTGATTTGAATTTAATCAATAAATTTATTAATTAAATGTTGTGCCATATACAAAGAGCGGTTTTACTTTTTAGGGCTCCTCAACCCCCCACCCTCTTAAGAAATCCCCCCAAATAATTACATCGACACATAGCTATACTATCATAGAGTACATGTGCCAAGTATCAGCTGCCTATGCCACGCCTCACTGGGCGAAAATCGTAGGAATAGCTGATTACGCTTACGGGCCTCGCCAGGCCCAGTTGCTCCACTTAGCGGCTACAAACTAGTCGCTCATCCTAGTGTTAAAATAAAAAAATACAAATATTTTATTTATTAAAATATATTTTAAAATATGCATGTTTCTATGTACGTCCATGCCATTAAATCTGGGTGGATCCTACTTCTCTGTGGCGTTGTCTTTCTCTCTCTATTTTGTTTTTTATTCATTCTATGCTTCCATGTTTTTTGTGTCACCTCAGGCGTCTTCGAAACCATCAACATGTGAAGTATCTCACTGTGCTGTGCAGTTAACGAGCAATTTTTTTACTGAAGACCCCGGCCGGCTTCTGACATACTTATTTGTCAAGGATAGGACTCTGCGTTTGCGTTTCAACCTTGTACGGTAGCACTTATTTAAAAGGAAAGTTTTAATTTAAACAACTCAAATAAGCGTTGGTATCTGCGCCCACGGGCCATTGCAAACAGTTTATGCAGCATCGTTTAAATTTGTAAAACTTCAACAACTTTCACCATGCAAAACTCTGCATGTGCTGCAGGAAATCAATCCGACAACAAGTGGCCAGCAGATTAATTGAGTTAAGTTTCGAACGCCCCAGATACCGGCCAAGTGAAAGCTGATTCTTCGAGAGCCCTCGGCAAATATGTACATACTGTCACCCACCCGGATGGTTGCCTCAAGCAAGGCAACTAAATGTAGCGGGCTGACGAGACTGCCAAGACATCACGGATGAACGGCGGCCATTCTCCTGTTTGCCAGACGATGAACGGATGAGTCGCCGAGGAAGGGAGCTGAACGCTTATTAGGAAGAAACCTCGACTTTGATTAAGAGAAACGATAAAAAAAACGATAGCGAGTACGAGTGCGAGTGCCGGCAACGGCAAATGAACGAAATAAAACAGAGCAAATTGAAATAGAAGTTGTTTGCTTATGGTTGGCGGGTTTGCATGAATGTGTGCGGCACTGAAGTGGCAGCCCCAGACTGCCGCTGCATTTCTGCGTACGTAATAGTGAAATGTGTGTTTTGCATAATAATTCAGCGCCACGAACTGTCTCCGCCGCTGGAGCAAGGAACGCGAGCGGGAGTCGATATTTAGCTTTCGTATGCAAAACGCCACGGCGCCAAGAGCACAAGAAGCACAACGGCAAATTAGCACCAGAGGACTTAAACCACAGCAGAAAACCATTGGGATTCGGAGGTGTTGCCGCGGAGAGCAAACTCTGCCATTTGGCTGCACTCGCGTCGAATATGTTCAAATATTTACATTTCAAGAGATGTAGCCACCAAGCACATTTATAAAATGTACTAATATTGTAAAGAATTTTTTAAATAAATCCAGTTCAGTAGAGTTCACTTTGCAAAATACAATTTCAATAACAATTTGCATTCTTAATGGGGATACCTGGAGAATTCATATATTCAAGGCAATATTTATCACAACATTTAAACAACAGTTAGTCGAAAATTCCAACCCTTGGTTTCAGTATCATTTCAGAAAAGTTTTGGCATTTCGTTGTTCCACTCACAGCATTCACGCTATGAATATTTGATGTTATTTGTGATGAACTTATGCGAACAAATAATTTTTATACAACTTCGATATAAGTAGGGCATGTCAGCATTCATATCGGTATTTGGTTGGATAACTTTGCCTTTTGAACTAGTTTGAGCAAAACTTTTTCACATTACAACAACCTCTATCGGACTAAAGCTGCACAATTGAACACAGAGAGTTGAAATCAATACTTTGATCTCTACGATACAAGCGATTTGTGCTATTAAAGAATAAATTTGTGGTTTATAAGCTTATTACATTTACTTGCATTAGACTTATTAATCAGCGCACTTTTCTTTGGTAGTTTTGATAGAAATCGAAGCAGAAAATAAGTACTTATTGCGAGTAACTAATATGCATTTCGGACAAACATACCGCCCGATGATTTTAAATTTCACATAGTATAAAAAGGATTACAAAAACAAATTCCCTTCAGAGTTGATGTCAAAAAAGTGAATACATAAAAAGGTTATATATGTAATAAAATTTTAAAACAATTTTGTCAACGATTCCGCAAGATTCGAAGCTCGTTTTGCCCCATTGTTGGTCTCTCTGTGAAAATTTCCCCACGCAACTCTGCCCAACCTCAAGTCAAGTGCCCACATATCCTTAGATATATTGCCCTGAAAATTCCCAATTTTAAATAGTTTCAAGTTTACAGTTTAAGGGGGTCTTCTGCTTACGCGGATTGAAAAAATCGATTTTTTTTTTTGCATTTTTTGAATACAGAGGATATAAGGAATACGTCTTATAAACGGTTTTGTGAAAAACACATTCCTTCTTGGGTTTTCGAAGCCGGAAACATAGCCGCCTCCAGCCGTTTCGAGCATTTCCGCGTAGCGCGGCCGCTCCGTCCGCATTTTCCCGAAAATCACCTTTTTTATACTTTGTGGTATGACTTCTACAAGTAATTTACATCGGATTTGACTAATTTTTTTTTTTCACTTCTTCATAAAACACTTCTCTATGCTTCTCCGAGTACGATTTTTGAAATTTTGTTTTGTTCAATTTTTATGACCCTCAACAGGTCAAAAAACGTGGTTGAAAATACAACTTTTCACAAAAAACCGTATAATTTGAAAAATTTTTAAAATAAAAAAAATCGTACTCGGAGAAGCACAGCCAACGTAAAACTGAAAATAAATGTATTTTACTTTTCACATTTCAGACAACTGTGGGGTGGATGTCATACCACAAAGTTGACTCGGACACTTTCGTCAGTACTAGTTTGACCACTTCTCAAAGGCGCAGGATTCACCACACACATAACAAATGCCTTATTATTTTTCAAGTTTAAACATGTACAAAAATAATAAAAAAATAATAAAATAATAAATAAAATAAAAAATTTTTCAATTATCTTGTATAGTTTCCTTACAATTAATTTCCAAAAATAGACTAAAATTCCGGGCGCGTAAGCAGAAGACCCCCTTAAAACTATCAAAATATAACTCATCGCACATCCACTTCAAAAGTAAGAAAACTCAAAATTTTTAATTTTTCAGAAAACGCAAAACACAGTTTTTGAGCTGAAAAAACTTTTTTTTTAATAACCTATAAACCATTTAGTAGAAAATCCTTACAGATTATGCTTAAGAATAAGTTACAAAGAATTTTAAGTTATGACTTTTTTGATGATATTTTAATACAAGAATTACTGAATTATTTTAAGTTATGTCACTGTTGCTGAACTTAATAATTATAGGTGACAGTTAAATATGCAGAGTTTAGCTACACACCGAATCAGCTTCAATCGTTTGTTTCATCGTTATGAAATTTAAAATTTTCTACTTTTAGGGATGCTGGTGGGTTTCCCTATTTTAGAATACCATCCATCAAAGTATAACTTGTAGCCTGCATTGAACATTAACACATCATCCTGGAATTTTGGAATTAACGGAAGCAATTCCCTTCTGTGATTCAATAATCGTTAGTCTGGAAAAACTTAATTGTAACTATTAATTACACTGTGCGTGAAATTTATCCTCAAAAATTCAGATATGGGGGGACCTACAGAGCGACTTTTTATAGGTATACTGAGTTGAGTTCCACCAGCCGTTTGGCTGGATTGGCTCTAGTTTAAGAGAAATCCGACTTTGAAGTTTGTTCATTTTAGTCGAGTTCGTCGCTTAAGTCTTCGAACGTTTAAATGCTAATAGGTCCTAAATCGTTCCGAATATCGCTTTACTATCTTCGGCAAGTTTGTAGATATTTTAACGACCAACAAATTTGCTTAAGACACCAATCCAAAAAAAAGACATTCAAACTGAGTAATTGCAATATGTGCATTTTTTTTGCGCAGCGCAACGTGGCGTATGAGTGTCATTTAATTATATTTATATTAGAATTATCTTAAAAACTCAACTCAAGATATATTTTTCATTGCGTGTTGTAAAACAAACTCTGCTGTTATTGCCCCAATTTGGCGACCTTTGACTGAGGCTAACTTATACTTAAATTCTTTAAATGTTTATCAACTAAAAATGTTGTAAAGAACTTGCTCAAAAAGCTTATAATATAATTATTTAAATTTTACCCTATTCTGCTGTCTGTTAGTCTGTATTCTAGACTATTTGTAAATAAATAAGTAAATAAATAAATAAATAAATAAATAAAACATTTTACAACTTATTTCATATTTCACCCGTTTTTGCTCAATGAATTACGTCTGTCCGCTTCGAAATTTCAACCCAAATTCGTAGTTGACACTAATCGCAATAAATATGACCAACTGTTGAGAGCTTGTTAACTGCACAATAACAACGGACAAACTGCGTATCGTTGCATTGCTGCACACACTGTTTATTTACTCGTAGGGACATGACCAGCCGTTGCCAATAACCTTGTTGAGCAATAATTTCACTCACATAACATAACAACAATTTATACAAAGCATTTTAATTTGGATGAATTTGGTTCTTGGCGCCGTATGCGGCAGCCTTGCAATATCAACTTTCATTTTCACTGCCACTCCTGCGTCCACTATTCAAATTAAATGCGTAAAATGCTCTTAGGCGGGAAATTCAAATCGGGCCAAGCAGAATTTGGAATTCAAATTACAAATTAATTGTAATTGAATTTAAAGGACAATGCAAATCATTTTATTTTTAGTACGGCATGTTCATACATACATATCTACATGTACACAGTATGGCACACATTATTTATGTATGTCATGTACTTACATATACATATATACGTTTTCAAATGAGGTCATTTGAAGTCTCCGGAAATGTGAAAATTTGTTGACTACACTAGTCTGCCCGCCCTGCAAATGGGAACTTGTTACTATAACAAATATTGAGTTCGTTTTACTTCTCTCAGAAGGACGTCCAACCGTTGGTCTGCAACTTTACAAAGACCTCCAGCGAGTTCTGACGAAAACAGTTGCTGCACGTGCGCACCAAACTTGTGACAATCACAAGCGGCTGACTGTTGGCCGAAACTTGCCACTCCAGCCGATACTCAGCTGCTCTGCTCGGCGTTCTGGGCAAAGTCATTCAAGCGGCATTTATTCCGTTTGCGATGCTTTCTGTTCTGTTGCTCGCAAGTTTGCAGCTCTCGGGGGACAAGTAAACTGATTGCGAGCACCAAAGTAGCCAAAGCACGAGTAACTTTATTAATTACTTTTATGTGGCTTTAATTGATTAACTTTGGCGCGCAATTATCAGTTACATGAATTGAGGAAAAGTTTGCTTTACCCGCTACAACTTTGGCAATAATAACCACTAAGGTGCACACTCATTTACATACAAATTCATACCAGCACAAATACCTTATCACACCCACCTAAGTACAACTAAGTCCAAAGGCTGAACGACTGAAAAAGCTAGTACACAAATAGCAACGCGCACAACTACACACAATAATTTATTTAAGTATTTATCAAATTATTTGGATTTTTTTATTTGTTGTCATTGGCATCCACTCGGCACGAAGCATTGCATTTTCAACACGTCCTCAGATCGGTCATTAATTTTTCATTTCGAACCACTCAAACCAAATCGGCGGCAAATCTATGCAGTATATCTCTCTCCAATTGAATGACGGAAAGGTGTCATAAGCAAGCAATAGTGAGGTCTTCAGCACACATTTTTGGTCACTTGTGCTGACTAAATGTGCGATGTACAGCGTGAACTTCTTAATGTTTGGCTACATACGAAGAAAACATTCGAAGCTCCAGTGAAAAGGCTAAGTGGAACGTTAACCCAACTAAGCGAGACTAAATTTTTGATATGGTGTCAGCGTAGTTAGTTGCAATTCCACTTAAGGCCTGGT
Source organism: Melieria omissa (assembly GCA_963971225.1). Lineage (NCBI taxonomy): Eukaryota > Metazoa > Arthropoda > Insecta > Diptera > Ulidiidae > Melieria > Melieria omissa. Next base: position 88,606,838 of record OZ020268.1, read on the forward strand.
TTAGACAGTGTGTTTTTGTTAATTGTTTTTTTCAAGGAAGGAGTAGATTGGTTGTCAAAAACTCTTTTGGTATACACTATGATCAACAAGTACCGGGACTGTGTATTTTAAATTTTCCGCCGTTGCCCGATGCAGGTAAAAAAAACTGACATCTGTATCAAATTTTGAGCGGGATTGCATCATTAGTTTTTGTTTCGCAGCTGTTAGCGTCAGTCAACTTTTTGTACTTCGTCGCATTTTACAATGGATAATTTTGTTGATCAACGTATTTGTTTGAAATTTTGTCACACATTATTCGCGATTATTTGAACAAACACAGTGTGAATATCATCGATCAGGCTCTAAAGGCTCATCTAAAGAGTCTGTGTGCCAATTTTTATTCAATTCGATTCATAAATTTACGAGTAATGATGGGAACCGATGGAAAAACACTAACTTTTCAGGAAACGAGTTTAAAGTTTCGGAGGCGGAGGAGTTGTAGGCGGAGCGCGGTGCTTTGTTCCTGAATTTGGACGTAAAGAAGTTCGAGTAGAGACAAAATATTTTAGGACATAATTACAAACATATTAAACTATCATATTCTGGGAAAAAAAAATTTTCAAAAATTTCTAATTTCTAAACCAGGCGCTGGCCTTAAGCTCAAGCTTTAAAGCTTCTCCAATGGATGGAAAGAGAACTCGGCTTCAAAAGGCTCTAACAGAACCAATTACACATTCCTTCCATTTTCTAGGATCATTGGTAAGCGTAAAGGTGAGCGCCGCTCTGTGAGAAGAGAGGATCGGAAGGAGACCATGTCATTAGCCAAGCACCTTACGAACTTACTTAACTGACCATAACAACCCGTCATGGGGGTTTGGCCTGCCGCAAAAGCTCTCTTCAGGCGCCTCTGCCTTGCGCGCGCCTTCTCCTGGTAGTTACACCAAGAGAAGATGGAACCTCCTCAACTTCCTCAACACCTTTATCGCCAGAGCTTCATCGTCCCTACGGCAGACATGGCTGAGCCAGCTTAACCGCTGGACGTTAATTCGCTGCACTACGTCCATGTTTTTAATCAGCTCATCCAGCTGGTTGTTGGTTCGTATACAATAGTTGTCGCCAATACGAACATGACCGAAGGTTTTGCGAAGTATCTTCCTTTCGAACACCCCAAGAGCCGATAAGTCGCTACATGGCAGTGTCTATGGTTCTGCGCCATCGGGGAGCATGGGCAGAAAAAGCCTCGTATAGAGTGCAAGTCTTGAAGGTCGAGAGAAGGCTCTGCTACTCAGTTGCCCACCGAGATCGCAGTAGCACCTATTGGCAAAAGGAATCCTTCGCTTTATCTCCATGCTGTTTATGACGGCGCCAAGGTTTTTCTTGACAACTTCAAGGGTCTTAGCGAGAGATAATCAACGTCCCCTAACGACCCCTGGAGCATTTACTCTTAGGCTTTTTAATACTCGCGAAGGCATTTTGACACAACGAACTGCTGTGTGTTGCATCAAAAAATCACATTTCGTGTCTCCTTTGTGCTACTGCAGGCCGCACTAACAACCAGTTTACATGCTTACCAGCCCAAACCAACCCGTTTCCTGTCGAGGATGCGCGCGAAAATGGCACCGAATTTATCTCGCCCTTGTAGCCACTCGGCGCCCAGATGCTAAGCGTAAAGACAATGTAACTTTCTTCAACCTTGAAAGCCCAAAAGAGAAATTGCTGATCAGCGTCTGCCTGCTGCGCCACTGTGACCCACTGCTCCCCACCGCGCATCAATCATAACTCGGCGTGCTTCGCCAGCGCCGACAAAGGATTTATTCAATTAACCATTTCAAACAAGTAAAAGTGCAACTTTCGACGGGACACATCTGCATTTAATTAAAAACTGTCTTTTTTGTCACTTACAAAAGGGTCGTCCACATAAACACCTACACGTGCGCAGCGCACAATGAAACGCTCCGACAGCTGCTTATGTTGTGCGGTCGTCACCGGAGCTGAGTCCAGCCTTCGCCGCCGTATTTGCTGCTGAATTGTGCTGCACAGCAATATTGTTGGCGCCGGCAATAAGGGTTATTAATTCCGCCTACAATTTGTACTCGTGTTTTCGGGAATTTCATTTCGCGCAATAAACTTGCCATTCCAAATGCGAACAGAGACATACAACTTTAACAGCACTCATGCTGCGGCCGACGCCCGCTACGAGGGGATGGGGCCGTAGACGCATATCTGGGCGTGCGTTTCTCTTCGCCGGCGACATCCGTTCCAGAGCGAAGTGTTCGCTTTACCTTTACTTCCATTTAGTTTGGTTTAGTTTCGCTTAGTTTCGTTTCGTTTAGTTTAGTTTAGTTTGCACATCCCAACTGTTTCCGCTTGGTTCTTTTTAGTTTTCTTCTGGAAATGACTATCATCGGTCTTGGCAAAAATATGTGTGTGCGTACAGCACATAAAGACACTTGTAAATATTTGTCTGCGTTCAAGGAGCACGCAATGCGCGATTAATGCTGAAGTCAAGGCAGGTTAACACGACAAATGTTATTCTTGCATTCACTTGGATACACGAGCAAAAATTGTGTGCAGAACGTTTTCACCCACCTGCGTTGCTCGGGTCAATCTATGATGTTTGATCTATGACAATTGGTTTTTCCAGCTGATCAATTCTAGTTGCTCGCTTAATGCAAATTGCATAACCTTTTTCACCTACTCGAGCCGTGTTTTGTTTAAAGTTGCCTGATTGAAAATGTGTCGTATTGGCAGGGTGTACCGCAATTTCGATTATTTATGTGGAAAATATGTTCGAAAATGCTTTAAAGTACGAGTATTATAAAACGCGGGATCAGAGGGCTGGATGCCCCCTTGGTGAATAAATTTTTTTATCCAATTTTATGTAACAATAAAGAATTGTGACACATTTTTAGTATTTGCTTTATCTCTTCTGTGAGCACCCACTTAAAACCTAATTAGTTGAACCTCCCATGATCTGGCCAGATCATGATGTAGACAAGAGAACAGTCGAGAATTGTTTTTAAGGCTATAAAAAAACAGAAATTGTGAACACAATGATTTCTTTTGCTTGCCTACATTTTATTAACGTAAAATGGGAAAAATATTCTTAATTGAATAATTATAATATTATAATTCATTATAATTAAGTAAATAGCGAGTTTCAACTTTGAAATTCAAAAAATAATTATAAATGTAAAATACGTTACTTATGGATCTGATTCAACTACTTGATCAATGCAATTATTCCAATGACTTAACTGACTAACTGACAACTGACTTAAATATATTGAGATTTTTACATTGGACACATACAAATCGTGTTTTGATATACATATCTATTATGATTTCTGGATTCCTTGCACTAATAGCAATTTTGAACGGCTTTGCCAAAGAAAAAACATGCAGAACATGCTCAACGTGTTATTGTTCATGCTCAACTGGCTGGATATCGTTTTTCTTGTCGCCTTTGTCGTCGCTATCTTCACATTGAACTATCTTAACGACAATTTTTTCTATCAGTATCAGAAGCTTCACTTTGTTCAGGGCCAAATGAAAGCGTGAAATTGACAGCACCACTATTATTACCTCTAGCAGCAAATTAATTAACATCTTAATTTTGTTGCAAAGCATTAGTTTTCGCTACTGTTTAGACAATTTTTTTAAGAGAAATTGCTCTCTCTGATTTAACTCCAGCGTTGAAGTTCAAAAACAATGTCATTCCTTTCACCTCTGCCACAGAATTAATAAAAAATCATCTCTGCCCAATCGAATTGATAGAAAACCAAACACGACAAGACAACAAATACCTCCTTCACTTCACGAATATAATTGAATTGACACCCAAACACGGACATAACCATGAATAAAATGAATAAATATTAACGTTGAATATGACATTATTTTGCAACAAAAGTTATAATCAACTAACCCAAAAGAAAATAAAATCCAAGGCAAGTGAAAAACACTTGGGACAGGTCGATTTTGCGCCAACTAACTTATGTCCCGATTACACGGGATGGCACAAAAAAAGGGGTTTCGAATTGAATGGAAAAGCCTAGTTGAAGCCATATGCTCCGTAAAGGACTGAATAACGAATAAATGAAAAAATATTTTTAAGCAATTCTGACAATAATTACGTGGGAAATAACAAAAAAAATTACTAATACCATAGCTGGCAAATTTGTATGAAAAGACTGGTCAGACCATGTTTTGGTTTTTGTGTTAAGAAAGGATCAGTTGAGCATATCATGAAATATGAGCTCGATAGCTTAACTTCAACATTGCTAAAGTGAATCCAAAGTTCGATATGGTTTGGTCACAACCGGATGCCCTCAGAAGGGTTAACAAATTGAAGGATTAACAAATTAATAAAAAAATCAGTATTGCATTTATTCTCGCAGAATAGTTGTATTTTCAGTGTTCCCAAAAGTATCGACTATTGACCAAAGTAATAATCAAACGCAGACTTCATGCCAAACCTATCAGCTGTTGAGTTTTGAAAAAAAAATCAGTTAAATTTGTTTGCTGAATTGTGTGTAAACATGGAAAACATGGAAACATGGTCACTTCTAATAATAATACAATTTCAGAACGTCATACATTTTATAAATGTTGGATTTCTTTTTCATAGCTGGTGTGTTATGCTTTTTAAAATAGGAGTTTTGAGTTTTTCGTTATTCCGCTAGAAGGAGTTTTCAAAATGTCATAACTCAAAACAAACTGGAATTTTTTAGTTGGGATTCTATGACTTAAAAATACATGTCACTTGAATTTTTCGTTTTACGAATTTTATGTTTGTATATGTATACATATATGTATGTAGAAGCCGGTAAACGCTATAATGACATTGCTGCTCGAAAGGAGTTGCGGTGGGCACCAGTAGCAAAAGTCGTTAATAGAAGCTGCTGCAAAGGAAGTAGTTTTACTTGCAAAGAAAATTATTAGGAATCAAGTTAGCAATGAAAATGAAATCGAGTAAGCAATGAAAATGAAATTAAGTAAGCAACGAATTGAAGCATAGAGAGGCAATCATTGTGAATTTGTAGAGCGAGCAGATGACCCACTGGAACCCCTTGAAGAAGTAGCATGGACGCGACATGTATGTATATACATATGTACAATGTCATGCAACATGTATTAAAAATAAAACGCAAAGATGAAAGTACAAAAATGACGTTAAGCTATATCATTTTTCCCCCCTCTCCCGAAATCCTGGATACACCACTGGAACGCGGAGATGGTGTTTGGGGGTTTGTGCTTTTGGAACTGGATTGCAATCTGTGTAACTAAAAGGAGAAAATATATAACTAAACAAAAATTCCGTGAATATTGTAAAAAATACTTCAACTTGTGAATAAATTAATACAAATGAATTCCAATTGACGCGAAAACATTAAACACCTCCAACTCTTTCACGAGCAATGGGACATGCATGTGCACGTCTCATTTAACTCATGTCGGAACTAATTTCGTGAATAACAATGATTCGTGAATAGCATGAATTAACGCCAAAAATTTACAATTTCAGTTTAAAAATCAAATGATAATCCAAATAATCTGTTTCAACAATATCTTCACCCACTCTCTGTCCCTCAATTTAATTTCGGGGGATACTACGGTTTCCGTGGCGCTGCCATTTGATGATGTTTTTAGATAGATTGACCGAAAATAAATAGAAAATGACGAATAAAATATTTCGATATCTCGCTTCGTTTTCCAGATATCGAGGTACAAAGTTTTTATATTGCCATACTGTGCACAACTGACTGTTGCCTGATGTGGTGGTGACTCCCATGAGGGTTATTTTTTTAGCGCGCGGCCACTCGGGAAAAACTTATTGCTTTCGGGAAAACTGTATGCAACTCTGGGATTGCGAAAAAAGCGCGAATTTTAAACTTTGAGCGAAATTTTATACTTTGAACCTCGATATCTCGAAAACGAAGCGAGCTATCGAAAAATTGTATTCCTCATTTTCGACTTATTTTTGGTCGATCTATCTAAAGACACCCTCAAATGGCGGCGACACGGAAACCGTAGTCGTGCCTAATTTCGCTTAACATTTTATTTTTCTGTTGATATTTGCACCATATCAGTTATCGCTAAGGTATTATTTTATTAAATACTCAAAATCGACAATACCTCTTTTTCAACAGAGACTCTCAGTCAACAGAGTATTCAATTTCTTCTTTGGTCCATCCCTTCAAACCTTTGTTGCACAGACAACATTATGAAAAGTTATTGTGGTAAATTAAACGCTATTTCAAAATTGTAATTAACTTTACGCACTAACTGAAACACCAGTTTTCGAACGTTGGGAGGATTTTCCTTTTTTTTTTGGAAATATACGGTGGGTTAAGGAGGATAAAGGATTATGGACGGAAACTGTAATTCGCTCTGTTGGTTTGGACAATTTTCAATTTTGAAATAAAGTTCGATATTTAAAAAGTTTGTAGTTTTTGTGTTTCACAAAATTAAAACAAACTCTTTGAATCACGACTAATTGTTTAATTACTTTAACTAGAATGCATCTTAATTTTTAAATGTCAGACCTTCATTGTTATTTTTTACTTAACTTTTCGTACTTATACCCCATGAACAAATTCGCTTCATATGAAATTCAATAACTTGAATGGTTTGGTTCGCAACTAATTCTAAATTGTTCATTATCTAATGTATCAACATGTACCTATGCTTTGCTTGAAATAAACATGTTTAACCAAAACTTCGAAACACAGCAATCGATTCTTAAATATTCAAAACGATAGTAATTTGTACAAATTAAATAAACAAATTAAAAAATCAATAGGTCACAAACACGGCAAGTATACAAACTCACTTTTAATTATTTTCAAATGATAGTTGTGAAAATTAATATACGAATTGCTTAATGGCGCGACGATAAGGAATACAAACTCACGCACCAACGTTAAGCTTCCGCACAGTGTTCGGTCTCTGTACAAGAGATGATTTTCTCTATCTCTGAATCAATAACGGTACGCAAATTTTAAAAATTAAATCAGTTGTTGCCTAAACAGACCGAGCAGGTGTTGGCATACGAGCTCCTTTTAAATATTTAAACGATCGTTCTTGTGCACGCGCCGCAGACAAAATGCTTTCGGCAACCCACTCTCCAGCCTTCAGCTGCGCCTCTAATCCTTTACCCAAATATTTGACTTGTGCGCCAAATGCTCTCATTCGCCAAATGTTGGTCTACAGTCAACAGTTTAGCACTTTTCAGTGTACAATGTACGGTGGAGAGTGCGTTCGGAAGTGCGTAAGGATGTGTTTGCATGTGTCAAGAAGTAAAAATTAATTTTATTTATAATAAATGAGAAATGACAGAAATGGCAAAGGAAACGTCAAGCGCATTTCACCTGCTAAGCCCTGCTGCTGTCACTCTGACAATTGTTGTTATTGTTATCGTTGCCGCTGTCGTTTTTGGTGTTGTTGCGTTTGGCTTTGTTGTCGGTGCCATTCTTGATGCCGCTGTGACTGCCGCCGTTGTGCCACCATCGTTTACTCGTTTTAATGTTCAACTTGGCCCGCCATGAATTATTCAGTATTTGCATTTTTGTGGGCTTAATTGAATTATCCCCGCAACGGTGCGATGTGCACGAGAGGCGCACACTCGCAATGCGCCGCTGGCGACGCGTAACTCACAATTCGGTTGCTGGCAACTCATTCACATTCACGTTCACATCTATTTTTGCATGTAATTCGGAGTCGGGCCAAGTGAGTCGCACTTTATGATTTGCTGTGCCACCGATGCACACTTGGCCGGGCCGGATCGGATTGTATCAAGCGGTTCGCACAAGAAATCGCAATCCAATTCCGCTAATCCCATCCAGCTCGACTCGACATAATAGGATTGAATGCAATATTAACTTGCTTAATATTTACTCGCACTGCGATGCGTCCGCGCATCCATTCATTCATTCACTCACGCACTCACACGCACGCACGCATGCTCGCACGCGCCGCGTCGCAAGTGTCCGTCCGCTGGTTATCGATATTAGATTTCGTGTACGTGCGGCACGTTCATTCGATTTGCGGTAGGCGCTCGCACGAAACTCGTGCGACATTCATTAGAGGCAGTTGCCATTATTAATTTCCGTTTCCGGCACAATCAATTCAATAAATGTTCCGATGCACAGTTCAACTGCTATGGCAGGCAGCGCTGCCAATAATCCCACTCCACGGCAGCCGCGGCCACCCGCAAAGACGCGCAGCGCGGGCGGCAAACAAAACGTAAACAACGACGCGCCAACGAAAATCACGTCACAGCGCACAAATGCATTGGCAATGCACAAATTGCACTATCGGAGTGTCGCAACTCGTCAAAGATGTCACACTTCCACGACTGCTGCTGCTCGAAGGGCGACTCAATTTGCAATCAAATGCATTCAACGCCTCGAGCCGCAGCTCCGCGATGACGGAATGGGCGCAGTGCAACTCCACGCAGTCTGTTCGGTTATCAAACTCGACGGGGCATTTGATCAACGGCCGCAACTGGTGTGCGGATAGTGTGTCGCACAGTTGGCGCGACTACTGCCACGCTCGGCTGGATGCTTGTTGACAAATCAGTGACTTCCGCCCGACGGCCGGGCGCGTACTATGGTCAGTGGAAATCGCGTCTGCGATGCGAGCAGCCTTGGCTCGGGGTGTCTCATTCGGCGCGCACGGGCGAAACCCAATACTCGACTCGACTCGACGCTCGCTTCGCTTTGCTGCGCACTGCGTTGCGTTTGGGGCAGGTCCGCCGGTACCGACGTTCGAACAACAACTGAACAGTGCTTTGCTGCGGGCTGATAGCCATGTCGGCATCCGAGCATCGTGTGGTTTCATGAGTGCGAGGGACACGGGCTCCGCTGCGGACATGCGCGCGAGACAGCGTGTCGATATGGCAGTGCAAACTACAAATTTAAATGATTTCAAAGGCAAACAGTTCAATTCAATTCCGCTTCCGCACAAAAACTCGCCGCTCTATTATGCAGTCAAAAAGAAAATCAACATTTTTTGCCAATTAACCTAAGTTGACCTATTCAGGTTTTATGATATGATGCTGACGAAGCATTCGCTGCAGAATAGAATGACTTTTTAATTTTTGGTATCTCATTGTCTGCGAAGCCAATAAAACCACAAACGAAAGCCTGAAAAGTCAAATTTGAGGGACTTCAGTCACTGTTGTTGTGGTCGTGCGCAACTTATAGCGGACAATCAGCAATGCAGCCCAGTCTTTGAATAAGGTGCATACGCGTTGCGTAGGAGAACATTGGTCACTTATTTTCTAACCGCGGAAGCGATTTAAGATAACGAAGAAACAAAGAAGTGGGGAAAAATCACCACAAAGTATATAAAAATTGTGTGAGATACAGTGGGCTTAACAAAGCAGTAGGTTCAATGCGGCAGCGACCGTGTTAAGAGGTTCATAACATTCAGTAAAAGCGAATACGCCGAACAAGTGCATTAATTATTTAGTAGTTCAACGGAGCGTATGAGTAATGTGAAGAAAGCCTCTGAAAGCAATTTGGGCCGCCTTACTTACAGCAGTCAGGCGCCTGAGTCGACTGTGGGGCTGGACACCGTGCCAGACGTGCACATATTGTTGTGCCGCGAAACGGCGATATATCAACCGAGTTTTGACAAAGTCACGTCAATACGAACACATCTGGGTATGTGCGGACATATGACTTATAGATCCATAGCAGGTAAAAGCTGGGGATTCAAACAAACAATACTGAAATGGATATACACGGTGATCGTGAGACGTATGGATCAGCTGTCTTGGTAAACAAAACCAATCAACCAACCACTATCAAGGTGCTCAATAAGCTTCAAAGACTGGCATGCGAATGCGTATATAAGAATGTGTCCAACAGCATCCATGGAGGTTCTTCTTGAACCCACCACTCTTCACTTACATATAAAAACCAAGGTGAAGAGGGCTTTCCTGCGGATGACTGATATTAATATCGGGGCTGACGGATTTCTGAGTCGCAAAAGGATTGATACGAACCAGTATCCCGAGATTGCAATACCGAGGGACACAACCACACCGAAGTTCAACTTTATCAAAAGATTTAAAATAGAACTTAGTAATAAAAAGGCCTTGGCAGTTATATCAGAAACATATCTGGTAGATCAGCACATGATGCCCATGATATACACGGATGGCTCCTTAACGGAGGAAGGTACGGATTTGGTGTTTACAGGCCAAGGATGAGATACTCGGAACTCAGAACTCGTCGAAGATGTCACACTTCCACGACTGTTGCTGCTTGAAGGGCGACTCAATTTGCAATCAAATGCATTCAACGTCTCGAGCGGCAGCGATGACGGAATGGGCGCAGTGCAACTCCACGCAGTCTGTTCGGTAATCTACAGGCACGAATACTGCTATCTTCCAGGCGGAGATATACGGCATGCCTACTTCACTCTAGCGAGGAAATACCGGAACTGGAAGTTTGCAATCCTCTCTGGCAGCCAAGCGGCAATCAAGGCACTAACATCATACCAGGTATCCTCGAAACTGGTTTCGGAGTGCTTGAGGAGCTAAACGAGCATAGCCACAGCAATCAGGTATGGATCCTTTGGGTTCCGAATCACACTGGCATTGAAGGGACAAGCTCGCAAGGAGGGGCGCTTCCCCTTAGTCGGCCCAGAACCTTTTTGTGGTTTGGGAGAAAGACCTTTCCGTCCTAACCAGTAAAGACGAGTTAATTAACGACAATCAATACTGGGATCCAAGGCGATTATCGGCATATAAAAGGATAACATTCGAAGATTGTAAGATTTTTTTTAAGAATAATCTAAGGATTACTAAAGGGCATTGTAGATTGCACTGCCATCTAACTAAACTAAACTAATATTGCAGGTTCTGCTTGCAGGAGAACGAAACTGCATTACATATACTAGGAGCATTCCCTGTACTTATGCACAAACAAAAGAAACGCCTGGGGAACTTTCTCATACCAGGTGAAGGTTGGGTTTCCAGAGGTTTGTGTAACATACTATATATAATCCCTCTCGGATAATATCGCGCCTAAGCAATAACTTTCATAAACGCCATTTCAATATTGCAGGTAGATGCTTTTAACTCAATTTAAATTTAAATATAAAATCACAAAAATATTAAATGCTCAATATTTCATTGTAAAGGGAATTTCACAGTCTACAAAATGGTAACAAACTTATTGCACCTTTATTTTGGATTTTTCGACAAACCAATCTTTTTTTTTTTAATTTTTATAAAAATTATATTATTTATATATTATTTAATAGAAAGGTATGAAAAAGACCTTTCGTTTGATGCCCATATCGTGCAAATCAGTTGGATATTAATTGCGTTTTTTTGATAAAAACTTTGAACTTTGACCCGGAGCCACGCTTTTTGTAGGCGTTTCCCAGGCTAAATTTTTAGTTTGTTGGATTCACAAAAATACGCTCTTTATGGCCCAATTTTCCGTTTTTTTCATGAGGGTTCGCTATGCTGCATTTGTTCCCTTAAATGTTTAGTTGAATGAATTGCGGTCTCCGGCTTCATAGAATGTATTGTTCTCCGTTTCTTCAATCATTGTCATGTCTATACAACATTTAATGATAGCCACATAGTTAATAGGTAAAACACATAGAATCAGTCTGATTGCTTTAAACATTCCCTTACAAGCCAATCCAGCACACACTTCATTGAAGCCTTTTTTCGGTTTTTTTGTGTTATTCCCCACATCACAATTACTTTGCTAGCCATTAAATAATCAATTATTTACATCAGAAGCTAAACTGTCTAACGCCATATTTACTCGAAAGTAAACATTCACTCACACAATGAACTAAATAGTTAAAGGGCGAAAAGGTAATTTTGAAAAAAACAACACAAAACATAGCTCACTTGCTTTTAAGACTTCTAGTTACTTCCACTCTTTAGCAATTTATTCGTTTCAAATGGGGTTATACCAAAAATCCAGAGTTAATGAACCATGCGACACATAAATTATTTCTTGTATTTCGGAGTTTGAACACCATTACGTGTGCCAATGCCTGCGAAGCTTACTGGATACGCTTAACTTGATTTAATTTTATCTAAAATTGTTAGTAACAAAGAACCTTTCATTCATGTGAACATCTACAGAATTTAATGGAAATTTGTAATAACAGTACATAATAATTTCCTCTTGTACCTATGCGAGAATGTGGGCATTACACATAGGTATTAAAAAGCTGTAGATATTCAACTCATTTTCTACTCATAGCCGACTCTATGTCTGCCTGAGCCACCCGATTGAAAGTGTGTTTGGAAAAGTAGTTGCCAAGGCTTAAATACATCACGTTAAGCCGATTTCAGAAATTGCAACCGAATTTGAAATGCGGCGTAATTGGTGACGCTTAAGTAGTAAATGCAGACACATCAATGCTCACTTGCTGCCGCCCTCGACGTTTGCGTGCTGCCCTCCAGCCACGAACGTGCATCGCGCATCTCGGGAGCAAACTCGAGCTTCTGGGAAATGGCAATGCTGAGTGCTTACTTGGCTGGTTGTTGACTGCTGACGCGGGTCTTCGTTGCGCTCAACTTGAAAATTGAATTTAAGTTGCGCTTTCGAGCACTGCAACTGCCGCCAATACGTGCGCTCTTGTTTCTGAACGCTGCGAAATGTCGAAATTCTTACCTTACCACTTACCGCTTACTGTTTGCTGTTTGCAGTTTGCCGCTTTGGCGTTGTGCACGCTTGCACTCATCACAGCGTCGCGCGTCAAGGACGCGATGATGAAATGTGGCAGCGACGAAACTTCCAAATTGAAACTTTACTCGGAAAAATTCATACGTGACCGGCGCAGCAGCTTTCCGCCCGGCCGCCGCCCGACACCGGCTCCCAATGATACCTAACTAATATTTATACACGGGCCCGCAAAAGTATAAAAATGCTTTTAACGAAATACTACGAGCATGAAAATTAAAATAGCTTCCCGCCTCCGTTCCATCCTTTTGCCATTAGTTGCTTCGCCAGCCAGGTACACACGCATGTTGCCAATGTGTGCATGTGAGCAAACAATCGACAGACTTGGTTTCCGGGTGCAGCTGCTGGAACACAGCAGCCACGCCTGGCTTTGATTGCAAATTTCTTAAAGTCGTCCTTGTCCAACCCATCCGCCGCCCCGAACCGGTGCGTAGTGTGTGGCGGTTGGCATGTTTTCTGCTCGATGCACCGCAAATTGCGCGGCGCACCACAGCAAAAAGCAAACTATTGTCATTTTAATGAAATTTTTCGGGCTTTCGACGCTCGCGCAGAACGAAGCGAAGACAGGTTCCACACTTGGCTTTCTTGCACTCTTTCCAGCGTTGTGCGCTTTATGCAAAACTTATTTTCAATTAATTTATACTGTCAACGGGCAACTTGAGTTGAGAATTCGGCGCATCGAAAAACACGGGTCACATGCACACAAACACGGGTCACAGACACACACCAGCTCACACACGGACTGGGTCCATTTGCACCGCAAAAAAGCCACCGCAAAAACTAAACCACCAAACCAAAAAATCTGCAATGTACAAAGCCACGAGCGCATATTAACATAATGGAAAAACTTCTTGCGAGTTTTGCCAAGACGGGCGATGGGTAGGTTTCGTTGCGCACGCAGATGCAACGTAATTAGCTGAGTAGTTTCGGCACGTTTTAGTGATGTGCCAGGGGGATAGAGATTTTCTATACGAGTGATCGGTGCTCAATTATTACTAGGTACTCCTTTTTACTATCGAATAGAAAACGAAAAATGGAAATATTCAATTTATTTTTTCTATCTATCCAACAAACCAAACTGTTCATGGTTAGATATAAGGTGCATCATGAATAACACAGGCCGACAAAATTCGAACAAATTTCAGAACCAGAAACCAGATTATACTTTTCCGAAGGTTTTTGGTGCGCTGAACAAGAATCTGGCCTCAGAATTGCTCCATCACGTCAGGTTTTTTTTGAGATATCCAAAATTGAAGTTTGGAATACACATTGTGGCTCCGCCTAGTCGCCGGGCAAATAAGGTGGCAGCGGCTTTGGATATCTCAATTGGATATCTCAAAGACGAAAAATTACTTTTGAGCAAACTAAGGCGCATTTGAAAGGGAAAGGCTTGTACTTTAAGATGCCAGCAGTTATTTTACAAAAACAAGTTAAAATAGCTATGCTACATAACCTCAAATATAGGCAAAACCGCAATTTTCGCACTTTTAGGTTAGGATATCTCGAAAACCTGACGTGATGGAGCAATTCTGAGGCCAGATTCTTGTTCAGCGCACCAAAAACCTTCGGAAAAGTATACTCTGGTTTCTGGTTCTAAAATCTTGTCGGCCTGTGTAATCGACAAAATAGCAAATATGTATAAGTACGGCAATTGAAGGAAATATAGCACACGCTCTACAAAGGTGACACAACTCAAAATTTTTAATTTTCGGGTTTATGTGTTAATACTGTGCACAATGCATAAATCTACCAATCAGCAAAAGCTCAGTATATTTTGTTGTTGTTTAATGTTGCAAAAATACAGTTATGTCTCTCTTCATGTCAGAAGTTTGATGCTATTTGATCGCTGCAGCTCAATGCAAAAGAGTCCTAACTCAAATTGTGTCACTTTTGACGAAATAAATTTTTGTTAAAGTTAATTTTAAGCAAAATTCTGACAATTTTTGTATATATTTTTAATTATTAAAATTAATTATGAATTTTCAAAATTTTTCTTTCAACTTTTTAACTGTCATTTATGATTATTAAATTCAGAAAAAGTGGCATAACTCGAAATAGTTCCGTAATTATTGAATTAAAATATCATCAAAACAGTCACAACTCAAAATTTTGGATTTTCTAGTGTAAAATACAAAAAAAAATTTTGCAACTTATTATAAAGCATAATCTGTAAGGATTTTCTACTGAACGGTCTATACGTTATTAAAAAAAAATGTTTATTTAGCTTAAAAACATTTTTTTGCGTTTCCTGAAAAATCAAAAATTTTTCGTTGTCACTTTTGTTGTGCGTGTGCGATATATTTATTGAAATACATACTCGTTTATCGATGCTTAAACGTGCTGTTGGGTACATTACACAAGCCATTGTTTACCCATTGATATTCAGAAGTATAGACAAATTTATGTCAATTGCTTCCCTGTGAGAATTCGGAATTGTCCGAATGTAATTTTTCAACTGGTTGCATGTCAGTCATAGCCGAACGATTCTGAACGATTCAGAACCGACGACATTCAATTGTCCCCGTCTGCATCCCTTTGCAACTACACCTTTTCAAATTGTATATCAGAAAATTCAAATTGTATTTCAGCGTTTAACCCTTTCAGTCACAATGTCCAATATATTGGACTACAGCCCATACAATTCATATAGAACGGGTTTATTTTCATGACGGAAAGGGTTAAAATTGTATTTCAGATTTTCAATTGTATTTAAAATTTTTCAAATTGTATTTCAGATTTATCAAAATCAATTCAAGATTTTTCAAATTGTATTTCAGATTTTTCAAATTGTATTTCTGGCTATAGTATTGAGATATTTCAAGCTATATCTGCAACTGTATTCGTGTCGGTACTTGAAATAAAGAGATACATTAAAAAGAGATGTTAAAATAATAATTTGTATTAATTTTATATCATTTTTATTTCTGAATTGATGAAATGATTGTAACTGTGTAGTTATGAATACAAAACTTGTCATTTAGCTGCCAACTGACATATCATTAAATGCGATTGCAGCTGCGTGAAATGTTGTGTGCTGCACGGCACGAGCACAGTCTCCACCAGTAATGGTTTCTTGCGCTTCATCAACCAGGGCTTCCACGTATGTGAGACGCTGATCAGTCACTCTTCGATCGTGCACTTCTGGTACTCTCATATGTGATTTCACATAGGATTTTGTTTTCGATCATATTGTTTCAGCTGGATTCATCATAGGCGAGTAGGGACCAAGACGTATTGTTATGTAAGCAATATTCTTAACGAATGTATTTTGTGGAGTGCCGTACTGTTTATAAGATTTAAATGTGGAAATGTGTTCACAAAATCGATTAGTCGAAAGATCATTTATATGAAGAAGAGTTCGCTTTCGTCACGATCTATGTGACACATTAAAAACACTGGTAAATTGTGGAATTTTAATTCAAAAATTGGGTTTTGTAGTTCAAACTAGGAACCTGCTATCTTGGCGGATTATTGCCTGAAGCCATCCAAAAGGTTCATATCGACAACCTGAAGGACACTCCGGCCGACGATCTAAAACACGCATTAGGCATACTTTTAGATCATGAAAATCGCTGTAGTGTGCCCGAAGGGGACTATTTAGAAAAAAAAACAAACCGATATTGCAAACAAAAATTCGTTTTTTTTTTATTATTAAAATGCATGAAATGCGTTTATCGTTTATCTCAAAACGAACGTATGTTCTCAACGCTTCCGGTCTGCTGATCCGGTAGTTACGTCGCGACGCGTCGCTGCCCAATGTACTGATCCACTTGATCCACTGGTACACTTCTCTTACCACGCCATGCCATATGGTAGCTGCATTATTAAAAAAAAAAAACAATTTGATCGTGACTGCAACCGCACTACTAACACAAACCCACTCAGTAAATGGAAAATTTTGTTTATTTACAAAATCAATTTTGTTCATACAACAAACACATTAGAAAAAAAACGCATAAAGAATAAAGAGGGAATGTGCAAGGGCAGCCGTCTTCGGGCGTTGATGCACTCACAATGGCAGCGACTCGTGCAGCCATACGCCGCTGCCACCTTCAGCAAAGTCAGCGGCCGCATGGTCCTTGCCGTGCAAAATCCACTTTGTGGTGAGCAGTCCTTCGACGCCGACCGGCCCCCGAGCGTGAATCCTGGCCGTGGATATGCCCACTTCAGCGCCCAGACCAAATCGGAAGCCGTCAGCGAAACGCGAGCTGGCGTTGTGGAAGACGCACGCGCTGTCCACCGACGACAGGAAGTGTTGCGCCGCGGAATCTGTGAAAATAAAATTGATTTCCCCAAAGGTTGCAATCAGAGGCGTAGTCAGAGCTAAGTCATGGAGGGCGAGTTTGTTTGCCAATTTAGTATTACATGCTTTTTAAAGTAAACTGAACTTTTCAGAGAGGGAATTTTGTTGGTATATGTGGCTTAGTGCATTGGAAATTTCATAAAAATTGGTTCGCTGGAAGCGAAGTAAAAGTATTTTTTTGTCACTGGTACAAAATTTCGATGCTTATTTGCATAGAGAAAATATTTAGTTGTGCTTTAAAGTTGCTAACCAAAACATTTCAATTGATGAACCAAGTTTATGGTGATGATCGTTTATCCCGTAGAAGACTTCATGAGTGGTACATGCGATTTAAAAACGATTGTCAGGACATAAATGGTGACTAACGTGGTTAGTCAACTGAAATCTGCGATCACTGCAGACTCCATCAAAATTTGGCGGTAATTCATCATAGATGAGCCAAAATCTACTTGAATCCTCACTTTACTTATACCCACTCGAGTGATCTTTTTAATATTCATGTATAATATCTGCCAGAGTATTTATCCAATGTAGTTATGATTCGGACTTACTGAACAAATTCGAAGGTAGTTTTCAATAACATAAACTAATATTTTTTTTTGGAAATCTTGTTCATGTTCTTTTTGCATACTAAATGCCCATCGACATTTTGAATGAAAGCGCCTGGGGATAGTATGGATAATGGTAAACGATCCATACAAAACTGAACTGAACTTTTGGCTATCGAAAGACGCCATCTCATCGATAGACACTTGTGACTGGTTTTTTGACTAAAAGTCGAATTTTAATCTCAAACACTTCTCGTTTTCACCTGATGCGGCATCGTGCGACTTTCACCTTAAAAAAAATTCATATACCGATTAAACAAAGGCATTTTGAGGACGTAGAAGCTATCTAAAAGGCTTGTACCGACATTCTGAAAGACTTCTAGCCAACGATCTTAATCACTCATAAGACCTGTTTTTAGATCATGCAAATAGCTCAAGGGGACTATTTAAAAAAATCATTTGGGTTTTACCAAGAACATTTTTTGTTTCTATTCTTTTGAATGATTTAAGGTGAAAAGATCTTTTTGCTAATGTGAAAACGTACATACCATGCTTAGTGATTGCAAATTTTAAATAATTACACTGTGCAAGTCGAAAATTCAGACATGGGGGGGGGACTTACAGAGCGAGTTGTCATAAGTATACTGAGTTGAGATCCACCAGCCGTTTGGCTAGTTTAAGAAAAATCCGACTTTGAAGTTTGCTCATTTTCAAATGCTAATAGGTCCTTAATCGTTCCGAATATCGCTTTACTGTCTTCGGCAAGTTTGTAGATATTATAACGACCGACAAATTTGCTTAAGACACCAATCCAAAAACAATACATTCAAACTGTGTAATTGCGATATGTGAATTTTTTTGCGCAGCACAACGTGGCGTATGAGTGTCATTTAATTATATTTATATTAGAATTAAATGACACTCATACGCCACGTTGCGCTGCGCAAATCGCAATTACACAGTTTGAATGTATTTTTTTTGGATTGGTGTTTTAAGCAAATTTGTTGGTGGTTAAAATATCTACAAACTACAAACGGAACGATTTAGGACCTATTAGCATTTAAACGTTCGAAGACTTAAGCGACGAACTCGACTAAAATGAACAAACTTCAAAGTCGGATTTCTCTTAAACTAGAGCCAATCCAGCCAAACGGCTGGTGGATCTCAACTCAGTATACCTATAGAAAAGTCACTCAGTAGGTCCCCGCCATGTCTGAATTTTTGAGGGTAAATTTCACGCACAGTGTTATAGGCCACCCAAAACCCTCCTGGCTACGCTCCTGGTTGCAATCACAATGCGCCAGCAGAAGGTGAGCGTGTCTGGCTAGGTGTGTATGTATGTGTGTGGGTGTGGGTGTCAGTGCAGAATGAGGGACACTGGAACAACTTCGAAATGAAAATATTGTACTTTGGAGTAACGGGCAGTTTAAAGTTTCACCCACCACTGGCGAGCATGCAAAACTTTTTAATAGAATATTTAAGGGAGAATTCTCAACGCAATTACAGGGCCAATACCTCGTTCCAAACATTTGCATATGACTTGCTGTGTATGTCGCTATTTATGTGTTGCAAGGAGATGCTACATGCAAAATTATTTCCAAACTTTGTAATCAGATTCATAGAAGACCCCGATGTCTCAAAATGTCTGCACATGTCCCAACATTGCTGGAAATTTTTAGTCGCAAATGGCGAAATAACCCCGGTCAGAAAGTCTCCCTTGCAGTGTTGCTGCAATGTCGTCAGTAAGCTAGTTACCTGCGGGTACATACCCGGCCGGTGACATACCCACCCTGCTTCTCATCAAATTGAATCTTTGCCCATTTGCACACATACACCTATCAGCGGCCTTTTGGAGCTGCCCGCTGTTAATTTGCACCCAATTTGTAATAAAAGACAAACGCGAATGGTTACTGAAAGCAACCCCTCGATCTGCCTGCAGCAATGGGAGGCAGGAGCCACCCAAAATCTAAAAGCTATCAATGCCGGTTTTAGTGCATTGAGTGCCAAAGTCAGAGTGCCTGCGCATCGGTCTTCATGCGCACGTTAATTTACCGTTTTCCGTTACAATGACGTCGGTGTGACCGCTGCCGAATGTGTGTATGTGATTTATGGCCTCGTCCAGATCCTTCACAATCTCAATGCAACACTCCAACGCGCCGTACTCGTGTCGGAGGCTCTTGGCGGCGGGCGGGCCGAACGTCAGCTGCTGGTTTAGTTTGGGACCCGCATAGATTTTGACCCCTTCGCGCTTCAGCATGTTGCAAACGTCCGCGAAAATGTTGCCGCTCATTAGGTCCTCGTGGATGAGTAGGGTCTCCATGGCGTTGCACGCTGAAATGATTCACAAAGGGCGAAACGAAACATTCAATCCACCGTGCGAGCTGAATCCGCACCGAAATGACTCGGTGCGACGGTGTGTTGCTGGCAACTATTTAATTAAAACTACGTTGTACTTTCAAAAGTTAACAGTGTTGCACAGCCTGGCGCCAGCCCAGACTGCGGGGTGAGGTGCCGATGGTGGTAGGTGGCAACAATAACGATGGCGAGATGGCGAGTGAGTGCGGATGAGATGTCAACGAGCATAATGAAGTGCCGACAACTTTCGGAAAATTGCGGAAATTATTTTAACTGTTTTGATGACATTAATGTGCAATATTTCATAATCATAATTGAGTGAGCAAATTGCAGGGTTTTCTGCTTTCGGTATTAATTGCACAGAACTGGTACAGTGGCCATGAAGCATGAGACCTACATACGCAGTTGTAGTACCTAGTGAAATCGAAAATTGCATGTTACTACAAAAAATTTTGTTGAGAAAATAAAAGGGAAGTTTTAAATTTTCAGAAGCAAACAATTAATTAGGAAAGTTATTCGAAATTCAAAAATTACTTTATAGTTATATCTCTAACGAACCGAATGCAATGATAAGCTTCTTCTATGTAGAATTGGTTTTTTTTTGGTCAAAACTCTGATGCAACAAATTTTGAAATCAAGAAATAATCCTGCTTCTTAGCAAGAAAAAAGACTTTGTCAGTACAAGTGTTTTTAAAGTGAACAAAAGAAGATGGTAACAGGCTAAACAGCGTTTTCTTAAAAGCATGCGAAATGAAATAAAAATCAAGACATACTTATAACTAGGGATCGGAATTATATGCAAGTGCATATATTTTTGGAGCTTCCGATTGGCACGGGACCAAGATAGAAATTATTTTTATTGAAAAATATTAAGAATTACACAACTTTGACACAACTCAAAATTCTTAAGTTTCGGGTTTATGTGTTAATACTGTGCACAATGCATAAATCTACCAATCAGCAAAAGCTCAGTATATTTTGTTGTTGTTAACTGTTGCACAAATACATTTTTACAATAAATATTTGATCGCTGCAGCTCAATGCAAAAGAGTCCTAACTCAAAATGTGTCACTTTTGATGAAATAAATTTTTGTTAAGTTTAAAATTTTAAATTTTGTAAAGTTAATTTTAAGCAAAATTCTGACAATTTTTGCATTAATTTGTAATGATTAAAATTAATTATGAATTTTCAAAATTTGTCTTTCAACTTTTAAACTGTCATTTATAATTATTAAATTCAATACTTGAAATAATTCGGTAATTATTGAATTAAAATATCATCAAAACAGTCACAACTCAAAATTTTGGATTTTCTAGTGTAAAATAAAAAAAAAATTCTTACAACTTATCATAAAGCATAATCTGTGGGGGAAAGTGGGGTAATGACGGCCATGGGGTAATGACGGCCATCACCATTTTTGGTACTTAAAGTTGACGTAGGTCTAAACCGTTTACTGTAACAGAAAGCTTGTTCCGTAGGCTTGTTTTTAAGTAGAAGCTGAAGTGTGTGGATTTATTATAACTTGTAGTTCCAGACCAGTGCCGATACGTAACTACCCGAAAGTTTTATAAGGTGTTCAAAATATCGATTATTTCGTCAACACTTTCAGCTACACAATCAAGGTAAATATGTTAAAATGTTGCTATTGATATTAGCTTTCTAAATCAAGTAAAATTTGTCATGTGTCTTGCATAGTTTATTTGTACTGCATGCTTGCGCAAAATGAGGTCAGTGGGGGAATGACGGCCACTAGAGGTGGGGTAACGACGGCCATGTCATTAAGAAGTATTTTTGGAATCCGCATGATGATATTTGTTCATCATTGAGGCCTTTTATGCCATTTAAAGAGATCCACTGCTTGTCCAGTCGTTCTAGACGGTATAGCTATTCTGCACTATACATTCTCACAAGTCCCAAGGAACTCCAAGATCCTTTTTATAATTTTTTTTTTTCATGTAGCGGTTAACGCTTCGTAATATTAAAAGTCGTGCGACATTAACTTTATTTGAAATTTCCCGCCAAATGCGCCGAGCTTCGATCGCCCGTCACCAGATGTCTATCCGAAAACTTTTTCGCGCATGAGAAATGTATTCCTAAGCAGTTAAGTAGAAGAAGAAAAAACAAAATCAGTATCAGGCAGTCGGTCATTCAACAGCTTATTGTGTTTGGAGTTAATGCCACAAAAATTGAATCGCTTCAATTCGATTAAGTGCAGTACGTGCAAGCGGCCATTCCATTTGAAATGCGTGGAAAAAAAAGTAGTTCAAATGCGCTCTTATTACACATGTCGCAACTGCGACTCAGATCTCGACGATGAGGATGAAAATTAATATCGTTGTATTGTAAGTTTGAGGCATTTTTTTCAATATGTTTCAATTTCGTTTCTCTTCCGCTTTTTGTGAGCTATCAATAAAGTTACAATTACAAAAATGTCAAATTTCCATTTGTTTTTCTTCACGGAGCCTTTATTTAGCATTCACAGCGATTTGTGTTGATATTTGTGCGATTTCTGGTCGGTTTTTTTGAGTGGCCGTCATTACCCCACCATTTTTCTAAATGACAAAAACCAACTTTTTTTATAGATTCTAATTTTTTATAGTTAAAATCAGAATTTTTGAAATCTGCCGATACACTTTATTAGCATATGTGTTCGAGTTGTGCTCTTAACTCTGATTTGATCAAAAATATCAATTTTTGGATATGTTTTGATGCTAAATGAAAACTATGCCGTCATTACCCCACTTTCCCCTAAGGATTTTCTACTGAACGGTCTATAGGTTATTTAAAAAAATGTTTATTTAGCTGAAAAACAGTTTTTTTCGTTTCCTGAAAAATCAAAAATTTTGAGTTGTGTCACTTTTGTTGTGAGTGTGCGTATGTTTGCATATGTTTGCATATTTTGCATATTTTTGCATTTTTTGCATAGTTTTTGCCTATAAGTCCGATACCTAAATATAACTTGATCGCTGGGTTGGGCCAAAAAAATTAGTATGTTATTTTTAAGGTTACGATTTACCGGACAGTAAGATAAAGCAAACCAGTTCAACTTGAAATTTAGTAATTCGAAATGCCTCGTAAAAGCAATTGCAACGTTTTTTAATCGCTTCTATTTCTAAACTTCTACTTTGGTCGCGAAAGACTTTAAGAAAAGACTAGACTAGACTAAAAAAACGAGCAGCGTTAATTTACGAAACGGTTTCATATCGCAAGGTACTTACTACTACTCGGGTGCGCATCTAGCAACTTGTAACCCAGCTTTTGTTTGCTCCAAAGTTTCTTTAAAAATCTATTAAACGAATTCCAGAAATTATCCGTCGTGTCTATTAAAATTGAAAAAGATGTGTCAACTTTTCAACCACATTTCGGTAACGACGATTGAGTATTCTAAATACGCCCATTTGACTAAACCAAAAACTGCTTTCAGAATGAGACTTTTGTGGGCTTCTTAATTCATGCAACAGCTATTCGGGTTTCCAGGAGAGAACAAGTTATACGAAGTTATATAAATTTACGACCATTACGAGTGCAGTCCAAGAAGATATTCATGAAACTCCGAGTTTCAACATCTTCTAACAAATGAAAATGTTACATCTGCGATTTTGAGGAACCCCAATGAGTTCCACATGAAACGTTTGCTTTGAAAACCGCATCCGCATACATACCCGCCGGATAGTCGCACTTGGCGTCTCTGGCAATTTTCAATGCCTTCTTCAAGTCGGCGTCCTTGTCAACATACACGTGGCACACGCCTTCGGCGTGCCCCAAAACAGGGATGTGCACGGACTGCTCCTGAATGGTCCTCACCAACTCTGATGATCCACGTGGAATTATCAAATCGATGTGATCTTCCATGGATAGCAAGTCACTAATTTCTTCACGCGTGGACACCTGTGGGGCGAATTTAAAAAAGAAAAAATTAAAACAAAACCTCTCCTCCTACGAGGTTGCTCACCAAAGAGACAGCGTTCTCAGCTCCAACCGTGGCCAGCGACTCTTTCACCAATTCCATGAGCGCCTTGTTGCTGTTCGACGCCTCCTTGCCGCCTTTAAGCAGCAAACCATTGGCGGAGGCCATGGCCAGCGCTGCCACCTGCGGCAACGAGTCCGGTCGCGATTCAAAGATGACCAACAACACACCGATGGGGACTGTCACTTGCGTCAGATCCAAATTTTCAGCCAGACGAGTGCGGCGCAGCACTCGCCCAACATTCTGCAACACAAAGAAGCATGTTTATAGATATGTGCACAGTTGTATGAATGTATTCTGCATATTGCATTGACCCAAGACCCATGCTAAACATGTTTCCCTTTATGTTTTTCCAATCGCACATTCGATTACACAATACACATACATATAGAGCCAAGGATATAAAACTGGTCCGCCATGGTTGCCAAGGCAACTGCGATAAATCAGCGCGCTCGTCACGATCCTCATGTGTTTTAATATGGCCGCCAAAGTAGAATACAAAAGAAATAAATAATAAGGGCGACAGCGCATTGGATTCCGAGCAGACAGTGGGGTGGAAGACGCCCGCTCGCGCAGCTGCTGCTTGCCGGGCGCCCACGTACGCGCCAACATGTAAACGCGCGTTTGGCGCTGTTAGGCTCTGCCCGATTAGACGTGAAGCCGGCTGGCGTCACGGTTCATAAGGTGGCGCATTCGCCACGCGGTGCCAGGATGGCGCAGAGCACTGTCACACGCCCCGGGCAGTGCACCTTGTGTCCGCCGTGGCAAGCACGCAGGACGCAAATTTTACTGCTCAGTAAAAAAAAAATGCTCCCCTGTCGCTTGCCCACTGCCCCACACCACGCCGAGCAGCGTCAATTACACATATGCTTCGCTGCGGGGGTGGTGGCTATCTGTAGACGTGCACAACGAGGAACACGGGCGGGAATTCGTTACCTGGGGACACAATTCATGGTCTGATGAACTTTAAACACTTCGAACCGGCGCAAACTTTTAACGAACTTTCACTTGGCACTTTGCTCAATAAATATGTGTTAATGTTATTTATTTATCGCTCCACTGCAATTTGACGTCCGCAATCGCCACTCAGCCGTGTGCTCGGTTGACGCATCTCCCCCAGGGAACGCGAAGCGTGGGCTGCAGTGGCGCAAGCGCCTCGGCATCTGCCAATGTTCTGGCGCAAATTACTTTCAAACTCGCTGCGCTAACATTGTTAGCGAAATCACTAAGGAAAATTGTTGTGCGCG
Organism: Melieria omissa; assembly: GCA_963971225.1. NCBI lineage: Eukaryota > Metazoa > Arthropoda > Insecta > Diptera > Ulidiidae > Melieria > Melieria omissa. The sequence continues at coordinate 88,631,969 of OZ020268.1, forward strand.
AAATTCGAGCGACTATTAGATTTATGGCGTCCACTCGACGCCATATCCCTTCAGCATATCTCATTATTTTTTGAAAATATTTTTCCAAGCAGCGAAACCGCTTATGCTTTGACTATTCGAATTTGGCTTTCCGCCCTGCGTGGAAGATGGACGAATAACAGCGCCCAGTCTCCGGCGCACGCGCCTCTAACAATTAAACTCGAAAACAGGCAAAAACTGCGGGCAATAAATTTGGCTCAATAAAACTCAATTTGCTGCCCACACCCGCAACCACGACTACAACGATACCTGCACTCACCTTGTGACTCGTCTCGGCAATCTGCTTCAATCCGACAGATAAGTTCTTCAACTTGCCCGAATTCAAGGACAATCGCGACAGCAATGGCTTCGCCAGGCCGTGGCGCTGCGCCTCCAGCAGGTCCTTTGCATTCGCCTGCAGAATAAAATCCTCTCTTTTCACCAGCAGATCAGCCAAAGTGTTGACTGCGCTGGCACGTGCCTCGGGGGAGAGGGCCTGCATCTGCCGGCTGCCAACTCTAGCTAAGTGAGCAAAAAAGTACAGTTTAATGAAAGCAAATCAAGTGGAAGTCGTAAAAAGCAAGAAAACGAGAGGCGTGAAACGTTAAATCGCAAAACGCTTCAGTAGTCAGCAGACATAATACATTAACATTTCATGAGCACCAAAACTAGTGGAAGCAATCGTTCGTCGTTCTTACTGTCGCGGCAATTAAAACAAAATGCCTGACGCATCTGCAACGCTATTGGCCACAGCGTCTCGATGCCCAGCAGCAAAGACACACGCACACATTTTCCCATATAAAGTACATATGTAACATAAACTTACAGTGCACATATGCATATGTATTCACCTGCATACATAATAAATAAATAAATAAATGTGTCCGTGATTGATCAATAAGCCGTAGCACTTAACTAATATCTTAATACGGATTTTCTTGCTGCTATGCGGGCAACATTAAAACGCGATGGAGAACTACTTCTTAATATTTCAGCATATTTGTGCAAACCTCATTTTAATACTCGTGTAGTGCAACGAATCTACTCTTATACACACATTTGGTGTGGTTAATTAATGGAAGCTCAGTTCTTAACGTGAAGAAGGGCTACGTTAAACCTTTATCTGGCTTTCGATTTTGGGAAGCCACACCTTCAGTTTTATATCGTTTTTTCCTGTCTTCTCTGCCTCTTTTGAAAGTTCCACTTTATTTATGTATAATGACAGTACATTTTGATTTTTGCTTTGTAGAAACCCAAAAGTGGACAACCTCACAACTCCCTCTGGTGGTGAAATTTTAAAACTTAATTAATTTTGTATTTTTTGTACTCAAGAATGTTGGCGGACGCTGAATAAATCATTTAAATCGGTTCAGTGGTTTCCGGTTCAGTAGTTTTCTGGCTTACTTTACTACATTTACAAGCGGAGCCAATGGCATAGAAAATGGCCAGTTTTGTATGGCAGCTCCCTTAAGACTTGGAAATAGCGGGTAGGTATGTTTGGAAGAAACATTCGGAAAGGAAAATAAATGGGTGTCGGTCAGACATTTGACATATCTGGGAGCAACATGGGAGCAGTGGGAGCGCATTTTATAAAAACTACTATTTTGTATGGGAGCTCCATTAAGTATTGGAGATGGGGTATAAATATGTTTGAAAGAAATGTTCAGTAGAGAAAACTAGTGGAGTCAGTCATAGATTTCAACCCTCTAAGAGTAACTTCTGACCAGCTGTGGAGCAATTTGTCGAATTTCCCAGCTTTTTTGTAAAATTTGACCTCGGTGCAACGCCATGTAGCCCCACTCTAGCCCCAAAATTTTTTGGCCCATGCACTTTTTACTAAACAGCATAAAATGAGAGGTTGCGGAGCATCGAAATCGAAAAATCTTGCACTAAGTCATGTCTAATGTACATAAACATATACGTGCACAGTGGTGAACATAGGATTCCAATTGAGAGGGGATTTCCGTAAACTACTTTTGGGCCCAGTACCATTTGAAACCAAGTTCAGCTCTTCCAATTTTTGTAACAAACATATATTTGGGGGGTTTGAACCCTCAGCCCTCCCTTTCGTACTCCATTGTACGTACGCAACATACCTACTAAATATATGAAAGAACATTGCGTAATAAACAAATTGATAACAGATTGACGTGTGCCTCTCAAAACGCAAAAACGTCAACCTCACTACCACTTTGTTATTCACACTATGTGCGAGACTATTTGAGTATTCAATTAAAACAAAACAAATTTAAACAAACAAAGAATACTGTGCAACTTGTAATTCTGACTCTAGAAAGTTCGTACCGAGAGTATTTTATGTGCGACTTATAACTCCAAAGTTATTCGACGAATTTTAATCACAAAAACGGTGCTGCGCTCCTTGTTCAACGCCCATGTACGTGGGTGGTCCGATAAGTACTTAGCCTACAAAAGGAAAACGAAAATTTTGGAAAAGTTGCGATTTATTTCTCAATGTAGTCTCCTTTCAACTCGATACACTTGACCCAGCGATGCTCCAACTTCTTTAACCCGTCTGAAAAATATGTTTTCTGGAGGCCTCCGTGGCGGCGATAACCTCCTCATTCGACTCAAATTTCCGCCCGGCGAGTGACTTTTTCAAGTTTGGAAACAAAAAGAAGTCGCACGGGACCAAATCTAAATTCGGTGAATGGGGCAGCTGTTCGTAGCCTAATGCGACCAATTTGGCGAATTACCGACCGATATTGCTCTTTTTCCATTTTTCTAAAATCCGCGGACACGTTCGTTTCCACACGCGGTCAAAACAAAACTACAAATCCAATATGGCTGAAATTTTGACAGTAGCCGTCTACGAGGATGTACTACACGATAGTAAATTTCTCTTACGATAGTGGCACCATCGGGCGATGGGGCTAAGTACTTATCGGACTGCCCACGTAATTTCACCAGTGGGCCAACACATTCACGGAAGATGCTATACCAAATTTCCCAGAAACCTTTTCCTTGTGTCAAAATTTCAAATCAGTCGGTGAAGTAGTTTCCAAGTCAATGAAGGAAAAAAATTCAGTGTTATAGATAGAGAAAATGTGTAAAATTGTTTGGCTTCAAGATCCGAAAACATTGTTGTGTAGCTGATACTACTGGCATCTAAACTGAACAAATAACTTAACTTTACTTAACTTTACATTATGATTTAAATATACAAAGTCTCTTTGCAAAACAAGAACAAAATTTCGCTCCAGCTTCAGAAATTTTTGCATTTTGCATTCTTTTCGTACAACTTTTCGATGTGTGAAGCTGAATGATCAACTCAAAAGCGTACGAAATAAATAATCAGGCAAAACGCTTTATGCGTCCAAATTTTGGATCATAAATAAATTTTGTGGCTAAATTGTATAAGGAAATATACAACAATCTTCTTCCGATTATTATTATATCCTTTCCTATCAGCTTTATAGTAAGATTCGATTCATTCGATGAACGAAAGAAAAAATGAATTTTCTTCTAAACAATGCAAGTATTCATACAAATGGTGCGGTAACAGAATTTAGTGAATTAATATAATTCAGATATTAATATAAATGGGTAACTATAAAGCCTACTCTCCTTATCTTTTAATGATTTCTCAAAATATATCAGATCTCAAAAAATATTGTCCTAAAAAGATTTGTGTTAATTAAAAATGCAAATCTCAAAGTCAGAAAACGCATCTTCTTAGATAGGCTAGAAATTATGCAACTTGTATATTTGAAACAAAATATTTGAATTATACTTATAATCGGCCTGAACTGAGTTATCAAATTCATTATGTTTCTTTTCAAAAGTGGTAGCGTCCGAAGAAATTGTGCATCATTCAATTGAAACCCAGTAGTTGCCAACATTTTCTAATATATCACTTGGAACATGCTTTCGCAGTACACATCGTGTAAGTACACAAGTAGTGTTTGGGAACCCGAAAAATTTACCAAAGCCTATTAAACACGTAAACATAGATACACGTACATTCGTGTTTATATCTTTGTATATTGTTGCAACCCGAAGTTTCTACACCGAAGTTTTCATTATGTCCAGAAAAATCTCAGTCTGTTTGCACATAATTCCATTAAACTTTTAACCACAACATTAATAGCCTTGCACAGCAGCGTCGGAAGAGCAAACACATTTTTGAGCAATCAGTAACCAGCTGCACATTTTGCTGCTCACGCCTTCATTAGGTGCGGCTGCCACTTTCACCACCTCTCCTCCCCTCCTGCACCGAGCTACTTGTTCACTTACCATTTTCAGCGAGAACATCCACCGGCGTCTGGAATCCGTCAGTCGACTCGGTGAAGAACGTTCCGACCTTCCTGCCGCCAATTATCGTCTTAATGGCTTTCTCTTGCATTCCATTGCAAATAACAACGCTGACACCGCGATCCAGAGCCCAAGTGGCTGCCTTCACTTTCGAGTCCATGCCACCAGTACCGACCTGCCGCAAAAAATTACACAGTAGAGGATGAATACACATTTTGCTTTGTGCGAAACGCTGCTGCTGAGCGAATAAGCAACCATCAAAACCAGTTAAGAGCAATGAATTTTGGGATAGAAACTGAACAGCAATTTAGACGAAGCGGTCAAATTCTAGGAAAATGTATGTCCAAAGCGCAAATCTCCAAACCCTCTGTGGTTTCAAGAATACATTTTTTGTTGGTCCTTAGAATAGTTTGGAGTTTTAGAAAAAATACGAAATTAATAAACTGAATATTAAAGCCTAAAGAAGAGAGGTATACACGTTTTTTAATAGTATATCTTGACATGGTAAAGAAAGAAGAAGCAGAAAAATTTGATAACTTTTTAATTTGACGTTTTCTTTCAATTTTTATACATTTTTTTTTAATTTTGGCTCAAGTAGATGAAGAAATATTGAAATTTTCGTTATGCGTAAAAAGTTTAATGTTTAAGTAATTATTACAGCCACAAGGATGTGGCTAAATACAGGGCCGAGCATAAAAATTCAAAAATGTCTTTTGGAATGTTGGTAATAAAACCATATAGAAGCCTACAACGTAAAATTTAAAATTGTAACTTTCCTCAGTAAAAATCTGTAGCGAAAGGGTTAATGGTGCATTACCTCCGCTCTACAGTTGGTTTCCGACTATAATACTGCGATCAAATTACTTTAAAAGCTTAATTACTTGAACCGTTTTTCAAAGGAAATTTTGGTGGCAATGAGCAGATGACTTAAAGAGACCAGGGATTGTTTCCGGTCCAACGACGTTCATTTTATTGGACACGAAAAGGTCATAAAGTCAACATCAACAAATAACTTTAATGAGCCGATTCGGACGCTGACGACTACGCTGATTTATATTGTACTTGTATTAGCCACCTGTGAACCCTTCCGCGATTTGGCTCGCCGCCCCAACAATAACAGCCTCCATAAATGTCGCCTTGGAACCCGCGGACGCTCCCCTGTCAATGATTTAATGACCTACTCGGCGACTACGGTCAACACTGGCCACCATTGGCAGCCTGAGCGCTCGCTGACTCTGGGTGGGCTGCTGCTAGCAAGTCGCCTCTCCTCAACGCATTACGGTCGCCAACGTCGCTCCACAGCTTTCAACACCAGCGCCGGGATCACGGTGTGCCAGGGCAGTCCGTGTTCTGTTTTGCGCGCAGTAATTGTATATCGTCATAACGCTGCACCAAGCACAACGGCGATGGGGTGAACAAATTGGAGGGTATTCGAGACTGGCGTTCGTTCCACTTTGTTTCGTTCGTTTCGGTGCGCTGGACCCGTTTGCCGTTTGCCTTGGGTGCGCGTGTGTGCATGCGTGGCTGTGTAGGTGAGTGCTGTGTAGTTGGGTGTGCGCTCGACCTGGCCTGTGTTTTGCGAAGTTGCAGCGCGCTTTACATGTTATTCTAAATGGCACAAGTAGTTGAACGGCATTCGAGGCAAATGAAAAGTTTACGGTGTCGCCGCATTGCCCTTTTAAATTTTAATGAAATTTGCGGAATTCGTTGAGAACAAAACTAAAGCCTTCAAATGCCCCATCCCTCCCTCCGCCTACCCCATCCCTACACACACACACGCATGTCTGTCTTTGGCTGCGATGCTGGTGCTCGGCCGCAGATGCAATGCGACGTAGGAAATTCAGGTCCGTCTGGTCTCAATTTTTTTAACATTTCTGATTTTTTAAATAAATATGTACAGTTCATTACAACTGCCAAAAGAAGAAATAAACGTTTCTCAAGTTTTCATTTGTTCATTGAAAAACTGAATGCTTAATGTATAAAATAATTGCTTCATTGACCGATTCAAACTTTAAATGAAATGGTTGGGGTCTGCTTGCAATTATGATCAAACAGCAATGCAGTGGCGCACACAGGATTTTATTTTGGAGGGTTTTGCGTACAACTTTTGAGCCAAATACGATTCAAAACCATATTTTGCACCAGCAATTTTTTTGTTTCGGTGTTTGAACCTCTCCCCTGTGTGCTGGTTTGATACTCGACACTACTCGCCCACGGCAGTCCATGCTTCACGATGGAATGACGAGCTATTTTAACCTTCACTCTGTGCATGGGGTATACAGTTCCCCATAGCCACAGAAAATATGAATTTTGTGAAGGTATTTCCTTCTGAACGATATATTAATGCATATATCATTGGATAGCTATTGATGAAAAGATTATAAAATCCTAATCAGTTCTTTTTTTAGTGTGATTGAGCCAGTATAATATGTGGGATATTGCACACAAACTGTTGGGCTTTGGGGAATAAATAACCCCGTTATTTATACCAATACATTTTGTATGCAAAACTTATCCAAGTTCTGAACCACTCAAGTTCTAAATCACGAGCACACTCGCCGGAGGAATAACAGATTCAAAGACGGTGTGCAAATAAATAACATAAAAAATACTAATACAAAAAAACAAACAACAACAACATTAACACGCTGGGCCCGGCGCTGGTCCCTGGGGACCGGCAGTGAAATTTCCGTGTGACCGGCGTCAGTCCGTGGAGTAATACTGTCGGACTAAAGTTAAAAAATAAATTTAGTCTCAATGAAATATGACCAAATGTAGTTTTAATGCAATTTATTGAAACATTCTAAACTAACTTATCTCTTAGTAAATTCGGCGCCAGGCTCAACGTGTTAATAATAGTTCATACCATAATGATAATAAAATTAAAAATATACTGCAATGATGAGTATCAAACAAAACAAAAGTTTCCAACACAAAAATCAAACAAACAAAAACAATTTTCAAAACTGATAATATAATTATTTCCCAAAAAACTATTATTCTACTCATTCCCATACAAACTATACTGGTTCAAAATGGGGAACTCAGTTCCCCATTGCACAGGATTAGAGTGTAAAAACGATGCACAGAGTGAAGGTTAAGAGCAGAAAGGGCGCCACATTCGCAGCTGATGTCCAACAATCATCAGATTTCCTCAACGCGCAACAAGTTGGCCAAGTCTCCCCATAGCATGCGGTAATGATAAACTAAAGTGGGCGAATACATCAACGACCTACCTACACAACTATGTGCACACTTGCATACAAACATTTGGCATAATTCGTGCCCCCTGCAACGGTTGAACGTTGGCACGGACGCTCACTTCAAAGTATCCTTACTTATACAGACGAGTTGTTTAACAAGCGGCCGTTTCCATTTCTTTCATAACAACACGAAATTCTTCAGCACTTGCGCCAAGGAATTGTTTGCCATTTCATTTCTGCCTCTCTCTCGCTTTTGGCCGTCCGCCCGTCAAAGTTGACGTTTGCAAGGGGCGAATTTGCCAGGAGGGCAGCTGCCTTGCACACAAGCAAACAATTTGCCGGCAAGCAACAGGGAAGTCTAGCAAATTGAACTCAACACAAAGCAGACAAAAACTGGCTCTTAATAGCCAAGCGTCATTCTCTATTCTGCTATAATTACAGCGCTGTTTATCCAGCGGTACATGTCCACCACTGAACGGAACCAACGCATCCAAGGCATGGCAGACGAGCGAATCAAGACCAGGGTCAGTAATTATTAACAACACTGTCAAAATAATTGAAACTTACAGCTAATTTTACAGTCGTATTTGATCGGAACTTAAGGTAGTCAGGGTCCATTTTTCGGACTTGGCTCCAGCAGCAAAGGTTCAATGGTTAAAATCAAATAACAAATTGCTCACGTTGACGTTTAGCACTAACTGATTCCACGATCTTATATCGGCGATTTGTATAATCAGTACCAACTACTGTTCCTACCCTTTCACTCTTGCTTACCCCATTTCAACCACTCACCGTTGATTTTTTGCCAAACTCAATAGTGTTTCTGTCGTTGGACGTGTATGTATGCATCAGCTTGGCTCCGTCCTCCCAGGGTGGCTTATTGTAGATGCCATCTACGTCCGACATTAGAATCAGCAAATCCGCCTGCACCTCCGACGCCAGCATGGCAGCTAAGCTGTCGTTATCCTTCAGGGCGATACCCTAAATTCCCACACAAACGCACATACACACATATTTGTGTTACATCGATAATAAAATAACAAAGGCGATTAAAGTGCATCCTGGGACTGATTTTGCGTGTTTCACGTGTATGTGTCCCATACTAAAGCGGATGCGTGGCACGTGGCAGCTCAGTCCAGCTTACCTTCTTCGATCCGGTGGGAACGACGTCGTCCACAATGAACATGGGGGGCGAGACGGCGTCGTTGGTGTTGATAATCGGAACAATGTTCAAGCTAATCAACTCCGACAGAGTGCAGAAGAGGTTGTTGCGCGTCTCCTCATTGTAGAAATCCGGCTTCGTTACAAGCACCTGTCGACGAAAATTGCATCTTGAGTTATGTGCCGTTATTATTGGCTAATCTGTGAAAGCTGTAATTGGATCGCAGGAGCGTCCACTTTACTCAGCACGGCGTACCTGTGCAATTTTGACGCCATACTGGGCAAACATGGCATCGTACAGCGACATTAGTCCAGACTGGCCGACGGCGGCTGCGGCTCTCGGCTCAAGCAGCATTCCCTGCTCCTAAGTAAAACAAACCCGAAGCTCGAATTAAGCACCACCAAAGTGCAGGTCGGACGCGACAACTTACTGTCTTGGTGGAGTCCTTAGGCGTTAGGGTTTCGCGCATGGACAGCGACATGAGCAACTCTTGCGCCAGCTTCTGACGACCGAACGCCACAGCACCACTGGTCACCATCATCACTTCACGTCCTTCCAAATGGCACTCTGCGACCTAAGCGAATAGTGCGAAATAAGTAAGTTAAGAAAGGTTTAAGTTAAGGCTATGATGAAAGCGACCATTCAACCATGTCTAATGGAAGCGCTTCTAAAGTGGAGCCGAAATAAAATAAATGTAAACAAAAAAATACATTCGGTTGTGTGGTAATAATCTGCTTTGTGTGTAGATGCATAAAAAGTCCACAAAAAATGAGCCAAACAAAATTTCATGGCTTTTAGTGCGCTTTCTCTTATTAAAAAAATGAGAGCAACTCAATACTGAAAAGACAAATTATGAACTTTAGTAGTTTAATTTGGCAAAAAGAAGTAGTGGCTCGCCAAATCAACAATCAATGTATCAATTGTATTTCAGTTACATTTTTTAAAGGTCCCTCAAATTCAAAATCCATTTTAATTCACGGCAAAAACAAATGCCGCGACTTAACATATTACACCGTGCGACAGTACTTTTGAACCTGGAATACTTAGTTTTTGAGTTTCTGGTCCGATGTCCTTTTTAAAGGGGCTTTTAAATTTTTAAAACAAATACATTTCAAACATTTTTTTTTAATTTTTTCGGCTATCCAATGATGAAGATGTAGATATCAAATGAAAATTAAAGCTTGTCGCTTTTGAAAAAATATTCTATTTCGAACTTTCAGGGCAAAAATATGTCAGTAAGTAATATGAATTATTATTATTTTATTTTTCTAATTATAATTATTGCTTTATAGACTCAAAATTAATGTGACTTCCATACTAAATTCTTGCTTATAGATGGAAACTTATTTGTTAACTCTACACCAATAAAATTAGAAGAATAAAATTTTGAGATATACTACAGAAGAATAAAATTAGAAGAATATAATTATACTTCAGATCGAAAACCAAATCATATATTTTTTTTCAAAAGGATTCGCTAAAAAACTTCAAAAATATCAAGAGATACATATTTGAAAGGACCTGACTGACATATTTTGGTCCCACAAGTTAACCCTTCGCTGCATGGTATTGCATGTATGCAATGTTAACTTTCAATAGATTTGGAAACTATTCTGTTCACTATTTTACTGTCATTCATTCTTCAGTTGTGTCTTTTATGTTAAAACATTTAATTACTAACAGAATTTTGCGAATAAGATTGAAAGTATGTTCAAAGTAATCAAAAAACAATAAGTGTTTCGATTTGGTGAAAGAATTTTGATAATTGATGGCGATGGTGATATGGCGGTGGCCGTCACTCAGCTGTTTAGTGCGTTGAATTACGAGCATACAGTGACGCCTGACCTCTGTTCGACTCCCCGTAGTAGCCAACACTAAAACATAGCTAAAACCGACTTTTATTTCGGCGGTAGCGTTCTCACAAAGATACGGAACATGTTCGCAAAACGTCTTTCATAGATACAAGAATTCAACAAAAGTTCCTTTTTACCATGAGAACATCAGAAGCAACAAAAATTATATGACAAAAATGTTTTTCCTTCACGGAAATGAAATCATGCAATGAAGGATTAAAAATAGAAAATTTAAAGAAGAGGCGACAATTCTACTCTTTCATTTGATACACATTTTTATGTATGTCTCTAAATATGTATGTCCTTAACATTTTAAAATCCTTTTATGCCATGTTACAATGAATGACCTCTAGTTGCACTCCTGTATAATCATTTCACTCTCTCTCTCTCTTTGCTTTGTCCAACTGACACCATTGAAAGAGCAAATATTTCCTGTGTAGAGGAAGTATTTTTTTCCACACTTAACTACTAATCAATGCAGAAAAAACACACAAATGCATTTTTAAAAGGAGCAAAGCATAAGTAAGATTAGCACAAGCATCCAAAAAATCTTTAGTCACTCAAAACACTGATATTAACTTTTTTCAAAGTAATTGCTTTGTGCTATATACTAACATATGTAGATATACTTAAGTATATGCATGTTTGTATGAATAAAGGTATTTAAAATGAACTGGAGATCGACCGCAACGTTCAACAAGCTTTGCGCATTTCCCGAATTTAATTTTCAGGAAATTTTCCTGAATTATGTTTATGCGGGCGCGCACATTTCGCCGTATCTGCACACCGCGGTTCACCGAATCTGCTGTGTTCACACATTGGGCAAGGGGAAAATTTATTCAAACGGCTGAGGTCAGCATCGATAATGCGTACATAATTCACGCTTTACAATAAACAGGCAATGATGCAGCTTAACGATGATTTAATTTTACACCGAAGCGCCGAGACACCACGCGTCGCTGCACAGCGCGCAGCATCTCGTCACTTGACTGCCAACCTGCTCGACAATGGAAGCCAAACGTCCAAGGGCAAGGCCGTGACTATCTTCCCGCGTAATAACAGCACTTCCGAGCTTCACCACCAGCCGGCGGGCGTACTTCAGCTGGCTCCTCTCGGTGAATGTGGGCTGCTTGCCGTCGGGGCTTAGTCGACTCTCCAACGGCGTGTTCTGTAAATAACGACAAGAAAATACATATGTAATAAATAACAATGAGGATGCGCCCAATACATGAGGGCGTACTTATGTTTGTACGTGTGTTTACGTATTTATTAAAAGCTCATGTTTGAATTGGATTTGGGTAAAGGCTTATTTTTCAATAAGTGACGGTGCACTCTCGCATTAGTTTCCATTCATTTTGCACACCGGCTCGATCGTGGCTCGGTACAGGTTTTAACAAATTTTTGGGGGGCAGCATTGCTTTTGTTGCTTCAAGCAGATTGAATATTATGGTATTGACGAGTCATCATTTCTGGCTACTACAGCGGTGGCAAATTCTGACAGATCTAAAGCAATGATGCAATGATTTTTTACAAAAACGTTTACTTGATTACGGAATATTTGTTTATTGAAATTCTAAATCAGCTATTTAATTTAAGTTTTTATGAGTATACATTTTAAAATATCCTTTTTTAACATAAGAGCTCCCCGTTTAACGCTTAAATGCATTCAACATCGCATTTAAATGCTCTAATTCCCATGGAATTGTTTTGGATCAAAGTTCGTTAACTCAGTTTTGTCGTTTACAGACGTCTTAACAGAATTTGCACATATGCAAACATTTTGTCAGCTTGTCCACAGCCGCAGCAGAGTCGTTCATACACAAACAAATGTGTTCTGTGTCTCACGATTTTTGCTAAGAAAACTATTTCTGCTTGCAGGAAAACTGAGTGGCTTTCATGCAGTGGATGGGATACGTAGACAAGGAGATGCCGGCGATGGGCATAGCTGTGGCTGCCCAGAAAGGAATTCAGAATATGACTTCGAAATAAAAATTTAAACAAAAACCAGCTGTTGGAGTTCTCAGTTTTAGAACAGTTCTCAAACTTGTGGAAATACAATATTAACCATTTATCTGGTCGTGTGACAGTAATGTTACAAACCTTAAAATTAACTGAAATTTGCGCCGTTTAAACGACGACTTTGATAAGTCTTGTTCCCGTATTTCGCACCCTGAAACCCATTTTTCGCGCAAGAACTTTTTGCTTGAAAAAACAAAGCACCGCACACTGTTGCCTTTGCAGTAATGTTTGCTGTTGTTGCACTACTTCAAATCGCTCAAATTTAACCCTTTCGGGACTACTGGGATAATACGTCCCCGTTAATGCCTCTCAAAAAAATGATTCAAATCTTACAACCCACGCGAAATATTTTTTCGATTTCGGTGTTCCCGCATCTGTGAGCATCCAATATAATTTTCTAACCCCAACATTCATGGCATGAGAACATTTCTACTGAGAGTATTTTGGATTTCAAAAATAAACTGCGTCCCGAAAGGGTTAAAACGTTTTATGTTCACACACTTTTACTTTTCGACATAAAATTTGGTAGACTTTCGTAACATACAAATATGCTTTTGATTGTTTGAAGCACTTCACAAATGAACTCATTATACACCAATAGTTTGACGATAGTTTCAACATTATAGTGTCCACATAATGTACGATCTTGCCAAAAATCTATAATCTGCATGACAAGCCACAATGTTGATGGTGTCGTATTCTAAAAATCACAAAATTTTAATTACTTAATACCGAAATTCTTGAAATTTGCCACATCGGCTGTATTGTTCAATTTGCTGAACAAAATTACAGTAGTTATCTAAATTTGATCTCATTAATTGTTAAAATTAACTACAACTTTTATCTACCAACTACTAACTACCAGTGTTGGTACTTATTACTTTTGACAGTAACATATTACTTATTACACATTACTGACATTTGAAAGTAATATCAGGTCTGTTTGGCAGAGAATAATTTGTACAAATTTGTAAAAATTTTTACTGGATCCTGTTTGTTGACGCCAAATCTCCAGTAACGAGAGAGAAACTGAGAGCGTAAAGTGACAGTTCATTTCGTGAGAACTTGCAAGTTTTTACTGGAGAAATTTTGTCCAGTAACTTTTTGCCAGTAAGGAGAAGAACAAGAAAAACATATGACTGGCTGCCATATGATCGACTGCAAAGAAACCGAATTTTTGCAAACATTTGGAGGCAAATGGAAACAGCAACGAAATTGTGCGTTCGCAAGTCTGCTGGCCCACAACCGTCTTGCTCAGCTTTACCCGCTGAAGCTGAAATGGAAGAATTGTAGATTGAGCGCAACGAACTATTTGCATTTTGCATTAAATGTCTGATTTAACTTAATTTTCCCTACCACTTCAAACCTCAAATGAAACTTTTAGAGCAGCTGTTTCGCTCTTTAACCCTCCTGTTTACCCCCTTTTTACTGTGTATTGTGAGTGGGCCAAGTACCAGTGGTGTAACCAAGAATTAAAACTTATAAATTCTTACAAATTGCTGTTTGTTTACTTTTTTGGATAGTTTGATTTTAGGGAGCGTACTCTCCTGATATTTTTTTACTGGATAATTTTTACTGGAAATTTGGCCAAACAGACCTATTACCTGAATATTATTTTATCATGGTATAATGTTTTTTACTTTTTTCGCGTCAAAAGTTTAGTGCAAACAATTTTCTGTCAGCGCAAAAATTGCAAAATCCATTCCAATTTTTTATAAATAAAGTAAAAGCAGTATAAATATATAAATAAAGGGTTTTTACCAAGTTTGAGTGGAAATATATAATATTCAGCTTTTTTATTGTGAATTACTATGTGTCACATTTATGCAACAAAGAAAATTTTTTGAATAAACGATTTAAAATTCCTGAAAAGAAAATTGTAAATAGGGTGTTTTTTAATTAAAACGGAGCTATAGGAAAAACCCCGTTTTGGTTTAAAATATAATATTGACCAATAAAGGATTAAGGTGACGATATGTAGATTTCCTCACAAACTCAAAACATCGAAACGCAAAAGTATGGAAAGAAATCGCCACCAAAAAGCTCATTTAAGTCATTCATTTAATTAGTGACCAATTTTCCTTTTTTCGCTTGAATTCTGATCAGTGTGCTCGCAAAGACCCGGACGACCCATTCGGTGCACGAGCAAGCCGGCCATGATATAATAAACAATAAAAAATGTATTGTATCATGGAGCCGGCAGGGCAGCCGGAGTACGAATGACAGATAACGGCATATAGCAGCTGTAGTCGCCGTCAAAACAAACAAAACTACACGACACAACAGAACTTAAAAACGCGATAACCAAGAGCTGAGCACCCAAACTGCACCCGCTGGAAAATATGTGTCCAAGATACAATGTGAAGATTAAGCAAAAGGCGCTTACATGAACGTCTACTGTCAACAATAATAATGGGTGAATGCTGGCTCAGCAAGCAGACTGAACAGGTCGGGGCATACGTGTTGATGAAAATATATCTATAATTGCTTCATAATTAATCTGCTTCGCCCACTTCGCTTCGCGTTGAGACTGCTTTGGCCGGCATTGTGGCACAGAACAAAGCGGATCGTGTGCACACATTGATGAGGTGGTAAGGAACACGGCCGAGGGAGAGACAAGTGCCTGAGACCATGACCTACGAACGCCATTTACTGTGTCACTTGGCGATTTTAAAGGTTCCATTGCTCAAGTGGCAGCAAGCACTGAAACGAATGCGTGCAGCCGGAAAACGTTTTTAAAGTGCGAGTTGCCGTGGACGCGGAGGAGGGCGGCTGCTCCAATTCGGTGTGCAGAATTTCGGCGCTTGTGAGCTCGCATTCGCATGAGAGTGTGAGCTTTTAACATTTGTTTTCACTCGATTCCTCCATCGCCGTCTTTGCCCGCACCCGCCGCATGTGCACCCGATAAGCAAATCAATGCTCCCCTTTTCTGCAGCGAAAATGTATTTCGCACAATCACACACCTGCTCGATTGATTTTCGACCCTTCTGCTGAACGGCTGCAGCAGCGGGAACAGAGCTTGAGCGTTTTCTTTGAAAAGTGAAACAGCCTTAAATGTCTCCACATGTATTCGTTTACAAACATATGGAACGTAAACTGAAACACCAGCGCACACTCTAGCAAACCCAGTGGCGGATTCAGGAGGGGGTTGATCCGAAATATTAGGACCAACTTTAAAACTACATACAAATTAAAAGACATTTTTGGCACTCTATGAATATTAAAGAATTTCTTTTTGAAACACCCCCCCAAATTTTTTTGAATCCGCCCCTGAGCACACATAACGTCGTCCCACAGGTGTGGTGCCATCTCCATGCAGCATTCGCAGCGGCAGACATCGCACACCGAGCGCAAATGGACAGAATTTAAGTTCCCTGGGCTAAACGATAAATGTTTGGGGATGAATGACAGACGTCAGGAGGTACAAATGTTTTATTTTCTTGAAGCACATTCAACTGACGCGTGATTCCTAATCAAATGGTTACAATCAGTTGATTGCACCCTAATTACTATAGTAATTAATTACTTCTGATAATTTTCTTTGCCTCGAAATACATATTCTCTGAAGGTATGATCCCAAAATACCGTTAAATGAGTGCGGTAGGAAACACGAAGCTACGTCTGGTCGTTGGAATTTATTCTGTAGCGAAGCAAAAGGACGAAAATCATTGCTTATTCGACCAATTGAACCATTGAAGTTCAAATAAGGAAAGCTTGTCGCAGATGTTTCTCCAAATGCCGATAAGGAAAGTCACTATGATCACTGTATACGAATACTTATGTCATTCCACTAAATCCAATATTCGTTTTCATTGCCAGCAAGTTCACTGTGTGTTCTTAGCATATTTACTCTGCAACGCCCGGATAGAGGTCCGATTTGACAATTTTTTATTTCTCTTAACCGACTGAAAATTTATGTATGGGAAGCTAGATTAGTATTGAAACACAAATCAGCCCAAAAATATTTACTTTCCCTCAGTACACGCATACATAAGTGTATTACAACGGGTCAACACGTCCTCGGAGCTTATTCTTTCTACTTCTACTATTTCTACTACTAACAGCCTTTTTTTTTTCAAACCAAAAAATCCATGTTGCTCAAGACTAAGTTTTATTTCAAAAACCCCTTTATATAAGGGAGCGGGCTGGATTGTGAACCATTACCGTTTTTTCTTTCCCTAATTGACATATCGCCAATCTTTCAACTATCAAGTTTGTCTTATGATATGACTGCTTTTGTGGTTACACCGAAGTGCAAACACGTATCGCTTGTGGCAGCTACAGACATCGCGTTTAAAAATCGACTGCGAAAACTTGTTTTTTTTAAGTGCTATCCAAGTGACTGAGCTTATTGCAAAAAGGTTTATGTTTATTTAGTCTTTTGATTCTATTTTACGATGCAATATTTGTTTATGTCGAATTATGATTGGAAGTGTCGTTTATTTTAAAGTTTCCAAAATGGCATCGTGGTTGGGTTGTGAACCACTGAGGTGGCTGGGTTAGGAACCACCGGTTTTTCGTACTACATTTGTTCTAACACTGTCAAATATGGACGGATATATTAAAATGAAGTAATTTTATGTAATTTCACTCGATTTCGGTGAGTTCACTTGAAGTGGGCCAATGCGAGAACGCGTTCGTATTTCACATGCAAACATTGCGACACCATTAGGATGAAAATTCAAAAAATTGAGCACTTTCATTCATTGCAATTTTTTGGCCTAAGTGTCGTCATTACAACTTTTTTTCACCTCTTGAGGCCTCCTGATTGAATAAATTATCAACTTACTTAAAAATTATGGGTGTTTTCTTCGTATTTTCCGACTTTAATAGGGATTTTCCAGATGGTTCACAACCAGCCACTTTTTTGGAAAAGCGAAAAATCACATCCTCAGAAAATTGGACGTACAGAGTTAAATATCAATCAAAACAGTAATCCGTCTTGATAAAAAAGTTGCGTTTTATATTTACCTATCCAACGGTATCTTCGATTTTTCGATATCTTTATTCTGAGAAAAGTTAGAGCCAAAAAACAAAACCCAGTTCACAGCCCAGCCCTCTCCCTTACCAATGTACCAAAATAGTCGGAGATACACATTCCTAAGGGAATTGTAAAATTTGGTTTTTATGAATTATAGACGTTTGTTTTATGTTCTGCTAGGAATTCGTTTTCACATGCCAGCACATTTGAATATAGTGCGTATTGAAGGATATGTTTAAAAAGTCTCCACAAAATACGTATACTTTTGATGCTGTTATATGTACTTTCCTACAAAGAGATTCATTTGTACAGATACGCAAACCCACTAAGAAACTTGTCAATGATTTGTTAAGTGTTCAAATGAAGCTTGACATCGCTGATAACGTTGCACATAACATACATGTCCCGGTTGCCGCGGCCCCTGCATACTGGAGGCTCTCCATATATTAGTTGAGAAGCTGCGCCTCAAGAGGGTCGATGCGGAAGACACCTTTAGTAAAAACATTTCGATCCACAGAGTGCAGTCAGCAGTTTCTTAAATTATATATATTTATCCACGAGTTCGCCAATGGAAAACTGAACCAATCGACACGAGCACCACGCCGAGCAACAAACTAAATACTACTGAGCCGCAGTTCCGATCGACGATTCGTACTGGTGAGACACACTCCCGATAATGAAGCGTCTTCGCTTATGCAATTGTCGAACTTCTGGTGTGATTGCGATTGTTACTCTGGCGTGTTGTTAGTGTTATTGTTATTAAACTGAACGTTATCAATCGCAAATAAACATTCGAATTAGTAATAACCTGCGCCTGTAAACTTGCGTTTCTCGCCTTTCTCAGTCTTGATTTTCAACACTCAATCCGTTTAGTGTAAGCACGCCTTATCAACGAGGGCAAGAGAACGTAACCTGGTAGTCAGTTCTCCCTACCTTCGCAACTCGGCTACGCAACAGTGTTACACATGTAAAATCGCTATTACGCGCCAATACCGAAGCAAGACTGTTGTGAGGAGTGGGAGAGGCGCCACATTAATGATAACACACATTTCCCACATATTTCAAAGGAGAGTCGTGCACTTTGGACCAAGCTGCAAGTTGAATGAACGCACATAGCCACGAATGTGCATGTATATCTGTACGATCCGAAACTATTTTTCTAAATAGTGATCACCATTTACCAAATGCATATTTTTTTGCTATTTTGTTTTGCAACGGTGTCGGTCAGTTTCATAATCGTTCAATTCCATATACCGAAACCGAGTCGAAACAGTGAGAATGTCACATGTTTCCGAACTTTTTAGACGGTATTTAATCTTGATTTTGATACGATCGGTCTAGACATGCCAAGCAACACGCGAGCCTAAGCCATACCAGTCCTAAAGTCTTATTAAAGGATTGTTTATAGGCAGCTGCCGTGGCTCAGTTGGTTAGTGCGCGGTCCAACGAGTCGCATGCAGAGCGACGCAAGATCGAATTCTGCATGTAGTAACACCTAAAAAAAAAAAATAACGGGAAACTCGTTTTCTCTTTCGGTGGCTGTCCTCTCAGCTGGAAATGGCAAACCTCTGAGAGCAAAAATTGCCTATGAAAAAGCTCCCAACCTGCCGTTCGGAACCGGCATAAAACTGTAGGTCCCTTCCACCCGCGTACAAAATTCACACGCACAACACGGGTGGTTGCGGGAAGCTAGGCCTTAGTCTCGCGTAAGCGGGCTGTCGTGCCAATCAATTATTATTAAATTAAAAAATAATTATAGTGAAGAGGCTTGGCCAACTGCTTCGAGATCTCAGAGCCAGCCCAGAAAGCCAAGAAGCGTCGTAGTGAGCAAAATGCGATAGCGAAATTTGGAAACAGAAATAGAGCAGATACTACTAGTTTGGTACTTCCTACATTTCCTATACAGCCTAAGCGTACCAGCTTACAACTATGCCCAGGGTTTTCATTTTTTTCAATTAGCATTGAAACAAACTTAATATTGTCTGATTTGATTGTGTGATATCTCATCTGATCTCATACAGTTTAACGCCGAATCCGTACGGCGATTGGCAGTTTTCCTTTCACACTTGGAGGTTAGACATTGCCTACCAAAAGCGCACTTATGCGATTCTTGTAATTCTCATCTGCTTCAGAGGCCTCGGTATGAGAACATACTACGCACTGAAACACATGCAACATAATACAAGAGTTAGAAATTCGATTTATTTTTGATAGAATTTACCCGGAACTTTCAACCGAATTACTACGCACTCTCAACTTTATTAGGTGGAATTTGTTTTGCCGCAATCGATTTGAACGTCATATTCGGGTAATCCTACACATCGGCACTGGCGCATGCATAATTGATGCAGTCGGAATTTCAGCACATCCCAGCGAAGCCAAGTTCGCAAACGATGACGAAAACTGCGCAATTTACAAGAAATGCGCAGCGAAGGCACTTGAAATCCACTGCACGCACATACCTTCCTACATGGAAACATACATATATTCATACGAGTACATAAACGATGCTGCGTGCAGAAATTACAAACAAACAAACAGCAGCACTCTATCAGCAGCCAGTTATGCAAATTATGCGGATTTGAAAACGCGTACGTCTTCTTATGCTGATTATGAGCGGGTATGGAGTACAAACATGACTTAATTAACTTCAAAGCCCACGTAAACGCAGCTCGCTTATCTCTGCACCGATTGTTGTGTCAACGCTGTACTTGTCGATGCTTACAACTTGGGCGCGGATTTCCATGCACTAAATAATTAAAAACATGCACATGTAATTTGTTTCTAAAATTTTGAAAATAGGCATCTCTAATTGGAAAAATAACAAAAAAAACCATGGTACATAAATTTTAATGTGAACACAAAGAATACAATACTAACAAAACATAACAAATGAACAAACATTTAAAATTATAGTAGAATTCATAATGAACACATTTGAATTACTGCGTTTACAAAGCAAAACAAAACAGGATTTAAAAAAACAATATTTTAAAAACAGCATTTACAGATAGAAATGTTTTTATGAAAAAAAATTTGAAAATATACAAACATTTTTGTAATAAATTTATTGAAAACAGAAGGAAAACTAACAAAACCTTTGTTGCACATGTTACTCGCCTTCATTTTTAAAATCACAGAGTGACTCATAAAATTTTCTTGATTTTTAGCACTTCAATATAACATTAATGTTATGTTAATGTCATGTTAATTAAGGACAGTGCTACCAACCTACAGAAACTTAAAATATCGAAAAATATACAGCGCGCGAATTTTAAATGAGAATTTCCGGAAACATTTCGGTCACAATGTATAAGAAACTAGCTGACCCGGCGAACTTCGCCTCGCACAAATTTTTTATTTTTATAAAGAAATGAGCGAGTTGGCGAATCTATCGCGATACAAATTGACTGACACATCTGTGGGACGACGGGGTACTAAATGTCAGTGTTGTACGACTTTCAAAGATATTCTATGTTAAATATTTTGCTTGCATTCCCTTTGTCAAAGAACATCACTAAATAAGTTGGTAGTGAAATTAATTGATGTGTGACTTATGGTTCCAAAATTATTGTCTGAAAATTTGGGCTGGTGAAAAAGTTTTCCGTTTTCCTAAAATGTTCTTTCATACAAACCTAGTTTTGACAACTACAAATACAACCAAGAAAACCAGCCAAATCGGTCCGGCCGTTCTCAAGGGATTCGCGTCAAACATGACAAAGATTTCCCTGCCAATAGATTTTCCAATAGATTTTCGGAACATAGCCAAGTTCTGAACCATTCAAGTTTTCAACTACGGGTACACTCACTGGTGGAATAACAAATTCAAAGACGATGTGCAAATAAATAACATAAATAATACTAATAATAATTTTTTGGCGTAAGTTACAGCCATTTTCATCATTTTTCATACATTTTTTTTTTTAATTAGAGGCCTGAAAATATGCAGTTTTTAATTTTTTTTTTTTGTTTTGAGCAATTCAAAATCTTGTTGTTTTTCGCTTGTATTCCAGACTATAAATGGAACATATAAAAGAGCATATTTTGAGCCCTTAATTTTTTAAGAAAAAAGTATGAAAATTGATGAAAATGACTATGGTACATTTTTGCAATTATTTCGGTGAGAATGGGAACCACACCAATTAATTTGGCCGTGTTGTATTACTTGATGTTTCCGCTTTCTTGTTATACATAACTCGATACTTGATTTACGAAAAATATGCATGTTTTTCAACATTAAATAAAACGCCATGAAATTCCATATTTTCCGACTTTGAGGTCCAATTGCAGCTGATTTTTAAAACTTGTAAAAATATATTGCATCGAAAAAGAAACCGTGCGTTATTAATGCTACAAGGTGAAAATTATGTCAACCGGTTTATTGGTTTAGAAATTACAATCCCAAATGTGAAAAAAGATAGGGCAAATCCGAAAAATGTACACGCCCATTTTTAGCGAAAACGGAAACTAAGTTTTAAAAATGGTTGCGGATCCGAAACCAGAAAAACCAGCAAACCCAGAAAAGCCATTTTGCTGTTGATCAGTGTTATTTCCCAAAAATCTATTATTTTACTCATTTTTACTCATACAAAATATACTGGTTCAAAAATGGGGAACTCAGTTCCCATTGCACGGGATTATTAAATATGCATTTTATTGTAAATAAAATATCTTCAAAGCGAAAAAGTTTCCAATATGCTTTAAACTTTAAAGTATGCTTTTTATTGCAAATATGCCAAAACATAAATTAAAGCGAAATATGCGAAAATGTGCACTAACAACTGAATGTCATTTTAAAGGAATTGCTCTGATTCGGAAACAAGGAATGGAAACTTATAAGTTATAACTCATTTGTCCCGCTAACGAGGTCTGGTCAAAAAGTATTCCGAAATTTAAATTTCCGCGGGTTACGTATATTCGAATTTCGATTTTTTGGTGGCCTTATGTTGGTACTCATGTCCCTCACTTATGCCGACAACTTAGGCCATTTCCAATATTCAGTTAATTTTTGAATGGAGCGGGTATTGAATAAGGGGGGTGTAAGTAAAAATCATAAAAATTGGTTTTTGAAATTGGAGTGGTTAAAGTGCAGTCCATTTCTTTACTAAAACTTAGCAGCAACTTTGCTGATTTGTGGGCCTCAATTGCGTTAATCCGTAGCTCTTCCTTTATTTGGTTTTCTTCGTCACTTTGCATCGCCATAGATTCGCCATCCCGCGCGTTTCATTATAAAAACAAAACAAATGTTGTGCGAGACGAAGTTCACCGGGTCAGCTTGTTTCATATAAATAGATTCACTGGTGTTTGTCTGACTGCGGCTTAGAAACAAAGTCACAGGTTTTTATTACCTGACTGTATCGCTTTCTGAAAGAAAATTTTCCGTTAGCCAAATTAAATACAGAAATTTTAAATATCTGGGCATTTATGAAAGGTTTCGTTGGTGGGCATTCTAGTGTTAACAAGTATTGCAGACATGATTATGCAACCAAAAATTGCAGATATGCTTATATACCTAGATCGCCTAGCACCTTTAAGAATTATAGAATTTTGCACTTTAGCCACAACCGGCCTTGCCTGTCCACTACCATTATCCAGTTTTTTTGTAGGCAGCGACAAAATTCGGACTTTTGCACACTGCATCGAACTGACCATGGCCGCATTTTGTACCATATTGTTTTTGTTGTAGCTACTCTTGCTCCATGGTCGTCACAGTCGTTTCTGTCATTTTAACCTGATTGCTCATTTTTCCATTGGAGAAACATACTTCCTCTCGAGCGGCGTTCTTGTTTATAGTATCTACTATCATTGGTTGGGTTGTGGGGTCAGTGGCGGCAGCGCATTGGTCGCCGACGCTGTTGGCAATGATAGCGTTGCGCATCCGCTGAATGAGATCAAGAGCCAAGAAGATTGTTGGCCGCAACGGTTACCGGCGGCACGGTTTCACCGCCAACGCCACCGTTGCCGCACGACGCAGTTCAATATCTGCAACATTTGCGCGTAATCTGCTGCCCTCCGAGCGGAATTTCACAACTGAATAAACACATTTTAATCCCGTAATGGCTCAACTCAAACGCTGTGTGGTACATTTCATTCCGTTCCAGCCCATTCCATCTTACGTCATTCCTTCCTTGTTGAATGTGCCCACAGTATTTCATATCACGCTCTACATACCCACTGCAAATGCGTACAATATATATCTATGTACATACTAACATACATATAGTAGATATGTATACATAAATATGTGCATTCTGGTGTATGCGAAGTTTGCTATATTTCTCTTCCCTAGTTTTCCTCTTGCAAAAAATCGATATTTTTCTTTTTTATTTACATTCCGCATTCTTCTATTTCTTCGAAATGAACAAAGACACCAACAACAACAATAGCAGAACTATTAACACAAAAAGGCGTTCACTGCCCTAAATTCCCATTTGAGCGCCAACCATTGACGTGCTGACAAAAGACGAGCCACCGACCAAATCTAGTCCGAAGCTGGAGATGAAAATATGATTTGTAGATATACAAAATAGCCATTTAGGTATTTTTACTCTCAGTCACATTCACTGCACGGAACACCTACCTTTAACAAAACGCGACCGCGCCGCAATAGAAGGAACAACAAAAGTGCCAGCAAAAGCCGTGAAAGCAATGAAATCACAATACTAACAATGCAAATCACAGTAACATATTCAAAATCCGAATCTGAATTTGAATCACGGGCGAATGCACATTGTGCATTGTGACTCGTCGTAAGCCCACTGACCTTTATCGAAAGCCAAAAATATGCCAATCGCCGTGACGCATTTTATGAAAGTCATCAGACATACATATGTACATATGTGCAAATGTGCACAACTATGTAAATATGCAAAACCACCAGCTGAGCTATTCGCAGTTATTAGACAACCAATGCCAAGTTTATTGTATACGAATGGTGTAATCACAAAATGGATGAGTGAATAGAAGGTGACATGTTGTTTTGGTTCCGTCTGAAACCGTCTTACTTTTATCAAACATCAAACATTATTTTAAAAGCCAATTTAAATACTTTGATATTCTTTATTCAGAAACGATTCGGAAAATACTCGGATACTCGTACTACTGCTAGCAAAAGTCGTTAATCGAAAAGCAGATTATGTCTGAGGTTAAGTAAAGAGAGGTCAGCAATATTTCTGTGACCCAATCGATTTTTACTTTTATTTTCATATTTATTTTGCGACTGCCTCTGTTGATTGTTTATATTTTGTTGCTGCTGTTGGCGTTGCTACTGCTGCAGTTTAGATCGTTTATTTACAAGTGGCGTGTCGCCCACTGCCAAATTCGCTATAAGCTCCGCTAAGATACAAACAACTAATGGCAATAAGCCAAGTCCCTACTGCGAGTAAGGCGAGTAGGGAGAGGAGACCGAATACAACAAGATATAATTACCCCTCAGGAGAAGGACAAGTTAGTATGGTAAATTCATGGATTACAAACATATTTTATGTTGGCTAAATATGTTTGTAATCCATTCACAGTCTCGACAGGAAATAGCTAACCTATGAAAGTAAACCTAATGCTTATGCGTATAAATCTACATTTGATAATATGATCCCGTTTCTTTCCAAGTTTATTTACATTTCGTGGTCGCTGCTCTACGCGACGCCTCCTGCGCGAAATCGCGGCTGCGACCATGAGCATTGGCAACGACATCCAATAATAATCGCCAAATCGCCCACAGCAACCAATAACAAGGCGTGTGTTCGGGGACACTTTTCACACTGCGTGGCTGCGGCGCGGCGTTCTGTCGAGCAAATTGGTCGAAAAAGTTCGGCGAAGCGTGTGAAGGGATAGCGCGCTCGGGGAGAACGACCTCAGCGCACACCCCGCACATTCACCCAGTAGTCGAGAGTGGCACTTGTTATTTATGCAAATCGCTGTGTTTGCGCTTTGGTTGGAGCTTGCGCTGCTGCTGGCTATGTGGCAACATGTTGTCGAAAAGGCAAACCTCGCACTGCACGTCCTGCCGCGCCCCACATCTGGCTTGGTCGACGTCATCGAATTATCAAATTTAACATGGCACAACACAACAATAAAGTCCACAACGATGCAACTGACAGCTGGCTACAAAAACTATAACCGACAATAAATGCAAACATAACAGCAACGGGTACAACAACAAATACTTGGCAGCAAAAACGACAATCTCGCTGTTATTATTGTTGCTAGCTGTACCCGGCCACATATTTCCACGGCCGCAACAATTCCCGCCCGGGGTATATACTGACGGATGTGTGTGTGTGTGTGTGTGTGTGTGTGAGTGTGTGTGTTTGTGGGCCAAAGAGGCTGTACGACCGCAGATTAACACTGCGCATCGCACCTCAAACTCTACTTTTGTAGTTTTCCGTCGCAATACAAATGCTGCGAATAGTTCATAGTTGTTGTTGCTCCTGCTGTTGTTGTTCCGATGCTGACTGTTCAGCTGTTGCTGATGTTTGCAGTGTTTGCGTGAATTTGCTATTTGAGTTTCGCGTCATTTAGATAAATGTGACTTACACGCGCAGCTCCGCAGGCACGCAAAAATGCCCACGTAGCCCGATCAACACGTGCCCGACTGTATGTGTACCGATGTATCTATGTATGCAAACGTCAGTCACACTCTGTAAATACGTGAATTCGTGCAAGCAAACACTCACATCTAAGCAAATCACACGTTGTGCTCCACGTTGTCCCTTCTCTCATTTACTGACGTAACTGACGTAACTGACGTAACTACGGTTTTGTTTAATATCCAAATTTTGAATCATTCCATTTAATCAAAATCTTAATTGCCGTGTCAGCAATCATTTGCCTCAAGCCACAAGAACAAGACAAAGCTTGTACATTTGTACGTATGTATGTATGTTTTTCCGAAATTTTCCTCTAATTAGAAAAAAAAAACTACAATCCTTTCTGGAATTTGATCAATCACCGCCTTGTTACCTTTGCGATTCCCTTAGTGCTTTACAATGATTACCAGAATGCAAGGGAATAGGGGGAAAACAAAAACGAGATACAGTAATAAAAGGGACCAACTGACTTTCTGATTTCAAAAAAGCTCGAAAGTGATTGCTGTCCGCGGAGAGTTGAAAAAAGGACAAAGTACTTTGCAACCTGTACTTTCTGTCCTACAACCCCGAATTAATCACTTCTACTGCAACCGGATTAATCATTATTTTTTTCACAACATGGATGCAACGGGAAACTTTGTGATATCACAAATTTAAAAATACAATTTTCTCCTTACGCCACTTAGCTCAATATATCGCGTGTCAGATTTCCGGACTGGGGCCCTTACTCGGATAGCAAGTAACCTATGGGTAATTGTGGATGCGAAAGCTACCTGCATTCATTTTCCGAAAGAACTACAGAGATGATTTAAGTCAGGGCTCCCTTAGCCTTGAATACGAACCTGGCTGCACCAGAAAAAAAACGTTGTGTTGAGTTGTAGTTTTCATTTTCGCTCAGTTATGAATAATGTTTGTGCGGTTGCCCACAACTGCTGCGCTTTAGTCACACACACATTCACGCATATTTATGTGTTTGCGTGTGCATTCATTCATTGGACTATGTGGTATAAATATGCAATCCTCAAACCTGTGTACTACTTGTGCTGTGTGCCGGGGCGCAACAATATTCCTGTCTGTTTGCGACACCAATTAAAAGTTTGTTCTATTCACTAAATCTCCGGCAATGCACCGATCTCATATACACACACGCACATACGCATGCGTGCATCCACCCAAACTCTCACGAATTGTGATTTAACACAAAATCCCTACGATTGAAATATAGTGTAAGATATGCCCTTCAATGTTCTTGCAGTGCTCTTTAAACGTCATATGTGCTGTTTTCTAAAACATTGGCTTAAAACACCACAAACACATTTTTCAGTTGCAAATTTTTCCATACTACGAGAATAAGTGCGAGTATGGTGTCTCCGATGACCTGAGTTTGATTATTTATTGCCGTTTTCAATAACTTGGGCAGTGCTTGTTCACCACATGCACAATTTACATAGTGCCTCAGCCTCAGCATAGTGGAGAGCAAAATCCAAGTTGTAAGTAAGTAAGTAACTTGTGTTGCAAGTACCGAGGCTACAGTCGAAGAGAGCTGATAAACCAATTCATACCTATCGCATTTTAGGATATGACAACTCTTTTGCGAATTGCTATGGCTACATACATCTAACATTATGTAAAAGCATTTTATATACCTATAGGACCGTATGCACATTTCTGTGGCCGTAAGGAATAACAACCAAAGTCGATTTTATGAAGTTTTCAGGAGAGCACTGTGGTCCTTACGGCTACAGATTTAAGAACAGTCAAAATAAATTAATCATAATATATGAAATTCGCTCCCAATGTTTTCAAATGGCAATTATAAGGCAAGAATATATGTGTTTGTGCCTGAAAAAACCCATTAATTTAAATTTCTAATAATTTCCTCTGTCCGTTTGCCTACCGCCAGAAATTGGATTTATTTTAACGGTGTATAGAGATGTCAAACAGTAAAAATGTGCTCCACAAGTAGTGAAGGCATCTGTTAACACAATAGAACCAAAGTATTCATTTCAACCTTTCCAAATAGTTCGAAAGAAATTTTCGAAAATGTACTTAAAAAATAATTAAAACATTAACTGCCATCTCCGCGTGAGTCCAAACAACTTGCTTCCTGCTTCTAAGCTAATGAAAGAAAATGAACGTTTTGGATGAGGCCATCCATCACAGTCACACTTTGATTTGCATCTGGTAACCGATGCGGAACCACCTACCACCTGTTCTCCTGCCTTGCCAGCTCCGCCGGCAGCCAGAGGCGCATCATTAACATACCAGTTGTGGTACGGAAGTGTTCGATTTGATGAATTCGCCGCGTCGAATGCAATGCTTGCCGCAGCAGTGAAATGTGAAAGTGCCGCCAACATGTACCTCGTCCGACCGGAGCCAACGACGTAACCTAACTGCAACACCCAGCATCATTAATTATGTATCGCACCAGCTGGGAGCAGGCGAGCAACGTGAGGCGAGCAATTTAAAGAGATCAACACAGTGCTCAATGCCCCATTAATCTTGATACTTTCGGCAGGTTTGAAGTGCCCGTAAAACCAAATCATTATTTCATACAACATTTACAGTATTTTCCAAATGCCAAACAGAAAGAAACAGAAACGGTAACAGCCAGCAGACGAATAGACACACCACACTGCGCCTTGTGCAACTGTAATCACCAGTCGGCCATGTTAGGGGTCGCGGTCCAGGGGGCATTGGTGGGCTCAAAGGCTGCATTGTCATGCCCCTGTAGTGGATTTTTATTGAAGTCCGTATTGCGCTGCACCTGTTCTGTCAGACGGCGCTTCGCCACGTAACGCGTTTCATTTAACATCATCAGCGATTTTCTGCTCATCGAGATGTGCTTCACTTTTATATCATCTGTCAAAGCAAAATCACAGTTAAAGCAATTAAAGTGGCGCCACCTGAAATGACTGTCAGTGTGCAAACCTTCTCCTAGGAAGCGTCGCTCAAAGTTTCGCGGCAAGTCGCTGAAATCCTGCTGGTTTTTGTTTCGGCTCTCGTGCAACTTAAATATCGTCTGACGTCGCGCCATGCCCCCCTTGTCCTCATCGAAGTCACCAATCTGATTCTCCGCGTCAGCCGTCGACACATCGTCGTCATCAAAGCGATTCGGCCGTTGCAATTGCCGCGCAATATGGACGGCGTTTCCCCTAATCTCTCGTGCGGCATCCTCATCCGTGATCTTGAAAGAGCGGAATTATTCGTTAAGTTCTTAATTCCACTGCTACTGCTGTAAACATTGTTAGAATTAGTCAACGATAGCACCACTTACCGCGCTGCTTGCTCGGAACCAATCCAAACGAGTTGTTGCCAGCAGCTGCGAGATTGTTGCAAACCGGTGAAAGAACATTGCAATGAATTGTATGATCAGAATCAGACCAAAGAACACAACGAAGCATATGCCGATAGGATCCAGCTCTTTGTAGCGCCGATAAATGAAAATTTGCGAGTTGGCGTCGTCGTACGTTATGAAGTCCACCGGATCGATGGGCCACTCCAGATGCAGATAGTCCTTTTTCAGCTGCAGTAGGAAGACGATCAGCACAAATATTGCATTAATCATGACAAAGGCGAAGGCAAACATGTTGCGCAATTCGCGCAGGCTGTCCGCAATTTCCGCCTTCTTCTCCTTGGTCTGGAAAAGAGGCCTCAAGTACAGCTTGATTAATTCCTTCCAAAAGCGCTTCTCCCGCAGCGATATTTCACCCAACTCGGAATCTACCAGAAGCTGGTCGTTTACCCAACCCGGAAGGTAGTCTTTACTGCTATCTTCCACATCTGCAGGCGTCACATCAACTTCGCCGTCCTGTAAGAAGTCAACTGAGATATTCCTACTTCAAATCAAGCGAGCAACTGTTGGCCTACCTTTCTCGGTGCCACTTCCCGAGTTCCCCACGAAACGTCATTCATGTTAAAGACCGAGTAGATGAGCAGCAGCATGTACATCGACGGAATTGTGATGTAGTAAATAAGTCCGCAAATAAGGGCGCCAACTTCTTGTGGATGAACAACTCCTATAAACCGTCCCGAAAATGTGATGCATAGGTAACTTTCATAATATACAAAGGTAAGTTAGCTACGCTCAACACTGTTAATGTCGATGGGGTCTACCGAACACGGCCAGGCCACCAGTAAACAGCCTCAAGGTGGGGCTGCCGCAGTTGCGGCACTGCTCTTAAAAAGAAACGTAGCACCTCCCGAAGTGCAGGTAATTGTATTGAGCCCCTGACCCAAAAGCTATTTGGTTTTGTTTCTCTCCCTCATGCAACCAGGCTTATCTGGTGGTTCTGCATTAGAGTCCCATCGCCGAGGTAATGTCTTCTTGATAATCAACTTGAAAGACGCCAATCGTGGGCCAATTGATTCAATTATATATCGATCCCCGACAGCTCATCCGCTTCAAAAATTACTGGCAATACCCCTCTGGCAAAGGACCCATTGTAAGGAACTTTTCTTCATTTCGATAAGTTATTTAGAGCCGCGCGGCACCTGGCAATTAGTTTCGAAGATGTTTAGGAACCAGCGAGGGACTTGACCGTCGCCTGACTTTCTGAGCAAATAAACATACTAGGGGAAGTACAATACTACTGAATTGACGTGGCTGTTTAATTGACAGAAATATCACTATAGATTGTACATTGTACACACCATTTCCGTGGAAAATCTGGTGTTGCAATGGGTGTCGCTGCTTAACCGATGTTAAACGGGGTTTGTATATGCTGCCCAAGGATCCTGGTCAGTGTTAAACCATCTTTCAAAAGCGGGCAACACCCAACTAATGAAGTAGAACGTCAGGCAGAATCCAATTAAGGATATATGTATAAACCACCTTAGGTTTAAGAGTGAACCGGATGAGGACAGAAACAAGTTTCTTTCTTTCTCGAGTTACTCTGTTTACCTGCAATGAATATCTGCATAAATACTAAAATGAAGAATAGTGAAGCCGGCGCCAGTGGACCATCCTCAATCATCTGGATTATAATGCCAATCAGTACAGCCATCATGACGAGACAATACATGGAGCTGATAACAAACGCCAGCAGCAACTGCCCGAAAATATAAATCAAATTTAGTTGTAAAAGTCTGTGGAATGTTGTACCCACCTGGAACTTCTGCTTAAGGTAAATGCATGACAGCATGAAGCACAACACCGGGATAAAGTTCCATAAGAAAGAAGTCCATATGTTCGTGTTGAAAACGGCCACTAGAGCACCCACCATCATCAGAAATATGGTGCCCGGTCCTAGTACGGTGCCGACCATGAGCATCGCTTGGTAAAAAATGTAGGGCATCGAGATGGAACTGTTGTTCTTCACCACCATATCGGCGTCTGACAGCAGGTCAAAAATATTGGCAATGGTCGATGGAACCCATCGGCGCCGCTGATTATAGAACTCATTGAATACCTCCGGGGAATGGGTGTAGGCATCGGAAGCAGCCGAATACTCGACCCGTAGTCCCTGCTTCAGTATCAGCGTGCACAGCCACCGATCCTCGCCCTGATCATACTGCACGTAGTGCATGGGCTCTTGCGAGACCGTCGTATACTTCTTCATCACGCTGTTCTCCATGAGCGCACTACCGCGAAACAAGCTAAAGCAACCCGGACTACATAGTACACAGCCGATAACGTGCTCGGTGGCCTTCTGCAGCCAGTGTCCTATCGCATATTCAAATATCTGATACCACACCATTGGGCCCCGGCCCACGGGGTGGATACGTCCGCATGCGGCGCCCAACTCGTCGATGGCCTTCATGCGGTCAATGAGCAGCTGCACGGCCTGTGGCTGAAAGTCGATATCGCCATCCAGTGCCAGCAGGAACGTGTTTTCAGCAATGACTGTCTTGCGACGCGCCGATATATTATCCAGTTCCATGATGCGAAATCCGAGCAAATAATACATATACATGACCTGTGACCAGCGTTTCTTATGCCGAATTTTGTCCTTGTTCTTCAGGTGGGCAATCAGCTTCGATCTACCGGGCAAAGTCCACACTAAGCGGCCACCGTAGGGTGTCTCGATTTTAACAGGGGGCTTAATCTTCATGTTGACACCGTACACCTCAAAGCAAGCCTTCCCTATGCCTGTGATAAGAATCTTAACATACTCGTTGAGGGGCGGATTTTTAGGGTTTTCACAAAGCTTTTCGTCCAAAATGAAAGCATCATCGAAGAATATATTCGCTGCAATAAAAATACAATTTAATAATGTTGAACAGTTACTGGTTGTTATGCGGACAATCTGGCGCACCAGCTTCAGGCACTGAGTCATATATAGGATTTTCCAATAAGAGGTGTTATTTTGAATCACCCGGTATTTCGGTAGCTGTCACTTTTGAAGCTTTTATTCTTTGACATTTGACAAGTAGAAACTACGCCATTACTAAAAATGGAACGATACACGCTTCAACAACGCATTGAAATCATTAAAATTCACTACAATAATGGTGGAAATCTTGCAGTCACAGTTCGTAAAACTAAAGCATTTTTGGGTCGTCGTGAAGCACCTTGTCGGACCGCAATACAGAAATTGGTGGAAAAATTCGAGCTGTTGGGACAAGTTATTGATGTGAAGAAGGTATGAAGATGTGAAGGTGCGGTTTATGGTCCGGCGGGGTCATTGGACCTTACTTCTTTTTCGAAAATGAGGTTGGATCAACAGTTACGGTGAATGGATTGCGCTATCGAGAGATGATTAATGATTTTTTATGGTCGGAGTTGGATGGTATTGATCTGGACAACGTTTACTTTCAACAAGACGGCGCTACGTGCCACACAAGCAACGGCTCAAGCTCTTTTACGGGAAAAGTTTCCGGACCGTGTTATCTCTGGAAGAGGTGATCACAATTGGCCACCGAGATCTTGTGATTTAACACCTTGCGACTTCTTCCTTTTGGCCACGTGAAAGATAAGTTGTACGCCAACAGCCCAGCGTCGATTCAAGACCTCAAATATAGAATTCGTGAGACTATTGAGGACATAGGGCAGCCACTTTGCGATTTGGTTATGGAAAATTTCATGAAAAGGATATGGTCCTGTAAGCGTGGTCGTGGTGGCCATTTGGCTGATGTTGTTTTTCTTTCTTAACGCTATACCTTCCTCTTTATTATGAAATAAACATCCGATCATTTATCTCAAAAAATGGCATTTTTCTTTGAATACCAAAATAACACCTCTTGTTGGTATATATATATATATTTATGTATGTAAATGGCACCACCACAAAATGCCCTGTTTGAAAAGTGCAATTTACTTTAAAAAGCACGTAATAACGAATTGGCAAAAAAAAATTTTAAACCCCACCATGACCAAGTTCTGGCTGCGACCCTGACTGTATGCATGCATTGTATAAATCTCGGAGGAAATTCATCGACTGAGCTATGTGGTTGACTATTTTGCGCGTTTATTCAATTACGATAAATTGTTGCTGCCAATTGCCTCAATGCTGCAACGACTTTCTCTCGAGGCCTAACGCCTCACAAGCAGTAACAGTCACAACAGCTCTTGTTGGAATGGCTGTGTGCAAGCGCTGCATACTTCGCTTCGAAACATAATGCAAAAATATGGTCCAGCTCGTAATTTACAGTATGAATTGTGCAATTAAACCTTCAGTCCATAAATTACAAGATTACTTAAAAGTATAGTAATTAAAATCGGAACAACCTTTTGCAATAAGTATTGAAAAATTATTAAATGAGGGATGTGGGCCCGTATGAGCACATCAAATTTTTAAGTGGCGCCGTACCAATACAAACACACTCAAAATGTTCAGTGGTCGTTTCCGGCTGACTCATAAGTCATGTTTAACCAGAGGAGTCTGTGCACTGTAATGGCGCGAACAGAGCGTCCTCCATGCTGACATTGTGCGCAAGCAAACAAACAAACAAACAAACAAACACGAGCTCATGGATGTGTGTGGAGCATGTGTCGCTGCTTGGCGATGCTCTGGCATTTTCGCATGTTCGAATACATTGCGCAGTAAGGACACATAAATACTTACATACATTCATAAGTTCTTATATGGGTGAGGCTCTTGCCGAATCGCAATAAATATACCCATTTCCATGGCCTAGCCGTCATTGCTTCCGGCGCTTACTTCCATACCGCGGCCGGTCAAAGTAGAACGAAAAATATGCTTTGCGCTAAGCGGTCACAAGTCGATGCAACTGTAAGAGCCGCGTAAGTCGGTGTCAATATGAGCACATATCTTCGTTTACATTACCTACATACATACTAACATTGGCGCACAGTAGGGGGTTTCAGAGATTCAAACCCCCTCCTAAATACAGGTCTCCCTCGTATAGCGCGGTACTTCTACAACGCGTTTTCGATATAACGCGATTTAAAAAAAACAATTTTTTTTCATTATGTTTTGTAATTTTTTAAATAAAGTATGAATTTTGATTTTGAGTTGGTACATACATCTTTAATTTAGTACCTATTTTATTTTGGAAAAAGCTTATTAAATTTATATGAAAGTTAAGTTTTCTAGAACGCGAATGACATAACGCGGAATTTTCCTGGAACGTAACCACCGCGTTATACGAGGGAGACCTGTATATGTGTCTTGCAAACATTTTAGTCCCCACAAGTTGTGAACGAAACCCAACGCTCCCCCGAAATGAAATCCAGTGTGCGCCACTGATTATATACATTACTGAAAGATGCGCATGTGGTATGTTGTATGACTTCAGTTCTGTGGTATTTTTGTAAATATGCGCATATTTTTCATACATGCATATAACATACATATAAATTTCATTATCTACCAAGTATCTGCTTGTTGGTTGTGCTTCTGCGACAGCAAGCAGAAGACTAGAAATGGTCTACTTACCTTCCAGCTCGTAGTATTCGTCATCTGGTTTGCCGCCATTGATGTGGATCTTGGCCATGCGCCGCGCGCACTGATCCTCGTCAAGTCGAACAATCGATTTTAAAAACTCCATCATCTCTTCCTGCGTCTCATGCCACATGGTGGCGCAAATGATCAGTTGGGGTATCTTGTCTGTCTCCAATACATCCGAAGCGGCATTACTGGCAGTCAGCTCATTCTGTCGACAGAAAAAACCCCCACTGATTACTGTTATTCGTGTTAGTTACTCACTCGCCTACATGGCTGTCGCACTTGTAACCTTGGTGAGTTCAAGTCAAGTGTCCACAAATTGATGACCACTCTGCCACTTGGTAGTAGTCGACGTTGCCTTATCTCTATACATATAAATGTTTGTCCTGACTGACTGACTGACTGACTGATTAATCATCGCCCAGCCCAAACCGCTGAAGCTACGAACATAAAAGTTAAACTGAAGGTACATCTTGAAAAATTAACCTCCGCTTAAACGGGATTTTTTTTAATTCGTGGTCTCAAAGAGTAAAACATGGGTTAATATTGATTTAAAATTTTGTGAAAACACTTTAAATAAGAAATAATTATATACGTGTTTTTTATTTTTCCGAAAATGAAAATTTAACGGGGTCAACAATCGGTTAAGGTGCTTATGCGGGAAGACTACGAAAAAACCATGAACTGATGGGCCTGTTGACAACAAAATTGGTAAAAACACTTAAAATCAAAAATAATTTAACACGAGTGAACCAAGGGTTAAAAGTTTGTATGAAGAAACATGATTTTTTACGCTTATTGTGAAATAAATCGATACGTGTTTTTCATTTTTTCGAAAATCAAAACATAACAAAGTCAACGACCGGTTAAAAGTTTATATGGAGAAATTGTGAAAAAAACATGAATCAATGGACCTATTGACTTCAAAATTAGTGAAAGTACTCTTAGTGAGAAATAATTCGACAAGTGTTTTAAGTTTCTTTGAAAATCAAAATCTCACGAGTCAACAATGGGTTAAAAGTTTGTATGGAGAAAGAAGATTTTATGTGCCTTTAGACTTTCAACTTAATGAAAGTACTTAATGCGAAATAATTCGATACGTGTTTTTTCACAAAAGTCTGACGGGTAGTCGAATGGTCGTCACGCTTTAAACTCATTACTTAATACTTATGTAGAGCTGTTCTACTTAAAAGTTTATTGCTGATGATTTTCGTGATTTATGCATTTATTGCTTCTTTATTTTACACTTTTGGATGGCACTAAGACAAGAACGACCTATTTATATATTTTAGAGTGTTTTTCTATGAGAGCAACTACATAGTTGTGACTGTAATAATTACTTAAACATACAAATTTTTACGCATAACGAAAATTTAAATATTTTGTCATTTACTTCAGCCAAAAATTAAAAAAAAAGGATCTAATTTGAAAGAAAACGTCAAATAAAAAAGTTTTCTAATTTTTCTGCTTCTTCTTCCTTTACTATGTCAAGATATACCATTAAAAAAACGTGTATACTTCTCTTCTCTAAACTTAAATATTCAGTTTATTAATTTCGTATTTTTTCTTAAACTTCAAACTATTCTAAGGACCAACAAGAAAATGTATTCTTGCAACCATAGAGGATGCAGACACCCACAAAGTAGCATGTTGTCATATGGGCATCTCCCAGTGGCACGGACGCGACATTCGCACGCTTTCAATTACACCAAAAACAAGAAAGAAACACAAAAAGTCTATATGTTTTTTTAGTGTTCTAACGCGCTGAAATGGTGCTACATTTTAGAAATATATTGGAAAGATTTAGTACAAATTAGTACAAAATAAGAAGCAATTATGCAATGAAACGGACGCGACAAAAAAAAGAAGTTTTTTTGAAGCTCTTATAGAAATATACAAAATTTAGCGATTTTTGGGAACTTTTTTTTTATATATATACATGCAAATGAAGGTCAAAGGATAACTTTTCTTCGTAGACTTATGAAACATGAGAATTTTGTTTTATCTTTTTTTAATTAGGTATATCATGAATACGGACGCGACATCACGGACGCGACAAATTTTTCCAAGGGTATTCCCCTTACTAAATACAGTAATCGTTTTCATTATAACACTTCAACTTGTAATAAAAAATAACACATAACAAGTTAAATTCAAGTTACAGCAATCAAAATAAGGAAAAAATAAAGTTAAAAGTTCTTAGTGTGGTTTATTTAATTTTCCTGAGGAACTCTATTGAAATTAGATCGCGTTTAATATCGCGCACACAGCTCTTACAATCATTAGCAATGCACCTTTCATTCATCACATCGCAGCAAACTGGTTTTAGAAATAACTCAATAAATGAATTAAATTATATTATATTAATTATTTGTACAGTATTTTTCATCAACCCTTTCCGGAAATTTGTATGATATATCGTACAATTTTTTTTAAAGATTTTTTTTGACAGCGAACGTTTTTTTTATGAAACGGCTTTTAAATTCTTATTAAGTAGGTGTTATGTTTTACCATTCTGTTTGAAAATAAACATTACAAACATTAAAATTTAACGATCACATTGATTACACTTTGGGAAAAATTGCAAAAAAAATTTGGTTTATGAAACGAACGTGTAAATTTTTAAGTAAAAAATACAAAATCATGGTATATAGATCGATAATCGAGCCACACTTTATCTATTGCCCCACAATATTTTTCATTATGAAAGACTCTCAAATTAATAAATTGCAAAAAATGCAGAACAAGGCAATGCGTTTTATCCTTAAAATGAGGTATGATGCTTCGGTAGTGAACATGTTACATTCCCTTAATTGGCTTAGTGTTAGGCAGCAAATATTTTTCTATACAATGAAGTTTATAAATAATCTCAAAAATGGCTTATTACCTGAATACCTAAGCACTAATTTAGTTTTAATCAGCAATACACATAATGTGAACACTCGAAATAAACATAATTTTAAGCTACCATTTTTTAGAACCGAATCTGATAAAAATATTCTTTTCTATAAAGGCCTTAAGTGTTTTAATAATTTGCCTGAAGAACTTAAAAACGGTGATAAAAATATGTTTAAACGAAATATTTTTAATTACTGTAAAACTTTAAATATTAGGTAACTGTTAAGTAGGAATATTAGTATTGTTATATAATATAATATCCTATTTTTAGTAGTGTATGAACTAGGCTTAATGTAGCCGTAAGAAATAAATAAAAATAAAAAAAAATATAAGCCACAATAGCCGTGGCTATACAGTGTGAGTGCGATTTGTAAGCAGTTCTTTGCAAGAATTTGGCGATGCGATGCTTCTGCGGAGGAATTTTTGAATATGTAATACTTTTTAGTAGCAAAAAGACAAACAATTTCAAAGTTTGAATCTCAGTTGATTTATAAAACTTATTAAATTTAACAATTTTTGCTTCTAAATATTTTTCCCGAGCCTTTAAAAAATTGTACGATATATCGTACAAATCACACAAGGGTTGCAAAGCTTTGTACGATTTATCGTACAAATGGCAGGCAAAGGTTGCAAGTGATGTTAGCATTTTTTTTTAAGTTATGGATTGGTAACAGAATTTTTCTGTTTGCTTGAATACCACGCCCATCACTAAATCGTATGACTAATTAAATTCGACTAATCGACTATTTCTATTCAGAAATAACAGTTACTTAACGATTTTGTGTTTCACTGGGCAGACACAGATTATGTAAGGTTAGACATGAGTACTTGCCACTCCCACTACGATAATAAGAATCGGCTATATTCGGTATCTTTCTACAAAGCTTGGTGTTTAGTTGATTCTGTGTTTTATTGAGGGGAAAAGGGCTTTGCAACAGCAATAACGGTTTTATAAGGCCTGATAGATGTTACTCAATTGTTTAAATATATAATTTATATAGTTTTCGATCAAAATGACATCACGTTTTGATTTTTGTTGTTACATTTATATTTTCTTATCAAATAAGCCAATGAATTGTTCATAAAATTAAAAGAACCGAAAAAAAAGTTTCATGCATTTTTACTCCTTTGCGCACCATTGTACGATATATCGTACAAAATTGATGAAGCTGTTATTCTCAACCAAAATTATTTTTTTGATATTTTCTTGTATTTTATTGCTAAAATGTTCAATGAGAGTCAATATTTTGAAAATAAAAAAATTTATCTCAAGAAATGCGGAAATTTACCGGAAATCGAATAACAATCGAATCGATTCAGAGCTTCCGGTTACGGACGCGACAAATTTTAAACACCCATAAAATTTTTTTCCGATTTTGCCGGGAACCAATTATTATATTTTCCTAACGGGAATAATGCACCTATTTAAAAACTGACAGCTACTTGCATTTGAAAAGTTTGTCCACTAATGGCAACAACTAATAAGGTTTTTTGGGCACGGACGCGACAATAGGATACAGGAAGAAGCAAACTAAAAAAACCGTTCTTCGAACTCCAGTTTCTCTCGCTTTCTCTAATACATAAGATTGTTGTTAGTAGAAAACTTTTGCATTACAAGAAAAATATAATATTACTTGAATAAGATAAAAACGGAACGACAAACTGTGCATATAATTCGTCAAAAGGCTCAGAAAAAATTTTTTTTTCTTTTAAAGTAGTATATTTCGGTCAAAAATTAAAAAAAATTAAAAATTCTTTTACATTTACAAAATATAGGTATTTAAGCTGTATTATTGGATAATAAAAAGTTTTTCTGAGCAATTTGAATTTTTCAGTCGTGGTGGACCTTTTTTGGGAGATGCCCATATGGCAACAAAATATAGAGAAAGGGTTAAGCAAATAATCATCCTTAGGTATCGCCACAGAGGCCCATGCACTCAACATAACCACCAGTTGACTTTTGAAGTTCAAGTTAAAAAAAGGCAAGATTGTTTTAGTCAGTTATGACCGATTCGCGAGTAGAAACACTGTTCCGTTTACTACATAACCTCATATATCTGCAGGGGTCATTGTGCTTAAAGCAATATTTACTGCAACCAAATGTTTACCTTTATAAACAAGTATTCCTCGTTCCAATCCACTACGCGCCGGTTCATTGCGATGCACTGGTCCACCAGAAATCCACAGTACCAGGGGCAGACGAACAGCTTTTCCGTGGGTGCGTTTTTGTCATTGCGCGGATGCCAAATGTGTCTGGTGATCCAGAGCTGCGACAGCCACCACAAGGGCCACAGCCACAGATAATCCACGAGTACGGCGTCCATGAAGTTGTGCGCACTGCTCTCAGCTGTACTTAGCGCCCAGTAATCCGGCACGTACGCATGGAATGCGCAAACATCCGCAGCACGCAACGACGATAGCCAAATTGTCAGCGCTACTGATGCGGGCCCAGTCAAGCTCAGCGGCAGCGACAGGCTGAATTCTTGTATTTTAATTTTACATGCAAACTTGGCGAATATGTAGCAAAGGTACGAAGACACAATTTGCAGCAACAGAACATAAATTACCGCGTTTGGATTTGATTGAATGGTGAACGAGACTGGCGAGTGAGTTAAATTGCGCGAGTCGGATGCGAGCACCGTTTCCTGCACAAAATTGGAAATAAGCAGAAATTTCATTTTCTCCATTAGTGCTGTATGGTCGGAATTGTCGATGGTAGAGGCCCTTAAACTAATGGCAAGTGCCGAAGGCATATGGGTTTTAATGCCCCAAACATTATTATTGATTAAAATGTTTTTTTAGTTGAATCCAAATTTTTAAGCAAGCATTTTGCATTTAGCATTTTGAGTTGAGTTTAAGTTTTTTCAAAGGTAAATCCCGATATTATAAGTTAATTTACTAAGCAGCATTGTGCAGTAAAAAATCAATTAATCCAGATCGCTGAATGTGCAGCAATATGTTCAGATGTTGCAGATATAAGTTGACAATACCGACAATAAGTATAAATTAGCCTTCGATTGAATAAGATCAACGCGCCCATGCACGACTGCAGTTGTAGTTTTCTCATAACAAGTGAGCACTAAACGAATGATTGGTATTTTGCTTGATTTGTTTGCCTTTTCCCTTGACTTGTATGTATTGTTTGGTACGTGTTAGAGCTCACAACCAAATGTGAGAATTGTTTGCGTTTACAAAAAGCTCTTTCAGCCTTTCAATCATTTCAGTTTCCATCATAGGGATGAGCCCAACAAAACGAAACTTTTTGTTTGTTTTCATTTTCTGCTAGTTCGTATCAATCGAACGTTCTGATTCAATTTTTTGACGGATGCAGTCGAGTCGCTGCCGTTGTCTGTGTTCGGGGCATTAGTCGTATATAAGTTTTACCCCTTCCCTTACTAGGGAAGTTTGCCAATTTAAAGCCAGATGTTTCATATTAATAAAACAAAAACACACTAAGGTGCCGAACGACAGCCATCGTCGTCACTATAGAATTCGACGCATTTCGGAACTTACCTCTGGACGATAAGTTGCTATTTCATGCGGCCGCCACACCGACAGGAATAAGGAGAAGTATTCTGTGATGGGGCGTCCATGCAGTGCGAATGCAATCAGCGCAAATAGTAATATTTTCACTGGCGACAGATAGAGGTACGTCTGGTATCTGGACTTGGTGCGCCGAATGCTTTTGATTAAATGCGCTGCAAAATGTCCAAAGGCGAATAAGCATAAATAAAAACCGGCAATTGAAAGTCCAACACAGCGGTTCTCAAACATGTTTTACGTACCATTCATGTGAAATTGTAACATAATAAGAAATACTGATAAACTCGCAACGGATTGAAATAGGCGTAAAAAATAGAGTGTAAAAAGCCAACAAAGTTACCAATCGATATAAAAAATTTGCGAAAAAATATTTTTATAAAACTAAACCAATGTTTATTTTGTTTGAGGGAAGTGCATATCGTCTGTTGCCCTCGTCGAACCACTGGTGGTACGTATATCACCGTTTGAGAAACGCTTATCTAATGGATGCTACAGGACAAATACAGTCGTGTCTGGGTATAGTGAACACCTCGATATAGTGAACACCCAAATTTTTACATGGAGTACTCTTAATAGCAAACAATCGAAAACCTCTAAATACAACAATCAACAGCATGATCAACAGCAAAATGGCTTTTCTGGTTCTGACATCAGTTCTAGGGTAATTAGGGACCGCTGACTTCGAATCCGCAAACCGTTTTCAAAACCGGGGTTCCGTTTTTGCAAAAAATGGGTGTGTCAGTTTTTCAGATTTTCTCTGACGTTTGAGTTTATTTCACCAATAAACCAATTGACATGATTTTTACTTTGTGGCATTTACAGGCGCGGGTCCAGAAAAATATTTCGGGGGGGTTTTAAAAAGTAATTCTTTAATATTTATAAAATGCCTTTTAATTTGTATGTAGTTTTATAGTCGATCCAGATATTTCGGCGGGTTTCAACCCCCAAACCCCCCCAAATGCCCAGTGGCGGATCCATCCGCCACTGGGCATTTACAACACCTCACGGCTTCTTTTCCAATGTAATTTATTTGTATAAGTTTTAAAAATCCGCGGCAATTGGACCTCAAAGTCGGAAACTATGGAATTTCAATGCGTTTTTTCTGATGGCGAAAATTGCAAAGATGTTTCATAAATCAAGTTACGAAGTATATGAATATTTTAAGAAGATAGTGAACAAAATTTTGAAAACATTTTCAATTTCAACAGTACTGATTATGCTGGTAAACAAGCACTGCGTAGTCTACGCGGAAAAGCGGTTTAAAAGTCACTTTTGGAACGCAAGAAGCAATGGTCTATTCACCAATTCTTTCAATAATAATAAATTAATTAAAGAATAAATTAATGTTTTCCTTCTAATTTATTTTAATGATCTTTTGATATCATATGCACAAAGTTTACTTGAGTAAATAAAACGAGTTTTTTTTAACAAAAAGTTTAACCTTCATATAGTGAACAACCTCAACACTGTTAACAGGCCTTGCAAAAATTGGTTCATTATATCCAGACACGACTGTAGTCATGCGGCGTTCATTCCATAAACTCATACAAACATACTTATGTACGCAGGCATGCACACATACATGTGCGAACACTCGCAAGGAAAATAAAAAGTTCGTATGTTACATTGCAAAGAACGAACATTCATAGATACTGACTAAGTATGACCAACCTATGCTTGAATATGAGTTAATGTAGTTCTCCCACCAGCGAAAGGAAATCAGAATCAGTGGCACAGCCAGGATTTGCACACTCACAGCACTCGACAATGCAGGCCAGGCCACAAATGCAGTCGCCTGGGCAATTAGCGCCAGGATGCTGATTACGAGGCCGACAATGGAGCGCCAGTCTGAATGGACTCCCATAAAAACATCTGAAATGCAAACAAACAAAAGGACAATTCGACAATATGTCAGCATTAAGTACTATTA
The DNA here is from genome assembly GCA_963971225.1 of Melieria omissa. Lineage (NCBI taxonomy): Eukaryota > Metazoa > Arthropoda > Insecta > Diptera > Ulidiidae > Melieria > Melieria omissa. The sequence continues at coordinate 88,675,285 of OZ020268.1, forward strand.
ACAGAATATACATAGATACATGGTATACGGATGCGCATGATACATTCCTATACGTGAACATGTGACATTGTAAAACCAAGACATTCCTTCTTCGATTTCCTTCAATGATTTCATATTTTCATGATATTTTCATATTTTCGACTATGCTTGTTTTAGAGTCATAAACGGGAACATTGATAATTGCAGAGAGTGACAGAAATTGTGTAAGGACCCTTTAGTTTTTCAATAAATATGGTAATAATAAATGTATGTTTTGCATTTGAGTAGTTTTTTCGTTTTTACTTTCAGGCATGAATAAAAAATATTTTGTCGAAAAATACTCGGAAAATACTTCTAGAAATAAATTAAATTAAAGTTAAAATTTTTTTTATTAATAGCCTATTTCCACTGAGCGCTTAAATGCATTTAAGGGCTCTGTTAAGTTTGACAACTGTCAAGCGTTTCCACCGAAACTGAGTTAACTCAAAAAGCTTGTTTTTTTTTGACATTTTCATTTGGAAAAATCAAATTCTGCATTTATTTCTGGGCAGCCCCAGCTATACCCATCGCCGCCATCTCCTTCTATACGTATGTGTGGTTTCTTGTAGCCTCTCTACTACATGAAAACCACTCCGCTTTCCTTCTCAACAGTTTAGGAATGTCTGCGTTTTCATATTTGTGAAAATTTTTCAATTTATTTATTTTTTTATCAATTTATTTATCATTTGTCAATGTCTATTTCATTTGTGAAAGTTGTCGGCTGTTTGATATCAGAGCTGTCTGAATTTTTAATGTTAAGAGGGTTCATGGAAAATTTACTTTTTTTATTTGCTATTTCAGCATTTATTATTTACAAATAATAGAAGTATTCACTTCGTTTATGACAGACGATTTGTATTTATGCTGAAAATGCCGGTAAAAGCAGTGCTTTTGGGAAAAAATTAACCACACCGAACGGAATTCAAATCCCTTCCTTCGTTTGTGTTCGTACGGCTTTTGCAGCCCCTGAAAGCATGCTATCAAAATTTGTACATTTGTGAATATTGCTCCCGCTTTTAACATAAAATTTTCTGTTAGACGTCTGTAAACGGCAAAACTGAGTTAACTCAGTTTTGAAAGTGAGTTCACGCACTTTGATACAAAAACAATTGTATGGGAATTTGAGCATTTAAATGCGATGTCAAACTGCAGTTAAGCGTAAACTGCAGTTAAGGCCCAGTGGAAATAGGCTATAAATTAGAAAAAAGGACAAAGCTATTTAAATTAGAAAAAGGAAATTTAACCAATCCAATAATAAAGAGATCAGAGAATCAGAGATGCGATCATTAAGATGTAATTTTGTTTAATGCAAATAATAACAATTTTTAATAATAATAATAATAATAATAATAATAATAATAATAATAATAATAATAATAATAATGCAAATATTTAAGGTTAAAACCTGGTAAATTTAACACAAAATTTAATATAGGGCTCACTCAATAGTGCTGGAATAAAAGAAACGCTGTTACAAAGCATTAATGCTTTCGTCGAGTCCAATCCAGGCAAAACGCAAAATAGCAGTACTCCTAAGCCGATTACATGAAGTACTTCGAACAATATGACCTAAATTATAGGGAAAACTACTGAAGTAACCCGGTTGGGATAAATCGGTGTTCACTCACCAATTCCACCTCCAACCAAGTTGGCGACTTCACGTCCTTGAATGTACAAATACGCAAAGAGCGAAAAAATGTGAACACCTCAGGTGCTGCAAAAGCGAACACAATCGCCCAAGTCCAAACGATTCGCTCCTCGTTAGGCAATTTTGCAATGGTCAATTTATCCGGCTCTGCCAGATCAATTGAAATATTAAAGAATATAAATAGATATCATTTTATACACTAACAACTTTATGTTGGCATTTGTTGCGACGTCGCAAAAAAGCAAAGTGTTTTCAGACTTTATAATAATACGAAACTAAACTATGCAAGAAGGTCAGCCTTACTCTGGTCTACCGATAGCTTACCGATTGTGCTGCAGAGGTGCACTTGGACGTCGTCTTTTATTTGTGCCACCATGAATACAAGCGTCAACTTGGACACCACCGCCGTCACTAAAATAGTGGCGAATACGAACACATAAGTGAGCAACTTGAACACTTTCAACAGGAAACTTAATTTGGACCAGCTTGCAGCTGAGCCGGTGGCTCTTTTCGACGGCGGGTCCTGGAAAGAGTCCCACAGTGGTGGCTTGTCTTTGATCTTTCTGTATGTATGAAATTTTCAACGTTAGAACCACTGCAAATATCTTTTGCTTAGGCCTCGTTACCGATTTCTCATAAAGCTCTCATCGTTTAGATTTTCGTTTTGCACTTCCATTTCTGAAATCACTTGGATCTGAAAGGCGAATCACTAATATGTCTATAAACTTCTATGAGCAAGTTACCACTGCTCTGAATCGTCTTCATTGCCATCAGATGTAGCAGAGATATCAGAAAGAATTGATAAAATTGATTCGATGATAACAAAGATGATAACGAGCTACAAGACTACACAATTCTTCAGTGGAACGGTTGAAATGCCAGCAAGAAATGTTTAAGCTGGGAACAAAAATAAGTCGATACCAAGTTTATATTGACTGAATTATTTTACAAAGTAAGAAAAATATTTTCTAGCGATAGTGTTTCACCAGCCTGAGCTAGGAATCGAACCTAGGACCTCTAGTATGGACTGTTGTGGAAGGTTATTGCGATAGAAAGTATAAACTTTTGCTCTTCCTGCATTTACATTAGTATCGTCCGAGTGTTGATCCCCGCTCCCTGTTCTGATTTTTGTCGGAAACCGAAAACCGCAAACTTAAAAACTAAACCGCCGACCTTCAGACAGTTTTTTTTAATCTGTTTTCAGCACTTTGTTAATAGTTTGAAAATTATCCCAAAACATCCTCCAACACTTCCAACAACTGATATTAAGAATGTCCAATGGCTAATTGGCAGAAATTCCAGGCTGTTGATACAAAACAAGCTTCTGATTTATAATCAAGTGTTAAACCCAGTGTGGACGTACGGCATTCGACTGTGCGGATGTACTGCTAAGTCCAACATTGATAGTATCAAAGAATATGAAGTGTTTATTTATTGTGTTTATTATGTTTATGTTTATTTTCTTTGATAGTATACAACGTTTTCAAAACAAGATGCAAAGAGGTGTGATGAACCCACCATGGTATGTATGGAATGTATGTATCAATGACTTGCATGAAGGTGAAAAAGGTAGCTGACACAATCACTCTCGTTGCCACTAAACATGACAAAAGACTACAGCTCCATACAAACGCAGAAGCATCGTTTCTCAACGATGAAGCCACCAATACAGGAAGACTAAAAAGAACCAAGCCTCGAGATCTTGTGGTTACTTTCCTGTAAATTCAATATAAAATAAACATAATTAATTACTTGTTAGCTTAAGCTAGGCGTAATGTGATGAAATTTAATTAAAATTTATAACGTTTCAATAAAAAACTACCTAATGACCTAATTTGATGTTAACCCTTTCGCAATTTTGCTGCCATATGACAACATGCTACTTTGTGGACGTCTGAACCCTCTGTGGTTTCAAGAATATATTTTTTTTCTTAGAATAGTTTGAAGTTTTAGGAAAAATACGAAATTAAAAAACTGAATATTTAAATCAAAAGAAGAGAAGTATACATGTTTTATTAATGGTATATCTTGACATAGTAAAGGAAGAAGAAGCAGAAACTTTAGATAACTTTTTAATTTGAAGTTTTCTTTTAATTTAGATACTTTTTTTTAATTTTGGCTGAAGTTAATAAAGAAATATTCAAATTTTCGTTATGCGTAAAAATTTTATGTTTAAGTACTTGTAATACTAATAAAAAACACTCTCAAATACAGGATCCGAGTATAAAAATAAAAAATTTATTTTGGATTGTTGCTAATATAACCACATAGAAGCCTAAAACGTAAAATTTAAAATTTTTAAGATTCCCCAGTAAAAACCTGTAGCGAAATAGTTAAGATAAGTGATTTGAATAAAGGTGGCCATCTTCTCATAATATTTTATAAAAATCCGTGTGTCCCGACCAAATATTCGTTTTAGGTTCGGCCTAAAATACGGGTTCCAACCAAAATCATAACCAAATAGTTGGCCAAACTTCAACTTTTTAAGCATTAGTGTAAAAGAAACACGAGTATTTTCTCCACAATTCTGGCCTATTGCGGAGAAGATTTTCCCTCAAACGCTTTTTTGGGTGCACTAAATTTCAGACAAACTCTTTACTGAATTAACTCCGATATTGTAAAATTCGCAGAACACGTTAAATACTGATTTGTTTAAACAGATATTTGAAACATTTTGACAATATCTCAAGCGTGTTCTAGTTGAAATTCCAGGTATTTTTTTCTATCAAAAAGTAGGTGAAACTTTCTCTTTGTGGACATAGGTATGTTTTTTTCTTTAATGCACCTCAATGTTTTAAACAAATTAGCTAATTAGTAATTTTTAAATTATTAATTAGTTATTTTCTTATTTTTAACGTACCTATTTATTGTTATGTTAAATAAATTATGTTAAGTTGTGATTGTTATTGTTTTTTTTTTATATTTAAATATGTTCACACATTCGCGGACAGTCAATTTTTGTGGAAACTAGAAGAACTATCTTAAATTTGATTACACATATATTGTTGCAGTTGTCAGATTTTCGTATTTTAGCCCTTATACACATTGAATGATATAGCATATTATTTACAAAAATTTTAGTTTATTTAAAATGTAATTAAAAAAATTGGCTTTACAATTTGAATGTTATAGCATTCACGTCCGCGAACGTGTTAATATTGATATACTTAGTGTCAAAAAATCAACTTCTTTTTTGGATATATAGAAAAAATCAATTAGATGTTTCTACTTACCTAATCTGCTTCTTCTTGACTGACACGACAGCCCGATTACGAGGCCTAGCTACCCGCAACCATCTGTGTTGTGCGTGCGAATTCGTACTAGTAGTACTACATATCGCTCCTTCGCTGCAAGAACGTCATAACTCAAAAACATTTTTTTCTCAGTTTATGGCAACCCTGTGTGTATCTGCATATGATCTTTTATCTGTCAAAACCTCTGTAAAATATTCAATACTTTGCTCACAAGACGACTTGAAAAATTTGTTGATACCTTGAACTGCCTGTAATGGTAAATTTTAAAATTAAATTTTCTCGGAATGATGTAGTTTTGAGTTATGACGTTCTTGCAGCGAAGGAGCGATATATGGTTTCTTGCCATTGCCACTTTTACTTGTGCTATCGATATACAAAAAATTAACATCACTCCTGAATATAGCAATCTGGCAGCACATATTAACAATCGCATTGCCCCTACCAAACAGCTGTTTATAATATTGGCAGATTCCATCAACTGTATACCAAAGTAAATCCTTTGTTTATACTTTGTGCTGCATTCCATAAACAAAACAATTGCAAGCGAATCCTGGCGAAACTATGACGGAGTTGGTGCGTGGAGAAGCGTCGGAGTCCGAAGAAGAAATGGATGTAAGGGGAAAATCGTGTATTTTTGTTGAAAACATGTGAAATGTGGTATCTGCCGTTCACAGGTTGGAAAGGTGTTTGCCTCGGAGATCCCGGGTGAAGCGACAGAATCAGATGAAGGTTAGATCTGCAATAAATTTGAACCTATTCTAATGCTGCGAACACCTTGTAGATCTCTATGAAAAAAATGTCGCTTCAGCGTCACCCAGTGCGGAATCTCTTTACAGGAACAACATTTTGCAAAGAAAACTAAGTAAACAGTTTTTAAAATGAAAATGACTGACATTCAGCCGCAATATACATATATTTATTACAGTTGAGAATAACGTAGCCATCTACAAGGGTCTTGGCAATTTTGTTAAGACTTTCATAACTGCGGTATCTAAACAGCTGCTAAACATGGACCAGTTGCTAATAAAGTCGCAGGTACTATATTTGAGTGAGTAGAAGCTCCAGCCGCTCTTAATTTGTTCGTTTCACTTCTAGGTTTCCATACAGTCTGCGCTTTCCTCCCTAAAGGGAGCTCAGACTAACATGAAGCTATTGCATGAGAAGTCCAAGGACGTGTTTACCACAAACTTTGTTCCAGACATAAACGTACACTCGCAAAACTAAGATTTATTAATGTCCGTTCATGTGCATAGACCGCTTTCAATACTTAATAATTTTTATAGTAACAAACAAATGAAACTTATTCACATAACTACGGATGTGCTGTTAAGACTCTGTATCGGAATTGGGTGCATACAGCTGGCTGCCACTTGAAGGCTCTTTAGGGACATAAGTAGCCTCAAAACAGCGCGAAAATATGGAACGCAATTGCGAACTGTGTTCACGAGGTGGCGACTGTGGTATGCAATCGTCATCATCGGCCGTTGTCGGCACCTCTGGCCTCGGGTTTTCCTCTGTATCGAAAAACAGCACAGGAACTTCGCTTTGCCGCTTCATTTTCGCATCGGACGGGTTACGAGGTTCGCTATCCGAAATTGCTGGGAACAGCTCATCCGACTGAATAGTCGCCGCAACGTCCTTCCCAACAATATTACGTGCGGCAGCAATGGTCCGACAAGCGCTGCTACTAGTCGCCGCACTAGTTGTGTCGCCGAATCGAAAAAGTGAAGAATCATTGCTCAACGTGGTGTCTTCAGCAAGACACCTTCTTGTCTTAGGAGGCCCATTTGCTATTTTTTCTGTAGTATTTTTTCGTTTTTGCGCAAAATTTACGTTAGAATTATCCAATACCTCGCTCTGTCGGCACTCTTCATAGAAGCTCACATCCTCGGGTGACAAGGTGGACATAATCAGGAGACAATCGATTTCATCAAACCTTTTTATGTGCATAAACAACGGGCTGAAAATTAGAACAAATAATAGTTTTACCCTGTTTAGCTGAGCAAAATCGAAAATAGTGAATTACCTTCCAGCCTCATCAAATTGTAAAATGAGGTTTTCATTCAAGGTTTCAGCGAATTGCAGCCATGCTCGAAACTCCTTCAAGCAAAATGTTATGGACACCTCCTGCTCTACCTTGTAGGTCTCGAACTCGTCCGACCTGAAACAGGATGAATGAGACTCTGGGCGAGATACACAAAAGATCCTTCGTTACGTTAGCTTAAGCTGTGACCGCATGAACTTCTCGTTTACGCGCGAGCCCTCTACATAATTCTTGATTACCAAGTACTTGTCCTGAATTTCCAGTGTAATCTCTTCCTCGGTCACATTAAAGTTGTTCGACATTTCCGTAAAAATTTTGTGGGATCCACAAATACTGCGGAAGAACACCGTGAACAACACCACACAGCTCAGCATTTTGCTGAAACACTTACGTGTTTTTAGCATTGCCCACTGGCACATCGGCGGTTATGTTCTCCTCATCGACAATAGATATGGCCGCGTTTCTCACGGTCTCTAACCGGCACTTGAGCTTTATCTGAAATTTTGCCGCCGCAGTCTCGAAACTCATGTCACAGCGTTCGACCTGTTCGCATTAAAGTTACATTAAGTTCGTCTCCATCTTCTGCACTGAATGTATACTCAACAACAGTAACAAACCAGCCTAGTGCTCCGAAAAACAGTCAAACAGGCCTTCATGGCTATTTTACAGTAATTCTCCTCTCCGGCGTTGACCCGAAAATCCTCGAAGAAGCTTTTGTCGAATCGGATGGTGCCCACAGCTGAACGCGTAGAGTTAAGCGAACGCAGTCGCATGCCCTCCCTGTCGGCTTCCATGAACAGATCGGTCCCGAATTTAGACAACGACTGCACCGCCTTTGCAAACACTGCAATAAGAATTGAAGTAGTTTACACTTACAATGTAAGCATCAAGCCAACCTCTCGTGCTTGCTCCATTGAGAGTGCACTTCATTTTCCCTCCCTTTATCGTTGTTCGCTTAGATTTCTTCCAAGTGATGCTGGGGACTGATTTGGACCAATTTCTTTGAAAAAATAAATGCTATTATTCAATAAATAAATAGTATGTGATCTGTGTTTTCGGCACTTTATTTACCCGCCTGAACTCCGAACCTTTGAGGCAAACCAAAACACTGTCAACACATCAAACAGTGCAAACGTAAACAAACGTGATGAATGATCAAATTGGCAGTAAGTGGTCGAAACCAAAAAATGTGGTAGCCCGATTTCAAAGTGCTAAACAATGCTGCCAGACAAATAAATAGTGTGTAAATATTGACATTGGACTCAACAGGTGACATCGTAGGCACTCAAAAGTATTTGAAAAATACAAAATGCAATCATTTGAATGTCGCTCCTACATATAACCAACTAAGAATAACACTAGTTTCTGAGCAAATTCCTAGCACTATTATGAACTTTAAACTCAATGAACTTGTCAGTTACCCCTACTCCAGCCTCCAGGGTTCCGATATAATAATTCCCTAAAAGTTAGTTTGTGGAGATTAGAAGCAGGGGTCTAATCTCCACAAACTAACTTTTACCTTACTATACATATCTTGCTTACAAAAGATGAATACATCTGATTGTTTAGTTTTGGTTCCCGTTTTTTCTGTGTGAATTTCATATAACTTTTGCTACAAAAAAACCTATTTCATACAAAATACCGTTGTTTTTCATAAAAACGACAGCTTAACATAAAAAGTATGTGTTTATATAAAAATGTTTACCAGCTACTAAAATCTGCTACTGAAAAAGTTACTCAAAATGAAATTTCACAAAATCCCGTAATCCCGGGATAATAAAATTAATAATAATGGGATAAAAACTGTAGGTCTAGAGTCCAACCGATTAATCGGCATCGGCTAGTATCGGCCAATAAAATTGGTAGCGGCATCGGCCAAAAAATAGGTATCGGTATTGGCCTTTTTTGGCCGATGCATCGACCTATTTTCCTGCTTTCTTTTTTTTTTTTGTTTTAAATATTTGTACCAACGGGTTCTTATACCCCTTTTCAGTAATGTATTTTTAGATACTGTTTAATATAAATGTTTCCTAGAAATGTTTTTTTTAAACTAGATATTCTTAAAAATACAGATTTTCTCGAAATGTCTATGCATTTCGTCTCTTAATGTGGATATCAGAAGAAGGGGCATTTAATTTTTCAATCTTATCCTTCTTTTTTAATTGGAAGCATATTTTTAACAGGCCTTTTATTTTTTCCAAATTTGTTTTCTGACTTCTTCCACTGCATCTGTACAACGGGTCGCAATTCGAGAGTACTAATTTTAATATAAAAATCGTAATTTTAAGTTGAATAAAAAACTGAAATTGTATGCCGATTTTCGCCCTTCCGGCCGATTAATCAGCATCGCCCAAAAAATTTGGTATCGGTCGGACTCAAATTGTATGTAAAAAAAGAAATTATTTTTGCTTTTGCTTCTCCATAATTCAAAAATGGTATCACTGATAAGCTGTCTCGCATAAAACACCTATAAAAGTTTCCGAACTTTCTGCAACGTTTTAACGTTAACGTTTTAAAATCATGATGTTTATAAACCCTTTTCAGTAACTCAACATGCAACTCTGCGGTGAGACAGCACTGCCACATACATTTTCATTAATTCTTTTCCTACCAGCTGAACTGTGTGCACCGGCAATTTCCACGAATTCCACTCTAAAACGACACTGTCCTAAAGTTTAATATTTTCAAGAAAAGCAATATGAACTTTTGTTCAAAATGTTAAAGATAAATTACAGATGCAGCTTAACGCTTTCCATGCAGTTTCTCGGCCTTATTATTATTTGTTACACGGCGAGTGCCTCGACTCTCGGATCGATTGAAACAACTTCTAGGAGCTACCCCATTCAGACGCTCGTCAATGCAAAATGGGAGCAGACACCTTTGTATTTGGAAATAGCAGAGTACCTGGCTGATGAAAATCCCGCCCTATTCTGGGACTTCGTTAAGGAGGTTCTAACTGGGCTTGAAACACCGCTCACCGAGTATGGTAAGTTCTCGTAACACGTACGCTTTGTTGGTACTTACTGTCACGAAATTGATGGCTGCGTTTTGCAGATACGGAATCAAAGCAGTACATAGCTGCAATGAATGTGGTACGCAATCGCCTGAGTGTTTTGCAAATACCACTGTTAAAGCTGGTCGTATCGATGCACAGCTTGACGCCGCGCATCCAGACCCAACTACAGATTTCCGCCGAAATCCTTAGTCGCGGCGATTGTCAGACGGCCGCGTTTGCACAAGTTGGAGCGGAGCTGGCATGCACCGTCGACGAACTGCGTCAGAAGCTGCATCAAAAGAGTGGAACAATGCCAGACGATGCGGTGGAATCGTATAGCTTCGACCACATCTATCCAGGATCGGAGAATAATACGCGCACGGTAGTCTTATATGGCAACTTGGCATCACGCGAGTTCGGTGAGTTCCACGCTATTCTAACAGCGGAAGCAATGGCCGGAAACGTGCGCTACATAGCGCGACATTTTTTGCGATCAAATCCTAAGCGACGAGTACGTTTGTCCGGCTATGGCGTGGAATTGCACCTAAAATCGACTGAGTACAAGAGTCAGGACGATGCGCCCAAGCCCGCTGAAGAGAATGCGACATCTGCGGAAGAGATTGCTGGGGATGCAGAAGTGCAAGGTTTCGACTTCAAAATCCTGAAGGCGCGCTTCCCAACTCTGTCGCACTCGCTGGACCAATTGCGGCACAGCCTTTTGCAGGGCTCTGAAGAAATCGCCCAACTAAAAGCATGGGAGTTCCAGGACCTGGGTTTGCAGGCAACAGCCAGCATCGCTGAGATTCAGGGTGAGGAAGCGCTACAAATTTTGCAGTTCACAGCGCATAACTTCCCGATGCAAGCACGCAAGCTACTCAGCCATAAAGTGTCGGACGGTCTACGAGCCGAAGTGAAACATAACACGGAAGCCTTTGGACGTAGCTTGAACATTATTCCGCCCGACGGAGCTCTTTTCATTAACGGACTTTTCTTCGATGCCGATACCATGGATCTGGGAGCGCTGGTGGAAACCTTGCGTACGGAAGTGCACGCGCTGGAAAGCCTACACAGCAGCAACGTTCACGGCCCTGTGGCATCCGCCCTGTTGGCACTTGATCTGTCGGCGTCCGCGAGCCGAGATTTTGCTATAGATATCCGTGACACTGCCGTGCTGTGGGTGAATGATATCGAGACGGACGCACACTATAGACGCTGGCCGCCGAGTGTGATGGACCTGCTGCGGCCAACGTTCCCGGGCATGTTACGCAACATCCGTAAAAACGTTTTTCACCTGGTGTTGGTGGTAGATCCATTGGATTCCCAAAGTCGTAGCCTTATTAAACTAGCAGAAAGCTTTGTGATTCACCAGGCGCCAGTGCGTTTAGGTATCGTTTTTGACGCCCGTGGTGCAAATGCCGACACCGCGCATGACTATCACTCGTTGGTCTGCGCATACAACTTTGTTATGCAGAAAAAGGACGGTCGTTCGGCACTCAGTTTTCTCACAGATATATTCGCCGCCGTGGGCAATTCCGAAAAAGTACGCCACAAGCACATTCGCAATCAGCTGAAAAAGACATTTGACAGCTTGTCGATAGCCAAGATTGACGAGATCTTCGACGAGGACTCGGACTATGACTACGGACAGCAATTGGCGCAAGAATTCGTAGAGCGGCTTGGTTTCGCCGACTCACCACAGGCTCTGCTGAACGGAGTACCGATGCAACGAAGCCTTTTATCCTCGGACAGTGATTTTGAGGAGGCCATCTTCTCAGAAATCATCCAGCAGACTACAAATCTTCAGAAGGCTGTGTATCGGGGTGACCTCAGTGATTCTGACGTTGTAATCGATTACCTAATGAATCAGCCGCACGTCATGCCGCGCCTGAACCAGCGCATTTTAGGCAATGACGCATCCAAATTCCTCGACCTCACAGGCAAGCCGCACAACGACTTGGGCAATGTACGCGATCTAGGTCAGCTTTCGAACCGCGACATGACAGCCACTCTAGCAAACAACATTAAGTACTTTGGCGGCAAACATGCCACAGAGCGAATAGGTGACGCAGAGCTTAATTTCCTCACGCTTTGGATTATCGGTGACTTGGAGCAGCCAGAGGGTCGGGAGCTGTTAGCTAACGCGCTGCGCTACTTAAAGGCAGCCAGCAGCGTGCGGGTGGCGTTTGTCCCTAATGCAGAAGGCTCGGATACTGCCCGCAAGGACAATTTAAATCGCTTGGTGTGGGCGGCCGTGCAAACATTACCCGCATCGGAAGCCACTGCAGTCGTGCTCAAGTGGTTAAAGCAGGCTGACGCCAGCAAAACTATTCCAGAAGCTGTTAACGATATTCTTGGCTCAACCGAGCTGCACATGAAGATGCTGCGCGTGTACGCCCAGCGCGTGTTCGGGCTGCAAAAGTCTGAACGGATCGTGGTGGGAAATGGCAGAATATTTGGGCCACTTGCAGCCAACGAGCAGTTTAGTATTGATGACTTTGGACTGATCGATCGTTTTAATGCACTACAGTATGGCGATAAAATTAGGAAAGTGCTGGTGCAGAGCGCCAGCAACCCTTCTGACGACGTAGGCCTCACAAGCGATACTCTGCTTAAACTGTACGCCAGCCTTGTGCCACGACAATCCAAGACTCGTTTCAAGATACCCGATGACATTAAAGACGAATATTCGGTTGTGAAACTGCCACCTAAGCATTCGGATCTGCCAAACTTTGATATCTCCGCTGTGGTGGACCCTGCGTCACGCAGTGCCCAGAAATTAGCACCAATTCTTATCCTTCTGCGTAACACATTGAACTGTGAAATGCGCGTTTACTTGACACCACTCGGCCAGCACAGCGACATGCCAGTGAAAAACTTTTACCGCTACGTCGTGGAACCAGAGGTGCAGTTCCAGCCGAATGGTGAACTGGCCGAGGGTCCGCTGGCTAAGTTCACTGCCGTGCCTGCAAACTCGCTGCTAACGCAGAACTTGCAAGTGCCGGAAAACTGGCTCGTAGAGGCTGTGCGGTCCGTGTACGATCTGGACAATATAAAGCTGAGCGAGATTGGCGGACCGGTGCACAGCGAATTCGAACTGGAGTACTTATTGCTGGAAGGGCATTGTTTCGACGGGAGCACCGGCGCTCCACCACGTGGCCTACAGGTTACACTCGGCACCAGGAAGCACCCAACTATGGTGGACACCATAGTTATGGCTAACCTGGGATATTTCCAGTTGAAAGCAAACCCTGGTGTTTGGGAGTTGCGACTGCGCGAGGGAAAGTCTGTCGACATCTATGAGATAACACACGCGGAGGGTCCAAACACAGTTCACCAGAACCACTCAACAAAGTTGGTCATCAGCTCACTGCGGTCGCACGTCATCAAGTTGAGGGTCAGCAAGAAAAGCGGCATGCAAAACGCCGATCTGCTCGGTGACGACGACGAGAATGCATCCATGGGCATTTGGAATTCAATTGCAAGTTCCTTCGGTGGCGGCAGCTCCCCCAACGGAAACGTCGAGGGCGAAGACGGTACAGAGACAATCAACATCTTCTCCGTTGCGTCGGGTCACTTATACGAAAGACTGCTGCGCATCATGATGCTTTCGTTGCTGAAGCACACCAAGTCACCAGTAAAGTTTTGGTTTCTTAAGAATTATCTGTCACCACAATTTACCGACTTTCTGCCACACATGGCGCGCGAGTACAATTTTCAGTACGAGCTGGTGCAATACAAGTGGCCACGCTGGCTGCACCAGCAGACAGAGAAGCAGCGCACGATCTGGGGCTACAAGATTCTTTTCCTAGACGTTCTGTTTCCACTTAATGTGAGGAAGATTATTTTTGTCGACGCAGACGCAATCGTGCGCACCGACATCAAAGAACTCTACGATTTGGACTTGGGAGGTGCGCCCTACGCCTACACGCCGTTCTGCGACTCACGAAAGGAAATGGAGGGTTTCCGTTTCTGGAAACAAGGCTACTGGCGCAGCCATCTAATGGGGCGTCGCTATCACATCTCAGCACTATATGTGGTCGACTTGAAACGCTTCCGCAAAATCGCCGCTGGTGACCGTCTACGCGGACAGTACCAGGCGCTTAGCCAGGATCCCAACAGTCTGGCCAATTTAGATCAGGACTTGCCAAATAATATGATCCATCAGGTAACCATCAAGTCATTGCCAGATGAATGGCTCTGGTGTCAGACGTGGTGTAGCGACAGCTCATTCAAGAACGCAAAGGTCATTGACCTCTGCAACAACCCCATGACCAAGGAGGCGAAGCTGACGGCAGCGCAACGCATAGTTCCCGAGTGGAAAGATTACGATTCGGAGATTAAGAAGCTGATGACGAAAGTCGAAGACGGCGAGAACATTGAACACGAACCACTGCACGGCGAAGGTGACGTCGAAGAGAAAGATGCTGGGCTCGAGTCCAAAGTACACGATGCCAAACACAGCGAATTGTGAATGCGAAATTTACTCGCTAACGTATTCTAATTTAGAACAATTCTTATCCCGAATTTTGGCTGCCCCATATTTTCTACATTTTAGTACTTCAACTACTGCGGAAATTAGTTTTGCAATGTGAATGCTCAATTTTCATTGAGTGGTATTAATTTAAATAAAGTGTGTCTGCAAAAGAAAATTGCTTGAAAAGACTTGTGCTGTTTTGAAACTTCTTAAATTTAAAAACAATGGATGGCCACCTGACCTTGCTTAAAAATTATGTTTAAAAGATTGAGTGTGGCACATAAATCATATAAATATGTGCAAAACTTGCATTGAATTCAATTGTTGCGAAAATTTCAAGTGGAGAAGAAAAGATGGCCCTGTTCTATTCTGCCAGGTTACGTTACGTGTACTTCTTTTTTCTGTCTCAATAAAACACATTTCAATTTTTTTTATTATAAAATCGAAATAGCATACAGGTAGATCTCGTTTAACACGCATGTTACGATTCTGGAAAATGACGTGTTTTTGCAAATACATATTTGATTTTAGGGCCGGTAGGGTGTAAAACAGCCTCGATAGCCTAGCGTGAGTGCACTAGACTGTCATCGCAGAGGTCGTGGATGCACGGTCCCCGCACTTTTCCAACCAATTTGTTCTGTTCTCTAAATTTTCATAAACACTCTTCAACATACCCAAGTTCATTGACTCCCAACCCAAGTTTCTCCTACCGCACTCACTTCCACGCAATTATGCGCTGTGCGGCTGTAAAAAAGAAAACAAATTTACAGTTACACGGTACATTAGCGACGGCTACAAGGGGAAGCGGACAATTGCGAAAAAAACAGCGCACCAAATTGATGTAGCGAGGTCCTCAACCATTCTGCTGTAACCTCCTCACACAACAGAAAGCGCTACGAGCGGTAGCTCGAAATAACGGAGGCGACGTTCCTAAGCGGCGTTAGATGGCAGCCCCATCACCTACCCTGGCAGAACAACACAACTGATTAACGCAACCAACACAAGGCTGTCTTGTGGAGGCCCTATGCTCCCGAGAAAAGTGAACAAGGAAAAAAAATACATAGTCCGGAAATATAAATCTATCTGCAATAAGTCTATTTACAAATTACACGAAGGTCAAAATTAATACATATCGCACGCTAAATGCAAGAGTCTCAACTCAACAATCTCAAATTTTCAGGAGAGGCACAGCACTGTCCCGCAGATCGCAACGCATTGAACATAAAAACAGACACCATATTTTTCCAGTAAAAGAAAATAGTGGTAAGAGAAAAAAGGTCGACTTTGGAAATTTTTTTAGTTGTGACTCTTTTGTATTTAGTATTACTTATACATGTTTTGGAAGCCCGTGTGAAACTTAAATTTGAGTATATTTATTTAAATAAAAACATACAATTTCGAAAGCTGGTTTAACCTTTAAAAAATTACACTTAAGGATTTATATAAAATGTAAATTTTATCATTGTTGCCGCTAATCAAAATACGAGTATTTCAAATAAAGTATTTCTGTAAAGTGCCTTGCTCGTACATCTTCTTGACGTCCGTACCGCCGCCTATGAATTTGCCGTTAATAAAGCAGCGCGGCACCTGAAAATAGCAAAGAACTCATTCAAAAAATATCCCAAATTATCAGTTTGAATATTTTTATTGAGGCTTTCGTAACGACAGTTACGATAGTGACAGTTTCATTCCCTAGTTGTGGTAACTCAACAGGCCACTATTTTCTAGCCTATGGAAGTAATCTTAGCTGCCGCCCTACACTAACATACTTGCAACAATACATCAGTTTGAAAATATATTTTGACTTGCTTCCACATTTAAATTAATTAAATGCAAAAGTACACCAACTGCTCAGGTGAGTTATAGTATTCCTACAAAACAGATATACCTACGTAGTTAGTTGTACTCGTTTATATTTGCCTGCCAACAGTGGCGGATTCAGGGGGGTTTGCGGGGTTGAACCCCCGAAATATTGGGGTCGACTTTAAAACTACATACAAATTACAAGGAATTTTTTTTTGCATTTTATGAATATTAAAGTATTACTTTTTGAAACCCCCCGAAATATTTTTCTGAATCCGAACCTGTATGCCAACCATTTCTCATTAATGTGCGGTGTTTAAAAAGTAAGCGGACGAATGTAAAAAATATATATTCTTCCTAATTTGTTGAATCTTTTCATGTATGGAGTAAAAATCAATTTGCCTCTCGATAGCCAAGTCGAGGGGGTTAACCCACTTATTTTAGAGTTCTTCTCATTAGTCATTCGTGCTAATCAGGGCAATTTTTGCAATTGGCAATTGGCAATTGTCAGTAAGTCAAGAGGAACTAATCGGCAATACTTGGAATTTAAAATCCCTGGCGCATAACCATGGCCAAAACTTATCTTTCTACCACTCTGAATGAAGCTTGTGTTAAGCCCCACTGAAAATACGACTTGTTTGAAACAGCCAATAGAAAACGCAAACTGAGTGTATGTACACTCCGAATTGCTGACTGTGAGCGCCAAAAACCACAAACTGATGATGTCACTTCGCTGCCGCGTCGGCCGGAATGCAACTCGCGCAAGGACACTTACCGTTTTGCTGCCCGTTATATGACCGAGAATGTTTTGGATTTCATCGCCATCGGTACGACCATCCAGCTCAACTACATACGCCGGCACCGAGAGCTTCCGAAATTGCTATTACGGAGAACACAGATCAATAACAAACCCAACTGCTATTGCAGTAACCAAACTTCACAACTTACTTCCTTCGCCATGGTGCAGTAGGGGCAGTAGCTCTTGGAGAATATCACCACTTTGTTGTTTGCGATTACATCGCGCACCATTTCTGCCTGCGGACTGGACATGTCGACTTCATCGAGTGGCTTCTGTGACAGAGATGTTACGACTGAACCCATACATGCGTCCTCGTTCACCACGTTAGCGACCGAGGAGAATTTGGAAAAGTGCACCTACGTATATTAAAAAAACCAGAACGACATTGAATTTTTGCCACCGCGTTCCCCGCAACAACAATTTGACCTCGACAAGGCGTAACAGCAATTTTTTGACACATTAGAACAGAGTTGCCAAAAGCTACTTTCAATCGCTTAGATCACGCAGAATTCGTTATTAATAAGAGAAATAAGTACATCAACACAGTTGCTCCCTTTGAGTTGCACAGGATCTAATAGTAGTAAGTGGCAAACGCTCCGACTAATTGTATAAGTTCAACTGACGCGCTCAAACAAAATATTATATGCTATTCTGTTGACTTCGTGCTAGAACAAATAAAACTACGTGACAGAACTTTTACTCTAATATGATTTTTTTAGTTTTCTGTGACCATCACTCATTGAGTATATTCTATTTTGTTCTGTTTATAAACTTTCAATAAAACAAAAGGTTTGAGAGTAATGAAAAAGACGTGCAGATAAAACACGCTTCCTTATACTTTATAACAGCGACCGAAAATGATTACGGTAATATTTTTAATTAAAATAAACAAAAGGTGGATATATGATGCACAACTTAATTTAAATATTTTGTGTTACCGCATAAAACTGCTTCCAATCGAAAACGTAAAATATCCGGTCAATGTTTATGTTATAAACGAAAAATTGATTGATTGAAACATGATAATTAATTTTATTATTAATTATTAATTTATTATAATTTATTATTAATTATATTAATTTTAAATATTATTAACTGCGCCTATCAATCAATCGAAAAAATTTCTATGATTTTAATTTATTTTAATCGATTGCTGTTTGTCTTACTTCTAACGGCTTTTGGAATTATCCATACTGGGGCATCGTACTAAGTAATTATTTTTTTTATCTTTGTTCTTGTTGTTTGTTCATTGTTCCATTCATTCATGGTATGTTCTTTTGCATCTTCTGCTCATATATAGGGTGTGCCAACAGAAACTTGCAATTTAAATTGGCTGAAAAATAATAAACGCACAGGTATTTCTCCAAACGGATTTTTTAGTAGAAAGGTACATTCATACCGCTATGTAAGAAATACAATTTCATTTATGTAACTGCCGTTGCTGGCTTTACAGTACGCCATTTTTTCGACCCAATTTTTCACTATATTTTCCAATGTGTGGGGCTCTATTTCACCGATGGCTTATCGAATATTGGCTTTCAAGCTGTCAATCGATAGTTCAGCGGAGTCAAGTCGCACTTTCCAAAATGGCTGATTATACGATTTCTGACTGTATCAGCGACAGAACATTCACTTTGGAAGTAAAATTTCAATACTTTCCCAGCGTTCTTCGAGTGAAAACTGATTCATATTTGTTAACCGCGAACAATAGACCAGTGATAATCACTGCAATAAACTAATTATCTATCAAATACAAACGTCAGTGCTGCCAGAGTCGCTACTCGCTAGTTCAAAATGCAACCAATAGATGGGACACCATAAATCTTTATGTATTTTAAAAGTAATCCTTTCACCAAGCGAAATTTAAGTGATAAATTATCATATATTTTTAAGAACATGGTCCCTTAAATAAGGGAAATCATTTCACTGCATACAGTTATTTCGATATTTCGCGTTCACCCATTTTGAATTTGATTTTAAATCAAAAGATAACTAGAACTAACTAGAACGAGTTTTACGCAATATGATCCTCTATTGAAGCCGCCGTGGCTCAGTTGGTTAGTGCGTGGTCCAAGCGAGTCGAATGCAGAGCGACGCATGTTCGAATTCTGCATGTAGTTACACCTAAAAAAAAAAAAAATAACGGGAAACTCGTTTTCTCTTTCGGTGGCTGTCCTCTCAGCTGGAAATGGCAAACCTCTGAGAGTAAAAATTGCCTATGAAAAAGGTCCCAACCTGCCGTTCGGAACCGGCATAAAATTGTAGGTAATTGTACAAAAATGCACACGCACAACACGGGTGGTTGCGGGAAGCCAGGCCTTAGTCTCGCGTAAGCAGGCTGTCGTGCCAGTCAATTAAAAATTATTAATTATGATCCTCTATATCCAATATTTCAAAGAAAAATCCCAACAAATCTTGAGCCAAACTTCGATTTACATCAAAATGGGCCAAAACACTGGGAAGCGTACCTTTCACTATGTTTTGTGCAAGTTATCCAATTTCAGAAGGAAAACTGACCCTCGGTAAAAATAATGTACCCAGTACTTCACTTCATTCCATTTTGATTGCACATGACTGTTCTTATGTGATTGTTGTCACCCTGTGAGCAGTGCTAAAACAACGAACATGGTTACTTTACCGTCTCTTCGAAGCGGCTATTTCCTTGTCACTAAGCTGAAAATTTCAGTATCGGCAACTTGCTCGTTTCTGTGTTGGGCAGCTTGATGCCACATATTTTCTGAGGTGTTATTGTAGAAATATCCAGTGCGTGTTGAATTAAGCAACAAAAAGATTGCTCTTGGTTAGCTGCAAAGGGGTAAGTTGGAAATAAGTATTTTAGTGATTGACGTGGATTTATATCAGTATGTATGATTTTCCGACTCGCCGCCATCTTTGATTTAAAAAGACCGTGCGTTGCCCGTGATGTGCACATTGCATTTGTAGGAAAATGGCGAAAAGCACCTCGTCCCGTGAGTTGTTCTTTTTTTTCTTCTTGAAGGCTGGCTCGCTACAATGGGTGTTGGAAGCTTTTATTGCTTTCGGTTTGGCTGATTATTGTATTAAAAGAACTGCGATCGAACGCGTTGCAATGAAGAGTTCGTTTGCGGCTTTCCGGAAAATCGTTTCTCACCACCTTCAGCATCGGTTGTGTCCAGTAAATAATATGAGTAAATTTAATTTGACAATGTAGACCTTCGCAAAGAACGAATCGGCCGTGTGTTTTGAGAGTTCGCCGTCGCCGCCGCAGCCGTTGCTCCGCGTCCGCCCGATCGAGTTTTTCGTCCGGCCACGTTCCCACGATCATCCGCACTTGCGATCCCGTGCGCCCGTCGTAGACTGATAGCTCTGCCGTCCGCCTTCGTCTGTGACCACGACTACCCGCACTTGCGCAGCCGGGCGTCCGTCGTAAAATGCCAGGAGCGGGCACGTTCAAGTTGTTCATCGGGAACCTCGACGAGAAGACGCAGGCTACGGAGCTGCGCCCCCTGTTCGAGAAGTACGGTACCGTTGTGGAATGCGACGTCGTGAAGAATTATGGTTTCGTGCATATGGAGACGGAGCAGCAGGGTCGCGACGCCATCCAGAATCTGAACGGGTACGTGTTGAACGACAACGCTATCAAAGTGGAAGCGGCCAAGAGCCGCCGCGCCCCCAATACGCCCACTACGAAAATCTTCGTGGGAAACCTAACCGACAAGACGCGCGCGCCTGAGGTGCGTGAATTATTCCAAAAGTACGGCACGGTCGTCGAATGCGACATCGTGCGCAACTACGGCTTTGTGCACTTGGACTGCGTCGGGGATGTACAAGAGGCCATCAAGGAGTTGAACGGGCGCGTGGTCGATGGTCAGCCGCTGAAGGTGCAGGTCTCCACTAGCCGAGTGCGTCCGAAGCCCGGCATGGGCGACCCCGAGCAGTGCTATCGCTGCGGCCGCTCCGGGCACTGGTCGAAAGAGTGCCCGCGCCTATACGGGGGCGGGGAGCGCGGTTTGAGCGCCGCCGGCTACAGAGATCGGATGTACGGCCGTGACCCATATCCCCCGCCTCCGCCACCACCGCCGTTTTTGCGCGACAGGATTATGGATGGCTTTAGGGTAAATTTTTAACCACATTTTAAGTTTTTCCGTTTCAGCTCCTCGACAAACAATTTGCGTGCAGTCGGCCACGAAACAGACAAAATGCTGCCCATAGTGAAATAATTTTACTATGATGCTGACAAGACAAAATACAGACACAAGTTTTTACAAATGTTAAAGTTTCTACATGGTTAAAGTGTTTATATTTTGTCTTAAAATCCTCCAGCGTGACTTCGAAAAAAACCTTATACAACCTCGGATACTCAAGCAACAGTATTTCCGCATTTAGTATTTTCTGCATGTTGTCTTGTCTGTGTTTTGTCCCATCTGCACTTTTTCCTGTCGATATTTTTAAAATATGGCTGCATTACGACTTTTTCTATTAAAGTCCGCTTTTGGAGGAATTGTGAAATTTGTAACCACAGCTTACAAAATAAGCACACTCCACTTAAATTTAACAATGCATTACTACTGTCCTTCTCGCTACATATGCAGAAATCGATTGTAGCTCTGGTAGCTTTAAAAGCATATTGAAAAGCTTTTAATTACATATCTGTTTTTACACAAAGCCGCTAACATTGGTTAAAGATTATTCAGTAATTGCTCAGTTTCCAAATTGAGTTTATCACCAACCAAACGGATTTGACACCTCGAGTGGAATGTGAGCCTAACAGCGAACATGAGTTGATACTCTAAGCTTAAGCAGGCGCACCACTGAGTGGGGGCATAAGAATAAAACAAACTCAGCTCTTTCCCTATCTGTCATTTCGCTACCGATCTGGCAAAGTTCTCAACCATGTTGTATATTACGTCCAGTAGTCCGTCGAAAAGCCGAATTATGCTTGAAGCTGTATACGTAATGTTGCTTTAGAAACGAAGTCTCATAGTTGTGAATTTTTTTCAGGATTATGACTACTATGATCGACGCTTTGATGACACTCGTGATCTGTTCGAACGGCGTTACCAGAGCTCAAGGATGCGCGATTTTCCACCGCCGCCACTGTCCCGGCGCGAACCGATGCCGCTTCCCCCACCGCTGAGCGGCAGCATTCGAGGTAGCAGTCTGACACGAGGCTATGATTCAATGTTTAGCCGTAGGTCGCCTCCACCACGCAGCAGTAACGGTCTCAGTCGTTATGGGTGAGTGGTGTACTCCACATCGATTGCCTGATCTGTAGTAATAAGCGATTTGAAAATGTGTAGCTACGAGGACTTTAGCCGGGATTCGTTCGATGACAGAATGATTTCGTCCAGAGGAATGCGCGGTCCCTCGCCGCCAGGACGTCGATATGCACCGTACTGAGATGAGCTGTACTACGGCCGCACAACGTACATGAGCGGCACACTAGGAGAGGGACTACAGAAGCAAAGCGGAGCGCATTCTATTGACAATTCAATTCGAACTCACAAACCATACAAGTAATTAAATAACGCACCACCTTGATGCAGGAGGAACGGAGTGGTTTCCCACTCGTTATTAAATTATATACATCCAATTAAGTACCAACAATCCTTATTTTAAGTGACTTTTTCTTTCCAGCCAATGAAATTATAGGTTTCTGTAATTGCACTATTGCTTTCAAGCCATTACTCTTCACCTTATCTGTAACTTTGTTTGTTTATGCAGTCCATATATAAGATAAGTACTACAAGTAAATTTTCATTAGTTCACCATACCTGCAGAAAACAAGTGGTTGCTCTGCAGTCTTCGTTTTGAGTGTTGGAGAACAGTACATCAGATTTTGTAATTATCTACCGTATTTATATGTATGTAAATAACACAAATGAATTTGTGGCTCCACGAAATAAACAAAAATACAACACTACAAAATAACTGTGTTTACTCGTAGCCGTCTTACCAACTATCAATCAAGAGATTTGCATATAGTCGATGCACCTCGCGATAACCTTAAATTATTTCCATTTGACAGGAATTTCAACGCGGCTGTTAAATACATTTGGTATTTTGATTACCAAAGGAAGACTAATACGAATTGTAGCCCACTAGTCACATTACCTGCATTCAAATAATATTATAAAACGTAGCCAACTCTTCAGTCGGTTAGGTATGTTTTCTATGACTTCTAATTGGACTTCTTGTGTTTGACAACTCGGTAATTCGAACAGTAATTCGACAAACTGATGTCAACAAACGCATTCAACACAGCCAACGATATCGCAGAAAGAGGTAACAATTTTTAAGAAGAAATCTGTTAATCTGTATTCAGTGGAAAACGCTTAACAGATTTGAAATAGAGTACCATTACACAGGCATTGATTTTTTTCACTAAAACCAACGCTGCGCGGGAATATACGTAGGCCGAGTGTCGGTTTTGGATGGATATGTTAAAGCGAGATAGAGAGTTGAAACTTGTGAACGTGACGTGGGAACTTTTCGGGTAGGATAGCAGCTGCGAGAGCTTCGAGGCATTTGAATAAATGTTGTAAATATCTTACACTGGAATATTGTTAATTTTTATATTTTGTTGTATGACTAAAATTTTCAGTGCAAGCAAGTGTATACAAATCGATTTATAAATATAATACAAGACGGAACTAAAGAGTACACAATTCATAAATAAGTCGGCTCGGTTACGTGGAATTTTGTCCTCGGTGTCGGTGTATTCGAGCTGGGAAAAAGCAATACTACAAGCTATGACTTTTCTTTCACAATTATCTGAGGTGCGCACCAGCGCGTTAGATGGCTTATAGTGCCGCCCTGGTCGTTTGTGCCAGAAAGCCTGGTGCCGGCCACCAGTGTTTGCCCCTCGGCTGGCGCGCTACACTTGCAGTTGACGAATATGTTGCTGGCAGACTGGCGGAGTTTCAGCAGCGCCCGCTTTATAAATTTCTTGTCCTCGGCGAAAATTGCGCCAGTGTATGCGAACTTGGATGACTGCAGTACCACGTCCAGTGTCTTTTCCACATCGTCGTCATTATACACAAGGACGCTCAACAGCGGCCCGCGGATTTCGTCCGTCATGAGTTTGTCGAAGGCGTCTGTGCAGCGTACGATGGTGGGTTTTATGAAGTAGCCGAACTCTTT
Organism: Melieria omissa; assembly: GCA_963971225.1. Lineage (NCBI taxonomy): Eukaryota > Metazoa > Arthropoda > Insecta > Diptera > Ulidiidae > Melieria > Melieria omissa. Next base: position 88,699,442 of record OZ020268.1, read on the forward strand.
GCAGTAGTCGCCGCCGTACACTATCTCTGCCTTGGAGGTATTTTTTTCAGCGTATTCTATGTACCTGACGATGTGATTGAAGATTTTTTCGTTCGCGACGGCCGATGTATCAGAAGAAATGTCGAACGGGTCGCCAATTTTCAGAGTGCACAGACGCTCCTTTAGCAGGCATTCGGTGTCCTCCCACATAGAGCACGGCACGTATAGTCGGGAGCAGGCCGAGCCGTATTGGCCCGAGTACTCAAAGGCCGCTTCGACCGTGGCTTCCGCGACGAGTTGCACATCGGCGGACTCGTGCACAAAGTGGTAATTTTTGCCACCACATTCTCCGCTCAGGCGCGGAATTGTGTTGAACATTTTGATATTCTGCGAAACGTCGTGCCAAATTTCGTGGAATGTCGCAACGCGGCCCGTAAAGTTGATGCCGGCCAGCTTTGGCGACTTGACGATGGTGTGCACGAACAGGCGTCCGTTGGCCGGCATGAAGTTGATGATACCGTTCGGCACGCCAGCCTTTAGTATCGCCTTCCAGACGATGTAGCTGGACAGCATGCTGTTGCGGGCCGGCTTCCACATCACGCAGTTGCCCATGAGCGCCGGTGTTAGTGCGAGGTGGGCTGACATGTAGGTCTGATTGAATGGGCTGATCGCCGCCACGAAACCATCCAGCGGACGCATAACGTACTCCGAGCGAATCCCGCTCTGTTTTGGTGGTTTCACTTTCGAAATTTGCTCGAAGAAGTCTGCGTGTAGGCGCAAAACGTTCAGTAGACGAGAAAAGTCCCGCTCTGCTTCTAATGGCGTCTTCGCCTGGCCTATAATTATGGCTGCGAGCAATCTGTAGCGATAGTAGGTCTCAAGTATTTTGGCGCACTTGCGCCAAATTTCCGCTCGTTCAGTGGGCGACACCTTGTTCCACTTGGCCTTGGCTTTGAGTGCGTCAGTAAGAGAGACAGTTATTTGCTTCTCGTTGGCATAGCAGTAATTCGCTAAAGTCTGCTTGTGGTTGTGCGGCATGCGTTGGACCTGCTGATCGCCACTGGAAATGCGCGCACCACCTACATGAATGGGCACATGTGTTACGTTTTCGTACAGTTTCGATATTAATTCTTCCAGCTTTTTGCAATCAAAGTCCGATTTCTGTTCTGTTGAGTCACCAGATGACGAACAACACCAACGACGACTCGCATCGACAACATAGCCGACGATCAAGCATGGTTTCCTATGCAGGGAACGCCTCAACATTTCACGAATAATTCCAAACGCTTGCTAGACTGTTCGCCCGTTTCGAATCTTAAACGCTCATTACCTCGACGAAGGCAGCAACAAATGTTACAGTCAAAAGCAAAATAAGTCTTACGAGCGAAAGATATGTATCTATTTTTTCTAATTATATTTATTTCGGAATCGGCGCTTTAGCAGCCCTAACTTTCGACACATTAATATGTATATATCAAACATTGCTTTGCTGCATTCGAATTCCTTTTTTTGTCGAGCAGTAGATTTTCACTTCGTCATTTCAATCAACGATTTCCTGTACAGCCTCAAAATTGCCGATTCATCCGGTCGACCACAGCCACGCTATTGGTAGACCAAGAAGTTCTCCTGATGTGTTATCCGCTGTGCGAATTGTCTCCCGTCTTCGGTCGGAGCACTAAAAGCAATGAGGTGGAGTGGGATCTCCTGTGCAAAGATTGTGTTCTGCTGCACCGCTTGCACTAACTTTGAAGCGATCCGAAGACGCCTGTGAAGCGGGGAGACCCATATGCGCGATATACCACACCTGCAAGGAAAAAACAAGTTGATTACTTAACAGTAATATGAACAAAAAGGAATTGTAAAAAGTAATACACATAACTACATAAAACTTTTAAATTTCATGTTAACGATGAATTTGTAAATAACAAAAGTTGTATCTTTTAATAAGTAACATGCTGAGCAACTATAAAAAAACAACAATTTGACAGTGAACAATGAACATATTACAACATATACGTATATTGCGCATTCTTTGGTCGCCTGATTAAACAAAATGCAATGCTATGATACGTGTGGGCATATACATCACTACTGCGCACGGACAGGTCAACTACTCACTTTGCTGGAAACTGTTCTTCGCTGTAGCAGTCTACTCCATTAATACACACGTACTTGCTCGATTTTTCCAGTGGCTGCACCAGGCAAAGTCCCACAAATTGATATTTTCGCACCGCTAAAAAGGCCTGTGGAAAAAGCTTAAAGTGCCGGATGGACAGCGCTGCCCTGAAAATCATAGCTTACCACAAATGGGTTCGGAATTACGTAAGTGGAAAATCCCAGTTCCTTGTCGACGATTTTCAAAATATCCGCGAGACGCTCGCGTCGTTTTATGTGCGAACTTTCGCTGATACGCAGGATGCGCCCGTCAGCTCCCCACTCCGGATAAATAGCCACGATGTCCTCGTCGATCCAGCCCTTGAAGCGTAGCACATGCTGCGAGTTGTGGTACTCATTGTGCAGCTTTTCTTCTTCTGGCTCATGGACGCTGTACACTAAGCCACACTGTTTGCACTGTTGCGCGCCAAAGTGCTGTTGGCCAAGGTCCAGCTGGTATTGATTCGTATCCATGCCACCACACCAGGCGCGCTGCATGCGACGATTCGGCCGTTCTAGTGGTTTCCAGCGTTCGGGGTAAAATATAGGAAACAGTTTGTCTGGCCGATCGGACACTGTGTTCAGTAAATTCGAATGCGCACTGTCGACGTTCGTTGGTGCGGCATTTGTCACCGAGCCCAAAATCATTTCATTCACATCGTCACCATCAACATCCTCTATACTCTCAATAGATGCCGTTGTTCGCCTCTCTCTTTCTATAGCTGACACAATAGCCTCTGCTTCGCTCCGCCTTTGGTCGTAATTTGCTACGAAAATGCTGAAGTTTTCCTCCGTGCAGATGCCGTTCTCGATCAAAAAGTCGAGTCTTTCATGTTGCTGCGCCGCTATTTCAGGATCAGTTGTCCTATATGGTAGCCTTTGGCGAAACGCGGTTTGCTCATTAACCACCACGATCACTTCGTCGACTATGCGCGCTGCCTCCTCCTTGTGATTGTCCGGATCAGCTATGAAGATTTTGAAATTCTCCTCGGTACAAATGTTGTTGCTAATGAGGAAATCGAGCAGTAAATGCTGCTGTTCCGTTACCTCCGGGTCACTGGTGTTGTAGGGCAGACGCTTGCGGAATTCAGCGTAGTCGATGTCGCCTTGCAGTTGAATTTTACCTAGCGACCCGTTCTCTTCTTCCGCACTAAGTACGACCTGTGTTGTTGCCTCTTTACCATAAACGCATCCTTCAGAGGGAAAGCCACACGCAGTAGCTTCCACTATATCGCCGAAAGCTGTGTCGTCAAGATTTTTTAAAATAGCCTCCACTGTCGCCTGCTCATCTGAAAATTCGATTACCGCTGCAAGTAGGAAAATAATGTATCTAGCTCAAGCATCCACCAAATTTAATCGTGGCACTTACCCGGTTGCTTAAACCTTGGCTTCTTCCGAATCTTCCTCTTTTCCTGCACAAGCGATATTTTTCCGTTGCAGACAGAAGCCTTTATGTTTTCGGTAATCTTCACCTGCTTTGGGATATGGGAGGTACGATCTGACTTGAAGAATTTTCTGTTAGTCAGTGGTGTTCGACGGTGATCTTGCTCGTTGCTTTCCACAACTGCCTCAACCTCAATCCATTGATGGTTGATCATCGGAATCACTTCCTCTGTCGGACTTCCTTCGTCAATGTTGCCAACGCTGTTGCACTCAATGTCCGAAAAATCGATGTCCTCTTCTTCCTCCGGGTCCTTGGGTTGCAACGATTGCTCGTTTGCCACGAGCCCATAATCATTCATGGTCTTGCTCTTACTATCGTTGTTGTTGGAGTCGTCAAGGTTGGAAATAATGCTCAACGGCCGAGCCATCGCAATTGGATTGCGGCTGTTGCGGAATATATTGTGAACTTTTTCGATTTGCAAGCGTTCTTCTCGCTTCGAGGCGATCAGCTTCTTTAGTTTATCGTTGCGCAGATTATTCAGTATGAGGTCCACATCAAGGGACGGTAGATGGCCCGCACCCGCTCCCAGCCCGAGAGAGCGTGGTCGTCGTCGAATTTTGTGCCGCACACCTCTGTTGATGTTAGTCGTGCTTCCACTGCGCCGCTCCTGCCGGGCGCGAGTGCGCGGCGAAGTAGTAGAGAGTGTGGAGCTAGTACCCGATGCTGCTGCCTTGCTTTGTTTATTTACATCCAAGGTGCCAAATGACAATTTCTTTGGAGCCGAGTAAAATATTTTCGTTGAAATGGAAAGCGCGTCAGGCGAAGTCGACACTTTCGCAACTTTTCTTTGAGGACTCGCTCCCGATATCTGCTCATTGTGTCTTTTGTGTGACTCCCTGCGTTCATTTAAATTATTCCGGCCGTCTGTATCTATGCCCACGCCTGATGCGTCAGGACTAAGTCCATGCACGCTCAATTGCATAGAAGAACAAAATAGCTTTTGAAGCTGCTCCTCTGTACCTTCATCCCCTGTGGTTTCTGCTGCGATCTTCTCCATGTTAACGGTCTTATTTGGCGTCTTTAATCGAGTGTTTGGTGCTTCAGTTGACACTTTGGGATGTCTTACGCGAAGGCTGCGACCAGTCTGTGGCTTCTGTGCTTCGACGCCATTCTCCTTTTCGGTCTCACCACCGAAAAAGCTTATTGCGTGATTCTGCCTTCTTCCACCCAAGAGCGCTGCAATGCTTGCTTTGACCGTACTAGCGCAATCATCACCTGTGTCGTTCCCATCCCGCGTGGTGTCCAGCAATTCAATTCCCTCCAAAAATTCTGCACTATCGACACTATCCTGCAAGGCGTTATCGGTGAACAGATTTTTTTTTCGTTCTGATAGGCGGGGTGTAGGATTTCGAGTCGCACGCGTTTGCCGAACATTTTTGGGGGTTTCCATTTGCAAGCTAATCTGGAAAACTGTCCCAGCTGAATTTCCGTCCACTGCTGGCCAGTAAATCGTGATTAAAATTAGGCGCCAAACACAAAATGTCATTTAAAATACAAAAACAATAGTGCAATGTTGCCAGATGTCATGTAGACGTACTCGTATTTGCTTAGTGAGTGCAATAGCAACTAGGGTGGTTATTCTGTGATGCCAGCAATCTCGAAATTCTGGATTTTATGTTTCGTGATCCTGCCACTTAATATGTATAAATCTACAAAGTTTTTTATCTCTCGACAAAAATGCAATCGTGTTCATAGTCAATTAAATAATAATACAGACACAGAAAACCACCATTACATTGAACGAAAATTAAAAATTGTGAAATTTTCTCCAATGAATATGTGCAAGAAATTTTTCCATAGTTTTCCAGATAAAATGTGACGTGCTTACATATCTGTGGCCAAAAATAATAAACGCTTAAGTTGACTTAAGGCATTATTGAGTTAAAGGTGCTGCCATGTTCCTCAAAGCGTGTTGCTCAAAATAATACTTAAGCGATTATTGCTTGTGACCACAGATATTTTTTGGTTCGTTAAACATTTTTCGATTTTCCCGTTTCCTATGAAAGTAAAAATTGTTATAATAATTATAACACAATTATTTTTGTTTGTGATACTTTTATGTGAATTTCATATGCATCTTCATTTTAACACGTTCGCGGACGTGAATGCTATAGCAGTCATAGTGATGCAAAATGGCGTGAATGCTGTAGCATTAAATTTTTAAAGCTAATTTTTATTCAGTTATATTTTGATAAACTTAAATTTTAGTAATGAATATACATTTCAAGCAACTGATTTATTAAGTAGTTTCATATTTTTTTTATTTGTTTCGGTGTTCAATTTTTACAATTTGTCCGGTGGATGGAGATGTCTGCTTATGGGGAGGAGGGCACAAAAAATTAGTTGAAGTTGTATCCAAGTATTTTTAATTTATTTATTTAGTATTTTGTACGAATGTATGAATATTGATTACTTTATTAATATTTATTACATGTATAGGTTAAGTACACACATTGTACAAGTGTTTAAATTTTAGTACTACTTTAGTTAAACAAATTTGTAATGGTTGATTGCCTAAACCAGTGGCGCTCACAGGCGGAGTTTTGGGGTTCAAACCCTCCACCCCCAAACACAAAAAATGCTGGTACAAAATATAGTTTCGAGTGGTATTCGGCTAAAAAGTTGTACGCAAACTCGCCAAACCGAAAATAAATTCCTGTGGGCGCCACTGGCCTAAACACTGATTGTTACGGAATTGGTTAAGTAGTTTTTGAGATATCGTGGTCACCGCAAAGGCATTTTTCAAAAAACATCATTTGGAGAAAATCACGTTTAAATTTTGCCTATCGCCTATGGCAAGGCAGATAGCGCGCTACAAATCGAGTTGCTACTTACGATCTACTGCTCGGGTTGACTTGAAACTTTGAACATAAACTCTTGAAAGTATATTTGTTCGAAATAAATCATAAAATTTTTTCGATTTTTTAACTCATGAAAACGTATATAACCCCTTAAGGAACCACGATTCAAAATAATACACCGCAAAATTTATCACTTTTTATTACAGTAATAGTGTCCCACTTCAAAATGACACTCTTCATGTCTAACACACAGGCGCGTATTCAGAAGAATATTTTGGGGGGGTTTCAAAAAGTAATTCTTTAATATTTATACAATGCCTTTTCATTTGTATGTAGATTTAAAATCGATCATAATATTTTGGGGGGTTTCAACCCCCAAAACACCCCCCTGAATCCGCAACTGGTAACACAACTAATCCATTGTTCCTGAGCACATTGACGCAACTAAAACCAGCACTTTGAACTAGAAGATAACCAATGAACTAGAAGACAAACGATTCTTGAAGCGAATTACTTGTAAGCAAGTTAGCAAACATTTTCCAAGCTTAAAAATTCAAATGCCTTGCAAATCTTTTTTTAACGAACGTTTTTCAAACTAATGTTTATGCGCAAGTGTTTGCATTATATTTGCATAAAGTTTGTGTACTTACTTACATTACTTGTAAGGTTAAACTTTCTGTTTCTGAATCAATCGCAAAACAATATCATTGTCAGTATCTGGGAATTTTTTAATTTAAAATTGGTTTTTTGTGTAGAATCTTTTTATACGTATTTATTCAGGTACAATTAAAAAATTTTGCATTAGTTCCTTTTTTTACTGAAACTTATATCCTTTACCTGTAACACATTTTGGACCTCTTTATTCGAATTTGCATAATGAGTAGAGGAATTTTTAGAATTTGCGTCACATAAAAGGTGTCTCGCCTTTTGTGGAACACTTCCTCATACATTTACCCGGTAAAAACTAAAGGAAGATTCCTATGAAGCTTCCATGATGCGCTCGCAAGGCGGTTTTGAATCCCCCAAATATCAATTTGTTACACAAATTCTGGGTCATGGTTTCAAATGGTATATCCTCAAAGGTTGTGTCCGTCCCATTCCCCCCGTCAAAATACGGTTGAATATGTGGAAAATTCGCACAGAATGTCATGGATGTTCTATTTATAGTTCCAAAGTTGTATTTGGGTTACTTGAGCAGTGAAGATCAAAAAATTATATTAATGGAATGACACGTCTGAACTATGAATTCTACGAACACTGTTATATAAAAAATTCTCGTTTTATGGACGTTACATACAAAACTGTCAAACTTTCTTTGGACAAAATGTAGCACAATCGGTTTAGTAGTTCGCGAATTTATAAAGAACAAAGCAAGCAAACAATGCTTTTATGTAGAATGAACTTTTATGTAAAATGGAAGTTAAAAATGCAAATGGAAAATTGTTAAAAAAAGTAACTCTAGAAAACACTGCAGTTTGACTTTTATTACTTGACTTTTGATATTTTTAAATCACCAGAACTTTTAACAAATTTACATACATATTTAATTATTCAACCCTAACCGACTAGGCTTTTTTAAACTAATTTAAACTTTGAGTAGTCGCCAAATTATTTTCTTAGCTTTGACAGCCAAAATATTTTAAGTCTATGTGCATCGATTTCGTGGAACAAAAATTATCTGTTTATGTATCGAAATCGTATGTGTACATACTAGGCTCGTCTGAGTTTTTTGGAATTTGCACATAAAGGTTAAAGGGGTGCTGGACTATTACTTTGTTTGGAAAAAATTATATGTACGATGTCCTCTTTCAGAAATATATGGTCGTTACTCTGTTGCACAGAAAAATATTCATATTTCTCGCTTGCAATTTGAAACCTATAATAAAACGTTTCAACGTTCGCGCGTAGCTAGAAGCACAATTTTGCCCGAGACCGTTTCATAAAAATCGCTTTAAAACACCGTGCGGCGAAAAGCGGCACCAAATCTTTTCAGCCCAGTAATAAGAAAGAACTAGTAAGTCGTTTTGCGGTAACGAAAAGAATTGCCTTTTTTTTAAGTCCAACTAAAATTCAAAAACTCTGATAAAAACTGTTGTACATGCAAGTATGTACATATCAAAATACAACAACAGCAACCAATTATTGTATTTTTCATACCAAGTTATTTACCTTCGAAGAAACTGCTGAAAAAAGTTATAATTTATTTGCTCTTTTTAATTTTTTCAAACTTAAACTTTATCTAAAACACGCAAAATAGCATTTTTGTTGTACTCCCGAAAATTTGCGAAACGTCGAAAGGCTCCACAAGTAAAACTTTTTGTCCAATTTATATGAGTTTTAGCTCCAAGCATTTACGTACTCGAAAATATAACAGTTTCCCTCAACTCGAACATAGCAACATTTATTTTTGCAACCTACCTCGGGTCAACCGCTCCGTGCGGCGTCAGTCCGTAATGGGCTTTAAAGTGGAAACTACACCAGGAAGGGAATTAATTGCTGCATGCCACTTCGATGCCTACAGTCCAGCCATCACTTCAGCATGAAAGACGCGCAGTAAAAATCTTGGCTCTAGTGTCTTGAAAAATATCTTATAGAAAAATTTCTAACAAAATATAATTTCGCATAACATACAACTCCGTATATGCGGTCAATTCGTTCATATGTCAGACTAAGATCGGTAAGTGGTTACAAATATTTTGAAATGGAAAACTGCTCTTTCCATTTATTGAATTGAGTTCACAAAATGTATTTAAATTTTAATTTTTCCTTTGAATTTTCATTATTTACAAATATAATTTAATTTTAGTGTACAATTTATTCCACATCCATATTGATTTAGTCGCAGTCGTAGTCATGATAGAATATCTAGACTCTTTATTCCGTACTAGTCTGAGCCATCACCGATAAATAGTCGGGAGTCGGCAATAATGTCTTCGGGGTCCTCATAGTTTATGTTGTTTTGTGAGTCCTTTGCATTATCCTATTGCGACAAGTTGAAATTTGAAGCAATTACTGTCCTAAGTACCAATCTAGTCTAATATAACATTTACTCGGCATTTACTATGGACGTTTATGTTATTGAAAATTTAGGCGTATACAACGAAACAAAGGGAATAATCACACTGCAAAATTAATTGTTATTGCCATAATTTATATTGTACTATCAAGGTATGTTTTTATAATTTATGAACATATTTTCTATACAGGTACATTTATCAGGTGGATTTTTGAAACTAGACAGATTTAAATGGCAAGGTTTATAGACTAATTAATAGTAATTAATTAATTAATGAATTAAACTAAACTAAATAATAGACTAACTAGACTAACTAACTAAACCTTGTTTTAAAGTGTAGTTGCGCTGAGACAAAAATGATTTATTTTACTCCTATTTGAAACTAAGTGCTGTCCCAGTTTTTCATCACAGCGAATGGTCAAGAACTCTTTTTCAAGATCGACTCGATCCAGTCTATGTACTTGCTGACGCGCGTGTATATTCCTGGCAAGCCTGGTCGCGCACATCCAATTCCTGTTGAAACTACTCCAACCAAGACATTTTCGTTTACAATCAACGGTCCTCCCGAGTCGGCCTGTAATCGTATATAACTACTTATCAAATTGTATGTGTCAAAGCGGAGGAATGTACCCAGCAAGAATCAATGCCTCCATTTTCGAATCCGGCACACAATTGAGTATCTTCAATCAAACTATTCGGCTTGGCTTTCTGCTTGTAAAACTTCTCGCATAAATTATTGTTCCATATTTTCACTGCTGCTTTTCTCAAAACATCGGCCTTGTGTCCGTCTTCTTGATTTTCCTTTGTCCACCCCCAACCAGAAACCGTGGCCAGTTCGTTTTCGTGATTTTGAAGCGGAACAGCGGCACTTACGCAAGTGGGCTGGATGCGTTCAGAGAATTTAACTGGATGTAAAAGCTCAAGAAGTGCTAAAAAATACAAGAAAGAAAGCGGAATTGGATATTTCAAGAGTATTCAACATGTAACACTTTATTTACCTATGTCATTTTTGACTTTTGTGCACTCATAGTTGGGATGCGGCAAGATACTTTTAAACCTGATTTCCTGCACACCGCTCTGAGTGGCATCGCCATTCTGATATTTAGATATACTATGTAGACCGGCGACTCCCTGAATCTGCATCGGCTTGAGGAACTTGTTCAATCCGTTACAAATGCAATGGCCGGCAGTAAGAACCCAGCGCTCGTGAATGATACTTCCGCCACAAAAGTGCCCGCCTCGCCTCATTAAACTGACAATGAATGGCATTTCGTGCTCTTTGGCTTGCAGACCGCCAACAATTTTTGGAATACGCTGTCTGCATGGGATTGAAGAGACTGTAAAATAATTCGTTAATTATTGCTATCCACAAACTATGCTGTTCACCAAATGACTATCAATAAACTTGAGTGATTCCAAACCTAATTACTATTACATACATCAAGGAAGTGCTTAAGCACTACGCTATATATAATTAATTACATTAATTAATAATTGATTGGCACGACAGCCCGCTTACGGGAGACTAAGGCCTAGCTTCCCGCAACCACCCGTGATGTGCGTGTGAATTTTGTACGCGGGTGGAAGGGACCTACAGTTTTATGCCGGTTCCGAACGGCAGGTTGGGAGCTTTTTCATAGGCAATTTTTACTCTCAGAGGTTTGCCATTTCCAGCTGAGAGGACAGCCGCCGAAAGAGAAAACGAGTTTCCCGTTATTTTTTTTAGGTGTAACTACATGCAGTATTCGATCTTGCGTCGCTCTGCATGCGACTCGCTGGACCGCGCACTAACCAACTGAGCCACGGCGGCTGCATATATGTGATGTTAATATCTCTTTGCATAGATGTAGGAATTAAAGAAACATTAAATTAAATTAATTTAATTTAACCAGCAACAAGAATAACGTAAGAACAAATTTGTTCTCTAAGGAAAAGAAATCATGCAACAAAGGTTAAAGCGTTACGACCACAAGTCTGCTTGGGCAATTGCTAATTAAAAGAACATATTTTCTTTACGTAATACTTATACCAACAACCCGATGGTTGGTTGGATGGCGCGTTACTCAAAACAAGGGCCCGTGGGTTCGAATCTCTACTCTAACAACTTTTAGCAACTTTTACTTGGCAAGAAATAACAAACCGCAATGTAAAAAATTTCCGAAGATTCCCAACCGAAAACTTCCCTTTGTGTGCAAATTCGCAAAGTCCAACGTGTAACGTGGATAATTGCAGGTTTGTCGTGCAGTTGGAATAGTTTATTTATATTGATATGAGATTGTTTTGGCTAATTAATATTTCATTAACTTTAAATCGTCATAAACGATAAATGTATATTTACTCTAAGCTGTGTTTCAATTTAAATATGCACAGAGAGATGCAAATCGAATCAAAGATACAGCAGGTTAATAACTGTCAACGAATTTTGCTGTGTATATTTGAAAATCACCACAATTGAACTGAAGACGGCTTATCTAGATTATCTTAAGTTAGTTTTTAATGTGATTTGCACTGTGATTCACAAAGTTAACAATGTCGTGGCACAATTTGGAATACACAAACTCACAGCTGACTTGAGCGCGCACACCATTCAGTATCAATAGAAAAAGGCAAGTTTTGATCATTATAATGCACGTGAAAATAGGTTGACGCCGAGTCGAGAACCTGTCGCCGAACTGCGAGTGCCATTTGCGCCAATTCGCTTATATACGTCTACACACTGCATTGCGCTGCACAGCCAATGAAACTTACCACCTCATCGGCATGAACTATCAATCCTTAGCCGCTGCGCGACAAGTTCACCTCAGCTCAACGTATCGGGCCAGTTGCTGAGTTCGTGTGCTCTTCCGTACGTTGCACCACCCACATTACGCTCCAACAGCTACGCTGGCCAGCAGCGTTATCGCTTTCGGCTTTGCACAACACGGAACTGCGGAAGTGATTGCCAGAACCCGAAACACTAGTGGGGCTCGGCTCCGAGCGATCGCCAACGACACCCTCGGCGGCTGGAAATATGTAGTAATGGCTGCGACCTGGGAGTGCTGCCGTGATGTTACGACGCAAGGGTTAGTAACTCGATGACGGCTTTCTTACGCGCCATGTGCGTCTGCTTCGCCCGGTCCCTGACACTGACACAGTCGTTGTCGCTGCCTTTGCTCTTGCTTTTGCTTTGCACATAATCGAAATTATGCGGGCGGCAAGTGTTCTCCATAATCGCCGGGGTCTGCTCGTCAATGAGGAGACGTGATGACTCGACGCACTGTGATCACAAGGCGCGGCATTGAAAAACTCGAAAGCAGCAAACCATTGCAGCGCTGCGACTCGTTTAGACATTCTCGTTTCGCTCCAAGCAATCGAATAAAGGTGAGTGATTGGGTGAGCGCACGAATGAAGTGACCTTCACATTGAAGCCCGTTTGGGAGCGGACGCTGTTGTCAATGTGTCAATGTACTCGGTGTCATGTAAACAATGCAAATTACCATTACCCGAACTGCGTATAAATATATGTAAATATGTATGTATATATGCAAGTAAGTATCTGTGTATATAGTACGCTTCACATCGATCACAGGTGGTTCTCTCGCGGAGCGACAAAAGCAGATACAATCGCATTCAAGCGCGAGGTGTGCTGCATTCGAACTTCATGTTCAGTCTTTGGGTAGTTGAACTTTCTTATCGCGGACCTAATATTGGAGAACACAAAAAGGGGACTTTAGCTGGCATAAACAATAAGTATGTGTTTCACAGCTGACTAAATCTGAGGACTCTCAACAAATATGATTTTTCTCTAACAAGATCTAACTCAACTTGGAGTAATGAATACCAAATATTTAATTGCCAAACTTTATGTAAGCCAATAATTTGTTTTATTTCGCCCGATACCATTTGCTTCTAATAACGGAGCGGCGAAACCCACACTTCCTACTCCCACTTATACTGCAATAAATATTTCTGCCGTTGCAACTGCCTGCTGCACCTGCGGAATATTTCAAGGTGTCACGAGTGAAAAATTGTTTTATTCGAAGTAAAATTGCATATTGAATGCATTCAAAGGCGAATGTTAAGGCTGAACTGATAAAATGTTTTCAGTATTACAGTTCTACGTGAGGTCTGTCATTGAAAAACCGTAATAATCGCGGAGTACACGTAGTACAAGGATTACTGGCAAGAAAGATTGTTGCTCCATGTCACGAGCGCGTTGAAGACGGACTGTCAGGCCTTTGTTAACCCTTTCGCTACAAGTTTTTACTGGGGAAAGTTAAAATTTTAAATTTTACGTTTTAGGCTTCTATGTTGTTATATTAGCAACAAATCTGTAAGAAATTTTTTGATTTTTATACTCGGACCCTTTATTTTAGAGTGCTTTTTATAAGAGCAACCCATCGTTGTGGCTGTAATAATCACTTAAACATAAAACTTTTTACACATAACGAAAATTTGAATATTTCTTCGTTTACTTCAGCCAAAATATTTATAAACAAGTATCTAAATTGAAAGAAAACGTCAAATTAAAAAGTTAACTAATTTTTCTGCTTTTTCTTCCTTTACAATGTCAAGATATACCATTAAAAAACATGTATAGTTTTCTTCTTTAAACTTTAACATTCAGTTTATTAATTCGTATTTTTCCTAAAACTTCAAACTATTCTAAGGACCAACAAAAAATGTATTCTTGAAACCACAGAGGGTTCAGACGTCCACAGAGTAGCATGTTGCCATATGGCAACAAAATAGCGAAAGGGTTAAGCAAATTTTAAAGCACAATTACCACATTGTCAGGATTCTGAAAACTTCGAATATGTTATGTTTGACTATGAACTATGGTTAAGGGGTGCGCGATGCGGTAATGTGACTTGGAAGAAAAAATGGTTCGATTTAAGAAAGTTTATAGATTTGTATACTCTTTATTAATGATCAGGGAAATCGGCTTAGCATTGTCGGATCGTCTGTTCGTTTGTTTTTTCAGCTGGTTGCATGATACCTGCAAATATTGATGTCATTACTTTACTCTCGAAACTTGCACAAATTGATCAACTTTGAGCCTGACACGGTAGCGTTGGAAAATTTCATGCTTGAAACGTCTGAAAATGTAAAAAAGTACGAAATTGAAGATATATGTTACAATCAAAAAACAGTTTGGTTTTGTAATAATATTTGTAATATTTTTATTTTTTCTGAATTAATTTAGTTCAATCGATGTAAAAAAGTTAATGATGCTTTAAAGTAATTCTTGCCGGTTACCGCTACTAAGCGGAAGTCTTAACCCTCAACCACCTAGCATACGTCTCACAGATCCCGATGAATTTTTAGGCGTGAATATTATGTTAGTGTTGGTGCTTGTACCTTTCCTCGCGCCTCTCAGTGCCGTGCAACTAGGTTTGCCACCCGTCCTCCATTGTGGAGGACAGTCGTCCAAATTACTCAAATGTCCTCCGTCCGCCAAGGTGGGTAAAATGTCCTCTAGGAACACGAAACAAGTCTATTTTACTATTTCCTTTGTTAACAAACACGCAAAGTATCATAATAAGCTGAGATGAGTTTAACAATGTCTCGTGTAAAAGCAGTCTTAACTAATTGATATTGATTTCGATAAAAAAATTGATATTTTCGTGCGAATTCTATCTCTGTAAGCACTAATCTGAGTTGAATTTAATTTTTTCTAAGAACTGAAAGTTTTTGATCTCATTATTATTAATTTTATGATCTAATTAAATGCAATACTTATAAGTGTGATTAAAGCAGCAAAAAGCAATGACACATATTTATTATTTTTTTATTTTTTATTTTATTTTATTTTCATTTTTATTTAAAAAAATTGCCTAAAATTAGTTAACAATTGATACCGACTAACGGAATAGTAAGATATTTTAAAAATTAAATACTTATTCTATAAGTCTTTTTAGCAAATTCTTAAATACATGTTTAGAAACTGAAAAATCTAATCCATTTGAGAATAAGTTAGCCTCGGTCAAATACATGTATTTATGTAAATGAATTAATTATTTTTTAAAATGGTTTTTGTTTAAATATTAATGTTTTTTGGAACTGTATACAAAAGTTAAATACATATACACTCTATACTCTGAAAACTAAAAATGTATGATTGTTTATAGTATTTTTCATGATACCATGTTGCGCATCTAAACGATGTTTTGGTGTTCTCCTGTGATAATTTGCTACCGTACTGTTGCTAGAAAATCTCTTGAGCATTTTTTTAATACTGCAATTTTTTATCTGCTGTTTTTTCTATCTTATTTTTATACTTTTAACCAAAATAAATTAGTCATAGTGAAATGTCTATTCCATGTTTATTTTAAAAAAGATCTTGAAATTCTTCGTACCTAAAATAACACTAATTTAATTTTATATCGAAGTGGCATCAAGACTAAAGTTTTTTACAAATACGAAGAACTTTAATCAGCACGTTTAGTGTGAAAAAATTTGATGGCGGTTCTACCTTAATTTTTTGTATCATGGTATTTATGGTATGAAGCATCTAAATTACTCCTCCTTTTACTATATATCGGTTGCATTAACTAGCAGTTCACTCGCTACACAATAAAATGTAAAAAATATTCTAGAAAGTTTCGGTTTCGGCCGTTCGGGCATTTTTGGCCGAAACTGAAACACTCATTTGGGCCGAAACCGAATATTCGGTCGGACACGAGTATCTTCGATTTGTGAGTTATTTCCGGGAAATTTTTATTTCTTGCAGAAAGTATCGAATATCATTTGTTTAGTACTTTGTAGCTAATTTTCCCCAAATTTATCCTACAAAAAATTCAATGTGCTGTTTCGAAAATAACTGACTTACAGCTGATCTTCTATATGTACATATATGTTTAACCCGTTCTACCTGTACCTGTTTAGTTTTTCTGTCAACAACAATGTTGCTATTTCCAATACCTGACCATAAGTAAGTAAGTATTTACTAAGTGATTTACTAAGGTCTGCAATTACGGTGATCTTACTTCATTATTGAAAGTTCTCAAAATATATTTTTTAATTATTTTTAATAATTCATTAATTACTAATTCTGGTTTAGTAAAAATGAAATTCTCACCATACGTAGTTATGAAAATATCTGCATCTTGCTTGAAAATGATAAGCTATTGTTTCCATAATTAACCGTTACAACTTTGTTTGGCGGTCGAACGGTAACTGGTGCAACCCTGGGGTTTAACAAAGCATGGCCGCATGGGCTGCTGCGTCAAGATATTACTTGGTATTAAACATTCGATTGTAGCCAAGGACGACTTATTTGGTTTTAATTATTGCCTGAAAGCCAACTCAATTGAAGGGCTTTCTGAGCAACAATCAAAATTACATAAGCACCCGTCATTCATCACTCACCCGTTTTAATGCACTCGCCATCGTTAGGCTTAAAGGGTGATTTTTGAAATGCACTTACATGATGGCCTGTTGATATGAGCCGGTTTGGAAGCACACTTAACTTTGAGAACTGAGGTTTTTCCACAAACGTCTTGACGGTATGAGAACCAAAAGCGCACTGCATCCGGCGTCATATTTGACTTCTGTTATTCGGTGCGATCCTTCGCGCGATGTACTTTCAGCGACACTTCGTCCTCACACTGTTTCACTTCCGCAGACAGAAAAGCCGTGCACTCGATGTGTTCGTGCAAACGCGCGGAAGGCTTATCGAGCACTGGCTAATATGTATAGACCAAGTGCCGCAGCAAAAATCAAAACGACAACATCATCTCCACACCTGTGTGTGGCTCGGCGACAAAGCTGGCGCAAAGTGGGGTTGTGTGGTTCTTTTCGGCTTTGATTGCGTTGTCCCGCTTTCGTTTGCATCTGTATCTTTTATCAATGCGCCGAATGTGTAATCATTTCCACCACCGAAATCCGACGACCGAAACCGTCGGACGACCTAAATACAGATTGTAGACAACGGTGGGGACTCCATTCCAAGAATCGCAACGGTGAACCGTGTGCGCGCAGCTCTGCTCAGCCTCCGACGTGTGTATGTCTTTGATGCTCGTCGACCAATAAAATGCCGGTATTTGTATTTTTTCGCACATAAATACATTTTCCCACAGCTTTTTCGCAATCACATTCTCCTAATTAGTGCAACAGTGGTTTACTGAAAACCGGTCCTTTGAAGTCCGCGTCTATAGGGATTCAATGCAAACACGCCTATTGGCGCAGACGTTCCTGTAGGGGCTGCTTTGAGAGTACCGCTTGAAACGCCCTCTTTCGCGCTTTTATTTCAAATATATATCGCTATACTGGACATTACAATAACACATCAGATACTTGTGCCGCACATAAGCCCGAAATGTGACACTACACTGTAATAATAATAATAGCCAAATAATTTGCTAACTTGCAAACCGTATATATTACTTTTTAAAGTTTTTGTCTATTAAATTTAAATTAATGTCTGTCATTTTACTTTTTTAGTATGTAACATACCTATACAAACAAGCAGGGTCCTTGGCTTTGCACGCAAGTTTGAAGTCATTGGGCCCAGTAAATCAAGTTTCTCTTAACCCTTTGTTGACCCTGTCAGATTTTTATGAAAAAATACTTGTCTCCTTGTTTCTAATTTGAAATGCTTTCACCATATTAAATCATGTTTCTCTATGTAAACTCTTAACCCATCGTTGACCCGTCAGAATTAGATAAAAAAAAATTAAAAGCACGTGTCCAATATTTTCTAATCCAATTTTGAAGTCAATAGACCCATCGGTTAATGTTTTTTTCATAGTATTCCCGTATACAAACTTTAACCCATTGTTGACTCAGTTAAAATTTGATTTTTGAAACATTGAAAAATACGTGTCGAATTATTTTTGATTTGAAGCGTTTTCATAAACTTTGAAATCAATAGGCTGATTAAGTCACGTTTCTTCCTACAACACTTTAACCCATGTTTTGCCTCTTGGAGCCCGTTGTAAAATCCCGTCTTAACCCTTTCAATACTGCAGGGGTATATAAGTCCCAGATAATGTTGGTGCGAAAAGTATTCGCTTTTAAAGTGCTGGGATGGGACTAAACAGTAGTCTGTAGTCAGTACTTCACAACACGTGTTTTGGTTAGCATAACCTAACTAATTCATACTTGGTGTACGTTCAGAAGTGTAAGCATAAAAAAAAAAAAAATCTGAAATTTTGTAAACATGTTCTTTTCCTTATTTACGGCACATTTAGTTCAATTATACAGAAATATCTTCACTGGCCAAAAGTCGTATTGAAAGGGTTAACGAAATCCAAAATCCCCTGTGTGCACCAATGATTATATGTAAATAGATATAAATTTATTTCAATTTTAGTGCAAGTTCAATTTCATAGCAATTTTGTGTTCTTGTTTTCTTGTATTTTATTTTCTTGTATTTTCTTATTTTATTTATCTATAATCTTTAAATTTTTTCAATTTGTTTAGTTAATATTTTGTTATATATTACGTAAATTAATAATTGGTTTAATTTTAACGTATGTTTTGCCTCACAGTTGGGCTTAGCCCGAGTTTACTAACCTAACAGTCGACCATTCTTTTCCAAGTCTGGTTAGGTTTAAAAAGCGATCTTCCAAGTCGCCGTTGTCTTTGTTGCCATTGGATGCAGACATCAAGTTGATCCATTTCTGCTTTCTTCAATAATAGTTCATTTGGGATTTTTTTTGTGACATGATTCGAGTATTATTCTTTCAGACAACGGTTCTCAAGGATTTGCGAACGCATAGAGCAGCATTGAGAGCATATTGGACCTCAACAGCCTAAACTTTAAGCTGGTTTGTTAATTGCATTATTTTATTTCATTTTCATTTATTATATTTTATTTGATTATATTTTAGCCTTAAGCACACAGTAAATTTTTTATCAAGAACCATTTGTATGCATCTTGCCGGCACAACCACGTGGTTTGACAAAGATCTGCTGTATGTTCAATGTTTCATTAACTAAAGCGCCCAGCTTGGACATCAAATCAAACAGTTGAACAAGTTTGGTAATTGGTTAAGAGATTTGTTGATTTTCGGCTAATTACTACACATTACCTCATACATTCGTACATGTTTATTTACAAATTTAAACTCGAAAATTGCAGAGCTCTGCGTTGGTGCTTGTGCAACGTTTGGTTGCAAAAGTTTCGCAATACAAGCCAAGACAGATGAGGCCGCCATCGCCATCGTCTTCGAGCGCACTATTGCAGCAACTTTTAGCATATTGAATTATAAATAAAGCCAATTGTCACGGAGAACGATAGACGGATACGGGTTTTGCTTTGCTGTTGTGTTTTTCTTCCCCTTCGCCGACACTGCTAACCTGCCTGCCAAATGTCACTGCTGTACGCCAACGTATCGCATGACAGACATTTCCAAAACAAAGTCTGCAACGAAATCATTAGCTGACGTTTTACCGCTTCTGACTGCTGAAAAGCAGCATTCCTGCGGGCGGTGACTAAGTGGCAACAAGTTGACTGTGGCGGACGCGGACGATTTTTAAGTGTCGCCTTCGATACACTTTGGCATTTGTTACGGCAGTGCTCCTGGGATTGCAGCCCGGCTTACGGATGGAGTGATTGTGGAAGATATTAGCAATTGCTTGAGAGTTTTGCATGTAGCTGCTGCTTGCATCATTGTTGGCCTTTCTAACATTTCGCATGTCAACGTCAAAGGACGAAGATGGCGTCTGTGCAACAAAGAAGCACAGCAATCTGCAATTTACAAGTAGGTACAATAGCGCTATTCACAATCTTGTGAGTTTAAGATTGCAAATCTATGCAATAGCAAAGATTTACGATGATGCCCCGAACACATACATAGACTACGGCAACGACACGACTGCATCTATTAAAATATAGAACCAGAACAATCGTAAGGCAACCATTATTTTAACGACGCCACGACAACACGACCACCGAACACAGATGTCGCTGTCGCCAAACTTAGAGTTAGTCTCTATTTCATAGGAGAGAGAGCAAGATTAGATTGGCAACATGCATTGCTTGACAAATGCGTAATATTTGTTATTTTTGTAATTGCGTTAATAAAATGAACGGACGGAAACACTCGTCTCCTCCAATGTGGAAGAAAAAAAAACTGACAACAACCAACTGCCATTCGGATTCAACGTTCAACTGTAGGTACTGAACTGCACAACAAAATCAAACTTTTTTTTAAATAACCAGGTTCTGACAACAGATTCTGGTAGAGGGGGCAAAAAAATCATTGGTGAAAGCATTTGATCGAATTCGGTGCAACGCATAAGCCTTTTTATCTCAGGACCAACAAAAACAACTATTGCAATGAAAAAACGAAAATTTGTAAATTTGTTGGTATGAAACCAATATGAAAAAAGTAAAGTTTTAGCATTTATACCTTATTGTATCTTTGCTTGGCTTAGTTTTCGAAACATGTTAATGTTAATGACGGAAAGTTGAATGCCGATCCATTTTTGTCCAAACACTTAACAAAATTGTTTACCACACCAAGTTTTATATGTAATGGTTGTAAAAGAATTTTGTTTGTTGGCACAAGCGGTGGATGGAAAATCTAATGCTCGGCTAATGTGCCTTCAGCTCTCGCCTTCCATTGTTTTTTCCATTCCACGTGCAAGTTTTGTAGGAGATTTTAGTACCAATTTTGAATAAGTACGAAATAAACACTTAAACACATTTTCAGTTTTGGCTTAATTCTGGCGTTCAAGTTAATTTCTGAGCTTTGATGTATTCAGAGACCTATAGTAGAATTCTATAGCGAATATTTTCGTGGTAAATGTTGTCCTTAAAAAGTCCTGTTTTACAGAAAATTTTTTGCATTTTAGAAAAAAAGAATCAGATTGACCCATAAAAATAGGAGCTACAGGGTTAAAATGCTCCACAAAAGTGTTCTTCGTAGTATTTTACATCAAATTGCTGAACACATTATATATCTAAAATGTGAGGTTACATGGTTTTCGTATGCCGATTCACCATAAGAATGACCAAAAAGTGGAAAACTTTGAGCCCCCCTAAAAAAAATTTCAGATGTAAACTTCCAAAACGCCGATACACGTGTATCTTGTTTTTGCCCCCTCTACCAGAATCCGTTGTCAGAACCTTGTTATTTTTTTTTGTGTTGTGCAGTGTTATTAGTGTTGATTGAACATGCACTACACTATTTTGCAAATACTACGATACAAGACAGTTGCAAAAGATTGTGAATAGAGCTAATATATACATACATATTGAATATATATTGAAGGTTTTTCTTGCCACTTTCATTTTATTTTAATAATTTTTTTATTTTAATGGTTTTGAAGATGGAAATATAAATTTAAAAAATAAATACATCGAATGAAGTTTAAGTTTTTCAGGAACTTCATCAGTTTTTTTTTACTACCATGATAAAGGTAGAGCCAATGCTTCTTCTCAGCCACCATATTGCGCATCTGACACTAAACGATTTTTTGACGTTCTCCTTTGAAAATGTGCTACCGTACTGTTGTTAGAAAATCTCTTGAATACGAGATTTTTTTAATACTGCAATTTATTATCTGCTGTTTTTTCTATCTTGTTTTTATACTTTCCACCAAAATAAATTAGTCACAGTGAAATGCCTAATTCGTGTTTATTTAAAAAAAAAAATCTTAAAATTCTTCGAACCTTAAATAATTTAATATTATATCGAAGTGGCATCACGACTCAAGTTTTTTACAAATACGAAAAACTTTAATCAGCACGTTTAGTGTCAAAAAATTTGACGGCGGCAATTTAAATTTAATACATGGATTCGGTAAGGCATAATAAAATTAGAAAAAAACATATAAACCATTTTATTTTTAACTCATAAAAATTCAAACATCAATTGGGGTTTTGTTCGGAAAACAAACCAGACGCTGCTAAAGTACAACCTGTAGGAATGACGGAGACGTTTTCATTAATTTGGGTTGAGTTTGGGTTTGGGACACATTTCCGAAGGCCAGCAAATAGGTTCGCTGTGATACCACAACGAGGAGGATAGTTGTACTTTACGGTGGCTTATTCTGGTGTATTTTTAATGAAAGAGTGGACGACTTTACTTCACTTGCACCATGTAGCCTATTCAAAATATTGCTGCGAAAATTCAGGAACAAGAGACACATTGCGTACATGTATCAATGTGAGAAAGGGTTTTGTGTGTTGACGCCTGAAAGCATGTCAACAAACGTCAATCACACTTAACTTTAAATTGAGTCCGTCATCAAATATTCGATTCTGGTAATTGCCGTGACAGCTTGAAAAGATCGCAAGGGCACGACAGTAACACTTTTTAACCGTAAATATTTCAGTAGATGTGCACAATGGAATAAATAGACACGGAAATGCAAACATACGAACATACATATTCATATTTGACGGGGTTAGGCTTTAGATGGATCCTCCTTGTTAAAATAATACAAAACAAACATATTTATGTATGTATAAACATATGTATTAGATAAACATATTACATATGTATTATTTCATATATGGTGCATCTATTCTAATAAGCATAGCTATATTCTATGTGCAAATTCGGGTACAGAAACATTTTAGTTGGATAGGGAAATAAAATGGATCATCTAATTGCGCGCAAAGATTTAAATTGTGTTTTTTATATGTACTGTTATCACAACCGTCATATGTATGGAGACACTCTTGTAACAGTTTTGCTATCGAACTTTGTGCATACATATCATTAAAAATCATCAATATAGTTGTTATTGTTATAGTATTTTATATATTACTGCTTACTCAAAATGGAAGGAATATTCATATGGTTGAAGCGGATTTCAAAAAATTTAACTCGGATTTCGACAATATGAAAACACCTATTATGTATTCAGATTTCCTGATTTTACAGTTTCTAACTATACGAACGCCTGTAATAAAACAATTTATAATATATTTCATCCTTCAATAAGAAATTATTTATAATCCAATGAAAAGTTACAATTTGAATTGAAAAACTATGATGTGGTTCTTTTCAATTGGTACAAGTTTTTCGGTGTCTGTCAAATTAGCACTTCAGCTGCACAGGGTTAATGCAATAATGGCAGCAACCCTACTGAAAGTATAAAGCTACTGCACTATTCAATTAATAATCTGTTCATAAGTGTTTGTAACTAGGCACATTTGTTGGGAGAGTCTAAAGTAAATGGAATTTCGGCAGTAATTTAGTTTTCTACAAATGTATGCTGATGTGAAAAAACAGCGTTCTTCAAACTGTTGAGTGGAACGCAATGAGTAATCGCGAAAGAGTGGATTACACAGAAGAACCACTTTTGTTTTGATTTACTGACAGGCTAATGTCATTAAACTGTACAATTCGCACATGTAAATCATCTCGTAGACTCACTATGAATATTCTACAAATTCAATTTTCAACAATGGACTACGAGGTTCTGCAAGTTTGCGGATCTCTGAAAAGGAGAAGAGGGTTTTAAAAATATTACTTCGTGGCTGGCCGAAAGGGCAGTAATTTACGAACGTAGTTGACACGAAATGCACTTTTCATGTAACTGTTCTTCAAAAAGCTTAATTGAAAATTAAATATTCCAAAAATGGATATGCGGCGTACGGCTGTACAGTGCGGTGCGGAGCGGAGCGGCGAGGATGTTACCTCGCCACTTGTCAGCCAACTTGATTTGCCACGTATCCGCACTCAATTTATTATCACATTGCCCTCACATTCACATTCGCACGCTCGCTCCACCTGCCGACGTGGATGACGGTGAGCGGATTGGGGTAAAGGTCCGGTATGCAAATTGTGTGTGCTTGCTGCCTCGCGGCAGATGTCGGGAGGCGTTTCATGCATATTCCCACATTCACAATTGCAATTAGCCATAAAAATAATGCATTAATATCAATGTGCTAAATTGACACATTCGCTGGCTGTTACAAAAGTTGCAAACCTTATTAAATTCACACGTACAATGCAATAAAGTGGAAATGGAAAAAAATCGTCTGCACGGGATGAAAACACGAAATCTCGCCTGGAACACAAAACTTGACGCAAACTCTTTGTTTGGTTCTTTCAAATTGTTGGTAGTTTGATAAAAGAATTTATAAAAGAAAATGAATTTATTTATCTATTTAAGATAAAAAACAATCATACCCAATCAGCAATACGTGGTTGCAATTGTGGGCACATTTATGTCGAATACTGGTTTTTAGAGATTACACTCACCTTTCAGAGTAATTTCGTGAATGGATCGATGGATAATGGATAATGTGAAATTGACAAAATGTTTAAATTATGTGCTAATATCTGGGATATTGCTACGTGGATTTTTTGCAGTTCTAATTTTTTTGTTTAGTTTTCTTATTCACTTTAAAACTTAAATAATTATAACACTACCTAAATCATGGCGGTTGTTCTGTGTATTACACCGTGCGACAACAAAATTTACACACGAAAAAATCTATATACTTGAGAAACTAGGGGCCAAATGTAGTAAAACTGCGTTTTTAGTTTTTCTCTCTGAGGTCAGGATTTTTTTTAAAGGACTTTGAATTTTCAAGGACATGTTTATTTCAAGGAATTATTTAAAAAATTTAGCGCATTGTAGAATAACAATATGGGTATCAAATGAAAGAGAAAGAATCTTAGAAAATTTAATGCTTTGGTGCAATAGGACGAAGAGGCATTGAAAATGTGCTTTTAAAACTATATCCTTGAATATCCTTGGAAATTTCCAATAGTTTTTTTGAAAAAAATATATCTTGAGGACTAATATGTACAATACATCCTCCAATTTCGTCTTTCTAACTTTTTTTAGTTAAGGATATAAAAAATGTAATACTTCTACTACTATAAAACAAAGATATATTGCACCGTACGAGAAACATAAAATATTTAAATAGCTCATGTATAAACTGGAGGTTAAATACACTAATTCTGCAATTTCAAAATTGCCTTTGAACCCCAGTATTTCTTTTCACAAGACATTGAAAATATAAAAATTGAGTTTTCTTTAATAAAACTCATTTCTCAAACTCAAACTCAGTTTTGCTAGTATATCGATTTGTTCGTGTGTTTTGATTTTTTTTATTTTTGTCGCACGTCATTATATATGATTTATGATTAGCTATTATGTATACTTATTTATCTGTAGGTGTAAATAAATAAATAATAATAATAAAATATGTTAATTTTGAATTGTTATCAAACATCGAACTGAAAATTATGACGTCTGTCTGCAAGATAACTTTATCGGAAATAAAAATTATGTTAGTGACGATATGTAGTAATCTAACTGTCTAACGGTTAAAAGCTTTGAAAATTGGAGGAAATGGTTTCGAGTTAAATGTATTATTTTCTATTTTCTACCGTAGAAGCCGTCCCAAACTCACATGAGGTAAACTTTTTGCTATCACCTTGGAATGACATTTTCCTAAATTTTTTTAAACAATACAAATCTGTAAACAAAATCAAATAATTGAAAATTTCTTAAAATTAAATGTGACATCAAATGACCGGAACTTGAAGCTCTTTCTGAAGGATAGTAGCCCGTTTTTGAATGCTACCTGATTGCTATGAATGCTATTCAAATTGTCAATGTTAACGATGTTATTGATTTTCAGAGCATCTGTTATTAATTTCGTGAAGTACTGCATGGTCAACAACAAAATGCAATACCAGTTTCTGTGAATATTGCAAGCAGATTGTTTGTGGGAGGAGTGGAGCCGAACCGTTTTCATTGGTGTTCAGCCGCTGACCATTCGAAGTTACAATGCACACCTCCCATTGCAGTTAGACGTACTGGTTACTTCGTGCATTTGACCACTACGAATGCAACCGATAGCAGGTTCGTGGTGACTGCTAAGGGTTGGTCACTGGTGATCGCATAAAATGCTCGTAAGGGTTGATCTCGGACTCTACAGAGCAACAAAATGGTGGAATGTGGCCAAGAAAAACGCCACATGCTCGTGAACTAGCGAAATGTTTGCATTTATTTAAGGAATACTATTTAATTAATTAATAATAAAGTCAGCAATTTAACAAACTTCTAAAATCACAATTCAACTTTGATCTTTTGAGTAAATGCTAAAAACATTGTAATATGTATTATGTCAGCGGTTTCGAAATTGCGCCCAGCCAATGACACAATGACAGTTCCGGGAGGCGTTACTTATTTAAGTATTTGCTGCATTTCTCTTGTGCCGAAAGTGCCAAAGTCGCTTCGCACGGCTCGATGTGGATGCGCTTTAAAATATGTCTTAAAAACATACCTCGTCAGCTCGTCAGATTTTCGTTTGATAGTCGATTTGTCGACTTGGGCATCGGGCTTGAGTGCGATATGCGAGAGTATCCATTGATTTTTTAGTAGCTGCAGCTCTTTCTCGATTTTCTTGGCACTGCTTTCGTCGCACGATTGCGGCACGAACAAAGGTTCGAACTTCCGTATGCGCGTCTTCAAGGAGTTCGACAATAACTTGATGTGCTCCGCCCTTTCGCGCCGCAAGCACTTATTCAACAAGTCAATCTCTTTGCTAAATTCGTTCGAGTTGAGATTACTTGTCTGCTTACTCGTGAACACACCTCGCTCCAACTGCTCGTAGGCGTTTTCCAAAGCGACAAGTTTTCCTTGCACCACGGCGAGTGACTGCGATATGATTGATTCCTTGTTGGAGAGGTCACTCTCTATCTTCTCGATTTGTTGAATGATTTGCGCCAAAACTTGGTCCTGTAGTTTCTGCTGTTTCATCAGGTTTCGCTCCGCCATTTCTTTGCGAATTTGCATCTCGGAAAAATCGTTTTGCTTAATTTTAGCCACGTACTTCTGGGCCTTGATTTCCTTGTCGCGCTCGGCCAGAGTTTGCTTGAGGGTTTTGATATCCTCGAAGTGCTGTCTTATTTCGACAGAGCGCTGCAACAGTGTTGTCACTGACGAACGCACAAACATTGTGTTCTTATTTGAGTTCCTCGCTGACTCGTTCTGCGTTATGAAATCAAAGAGCTCATTGATTCGCTCGTCCAACAACGCTACGCAATGTTGCATCATAGCCACTGGCGGCTGCTTCTCCTCCGCACTCAACTTGGCGCAGTTATACGTGAAAAGTCGCCAGAGTCGTTGATGGTCTATGGCAATGTCCCCGGGACAATCCCCCTTTTTGACGGCTATGTCGCGTGTGGCGTCCTTCGCAGTAGCGGTCAGAACATTGATGAGCCGCCCAAAGCAGTCGTTGGTGGCTTGGATTTGCTGCATGCGCACGTGCTGCTGCTGCAAGCCGCTGACATCGAACCCCGTGGACGGCCACTTGCGCTGCAGCTTCTTGAGCTTTTGCTTGAATATGTTGGCGTTCTCCATTAAAAATTGCATAGCGCAGAAGGACTCCGTGTTCTCGTCTCCCAGTTGGATGATTGTGTGCAGTATCCCAGCGTTTGTACTGATGCAGTCTACGCCCGCGTCGAAGACCTCAATCAACGCTGCGTGGAGCTGATGATCGTCAATGAGCTCGGCAACACCTTGTGAGCAGATGAGGTTCGTGTGCAAAGTGTTGAAGAAGGCCAGGGTGTGCTCGATCTTCTCCATCGGCGTATTCTCGTCCAGCAAATCGCCCTTCAACAGGCACAGCAATTCGTCAATGTGCTTCTCCTGCGCCTCCATTTCGGCGCGGTAAATGGCCGCGTGCGAGCAGACTTCGTATTCGCAGTGATTGAGTCCAAAGAGGAGCTGTTTGAGCACCAACCTAATGCTGCGCAGCATGTACAGACACTTGGAGCGGAATGCGAAGCGGTGCACGGAGAACCCTTCGAATATGGCATTTTTTGCGAAATCACACGACGAAGGAAACTTCTCGTTAACAGTGTTGCACACAATTTCCACCTTCTCGGTGATGCGCTGCAATAAGAGCAAAACCAAGATAACGTCGTGTTCGCTGCCGCGCAGCATGAAGTCCTCGGGCATGAAAACGAGCAGGTATTCCACATGTGCCTTACACAACTTCAGGTCGACTGCACCCAGCTGCGTGTCGATTGCTCGGCTACAGGCCTTTGTTATGGAGAAGACCTGGTTGAAGTCTATGCTCTGCGTATCCTCTTGGTTGGAAAATATGCTAAGATCCTCGGACGTCGATGTCGCGGTCCCTGTGGCTATGGCATCTTTCAGCGACAACTGTGCGTTTAGCGTTTTCACCAATTCTCTGAACTTCATGATGGTAACATCGCGATCGTAAATGGTTTCCAGGGCGTTGTCTTTCTCATGTTGGAGTGTTTTAATGGTCGCATTAAGGGCGTCGATTTCCTCTCTCAAGTCCATTTCCAACTCGTGATTACCCTCGATAAGTTGCTCGTGTATCTCCTCCAGCGCTTCCAGTTCAACGACTTCCTCTTCCAGCAGCTTCACCCGATCCTCGAGTTCGATTTTTGTTTCAGCCAGTGTCGCGACCATTGATTCTGCTCCCAGGGCTGCGTCAACCTGATCTTTCAAGTCCATAATGTGCAATTCCATCATGTCAATTCGTTTCGATAAGATTTCTTTGGTCTTCTTCAGTTCAGAAATTTCGGAAGTTTTTGTCTCTAATTCTTTGGCGACTTTGTGCAGGTCCTGTTTTTCTTGTGTCAGCACATCACGAAGCCGCACCACCGTCTCTCTTAGCCGCTGATTGTACTGCTCCAGCTTCTTAAGTTCGCCAACACTGGGCACGCCTTCGTCTTTGCGGCAATGGCCAGCACCTATCGACAAACTATTCTCATGCTCTGCTCGCAAAATTTCAACATCTAGTGTGAGCTCTTCGATGCGTTCTTGGGCCAGTTCCAGTTCGATTTGTAACGTTTCTGCCCGCTCCTCCGCCATCTCCTTGTCAAGCGTCAGTATCTCGATGCTCTCGGCCACTTCGTCCAACTCGCGCTTGTATTTTCCCCTCGAATCATTGGCCTCTCTCAGATCCTGGCGGCAGCGCTGCAAGTCGCGCTGCAACAAGCTGTGCTGCTCCATTATTTGCACCTTGAACTCCACCAATTGCTCATTCTGCAATTTAACCTTTTCCAGCTCGTGCAGCTTGCGTTTGTCTTCGGCTCTGTGTCGCTTCAAATCTTCCAGCTCGTCCGTCAGGTCGGCAACCTTGACCTCGAGCTCCTGACGTTTCTGCTGCAGCTGCTGCTGGTCTCCGCCGTAGCTACTCAATGCTGTGCTCATATTGAAGGTGGTAGGCGAGCGCAAAGGGTGGCCGGGTATGAACTGTGGTCGCAGGATTTCCAAAAAGCCAGTTTCCACAAACGACGCACGCTTAGGGCAACAGAACGATTCGGAAGGGCTGACGCTGGTTTTACTGCGCTTCGGCCCCAGCAACAGAGCACCCGCCGCTGTAGATGCAACACGTCCTGCTGAAGTGGTAGTTTCGGCGGAAGCATGCAGGTCCAGTTGGCTGCTGGAAGAGAGAAATTGTTGTCTGGCCTGTTTGGGCTGATTAATTTTGGTGGTCTTGAGAAAATTCGCACCAAGATTTGTGCTTCCGACAAGTGTCTCGCTAACATGGGTCGAACCACTGACTGTTGGCACCGTAGGAGCCGCTGACATGCCATCAGCCGGGTGCGCCTTCGCTGCAGTTGCTGCTCGGTCATCCACTTCCCTGGCACTGCTGCCGGTGGTCGTCAGTTGCGTCGGCCGCACAAAGAGTCCGTAGTTGGGAGCACATTTGAAGTAGACGATGCCTTTCACCGTGCCGTTGTTTTTGCCCTTCTCCTCGTCAAGCACCACGCCTATCCACTTGCCGGATGAAAAATTCGTTAGGCCCACATAGGCGACGCATCCTGTCAGATTCTTCCCCACAACTTGCACCTGCTGGCCAACTTTCAAGTTGTGCTCCGACATTTCGATTATTCCATCCTCTGCCAAGTGCCGAATTGGTTTTCCTTACATCGTCGAAAGAACGCGTACACGAAGGAGCGGACAGAAAGTCGTATTCGGCAATATGGCGGCCACCAAAAGTCTATACTTACACCACCACACGGACGAGGCAACTTTAAAAATTCAAAGCGCATACACATACAGAGTGCGTGCGTGTGTGGGTGTGTGCATGCATGTACCCTCGAATTACTACAACGCGATTCGCGTTCCTCTTGGCAGCTGAGCGATATTTCTACCGAGATTTGTTAATGTTAAGTTAATTTATTTTACTGTTTGCAACACATTCTGAATGGAGTTTTGATGCCACACGCCAAATGCTAAATACTGTGAAAGCTGAAAGTTGAAAGTGGGCGCCTTTACCTGCTGCTGCTGCTGTCAACTGCACCGAAACTTACCAGATAGCAAAACTCTTCATCCGTTGAGTTGGCTTTGGCAACATTAACCAAAATCCAATATAACCGAAATCCTTGTGAATTGCAGCAAAATTTCAACATTTCAAGTTGGCGACCGTTTGGTTGGCGCTCAGGAAATTCGCGTGGAAAATTTTTTGGCGGCTTTTGTTGAACACTTCACGAACATTTTAAGGTTAATTGATGTTCTGCTTTCTCCCTTTTGCACTTTAAAACGTAAATTGCGCACAATCAGAAAAATTCGTTGTCGTCTTTCGTTAAAAAATCGGCGTGAACGTTGCACGTGAATATTGGCGAACCAACTAGCGAGCGTGCTTGACAGTTAAAACGTCATTGCCGGCTTCTCACTGCCCCGGAATCTTCGGGAAACTTTCAAAATCCAATCTTCCTCCTCACACATTTGCTCCCATGTGTGGCGTTCGAGTTACCTTTCACTACTATTCCGCCGTTGGGAGATTAGTTTAAAAAAACTTCAAGTGCACTGCAAAAATCAGAGAATGCCTCAAATTCAATTTCGGCTATTGCCGTGTGTTTGCCCTGTGCGAAGGGGTGAAACGGGAAATCATCCCTTCCACGCTTTAAAAAACTACAAAATAAAAAATTTAATTCACGGGCACACAATAGCGACTGCGGAAAACGGGTTGCTCTTGTGCAATATTGTGCCAGTATCCTTTGTGTTTGGCGTTTCTCCCGCAAATCGCACACACACACACATACACGCATTCGCATTCGCAACGCACATGCACGCGCAACACAATCACACACTCACAGAACCACAGACGCAGTCGTCCTGCCGCAACAATGAGCAAAATCCTTTTCATCCTATTCCCTTTCGATTTTTTATTTACCGTGTTTGGCTGCGCAGCACCTTTCATCCTTTTCAGACAAAACGCTAAAACACAAACTCACATGTCACTTCAACACTGCGATTCGAATCGCAACGCAACGATCATGTCGCTGCATCCCAACGGTGTTTGCATTACGTTCTACAGCTGTGTGCATCCTGTTGGCGTTTGCGCTCGCACTTTCCACGTTCGAAGGGTTTCTCTTCGATCCAGGGCACTTTTCAGATCAAGCTAGGGTTTGAGTTTGGTTGTTGCCCCGACAGGATAATGATCAACAAATTGCATTATTAAATAGTGACGCCACTTTGACGATGACGCGTTAAAGCAACTTGAAGTCTGGAGTCTGTCTGTATGTAGAATCGACATAGTTTAAACTTTAAACAAAACTTTCTATAAAACATGTTTCTTCTTTCAGTTTTAATAAAACAAATTTAAGTCAAACAACATTTGGGTGGGTCTTATGTCGAAGTGTGAAATCATTATTTCATGATATACTTACGGATGACTGCAATTTCTTACTAAAAGCTTTCTATTTACTATGAGCTACAAGAAATTAAAAAAAATTACATTTTATTTTTTTCCCTGATTAATTTCAAACAAGATTTAAACATATTTAACGAAAAATTGCAATCTTGCATAACTTGGAGGGCACCGAATTATAGTTTGTAAATGTTCTGCAAGCTGAAAGCTCCAGTTGCTGCAGACCAACTTAACCCTTTCGCTACAGGGTTTTACTGAGGAAAGTTAAATTTAAAATTTAACGTTTTAGGCTTCTATGTGGTTATATTAGCAACATTGCATAAACAATTTTTTAATTTTTATACTCGGACCCTGTATTTTAGAGTGTTTTTTTTATGAGAGCAACCACATCGTTGTGGCTGTAATAAGTACTTAAACATAAAACTTTTTACGCGTTGTGGTGTAAAGGGTTAAACAACGTGTTTTTGTTACTGTACTAACATATTTCATTCGTTTTATCTCCAGGTTGACATCACTATAGATGTATTCTTTGATATCTTCATAAGTATGTGCAGACAGCATATACTTCGTCATAACCTCAGCTACCACAAGACCACCAGCAAGGATGCCAAGTTTAGAAAATGCGGCGTATCGAGACATCCCTTGTAATCGAAAAAGACTCGATTTGACTCTCATGGATCTTTTTCAGTATTTGGCACAATGTCAATATCTGGTCGATAGTGACACTAACGCCAGGTCTAAAGCAGCACTGATAAGATCCAATCATCGTTTTGGCGAGTGGCTTCATTATTTCACATAATGCGCTCGTCAGGACCTAATACGCGATGAGAAGTACGTAAAAGGATATTTCCCTGTATTTGGCGCATATTGTCGGATCGCCTTGCTTTAAAACAGGACAAAAGGCACTGAGGTTCCAATCGTTGAACATACATTCCTCCAGCCATATTTTGCAGATCAGCTGATCAATGCATCCAATCAGCTCACCGTTACCGGCCTTAAACAATTCTGCTGGTAGCCCACTCCGCCCTGCAGTTTTCTTCGTATTGGATAGCAGCCCTGACCTGGTCATAGCTGAGCGGTGGCACATCGTGCAAGCGTTGTCATCGATTGGGGCCTCTGGACATCTACACCACGGGCGGTATTGTTCTATTCGGCGCCTGCGCCAAGGTATGTGCGCGCATCATAATACTTCCGCCATTCATTGTCATTCAGCACTTTGGCGCTTTTAGTTGAGTGCCACTTTTCAAACGTTTATGAAAATTTGAGAGAACGTTTAACGATGAATCGCGAATCGTGTGTTAATCGTGCGGCCATTTTTGCTCTAAAACTGGTTATACTGCTCCACCTCTACCTTACACACACAGCTGCCACAGCTGCTAACTGGGAATAGATCAAACCTGACTTGCGCGATTACACCGATGAATGCCGGCAAAACGCAGTAAACTCATGTCTCAAAAAACTATTTAAACAAAGGGCTTTATTGAGTTGTTGATTGTTTTTATTTGTTTTGCCCGTAGCAATTATTAATTGTTCTTAGTAGCTTACAAACATTTGTATATGACAGCATTTATTTTGATTTCAATAACAACACAATTTCACTTGATAAACTTTCAGAAAATTATTAAATAAATTTATACATTAACATGGCTTGAATGGCAGATCTTAAGACTTCCAAACAAAAAGTGGAAAATATGTATTGCAAGCTTTTTATTCATATTTAAGAATACATAGTTAACGTTCGTTTCCTATTAACGAAAAAAATCATTTTAGGTAAAGACGTTTTCGAATTTTTAAGTAATGCATGTAGAAGTTTCCTTAGTATATACGAATGTATGAATGAAGTTATATGCGAATACAAATGTGTACACGAGTATGTATGC
Organism: Melieria omissa; assembly: GCA_963971225.1. Lineage (NCBI taxonomy): Eukaryota > Metazoa > Arthropoda > Insecta > Diptera > Ulidiidae > Melieria > Melieria omissa. The sequence continues at coordinate 88,733,265 of OZ020268.1, forward strand.
GTGAAACAAGAGTTAGTAGTTTTTGTGTTTGCCTGCAGGCCGGCGCACCCCTTTAATGAGTGGAGTTGCATCTGATATTCCAGCGCAAAGCGCAGTGCACAGCCAAAAGGTACGCATTGCTCGTTTTCATCGCCATCATCACCCATTTCTATTAACAAAAAAATGGTCCGCTACATTTTGATTCCTGCATCATTTGCGCTGCTTTCCATGATTGCGAGTATAACGAACTGCTTACCAAGAACCACAAAAAACGCTAAAATAGGGGTTTGCACACCCTTTAAGCGGCGCAGATTCCCCTCAATTTCAAATCCATTCTGTTCTGCTGCCGCACCGCGCAAGGGTACTCGTACGCGCCACGTCATTGTCCGCAACGAACACGGAAGAGTTTCAGCTGCCTCTGTTTGTGCGCACACCGCGAACACTCAGTTGCCTGACGCAACGATCGCCCGAGAAGGCGAATACGAGAATCTGCAAGCTGATCGGCACTTAAAGTCAACTGTACTCACGCGAAATCTTTGCTAAGGTGTGTTAGCTTGAACTTAAGAAGAACGAAGGACGTTCAAGGAGTTTGTGTTTTCCATCTCACAAATACTTGCAATGTGCTCAGTCGCAAAGCCAAAAACTTCCGCAAGTCGTGATTTTCCTTGCCTTGCTCCACTCACCAGAAAAGCCAGTCTGCACCTGGTTTCTGGTTCGGCATCGGTTCCGCGGCTGCTTCCCTCTTATTTGAGTGCACGCAACCCCTACAAACACACAAACAAACATAATTGAGGGGTAGAGCAAAATATTGAGTTTTTGCCCCGAAAAATCCTTTTTTTACCCTTAAGCCTACCTGAATTTCGCCCAAGCGCACCAAATTGGGGTTTATTTCATAATGCTTGAGGGCTCATCTCTCATTATTTCACAAGTGAATGCATCTACGGGGATTTCACAAAATTACATTTTTACAACGCCTTTGATAATTCGCCAAAATGCTTTGCACAGTTTACTTTGCACTTTTAGTCTTTAGTAGAGGAGCCGTAACAGTTAACATTTAATTTTATTTTTTCCAGTTATTTTTTTACTTTCGTTTAATAAGTCCATAAGAGAGAGATTCAACGATACGTGTGTTTGATACGACCTTGAGAAGGCCAACACTGCAACGCAAACCGAAAGGAAATGTTCATCTATAGGTTTTAAAATTTTAAATGGTTTTAAATCAGTGATGCCCAAAACCTTCTTATGGAAGAGCAAACTACAATACATATAAACGAATTCATACGCCAGACAACAACAAAACCTACATTGAAGATAATTGTCGCCAATGTGTACCAACAAAACATACGGTGCTGTGTGTGTATACTAGAATGCTCAGCCTATGCCGAAGATCATTTACAGAAACAAATGAGGAACTAGAGCATAGGACATGGGTACCTCTGTTTTAAATCTTCCATGACCCAAATAAAAACAAGTTGACCTTATTACATCAAAAATTTAACTATTCATATTTTACAGCTGTTTTGTTTTCAATTAGCTAACAATAAATAAAATAAAATATTGTGTTCATGCATTACAAATGTTGCTTGTGAAGCTTTTGATTAATTTGCGCTAATATAGCCAATTATCAAGAAATATGCTCAAAATAGGTTTCATGATATTATAATTTTTATTTTTGTATCAAAAGTTATTGAATTTTTAAGTTTTTAAAGTTTTACATCTCCCCAAAAAACGTTAGAAGTGAAAGTGGATGTCTGCAACACTTTATTCAAACTGTCCCAGTTATAACCGATTGTTGGAGCATTTTTACGAATTGACCTCATGCTAATCAACTGGTTTAGAGCCAGATATGTCATAACATGGACAGACACTGCAATATGCACGTTTGTGCTGCACTGCATTACCATAACAACAAGGTTGGGTTCTTGTCCCAAATAACATCCACAGCAAATGTTTCCACCGAAAAATGTTTCGTACCAAGCAGTCGCACTGCCAAACAGATGTCTGCAGCATTTGCGCCAGAGTGCTCGCAACATTGTCGTGCAATGTTAGCCGAGACTCCTTAGCGAGACTAACAGCCGGAACAAGCCGGAAGCAGCTCAAGTTCGAATCAAACGCTCGGATGCACATAGCATATTCGAATGTCAATTTGTAAAAGAAATTTGGATGAATGCAGCAGCTGAGTCCATTTGATTTTTGAATTCGTCGCCAGAAATTTGTAATACATATTTGCTACTGTGACTAAGGCGAATTTCGCACAAAACCTCGTTTGCCAGTATAACTACAACGTACAGGATTCTCTACACAAGGACTTAAAAAGGAGTAAGTATGTGCAAATGTAGCAATGTTTAAGAGTGAAATAGGTTTGCGTGACTGTTCTTTTGTTGAAACCAAATGAAAATAACGTCAAAGGGGAACCGTCGAGAATGAACGTGGCTCTGATGCGACACCATCGACCAGTGGGTGGGTCACCGCGGAAACGAAGCCCTGGAAAATCGCGAACGTGAAAGCAACACAGGTCGAGAGGATATACGAAGGTCATTACTCACAGCAATTGGGGTGTGCGATTGAACAAATTGTTTGTGTGTAGATGGAGTGCACTCAAGTTCATATCAAGGCGTGACAATGGCAATCGCACAACGTTGGGCGTTTGGACGTTTATGTGCGCTTCCCACGATTGCTAACGATATGTGAACACTCGCTTGCGCTTTCGACTAATAAAGCGAAAGTGGTGTCGTTTTCTGCGCCCACATTTGTGCGCGTCGGGAAGGAATCGATAGTGATTACCGGTGACTTGTGTGGCGTAGCCACTCAATACAATATAATCGTCATTAAAACGAAATCAGAGCGAAAGTATGGTCTGTTTTGTCGGTGTGTTGTTTTCGTGCAATAACAAAGTGTGCGATTTGTTGCGCTTTCAACTTAGAACAATTAATGTCTGCTGAAGCAGTGATTGTGTTTACAAAAACGACGCAATTGACTGGAGTTCCACAGCGATACGCAACAATTCCACTTCTTCCAGAACTTCTTGGGTAAACGAATACAACTAATTACAGTAAATATTAATTTGTGTATATCTAAAGTTGTGGTTGATTGAAGCGTGAATGTTCGTGAATAAATTCAAACAGACAATCAACACATTTTTCGTTTAAATAAAACGAAATCTTGAAAACGTTGCTTTTCAGTTTGTCAGAAAATATTTGTTTTTGTGAATCTCGTAGGTTAGGTTCGATGCTTGCCTGATGTTGCATGCAACTAGGCTCGTTTACCCTCAGTTCATTTGTTTCTTCAAGGTGGAGTATGTCCAGTATGTACATAAGGGGAGACGACAATAAGCAGCATGCCCGATCTAAGTAATTCATTGGCTTCGCAATTGCCTACGAGGCCCCTTTGTTTTGACTTCTAATATAGCTCTCTAAAACACTCTTGGAGAGCTTCTTGTCGCAGTGTTGAGTGACTCAAATTAGCGATAAATATAAATTTCCCTATTTACAAGTAGACTTCGTCAAAAGAACTTAAAATACGCAGTGAAGTTAAATGACGCCTTTGCCGCTCTTTGTCGGTGGTTGTATATCGACAGCAGTAAGTAGAGTTTTCAGTCATTCCCGACTGAAGCAATCGCGATAACAAAGTGTTGACTTGTGCTCGTATTTAGTAATAAATAGAAGTAGATTATTGAGTCGACATTATTTGATCACGACAGTCTCAACTAGGGAATTCGGCCGTTCAAACTTTTATGTTAAGTTAAGAAAAAATAAAACCCCAGATTTTTTTTTGCTATTCCAGTCGCTGCTGGTTGTGATTTAATAACTCAAATTAAATACATATACACCTTTTTTATACGAATAGTTTTGTTGGTTTTACTAGGACACTTTTCTTTCAGCCCATTCCAAAGTTTATTACATTTCATGTGTTTGCATTGCGCTTTACAAGCACAGTATAGCGAACCTTCATGAAAAAAACGAAAAATTTAGCTTTATTTTCGTAGATCTAACAAATTAAAACTCAAAGTCCAAAGTTTTTATCAAAAAAATGCAATCAATTTTCAATTTATTTACACAATATGGGTATCAAACGAAAGGTCTTTTGCATACCTTTCTATATACCTTCTAATAAGAAGTTATAAGCGAACAATATTTTTTATATAAAATTAAAAAAACCTGATTTTTTTTTCGAAAAAACCTACATTTGCATATCTAATATTGTATACCAATAGAAAGGTATGGAACATTGATTTAACTTCATATCGTGTAAAACGATTTAGAATTAATTGAACTAGTTTAATACCAACTTTGAGCGTTAACCCCAAGCCACGCCTTTTGTGAGCGCTTCGCAGGCATAATTTGTAGTTCGTTAGATTCAGGAGCCAAACCTTTATGTAAGAGCACATTTATTTATTTGCGCGAGGGTTCGCTACAATGCATTTATTTCTTTTTGCACCAACGAAAACAGACATCTCAATTCTACAACATAAGCAACATTCAAAATCTATGTAATATGTATTCCTGCTAAATCTCACTCATAAAATCTGTGTTTATTCTAGTTGTTCATAATTTGCATATTTCATTAATAAACGAATCCGAAAGTTAAAGATTAAAAAAATAATAATAATTCATTAAAAATTGTCTCGTTTTTATTAACATTTCATAACAACAGATTCAAAATGAATTATTTTTAAGCACAAGCAAAACTAGTCACCAAATATCTGTGGTCAAAAGCAATAACCGCTTAAGTCGACTTAAGAAGAAATAGAGTTATGGATGCCACCACGTTCCCTTGACTGTGCTTTACGTTTGTGTAAAATCGGGGAGTTTGTAACTTTAAAATAAAAAAAGTTATTAATAAAAACCTATTCGCATTCCCATAACGAACACACTACGCGCTAAAACTTTAAAGTGAGATTGCTCGAAACAGCAATTTTCTACTTAGGCGGTTATTGCTTTTGACCACAGATATAGTTAAACTGCGGTTTTAGTTTTTCTCCCTGACGGTAGGATTTTTTTTAAAGGAATTTGAAATCTTTAAAACATGAATGTTTCGAAATATGATTTAAAAAAAATTTAGCATATTGTAGAATATCAATATGGGTATCAAAGGAAAGGAAATCCCGTAGAATTAAAAAATAATAATAATTTGTTGGTGTGCAATGACGAATAATAAGTCAAACATTAACATCCTTGAAAATTTTAAATAGTTTTCTTTGAAAAAAATGTCTGAAGGACTAATGTGTTCCCCTTCAAATTTCATCCATCTAACTTTATTAGTTTAGGATTAACCCATATAAGCCCAGCGGTTTTTTTTTTGTCAATATTCGAATGAAACAGTTTTTGAAGGTGAAATGGGGTCGGTCAATTCAAATTTGGGGTCAACAAAATTTTCCGATTTTTGGTTTTCGAGATATTTGGTGTTTAATAAATCGAACACCTAACTATAAATATATATTGTGGCTATAATATTGGTTTTATGGGGAAAGTGTAAATATATTTTCGAGAGTTTGATCAATTTTTAACAAGACTGCATAGTTACTTTTTTCAATATTATTGTTTTTTAATGTTTTGAAATTATGTCAAAAATTACCTTTTGTTTGGGGAATTCATACAACTGGGAAGCGGTGCGAGAAATGAATATATTTATCCCATTTTATACCAAATATCCCATGTTAACTTTTGTTATTCCTTATTACAAATCAGACCATCATATTATGCAAAACTTTCGCGTTTAAAGTTTAAAAAAGAGCCCAAAAAAATTTATGGAAAATGCTCAAATTTACTGTTCGATTAATCGAACATTGAGCCGATATGGGTTAAAAAATGTAGTACAGTGGTGTCTGGATATAGTGAACTAATTATTGCAAGGCCTGTTCACTGTATTGAGGTTGTTCACTATATCAAGGTTAACATTTTTGTTCAAAAACTCGTTTTATTCGCTCAAAATACACTTTTTGTTTTTTTGCTTGAAACATTTTTTCTATATTTAGAGGCTCGATGTCAAAATTTGGGTGTTCACTATATCAAGGTGTTCACTATATAGGGGGTTCACTATACCCAGACACGACTGTACTTCTCTTTACAAAACAAAAAATGTATTTGTACCATTGGACATATATAAAATATTTAATTAACACATGAATTAATTCTAGATTGATACCTAGAAGGACATATTTAAAAAAAAATAAAATAAAATTTATTGGCAATTTTCAAGCATACAAATTGTAAAGGACACACCAGACAATTAAAATGTTTGAAATCCTAAGGGATTTTCTCTTTCATTTCATACCCATGTACATTGCGCTCAATTTTTGAAAAAAATTGTTTTAAATATCCTTAAAAAATAACGGTATTTTATTATATTTGGCCCCTAGTTTTGTGGGTATGTATATAGATTTTTTTCGTGTGCAAAATAGGCTGTCGCACGGTGTTATCTGACATAACTAAGTACACACATACCTTTGTTATTTTATAAAATAAAAATTCTTGGTAGATTTATCATTGTATATGCCTGTCCCTCAGACAAGCCGTATCTATCCTCATTGGCATTTGTCATTCCTTGTCCTTCAAATTTATGAAACTACTGAACTACTGATGAAATACTGATCATATTTTATGTTGGGTTTCATGTGTATTGTTTAGGCATTGAAAAACTTAAAAAAGATATCGAAATTATTATAATATAACTTACACAAAATTTAAAAAAATGTTTAAAAGCTTTGTATTGAGTGAAGTCAGTCCTCCAAGTGCTGGTCCTCATCACACAAAAAAACTTTACGAATTCATTTTTTTTTGTAATTTCATTTTAATAAAAAAAAAGTACAAATTAAAGAGACTATTGCTGCCTTAAAAATAAATTATATTGTTGTTCCAATATTTGCTGTAGAGTCAGACAGATTCCCACTTTTTTGGCCGATGCCAAAGCCGATTAGTCGGTCGGAAGATGCCGATTCCGTAGAAAATATAAAGCGAATAAATCCAATCAAAAACAGTTTATTTAACAAAAGAACAAGAACAAAGGGGCTACATATATTAAATATACATTTGTTTGTAATATATTTCAAATAAATAACGCAAAAACGAAAAAATTTAAACTGAAAACTAAATAAAATCACGAGATAATCCAGCGTCCCCTGCGATAAACAAAAATACTGATGTAAACTATACTTATTAATAAATAAATATTGCAATAAAATTAAGTTCCTTCTTAAACTTAAAATGCGATGTGGCAATGGCCATTTTTTGCCGATACCGATTTTTACGGCCGATACTAGCCGATGCCGATTAATCGGTCAGACTCTTACTTGCTCTCGCATTACTTGCGACCTACATACACATGTACACATAGAAAGCAAACTGAGAATCGCCGTATTCTTAGTCACTTGGGAGCTTTGGGCCACTTTTGTGTAATTTGGACCGTTTTGAGGGCCATCGGTATAAAGTTAGATATAAAAACTATGTTTTGCATTTGTGTCAAAGAACGATTTGCCGAAAACATAAAATGGTCCTTTCGATTCCACCTTTGGGTTTTTTCGGAAAATTTTGGTACAAACAATTTTAATTGGAAAAAAGAAAAAAATTTAAATGGCAACCGTGTTCTTAGTTGTCCATATCCATGCACATACATACATACATGTATGTACATATAGAAAACCGTGCATTGCATGGATATAAAACAAAATGATTAAATGTCTCGTAAAAGCTGTTGTGTACACCAGAAAAGTTTAAATTTTTCATTTCGATATTGTTGTACGTAGGATTTTGTGTAATTGTTCGCTTGCGTCAATGTCACGTGTGTCAGGTGTTATGAACGCACGCACATGGCCCTGAATATGTACAAACATACAAATGTATGTATGTAGATACCAGGCGAATAGATATCGATGTGACGTAACACAATTTGTGCTTTTCATTTTCAAGGCAGTACTGGCGGAAATATTTTCGCCATATCACAAAAATAGATATTATAAACAACACGAACGCAATCGCTCGTTTCCTTGAAGCAAGTCGTTTGCGAATCTTCCAAATTTCTCTCCATTGCATACATACATACATATGTAGATACCTATAGCAGGTAAAAAACCCCACTTGTATATTACATACAATGTGTGCACATACATGGATCGGACGGTATATATCTATATAGAAACATTTTTATATGTACCAACATTACATATGTTTGTGCATACATAGATGCACAATGCATAAATTTGAAAAGTCAGACAGTCTACTTGATTTAATTAAATTCGTTAACTTTAATTCATTCACCGACAAAGCGACTTAACGAAAAGAAAATCATCCAATGTACAACTTAACACCGGCGTGACAGTCGCGTAGTCGAAGGTGGAATTATTGAGGGGTTATCACCTAAGCAGTGTGTTGTCGCAACCTTATGATAGTGAATCGTAAATGTGTAGCAGTGAATTGCGATTGCGTAGCTGGCGCAACCCATTTCACCAGCATTTTTCCATTAGGCGATCGAAAAGAAATCCTATCTTCAGACTGGCAGATAGTACTTAGTACTAGATCACACTAAGTTGTGCAATAGGACGAAATAATGATTTGTCGCATAACTCAAAAACCTACATTACAGCCTAATGGCCCAAACACATTCAAGATGGCATCGACTTCGACCGTCGCCGTGTAGTAAACTACGTGACTACAATGAAAGCAGCAGCAACTTCATCACAATCATATTTTTGAGCTCCTAAAAACAAATGTTGAAGTGCTTCCGCACTCCTTTTATTAAGCATTCGTCTATATACATTTTACCGTTGTACAATTTTAAGAACTATTAAATTTTAACTGAAATACTAACAAATTTGTAATTGTTGCCATATATGTTTTGCAGCAGTGATGCCAATTGCTTCGGTTTTGTCGCCTAAGAAATAGAGAATAGTTCTATGCTTGGCGACAGCGAGAACTGCATTCGGTGTTAGTGCAAAAAATCGTTTAAAAAAATTTATAAAATACGGTTATGGATTATAATAGAAAACTAAAGATTTACGACATATAAAACAATATGCAATACAAGATTTTCCACATATAAAACAATATATTTGTTTGTGTGTTTGTATATGTATGCACACAAATATATAGATATATTTGATATATTTTCCATCTGTTATTTAATCCAATAAATATGTATCTTTAGAACTGGGATCTGTATTAAAACAATTTGAAGAAAAAATCGTTGCAAGATTTTCCTCAAATGTGCATAGAATACCGAAAATTTTTACAACCGAATTCTCGAGTTCCACTTCCCTAGCATCTCCACACACACAAGTGTATACATATGCAAATGTGCGAGTATATGTATTAAGTACACAGTAGCCAAAATTGCATTTCAATGAAAACACCACACCACAAGAGAGAGGAGAGGAGTCATGTGCAAGCAATTAGGTGTCAATTAAGCTCAATTTATTCGGTTACTCGTATTCTCGACTCAAAAGGAAGTGTCAATACATTATGTATCACTTACATTTACAAACGTTCATCCACATATGTATGTAGGTCGGCATGTATTGTAAATGAAATTGAAGGAAATATTAGTTGAGAGTTGAGCGTTGTAGCTGAAATTTGTTGATACTACAATTAAATGAGCGACACTTTTACTCTTGTAAACGTAACTTTTACACACTTGTCTTACAGCAGGAATCGAGAGAAACTTGGCGGAAACATTTTTAGGCCGTTGCGGCTGAAGATAACACAAGGAAATATTGCATTGAAGCTTTTAATTGCATCGAATTGATCTTTCACATTCGGCATTTGTTTGCTTCAACTGCAAACTCTGGACTAGTTATGGCCACAGACAATAATTCAACCTATACCGATTTTACGCAAATATTTTTTGTCATGTGGCAAAACAACACGACTAACGCGGCTTTCTTTAATTTTCAAACGCCTTCTCTTCTTTATCGAGCATAATATTCCGGGTGCTGTTGGGGCGCTCTCCAAATTATTCATTATCAAACTACCAAACAACACATTTATACCTACACAGTGTTTGTTTAGCCGGTCGTTGGTGTTGTGTCGAATCATTATTCATTTTTAAAGTGGTTATTTTCCACTTGAATTTACATTCTTAAGCGAGTCGCTTCACTTTCACCCAACCAATCATTCGCGCATATATTCATTTTCGCACATCTCTTACGATTTTAAATTCCTCTGTTTTGCGGCACATAATCACCACAAACATCGTTACCAGTTCTGGCCAGCTTTAAATCATCAATTCACGTTGTCGTCGCCGATTGCTGGTGTAGACTTTTCGCGAACTGAACACTGGGCTACGTGCCGGTTTTCCGTACAAGAGAGCGAAATTGCAGGCAGTCCGGTCAGTTCGCTGCCAAACCTCAGCTACGGCTTACTTTCTCCCACAAGCTAAAACCGCTCAATTCTCTGCTCGGAGGCATACAATCGTAGTCGTATTTCGTAATGCCTATTGCCCGGAACATACATATAGATGCAGCAGCGACAGGACTGCATCTGTCAAAATATAGAATCAGAACAATCGTATGTGAATGATTATTTTGACGACAACACGAACACCGAACACAGATGTCGCTTTTACCAAGCTATTAATATATATTATTCCTATTGGTTTTGTAAACTAAAGCTTAGATTGGCAACATCGATTGTTTGTTTGCATACTTTGCTCAGCTGCTTCATGAGCCAAATGCGTAATATTTGCTATTTTGTTAAATTGGAAAATTCAAACTTCGCAAAACATATGATTGTTGTGCTGCTGCTGCCGCCAGCATTGTTATCACGTTGCCAACTGCACCGCGACCATTGATGCCGACGCCATCTTGCGGTCGTGTGGCCGTGTCGCTGCCGTCGTCTATGTGTTCGGGGCATATGTTTGAGTTTTATGAGTTCGCGCTCAGCTATCAGCTGAATCGATAACGTTGTCATTCAACTGTTGCACAATATTTTCCATTCGAGCGTGCCGGGAAGTGGCCTGCGGGCCATATTGACGCACGCAGCAGGGCGAGTATAAACATAAATATGACTAAACGGACAAACATATGAACATTCGAATCCGTTTGTACGTGTAGAGTAAGGAGGCAAATGGACCGACTCACATGTAGACAGCCACATCCAGAACGCTTCAGAGTAGAAAGATAGAACCGAATGGCTATGCTGTCAAGTCATGAATCAGTTTCATGACCACTTCCATTCTGGTTTTTGGCACAATTTTTTCTCACGTACTGGTTCCACAAGTTCTTTACAACTATTCAACTGTCATAACATCTGCACCTGTATCCGCGATTGAAAAATTCGTATTCGTGTCCATTTCAATGGAATTTTTGCACAAACAGCCAAGGAAACCAGATTCAGTTAACCGTTGCATGTACGTAGATACATGAGTATATACGTAATACCTACGTACTTACTAAACATTTGCATTGTTGTCCGAAATATCTGGTCGAAAGGAAAGACAATAAAAAGACACAAATGACATTTAATAGATTATCGCGGATCTATGGGGGAACTTCTATAAAAACATGAAAAAGTTATTTTTTATGTAGAAAATTACTTTATATATATACATATCTAATTTGAAGTAAATAGTGTTGAGCACTTAACCCTTTCGCTACTTTGTTGCCATATGGCAACATGCTACTTTGTGGACGACTGCATCCTCTATGGTTGCAAGAATACATTTTTTTTGTTGGACTTTAGAATAGTTTGAGGTTTTAGGAAAAATACGAAATTAATAAACTGAATATTTAAGTTTAAAGAAGAGAATTATACACGTTTTTTTAATGTTAGATCTTGACATAGTAAAGGAAGAAGTAGAAAAAATTAGAGAACTTTTTAATTTGATGTTTTCTATCAATTTAGATACTTTTTTAATTTTGCTTGAAGTAAATGAAGAAATATATATTCAAATTTTCGTTATGTGCAAAAAGTTGTATGTTTAAGTACTTATTACAGCCACAACGATGTGGTTGCTCTCATAGAAAAACACTCTTAAATACAGGGTCCGAGTATAAAAATTAAAAAATGTCTTATGGAATGTTGTTAATATAACCACATAGAAGCCTAAAACGTAAAATTAAAAATTCGAACTTTCCCCAGTAAAAATCTGTAGCGAAAGGGTTAAAGTAGTACTAGAATTAGTTACTAGATTCTCAGAAGAATGCAAATGCAATGCAAATATCACCACTCAAACCCAGTATCGGAGAGTACTTCGTCGTTAGTTGTAATTGGTACCGAACCGAACCAGCTTAAAATGGACACGAAACAATCAAAAGAGGTCTTTGTGGAAAACTATACTCTTTCGAAAAAGGCCCAATACCCGAAAGTATTGATTTTTCCTATCATTAGGCATGTAGGTGGAAGTGGGCGCTGCTGAACAAGGCCAAATTCAGCCCATTGTCTTCCACTAAATAAATATAGCATATAAAATATATATAAACAAATATTTATCCATTATTAGTTTGCTGGGAAATTTAATTGTTTACTTAGCTCGATATAGTTATACGATATTGGTTCAGTTGTAGCCAACGAGTAGGCAAATCAACAATTCATTGTGACGCACGCAAGTGAGGTTTTGGGGCTTTAAACCCCCTTCAATCATGTGCTTATTATACAAAATTTGGGCCAGAAAATATGAATTCAAACACCCCCCAAAATGATTTCCTGTATTCGCCACTTATTGCAAGACCTTTTTATATTAAACATTGTGCGCTGTCATAGCACTGCAAGAATAAAATCTATAAAGTTAGATCAACAACCAAGTCGGGCTTCCATTTTAACCCACAGAAACGATGACTCTGAATCCTTAGGAGCAGATTTCTTTAATGGACACGATCTCCGAGTGCAACTACAAACGGTTGGCATTTTTTATTGCTATTCTTTCGATGCAAATAATCTAAACTTTAAAAGAGCATTTCAAACGAAAAATAAAACTATGAATAAAAACTATGTTTGAAGCTGAACTCGCGGTTGCAACAGTTGGTTTTCCACCCCAACTCCGAAACCGTTTTGTGTGCCAATTTCGTGGAAAATCGCACCGTGATTCTAGTTTTATATAAGTAACACAGCTGTTTTCAAAATTACAGCTGGTAAGCGTGTTCGCAATTTCTTATTTGCGGCCAGCTAACACGCAATACAAAAATACACCTTGTTATTGTCCCTCTTGGGTCGTGTCGTAAAAAACTAATACAAAAAATGAATAAGAGACCTTGATCTTTGAGTTTAGAATTTGCGTAGGATTTGGACAATTTCAGACATTTCGAGAGGCGGCGAAAATCAATACAGCCACTGCGAATGTACTATTAGATAAGCGTTGGAGTGACCTTAAAAATCTGTGGTTGGCTCGCGAACTGCAGAGTTAAGGGTGTGCACATGGTTGACGGAAGAAATCCCACCAAGTTATTTTGGGCTCTCACTAACGAGTGGCTGCCCAACATATGGACTCGGTATTGTTGCCGCGTCGTCGTCGTGGCAGTCACGCGTTTTGTTCGACTCTCGCGCACGGTTGCCACTCGACCATAATTTGGGTAACCCGATTTTTCCATATAAAAAAAACGAGTTTCGGCCGTTCATCCTTTCCACGTGTGACAGAGTTTTATTTTGGTCGAGCGAAAACGTGTAAGACAACAAACCTAATAATCATGACAAAATCAACAAAGTTCACATCGATCACACGGTGATATGTGATGCATACATATTTTCCTCGGTTAAGAGCATCTGAGCAAAACAAAACGGCCTTCACATGTCACCTCGAACAGCATTACGTACACTAGGATCACCTTCCAAAAAGTCATCAAACAAAAAAAAAGCACAAAAATTTAGTAACCAAAATGGGTTAACTTTTTGGGGCTTGGTTTCATGGTTACTTTTATATGTGTTTGATAACTTTTTGCAAGTGAATTTAAGTATATATAATCTTGATTTTGTAGCGAAGTAAGATGCATAAAACTTTCTCTTTATTTTCTCCTCTCATATTTTTAGTAAGGAAAAAAATTAAACAATTTTATTTAATATATCGTCGAGTGTTTGTTATGCTTTTTGTTTTTTCTTGCTTTTTTGCTTACACGTTTTCGCCCTACCAAAACGCAACTTTGTTAGATGAGGAAAGGAAGAACAGAAAGGCTGATATTTCGTTTTCTCTTTCTATTTACATTACATTTTTGTTGCTTTTCTAGAAAAATCTGGTTAACAAAATTTTGGTCGAGTGGCAACCGTGCAAACACCCGACAAATGTACATACATACATACGCTACCCACTGTTGGATTTGTCGCTCCTACGCTCTCGCGGCGCGCCGGGAGAACCACATTATCGCAGCGCTCTCGGCGCTGCGCAGCGCAGCACTAGTTGGTCGCGCACGCTATACGCCTGGATGTAGTCGGAGTCGTGTGGTCTGCGTGGTCAGTGTTGCATTTAACGGAGAGGTCCAAACACCAAGTGGCGATTGAAGTGCGGTTCCGAGCGCACAGCTGCGCAAGATCTCCACCTATACACCATCCTCACCATCTCATCGCCGACATTTAGCGCGCCGCATTACGTTCGCGTTCTACCTGGTTGCATCGAAAAACGGGTCAGTTTATTAGTTGAAGCGCTGTGCAATTCGATTCCATTCCCCCGGTGTGTTGTTGCATTTTGTTCAATTGCATACGCAGCGCTTGTGGCGCTGTCGTGAAAGCGCGCGACAGTAGATATTTAGTACAGTGAATGTGCCATTAAATTTTCGACACAAGCACGCATACAAAAACGCATGTTGGCAGCTGCAGTTGTCGCTGCTGGTGCAAAAGAGTGGAGTGAGCATTTAGTTGCATTGCGCTTTCTTTTCGAATTCGGCATCTACAGAATAAGTGAATTTTCGGACTGCTACCGCTTTGCATTTTGCTCCACTTCGGACAACAAAGAACAGGAAATCTGACAAGTGAGTGGGAAATTACGAGTGGACTCTGGCAGCAATTCCTGCAAGTTGCATTGCGGGAGCAAGACATCTTATATAAACTATATTGTGCTGCGTTGGTGGACTGAACGACTGGCGAGCCAAATGTTCACATGACTGCGCTGCTCGCACACGCCCGCAATAGCACAAATGCCACTGTCTCTTGTGCGCACGGCGTAGTTGGGACTGCGGGGGCAGTTCTATTCGATGTTCTCCAAAGCCAATATATGTACATACATGTGAACTTATCTAGGATTTTGTTGAATAATTGAATGCCATTAAAACAAAAAATACAAACAGGCCCACAGCGCATACACGTTTTCCTCTGCATACATACGTACGTTCACACATGCGTTCGTGAACAGTCACAATAGCTACGTACCTCGCGTATGCAAACATTTACGTGTACATATGTACGCTATAAATGCCACATATAACTGCCACACACTAGTGCATTGCTACTACGTATGTGCTACGGTCTAGACTATGTATAGTTTTGTCTGAATAATAGGCGATAATTTGATTTCTTGCCCAAGTTAATTTCTCAAGCACTGTGAAAGAATCGCGACACACACACTGGACGGCGAAGGGAGATGTAGAAAATATGAGCACATTACGCTCGTGAGCGATGTCTTTTGGACTGCATTACAGAGTTTGCAGCACTCACTGACAAAGGCATGAAAATATTTACGATTTCGCCGGCCAAAACAAACTTTGAGTCTGGGACTCTGTGCACTAGATTCTTATTTCTCCAACTTTACTACTGATAAAGTTTGTTTTTGTTGCTGTGCGAATGCAATTTTGAATTCGAAAACAATTTGCCTTTCGATAAACTTCGGCAAAAAAGATTGTTAGAAGTTATTTTCGCATTTATTTTGTGATTGTATGTTAATAAATGAGAATAAAATATTGTCTCCCATCATACATTATGTAAACTCTGATAACAAGGTTCAAAGACCATTTTCTTTTCAAATCTCAATACTAGCAATTATTAAAATATTAAAACGCTTCGGAATCTTGAAGGGTTTTAACGAATTTGGTTTAATAATTCCCAATTTTTAAATGCAATGAAGCAAATCAAACTTAAATGTAAAGTTGTTTTAAAAATGTTTAAGGAACCTCGACCTTAGGTAGGAACGTTCAGCTAAAAGAAATGCTGTGGGACTCCAGAGGATGACGCAATGGACCAACTGTCGCAATGCGCCTAACCCCAGATTCTGTCCACACATCTATTATATTTTATTTATAGAGAAAATCATAGTTTTATTTTTTTTAAGTGAATGCAAATTTAGGTGAATCGCAAATATAAATAAGCTAAATGCCGCTCAAAATTTTAAAAGGGAAATGCATAATTTAAGCGCTTTCTGTAAAAGTGTAAAGCTTATCTTAACCCTTTCAGTCACAATGTCCAATATATTGGACTACAGCCCATACAATTCATACAGGACGGGTTTATTTTCATGTCTGAAAGAGTTAACAAAAGACAAACAATGATTTCTTTGTCGTACAATTCTTTGAAAAATATTGTTATGAAAATCATTTAGAAACAAAATCAAGGACCAAGGTTTTCTCAAGCATTCTTCAAACTCCCCAATTGTGTATTCCCATAATTATGTTTATCGTTAAACGAGCAAAAACATTTCGAATTAAACAAATTTACAAGTGGCGTCAGTGCACTCACATACAAACAAAATTACGTATTTATGTATGTATGGGCTTTTTGCTATACGAGGCACTGGGGTGCCAATTCAATTCATTTAACTCCCCGCAAAGAGGAAGTGTTTCCTGTGTGGAAAGCTATATGAAATTTAATATTTTCTAATTTGCACTAAAAAAGTTAATGTAGTGCAATGCACCCACGACTACTTTCAGAAAAGTGCAGATGTTTATTTTTCTTTCAATTGTAATGAATTTACTTATTAATTAATTTTTACTACTCAATTATGATTTGCGATGGTTGTTTGCTGAAGCTATGGTTAGCAGAGTTCTTCTGAAGCCATGACCAGCGGAGAAGGTTGAAAGTCCCTTTAAACCTTTGACCCCGAATTTTATCCTGTGTCTTGATATTACTTTTTTGTATTTTAATTATGAAACACCTGCCTAAGCAGTGTGCACACGACACTTGATATTTGTTGCCACGCCTCTTTATTAGAGTTCTAGAGCTAGATTACTTTTGAACAATTTTAGCATAAAACGAGTTAAATTAATTTTCTATCAATATTTTTTTATTACAGAAAAATTATTTCATATTTATGGAAAAATACAAAATTATCACTTTTAGGTTTATTTAACCATTATTAAAGCAACAGGAATTTGATCAAACGCGCCCAACTCGTAGACTTCAATTAGAACACAAACTTTCTCTGATATCGCTGCAAATTATTGGAAATGATTTTGGGGATAGCAGTAAAATTTTTGAAATTTGTTTTGAATTTACTTTTAAAAATATTAATTTGTTGGTGCCTATTTAAATTAAACCCATAAATCAATCGTAGCATTTGCTATAAGATGACAAATAGCTAAAGTTGCTCTCAGGCAACTTTGGGGTCGAAAGGGTTAAAGAATATAGGGAACACGAACGAAAAATTACTACGTTTATGAGTTGTTCTGGCGGACAAGCAACATATTTTATCAGTATAACGAAGCGAGTTGATGAATGTTTGTAACGTTCTCACATTTCCATACAGTGCTACAAATCGCCGGAATTCGGTTATTTTTTATTAATAATCTTAATTTTTTGGTTTACGTTCGCCTGGCGTTATTTTAATATTAATTTATGAAAGTACAAATGTAAACGAACTAAGAACTGGTTCCATGATTGCCTGTTGTTTCGTATAACCAGTTAAAACGTACTCCTCGTTTCATCTCCATTTAGAATATTACTTTTGTATTTTTTATGTAATCACTTAGAACTTATGGAAAGCGATATGTACTGAAAAAGTGGGGCTTCTTTTTGCTCTGCTGATTTCACCAACTTGCTAAAACTTTACTTGAAATAAAACGCAAAAAAAATAAATAAATACAATGTCAGATCTATTTCAAGTCAAACAGGCTGTTATTATATTGTTTTATGACTTAATTCTGAATTCATTGATCTGTCAACATAAATAACACGACTTTGCTTTTGAACCACTGTTCATAAAGTGATTAACAACCTGTCATAGTGTTTAAATTCAATGAAAGGTTATTTCAACAGTGCCAGCCAATATTTTCGCGCAGCCCTATTGATGAGCTTAATAACACAGTCGAAAGGATAGTAATATTACCCATGAAATAAAAATTGTTATCAATGATTCACTCAGTAAACTCTCCTGAACTCTCCTTGCTTTTTATTGTCTTCTTGCACGTGTTTATTTTCCCAGTGCAAGCAAAGCGTAAATAACAAAGTGATAGTGTGACTGAGGTTTCTCTCGTAGGAGTCAATAAACTGCCGTTGGTTTTTAATTTACGTTGAAGATTGTCACATAGTAAAATGTGTCACGCAAACCTACTTCAATGCGTTAACCTACTTCAAGACGTTAATCTCTTTAGCACTTTGTCTATTACGCTATGGTTGCAATCGTTTGTTTCATGAAATATCTCATCTCGCAAACCAAGTGGGCCACGCATAGGCCCGGCATCTGTTATAGCAAATTTGAGATTTTTTTTTTAATCAAATTGTAACTGTGCTATTAGGTACTTGCTGGAGTTCGAATCGAATAAAGTTTAATCAAAACTTTAAAACTAAAAGCTTTAAAATATTTTTGCTCGAATAAAAGCTGGCAACAACTTTTGCGCGCTGGGAAGCATTTTTCACTACCGTATCGTCTATAAGTTTATTTAATTGTTTTCTATTTCTCATTGCGATTCTACTGTCGCCAGTCAGCATACATACATGTGCACATAAATGTACTTATGTACTATAACCATGTAGCGACACGTTATCGGTTTGCGAACGTCTGTTTAATATAAAACTCAAGTGTGCATTTTTAATGCGGAATAAATGTATGCACGCTTTACTCATTCGGTTAATTCTTTAATGTCAAGAGGTGATTTCATATATATTGTATGCAGTGTGGATTGGCCTGATTAGCTGGGTTTTTAATTGCTGTTGCCACAGGCGTGTATTTCTTTTATCAACTGTGTGGCGTCATTTAACCTTATCAAATCCGACCAGAAATGCAGAATAAACTTAACAATCAGTTTCTGTCCAGCCTGTCACACTGTACCGTTGATAATCTCAGAGAATCGCAACACTTTTAACGGTTAAAGTCCGTTGTTTCAATGCATTAATGCTCGCACGCGTAATATGTGTGCACCTCAATCTTTAATCTGCGTGACAATTTCAAATTTACTTCAAATAATTTGTATTTGTATGTACTGATAAGTAATTGAATAACGTGTCGCGACAATAACATGGGGCGATATGTTGTTTTTGTTCCTGTTTAATTGGCTCTCATGCTTTCAAGGAGTAAAGGAAACTGCTACATTCTCACATTGCAACCACACTAAACCAACCCATAAAATTGGTTCTGGAAATCAGCACATATTCCTTATTTATTTGAGAGTACCTACATAGTTACACTAGTCAGAATAAGTTTGCATACAAGGGGTACATCGTTTTTTCATATGAAAATTAAATCACTTAAAGTAATTTTTCAAAAACAAAATATTTGTTATTCCTCCATAAACTTAGTTCTTCTAGTTCAAAAATTTGACCAAATTGTAAAAGAAGGGCAAAAAACAAAATATGTTATGAATTCACCTCAGAAAAAGTTTGCGTACAAAATAAGGTTAAGTGGCAAAAATTTAATTGGAAATAAGTTTTGTCCAAAATTTAATAACTTTGTGAATATGCTTTTCTTGTTTGAACTCCCTGCAGAAGTTTCGGCAAAAAATGTATTACATTCGGTGTTTTTACAGCGGTTATTTTGTTATATCCTTGAATTGTTATACATATTTGCACTATATCTCTGAAAATGGAGTGTTGTTGAGCTCAGGGTTCAAGTAAACCCCTTATATATTCAATTAGATGCACTTAGGGTGATTAAGGCGGAACTTGTTTAACTTTTTTAAGCCAGTTAATAGCAAACATAGCTTCTCATCGTATGCATTGCGCTCTAAGGTATCGTAAAGTTGAAAAGAAATCTTGGGATCTGATCCAAAGTTTTGAAACCTTGGCTTACATAAGCTTTTAGAATATGTAAATAGCCCCTCGGCACCATTTCTGAAAAAAACAACCTGCTCGCAGCCCCCCATACCATACCCCCACATATGCTATGCTTCACTGTTAATTTCAGATTTTTGTTAACAGGATCCTCTTCAAATGAGTTGATGCCTTTTAATGCCAAATATGCCAAACCATTATCAGATAATAATAAATCTTCCCACTTTCCATAGTTAACAACACATCGTCCTGGAAATTTTTCTAGATTCTTTGATGGACTCTGAAAGCAATTCTGGGCCCCTTGTAAGTAAGCTAAACATGGGCTTCTTGATGCTGTTATGTAGGGGAAATCTGCTTTTTTAGGAATTTTCTTATGAAGTCACTGCTACTAGATTTCATAAAATATTTCTGTACATTTCTGTAGATACTGAATGTGAGACTAGTTGCCTTACATTATGATGCACTGATCGCAAAACAATCTAATCCTCTTGCTCGGGTTGCTTAAAAAAATGGCCAGATCGTAATAACGAAGCAAGAATTTCTGGTTTTTTAGATTTTTAAGATGGCTTATTGAAATGATAAATGTTCTCTTCCAGAAGTTGCCCCTAACTTCACGAAGTTGTTTGTCAATTTTGGAAAGATTTAGTAAGATTATCATTTTATCCATTTTTAATTTTTTTTTTTTCTTTTGGGACCTTTTGCTTTCTGTATAATTTCAGGCACATATACGTTAAAAAATAATTTACAAGTCCGTTTACTGTTTAATGAAATACAAGTTTCAAAAATAAAATAGAAAGCATCACCGGAAATTCCCGTTATTAGTTTTGTACGCAAACTTATTCTGCACCGTTTTGTGAGTATATTTGTCAATAAATACGAACACATGGAAAATTATTACAGTACTTTTCATTTATAACAAACCCGTTTAAAACGAACTTCCGCTTAAAACGAACCAATTTCAAAAGTACGCGCTTTAAGTTTTCGCTTATTGCAGACTCCTTTTGAAGCAAACTTTCGGTTAAAACGAACCATTTCGCCCTGTTCCTCGAAGTTCGCTTTAAGCGAAAAGTACTGTACATATTTTAAAACAAGTGCAGTTAAGGCATATATGAATAATGTGGATGTGGATTTTTGTAAATAGAAAACCCATTTTTGAGGTCATAATTAATCATTACATAATTTTGATTTGCCTGTATGCAAACTTTTTCTGACTAGTGTATGTCTAAATACGTGTTTAGGTATTCGTAAAATGGAGGCCCGACCATGCCTATTGAATTTTCATATTCGACGCGCCGCTTGTTAATTCAAGTGTTTTTGAAAGAAAACAACTATTAGCTCTCATGTTGTTCACACGGCTTGTATTTACATAGCATGAGTGCTTCTAGCGAAATTATTATACTAACTACAAGTATTGCTGCTATTTGTATGCAAATCAGCCTCACACTTAAATTGCAACAACAACAAAATCACGTCACTCCATACTATTCGAGAAATAACATTGAGAACAATACTCATATTCTACCTTTACATAAATGATATATGCAAATTGATTCCATTGTATAATACAAGCTCCAAATATAACAAGACAAGTAAATATTATTGGAACACTGAAGTAAATGCAATTCGAAGGTTTTATTCAAAACTGCGAGTGATTGCTCTGTGCTAACATCTAAGCGCCGATTAAATTAAATTCGAAACGTATTTTGCGAAAATCAAAATATGATGGAATTAACCATAGGTTAAAGTTTGTGTACTGTAAGAAAATCAAAAACATTAACTAATAGGCCTATTGAAATTTCTATAACGTCTTCCTATTTTCTAAAAACGGGCCAAAAAGTATATTTATATTATATTTGTAAAAATAAACTGAAACTTCACATAACTAAAACTGTTATATATACATGAGTATGTACAGTGGTGCACACCTTCTGACAGATCTAAAGCAGTCGAAGTTTTCGTGATACAATGATCTTTTTACAAAAACTGGCAGTTGTTTACGGAAGTCTTGTTTATTGAAATTTGAAATCAGTCATCCAATTTAAGCTTATATGCAATTCGAGATATCGTTTTTAGGAGCTTCCAATGTGGTTGGCACTTTAACTCGGTAACGCCTAGTGTGTGCATATGGTCAGACTAAACATGCACTCAAAAATAGTCAGATCGTATGCCTTGAATAAAGTTTTATTTTATTACTAACAGGGCCCCAGGGCGTTGCACTCAAGTTTGAAGTCAATAGGCCCAATAAATCAAGTTTATACAAAAATTAATTTGTATGGGTAGTGCTACGCTTTTTGAATGCAATGCCCAAGCCACTCTTCCAGTCGAAGGGTGCAAGCCAGTTTCATTGATGACAGATCTATGGGACGACGATATACATAATTTCAATGCTGTCCGACTGATAATTCTGAATTGCGAATATTATAAATTTGGGTTCTATGACTAGTGACATGACTCCTCGTCCAATATTAACTCCTTTCCCCCTTCCGAAGGGCACGACTAGCTCATAAGTTTGTGCCAAGTGACCTGTAGTTCCAAAGTTATTCAAAATATTTGGGTTGCTTGAAAAGTGCCACGCCCCTTGAGCAATTTACCAGTGAAACGACACACCTAAATGTTGGACCTATACCAAATTACAATGCTGTTCAACCTATATTTCCACAGATATTATCATCATATCATACAATCTTCGATATAAAAAACTAAGATTGTATAATAGGTGCCACGCCCACGTGTCGGGTCGTATTCGTAGTACGTGGTTTACCGAGATTTCGTCAAGACGAATATTCCGTGAATATTAATTAATTAATTTTGATTTATAGTAAAATTCCTTATAACCGGACGTTCACTGTCGTAGCGTTTTTGTCCGGTTATTCGAGATGCCGGCTTATGAGTTTTTTTTATTTATCTGTCGTTTATTTATTTAATATTTTGTATGAATTAATGAATATTGAATATTTATTTAATACATACATGTCTTTAAATTTTAATACTACGGGAATGTATTCTCTGATAAAAAAGTGTACAAGACCGAAATAATATCGATGAAAAAATGAAATGTTTATTTGAATATTTTATACTTTTGCTTGTGTTTTATAAGTACTATTTTCGCTGCTATTGGCAGGGTGTGCTTATCATTTATGTGTGCCTACATTTCGGTGATAAAAAGTTTATTTATTTCTTATTATACTTATTAATGTCCTGCATGAATATATTCATTTTGGCGATTACACTACTGTACATACTGTACGGGTACTTAGTATTCGAAGAATGTATACAACGAAACGAATAGAAACGAGAACCAGCGAGCGTCACTTCTCGTTTCAATTCGTATTCGGTGTATAGCGAACACTGCAGTGCTCGTATTCGGTGAAAAACGAAAACTACAGTGCTCGTATTCGGTAATCGAGAACTTTGCGAAGTATTCGAAGATCAACAGTTTCATCGAATATTTTTATGCGCAGTATGTAACTTTCCCATGTGTATACTTGTGGTGCGGTTGAAGTGGCTTATTTGTTAAAACGCAAAATGGAAATTATTGAAGAAAGTTGCATAACAAATAAATAAATATTTATATATAACATAAATATTTCTAAATAATCTTAAGAATAATAAAACGAGTATATTCGAATATATTCGAAGCAGTGTGTACTATTATTCGAATGCTTTTGTCCTCGTTTTCCCGCTACGAGAGAATATGAATAAATAGTGTACGTCTACTCGTTTATGTTCGGAGCTTACTCGTACTCGAAGAGAGCTGTACTCGTATTCATCCGCAGAGATGAAGTGAAGTATTCTTTTCAAAAGCATTTGAATGTTTTCGAATAGCAAAAATGCATACTCGTGCAGGACTCTAATACTTATTAATTACTTATTGTTAAAATTTAGTAGTAGTAAGTCTACTACGGTTTACAAACGTCAAGGCGTTAAGAATAATAATATTTCTATACACTTGACGTAGGAGAACTATTTTTATAGACTTTAAACTCATAAGACGTAATGTTTTCAAAAAAATTATTTACGCGTTTAATACTGTTCGAGTCGGCACAAACAAGTTGTATTTATATGTATATCAATAGCAATAATGACTAATTTCTCAGTATTTGTGCACGGCGCATGCATGCAATCTTATCAGTTGCGTATTAAATGGCCCCCTGAACTTTCTCGCCTGAATTGCGGACTCTGTTCTCAGAATGTATGAGAACGGATTAGCCTTGTGAGCTCTGAGATCAAGAATGATCATGGAATGAAGAAACCTTCACAAATATAAAAAACTGCTTAAGTCAACACAAGGTGTAGCCAAGAACGGGGTTTTGGGTGTTGAAACCTCCCTCGCCCATAGCGTATCAGTTATTAACATTTTCAATCACTTCGCATGCTACATAGCGAAACTAGCAAAAAGGTCTTTTCAGATTTAAGCTGTTTAAAATGCGAATCACGCTTCAAAGTTCAGAAAGAACAGGAGGACGTAAAGTTTTCGAAAGTTCAGTTTCCGGTCAAAGTTTTATGGGTTGTACCAGTAATTGCAGCAACGAATGTGTGGTCGTTTTCCATAGGATTTATTAAAAACTATTTAAGAAGCACTATGAACCAAGGTTATTGTAATAGTATCCACTCTCCATTCGCAAAGACATGGATTCGCAAAAGCATGACTAATTTTTGGCTACGCCCCTGGTCAACACGTTTTGGATGATCCGTTTGACGCACTCGGAAATATTTACCTAATAGGCCATGAGCATTTTTTTGTATAGTAAACTGAAATGAACTTGCTAAATCATTCAGTATCTTTTAGCGAATTTGACTGCATCGCTAGCTTAAAAATGTGAAAAGTCTAGGTTTTTCACTTGTGAATAGCCCCTCATACTACAAGAATTAGACTAACGCACTGTTACCGGTACGTTCGTTATGCAGGCCTCAATTCCCATAAACGTTTTAATTATCTTAGATAACTTTCCTAAATATTTCTACAAGTAAAAGCAATAAATTCCAAAATTATATGGCATGGATTAAAAATGGATACATCGCCATTTACTACTTAATCCTAAGAACAATGATTTCTAGGAGGCACGCACCGAGAATTCTGGGGAAACTCAGTCGTTGAATTAGATGACTCTGCCTGGAACATGAAAGTACTAAATAATTTCCAAGACGCAAACTTTAAAACAGAACTAAAGTCGGCACTTTATTTAGAACTTAATGAATTTACAACGCCTAAGCACGAGCAATTAAGTTATAAAATGTGAGTGCTTCTGTAAATTATGTCCACGTTCCAGATAGCACCATCTGCGCATACAATGTACAAAATACTGTTGTATGTGCTTAGTAAACACCTTTGTTTATTCAGATATATCGCCTAAACCCCAATGCAAATCTTAAACACATAAAACCTTTGTAGGATAAACTGTGAGCTAAACTTTGTCAAGCAATGTGCAATGCGACAGTTGACTTCTTATTGGTAACGATTGGGCCGATTTTATTCAAATGGATTTTTAGATCGTTTCCTGTAAAACTGCAATCGTACTCGTTTTCCAATACTTTTGTTGCTTCTCTAAATTAATTTAGTTACATAACTGACCACGAAATGTTCGAACATAAAAGGTGGTAATGAACGTGAAAATTGTGACTCGAATGTTGGACTTCTGGTATGTTCACTTCTACTAAAAACGTGATAATTTGATATTTTTATCGCCTTTTTTGCGATCTGTACTTGTATAGAATGTTAATGCGTCAATCAGCTGTTTTGTTAGTGTTTTGCTAATTAGGGCTTCAGCAACCAGACTATTCATAAAGTATTGGAATTTGTTATCGGAACCCACTTGTTGCTGAAATGTTTTTAAAAGTTCCCCAGCTTGAATTTATTTTGTTGAATCAAGCTAATTTGTCAATAGCTGTTTTTCGCGTTGTTTGTTCATTACTAGTTTTATAAGAACTGGGATCTTAAGTTATTGCATGTTCCATAGTAGCGTATTTTCCGGTGCTGAGAGGCAGTTGAACTCTGGGACTGAGCGTTGCGTCCTGCTTGCTTTCAAGCAAAAAGCTATTTTTCGAGTTAGTCGTAAAATGTTTGTAACTATTTACTGTTTACGGTTTTTATGATGAAATTTTGTATTGAAATATGACATATTTACTATCGAGTTTTACATTCAAACTCTGAATTGTTTTGCCTGAAATTGAAGCGGTTTTTATAAGCGATTGAGCTAAGTATGCATTAATTATTATGTAAGTAACGAGCAAATGCATACATATTTATATTCCTGAGTAGTTTCTTACTGAACTCAATCACTAGATACAGGGTTCAATTTTATAGTTAGACACACCACCCAAGAGAGTGCAAAGTACGTGTATATGTTTAACAAATCAGTATTTTTCATGCGGCGAAGTTCAGTTTTATATGAAACCACCTACACCAACAAATACTACAGACACCTCTTTGCTTCCCAGTCATTCACGTTTCTATTTCTGTGTTGTATAGTTAATTTTAATCGAGCACATGTAGCATTAGACAATCAAAGTAGCATTCCTTTTGGCTGACTTAGAAATTATAATTTTTACTATTGTACTCAGACTGCCAACAATAGGAATTGATGCAACAGAATTTACGTTGCAGAATGCAAAACGTGCTCTGCGCCTTGTTTTACACATTTCGGGTTTCAACTCACTCTTTAGTTGATTAACATCGATAAAAATTTTCAACGTACTCTACGGGGCTTTTCGGCTGACTTCCATCAAATATATTAGTTTTTTGTATATGTTTACTGGTACAGAAACCACTAGACTTGGTCTGTGGTCTGTTTAGTATCGTTTAGTTGCGGTACAAAAAGTTGTACACAACGACGTTATTAATTTAATTGACAACAAGAGCGTTTAAATGGAGCAGTGACCACGCCCATTCGTCAGTTAAATATTAACAAAACGATTATGATTATCTGCTTAACGCTTTAAATACTCCAATTTTCCACTTAAATAAATTGCTCACTTTCCGGCCGAGTTACTTGAGCGCATGAGTTTATATTTATAATAAGTTCCTATAGAACACTAACAGATGGAGTTCAACCATATAATTCAAAGATACATTTGTATGTACGAACATAAGTATTGCATAATATGAACATTGTTCACAACAGGTGAACGGTCACGTGCGTTTTGCGCCGCCGAACGTCATTGCATAAGTGCGATGACGTGACAATTAGAACGCACTTTGCATTTACTTATATTCGTAGTTAGACCAGTTCCGCCAAGTAGCTGTTTCGATAATTGCTATTTTGATTAAACACACCTACACCCGTGAATTGCACAAACTAAACATACATCCATGCGGTGGCGGACAAAGCTAAGGCGCCAGAGTGCCGCCCATATTTTTTTTAAGAATTTATTAGAATACTTACAAAAATTCTTAACCACATGTGATCTGTTTAAATTAAATTTTTTTCATACAAATCGATCGATACTCGAAATTATAACGAACATGTGGGAATATTTATGTAAAATGCAACTTAAAGACAACATTTTCCGGGATTTGGCACACATTTAAAATATTTTTTTTTCACGTACAAAACTACCCGCATCGCTCACACTCGCCTCGTGCTTTGACCGCCACCGCATACATGTATACATATATAACAATAGTATAGAATACGCGAGTAATTGAATATCGATACGCACAAATGAGCAAATATCGACATGAATGAAAATGACAATGGAACTGCGAAAGCAGTGCGCGTTGAGCTTGGAAATATAAATTGGTGTAGGGATGTGTGAATTTGCGTAGAATTGTCACGCGCGTCAATGCGAACTCGTGCGATAGAGCGGGTGAGTGTGTGTCCAGCGATAGATCACACAATGCATGTGACTGTTTCGATTCGCGCACAGACTGCGCCCGCTTGTTTATTCAATCTGTCTATGTCGAATAACTGCAGGAAAATTATTTGTTATTGAAACGGGCGCGTCACTTTCAATTGAGCAAAAGCGATAATAATGGCACTGGCAGCCGACGACGAAGCTTCCCAGACAACCCATGACCCCCAGCAAACCTTACAAATTGTTTTGTTGTAACCCAGCCACTTACTTATGCCCATAATACTTTCGTCTGGCGACTGACCATTAATTTATGATTACTTTTACATATTTTCAGGGTTCAACTGAAGCTTCACGATGGAGATGTAAGTTCAAGTGTCATACTCGGTTAACCTCCAAACTCATAGTCAGTTTGCTCTCAATTTAACTTAATCAATTCTCAATTAATTGAACTTAAATCAACATATGTGTTATTGAGTAAATAAATATTATGTGTTCATATTTCTATTAAGTGCTCAATGGAAAGCAGCCACTTAATGAGCATTTCATTTGACTCACAATGTCAGTTTGGGGGTTAACAAACTGAATTTTTTATTTATCAAGAGATTTATTGGTAATTTAATGTATTTTTGTGCATTGACAGTGAAGTCGGTGTGGCACCGGCGCCGCAAGAATCATGTGCGGAGAACACAAAAAACTTTTTCAGCAACCACTGGAAAGGCTTAGTGGTATTTCTGGTCCCACTGCTCTGTCTACCAGTAATGGTCGTCAACAATACTCCGGTAATTATTCGATATCAATAAAATCAATTAGAGCCGTTAACTGCTGATTGACGTGGTTTCAATTTAGGAAACTGGTTCCAGCACGACTCGAAACACACTTACGTACATCGCTACCGTGACTTGAAAACATGTATGTTTCTCTATTCCACAGGAATATCGCTGCATGTACCTGCTCTTAGTGATGGCCATATTCTGGGTGACCGAAGCGCTGCCCCTCTACGTGACCTCCATGTTGCCAATTGTCGCATTCCCAATCATGGGAATTATGGTACGTTGATTGTTGATTGCACATAAGCCGGCAGCATTGGTAAGACAGTTTTATGTTTTCAGAGTTCCGATCAGACGTGTCGTCTGTATTTCAAGGACACCCTTGTGATGTTCATGGGCGGCATAATGGTTGCCCTGGCAATTGAATACTGCAATCTGCACAAACGCCTGGCTCTGCGCGTTATTCAAATTGTGGGTTGCAGCCCCAGAAGGTAAGCCATTCTGCGAAGACACGAGAGCGAGGATTTTCATTGAAAATTCCTTTTTGGCACAAACAGCAAGCACTATCTTTGTAGTTTTATTGACACATATTTTTGGGGTCATTTCAAAAACGTTCCAAATTAGAAAATATTAGATTGTGAAGACTGGTTCAATGATCGTGGTCATATAATTGACTCAAGCATTTAAAATTCATTGTTGAACATAAGTATTATCGGTTATCCTAAATATAGAATAAAATAAAGAAAGCTGAGCCTCAAACAAATGTTAAACTTTTTTTAAACTTTCTAACGAAAGATTTTTAAAATTAAAATGTATACCTACTTTTTTTCTACACATGTTTCCCATTTATATTGGTATCTGTGTACTTTCTAATATACTGCACGTTTTATGCATATTTAGAAAGAACACATTTTGCGTTCAGTGACGCCAACCGTTGAAATCACCGAACTTTTCCATTCGTCTGTGCATTAACATCTGCTAATTTTGAAGCGCCCCTTTTGTACTTCCGCGTGCAATGTTTGTTTTGAAATTGTGACTTCCAATATTGTAGACCACGTGCAAAATGTTTGAAAATAATATAGTTTTCGAAAATGATTCCGTCATGGGACTTTCACGATGGTTGAAAAATTGCAGTCACCATTACTAAAGTCGAAAAAGTGTTTTCTCATGCTTCTTAAATCCACTGTAATTTTTAATTTGATACAAGTCGAAACTCTAATTGAATATATTTTAGGCTTCATTTTGGTTTGATTTTTGTAACAATGTTCTTGTCCATGTGGATTTCCAATGCAGCTTGCACTGCGATGATGTGCCCTATTATCCAGGCTGTATTAGAAGAATTACAAGCGGTAAGATACTTATGTCCACCTAAATGAAAAATACTTGTTACTGAAGGTCGAAAATATCGATTTGCAGCAAGGACTGTGCAAAATGACCAGAGAACCGCAGTATCAAATTGTCGGCAAAAAGAATAGCGCCGAAGACGAGTAAGTCAAAGTCAACGAAGCACATTTGTATTTTGACTTTAATGAGATGCAATTTCTTTCAGACCGGCCTATCCTTCGAAGGTGTCACTTTGCTATTTTCTGGGAGTCGCTTACGCCTCATCGATGGGCGGTTGCGGTACAATTATCGGCACAGCAACCAATTTGACATTTAAAGGAATATACGAAAGGTAAACATTATGCAGACACAGTATTAGCCAAACAGCGCCAACTTTACCAAGTCTTTCCACAGTCGCTTCCCCACAGCAACAGAAACGCTCGACTTTCCGACCTTCATGTTTTACTCGGTGCCGTCGATGTTGGTGTACACCGGCTTAACTTTTCTGTTCCTGCAGTGGCACTTCATGGGCTTGTTCCGGCCAAAAAGCAAGGAGGCAGAGGAGGTGCGGCTGGGAAAGAATGGTGCCGATGTGGCCAAAAAGGTTATCGACCAGCGCTACAAGGAGCTGGGTCCAATGACGGCGCACGAAATCCAAGTCATGATTTTGTTCATCGTCATGGTTGTGATGTACTTCACACGTAAGCCAGGAATTTTCCCGGGCTGGGCCGACTGGTTGAACGCCAAGTACGTGACACACACAATACGCTGCCATAATATTTTATAATATTCTACTATAATCGCCTTCAGGGATATTCGCAACTCAATGCCCACAATTTTCGTGGTTATCATGTGCTTCATTTTACCAGCAAACTACGCATTCATGAGATACTGCATTGGCAAGAGTAAGTGACGTTGTTGAAGTCTTCAGTGCCGCTGAAATACTAATGTAAGCATTTGCGTTTGTCATTGATAGGACCTCTGCCAGCCACAACCACGCCTTCGCTGATAACGTGGAAATTTATTCAAACTAAAGTGCCATGGGGCCTTGTGTTTTTGCTCGGTATGTTGAGTCACACTTTTAACTCGCAGCAAATTACACACATTCTTACTCAGGTGGCGGATTCGCACTTGCCGAGGGTAGTAAAGTGAGCGGCATGGCAACATTGATCGGCAATGCACTCGTTGGACTGAAGTCACTCCCGCACACACTGCTGCTGCTGGTGGTTATTATTGTTGCCGTTTTTATGACTGCGTTCAGTTCTAACGTCGCCATTGCTAATATCATAGTTCCGGTTCTGGCTGAAATGGTAAGTCGCACTATTGGACCAGTTACCACTTGCACAATGCTCACTGTGCTCCGTTTGTTTTCAGTCGATCGCAATTGAAATTCATCCGCTGTACTTAATTCTGCCGGCCGGACTTGCCTGCAGCATGGCCTTCCACTTGCCCGTCAGCACACCGCCCAACGCCCTCGTTGCAGGCTACGCCAATATCAGGTCCAAGGACATGGTACGCAAAGCAGCGACTCTGTCGAAAATCGTTCTCTTTCTATGGCTTTGTTGTCGTTGTAGGCTATCGCTGGTATTGGACCCACCATCATCAGTGTAATTGTGCTGTACATCTTCTGTCAAACATGGGGTCTGGTGGTGTACCCCAATCTGGATTCCTTCCCGCAGTGGGCGCATCCTCCAGTTATTAATGCAACCGTGTAGACACTTACTTTTGTTTCGGTTATCCAGTTAAGATCCGGTTTAAACATGTGGAATTTATGGTGTATGACGGCAGGCGGTCGAGAGCCTCGTAATTTAAGAATCTTTATGTTTACTGCGAGCGCTGCGGGCAAACATAGTACCGAATAACGAGAACCAAGCAGATACAATTCAGAAAGTGCCTACAATTTCACACCTCATAGTTGATTATTCTGCCAAATATCAGATATATCTTCTTCTATCAATTGTATTTCGCTGCATTTCGATCTACACAAACTTTTTAACGTACATACAATACAGCTATATACAATGTTATACACACTTACCAATATACATACAGTATATTTAAAATTGAAAATAAAATCAGATCAGATGAGGACAATGTAAGAAAATGTAAAGAAGTTGACTGACTTCTTTCATCCCCCGCGTTGGAACATTTGTTCAATACACATACCTATATGGATACATACATATCTATATGCACATGTCAAATCAGCCATTTATTTTTATACTTTTGATCCTTTGAACTATTAACACGCCATATTAACAACTGAACGCTACACCTGTACACAGCAGGATGGACCTATACATGTGTACATGTGTGTGCCACTTAAAGTCAAGACGGTTACTTATGCGCTGCATTTACAAGTAGGACATTGTAGTTTAGTAGTGAATATGTAAAATATAAAGCCGAGCTGAGCTGGAGCTGGAGCTGAAGCTGAAGAACTTGTAAAATGTACAATCGACATATGAAAAATTGTGAAATAGTGAATATGCATCTGAGCATACATACGATTATGTACTCACATGTGCTTATATGACTTACATATGCATGTGTACAATAGTTTTAGATGTGCACTTTTGTGTTTTCTGTCCACTCGGAAATAGACTGATCTGAGCAACTTGAATTCCGCTGGAATGTTGAGGCGAAGAGGAAAACCTGAAATATTATTGTTACGCAATCAACACGAGTTAAAATAATACCAACACATTTGGAATACTGTAGATTTGTATAAGGCAATGTAAGAAATGTCGCTTGGAGAATTATATTAATTTATTAGAAATCGATTAATAAATGAATGCGTAAAGCTCAATATTTTTGTAACTCGAATGTCTGTTTGAATTTCATGAATACTTACAAAAGGAGTACACACCTACGACGTAGTAAGAAAATCTGGTACGAAACCCAATTGTGCAAAAGAAAGATGCAAATGCGGTTTGCCAAATTCTTTATAATTGTGCGTTATTGGTTAAATTCAATATCACTTAACGCCGATCTGCTGTTAAGTCCATTAGCCTGGCAGTTTCTGGTGCATCAGCCGAGTACCAACGAG
The DNA here is from genome assembly GCA_963971225.1 of Melieria omissa. Classification (NCBI taxonomy): domain Eukaryota; kingdom Metazoa; phylum Arthropoda; class Insecta; order Diptera; family Ulidiidae; genus Melieria; species Melieria omissa. The sequence goes on from OZ020268.1 coordinate 88,766,216, forward strand.
CACCAGATTCGCCGGGGTATTTATTGTATAAAAACTTTAAAAGTTTCATTGCGAGTAGGGTATAGCATCAAGTCGTATGCAATGATTGAGCACTGCAGTTAACAACGCACCCAACCAGCGAGTCTACGTAGTTGTATATTTCCTTTATCTTTATTCTTTTTCTTTTATTTATTTTTTTTCTAAAATTATTCAACTGTAACTCATAAGAGATTATTAATCCTTTTTAAACTTCCAACTGACAAACTTCCAACTTTTCATTGAGATCGTTAATATTGGACGCATCGTGTTCGATTTCAGCCTCACGGTAAATTCTGTAGTCGTCGCTCGCTGGTGATCAGTGCGGTGTTCCCGTGAAGTAGCTCGCCTCACATTTACCTCTACGACCTATGTTAGCTCGCCTTCTTCAAGGCATTTTAACAGATACTGTAAGCCGACACGGAATTATTTTCACAGCCATTCAAAGGTGAATTTATCTTAAAAAAATGGCTAATCGAAATGAATATTCACAAAATGCAAATAAATTTGCTTTAACCATCTTCTCAAATGTCCAATGCCCATGAAATTGTAACCGTTGGTCTAAATCTATGGAGTAAAAGATAATTTATTATATATATAAAAATCAAATAAATTCCGTATGTGTTCTATAGACTCCCAAACCACCAGACCTATTTTAATAAAATATTACGTGTGTGTTTACGGGCACCGTGTGGAAGGTTCTTAGCATAGGGGGCGTGGCATTATTCAAGGGGGCGTGGCACCGCCCATACAACTCAATTCTTTAATATTGAATATCTTCAGAATTATAAGTCGTATAGCATTGAAATTTGGTACAGTGTCATGGCGTAAACATGTTGTTCGACCGGTAAAATTTAATGGGCGTTGGACAAGGGGCGTGGCACTTTTTAAATTCCGGTGTAACTTTCGAACTATAGCGTTCACATCAGTGAAACTCGGTACAAACTAACGATTTGGTCGTGTCCTTCGACAGGGAGAATAAGGTGGGTTTTTGACAAGGGGGCGTGGCACCGCCCATACAAGCCAACTTTTTAATACGGAATATCTTCGGAATTATAAGTCGTATAGCATTGAAATTTGGTACAGTGTCATGGCGTAAACATGTTGTTCGACCGGTAAAATTTAATGGGCGTTGGACAAGGGGCGTGGCACTTTTTAAATTCCGGTGTAACTTTCGAACTATAGCGTTCACATCAGTGAAACTCGGTACAAACTAACGATTTGGTCGTGTCCTTCGACAGGGAGAATAGGGTGGGTTTTTGACAAGGGGGCGTGGCACCGCCCATACAAGCCAACTTTTTAATACGGAATATCTTCGGAATTATAAGTCGTATAGCATTGAAATTTGGTACAGTGTCATGGCGTAAACATGTTGTTCGACCGGTAAAATTTAATGGGCGTTGGACAATGGGCGTGGCACTTTTTAAATTCCGGTGTAACTTTCGAACTATAGCGTTCACATCAGTGAAACTCGGTACAAACTAACGATTTGGTCGTGTCCTTCGACAGGGAGAATAGGGTGGGTTTTTGACAAGGGGGCGTGGCGCCGCCCATACAAGCCAACTTTTTAATACGGAATATCTTCGGAATTATAAGTCGTATAGCATTGAAATTTGGTACAGTGTCATGGCGTAAACATGTTGTTCGACCGGTAAAATTTAATGGGCGTTGGACAAGGGGCGTGGCACTTTTTAAATTCCGGTGTAACTTTCGAACTTTCGAAGCATTCACATCAGTGAAACTCGGTACAAACTAACGATTTGGTCGTGTCCTTCGACAGGGAGAATAGGGTGGGTTTTTGACAAGGGGGCGTGGCACCGCCCATACAAGCCAACTTTTTAATACGGAATATCTTCGGAATTATAAGTCGTATAGCATTGAAATTTGGTACAGTGTCATGGCGTAAACATGTTGTTCGACCGGTAAAATTTAATGGGCGTTGGACAAGGGGCGTGGCACTTTTTAAATTCCGGTGTAACTTTCGAACTTTCGAAGCATTCACATCAGTGAAACTCGGTACAAACTAACGATTTGGTCGTGTCCTTCGACAGGGAGAATAGGGTGGGTTTTTGACAAGGGGGCGTGGCTCCGCCCATACAAGCCAACTTTTTAATACGGAATATCATCGGAATCATAAGTCGTATAGCATTGAAATTTGGAACAGTGTCATGGCGTAAACGTGTCTTTCCACAAATAAAATTTAATGGGCTTTGAAAAGGGGCGTGGCACTTTTTAAATTCCGGTGTAGCTTTTGAACTATAGCATTCACATCAATGACACTCGGTATAAACTTATTATTTAGTCGTGTCCTTCGGCAGGGGGAATAGGGTTTATTTTAGACAAGGGGGCGTGGCACCGTCCATACAACCCAAATTGTTGATTAGAAATATCTTCAGAATTATAGGTCGCTCAGTATTGAAATTTGAAACAGTGTCATTATGTAAGCATGTCATTCGACTGGTAAAATTTAATGGGCGTTGGACAAGGGGCGTGGAACTTTTTAAATTCCGGTGTTACTTTTGAACTATAGCATTCACATCAACGACACTTGGTACAAAGTAACGATTTGGTCATGCCCTTCGGCATGGGGAATAGGGTGTATTTTGGACAAGGAGGCGTGGCACCGCCCATACAACCCAACTTTTTGATATGGAATATCTTCGGAATTATAAGTCGCTCAGCATTGAAATTTGGAACAGTGTCATGGCGTAAACGTGTCTTTCCACAAATAAAATTTAATGGGTTTTGGAAAGGGGCGTGGCACTTTTTAAATTCCGGTGTAGCTTTTGAACTATAGCATTCACATGAATGACACTCGGTATAAACTTATTATTTAGTCGTGTCCTTTGGCAGGGGGAATAGGGTGGATTTTGGACAAGGGGGCGGGGCACCACTCATGCAACTCAAATTTTTAATATGGAATAATTTCGGAATTATAAGTCATACAACACTAAAATTTAGTACCCTGTCGTCTCATACATGAGTCATTCTAATGATAAGATTTGATGGGCGTCAGACAAGGGGCGTGGCGCATTGTTTGTGACCCAAATATTTTGCTGAACTTTGAGTGGCACAGCAATGAAACTAAGTACGAACCTACCATTTTCCCTTCCGAAAGACGGGATGGTGCGGGTATTGAACAAGGGGGCTTGGAACCGCCCATATAACTTAAATCTATATAAATATACAAGAAAGTGACTGTATGTGAGTTACGGCATCACACACAAACGGACCGTTTGGGCGAGACGAAGTTTGCCGGGTCAGCTAGTTTATTATAAAAGCACGCTGGCACTTAAGAATAAATTATTTTGTAAAGCATTCATTAATAAGTTTCCTAAATTTAAGTAAGCTGTTGAAAAAATGGAGAAGATTTTACGTGGCCAAGTTGTTCTATGCTTTATTTAGCTTACGTTTACTAACAAAATCGGAATTACCAAACAATTTACAACCATTTAACATGGACTGTACAATATATTGGGTTGGGGAAAAAGTATTGAGCGTTTTTCAGTTCACTTGACTTTGCAACGGTTAGCTACATCAAGTAACTGTTTTTTTTGCTTGACAAGAAACAAATCCACCGAATAATTGCGAAATTTTATTGAGATTTTTGCGTCGAGTTAAAAGTTATTCTAAGCAAAGTGAAATTTCGAAAAAAAATACAAAGGGAAGAACGCGGCACAGACTCGTGATTTGTGCTGTTTATGGTGAAGATACTCTATCTCAATCAACTGCCAGGAAATGGTTTGCTCGCTTTCGATCTGGAAGTTTAGAGGTAAAAGATGCTCTTCGCTCTGGTCGACCCATCACCGAAAAAGTCTGTGAAATTATGGCTAAGGTTCAAGAAAACCGTAATGTAAGCGGTCATGACATCGCTAAAGAACTGAAGATCGACCACAAAATCGTTTTGAACCACTTGCATAAAGTTGGTTTCAAAAAGGAAACTCGATGTTTGGGTGCCTCATGAATTAATTGAAAAAAATATAGTGGACTGAGTATCCATTTACGATTCACTCTTGAAACGGAACGAAATCGAGCCATTTTTGAAACGTGTGGTAACAGGTGATGAAAAGTGGATCACATACGATAATGTTGTTCGAAAACGGTCTTGGTGCAAAAAGGATGAAGCTCCAAAAACGGTGTCAAAACCAGGATTGACAAGGAAGGTGATGCTGTGCGTTTGGTGAGACTACAAGGGTATAATCCATTACGAGCTACAACCGCCTGGCCAAACGATTGATTCCAACCTCTACTGCCAGCAATTAATGCGGTTGAAGCAAGAAATTGAAAAAAAGAGGCCGAAATTGATCAACAGGAAAGGTGTTGTGTTTCATCACGACAACGCTAGACCACACACATCTTCATCATACACTCCATCACTAAAGGACTTTGGCTGGGAAGTTTTAATGCATCCACCGTATAGTTCTGACATTGCACTCTCAGATTACCATTTGTTCAGATCTCTTCAACACGCTCTTGCTGGAAAAAATTGGTCTCAAAAGAGGACTACAGAAGGCACTTGAACCAGTTTTTCAAAGATAAACCCCCGGAATTTTCCAACAAGGGAATAATGGTTCTGGCCGAAAAATGGCAAAAGGTTGTCGAAAAGAATGGACAATATTTGGAGTAATAAAATGCTTTCTTAATTAGAAAAAAATGATGTGAATTTTTAATAAAAAACGCTCAATACTTTTCCCCAACCCAATACATGTTTACTAACAAACGAATATTTAACGGAATGTTGAGTGACTCATAAGGCTCTCAACATACTATAAACTCTACTCTGATATGGTTTGTGATCACGCCACGATAGAGTCCGATTGAAGATAATTCATAAATCGGCAACACGACTAACGAAGTCAAATTGGAATTGTCAGCCTCAACTCTATCGATAGTCGGAAGGTCAAAAGCTTTCTTTGACAAGATTCAACACTTCAATTTCAAAAAGTTGAGTTCAGGAATGAATGTTGCATAAGTTGTTATTTAACTTTACATTTGGTTATTTTAAGCGGGTATTCTAGTCTAGAAATTCGAAAAGATCTATTTTTTTTTATATTTTCATTTAAGAATAAGCTATAAAAATAAGAGGATTTACGGAAATTCGAATTATAGTTAATTTTGTGACACGCCACTCAGACTGTCCGGAATGAGACTTTGAACACGTTTTTCTGGAAACTACAGCGAATTACTTGAAATTTGTAACAGACTTTTAAAAAAATTACCAAAGTTGAAAAAAGGAGGCAAAACCGCACCTCTGTTTTCAGAAAGACGCAGTTTTATGCAAACCTTTTTTTTCAGTCAGCTATGTCCAGATAATTCTACATCCTTGTTTAATAAGAACTAACCTTATTTCAACGTTCCATATCACCAGGAGGATTGAATTCACATCAACCAGGTTACACCGTTTTTTGTATTCCCCACTTTGCCGGCCTCTACCGACTTCAATTTTGAATTTTTTTCTATTTACTATTATACGTTTTTATACTTTTCAAGATGGTAAAATTTATTACTATTTTTTTTTTATTACGCCAGTAAAATCACCTCAAAATCGAGCCTGTAGACTAGAAAACCCCTTACGTAATAAACAACTGCTGCTTACTTTCACATTGACAGCATTCTTTTCCTATGATTCTTTTGAATTTAATTTGTTATTTGTAGATGAATTTGCCACGAACCTTTTTAAATTAGTAATATCTCAAATGATTTACTGAAATTTACGAATTTTATTTCAATACAAAGTGGATCGTCCGTCCTCTCGTCCGTTTCTCTCATCCATGTTATTGCATTACAATTTATGGAATATAAAATTCGGTATTTTGGTATATTGTTTTTATTAAAGTATATAAACATATACATTTCATAATGGAAATGGCATAAATATAGAATCCAATATTAAAAACAGAACAACGAAGCCGTCTCATTTAAGCAGAGTTAGTCCCGCAACCATGTGGTTATTTCATATATTAAAGAATCAATAAAATGGTTAATATTCATTTCCTTAGATCTTAGCAGCCTTGGCCAAGTTCAGGGCTTCCGTAAGCATCCGACCAAAGTCAGCATGGACCAAAGTGAAGTTCTTAACAGCCCGTTCTTGAATGAATTGGCTTGCGTTGCTCAAGCTGTCAGCAATGTTCGTCACCAAACGCTTTCGGGCACCATCGTCCAGTACATAGACCCAGAAATCGGTAACTTGCCCATAGTTGTCCTCATTAAAACCGCTGCTAAAGCGGTATACCTCGCCGTTGACAGGACAGCAAGGCATAAGGCTCTTAGCACGCGGACATTCATCGGGACCGGAGAACGAATTGGGGAAATAGTTCGGAGCACCGCCTTGATTGTCGTTCACTCGCATCGGACCATCGCGCTGATAGTTCCTCACTGAAACACGATAAGGACAGTTGACGGGAATTTGCAAGTAATTGGGACCCAGGCGATGACGATGAGTATCCGAGTAAGAGAATAGGCGACCTTGCAACATCTTATCAGGAGATGGTTCAACTCCTGGCACCATGTGAGCTGGGCTGAAGGCGATCTGCTCAACTTCAGCAAAGTAGTTAGTGGGATTCCTGTCCAGCACAAGTTTGCCAACAGGTATCAAAGGGTAGTCACTGTGTGGCCAAATCTTGGTGACGTCGAATGGATTGTACTTGAACTTTTTAGCCTGGTCGAACGTCATCACTTGGATTTCTAAAGTCCAGCTGGGGTAGTTGCCGTTTTTGATCGAATTGTACAGATCGCGAATGCTGTAGTCGGGATCGTTGGAGGCAATCTCTGCAGCACACTTCGGGTCAATGTTCTTAATGCCCTGATCTGTCTTAAAGTGAAATTTGGCATAAATCGGCTCTCCCTTGCAATTAATTAATTTGTAAGTATGCGAGCCGTAACCATTCATATGACGGAAGCCATCAGGAATTCCACGATCGCTGAACAAAAACGCCACCTGTAAAAAGCCAATTGAGTTATACTACTGTTACTAATCGCATTATCCCCGCATGCAACCCCCCATACCTGATGAGTACTCTCCGGTCGTAGGGTTAGGAAATCCCAAAACATATCCATATCTTTCAAATGAGTTTGCGGATTGCGTTTCTGCGTATGAATAAAGCTTGGAAACAGAATCGGGTCACGAATGAAGAAAATCGGTGTATTGTTGCCCACCAAATCCCAAATGCCGTCATCAGTGTAGAATTTAATGGCGAAGCCGCGTGGATCGCGGACGGTGTCCGCTGAGCCGCTCTCACCGCCCACAGTTGAGAAACGCACAGCGACTGGAGTGCGTTTCTTCACTTTGTCAAAAACTTTGGCCGCACAGTACCTGGATATATCGTGCGTCACCTCGAAGTAGCCGAACGCACCTGCTCCCTTGGCATGGACAACACGTTCTGGAATGCGTTCGCGGTCAAAGTTCGCCATCTCGTCGAGAAACTTGACGTCCTGCAGCAGAGCAGGGCCCCTGGGACCGACTGTTTGAATGGCATCCTTGATACCGACCGGATTACCAGAGCTGGTGGTAATGGCGCCTGGTGCACTCTGCAATAAAAAGACAAAAATATATATAAAATCATCTACACTAACAAATAGCATGTACCAAAGCATATACATTTGCGTGGATTAGTGAAAAATATCGCAAAAGGATAGTTGGCTTGTGATCAATATGAACTGGTAAAGGAAAGTTTGTACTACAAAAGGGTTGTGGATCATAGTATTTAATTTTAACATATGAATATATGCTCAAACATATGTGGGTAAATGGCGTCTGGCGACCGACGATTTATGCAGAAGCTGTGGAGACGAGGAGGCATTGGAATCGGTCGAGCACCTGCTTTGCCAATGTCCATCACTACAGAACCGACGGCTCCAAACCCTTGGGGCAAAGTTCTTCGATAAATTTGTGGAGATAGCAGATGCACAGATCACTGATCTACACAACTTCCTCGCGAAGACCAAATGGTTCCCAAAAGATCATGTCTGAATCTACAGGAAACCGAACAGATAATGAAGGGAATCACAATGGGCCCAACAGGACCTCCGAGTGGAGGTGCAAAATGCACACTCCCCTTCTTTAACCTAACCTAACCTATGTGGGTAAATGGTAATAACCGACTCTAGGTTAGGTTAGGTAAGACAGGCGGCTTGCTGGTTCTCAGCAAGTACACTCGAAAGCCCCAAAGGCCCATTGTGATGCCCGATGAGAGTGTGGCAAGCCCGTGTCATCCTGTATTCGCTGGCTGACCGACTCTAAGGATCTATAGATTTGATTGTAGTTCTGAACACGGTTCTTGGTAATGAAAAATCGATATATAATTTTTTAATATTTCATCAAATTCTGAGAGTGCTCCAAAGATAGAAGTAAGAGTAAGAATGGATATGAGAAACGCAATATTTTTTTAGGTACGTTGAAACGTATCTGCTGAAGCAGTTCAGGACAATTAATAATTCCAAAAATCAGATCGTTCTTTTATTTTATAAGCATACAACAGGCATTATATGTATGTTGGTATGTTGGATCTACGAAATAAAACGGTCAAAGTTCAAACTTAGAGAATTTCCGTTGAACCCTTTCAATTCCAGCAGTATGGCAGTTATAAATTGGGTTCCATATTACGGAAGCATACTCCAATTTGGATTTGGATAGATCAGTAATAGTTTATTTCTATGACTCCAGTTATATTTTCATAAATTAAACATGATTTAATGCAAGATTTTCCAATTTCGATGCTCCGCAACCTGTCATTTTATGCGGTTTGGTGAAAAAGTGCATGAGCTAAAAAATTTTGAGGCTAGAATGATGCTAAATGGCGTCGCATTGAGGTCTAAAAAGCTGGCAAGTTCGACAAATTGCTCCGTAGCTGGTCAGAAGTAGCTCTTAGAGGGTTAAAATCTATAACTGACCTTACTAGTTTTCCTTACTGAACATATTAGTCAAACATATTTATACTCTTTCTCTAACCCGTAATGGAGCTCTCATACAAAATGGTCGTTTTTATAAAAGGGGCTTCCCACTGCTCCCCCCAGACATGTCGAATGCATGACCGACACCTATTTCCTTTGCAAATGTTTCTTTCAAACATACCTACCCGCTATCTCCAAGTCTTAAGGGGGCTGCCATACGAAACTCATAATTTTGTATGGAATGAGCTCCCATTTGTACATCATATCTCGAAAACTACTTGACCGATTTGAATGATTTATTCAACGATTAGCAACATTTTTGAGTACAAAAAATACAAAATTAATTATGGTTCAGAAAATTACCACCAAGGGGTGTCTTCCATACAATGGGAGTTGTGAGGTTGCCAATTTTTGCCAAAATGTACAGTCGAAACCCTATTAACCTCCTCATTTCGAATATAATTTCAATCGTAATTGAGTGTGAAGAAGAAATGGTTTCATTTTTGTGAGAAAATGTGAATTTTTCATTCAGTCGTATGAGAGATACTCCTTGTGCAGGCAGCCTGGAGTAAAAATGTTTTCTATGTAACGTCATTATAGTCTTTCATGAGTTTCACGCCCATTCTGACAGCATCGTTGACCACATGTAATTTATGCACAATGTTTTTGCCTCCAATTAGAGATTCAAAGTAGCCGGTGCAGGTTATGTAACAGCGAAATCTGCTTTTTGCTTATCTGATGATAAGCACCAGATCAAATCTTATCAGAATTTGTTACTGCAGAACCAAAGCAAACAAACTCTGAGTAGTGATTACCCTACGACTTTCTTATTCCAAAAGATAGCGGCACTCACAAACGTGCCTCGACGAAAAGTCTCTCTGTAAAAACATTGTTGAAATATAACGGCGACATCAATGTATCTGCGATTGCGATTTTTATACTGTAAACTGTGCACCTTGCCATAAAATTAGCCGGATGCTTTACATGTCTGTTTTAATTCTCTTTAGCGTTGGTTAGACAATTTGATTTTGGTAAGCAGAGGCTCAAAGTTCAACTTAATTTTTTTCGACAGTTTTGCAATGTTCTCAAACTTAAAAATATTTTTTAAAAAATTTAGTCAGATTTAAAATATTCAAAAATATGAAACGAGATCGCTGAATTAAAAACAACGGCATTCCAAAAAGAATCCAGGTTTATTCACACGTTGTCATAACAATGCATGGACGTTTGTATAGATTGCAAGTTCGGAACTCGTTTGACACGTTGCACACGTGCATGGGTACTCAGGTATGTACATAGCTCATAAGTGCACACAGCGGCCACCTCCCTTCCCTGCCACATCAATTTACACGAGGAAGTAGCGATTCAGATGAATCAACATTCGGACGATGATAAGTAATTTACTGTGTACGTAAAAATAATTAAGTTTAATGACAATTGTAATTTTTTAAGTACAAGAATCGAGCCGGACTTTAATGTCGGCACAAACTAACGAAAATTACAGAGTTTCAAATCAACAAATTTTGGCGCCTCGGCATTTATTTCATTGTATTTGTAATATTCTGCACGCGTATACCACAAGCCAATTGAACTTTTTAATCATGTTTCTCCATACAAACTTTTAACCCTTGGTTTACCTCGTTAGTGTTTAAAACAAAAAACTAAAAATACTTGTCGAATATTCCTCTCGAAGTCGAAAACCCATTAAATCATGTTTCTTCATACAAACTTTAAACTCTTGTTTACCTTGTTAGATTTTGGTTTAAAACAAAAATAAAAAATACGTGTCTAATTATTTTTTATTTCAAGTGTTTTCACTCATTTTGAAGTCAATAGCCCATCGGTTCATGTTTTTTCGAAGTCTTCCCTTCCCTAAGAACCTTAACCCATTGTTGATCCCGTTAAATTGAAAAATGTTTACGTGCCGAACTATTATTGATTTGGAGTATTTTCACAAACTTTGAAATCAATAGGACTATTTAATTACGTTTCGTCGTACAAGACCTTAACCGAGGTTTTGTCCCTTTAGGTAGCGAATTTAAATAAATCCCATCTTAGCGGAGGTTCATTTTTGTAAATGTACTTACAAATGTACTTATTTCCTGTTTGTAGCTTTAGCGCTTTGGGTTGGGTGATGATGAAGCAGTCAATCAGTCACGGCAAACAATCTTATATACATTTAATACATTTAATTTAATAAGCAAAATCCAAGTGTAAGTGAATCGTGGGTTGTAAAGCATTATTTAATAAACGTACTATTTAATGAGGATTTGGTTATTAGGGGCGTCTCACACATAGCTAGTTCTTTAAATGATCTTCACATTTCGAGAAAGGTCATCAATACTTCAATACTATTATATAAAAACAAGTGTGACGTTGCCTGTTTGAGCCACAATCAGGCAAAAACCACTGAACCAATTTAGATGAGATAAGCACCAAACAAGTTTTTATGTGGGGGAATAATACATAGGTTACATGAGATTGACCACGCCTTCTTATTACGCCCAATATGGTGAGAAAAACTCATCTATGGTATGGTTTTGTAGGGCAATATGGGTGTTAAATGATTCAGCGCGTCATTGCGGCAAACATAGATTATATTATAACTGGCCACGCCCACTTTGCGCGCCCACATAACTTACAAAAGAAAGCTACAGCACTTGTCTGTAAATCAATGTTGATGTAAAATAATTGTGTTTTTCATAGGAGTAAACATAGGCTTCATAAGATTGACCCCGCCCACCTTATACGCCTTCTTGCAATGATCATTATGATGACAAAAATTAACTGTGGTGACTGGCATTGCAGCACATATCTATATAACACTTCGTTCAATAATGTGTGTGACTAACTAATTAAAACACATTTTTTTGCCAAAATTCATTTATTCATCAACATAGTCCCCTTTTAGGGAGATACAATCATTCCAACGCTTTTCCAATCTTTCGATACCGCCTTTGTAGAACGATTTTTCTTTGCCTTCAAAATAGGCGTTAGTTTCGGCGATTACTTCATCATTTGAGCCAAATCTCTTACCACGGAGCATCTTTTTGAGGTCTGCGAAGAGCCAGTAGTCGCTGGGGGCCAGATCTGGAGAATACGGGGGATGAGGAAGCAATTCGAAGCCCAATTCATGCATTTTTGCCATCGTTTTCATCGACTTGTGACACGGTGCATTGTCTTGGTGAAACAACACTTTTTTCTTCTTCATATGGGGCCGCTTAATCGCGATTTCTTCTTTCAAACGTTCCAACAACGCTATATAATAGTCGCTATTGATTGTTTTCTCTTTCTCAAGATAGTCGATGAATATTATTCCGTGCACATCCCAAAATACTGACGCCATAACCTTGCCAGCCGATGTTTGTGCCTTTGGACGCTTTGGGCGGCTTTCACCGGTTGCATGCCACTCAGCAGACTGCCGATTTGACTCTGGAGTGAAATGGTGGATCCATGTTTCATCCATTGTGATGTACCGACGCAAAAACTCCGACTTGTTGCGCGTAAACATGTCCAAACAGCTCTTTGAATCATCGATTCGTTGTTGTTTTTGCTCCGGTGTGAGCAAACGCGGCACCCATTTCGAAAACACCTTTTTCATAACCAAATGGTCGTGTATTATGGTGTGTACACTGCCTGCCTATAGAATGTCAGCAATCTCCCCCACTTTCACTTTACGGTCGGACATCATGATTTTCAGTGTTTTTTCAACGTTTTCCGGAATAACAGCGTCATTTGGCCGTCCAGTAGATGGAATGTCATCGGTGTCTGTACGACCACGTTTGAATTCGGCATACCAATAACAAATGGTTATTTTTGATGGAGCAGAGTCCGAATAATGTTTTTCAAGACATTCCTGGCATTGAACAGTATTTTTTTTCATTAAAAAACAATGATAAATCAGCACACGGAATTGCTTTGAATTCATTTTTTTTGAAAACTCAAAAGTAGTGTCACTTAAAGCACTGTAACTTGTAAACTAATGGTCGGATTGACATATAATTTTGACAGTAAGCCTAAAAAGGTTCACAATTTCGAAAAAAATATTGATTTAGTATTAGTGCCGCCATCTATGTGTCAGTCACACACATTATTGAACGAAGTGTTACATAAAAATGAATGCATGTTTATTTGTTTATTTGTTGGTCACATGACACTGAAACTCAAAAACTACAGCCGATGGAGCTACATTTTTATAAGCAGCATTAAAATTTGGTGCTGGGCCACTGTTAAGGTGTGTCGTTTCACTGGTAATCCTTGTGAGCGTTGGACAAGTAGAGTGGCACTTTTTAAGCAACTCAAACGTTTTGAATAACTTTGAAACCACAAATCAAACATCAACGAGAATTGGCACAAACTTACGATTTAGACGTGCCCTTCGATAGCGGGAATGGGGTGGGTATTGGACAAGGGGGCATGTGGAATAGCTTCGCAATAATAAGTCGGAAAGCTTTGAAATTTTGTATACCATCGTTCCATAGAAGTGTCATTCTATTGGTTTGTTGTGACTAAAATTTCCCGCGTAAATTTGGAACTATAAGTCGCAAATTAATGAGACCGGGGCACACCCTTCGACTGGAGGAATGGATTGGGCATTATATAAAAGAGGCGCGGCATCGCCCACACAGTCTAGTATGAAGAAACTGGATTTATTGAGCCCATTGATTTTAAACTCACGTGCAAAGCCACAGGGCCCTGCTAGTTAACTATAAAACCACACCGGGCTCAAATCAACGACGATTAGGAAACTGACGTGGTGGTGAATGTGCATGTCTTTGCGAATGGTGTGTAAACGACTTCAATTGTTGCTGATATATCAGCGAGTTGTTTGTTTCAAGAAGCAGGCTGGTGGCAAGATAAAGTTGACTTTCGGACTGTACTCGGATGATAAGCGTCAAAAGGCAACAACAGGCACCAGAAATCAACAACTGCAAATCATTGTGTTTTATTTTTAACAGCATCACATTCACCCGTACATATACATACATTGTGTGTGTTGATTAAGGTGTATGTGTTACTTTCATGCTAAGTGCAAACAATTTATTATATATATATACCGTGCATACTAGAGTGCACGTACATACTTAAATTATTGTCACAAAAAAATAATTGCTTTTACCTTTTGTGCAGAATTTGACATCAAAGTACTCAATATGCTTTAGGTACATAGTATGAAATTTTTAATTAAAATTTTATACTACAGAAACTTTCAATCTGTTTGCTGTTGTTGCAGAAATTTATAGAAAAAATATGTTAAGTAGTTCCTTAAGTGTGCTCTCCCCTCCCTTTCTAATTTAAATTAAAGGACTCTCATGCACAAAAAATCCTTGTTTCGGAGTAGTAGAACAGCACATCCAAATCACTCAGATTTCTTGACGAATTGTAATGGTAAACACCTTAAAGTATATTACAATTGGTCCCAGTGTTAACTTCTGCTTATTTTATTTTAATTTATTTTCTTCAATTTGTGGGACCATCAACGGTTTAAGGGGTTTACCATACTCTCTTTAGCCTTAGTAAAATAGTATTTTTTGACAACATTAAAAAATTAGCAAACCATTTTTATAGCGTCCGTACTCTTCACCCAAGTTTCATTTACATCTAAAGGACGGGAAACCGGAGATGGTTAGAACGATTCTTCAGATAATATCGACGACCAGCCACCGTGGCTGTGTTTAGTATGGGGCAACGCAAAAAATCTCAAATTAATCAAATTCTATTCAGACTACCAACCATGACGAGACGAACCAACAGACGGGTCATTCTCTTTCTAATTCAGGGTGGCTGGCATGAACTGAAACCAACTTTGAACTGCCGTAGTTATAATACCGTTAATTTTAGAGTTTTCGTTCTGTGTTTCTAAACAAATTCTGTGGTCATCGCTTTCAAACGATTTCATTATATTTAACTCAAATTTCGAAATCGTTCAAAGGCTCCGGCATTTGAATGCAAGTAGATTTTTCGTGTGGTGGACTATAAAACATTACAACAAACCGGAAGCTCTAAAAAACGCTACGGCGGCGGTCCGAAAAAAACAGATACCAATGAAGCAATGCATTGGAATGGTTCGCAAAGTGAAGAAGAGAATTGAGCGAAATCCACAACGAAGTGAAAACAAACTGACAAGGGATTTCAAAGTATCACGTTGGAGCATGCAACAAATATTGAAAAACAAACTTCAACTAAAGACCTACAAGATACACAAAGTGCATGGACTCAACGCGAAACAAATGAAGTTACGTGTGCAAAGAGCGAAGGAATTGAAGCACTTGGCCGTGAATGACGATGTTCCGAATATCGTGTTTTCCGATGAGAAGATTTTCACCATTGAGCAATTCATAAAGAAACAAAACGACCGTGTATGGTTGCGTTAGAGGTCACAAGACAATTTAAACATACGTCTGGCCACCGCACGCCATTCGCACACGCACACAAAGCGCGTGTTAAGCAAGATTGGTAAAAAAAAAACAATGTACCTAGCGTCATTTCTGCACAACATTGCATGTTAAATTCACCAGATGCCAATCCAATGTTCTTCTCGATCTGGAGTATTTTGGAGACTAAGATGTGCACTAAAAAGCACCAAAGTTTGAACGCGCTCAGATCCACACTTGTCTGGGAATGGAACAGAATCCCACAAAAGCACGTACGGGCAGCGCGCGAATCGTTTTTCCGCCGATTGGACAAAATTATTGCAGTGAACGGCGGATATATTTTGAGATGTAATAATGTAAGATAACAATAGAAGATATAAGGAATATTTTTGCTTTTATACAAAATACAATTTCAAGAGCATCTTTAAGTTGTTTCAGTTCATGCCAGCCACCCTTTAAATTCATATAGCTTTCGAAATTGTACAACTGCCTCACAAGCGCCCTGAGAACATCGAAGATTTGAAACTTTTTGTTTTACTTTAAGATTTTAGTAAAATCTACTCCATTTGTAGGTATGTACATATGTGAATTGCAAGCTGTCCCCTTCCCCTTGTCCTACTACATCAGAAGGCAGCGGCAGGTCTTAATTGGTTGCGATAGTGCATTCTACAGTAAACAAAAGGCAGCAGCTACAAATGCAGTTAAATACGATGGAGTTGTGAAATACACTTAGAGAAATCAAGCAACGAAGTCAAGACCGCAATATATGCAATTTGGCAATGATTCATGAAGACGCAATTAAGGAAAATTTTATGTATAACAAAAACTCGACTACTAATTACGGATAATTAGTCTGCCATCTCACAAGTTTCGCTAAAGCCAAGTGATTCCACTTCCAAGTTAAGCAACGAACTCAACAATACAGTGTACGTGCTTTGTGCTTTTGGAGAATGTAAAAATGCAAGCTGTATTCGGAGTGCCTTGGGCGAGTTCGACGTGCAAAAATGCTCGAGAACAAGTTTGCAACAATATATGTGTAATATGTAAAAGACAGCAGAAAACAAAGCTCACAAACAGCCGTTGCTGCGCTGTTTGCGCGCAACACGCAGTCAAGGCACACGCATGCACAAACGACCACCTCGCTGTGGCAAGCTGCCTCGCAGGAGTTGCTGTGGTACCAGCGACGACTGCGCAAACAACTCCAATACCAGTTCGCGGAGCCGCGCTGAGTACATTGACTTATGCGATCTGTGTCATGCTTCATTGCATCGGTTGAAGGTGCCTTTTGTGGTTGTTAGTGCAGTTGGTGCCATTTCTGCGCTACTAGCCCCTTAGAGGCGAATACATGCCAGTCTATTGCTTTCCTAATTACGCAAGGACAAAGACCTCGTTATATATGTATATCAATTGAAGTACTTGGACCTACTTTATATTTAATTTTGATTTTCAAGTGCGATACAACTGTTTAGTTTTGCTGTACATGTTTTAGATCTTACTGTTCGTAAATAATAATCCTAGCACAAATATGTTTACCTCGATTCCGCTTTATGGTTATTAGCTTCACCAGTTTAATAAGCTCACATTGGTTGGAACCTGAACAATCGAAAGACAAATATTTATACGGTTTACCAGCCACAATTGCCATTGAAACGTGGTTCAAGAGTTATTTCAGTTGTTTCTGAAAGATTTGCAAAATCATACTTTTTGATTCGTCCCGAGACACTGTTACCTTCATTTATTTATCCATTCTACTTTAAAACCAATTAAATTAAATTTTATTCGCTTGAAATCTATGCCTTTTTTCACATTTAATTTGAAATCAGGACTTGGTAGGGTGAAACTGAATCTTATAAACTAGTTATGAGGTTTCTTATTTGGTAATATTTTGTAGAAGGCCAAAGTTAAGGGCCAAGACTAAACTATTGCGATCCTGTGGTTAGTGCGTTAACCCTTTCGCTAAAGATTTTTACTGGGGAAAGTTAAAATTTTATGATTATTATTTATTTTATTTTATTATTACTTTTTTACGTGGTTATATAACCAACATTCCATAAGAAATTTTTTAATTTTCTATGAGAACAACCACATTGTTGTGGCTGTAATAATTACTTCAACAGTAATAAACTTTTTACGCATAACGAAAATTTGAATATTTCTGCATTTATTCAGCCAAAATTAAAAAAAAAGTATATAAATTGAAAGAAAACGCCAAATTAAAAAGTTATCTAATTTTTCTGCTTCTTCTTCCTTTACTACGTCAAGATATACCATTAAAAAAAAGGTGTATACTTCTCTTTAAACTTAAATATTCAGTTTATTAATTTCCTATTTTTCTTGAAACTTCAAACTATTCCAATGACCAACAAATGTATTTTTGCAGGCGCGGATCCAGAAAATATTTCGGGGGGTTTTAAAAAGTAATTCTTTAGTATTTATAAAATTCTTTTTAATTTGTATGTAGTTTTATAATCGATCCAAATATTTCTGGGGGGGGAGGTTTCGACCCCCAAAACAGCCCCCTGGATCCGCCACTGTATTTTTGAAATCACTGAGGTTTCGGACGTCCACAAAGTAGCGAATACCTTATGGATGCAATGGAACACCAAGGATGAGTATATTTTCGTATGAAAAAATACCCAACTCACTGTTCGGAGTCGGCATAAAACTGCCGACTCCCTCCACGCACACAACTTTTTATTCTAATGAATATTGTAATTCCATCTAAGAATGTGTCAACGCGGGCGCACCTGCCTGACATCCCAGAAAACAAGTCTAACGAACATGCTGAAAACGAGATAACATGGTCCTCATCACAAATGATTGCCTATACATTTTTCCATCATCAATTTACGCTTCTGTATTCAGCTCGCATCTGAGTGCAATTGTGCAATTCATTTTCATCACTTCAACTATAAAACAAGGAAAACGCAAAATTGTTAGCGCCTCGCTGAATTACCAGCGGCTCAGCACATTCAAGAGTGAGACAAGCCTTAAGTTTGCAATGCCCATATATGTGTTTTCGCCAGGTCTCCAGGCAATGACTCCAGTGCTTTCTACACGTAGGCGGCTGTTTGGGTGGGACCGGGTCCAAGTATATAGATTCGCTGATATACATGTAGCCAAGATAAGATTTGGACTGTTTGTGTGAGTACAAATGTACAACAAATCGCGAGAGCGATTAGGACGCTTACAGCGCAATACCAGTTCAATGGGTGGAGAGGAGCGACCGTGTTGATAAACAGCAAATAACAACATTCCCCCCACTCCACTACACTTTAACCGGCCTTTGCCCGCACAGCCGGCACTTTCCAACACCGGGCAGCAATTTGCAATTTCAATCGACACACCGAATAACAAACACATTACCTCCCTAAGCCGCCCCAGCTACTTCTGCAATCTAGATCTACCGCTACAACACTTATCAATTCAAAATTACGAAAATCGAAATCGAGTAGGCAGCGCTGGATGTATTTTGTTTTTCGTTTCGATTAAATTGATCGCTTCCCTACCATCTAGCACTGTCAGCATATTCTCCTAAATGTTGAAAAACTGCGAAAACCATTGACTAGTCTATTTTGTCCTGGTAGGCTCTTCCCTGCCTGAGCACAGAAAAAATCGCTCAACCAAAGGCAGAAAGAAAAAATTCCTGGGCGAAATCTTTGTCGGACAACTTTCGAGTTGCAGAAGCACTCATATTGATATTTGTTATTTTGTGCTTTGTTTTTGTTGTGGAGCAAGGGAATTGCAATATAGATAAATCGCCGCATTTCTTTAATTCAAATTTTCCCGTCACACTCACCGACACATGGTTTTTGTATTCAATCAACTGATTGGTGGCAGCATCACGCGTAGCCAATTTAGTATCCATTATGATAACAAACTAACAAAAATAGTTGGATGCAGATAAACACGGCCAAACCCACAAATTCGTCCAAACTCAAAACGAAGAAACTGCTACGCATTCAGGCACTGGAAGCGCTTTTATACGACAAATGACAGCTTACCAGGGTTGCCTGTCCGCTTCCAATGGAGTACTGCACTTTTTCAACATACGAAATTTAATGAGATTCATAATGATCACTAAAGGCTACTCCACACCAACCCACTGGAAATGAGTAATGCGCGTGTTACCCGAGTTATCCATGAACAAAACCATAAACTTATGGGCCATTTACCCAAGATTCAACTTAGTTTGACGTTTCAGCTGCCATGACCTGCCACTCCCGAAAGCTGTACTACTGGTACGCAAGGCATAGAATGCAATGGAAAACTTGTTTCTTTTTGGTTTCTAAGCAAGGCGAATTAATACAGGTGACCTCGTTTGTGGAAAAGGTCTAGATTGTCAAAATGCCTGCATATAACTGTGACAGTTAAAAAATTAAAAAAATCAAGCTGTGTTCTGATTGGCTGAGTTTGACAATCTAAGCCCAGAAAACAAAAACAAAATACATTGAAATTTAGTTGCTGCCCTAGCGCTATCACCTGCATAAATTCCCCTTGGTTTCTAAGTTTATGTTTACTGAAAACGCAATCAGCATTGCCACTCTGTTCTTAATGAATTGGAAAATAAAAAAATTATTGGATTTTGTTAAATATACAAGTTGGAATGAAGTTCTTGGTATTTTTTTAACATATTAAAGCAGGTTTCTACCTTGTGCGGCCGAGAAAACATGTTTTTTTGAAAAATTTTTTATGGGAAGGTTTTTAACACTGGAAAATTTTTTCAGATGTAGGTATATGTTTATCGTACAAGTAAAAAAAGTTTCAAGATAAAATATGCAAAGGGGGGGAGGGGGCCATCGAGCAATGGCGGCAGGACTTCCGCGAGTAAGGAAGGGCCGTTTGAGATGACTTGAAACACAAAAATGAAATTTTTTCTTATTCTGTATCCTTTTGTCTATGGCTGGAACTAGGATTAAAAAAAAATGAAAAATGAAGGATATATGCGATTTTGACTAAAAAACTCAATTTTTACCTACTTTTTTCAATACAAATTTCTATTTTTAATGAAAAAAAATTATTATTTCTTGAAGATCCTAGTTCGGGCCATAGCTAAGACCTTGATAAATGACTGTTTAAAATTTCGTAGCTATTGCTCGACTCGTGTGGCCTAAATCACTTCCGCAAGGTCAAAAAATGTAGTTTTGAGAAAAACGCGTTCAAAGTTTTGCTTCAGTACTCGGCGCGCGCGACACCGCTACCTGTTTCGATAAATTGCTTCCGTAATTCGAAAGATTTCAACTTCAAATTTTGGGAGCGTATTCTACAATCATGTATTAATCCAAAAATGCATGAAAAAACAATCGATTTTTTCACCGCACAATGTAGAAACCCCCCTTAATATTTTAAGTCGTTGGACTTAAATACATACATTCAAGTATATTAAGAGAAAATATGTCGGGCAAAGATTTGCTTTGCGTCTGCACGAGATGAATTTAAGCAGAGTGGCAATATCTCTGTCTCCTTCTATCATCAAGAAAAATCAGCTGGTTTCAGAGTTTATGTTTAAGGAATCTAATACTACGTTTACATTGAGCCCAAATGCGTGACTTAGGCAAAAATTCTCAATTGCGAAGACAAATAACGCTTTTCCCCATACAAATTCAAATTATTGCGTTCGATGTGTGTTGTCCGTATCAGTGACAAAGTTATAAGAAATTGGGAGAGTCAGCCGATTTTTGTGGGTTTTTTTACAATTCACGTTCACAGTCTGTGTGTGACGGCATTCATCAGCTGTTCACAGTTTTCGCTCGTTTCCCAATATTAGGGATAACTGTGCAAACTGAAATGTCGCTAGTTGTCTTTCAACTGTTTACTTTTTAAAGTATGTTTTCATTAAATTCCTGCGTAATTACATTAAGTAAATTTAAATTTGGTTTCATTAAGTAAATATCATTGTAAGCTATGCCAAAAAACGCAAAATAAATGCATTGAATACGGCAGGGTTAACTGACGTCCTTTTTATTTCGCAGTTCTTCGTAAGCAAATCTCTAACACAGAGTTGACATCAGATCAGGGGTGCTTTTTTTTTGTACAAGCTCTATTTCGAACGCAGGGGTGTTTTTTATGTAGCTTATAAAAACTTAATTTAATTAAATTAAAAGCATACCCGAGGATTCTTTTGACGCTTTTGGGCAATAATAAAATTTTATTTTAATAAAAAGTTTTGTTTGATCCAGTTTGGGTTCAGCCTTAGTTATGGGTAATTGCTCAAATATGTAAGCTTACAGTTACGGTTAAGTTTATGTTCTGTGTCTTGGCTAACTGGCGCATAACAAATCGAACAGAGTGAAAACAGGATAGTACATTTGAACTTTAATAGTGAAAATAGTAGCTACATTAAATTTTCAAACAATCAAAACCAATCTTGAGATTGTAAATTATGTTTTATAAGTTAATAAATAAATAGATTTAAATATATAGATTTTTTTCTCTATTTTGTACAAGAAACTGAGAGCATAAAATGACAATTCTTTTTGGGAGAACTTGCAAGTTTGTACTAGTGAAATTTTGTCCAGAGAGTTGTTGCTAGTAAGAGAGAGAACAAGAAAAACATATGACCGGCTGCCATATGATCGACTGCAAAGACAAATAATATTTGCAAAGAATTGGAGGCAAATGGAATCAGTCAAAAATTTGTGCTCAACCTTACCTGCTGCAGCTGAAAGAGAAGAATCGCAGATTGAGCGCAACGAACCATTAACCATTTTGCATTAAATATCTGATTAAACTTAAGTTTCCCTACAGGTTCAAACCTCAAATGAAACTTTTAGATCAGCTGTTTCATTCTTTAACCTTCCTGTTTATACTCTTTTCCCTGTGTATTGTGAATGTGCCAAGCAGGGACAGAACTATTTTAAGTTTTTTAAGAAAATAATTGCAATGTAGCTGTTATAATGCAACATAATTTTTTCTTGATGATTATAATTATTATTTGCGACAGCTAATTTTTACGTTGCTTAGTAACTGCCATGAGAAACCCATTTTTTCATCATAAATACAAGTTATGAAGCAACGTACAAAAAAAAAATTCCTAAAAGTAATAGTAGTCGGTAAGGTAAGTAAAACAGGTAAGTAAAAAGGCAAAAAAAAAATCATAAGTAAAAGTTATGAAGCAACGTAAAAAACAAAATCGAAAAACAAATAATAATTGTCGGCAACGCAATACTTGTTTCTTATTATAGTTATTATGCAACTTAAAAATATTTATTATATGATAATAGTAATTATTATTGATGATAATAGTTTCAGGTCACGTAAAAAATTACTCATTGGAAATAATTATTATAAAGCAATATTTTTAGAAATTTCTTAAATAAGGAAATTGTTTTATTTTCAAAAATATGGATAATAATTATTTTAAGTCTCTGGTGTCAAGTCCCACTGCGCTAAAATTTGCAAATTCTTACATACTTCTGTTTGTTTATTTGTTTGGATAGTTTCATTTTTGGGAGCGTGAGCTGGCTTACTCTTCTGATATTTTTACTGGAAAAGTTTACAAACAGACTTATTATCACAAACAAACTGCACGATAAATATACAAGGCACTTTTATATAGTCTTATTAATTATACTAAAAACTGAGCGAGAAATTTCGATAAGAAATTACTGACGCTTTGCAACCCATTGCAATGGTGAATCAGCTCCAATATGATTTGTTACTTTCTCACCACATCCCACGGTTGCATGCGTTCGTACCAAATACACAGTTGGCTGTTTCTTTAAATTCCTTCACATTTACAGAAGACACCGCTTTCCCATCAAAATTCATTACGCCGCCTTACACCTTTCAACTCCATCTACCTTATAAATGCAAAGCTCGGTTGAATTTGACAATTAGATGCCACTGTAATTTCATCTAGCACCTGGGTTGCACTCGAAATACTCCTCTTTAGGGTCTGCTTTTGGGAGGCCAATTTCAAGTTCGGTTGTATGCCACACTGATATCCTACTCGCTTTCATATTGTCGTCGTTTGTGAAAATGAAGTAGTGGATTTAAAAAAGGAAAGAAAAAACTAGTATATAATTTAAATTATATTTTTAATGTAAAGTTTTAAGTTCGAAATTAATTTGACGTAAACAGAAGAATGTGTTGGATAGCGATCGCTGAACCTGCGACAGTTATTTAGCGCGAGAACAAGAAATTCCCAAAGTAGGCCAAACAACAAGACTTGCAAGCGACAAAGTAGAAATTTTTGCTTTGCTTTTTGCTCGTTGATTTTTCCTCAGCATCGAACATCGAGTCGAAGCGAGTCGTCGTCGAGTTTTGTAATTGTGTCGCGAAACAAGCGAGGTGGAAGTGGATGGAAGTGCTCAATGATAAGTTGATGATGTGCGTTGTGATTTTGGAAAACTATTAAAAATTTAGCGCCCCAGCCAAGATCAGCTCAGCATAGAGGCCAGTCAAATTGAGTGGGATTGTGGTGATTTGGATTGGCCGTGGGATTGGGGAGCAGCACAGGTGAGCCAAGTGGTAGGCAGACGCAGAAGCACGAATGCGCGGCTAGCCAGGCGGAGGAGGAGGCCGAAGATACGATATAAATTTTAGGCTCAATTGGAAATTTCTTTGTTCGAGCCGAATTTTGCTCCCTTGGACGGGCGTAGCAGAGCAGCGGCAGCGCTGGCAACAGTGACGCCTTCCGACGGCGCAGTTGAGCGACGCGTCGGTGACAGTAATTCGGTTGTTCAGTTCGACGGTCTCTATTCGCTTTAAGGATTCCTCACGAAATTTGTGTTTTGTCCAAAAGTGATATGTGCTTTCGCTTTGGGACGTGATTCCTCCATCCCGAACGGCTGCAACACCTCGTCCCTCCTTTGCTTTGAAGAAGCAAAAAGAACAAAAATCATTGAGTCGAGTGACGAGTACAGCAGCAAATGAAACGAAGAAAAATTACTCATGCGCGAACAGTTTATAAATAATCAAAACAATCAGAAGGAGACCAGCAGCAAACGAGACAAGAACCAAAACGAATACATGAATGCGAACCGAGCTAAAGGATGATTCGAAGTGGATTTTTTGTGAAAAGTCAAAGTGAAGTTCGATTGCGTGTGTGAAAAAGTGATTTGATTAGAAAACGTGAAGGCAAGGAGATTGGTTTGAGCGTAAGAAAAAAGTACTGCAGCGGCGTTGACGTCGACGCTGACGCCGTCGTCGCAGTCGTGGCGGTTGTGTGGCTGTGGCCTTTAGGTGGCCGCGAAATGAAAGCGGCCGTCGCGTTTGTTTGCCTCCGCATGTGCTCGCGTTCGCGTTTACCCCTGTCTTCACCCGTGTACTCCCAGTTGCTCTGTTTTCGAGTTCTGGCACTCAGACAGGTTTCAGTGAGTCTATGAAGCGAAAACACATATCACACTTGTGTACAGAGTGCGCTGAAGAAATATTGGAAGTGGTAGAAAGAAAGAAGCAGAGCGGCGCAGCGGCAATAACAACCACAACAACATTTTACATTTCACAATCGGATTCGAAGAAAGCGGGTGAAATCCGAGTTAGACCATTCAAGAGTCGCAGTGAAAGAAGAAAATACTGGTTTCCAGCAAAAACTAAAACAAAAAATCTCGCGGACACATATACACACACAAGCGAGTGCGTGTGTATGCGCGAACTCTTTTGTGCACGACAACTTGATAGAAAGACGAAAGAAAGCGTGCGAAAGAAACCCCAAAAGGGGGAGGAGGCAAGAACGACCAAGACGAAAGAAAATCGGCAAAGACATTAGGTGGTGGGCCATTCTGCCGCCTCTGACGCCTAGATTGGAGGACGAGCTACGCATGCGCCCACACTTTCGGGGGCGCACGTCGAGTTGTCGTTAGGTAGGTACGAGTAGCCTGCGCGCTGCCTGCACCTAGCAGCTATCAGCGGCGGACGTCAGCGGCAGCGGCATTCACTTACTGTATGTAGCGTCGCTGGCAGAGCGTACGGCGTGAGCTGCGCAGTTGGCGCAAATGTTGACATTGTTATCTGAATTCACTGCGCTTGGCGGTCTTGTTGTGGCTGTTGCGTTTTTGTTTATTTGCATTTATTGCAACATCTCGCAGATACGCTAAATCAGGCACACACGTCACGGCATCACAACGTTGCATAGAGCTGCTGCTGCTGGACTACGTTTACCCAAAAACAACAAAAACAAGGAGGCCTTGCTCAATTTAGTTTCCCTTTAGGAGTACGAAAAAATCTGTCGGACCAGGGTCGCCGCACAATTCAGTCAAACGTGGATCGATGTAGTGAATAAGTTGTCTGTCTGTCGGTTCAACATCTGTAGGAGTGTCCATTAAGCCTTTGCAGACATCGATTATTCGCACGAAAGCTACAAAACCTCAAAAGATGATTGCGTTTCTTCTATCTGCTATTACAATGGTAGCGATTAAGCGTTGTGAATTGACAAAACTTTAAATTTGAATAAAGCTCTAGTATTACATCCCTTTTGCTTTTAAGACCAGATGGAAAGATCTATCACGGAAATCCTGTTTTTCGCGAGCCTTCAATCTAAAGTGATCCATAGCAAAATACAACTAAAAAAAGTGTTCCTTAGTTTACATTTCATTTGATTTGCATCGCGTTAATGTGTACTCCAAACATCCATTGATTAATTACTAATGATGTGTAAACAGATTTAAAATCGCATAAATATACCTTCTTCCGTTTGTGATCTCTCCGCTTACCCACATAATTAATTTTGCGATGGCATCATCTACTTTCCCTACCTTGTAAAAAATTGCCAACGTATTACTTGTGGCTATGACCAAATCGCCAGACTCTCCGCAACACTTTTGACCAATAAGTCTGTCAAAAGTATTTGAAAAACAAGCAAATACATATACAAACATAGCAAAACAAATTAAATAATAATACAAATTTAAACAGGAGCAGTCTCCTTGAACATCAGTCCGGAATTGGAGCAGGCACAGTTTTTCAACAGCTATGCTAAAAATTTTCTAAGATATTCGTCCCGCATGTGAAAATGATAATGATGAATTGATTTATTTCACTTTAAAGTCGTTGTTAACAACTCAATTTGGTGACCAAATTCTGAGCTTAACAGAAATTAGTTCAGGTGGACCACAAAGCTTAATTCCCAGGCCTATCTAATTCTGTGTTTTTCTAAAGTGCTGCAATATTGCTCAAATTCATCTCTATGCCGATGATACATAGATATATATGTCGAGACCAATTGGATTTGTCGAGAATATAGTTTGCAGGATCAATGAAGATCTTTGTAGGATGTTTTCTTGGGCAAATACCAATCACCTAAAACTGAATGCTTCTAAAACGAAAAAGATTGAATGTCACTCAAAAATCGATTTGAGTTGTTTGGCGCTTATTATGGTCAACCAAATACCTATTAGTTATGAGAAAGTAATGACAAATCTTGGATTTAAGGGGGTCTTCTACCTTGTGGCCTCGTTTTTGATACTGTTTTTTGACAATAGATTGTAGGGGAACCAATAATGCAATCAAGGTTCGGTTTTTTGCATTGAATTCGTTTATTTCTATACTTCCAACATTAATTTTTCTGAAATTTTACTGTCTCTAGTTTGACCGTGATTTGACCTTGAAATGTCCCTTACGAAAAATTTATACTAAAACGGTTGTCACGACTCAGCCCATGAAAGTCGTCTGAAACAAAAAAACCAAAATGATTTAGTTTCTTTATGACTTTGGCTATCGTTTGACACGAGGTTTTTGAAAAATTCCAAAATTTCACGAAATAGGCAACAAACAAACAAAAATGTCTACGTTTTCAAGGTCAAGAATAGCTGTAAAAATCGTTAAAATGAAAAAAATCTAAAAAGCTCGTGTCAAACGATAGCCACATGTTTTCCGCAAATTTTGATATATCACTTTAGTTAATTGATCAATTAGTTCTCGAGATATCTTGCCAACCAGTTGCAAAAACACAACTTTTGGGAAATTGCATTTAAAGTGGCGATGAGCGCTGCGATAACAGCATGCGGAGCTATATTCGATGACTCTAAAAACCCCGAAATAATAAGATTTCGGTTATACCCTTTGAATATTATATTTCTAGTACCTTCTAGGCCACAAAACTGCAAAAAAAATAAAATCGATTTTTTTGAACCAACAAGGTAGAAGACCCCCTTAAAATGAATTTAAATGTTGACTAGCACGAATCATATCAACTTAACAGTTTCCGAAATTTACAATACACTACACCAACGATTTATGCCGTACTGCATTCTTGCTACGAAGGCCCTCATAGTTCCACAAATTCATTATGGTGAGCTTGTCAGGCCTAAGTGTGCGAATCCTAAACCTTGTAATTCCGAAAACTTTGTTCTTAATACCCTCCGCGCGTTTTCTTAGCATAATTTTCATAATTCACTACCGTCTGAAATCAAATCCATAAAGCACACTAGATGTTTGATAACATTTTCCGACCGATGTATTTTTGAAAGACACTGGTCTTAACTTTGTGCAGATTTTAAATAAATTTTAAAATAAATAGTATGTAATAAATTCACACAAATAAAATCAGCTACCCTGGCAGAAAAACATAACCGATTAATCATAATCAACACAAGTCAAAAAGTCTTGTGAAGGCCCTATACTTCCGAGAGGAGTGAACAAGAAAAACAAATACCAATTAATATTGTTAATCCGGGTACTTTAACGTAGCAATATCTTCAATTCCACTTTCAAACTTTACTTTGAATCGATCCTAAATGCATTTTTAGTATTCAAAGGTGTTTAAAGCAGCAGCAGTAAGTTGCAGTCAAACGATATTTAAAAGTCTTATTATTTTAAAAGTTTGTTTAAAACTTTCAATAAGTTTTTAAATTACTCTGCTAAAACAAGGGTAAATTTGTTTATTGAGTTGGAATTTGGTGTTAAAGGTATAATTTTGTCTTTATCACAACTCAGACACTGTTCTGTGAAGCTATAAAAATGTTGATCAAATCTTTGTGTTTAAAACTGGCCGTCTAGTGGTTGGTTTTTGTCGATCATATTACACATCTTCTGAGTATTTGTCTTAATTCCAGAGTGAAGGTTGACTTAAAATATGAATCTTCATTTGCTCGTTTTGAAAGTCAATTCCCATCGCTATTTCAGAAATCAAGCGGCTTTATATATCAATGAAATATTTGTATATTGCTATTATATTTCTAATATGTTATAATATATTATATTACTAATATACTGGGGTTGAAAATTGGTAAAGAAACAATTGAAAACTTGCTAAATTGCCCTTGTGTATATTTTTACGTATGTATTTATATATCTAAGTCTATAATATTTAAGATTAAACATGAAAAATCAATTAAGTGTTTTACAAAACTGAATAATAACTTTTACTTTGACTTCTCTATATAGAAATATGGATCCAAATAGACATCACGAGTTCATTGGCAGCAATGATGAGCGACCAAGTGCAATGTATTTTAGTAGAGAAGACATTAGGTCACACAGTCAATATTTTTCACCGGATAGAGCAGTAGGTAGCAACAAACCATGTGCCTGCAGCAACTTGTCGGGAAATATTTTGTGCAATGGTTGTCGGCCGAATGTAGCGGCGGAGAGCTGGAACGCTGAGCATGCTCCTCGAGTGGACTTTCGAGAGGCTGACACAAGAGATAAGGTGGCCCCGGGTGCTATGTACCTGCATGACAGTGCCACGGGTAGACCCTATTGGCAGCAGAGCAGTGCACCCTACTTGAAGGAGTTGATGTCCACAAGTAAACCTGGAGCTACGTCCCATTTGGATAGAAACGTAACGAATAAGAGTTGTGCTTTGGATATGGGCCATAGTTACAAGCATCAACAGATGCAGCAGCCGACGCCGTCGCAGTCCAGCCTATCGAATCCACCGAATCAGCAGCATCAGCATCATATAGGTGCCATCGGTGCTTATTGCAAGGAGCCTTCTTATGACGATAAATACTCAGCCCAGCACGACTTAACTGCTGGGGCTAAAATTGGGTATGCGCCACCTGCGTCTGCCAATACGACGGCTTACAATAATGTAGGCCACAGTCAGAGCACGTCAATAGAAGCCGTGCGGAGCACAAAGCATGATCGGAATGTCATAAATCCTAGCAACGTGATGTCGCTAAAGGAGCAGCACCCAAGCCCGAATTATGCGCGCAAATGTCCGCAAATTTTTGCACCGGAGGAGCAAAACTTTGCACATCACAGCCCGTACATGTCTACGCCTCGATTCAGTTCCGATAAGTTCATAAATGTGCACAGCCAAAAGGTGACGCGGGAACAGGGTCGACGCATTCCTGGCAACTCAAACTCAGTCTCACACTTACACTCGAACTCAGAGGCTTCGAAGCTGAGCGAAATGCAAATGCCGTCTTCTGCGCCCCATTACACAGCACAAACTAAGTATCACAACATGAATGAGACACTGATGCATCCCCTGACGATGTCGCAGCACCAACCAGCGGCATGCGGTAACAGTTCATCTCATTCTAAAGGCCAGGTCGGCTACTGTACACAGGTTGGGAAAGGTCAGGCGCCGGCCCTTGTCCCCGAAATATCCCCTGTAATTATGACGCAGACAAGTACTCATTATCAGTATTCGAAAAATGCAATGTCTCTGTCGTCGTCTCCATCACACATGACTGTGTCAAAGCCTACTATGCAAGAGATGGTAGATTATAAGAAGAAAGAGGAGGATATATACGACGATCGCATAGTACTCTCTAATCGCGCCCTCTATATGAATCCGTACAATACACCGCCATCTTCGGACAGTTGTTGCAAGGAAATAGCCTCTCCGTACACAGTGAGCAGTAACTACCGCGACAGTTCACCGCACAACTACTATAAATATGGAAAAAATATAAAGGAAACCGTAACGGCAAACAAATTGAGCGCAGAAAACCAAAATACTCCTCCTCCAAGTAGGACATCTGGCTTAAAGGGCCCGATGTATTTCTTGGATTCTCAAAGCATAAAATATGATGGCAATCCGCACAGTGCGAGCTCTCCTGCAGCTGCTACAGTTGCCTCACCATCACCGTCATTACTGGCATCACAAACTCAAATGCATCACAACGAATATATATCGCAATCACAATTTTCACAGCCATATCATCAGCAGCAACATCAGACTGAATTGAACCGCTCGGTGGTCCGAACACCCCGTGAAAGCAGCACTCTGTCGCCGTACAATACAACATTTGAGCAACAAGCGAAAGTAGCCGCCTTCAATACCATCACAAGCAAACCCTCAGAGCTGATCTTGCAATCCTCGCAGCCAGTACAAGTTGTCCCGAACCTGCAGTCCGCGGTACCGTCACAGGTGCAGAATCCTAAGAAATCTCAAGTGCAGAAACCGAATTACCGCGAACTGATAAATCAGGCATATGCCAGACGAAATGCCACTTCCGAGGAGGAATTGAATTTGCAGATTATTAAGAAAACCCTAAATGTTGATCCGCATGGTGTGAGGCCGACTCTAGTGGCTGGTGCAGTGGGTCCACCGACAGCGTCTATTGATAAATTCCAGCCAAAAGCTGTAACACCTAATAGCACCATATTGGTGCCTGTTGGTTCTAGCGTAAGCGGCAGGAATTATGCTTGTGACAACTACAGAAGGGAAAATGTTGCGGCGCCTAATCATACTTTAGCGAAACCATTAGCAGAAACAGTACCTGATGCAAAGAGGAGCATAAAACAGGAGGACAAGTTAAATTCTTCTCCCTTGGATCTTTCCATGCGCACCGTTAAAACAAAGGCCGATTCTACAGAGTACAAATACCCACACTTGGCCGTCAATCCTCAAGTTGACTACAAGTACGCACTGCCTAGAGTGGACTTTACTCCGAATTTTTCACTACACACAGGAGATCGAAATGTGGCAACAAAGTCTTCTGTGCCAGGCGATCGAGCTACTTACAGTAGTCCCGACCTTAGATACATTCCCGGCAACAGCTGTTCGAAGCTTGAGCAGACGCAAACGCAAGTTCAGCCGCAGTTTCTGAGACAGTTCCATGAGGAAAGTACGGTAAAAGTGAACTCGACGATGCAGAACCCGCTACCGTCCTGCGACGTAAGACCGCCGCCAGTTGCTCAACATGTGTCTTCAATAGTTCCCCGCACAGAGATGCAAATTACAACAATCAAAACTGCTGCTAGGGCAGTCAACTCAGTCAATCGGGGCTTGGAGGTGTGTCAACTGCGACCAAGCGTTCTAGAAACAAACCCATTTGCCGCAGTAAAGGCTGTGAAAGAAGAGCCGAAATTTCTTAAGGAGAATGTGATTGCTGTTGACCAGTTACCACCAGACACCAGCATAATGGCTCTTCCTAAATCAAATGTTCTGCATGGAATGGCATATGGCGCGCCTGTGGGCGTAACTGGAGGTGTGATTAAAATGGCGGAACAAGTGTTGCCCGCGACTACGCAAAGCGCATACAGTATGGCGTGTGAGCGAAATCCAAATTACTTGGGTAGAAAACGCCATCTGCAAGAATATTCAAATTCGAAACTGAGCGATGCCAGTAGCAAACAAATGCGGTACCAGGAACCAGCAGTGAAAGCGGAACATATTCGTCCCACTGAAATCACTGTTATTACAGTAAATGAAAGAGCTTCGGAGCTGGAGCGTACAAAAACAGCGGAAAAGTCTATACAAGCAGAGATACCGTCCTGCTGTCCACCGGCTATTGCAATAATAACGGATAGCAATGCCAGTTTGACAGTGCCGGTGTGCAAGGCAGAGCCTATGACGCCAACATTGGATGTTTTGCCGTTGCCGAGTTTTCCCGTAAAAACAGAAACCAATTCTT
This sequence comes from Melieria omissa, assembly GCA_963971225.1. Taxonomy (NCBI): domain Eukaryota; kingdom Metazoa; phylum Arthropoda; class Insecta; order Diptera; family Ulidiidae; genus Melieria; species Melieria omissa. The sequence continues at coordinate 88,798,248 of OZ020268.1, forward strand.
TGATAGCAGCGCGAATAAGAACCAAAGCGGAACTAAAAGGTTTCACGTTCAACCCACCGACTTTAGAACTCCCTTCGCCCAATGAAAGTATCAAAATAAAAGAAGAACCACCTCAAGAATCTTGTGTGGAATTGCCATCCATTCCAGGTCTTCACGAAGAATTTAGTGAGCACAATCTTCTGGATTGCAGTTGGAATAGCACTTGCAATAATTTGGTTGAGCAGCTTTTGACAAGTACTAAAAAGAAGCCAACCAAACGGAAACTAACAAACGCCATTAAAACGGAAATTAGTGAAGACGATTTGCCAGTGTCCACCATTGCATTTAAGAAAGATTCAATCACGTCCAATCTAGAGTCGGCCGAAACAAGTAGATCTTTCAGCAAAGTTGAGGGAAACGATAGCACGTTCACAGCGAAATCAATATCTCAGGAAGCGGTGATTTCGCAAGCAAGTGCAGCGCAGAAGAAGATAAGTAAGCTGGATCGTGAGAAAATTCGATTGCAGCAAGAAAAACGAATCGCTGCTCGTTTAAAGAACGAGACAAGTTCAGAAAGCGACAATGAATTAGACAAAAGAAAGTCAGAACGACTGAAAAAGCCTCTGAAGAAGATCAAAAATCGCACGAACACCTTTACAGAAAAACATCGTTTTTCGGATTGCGGCTCAGACTCGTCTGATTCTGAAAACAACAGCTTACCGGCGAAAAGTGCAAAACAAGCCTATGAGCAGCAGAACTCAAATGTTTTCGATGTTTTAACCCAGAAATATGAAACTAGTGATAAGGCCGTCATAAAAGTTGCAATTAGTACAGAACTGCGAAAGCTGGAGCAAAAAGGCAACTCTAGCATAAAGGTGAAGAAAGCAAACCAGTCCTTGTCCCCTGCAGAAGGATCGAATGAGAACGAGGACTGTCCTAAGGTTGTGAAAAGACTTGAAAAGATGCAAAGCACCACTGAAGAGTGTCAAAAGAGGAAGAGTAGTGAAAATGAGTACAGCAATAAGAACAAGTCGGAGAAGGAGAAGCAAGCAAATAGATCGAACATCAATTTAAAGGTGGGGCTAAATACGATGACGCGCTCCAAACGGAAACGCGAGATGGAACTTCAACTGGCTAACAGCAAAGTGTTGCGTAATGATAAAATAATCCGCAATTCCACAACTAAGATTAAGCGAAAATATGTGCGAAAATTTGTAAGCAATCAAAACTCATCGTCTTGTAAAGAAGCCTCACACAGAGACGGCGACGGAATCATGACTATGCGTTTGCGTTCCAAAAACGAGAAAACGCCAAGTAAGATTGGCAAGAATTTGGAATACAAAAAGGATAAAGCAAAGAAATATGCTAAGAGTAAAAATGAGCTTCAAAATGCAAAAGCGGAAAACATAAAAGGAAAAGAGCATCAGACGGATTTACTCATGGAAGTGTATCGGTACAAGCGGTCGCTTAAAGTTCCGCCCAGTTTGATAACAATAGATCATCCTCCAAATCACAAAACGGCTGCCTCCCTCCCGGACTTGGAAAGAGACTCGAACGAGATGTTGGAACTTACAAATTGCAGACGCAGATTAACGAAGGCAGGAAGACCTGACAAAACGCACTCGAAATCCAGTCCAATGAAAAGGAAATCGCTAACAAACCCTCAAGTGCAACAGCAAGAGGTGCCATTACTCTCGGAAGAACCCCGGTCAATTATAGATGTGCTACATTCACGAGTCTTAAACTCTAACATTTCCTCGAAGCCGAAGTATCGAAAGAGCACTAACAATAGCACGGTTTCTGTGCACGTCCACAGTGAAACATCTCAGAACACCGAGTCAAACTCAGTGAATGAAATGCTACCTAGTTTGAAGAAGGAAGAGGACGAAGAGTCTAACGACGGCAAGAAACGTCATTTCAGCATTTTCGAGACGAAAGTTCTTAAAACGAAAACAAGGACCGAGTCGAAACTGCAGCAGCGAAAAGAAATCATTCGCGAGATATTCGTTGGTGATGACAGGCCGGCCTCAGCCCCACCGGAAATCTCTCAGGCGTCGGATGGTGGCGAGAAAATGACGTACGAACAAAAGTACGAACAGTTCTTGCAACAGCTGAACATCGTGAATATCAATGATGATAAGCTGCGCAAATTCAGGAAAGAAAGTACATCGGGCACGACGACATTTTTGAATTCAGCTTCCATTTCAACGTCCACCCCGGTAACAGTGCATACAATCAAGCAGGAAGATGATACTGAAAGTGCAAGCGCAATAGACGCTGACGAGAAATTATTGGACATAGATTGCCGAGAAAAGTCCTACGCCTCAAGTGCAATGACAAACTTCAGACGTCGTAGGCCAGGGAAGTATCTGCGTAGGAAAGGGAGTTCGGGCTTTGATTATATCAGAAAGAAAAAAAAACCAACATCGTCCGTAGCCACAAGTCATTTGATGCATCATTCCCAAATGGTGGGGAGACCGGTAAAATTAGAGTTGGACGAAGTGAAGACAAAGTCGGAGAGCGATGTGTGTCGCGAAATACAGAAATGGGTGCTAAATAAAAGCGTTGGCCAGAGCACTATGCACAAAGCAGCACGCCTCGGGTACATAGATGTAATCGTTTACTGTCTCGATCGGATGGGAATGAATCCCGACCAGAAGGACAATGCGGGCTACACGCCCTTACATGAAGCCTGCACGAAAGGTTGGCTGGAAATCGCTAGAGTACTGCTGCAATATGGAGCGAACCACTCGGAGGCTGCCCATTCAGGCATACGTCCACTACACGAGGCGAGCGAAAATGACCACGAAGAGGTCGTGCGATTACTGCTCTCTTACGGCGCTGACCCCTTGCTCGCAACGTATTCGGGTGAGTGATAGTTGGTTACGGCTAAGTGCTGTAATTGGCTGCGACTATGGCTCATTGTATATAAATTTCGTAGGTCAAACCCCATTGATGTTAGCTTCAAGCACTGCAATGCGCAACCTTCTAAACAACTACTTGAGTGATGTACAAAACGTTGGACCTGATAGAAAACCCTGGTATTTCAATGGACCCTGGGAGATTTTAGGTAGCATGTGTGCTCTCATTGTATTTGTACGGTTCTGACTGATGTATTTTACTTTGTTTTTTATAGATATGGCAAAATGTGGATATGATATTTTCGGAGGTGCGCCGACCTTTACATGTGATATGAGCAGAGCTCTTAGGAAGAGTTCGGTGTCGAGTTTGATAACGAACAAAAAACAATTCAATCAGTATGGGGAGACTAGTTGTAAGACTGTTATGGACAAATGTGCAGTGCTGCTTGACAATATTGATCGCTTTAACTCGGTTCGTTTGTACAACGATAACAAGCCGGAATTCCTTGTGGAGAATTCAGACAGCGAGGGTGAGATATTTGAATTCGAGGAAGCTGACGTTTTGCTACCGCCGCTATATTTATTGAAAGACGAAGGCTCTGAAAAATGGGTGCTGCTCAGTGATTTGTGCAATTTACTTAAAGTCAAGTCCAAAGATACTCTCTTAAATAAGGTAAGTAGACCAGCCATTTTGGGTTTCTTATGTGGAATTGTTTGCATCGGCTAATATTTCTCCATTTACAGATTTATCCGTCTTCGTCGTCAGTATCTTCCGCACACAAAAGTCTGATGCGAGAGCTGAAGATGTCGGATTTCCTGGAGAAAGCGACATGTTTGCAACTTTTGTGCGCCGGTGAGAAAATAAATATATGCGCATCAAAGGTTGTACTAATAAAATACAACGATAGCGTTCGAAATTTACTAGGTGTAAAAACAATATTAATGAAATTTTAAATATGTAAATGAATTATATATTAATGAACGTGATACTAAGGTGCTATACAGAGAAGATGAAGGATAACGTGTAGATAACTTGCATATTTATGTATATGTGTTGAAATGAGATGAAGACGCAATGATAAGGACGGATAGAATTATAAATTTACTTTTAAGAGATAATGCTAAAAACAATTGTACTATGTTTATGACCAACGTTTAATTATATAAAAATGATCTTATTTTCATAATACAAAAGGTGTTGTTTTACTGAAGAGTAAGTGTTTTTTATAGCGTATACAGTTACGCAGGAGCTACATAACCTAACGACAACGAATGTTAAATATATAATTGTAGATAATATATAAATTGATTTTTTTCCACGAAACTAATGTGTTGAACGACAGCAACTCGATACTTATGTATCGTTGTATAAAATTCATTGGTCAGCAGTCGTGTATTTGAGCAAGTAACCGTTTCGCCTCTTATATTCATATGTAGCAGCAATGACAACTCCGTTTAAGAAATATTAAAGACATTGCCATATAATAGTTGCGTAGAAATAGCAAAATTTGAATTTTGACGAGCCTGTAACAAAACTAAGCTATGTTATACTTTTGTGAAGCGATATGGATATTAAACGATTCTGCGTTGCATTGCGGCAAATATAGATTATAAAAAATCGACCACGTCCAATATACTAACAATACGAAGCTACAGCACCCAAAATATATATATTTTTTTGTGAAAATTGTGCCGCTTTTGCTTATTTGTTTTTGTGTTAAATTTAATAAAGAATTTTGAAAGTCCTCGCGTTAAAAGGTGCGTATGTTCGTTATGAAAATTTGAAAATGTATTGTTTTTATAAAAAAGAGCTTTTAAATCATGAAATGTAGATTTCAAAGTAGCCGTATTTACAAACAATAATATATTTTTCAAAAAAGGCAGGCGGAATCTGCTTAATTTTAATTTAAAATTTTACGGTAGGAGATCGGCAAACGATTTCTAATTAAAAAATCTGAATGTTTTAACGTTATACACTCATATCCATAAGGGTTTGTTCTAGCACTTAAATAACTGTAGGCCACTCATTAGATGCCCATACATTGTGGTTTCGAATAAAGGATGCTATAGTATTGAAAACAATCAACTGGCTTCATAATGTGATCAGGTAATAAGTAAGTAATTTTAATGGATTCAATAAATATGGATGATTCGTTACGAGATGTGCCCATAACTGATGTAAGAGGATAAACATATTTTTTTTAGTTTTTCGAAAACGCTTTTGATGAAAATTTTTGATTTTCAGTTTCGAGTTCAGCGACGCAAAATTAGTGAAAAAAGTATATTGTTTTAGGTGCACGCGATATGCCCACGTTGCGTCGAGTAGTGTTATTCGCTTACTTGCAGTTATAGCTAGAAGCCGCTTTTATGTCACTTGCGTTAATTTTGCAGTAATGCAGAAGGTTTGGTGTCGCTAACCATCAAATTTAAATGTAGCTATAATGAATTTCAATATAATATTTTGTCAGGTCACGAATTATAGAAGTACTAAATATATGAGGTAAACGCGAAGTAGAGTACAGTGTATGCACGTGGTATAATGCACATGAATGAATGGCTTTTGAGGTACTTTTCAAAAATGTTCCATTCCATAGTTTTTTTTTTAATAACTGTTCCACTATTGTTTTTTATCCATAAAATAAATCTTATAGGATCAGTATTGGCTAGTCTCTTATATCTGTACGGTGAGCTAGAGCACTGAAAATTTTATGGTAGATAGTATTCGCTATTAAACGCGGAATTTTAAATTTTTAGCCGTCGGAGTTGTCTAGTTTTTAAGTTATTAATTTTTAAAAATTGCAAAAATCGCCTCGCAAGCTTACACTTCTTCTTCCACTCAATACAACTGGCATTCACAATAGGATAAAAGCTGAAGAAATATCGACAGCATTGCCATTTTGTTATGCAGAAATACTGTTAGCACCTTACTGATGCTCCGGCACAATGGTTGCTCCTATGAGGGTTATTTTTCAAGCGCCCGGCCGAAGGCCGACCACACAGAAGGGATTTGAATGCAGAAATACTGTTAGCACTTTACTGATGCCTGGCGCACTAGTTGCTCCTATGAGGGTTATTTTTCAAGCGCCCGGCCGAAGGCCGACCACACAGAAGGGATTCGAATGCAGAAATACTGTTAGCACTTTACTGATGCCTGGCGCACTAGTTGCTCCTATGAGGGTTATTTTTCAAGCGCCCGGCCGAAGGCCGACCACACAGAAGGGATTTGAATGCAGAAATACTGTTAGCACTTTACTGATGCCTGGCGCACTAGTTGCTCCTATGAGGGTTATTTTTCAAGCGCCGGCCGAAGGCCGACCACACAGAAGTAATTTGAATGCAGAAATACTGTTAGCACTTTACTGATGCCTGGCGCACTAGTTGCTCCTATGAGGGTTATTTTTCAAGCGCCCGGCCGAAGGCCGACCACACAGAAGGAGTTTGAATACAGAAATACTGTAAATATTTCACTGAATCTGAAGCCCTACTTGCACTTAAGAGGGTTATTACCCCTCTCCCCTCTTTTTCCACCTACCCACTCCACCTTATTGGCAAGTAATTACAAGTTTTCTCGCTTCGCAGGTAAAATTTAAAAAATTAATTTAAAAAAAACTATACACTTCCGACGGTTTTCCTTTCAAGGGGGATATATGGGGGACCCCCCCTACCCCCCCACAAAATTTTATCCTCCTCCTCGAACGTACAGATATAAGAGTCCTTCCTCAGTATTAGAATAAAGGTTATGAAATGAATGCAAATCTCTACGTGTTTACTGTTAATTTGTGTTTTGATTATTATTTTTAAAACTGAATTATTCTTATACGATATGTCTAAGTTGAATGCAAAGCAATTGTGTTTTGTAGTTATTTAATCGGTGCAGGCAACCCTGTCTTCTATTGTATCCCAGTGGGGAAATGCGTTCGCAAGTTGCTTGTAAGCGTTGAAAAACGTTTTACCCAAATGTATTACAAATATTTGCTCAAATTTCATAAAATGTATGTTGGAGTTTGCGAAATTTACACTAAAAGTGGAAATATAGGTTTGTCTCATATGCTTACATTTAGTTTATAGCCGTAAGTGCAGGTACAGTTTAACGGTGCACAATGATTTGTTTGATTTTGATGTCATTTGAAAGATAAAACTCCAAGAAAACCCCAAAAAATGTGCTTAAAATTAATGAGTGCGTGTGTGCAGAAGCGGCTCAAAGATGAAACTTTTTCACACAAAAATTTAAACACATATTTTCTGTTTTTTAGTCTATTAAGAACAAAATATGTAAAAATACATGGTTACCAAGAAGTTGTTAAAACTTTGAATATAGATTAAGAAATGATGTTAACATTTTCGCTTTTAATGTTTTCTAAAAATTTGCAAAGCTGACTTCACATTAAATTCAAAATATTTTTCTAAATTAAAAATTGGCATTGCCAAACTACAAAAGTTTAAGAAGAACAAAATGGAGATTTCAACTCAGTAGACCATGATTAACTAGTATACCAAATTTTTGGAAGAATGGACCACTCCTTCTAATTTTGTCCTGCTGTTGTATGGAGTCGAATCACTTTTCGGTGTATTGAACAAATTTTTAAGGATGGTGCAGAAAACTGTAAAATTCATGTTAAAAATATCTTCTTATTTGTTCTGAAGTAAATATATAATTGAATTAAAAAAATAAAACTTTAAGAGTTTGTTTAAACGTAGAAAGCGCATGATTGCTTGAAGCGTCCTAATTGCTTGACCACCCACTGTAGATTGCATGATATATGTAGGTTCGGTCGGTTATATGTAGGTTTTGAGAATTATACAGCGATTTGACGGAGTGAAATATTTTTGGCACAACTTTTGGAAACCGAGTTTTAGTTTTAATACCTTTTATTCAAAATTCAATTTTTTATTTCCAATTTTCCATTCTTCCAAAATACAACATTGAGCGAAGGAGTGCCCGCGTTTAAAAAAATGTAAAACGCTTTTATTATTATGGTTATGTTTAAAAATAAATTATTGCATACCGGTCCTACATTTAACCATTTAGAATAACACCAGCTTCTGCGCAATTTCTCAGCAACGACATGACCTCTACTCCTCAAATTTTTGGTTATGTATATTTTCATTAAACTTCATAAAGTAAGGGGGTTTCGAAATATAATCGAAAAATTGTCCCCTTAACCATATCTCTGACCTCCACAAACTGACTTTTAATTTACTATAGTAAGTATTTGGCCAACGATGAATTGAATGAATGAATGAAATTAATGAATTATTACCAAAGATGAATGAATGGTTCGCGATTTTTTTAATACGAATTGTATACAATTTTTTGTTAAAAAACTTATTTTACATAAAATACTATATTATTTCATTAAAACGATAGCTTAGCAAAATAAGTGTGAGTTTATATAAATAATTATTAATAATTTGAATGGCTTCTATGATTTTTTGCTGAAAAAGTTACAAAAAAAAAATCCCAAAAAGTCTCGGGTCTGCCATTTTTAAGACCCGAAATCACGGTACATCCAAAATGCTTTGGAATTGACCGTCTTGCTCCCAATTAATGTTTTTGGAATTGTTTTTTCTCAGGAAACGGTTTAGAATCTAGCGATGCCATATTTACGCAATACAGATTTGTGCAAAAAGTGTGGCAGCGCTACAATCAAGACAATTCAACTTTCATTTCGTAGCTCTTCAGTTTTGGTTTCACACGAACAAAAAGCCTTAAAAATATACATAAATATTGAGCGAAATCACTATTTTAATCTGTTATTTGTTCGACGTTGAAGGCAATGTGTTTGTGCAATCCTCGGCAGGATTAAGAAAAGCAAAAGGGGTTCTAATACGACAGCTCTCGACTGCCCCAAACAAGTATTCGTTGTCAGTCGCCACTGCTGCTGCTGCAGTCGCTGTCGTCATTGACAACGCAGATTGCCCAAAGTCGTCCCCTCTGATTTTGGGATCAAGGTATCCGCGACCTTTGGCTGCGGCCCGCCTGAGCTGATTAAATCAGCAGCGCACTGTCGGTCTGTGCGCAATTTCTCGACATGAACAGCAGCGCCGACGGCTCCTCTATTCGCTTCAGCGATCACACACTGGACAAAGCCACAAAGGCCAAGGTGACGCTGGAGAACTACTACAGCAACTTGGTGACGCAATATGGGGAGCGCAAACAACGCCTTGCGAAACTAGAAGCACAGCTGAAGGACGAAAGTTTGACGGAGTCACAACGACAAGAAAAACGTCTGCAGCATGCGCAAAAGGAGACGGAATTCCTTCGCCTCAAACGGCTTCGTTTGGGTGTGGAGGATTTTGAGGCGCTGAAGGTGATCGGGCGCGGTGCGTTTGGCGAAGTGCGGTTGGTGCAGAAAAAAGATACCGGTCATGTGTACGCAATGAAAGTGCTACGAAAAGCCGATATGCTCGAGAAGGAACAGGTCGCACATGTACGTGCCGAACGAGATGTCCTCGTCGAAGCTGACCATCAGTGGGTAGTGAAAATGTACTACAGCTTCCAGGTAAGAGCATTGCACTTATTTGTGTTCCCAGCCACAGTGAGTGGTCTGCAGCAATGTTCAAGGTTTGCCTATCGCCTGCCTTTAGGGCGAAGTCTGAGGTTCTCAGGAATATTTGACGAGCAATACCCTAGTTAAAACTTCGAATTACGGGTTTTCTTACAATCAAAATTACTGTATAGAAGTATTTTATTAATCCGAATATTACAGATTCGTGGTCACTGTTTGCCAGTTAGTCACTAAACAGTTTGGCTACTCCATAAATGGACAACAGATAATAATTATAGATTAATAGAGAAAATCTCGCTCATAACAATATCATAGTTGTGTTTTAAAAGATGACTTGAAAACAATATTTCTCAAAAATTAATATAATAGTATTCCTTATATTAACCAACCGAACATTTTTAGATGAGACGTCTGTCTCAGCAGGAAACTAGTTAGTCTTGTTACTGCCTTTACCGAATTTCTATGCCGAAAGCGTGACCATGATTTGTTATTTGTACCAGTTCCTCGGACAAAGGGGGGTGCCTATAGTTGAAATATTTTTGTTGTTGTTGGTCATATTCTTCTTTACTTTGGCTCAAAAATGGATCCATACGTATACCTACATGTGGAAAATAGATTGAAATATACCGAAAGCATAATATTTGCTTTATACAAACTCTTTGTCATTCGATGGTGGTCCAAAGCTGTTCAACTCTACAACAAATTCTTCCGCACTATATTTTTGTAAGAGCCGAATGGTTTCTTTCGCCGGCCAATGTCCTTATTCTCTTTCATCAGTTCGACCAGTTTTTCAAAGTGATGTTCCTAAAAATAATTTGTGTTTAAAATAGTGTAATTAGAATACTTTTCTTGTTTCACTTACTTTGCTTCCATTCTGAACTCTTTTTGTCAACACGCAACTGGTAACTGAGCAGTTGCCACTTATTCAACTTTCTGGCAACCGAACAAGAAAAGTGGACAACAATTATGCCAAATACAAAATCCAAGGCAACTGTGACGGTAACTGAAAAATCAGCTGTTCGGTTGAGTTGCCAACTGTAATACGAATTTGTCAGTGGCAACCAGAGTTGCCGCTTTTGTTCTTTTCGGATCAAAATTGGTCAGAAATTTTTACTTTGGGCTGCTGGTCGGCTTAAACGAATTTCGGTCCGTTTTGTGATGTGAATATCTTTTCATTAGTACACAAAATTTATAAAAAAAAAAAAAAAATTTAATTTAAAAATTACTTTAGAGATACCACAAATTTTCAATTTGGTCGGTTGAGGTCGGATTTGCTCAGAAGTTTGGTCAGAAAAAAATTGTTCAAGTGGCAACCGAAGGAATAACAGCCAAAGTAGATTTTATGAAGTTTTCAGGAGAGCACTTTTAATTTTGAATTTGCTTTAGATTAGATTTAGATTTTTGGGCGTAAAACATTCATTTTATGAGCAAAAGCCATAGAATTTTGTGTAGTAGTACATTTGAATACGACGAATGCAATGGTGGCAATAACTCAATTTTATCCTAACTCGACTTTGGCTGTCATTCCTTACGGCCACAGAATTGTTGTTTCGAGCAATCTCGTTTTAAAGTTTTAGCGCGTAGTGTGTTCGTTACGGGAATGCGAATAGGTTTTTATTAACAACTTTTTTTATTTTAAAGTTACAAACTCCCCGATTTTACACAAACGTAGAGCACAGTCAAGGGAACGTGATGGCATCCATAACTCAATTTCTTCTTTAGTCGACTTAAGCGGTTATTGGTTTTGACCACAGAATTGTTGAGACGAAACCGTGCTTTGCTTTTTAGTGCAAAGTACACTTTCTCCCTGATTATGCCTTCGAAAAGTTTTGATAGTTAGAGATGCCGATTCGCATAATGAAGCATCATTCGCCAACGATTATTATTATTTTTTTTCTTCTTAAAGGATCCCGTAAATTTGTATTTGATTATGGAGTTCTTGCCGGGCGGTGATATGATGACATTGCTGATGAAGAAGGACACGCTCTCTGAGGAATGTACGCAGTTCTATATAAGCGAAACTGCGTTGGCAATTGATTCGATTCACAAGCTGGGCTTCATACACAGAGACATAAAGCCAGACAATTTGCTGTTGGATGCGCGCGGTCACCTAAAGGTAATATAGGCTCACATTCTTTATTTAAGACGTCTCAGTAGTCTGCAGTTTTTTGGGTGATGTATTCGTTTTAGACAGCCGCCGTGGCTCAGTTGGTTAGTGCGCGGTCCAAGCGAGTCGCATGCAGTTAGTCGCTAGTTCGAATTCTGCATGTAGTAACACCTAAAAAAAAAAAAAAAAAAAAAAACGGGAAACTCGTTTTCTCTTTCGGTGGCTGTCCTCTCAGCTGGAAATGGCAAACCTCTGAGAGTAAAAATTGCCTATGAAAAAGCTCCCAACCTGCCGTTCGGAACCGGCATAAAACTGTAGGTCCCTTCCACCCGCGTACAAAATTCACACGCACAACACGGGTGGTTGCGGGAAGCTAGGCCTTAGTCTCGCGTAAGCGGGCTGTCGTGCCAATCAATTATAATTATAAAATTATTCGTTTTAGCTTTCCGACTTCGGCCTTTGTACTGGATTGAAAAAGTCGCATAGAACCGATTTCTACAGAGATCTTTCGCAAGCGAAACCATCCGATTTTATTGGAACATGTGCCAGGTAAATATACAATAGTGGTGGTGTTTGTTTGATTGCTTATTTTAGTTGATTTAGTTAAGCATATCTCACACACAATAACATAAAACGTCATCTAAAACAATTTTTAGCCAAATAGAAGTAACGCGCATAGTACACGATTTTAATTTACTTTATTGATAGGTTCGAAATATAATATATCGGGCTTCTGATAATCTCCAAGCCGTTCACAACAATTGTTAAGAGTCATGAGTTAATTGACTCAATGTTATGTTTATTAAACACATAAAAAAGTAAACCACAGATATAAGTTTTGATTAAATCAAACTTTTTCTGAAGTACAAAAAAGATGCCTATCAGAACTTTTACATTTGTATTCCTTTTATGCCTTTTGCAGCCCTATGGACTCCAAGCGTCGTGCCGAGTCATGGAAACGCAACCGCCGAGCATTAGCGTACAGTACCGTGGGAACACCGGACTATATCGCGCCTGAAGTATTTCTGCAAACCGGCTACGGACCGGCGTGCGATTGGTGGTCCCTTGGTGTCATCATGTACGAGATGCTAATGGGTTATCCACCATTCTGTTCTGATAATCCGCAGGACACGTACCGCAAAGTGATGAACTGGCGCGAAACGCTTATCTTTCCGCCCGAAATTCCCATTTCAGAGGAGGCGAAAGAAACAATTATAAAGTTCTGCTGTGAATCGGACCGTCGTTTGGGGTCGCAGCGCGGCCTCGAAGACTTAAAATCGGTGCCGTTTTTCCGAGGTGTCGATTGGGAACACATACGCGAACGTCCCGCAGCGATTCCGGTAGATGTGCGCTCCATTGATGACACGTCAAACTTTGACGAGTTTCCGGATGTGTCCCTTGAAATTCGTATGTACCCATTCGTATGGCTGTAATTCTGCATTCGCACATCTAAACATTTCGATTTGTTTGCGTCTCTTGTAGCATCGGCACCAATACCGCAGGGCAGCGAAATAGCCAAGGATTGGGTCTTCATCAATTACACATTCAAACGCTTCGAAGTCCGGAATTTGGAGTGAGGGAGAAATTTGTCCAGAAAAGGAGCTTATCACTGTTGGAGTCTACTCGGCTCGCCTCGAATTGTTTTAATTTTAATTTAAATTTAGGTTGAATTAGACAAAAGAATAAGCCCTGTGCATAATTAATTGATTTGTTAACTACATACTAATTAACATGCAATTTCTGGTCTACCAAAATTTAATAGACAGTTGTGATGATTTCAATTTCGCTTGTTATTCGACATTTTAATTGTACTTGGCCTCCAGTTGGGATTGTGCACTTGCTAAAATAAATTAGACTTTGAAACTCACAATAATATTATATGAACTTGGCCGCAACGCTACCTGATTATGAGGTGCATTGTTTTAGACTTCGTGTTTACTAATCATTTTATTGTTTAGGCAAAATCAATACCCGAGCACATGCACAAGGTTCACCATTGCTCTGCCCCATCCAAAGGAAACCACTTCAATTCAATTTAAAGATTTCAATTAATTAATTAACTAAGATGCAGCGGTTTGTGTAGCTTGATTGTAGCGACTACGAGAATTACACTAATACTTAACTGTGCGTATATCGTATAAATACAGGTATGCGGATCTGTGTACTGGCGAAAACAGTGTACACACTGAAAAGTTTTAAAATTATTTTTGGTAACCGATAGGCATACGAAATAAATAACTGAAAATAGAAACGACATAGAACCGCAATAAACGAATAATGTGCATATACAACATAAAAACGTTGTCTTTATTTTATGTGTGCAATTGTTGGCAAATTTCGTTTGGTCTTTCGAGGAACAAGAATTGTAAGAGCGTCGTTTTTAATAGTTTAATCGGTCAGTGCGACTCAAGAAAAACGACTGCTACTTTCTCATCAAGAAACAAACTTCTGAGAGTTCATCGCCGTTTAGCAGCAACATAAAGCTGTAGAGTTCCTCGATCTGTGCACAAATTTACACAGAAAACATGGACAGTTGCGGATTAAGAGTTTCGTCGTTGGTTTCAATATGACTATTTCACTTTCCGATTCAAGCTTAAGAAACTATTTATGTTGTGTAACATAGTTTGGAGATTGGCATGCAATTGTTTTGCAAGTTTTAAAATGCTCTTAGCGCAGTAATGCAAAACATGGCTTTGTTAAAAATGCAAAAGAAAGTCGATGGGTGCACGCGGCGTTGATATACTGTTCTTCTCATTTACTTTTTATCATTGTAGTTTTGCTTTTCGCCATACTGTTCCCTCTTTATTATTGCTGCACGCACCGTGGATCAGCGTAGATCTATTTATTCTTAAAACCTAAGTACTATTTTGGAAGCTGAAGTACTCAGCCAATGCAACACTGAGCTAGTGTGCTTAGTCTCAAGCCGACTCACAACATTTATGGGACCTACACTCTTTCGAGTTCCAATTGGAAATTTAATTAAACTTCATACGGTGAAACTGAATCAGTTTCTGCAGAACACAATCGCAATTAATGTAAATAGTTCTGACCACTGTACGCATTAGACATTGCTTTGTACATTTTTTCCGCAAGTTTAACTTTAAACCACTTTACATCAAATGAAAAAAATATTAGCAAATCATATTCAAAAATCGCTGGTCGCGAATTTATTATTCAATACAAAGCAATATAGTTGATGTACACATACATACAAATTAAATACACCGTGACACAGGAAAATTCTCCTAAACCAGCAACCAGACCCTGTGCATGCTGTCGCATACCAGACATTTTGAATACACTACTCTCAATCTTACGGAATGGTCAAAAAACCATACACTCGCTAAGTTACATAAATGAGTTTTAAGCTCGGATATTTTGCAACTGATTCGATTATTTGAGAGAGCAAGAATAGTAAAACTCGTATATCTAGGACTTGATTGATTGCAAAGCCAAGTCTTACACATCTATTCTAAAGAAATATTAGTTTGTACGCAGAGCAGGTCAAGTTAGACGGAAATGCCCTCTCAACCTAAACTTAAGCTGTGTCATTAACACTTGAATTGTTTGCCGCGAATGATACAGTTCAACGTGTTTACCCTTCAATTGTACAGATTCAATAGATTATGGCAACACTTACCGACAATCGCAAATTTATAAATCAAAATTGCATGTAAGGTATATATTTCCAATTTAATAATTCGAACCATTACACACCCAAATTTAAAGATTTCAAGTGCCACGAACGAAACACGTTTTGCATTTTCTTTTTTCTACATTTATGTATACGAATTTGATTTTGAAATCTTTATTAGATGTTGTAACGGCAGTTTTATCCATAAAATAATAAAATGTTAAAAGTTTAACTATGTGCTTAAAATCTAATGAAAATGTATACATAGACGAATATGTATTTATGTAATTGGTTTTGTTTTTTGTGTTGCGGTTTAAATAATTTTGTTTTTGTTTAATTAGCTTGTGGCTTTACTTTTCTTCTCTACGGTTCTATTCTCTTCTTGTTTTCAAATGTATAAAGAATTAAAATATACTTGTTATGTACAATTCGCTTAGGACTGCTCATCTACCAGGAGCATGATCTGTTGAGTTGCTGTCTGAGCAGGATTCCTTGTACATTCCACTTGGTGAGCGTTCCAATCTTTTCGTTGACAGAATTCGGAGCAGTACGGAGTCTTCCGGCATAGCGAGCATTCGGCTAAAGCTTCTCTGTTGCAGTTGGCGCACTGTACGGATGAAGTCGGTGGACGGCAAGTAGGACGGAGTGCATCGAGTCATGGAAGAGCAAATATGTGAGTGAGGGACGGGCGACCGGGGGCAAAGTTCGTCTTACCTTCTTAGCCGAGATGATCTCGTTGCCGTGCAAGGAGCCCGATATGTTCGGATCTTCGAGGTTCCGCATGGCAGCCACGGCCGCGTCGCGTTCCTTCTGCAGGACCTCGATTTTACGATCGTACGAGTTTTTCAAATCGGTCAGAATGCGCTTGAAATCGCTGGTTGCCTTCACCATTGTGCAGTAAACGCTCTCCAAGTTCTTCATTGCTTGGCTGTTGTCTAGCAATGCGATGGAGCTTGCCTCGTTTATGTTGACTACATACGTTTCCCGATCGTAGGCGTTGCCGATTTGTGTCTGATCGACCAGTTCCGTCGACGTGTCGAGGCTGTCGTTCAGTGTCGGCCAGGGCTCATCCTTGGAGGCGATGTTGTCTTCTGTCAAAAATATGTTGTTATCGTCAACGACCGTTGCAGTCTGCGGTGGTTCAGTGTTGTTGTTAGTGTTGCTGTTGTTGTTGTTATTCCGCTTTCGCTTTGGTCCTGCCTCCATGTCCAAATCGGTTTGATTTCGCTTTCGACGCTTGTACGGAGTAAAAAGACGAACAGGGCCCGATGCTACCGATTGCCAATTGCAAAGTGATACAAAATTAAAATATTAAACATTTGAGTCAATTGCGATACCCTGAAAAATCTTCACATACGGCCTTCCGGGAAATTTTTAGAATATCTGTGGTCAAAAACAATAAACGCTTAGGTCGACTTGAGTCATAATTGAGTTAAGAGTGCTGGTTTGTTGTTTTGAAGCATGTTTCTCAAAATAGTACTCATGGACTTGAGCGATTATTGCTTTTGGCCACAGATATGTGTATTATTTTTAAAGATATAGATGTGGTGCTTTCTTATACAATTCTCTCTGTAGGTCTAAGAAAGAAGAAGCGCAACCTTTGCCTTTAAACAAGTGCCTTCCATATATAAACAACGGCAATGCTAGGAAATTGTAGGAACTTCATCAAATACAATTTAAACCGCCAATTGAAATCGCCAAATGGAACGAATAAAGTGAAATTAAAATTTTCGTATGGTTAAATGGTTTAATTAGACCAAATTATTTTCATGTTGAATACGCAATAAGACGAGTACCATTGGCCAATTCTATGGATATGGTCGAACAAGTCTGAAGTAGATACTTTTTAATACACTAAACTCTTTCGTATTAAAGGCAAAGTGCCCACGAACAACTCATCTCTAACGAGAGGCAATGTGTTGGCCTCTTTACTATTAGTGTAAAGTTCTCTGACTTCAGATAAGGGATAATTGTAACATTTACATTCGTGAATCCGTGAAAACTGGTATTGCAGGTTCTGCTTGCAGAAAAACGAGACTGCAATACATATACTAGGAAAATGCCCTGTACTCATGCATAAGAGAAAGAAGCACCTGGGAGACCATCTCATATCGGGTGCAGACTGGGTATCCAGAGGTTTAGGAAACATACTTAAATTCCTCTTGGATACTGGACTCACTGACAGTCTTTGAGGTCCAAGAAGGGGACACAATAGATCTACTAGGTCCCAGTGCATTATCCCCATCAATAATAATAATGAACATTTACAATGAGCCCTGGGAAAGTCAGAAGAAGTCTTTACTTAAAATCAATAGAAGGATTACAACATTTGTTCAAAATACTCATTCAAAAATTAAACATTGATATTGTTTTGTTTTTATTAAATATAACAATCCAATTGGAAATGTAGTTGTCTGCCTTTCTTATAGCACTTGCAGCGGTTACATGGAAAGTCTAATTTGAAAACTCTACCTAAAGAACGTGAATACCCTGGCGGTTTATTGCGATATGTTTCGGGTATGAACACAACGATCGCGAACACATTCTTGTAGTGCAATACAGGGATGCACGCCATTGAAAGATGCCAACGAAAGCGCGCGCGCAAAGTCCTCAAGTTATTTCGTAAACTTAAAGTTATCATCAACGATTGACTTTAGTATTGAGACTTTATGTACGTATGTGTTGCAATAAAACTTTCTTCGTGTTTTATTGTCTTCTAAGGATTGTTTTTTCAACATTTACAGCATTGCATGTTCAAACCTTAAGGTTATTAAGCAATAGTTTGACGTTGGTTATAACTTAGAGAGGTCACAGAATGTCGCAATCTAACTTCGTTGGTTTTTAATGGGTTAAGTTCGAACATTGCACCCCGGCGACCGCCATAACATCAACTTTACCCTTTCCGGCATGAAAATAAACCCGTTCTGTATGAATTGTATGGGCTGTAGTCCAATATATTGGATATTGTGACTGAAAGGGTTAAACTGAATTAGTTGTGGCACACTTTTAACTAAGTTCTACTAATGAACACGGATTACCATACAACGCAATGTAAATGTAACATATATTCTACTTTTGTTCGGGGTACCAAGATTACGTGTATCTTTATCGGTAAAACAGGAACGCGAGGTTTGAAGGGTATTAATTTATTATCTAACCTATATATCTTCTAGAAAGCGGTTTACAACTGCTCTGTTGAATCGAAACCCACTTCATTTTCTAGTTGGAGCTGCGTTAGCGCTGACACTTACCTGCTTCGTCGTCGCAACACACGGTGCAACTGCAATTGGTTGCATGCGGTGTTAAAACGCCGTCGTCGATTAGGGACTGTAGAGATTTGCCGGCGTACTTTATGGACCTTTTCCAGTCCTTGCTAGAGCCACGGCCACACACGTTCTCAAATTCGCTGGGAGTGTACCATTTGTCCTTGTACTTGACGCAGCGGCCGCGGCCGCCCGAACCCAGTTTACTGCGGTACAGCTCGGCGTTTGTGGTTTTGCAGCGAATGGCAAACACCTCCATGTGGCTCGTCTCGGCCCAATTGACGCCTGATCCTGACCCACACCCGGAGCCACCCTGCACTTGGTGCTCCCCGGTCGCGGTGCTGTCATGGCTATTGTTGCTGCCGGATCCATCGTGATTAGCCCCGCCAGCACTGCCGCCACCCGTTTGCTGGATAACGATCGTTTTCAGGTCGCCTCCTACGCTGCCCACCACCGGGCTGCTTGATATATAGCCGTTGTTGTCGACGCACAGCATTTGCTTGAAGTGCGGTAACTGGTCCGGCGTAATTACGTTGAAAGATGTGCCCGTGATCATAGAGCCGATGGGCAGCGACACCGGCACTGACACCACACCGCCACTACCGCTGTTTTCATTCGAGGAAGTCACCATTCGCACCTTCGTTTCCAACTGGCCGTTCAATGGCACATGGGCGCATCAATCCCGCAAGGGAGCGCAGTGCAGAAAAAAGAAAAATTGTGTACACATCAATTGCGCTGTTGAAGACAGAAGACTGGCTGGGCGAGAGGCGCAAGTTGCGAGCGCGGGAAGGGGCTGCGCGCAAATTCACGCTCGAAGCGCCACGCCGCCACTGCGTATAGCGCGCGGATGCTTACCTGGTGGCCGGAGCTCTCAAGGATCACCTCCTCCTTAACCACGTCGCGCGCCTCATCGGCGAGGCCGCCCAAGTCCTTCACGTCGCGTATCCTACTCAGATGCAGCTCGGCGGAGTCGACCTGTTCCATTGCTCGCTTCACACTTTTCACTCACAATTTCACTTCAATTTAGCACTGCACACTGAGTTCGCACTTTTCCAGTATTTTCAAATTGGTTTGCGTCTCTTTAAACCAGCAATATTCTCTTTTCTTTAGTTTTGTAAACAATAAATCACATTTTGCTTATAAATAAAATTTTATGGAAAATATTAACTGGACATGTATGACATTTCTTGATAACAAAAGGTTTGTTCGCTTTATATGAGCTCAAACAAAAAAATCTGACAGTGGAAGCAATGGCTCCCATTCGCTCATCGCTGAGAAGTTTGTTCGATGTGTTTCAGCGCATTCGTTGGCTTCAAACAGTGCAACCCAGCTGCCGCCAATGACAGATTCAGGTCTAAATTGGTGTTGGGGGATTGTTCGAATATGTACGCTTCTGCTTAATTCATCGGCGATTATCTTAAATAAATGCGATTGAAGTAATCTCCAATTAAATATATTCATTTTCCCAATAAAAAAGTTGTTTGGATACATGTATTACTGCATTAGTTATTCTACAGCGCCATCTATGCATGAGTACTTTTCGAACAGTAGTCTCCCTTGTTACTACAGATTATTGAACGTGGGAAAAAAGATGCACATTTGAATGTAATTAAATACAGTTAATAACAATAAATTGTATATTTACATTCTCGAAAATTTAATATTTTTTTTTTAGCTCGAACTTTGTATTAAGCATACAGAGTTCGTATCAAAACAGAAACTTATCCGATTAAAAAAGTTCCGTTACTAAAGAGCCTATTCCTCAATTTTGAAATGATTTAAAGATTCTTAAAATCTATAGTTCATATTGTTTTGAGCTTGTTTCTTCCTAACTAATATACCTACTTACCTATTTATTTAATATTTTGTACCAATTTGTGGGTATTGAATATGTAATTAATATTTATTACATGTGTAGGTAAAATACATATGTACATTTTACAAGTCGTTAAATTTTAGTACCCCTTTGGTTGAGACAATTTTGTAATGGTTGATTGTTTTAATTTTAAATGTATATTTTCAAATACGAGTGAAATTTATATTATAGGGTTGTATAGATTTTTTAAGAAACTGGTTTGGCATTTTTTTAAATGTGTCCGTTTATGGGAGATTGTTTAATGTAACTGGTTTGCAATATAGTGAAACATAATACGACTGTCCGGTTTTTGGAATGATACTCGTATGGAAAACTTAATGAAATAGCTGTGTTTGTGAAATTTCTCCGGCTATTGAAACTGTCTGGTTATAAGGACTGTCCGTAATAAGAAATTTCACTGTATATTAGAAAAAACTGCTAAATTGTATGTATTTTAGTTAGTATGTATATGAATTTTGCTTTAGTAAGTGATTTTAACTTTAGTAATGCAATAGATGTGATTCAAATTACAATTCTTTTTGTAGGATTTGGCATCACTGACTAGTGTCACCAGACTAGTATTGCATTTCCAGCGAGCGCTTTATAGCATTTAAGAGCTCTGTTAAGTTTAAAAGCTATCAAGCGCTTCCAGCGAAACTGAGTTAACTCCAACAGCTGATTTTTGTTTACGTATTTATTTCGGAAATAAAATTCTGCATTTCTTTCTGGGCAGCCACACCTATGCTCATCGCCGCCA
Source organism: Melieria omissa (assembly GCA_963971225.1). Lineage (NCBI taxonomy): Eukaryota > Metazoa > Arthropoda > Insecta > Diptera > Ulidiidae > Melieria > Melieria omissa. The sequence goes on from OZ020268.1 coordinate 88,819,213, forward strand.
TCTCCTTGTAAACGTATGTGTGATTTCTTGTAGCCCATTCACTGCATTAAACACATTCCGCCCAACAGTCTAGAAAGCTCTGCGTTTTTTATTTGCTTTTTCAGCATTTGTTATTTGCAAATGATAGAAGTATTAACTTCGTTTAGAAGTAATTTTTTTTAGCAAAAATTGTGACACACAGAACACAAATTAAACTCTCTAATTTGCTTGTGTATGTACGACACTTGCTGCGGCTGCGAGCAGGCTGTCAAAATGTTTGCATTTGTGAATACGGCTCCCAATATTAACTTAACATTTTCTGTTAGACATCTGTAAATGGCAAAACTGAGTTAACTCAAGCAATTCCATGGGACTTAGAGCATTTAAATGCACTGTTAAATGCATTTAAGGCCCGATGGATATAGGCTATTAAATGCAATGTTAAATACATTTAAGGCCCGATGGAAATAGGCTATAAGGATACTGTATTGAAAAAGTATACTCACATTTAAAAACATTACTGAATTACCAAACTAGGAAGACCAGTACTAATACCCCTATTGAATTTTATTCATTGGCGTTTATCTTAAGTCAAAGATGCATTGATGATATTCAGTAATGTTGTTGAAGACAGTGTAAATGACTTTAATTGGCAACACTCCCTCCAGCTGACAAATTTTGTTGCTACCAAAATGCCATAAAGCCAAAAGTAAGGTCGATAACTGCAATAATATTTTTATCAAATCAAGCGAATATCGAAATATTCGATTGTTAGTAGTACGTGGTTTTGTGCATCACTATCAAGTCGATTTGACTTGCCAAAGTAAATTTAGGATTTATTTTGGTACTTGCGCAGAACTTGTGTTTACCAATGTCAACATTGTGAATTCTTTCGACATTGTTAAAAATTGATCAGAATAACTGGGTGAGGGTGTGCTGGTAAAAAATGTTGGCAGACGTAGATGTTTTTATCTGCAATTATACTCTTGTCGACCCTGAGATCTATCAGCTTTGGATCGAGGGCTTTTCATGTAAGCATTAAAGTAGTAATTCATCTGCAACTCTGTTCCTAACGTCTGAATGCCTCTCTGGCTTGATGGTTTGATTACAGCCAGCGAGGCCGTTTGTTACCTGAAACAGAAAGGATTTGGCAACCTGTTGGGGGCACCAATTGATTTGATAGCGTCGGATGTTTTGGATCACTATCGCACGTATTCGCTCATCGAACGTTTACTGCACTCGCCCACAAAACTGCTGGAACAGTGGTGCTTCCAGCTGGAACCACACACCCGAGACCTGATCATAGAAAAGTTGGATTTGTTGATTGGCAATTGCAATTGCAAAATTGGATGCATTATTCCTTTTGCAGGTACTACTCCATCGATGACGCAGTTGCCCGCGAAATTCTGGGTAAAAAGTTATCCTCACGATATAGAAAAGATCTTGATGAGGTAGCGGAAAAGACGTGCGTTAAACTTAGGTCATGCAGGTAAACTCGAGGCTACAAGCCCACGAACGCATTCCACTCGTAAACAAATTTTACTGAATTTTTTTCTATTTGTTGCACAGGCGGCAATTCGACAACGTAAAGCGAATTTTCAAAACTGTAGAAGAATTGCCTGGTAACATTACGAACAACATTAAGCAGTTGTTTGCTGTCTCAGATGAACTGGCTAAGTAAGTTTTGTCCATTGATAGACATTTTGCAAATTGTAGTTGCTTAAATTACCTGTTTCCGTCACTGTAAGACAGAGATGAAAGAGCAAATTATATATTAAAGTAGTCAAGGAAAATACTATTTAAAAGTAAAATTTAAGACATAAGTTGTAAAGTAGCGTATGAGCATTGCAATTCCATTGTCAAGTAGCCACATAATACCACATTTGAAGCAATGGAAAACTTTTTCAGTGCGAGCAGACGGTAGTCGTATTGTCCCTTTTTTAGACATCGAAGAGTCAGAGCGGTTTTTACTGGAATTGGTTCCAATCTGATAGCATAAAATAATAAATTACATTTACAATACATCTAATTGTATGCAATTATCTAATTAGGTCTTTATATCTGTGGTCAAAAATGATAAACGCTTAGGTCGACTTAAGTCATCATTGTGTTAACCGTAGTGTGTGTGCTGAAAAAACACCCTTACCCGTGTGATAAGGTTCCCGGAACCCCAGTACAAATTGTAAATTCTAACTGTTTGTGCGCAATGTACAAATTTCTGCCGTTTTTGCTAGTTTAAAAGTTCTCAGTAATATACAAATATATTTTATGATTCGATAAGATTTGGGTACCCCGGTTACCCCATCACACACATAAGGGTTAAGGGTGCTGGCATGTTGCTTTAAAGCATGTTTCTCAAAATAGTTCTTATGGACTTAAGCGATTACTGCTTTTGGCCACAGATACGACATCGATCACTGTAGATTCGTAATGCATGAAAAAAGAGTTTAAATTCATGATTCTTGTACTGAAAGTAATTGGAAAATGAAATTATTCTAGGAAATATGCATCCATTGTTTTTTTGGCGTGTTTGCGCTTCGAAACGTCAAAGAAAAAGTTACAATACTTGACGTTCTCCGATTTGTTTGCTTGCTCGCAAGCGATTATGATCTACTGGACATATACCTACCAACACTCTGGGCCCGAGTACTACGACACCGAAATGGACAAAGAGTTTTTGCTGGATTTGCGAGAGCTGCGCTGTCTTCTCGATAAGGAGAAGGAAATCAAACAGTAGGTTTATATAAATACATATACTGAAATGAAAATGGTTAATTTTTTTGCAGTTTGGTCTGCCTGAGGCTAAAACCGGTTCTATTGGAACGTTCTTACTTTGAATTGGATGCAAACTTTCGGTACGTTAAACTCGAAATTTGAGATTTGTATGGGCGGTATCATAATACAATAATATATATATAGTTGTATCATGGGCGGTATGTTATTTGTTTTTGATTTCAGGTCTTACTGGCGCGCATTTATAACAATTGCTTGCAGTTTACACCGCAATCGCGAGTTGAGAGGTCTATTTGTGGACTTGTGCGAAAAACTGATAGAGCCTTGGCGGCAAAATGGTTGGAATCGGGAACAAGTAAACAAATTCCTTTCGGCCATAACGCAAAGCGTCTTGGATTTGGAAATTTCAAGGTAAATATTCGTAATTTTCAGACGTTTGTTTAATATGACACTTGTGATTTGCTTCACAGGGATCAAGAAACTCGCTGCCTCTGGGATCGCTATATGCAGGTTATAAGTATATGTCTGGATAAAATGTATCATGCTTAAGAGTTGTGAGATCTTATCCTGTCAATGAGTTCTTATTTCAATGTTATTGATGTCGTTTAATAGTGGGAATGTGTTAATAAACCATATGCCATATTAATAAATAAATTTCATTAAAAAAACTGGCTACTTTAAACGTGAAGTGCACGTGCAATTTGTATAGTTTTTAATTACTTCATATTGTCGCATTTCATATTGTTGGTAGATTTTCTTTTAACTACGACGAGTAATAATCCATCTTAAAATTCCTGTCATTGCAACACCGAGACAGAGCTAGTATGGCCGTGTGCAAGGCATACTTGTAAATTATTGGCTTCTGTAAGTACATTCTGCCTGTAACAGTCGAACCTCTTCGTCTACAAACACCCAAAAGCTAAATTGGCATTTTGTAATGTGTAAAGCACCATGCAAGTCAGTTAATATTTTTCCAATGTTAAAGCTCTCGGTTGATTTTGTAAACAGAAACCACCCTGAACACCCCGCAACAACGAACCCCGGACACAACGAGTGCATGGCGTGCGCATGCAAACGCACACATATACAAGTTTGAGCGTTTCGCATTTGTGGATACAGATGCAAAAGCATAGCGCAAAAGTGCAAATCCAAGCAATTTCCAATTGTCAATGGCCATTTTCCAGTGAAATGCTGTGCGCTTGTCAATCTGTTCGCTAGTTGGTTCCAATGGAAAACTTGGACTACGGCACGCAGATTCTTTCGACAAAATTTTCTTAAACTTGCAATATTCTGAATTCGAGCAGATAGCAAAAGCGAGTGGAGCTAAGATGGAGTACTGGTTAGTGATCGTCGTGGGTCTCCGTGGGGTGAGGAGCGTTGGAAATTGTGTAAGGCATCAGTCGAATGACTGGATATCAATTGTGCTCCATGGGACATTCTCGCCCGTGTGCCGCCATCCTCATCCCACAGGTGTCCGTCTAACTCAGTCGAATGTGAAAGGGTGAATAATTCGGTATACTTTCGCTTTTGACTTGCAGCGAGAATATTGAAGAGGTGGACGACGAAACTTTCGATGATGCCAAATCGACGCGAACTTCGGATGAGAATCGCAAGTGGGTTTCTATCTGTCGTAAATGTGATATATTATGCAGGCGCGTCCAAGGCGTGCGTTTCGGGCCGCTTTGTTGGGGACGCGCCTGCTCACCACTGTAGACACACACCCGCACGCATACACCCGCCAGTGGCATATCCCTGCAGTAATTTGTGCGTGTAATGTATCCTTCGAGTGAAAAGCAATGTTAAGTTTTAGTAGAGAGCTGCAAGTGATCCGCTAGTTATACCACTGGTTGCGTTTTGTTCGGACGATTACAAATACATATATACATACCTATGTATATACCATTTTATTTATGTGTAAATATTTACATGTATTCGGATGCATGTGTGGTTGCAGGCAAAATCACAGCGAAATCGAAAAGCGGCGGCGCGACAAGATGAACACATACATCAACGAGCTGTCCTCCATGATTCCCATGTGCTATGCCATGCATCGGAAGTTGGACAAGCTGACGGTGCTCAAATACACAGGTACGTGTACGTGGCTGAATCTTCATCACACGACGACTATTTGCGATTTTCACAAATGCCTATATACCGCAATACGCTCCCCTTTAGTGCAGCATCTGCGGAGCATTCGTGGCACCGTGCACCCCTACAGCGGCGGTGACTACAAGCCCACGTTTCTCTCGGATCAGGAACTCAAGATGCTGATACTGCAGGCGTCCGAAGGATTTCTGTTCGTGGTGGGCTGTGATAGGGGACGAATTTTATATGTCTCGGAATCAGTTTCGCAGGTGCTCAACTGTACGCAAGTGGATTTGCTGGGCCAGAGCTGGTTCGACATACTACACCCGAAGGACGTCGCTAAAGTAAAGGAGCAGTTATCGTCGTTGGATCCATGCCCGAGAGAGCGTTTAATCGACGCAAAAAGTATGTGTTCGTATGTAGTAATATGCTGTGTAGAATTGTAGAATTTATTCCCTTATTAATCTGAATGAAATCGGTCTTTTAGCAAACTAATTTGGCTATACATTTTCTGCGTGTTTGAACAGCTCGTGCTGATTTAATAGTAGTCAGTAGGGAAACTCTAAGAGTAGCTTTTCATGACCTGCATTGAGATATAAAATCGTTCTATTCTCCTTTACAGTGCACCACAACTTGGTGATACCTTTTTATCTAAGTAATTGATATTTAAATCCGCTGTCATCGTCTGTTGAAAGACTGCTGTCGTAGATAAACAAGTCAAAACAGCCAGAAAAGCTTTTCAAGTGGCATTGCGGTTTTTTACCTGTCCCCATCTATGGCATAGCTGTTCTTATCTAATTCGTAAGCTCCAATAAACCACTCTTTATCATCTTCACTGAGATAGAATAGAAGACTATGGATTATGGACTATTGGACTATGTCAAAGTAAAATACTTTACTCCACATTCGATGCAACATTTTCTCCTAAAATGAAACTTGTAGCCATTTCGTTCTTAGTAATAATAAATGAATTCGTTTCATTACGATGTATATAAAAGAAATTATCAATTCAATTCTGTAACGCTACACACTTTTCAATGAACTTGCATTGCGTTTAGATTAAATGTTAATTTTTGAAAAAAGTTTTGAAGTTTCCGTTAAGAAATCTATTCAAAAAGTATTTTTTGATATGTACATTGTACAACACATATTACATACAACACATGTTATATATGCACATATGCACTAAGTATTTATATTGGTTTATAATTATAATTTGTATGTAAGCAAGTTTGCTTTATATTTTGCTTTCTTAAGCTATGCTGCCGGTGAAATCAGACATTCCGCATAGCCTGTGCCGGTTATGTCCGGGTGCGAGGCGCTCGTTTTTTTGCCGTATGAAACTGAAAACGAGCAACAATCAAATTAAAGAGGAGTCAGACACTTCATCCAGTTCACGCAGCTCTACAAAAAGAAAATCCAAGCTGAGCGTCGACCACAAATACAGAGTGATCCAGTGCACGGGATACTTGAAGTCGTGGACCCCCATCAAGGATGAAGACCAGGACGGCGACAGCGAGGACCAGCTGACAAACTTATCAAGCCTGGTGGCGATCGGCCGAATACCGCCGAATGTGTTGGAGTCGAATGTGCCATCATCACTCGACAACCATCCCAATATTAGACATGTGCTGTTCATCTCGCGTCACTCTGTAGACGGGAAATTTCTGTTCATTGACCAGAGGTATGTAGCCAGTTAAGTTATTCGTACGCCTGCGATCAGCTGTAAAGCTTTTATTGTTTTCTTTTGCACAGGGCCACGTTAGTAATTGGCTTCCTGCCTCAAGAAATTTTGGGTACAAGTTTTTACGAATATTTTCACCACGACGACATTCCAGCATTAGCAGAATCACATAAAATGGTGTTGCAAGTGTCGGAGAAAGTGACGACGCAAGTGTACCGTTTTCGGTGCAAGGACAATAGTTTCATACAACTACAAAGTGAATGGAAGGCCTTCAAGAATCCATGGACGACTGATATTGAGTATATAATCGCGAAGAACTCAGTTTTCCTATAAAATTTACATATGCTCGTTCCTGACTAGTTCGTATGTTGATATCTTATTAACTTTATATGTATATGTAAATGTATGTAAATACTATACATATGCCTGTGTGCAAAAATTCTACAAATTTTTATTTTGTAAATGGTAGAGAATAAATACAAAAGATGCATTGTGTATAACAAACAAATTTGTAAAAGCGCCAATAATCAGTTTTTATATGGCAATTGCCAAATATTAATATTTATACAAACTCCAAGTGGTATGTGTAAGTATTCATGAAAGATTATGTATGTCCCAGTTTATTTTGTTTGTTTTTTAACTGCATTTTAAAATTCCAAGCACAGTTGGTTTGCAAGCACACTCAACTCTTTTTTTTATGCTAAAGATTCTTTATTCAGAAACTCCTGTAAAAGCTGGTAAAAAATGTTGGGTTTACTGCAGCCATAGGGCTGCCGAATTTTCGAAGTGTTCTATAAAACAACACAAAACTATTTTTACTACGCAACTCTTTGGTCTTGGATTTAAAAATGAAAGGTATTTTATCAATTCACAGAAACAAAACAAAAGCGTCTAACAAAAGATCTGGATGCTTGGCTTATTAGGAAAGTTCTTTCTTATAAAAAATTGAGCATATTTGGCAACATCCACTTTGGAAATTTGTAGCAAGGTAATTGTACTTTATGCCTAGACTCCGACCAATGTTCGTTCAAGAATTATCATTATCAAAGCCATGGACAACACGTTCCATGTTAACACAATTCAGATAAAGGCTTGCTTGATCCATCACAAAGCATTTTCAAATTGATGCTACTTTTGGTGCCAACGGAAGCTGGCACTAGTGTACATTCGAACACGACTCCATAGATAAACGGCACCACTCTGATTTCAAATGGTGCTTAGTGTCGTTCTTGCCATGATCTAACTGCCATCAAAACCGAAGAGAAAAAGAAAATTTGTCTTTCAACGACTGTCCCTACTTCTGTTGTTCAAATAAAAACTTATAAAATTTTCACACATACATATTTGTAATGTTTTTAATTTTTTTTTTATATTTTTGGGATGTGTTTTAACTAGTGTCCGACCAAAACAACTTTTTTGGGTCGAAACCGAATTTCGGGTTCCTTTTTAATATTCGGTTTTCGTTTTAACATAAATAAATTAATTTTTTAAAAACATAAACATAAAAAATCATCCTGTCGTACCTTACTCGCGAATATTCAAAATTAAATAATTTCATATTATATTCTAAAAAAATAAATTTTATTACATTGGTGGCATCTAAATTCTCCTTCTCATCCTTTTACTATATAAATATCTACTCGGCTGTTGACTCGCTACACAATGTAATGTAAAAAATATTCTAGAAAGTTTCGGTTTCGGTCGTTCGGGCATTTTTTGCCCGAAACTGAAACCGAAACACGTTTTTGGGCCGTAACCGAAACCGAATATTCGGTCGGACACTAGTTTTAACTATGATGTTATGTTGGTATATTTTAAAAATGTGCAGCCAGTTTTATAATAATTTGAATAGAAGTAATAATTACAAACACATACATATGTAGGAATACTTATTGTCAACAAATTCACCCAGAGTCTAAACAAATTTTGAGTCCACTCCAAAAGAGCCAAAAAGTGAATTAATTCGCCCGCGCATTCAAGTGTTATACGAGTGCGTACGATATCACGTCGGTTTCGTACTCTTGCTGGCACTCAAATTGTTGTTCCACTGAAATAATCAACACGAGCAATTCGGTGTCTGTCTCCCGCGTGGTAGAGTAAGTAAACAATAAACACTTATCGCAGTTCTCCGCGTTCTCCCCATTGTTCGCTCAATCAGTTTCAATGAAATTATCGCCGCGAATAGACGCGACCGATGGCGCAAATAAATACGGCTTCATATTAGCGTTCACGCTTACAGCAACGCGATTCATAGTAGAAGGCACACGCAGTCCTCCTTACTACTAACTACATACTTCTGCTAACTAATCGAACCGACAAGGACTTGGACCAAGTGGAACAACTTGCAGATCAGCAGCCGAATAGCAAACGGCCAAAGGATGAGTGTGATTCTATTTCTTGTGGCAACGTTGCTAGGCTTCGTAATTATTGCGATCATCCAATCCAAACGCAGACCACGTAACTTTCCGCCAGGTAAGATGGTTGGGCCGGTGCACAAGTACGTTGTACATAAATTCAATTCAATAGGCGATGTCAGTCCCACTCCTTTAACGCGATTGTCGCGCTGTCAAACGTCACAGCAGATATTAGTGTGCATGCAAATTGACTGTCGGGCCGGTTTCTCTTCTTCGCGGCAGCTCTTCGCATACATGTGCCCATAAATGCTCTCATGTCGCGTTAATGATAATTGACAACGGCTGCGCACAGCCGCGTGCTTAGAATGGAGAAGAAAAGCTGAAAATTCAATTTCAATCAGGCATCAAATAGACGTTGTGCCTTATTGGCTATGAGTCGAATGATTAGCATCAAATCGAACTTTAAATCAAAAGTGCAAAAGCAGAACACGTGACAATCGAGGAGGCTAGAAGCCTGAGTTCTTAATTCTTTAGTGAATATTTTATTATTATTTATATTATTCTAGTATTTCGAATTCAATGGCGGGACATAATATTTGCACTCAAAAATCTAATTTGGTTTGAAGGGCCAAGTTGTTTAACGATTATATACACATGTAGTACATAGTATCCACATATAAGTTGTCCTTATCAGCTCAAGTTTTTTCATTAACCCTTTCGGGACTACTGGGATAGTGCGTCCCAGCAAGTTTTTAATGCCCTCAAAAAAAATTATTAATATCTTACGACTCATGCAAAATATTTTTTCGATTTCGGTGTTCCCGCATAAAAGGATAATTTCAGAATTTGTGAGCATCCAATATAATTTTCTAACCCCAACATTCATGGCATGAGAATATTTCTACTAAGAGTATTTTGGATTTCAAAGATAAATTCCATCCCGAAAGGGTTAAAATTGCTTAAGTGCACATAGTACAGGACCAACTGTGGTGGTTCAATATCAGGAACCGGCATCATCGGAAATACTGATTCTTGCGGGTATGAACACTTTCGATATAAACAAAAATGCTTATGAACTTTTCTGCAACTTATTCAATTGTGTTCATTCATATATAGATTTTTCAAGTAGCAGCGCACGTACAGTTTGATTCCACTCAGATTTTACACAACCTCGTCTTCTCTGTGGCCGAAGCCGGCCTTAAGAAATTATGCTATCAACATACACCTACACACACAAACAAGCATTGCGTTATTGTTGGTGAGCTTATTCGAAACGATGAACGATGATTTTGAAAAAATTACCAAAGTTGGTAAAAAGGAGGCAAAAAATACCTTTATTTTCAGAAAGACTAAATTTTGTGAATTTTTTTTCTATTCGGCCACTTGTTTAGTAGGAATTAACTTTATTTTTATGTTTCCAATCACCAGGAAGATTGGAATCACGTCAACCAGGAGACACATTTTGTTAGTCCACACTCAACACTACACTTTAGTCCGCCTCTACCGACTTCAATTTAGATTTTTTTTCAACTATTATTTTATTTATACTTTTTAAGTATCAATAAAAAACAGATAAAACATGTATAGTAATAACGATTGCTTTTTTATAACGCCCGTAAAATCACCTTAAAATCAAGCCTCTAGACTAGAATATCCCTTTAACCCTTTCGCTATTTTGTTGACATATGGCAATATGCTACTTTGTGGACGTCTGCATCCTCTATGGTTGCAAGAATAGATTTTTTGTTGGTCTTTAGAATAGCTTGAAGTTTTAGGAAAAATACGAAAGTAATAAACTGAGTATTAAAGTTTAAAGAAGAGAAGTATACCCGTTTTTTTAATAGTATATCTTGACATAGTAGAGGAAGAAGAAGCAGAAAAAATTAGAAAACCTTTTTGGTTTGACGTTTTCTTTCAATTTAGATAAAATTATTTTTTAATTTTGGCTGAAATAAATGAAAAAATATTCAAATTTTCGTTATGCGTACAAACTGTAATGTTTAAGTAATTATTACAGCCACAACGATGTATTTGCTCTTATAGAAAAACACTCTAAAATACAGGGTCCGAGTATAAAAATTAAAATTTTTTTTTGGAATGTTGATAATATAACCACATAGAAGTTTAAGACGTAAAATTTAAAATGTTTACTTTCCCCAGTAAAAACCTGTTAAGCGGTTAAAGTATTATGATACTAAAAAGGCATAATTTGCTGGTTTTTTTAAAGAGTTCAGTTTTAGAAAAACCACATTTAGGGACTTTCTAAGTTATACACATCAACATGCAAGTGTTGGCTCTACATAAATGAACATACTTTCGATATGATACATGATATACATATGTATATATACTGGCATAAGTCACCGATAAGACACACATTTGATAAGAGTTGTTAATGAGCGGACGCAAATTTTACTCTTGAGCTTAGATAACTTACATGCTTAACAAAAGCTCTCTCCAGGCGGTCCTGCTTTGCGCGCGCTTTCTTTAGTTAGTCACACCAAGGGAAGATAGGACGTCCTATAGAGTACAAGTTTTGTCTTTGCTACACAGTTGCCTACTGAGACCTTAGTAGAACCTATTGGCAACAGTATTCCTTCGCTTTATCTCCAGGTTGACATCTTCGACGTACAGCATTTACTTCGTCCTGCCCTCATTTACCATCAGACCAATTTCATCTCTTAAATAAGGTTAGATAACAATCATTAAATAAAAGATATGTGAGACGGGCTAATGCAATACCATACTTTGTACAAATGTCCACCAAATGCCTCAAGCTTTCAATTTCATACAAGAATGCTTGCGGACATAGAAGTACAGCAAACCCGTAATAGTTAAACAATTGATTATGAAAATAAACATAATGTCAATTTGATCTGATCTGTGTAATACCACGAAATCAGTGGGTATACGTCGAGTAAACGTGGTTGTAATCCATTAAACTGAGTATTTTTTATACTCGTATTGTGCTTATTCGCTGTGAGTGCAATAAAGCGATAAGCGATAAAGAATTACATAGAAGACTTAAGCTTTATAAAACCAATTTTCGTACACTGTTAATTCTTTTAACCAAGAAATTCTATAAATAGTATCAGCATAATATCAGCACTGATATGTATTTACATATGTATGCATCTATGTGAATATTTGCAGGTCCAGCGTTCATGCCGTGGGTGGGTAATACGTTGCAGCTGCGCAAGGAAGCCGTCGCTGCCGGCGGCCAGCACATAGTGTTCGAGAAGTGGTCCCAGCAGTTTAACAGCAATATTCTCGGCATAAAGTTGGGTAACGAACTTGTGGTGGTGGCGTTGTCTTACCCACTGGTGCACGAGGTTCACTTGCAGGAGGTATTCGAGGGAAGACCGGACAATTTCTTCCTGCGCCTACGCACAATGGGCACACGCAAGGGCATCACCTGCACCGATGGCCAACTATGGCATGAACATCGCAATTTCGCAATGAAGCAGATGCGCCACGTTGGCTATGGCCGCTCCGAGATGGAGCGGCAGATCGAGAAGGAAGCCGATAGTTTACTGAGCTTTATTGAGAGCACAAAGGGGGCCCCCGTTTGGCCGGGATCGTTTCTGGCGCCCAGTGTCATTAGTGTGCTGTGGTCTCTGACTGCGGGCAAAGCCTTCGAGCGCGACGATGAGCGCCTCGTCAAGTTGTTGGACATGCTGAACCGCCGCTCCAAGTTGTTCGATATTTGTGGTGGTGTGCTAACACAGTTCCCCTGGCTGCGATATTTTGCGCCCAAGAAAATCGGCTATGATCTGATATGTCAAATGAATCTAGAGCTGCACAGCTTCTTCATGGAGACGATCAACGAACACCGCGAAAGCATGTCGCCGCAAAATGCCGACAGCGACTTCATATATTCATATATTCGGGAGATGCAAGAGCGTAGCGCAACCGAGAATATCACCTTCAACGACACACAGCTCACCATGACCATATTAGACTTCTTCATTGCGGGCTCGCAAACTACCAGCACCACCATGGACCTGGCACTCATGATGATGGCCACGCGCCCCGATCTACAGCAGCGACTACACAAGGAAATCGAAGCAAACACGTCGCACGACAGGGACGACTTCTCGGGCTTGGCTAGCCGCGACTCACTTCCTTTCACGAATGCCTTCATTATGGAGGTGCAGAGATACTTTCACATCACACCCATAACGGGGCCACGCCGGGCGCTCTGGGACACCACACTCGCCGGCTATCACATTCCCAAGGACACAACCATACTCATCGGCCTGCGGTCTGTGCACATGGACAAAGCGCATTGGGGAGATCCTGAGAATTTTCGACCGGAACGCTTCATCAATGAAGAAGGCAAAGTAGTCAGGGACGAGTACTTCATGCCTTTCGGACAAGGGCGTCGGCGCTGTCTAGGCGATGCCTTGGCCAGAGCGTGCCTGTTTGCGTTCTTGGTCAAAATAGTGCAGCACTTCCGAATCGAGCTGAGCGGAAAAGATTTACCGTCGACTGTGCTTTTGCCGGGCATTACTTTGTCCCCCAAGCCGTATAAAGTAATCTTCACGAGGAGGCAATAAAATGCGAAATTCATTTATCTCGAGTTGCATAAATAATTTTAACATTTCAATTCCCTTTCGTACTAACTGACGCGCATACTTAACTGAATCGATTTGGCAAAAGACTTGCGAACACCTCATAAATTTTCATTTGGTTGGATATGATTGGTTGAAATTTGATTAAATGCTACTACAAACAACTTAGACACAGAGTCCTTTTAATGGTAATTTCTGCTCTCTACCAAACCTGGTGCCATCAGCATTTAAGATGCATGAATGAAAATGGGTAAACGGTCGAGCATGGTCGCCTCTCCCTAATATTAACACATTGTTGACCGGTTACGAGTTAACTCGTGTTTTCATGCCCGAACGTTGTTGACCGACCACGAGTTAACTCGTGATTGCACTTGCACTAGCAATTTGAATTTATTGAATTGAATTATAAATTTCAATTGAATTTTGAATGAATTTTACATTGAATTACGAAATAATAGCCGGTGACATGAATAGTTTCAGCGTAAAATTGCCGATCAACAATGTGTTAAGCTGACCAGCGGCTTTCCTTGAGTCAAATTGTACTCCAAGGATGGATTAGCCTTTCTTAAGAAAACACCTACGGTGCAGTAACAAACAAAATTACTAATAAAATGTAATTTAATAAAATAATTAAAAAAAAAACATTTTTCAAATGAGTATTTCAAGTGTGCCGACACTTGGATGTAAGGGGTAAGTACGATTAAGACAAATTGTTTGAAAAAGGTTGATTGAAAGTGTTTCTCAATTCTGTGCTCTTTGCTCAACCCTTTCGCTATTTTCTTGCCATATGACACATTGCTACTCTGTGGACGTCTGCATCCTCTATGGTTGTAAGAATACATTTTTTTGTTGGTCTTTAGAATAGTTTGAAGGTTTAGGAAATATACTAAATTATTAAACTGAATATTTAAGTTTAAAGAAGAGATGTATACACGTTTTTTTAATGGTAGATCTTGACATAGTAAAGGAAGAAGAAGCAGAAAAAATTTGAGAACTTTTTAATTTAACGTTTTCTTTCAATTAAGATACTATTTTTTTTAATTTTGGCTGAAGTAAATGAAGAAATATTCAAATTTTCATTATGCGTAAAAAGTTTTATGTTTAAGTAATAATTACGCCACAGCGATGCGGTTGCTCTCATGAAAAACACTCTAAAATACAGGATCCGAGTGTAAAAATTAAAAAATTTCTTTTGGAATGTTGCTATGTAACCACATAGAAGCCTAAAACGTAAAATTTTAGCTTTCCCCAGTAAAAATATGTAGTGAATGGGTTAACAAATGGCATTCTCCTATTACCCTTTGGTGCCGACTTCGTAAGAATCGTAAATTTTGTATTGGAGTTTAGTTAGGAAAACGTTTTTTAAAAGGTATATAACTAAAAGTCGGTCTTATAGTTTACTCGACTCAGACGACCTGGACTTCATTCCATTAATACACTCATTTTTAATTATGAGCTATTCCAGAGTAAGAATTTTTGGACATTAATAAAAATTGCTCTTAAAGCTATAGAGCCTTTTATTATCATTAAATTGCTGCAATGGCAATATGCACGTTTCAAATTAGTAATCAACCGCGTTTAGATTTCACAGTTGGCGTTAACTTTGGGCTTCAAGGCTGATGTAAAGCGCAACTTGACGGACAATGAAACTTTATAGCCACTGGAGGAGATTCTTCAACTCAAATGGGTAAACTGGTTCATGTATTAGATTGAATCACAGATGATGAATCGATGGTTTATGTCCTCTAAAACAATCTTGGTAGATCGATGATAGAGAAGTAAAAATTTTACTTCGCTCACAGAACTTGTAGAAGACAAATAAATGCAGCACACATTTTATACAAAAACCTTACGAAACAAAAAACCTACTTCCTTCAACATATCAACAAAATAAACTTCAAGGCACCCTAGTCTCTTTGTACCTGTCCACACATCACAGTAGCGGATACACAAAATTAAGAACAACATATTCTAGGGATCGCGCAACATAATCTTGACGAAGAACTTGGCGTGTTGTTTGCTCTTTGCGAAAGAAAATACGCACTTCATACCAGTTATACTCCTGTTTTGCCCTATGCAGATAGTTTTTGTAGAGCTATATTTTTTGAATATACATACTGGAACATTTCTTCACTGCCATATATTTTTTGGAGAGTGAAAAGATACATTATTTGAAAGAGCAGTTGATGGATAGCAAGTCGAATTTTCTCTGCTTGTGCAACTCTATAGCATCTATTTATTGCGCAGTCTCGTAGTTTAATAAGTGGGAAGCTAAGCACAAGTCGTAGAAAAGATCATCTGACTAAGCGAAGAAAAATATTAAATATTAATAATAAAAAATAATATTAAAATTAATATAGCTAGTCCGCTTAAATGAAGTTCTTATAATTCGGAACCAATATTTTTGTTCTGTTGGACCCGCCTGATATTTCAGGATTTGTTTTCATTGCAAATCGGTTGAAACCACTCCAATAACAGTATAAAAGCAAAGACTGAAGACTGCTGAAATTTAAATTGAAATATCTGAACTTTTAACAACTCTCAATAAAGTTTGGTTGCTTTAAAGCTGAAATGTTTTAGAAAAAATCAATAAGAGAAACACAGAAAAAACACTGTGACGTAATGAGTCAGGAGTGTAATAGAAGTTTATTACAAAATGTTTTTGAAACACATCTCTGAGATGAAATGATAACATCAGAATTAATAATAGTATATGTGGTAATAATAACAATTAAAACTTAAAACTTTAAAGTATTTGCTTATATTTAAAATCACTTTTCAACAGGTTCACATTATCATTCGTTACACGGTGTTCAACAATGCCTAATCGTAGTTTAGCCTAGCCATTACTTTTACTTTTAACATTTACATATACATACATCTACATATACATACATCATACCTACATATCTTAATAACATCGTTTCTAAATCATTAATCATGTTCTATATAGTAGGTAAATTACACAATTTACAATTTGAATTTGTTTTCGTGTCTGGTTCTGTTTTCTTTTTTGTGTTGATGATCCTTTTATCCATTAACTATTATTTTTAACCTTACGCACTTGCGCAAGCGAGCACATTGGTTTGGCGGTATAGCGGCGCAGTGCGTGGCATACTACTGATCCTTTCTATATGCTTTTTTTCTTTCCACATTCGCTTTTTTGATACAGTTATAAGGTACGCGCTTCGCTTATTTAAATAGAATAACTCCCTCCCATAACGGAAGCTTACACCTAAGCCAATAATTAGTAATAATAGTGGTAATTGTTACACTAACAACAATATTTTTCATTTTGCATTTCAACAGTGTAGTTATCGTTTTGAAATCGATTCATTACACGGTCCTTTGTGTGACAAATCTATGCAAGTGTGTGTTCAATACACTTTTACTTGCATAAATTATTGACATAAACAAAACGCGTGTACTTAGTAGTAATGGTGAAACGTGAAAAAATTAACGTTAAATTAAAAACCTATAATAAGAAACAACTAAGTGTAAAAAAACTATTTCAAAATTTTAATTCTAACTGTGGTAACTATAATAACCGCAATATTAATATTTAATTAACGTCAATTGAACAATTAATCAATCAACCAATTAAAAATCAATAGGGTAGTAAAATTTATTTTTGTGATTTTGCATTTTTTATTTTTCAAAATTTTTTTGTTTTTTTTTATTGTGAATTGTTTCATTCAAAATATTTTAATAGTATTATTTACACACATACCTACAACAAGAAGCTTCTTTGTAACTTTCACGTCTCCATTTTTGTGTTTTTTTTTCTTTTTTAATTCCCAATATTGTGATAACGCATAAAAGTATGCAGCAATTTTAAGTAAGTTGTATACATAGATTTAAATATATTTTATCATCTCATGATCTGAATAAACGGTAAAACTATATATATATCCATTTTAAAAATATATATTGTATCTCTGTGTTTTGCTTTATTGGTTTCTTTGTTGTTGCTGTTGCTACTCTCATCTTAGTCGCTTTTCTTTGTTTGCTGGTTTATTTGTTTGTTGACTGCAAGTGAAGGAAATTACGAAAAATCTGTGTGTACGACTGTTAACATCCCCACACACATCCGTGTCCGTGCAACCATCCATTCTCTCCAGTCCCGCTTTTGCCATTTCTCACAACGTAACCGTTCGCCTCTTGAGATATTTACACTTTTCTTTTCGCATGTAGCATTTCCATTAGTAGCGTCTGCGTGGGTGCGCTGCCAGCACAATGCTTCGAGTATAAATGCTCTTCGCCCCGAGATGCCATAGCGTGTATGTCGGGCAGTATGTTGAGCAGCCTCCTGAATTTGTCCTGTAAACAAAGAATAATATATATATTTCAATTCTGCCTCCATAATAAGACTCATTCGCAGTTAGGAAGAGGCCTGACAATTATTGTTTTAAAGCAATACAAACTTTCCATGGGAGCATACACAATTTTTCCTAGGCCCTTGTACTTGTTTCCGATGGATACACAATTTCAAAAATGTTTATTAAAAATAAGCCTATGTTGTTAAAAAAAATTGATGTTCTTTGGGAAAATAACAGATGAATGAGTTATACAGTGATCAACTCAGATCATCGTCTTACAGATACTGTTTTAACCTTAACCAATCAATTTACTTCTTTTCTGTAAACGACATTTTTCTATCTCGATTGCCATGCCCCGTCAAAGTGGCTGACACCGATTCCTTAAACATTAGACATTTTTTTAATGTGTTCGTACATCAAATAGATTAGAAGTTGTGGCATTCCATCATGCCAAATGATGTTGTATTGCTATTCTATTGTTATACATATATTATATGTATTGTTATACATATAATTATTCACTTCCAAGGAGATTAACTTTAGTATTTACCGTCACTGATGGGTAGCAAGTGAGTGTGTAGTCTAAGAGCGCAGCTTGAACATTTTCCTGGCCCTCCACGACCGTCTTCTTGTTGATGATTCCTCGCACATCTGACAATTTACAATTTAAAATATTCCAAATGAAATCGTTTAATAACAATATCGCTTACACAATCAGCTTACCTGGATTGAGAAGAATTAGGAATTTCATGCACACATAATCCCCCATATCGAACTTAAGGTCCTGTAGCCTATTTTGTAGTTCGTTGAAGTAGTCGGATAATTGCGGCACCCCAAGCAGGCCCAGCCACAGCAGATTGAACACTTGACCATTATTTAGTTGCGTCTCATCGGGCAAGCCATTGTGTATTCTTTGATGGAGATGATCTAGCACGAGCATATCTGACCAAGAGTGCTGCAGGAGCTTCATCTGATCATCAACCTTAATATAGAAGCATAAAGTTATTATCTCCGTGGAATTTGTATTAACGATTTTATTTAAATTATGAAGGTCGACAAATAACCGGAATAAGCACTTTAACTACTTCGTAAAATTGTGCGTGGCTACTACTGAAAACATTCCCTTTTACATGGCTGAAATCTTAAAATTTCTAATAGTCAAACGTTGCAATCAGTTAAAGTTTCTCTCCATTTCGGTTATATCTCTCTCTATTACCAATAACCCAACTCTCCGAAAGTTGCCTCAATCGTTTGTTTCTTTTCCGGCGGCAAGCCTTCAAAATACAACAAATGTTCGGAGAGCAAGAGGAAAGAGCACAAACGGTATTTAAGTTACCGATCGAAGTCAATTGAAAACCCCAAACACAAATACATAGTGACTTCTCATGTGTTGTATGCGTGTCGGGTTGTTTGTAATGCGCGTCGATGTGTTTGTGAAACCTTTGTGCAATATTATGCTGTTGCGTCATGAGCGTGAGTTTTCTGTTCACTTTGCTTTGCTTCGTTCAGCTTTGGTTGGTAAGTAGGTCAGCCAGGCAATCTGTCTGCCAGACTGCTAGCCAGCCAGCCATCCAGCTTACGAGCGAGCGAGCAAACGAAATCGAAACTTATTTCAGACTCAAATGCTGTTTTGTACATTCCCCCTCACCGTCCTCCAGTCCACAAACTCTGTTTACATAATAACAGCGCTCATGACGACGAGAGCGTAAGCCATAATGCTCAGCGTGTCGTCAGCACTCTTGCATGTGTACGTGTGACTGGCTGCCAGTGTGCTTTACATGCAATGTCAGTTCTCAAGGAAACCTTAAACCAGATGAAATGACATTCGAGCACTTACCTTAAGATCCTTGAAGAATACCGTATTTCTAGCCCAATCCACTTGCGAGAACAGGTTCTGATCCAGAACTTTACACATCAACTCAAAGAGATCCACCTCCACTTGATTGTACGTCTGTTTTTGCAACAACGCAAACAACTGTGTCTGCCATTCCCTGTCATCTATTGACTGCACAAAGTCCCGAATCATCGGCGACACCCTGAAAGCAGAGATCAGCATGAATTCAGGCATTCATGAATGAGACATGAATTCGAATTTGACTTACCTCAGTGGCTCGATTATAGAGTCGGCAGTACTTGAGGGATGCGTTCCCGAATCGAAGCTTAAAGAAGGAATTATAACAATTATAAGCATCATAAAGTCACTGATGTACAGGGTGCGGCCAGTAGCCTGACATTGACATTTCGTCTATCAACTCAAAGCGCACAAGAGCACCCAACCAAATTATGTCTTTCAATGCAACCATAAAATGTAATTTTAAATCAGTTTATATTGCGGATAGACTCGGACCAATCAAATACCTACATATAGCAGCTTTAAATTGCGGTAGTGAAATGCATTCGGCTAATGATAAACTCAGAATTTCTGGACTAAAATATGTACATACATATGTATGCTAAAATGTAGATGTAGGACTAAAATATGTACATACATATGTATGCTAAAATGTAGATTTAACTCTAACTCCTAGAAGTGAACCTCATATTCTCACTAAAGATTTCAAATGGTGATGAATCCAAAAGATTTTTGATTCCATTATTTTATGTTATCCTCTAATAGAATGTTAGAATTATATTGCATTTACAAATTAAACATTTTAGACAGTTTTTGTACTTTTTAAACAAATGTTTTCAGTAATTTAGCTCATAAAATCCTGACACTCACTTCTGGGTTTACGTTAATTTTAAAATTCAGGGAAGAGTGCTCAATAGCGGACCTCTCAGTTAACAGACTATCACGTCGCTTTCACCCTGACTACCATAGCAAAGATCAATTCTTTAAGGCAATAAAAAATGTACCACATTTTCGACTCGGTCGTGTTTTGCAGAGATCCTGTTCCAGTTTCGTGGCAACTACTGCTGCCACTGCGATTGATGCCGTCGCTGTTAGTGTTGCCACTGCTGTTGTTTCCGCCGTTGCTATTGCCACCGCCACCTCCTCCTCCCCCGCCGCCGCCCCCTCCACCACCACCGCCTCCAGTGCTGTTGTTACCGCCATTCATCGGCGTTATCACACCGGTGCCGGCATTTACCTGTCCCAGCGCGATTGCAATTGGGCTGGGCGATGAATCCGGCGACTGCGTGAGGGAGGATACCTGTGTCAAATACAAACAACCAAAACAGTGCAATTAAGTATTAAGTTATACGAGGAGGACAATTTAGACAAAGCAATTAAGTTCAGCTCAACTTTTAGAACAAATTTTACCTGAGGTATTTGAATTTCCTGCTTAATATTCATATTTGAATACGCTTGCTGATAGCCGGGCGACAATGGCGTTGGCTTCATTTCAACCGAGCCGATCGACGTCCGCAACGCTTGCAGCGCGAGTTGTCGCTGCCGCATCATTTGCAGTTTCCGCGCCCGATCCCGTTTGTACATGGGACCGAACTTATTTCGACCGCCCCGCATTCGATCCGCTCTTACAGCTAAAATAAAATAGTAAACGAAAATATTTGGCATTAGCTTTTTTGACGCATGCTTCAGCATCTGAAACTAACTGAATGAAATAGTGAAAAATTTCTTATCATGTTTCAATTAAATGTAAATGAATCGTAAAAATAAATTACTTCATAAGCTCAGAAATGGTTTTCTTATGCATATTGAAGCTTGTGTACACTGAAACATCATATGGAATGACAAAAATCGATTGGCATATCGCACACGCACTACAAAAGTGACACAACTCACAATTTATCATTTTCGGGTTTATGTGTTAATACTGTGCACAATGCATAAATCTACCAATCAGCAAAAGCTTAGTATATTTTGTCGTTGTTAACTGTTACAAAAATACAGTTAGGTCTCTTTTCATGTCAGAAGTTTGATGCTATTTGATTGCTGCAGCTCAATGCAAAAGAGTCCTAACTCAAATTGTGTCACTTTTGACGAAATACATTTTTGTTAAAGTTAATTTTAAGCAAAATTCTGAGAAGTTTTGTATATATTGTTAATTCTTAAAATTAATTATGAATTTTCAAAATTTGTATTTCAACTTTTTAACTGTCATTTATAATTATTAAATTCAGAAAAAGTGGCATAACTTGAAATAGTTCCGTAATTATTGAATTAAAATATCATCAAAACAGTCACAACTCAAAATTTTGGATTTTCTAGTGTAAAATTAAAAAAAAAAATTCTTGGAACTTACTAAAAAGCATAATCTGTAAGGATTTTCTACTGAACGGTCTAATCGGTATTTAAACAAAACAAATTATTTAGCTCAAAAACAGTTTTTTGCGTTTCCTGAAAAATTAAAAATTTTGAGTTGTGTCACTTTTGCTGTGCGTGTGCGATATGTTCTTTGAAGCCACAGAATGGAAAGTTTGTTGTTGCCATTGCACACAAAAGGGAATCGTTTAGATGGCCTCCTAAATTTAATGGAGAATATTTTGCCAACTGCTGGAATGCACTGTAATTGCCAAGTTTTTAAGAAGAATGTGCCACTCCTTCCGGATACAGGTGGCGTCACTACCATTGGTCTACCACGCGAGAAGCGAATTGGTAACACTGCTAACATATTAGGTATGTTTGGGAATATATCCAGTAAGAATTACCTATTAAAAAATATCAGAAGAGTAAGCGAGCTTACGCTCCCAAAAATAAAATTAACCAAAAAGTAAACAAACTGGGATTTGCATACTCAAAATACACAGTAAAGAGGGGGTAAACAGGTTAAAGAAACAGCTGATCTAGGTAGGAAAACTTTAGTTGAAATGCTTTATTGCATATAATATAATAATGCAAAAAGCAAATGGTTCGGTGGGCCCAATCTGCGATTCTCCTTTTCAGTTGCAAAAGGTAAAGCTGAGCAAGATGGTTGTGGGTTAGTAAACTCGCGAACGCACAAATTCTCTGCTGATTGCTTTTGGCTCCAAATGTTTGCAAAAGTTATTTGTCCCTACAGTTCATCATGTGGCAGCCAGTCATATTTTTTTTCTTGTTCCCAGTTTCTATCTCGTTGCAAGAGAATTGGCGAGAATTGACAAACAGGATCCAGTAAAAATTTGTACAAATTATCTGTACCCAAACAGACCTATTATTTGCAGCATTCTTCTGATGCAGTTGAAATCAAAACAAAATTGATTTAAAAAAAAAAAACGATTTCCTGCTTGAATTTTTGTGAAAACTAAAATAGCTCCCAATTTTTAACCTTAAAAATTTTCAAACTTCTTTAACTGGTGGAAAAATAAAATAGAAAATATTTTGTAAAATTAATTTTAATAACGTCATTATCAGTGAGTGAGCAATTAAGAACGGTTCAACTCTATTCGCGAAATTTGTGCGTTGAAATGAAATTTTTTAGTTCAACCACAGTCGCAACTTCATTCAAATAAAATCGTACTAAAAGCAAAAGGTAAATGCTTAGGTATATTTTAATACAACTTTGTCTACCCCGTCAACAATTTGAGGATTCTGCTGATGACTGTTTTGACAATATTTGTCAATCAAAATAGGGGCACATTAGGGGCACTCGCTATTATTAGACTACTTCATTATTATATTATGGTCAGAACCCAAGTGCCTAAGTTTACCAACACATGTACATACACACATATGTAACAAGCAACCTTACGCCGTTCAATGTCTATCGTCCTGTACTAATCTGGGGAGGCCGCAAGCGATCGCATAGTTTAAACGAAGAATGAGACGACAGGATTGGACGGTGGACGGTGGCGGGTAAATTGCTTCCTAAAAATAATTTATATTATGAATTCTACGGTTGGATACGTAGGATTTGTTTGGAACTGACAAGGAAAAATAACGGAAAAGGCAAAGAGCTTTTCTCTCGTCTCATTCACTATTGTTCTTTTTCCGTTTTTCACTCAAACAAGAAACAGTAATTTAGGTCAAGCATATTGTTTACAAATATTCGACATGGTGTGTGTGACTGCGGCACGCTCCCAAGCCCGAGCGTCGCGTACACACACGAACTCGGTGTGGTGGAGGCCCGCGTGGGCAGCCACAGCCAACGTCGCAGTTGCCGACACCGCCGCCGCCAACGGCACCGCATTGGGGAGAACCTTTTCGCTGTCTGCACATCGACTCACGCATTATCGAAGAAGCTTAACAGAAACACTCACACAAAAAACTGAAAATATATCTAACTCGAAAAGCTCCTCTAATGCTGTGCGCCGCCGTCTCTTTGCTATTGAAGTTTACGAAACTTGTGCGCCGTTTCATTCGCGCAGAGTGCGCGTCCAAGTAGCGAACTCTTTCGTTCCTTCGTGCGAACGCGGAGCCACGCTCGGACTCACAGTCCGCGGCGAGCAAATCGCTCCGCTCTTCGGCGGCGGCGTTTCTTGCTTTTGCGAGTGCTGGCTACAGTGCTACCAGTGACGGCGGCAACTACAACTACAGCTGCGCCAACGACGAACGCGATTTGAAACTTTGATGTAGCGCGTTTTCGATATTGAGTGGAGTAGGTCAAGGACAGAACGAAAACTGGGACACCACCACATATGCTTTTGCGTGCCACCTACCGACCGCTCTCGGTGTCAGCTGCTTTGCCAGCACCAGCGCCATCTCTCCAACGCGCATTGGGTAATCCAATTTGTATTGTACCTTCGCCTGGCGCCTGGAACGAGGCGCTTACCGATGGGGTGGCTGGGTGGATGGTTCAATATTTGAATGGTTCGGAGATATCGGCAGCGCTGCGCCGGCAGTGGATGGACGCAGCCGAAGATGGCATTTCTATATATACACATGACTCTCTAATATTCATAAGGGGGGCAGCACATTGCATTTTGTAATATTGCCGCCTACAAGAACAAATCCAGTAACGATTACTGCTAATAACATTTAACTATTCTTTGAGAAAATCAAGACTAACTTAAAAATATACCCTGACAACAATTCAGTAAAAACTGGCAATGTGACAAAGTCAAAAGTATGCGCAGCAAGCCGTCTTTTTTCAAAAATGTTAAAATTATCCTCATTTAACCCGGTAGCGCCTAGCGTGACCATGTGGTTACACTAAACATGCACTCAAGAAATGAAAATTTTTAATTATGCTTTATATTAAATCGCTCAAAAAGTGTTTTCGTAAAATTCAAAAGAAAACGAATTACGGCACATTCGGGTTAAGATGCCGTGAATGTTCGCAAAATGACTAATGTAGTCAAAACCAATAATCCAGTGCAATTTCTCATATTGAATTATAAAACTATTCCCTATAGACTGCGTTCTAGTTTTGTAAAACTAGATACCGATTTCGTAGTAGAGGTTAATTCCAACTAAAAAAAAAGGCGTTACCCTGAGATTTGACAACTATATATTACTTAGGTATTGCATTGTTTTTTACGTCATTTTAAGTTGCATTGTTTTTTACGCTCTTAAAAAAATGGACAATGGATAATATATTTTTTAGAATTTATTTGTCGAACTTATAAGTTCAAATGCATTTAAGAAATTATCGAAAAATATACTGTTACCTAGAAATTGAAAAAGAAAATGATATTTTCAATTTTGATCTCAAGCATGTGAGGGCTTTCATAATGATTTTTATAGAAATTAGGTCTGTTTGGCCAAATTTCCAGTAAAAATTATCCAGTAAAAAATATCAGAAGAGTAAGCCAGCGTACGCTCCCTTAAATCAAACTATCCAAAAAAGTAAACAAACAGCAATTTGTAAGAATTTGCAAGTTTTAACTCTTGGTTACACCACTGGGACTTGGCCCACTCACAATACACAGTAAAAAGGGGCTAAACAGGAGGGTTAAAGAACGAAACAGCTGATCTAAAAGTTTCATTTGAGGTTTGAAGTGGTAGGGAAAATTAAGTTAAATCAGACATTTAATGCAAAATGCAAGGAGTTCGTTGCGCTCAATCTGCAATTCTTCCTTTTCAGCTTCAGCGGGTAAAGCTGAGCAAGACGGTTGTGGGTCAGCAGACTTGCGAACGCACAATTTCTTTGCTGTTTCCATTTGCCTCCAAATGTTTTCAAAATGTTTGTTTCATATGGCAGCCAGTCATATGTGTTTCTTCTTCTTCTTACTGGCAAAAAGTTACTGGACAAAATTTCTCCAGTAAAAACTTGCAAGTTCTCACGAAATGAACTGCCACTTACGCTCTCAGTTTCTCCCTCGTTACTGGAGATTTGGCGTCAACAAACAGGATCCAGTAAAAATTTGTACAAATTATTCTCTGCCAAATAGACCTATTATCTCCATTTCTGTTCAGAAAAATTCCTAAAGTATTTTAGTTAACAAATTCGAACAAACATTTCAAATCAATAGTTATGTATGTATATAAAACATTTAAAAGCTGCTGCCTCTTATTCTGGGCGCTAAAAACTCCATAATATGCACTGGAACTCCTTGTGTATGTTTTTGTATATGTATTTTAAAACTTTTGCTATATCTTTTTCAATAAGGTTCAACGAATGCCTCAAATGACTGTCATTTACTCAACTCAAGTCACATATAACTTTCTGCTCTCGTTTTGCTCCGAATCGATACTGTCAGGTGGGCACACAGCAAAGCTTTATCGCTTCAAAAACGATTTGGCATTTATTTGAAAGATATACAGTTCCAAATCGTACACTACGAAAACATTAGCGAATACCTTTAACCCATTGCTGCCTAATGGGTAAAATTTTACCCATGAAAATCGATTTTTTTTTTAAATCACAAAAAAGTCAATGTTTGAGATCTCTGAAAACCAGTGATAGGACAGTAAGGGTAAAGATGGAACTACCTTAACATAGCGAAAGTCACCCTAAAATTTCGCCATCTAGCTAGAGTTACCAGACTCGGAAAACGTGAATTTTTCGGAGGTGGAAAATGTGGAACAATGCCAACATTGGCTTTAAAACACATTCGGATTTAATTACGACGTACAGACATTTAAAAAGTCGCCATTTAAACTTACTTGGCATTTATATTCTTCGTTAAGTTTTCAAAAACGTATATTTTTTATTATTAATATAGGGTGTTTTTTTTAGAGGTTTGTTTTTCGAATAGAGATAAAACTGGCATTTTGTGGTCAAATCTGGCAACTCTAATGTCATTTATGTTCAGTTTGGTTTGCCATTTCATCATGAACAGGTTGACAAAAGAACAACGCTTGCAAATCGTGCAAATTTATTTCGAAAATAATGGTTCAGTTCGCGAAGTTTACCGCAAGCTCCGTCCATTTTATGGTCGACATCGTCCATCAGAGCAATTAATTCGGTTAACCATGGGTCGTTTTCGCACTACGTTTACTCTATGTGATAATACGCATCCGCAGAGACGTCGAACAGTGCGCACCGAAGAAACAATTGCCGCTGTAGAGCAAAATGTAAATGCAAAATGGGTCCTCTTACCCGAATGAATCGATTCGCCACCGTGCACAGCAATTGGAGCTTTGTCCATCAACTCAAAATTGGACCTGTAGAATTGGCTTTATTCGAGCCAGCCGCGGCGGCCACATGCCCGAAATCATATTTAAACATTAATGGCATAAAATTATCCTTCCAATAAAGCCAAATTGATGGACATTAAAACGATTTTCTTGTGTTTTATTTCAATTCGAAGTTCTATATCTCTAAAAAAAACACCCTATATCTCAAGAATTATTCGGTAAAATACTGCTTTAAGGGGGTGTTCTGTAGTAACAGCTCGTATTCTTAGGTGTTTTTTGAAATTCTACTGTGAAGTAACTATTCAATTTTTTTTTATGCGGTTTTTTTTCAATGTTTTATTATACTTTTAACTACAAAATTCAGTATAAGGTTTGAAAAAATATTGATTCGTTGCTGCACTGCAGCGCCGCAAAGTGATGCCCTCCAAAAAAACATGCGTTGACGGTTCACACGATTGCTCCAGTCTGAAACATGGAAATCGGAAAATCGGAGCTTTTTTGTTTTTCATCAAAATTCTCAAAATGGCGCGACTTGAAAGTAAACAATTTTGTTCCCCCATTTTTTCAAATGAAAAAAATTTATTTAACACTAACTAATAACAAAATCGAAAAAAACGCTCGTCGGACGATAGCGACAACTTTTAGAAACATTAAAAAAAAAAATTATCAAAATCGGGAAAAACGCGTTTAAAGTTTTTTGTTCACTGAAAGTACTGTGGAAATTCGGCGGAGCACGTGACGAAACCTCCTTTACAAATGACTTTCCGGTCCGAATTCATCAAAGACCTTTTTTTATACGATAGATAACATTACCTGTTGAAAAATGCCCAAAAAAAATCGATTTTTTTTTTAATTTTACTACAGAACACCCCCTTAATTAATTTTTTTGTTTAACAGCATAGAAATAATCAACAATTCATACAGACTAATAAACAGTAAAGTATGATAAAATTAATATACTATAAGAAAAGTTCACAAATCATTTCGACATGAAAAATCTAGAGAATTTTAGTAGAAGTTAGCCTCATTCAAAGTTCGTAAAATTGGAGCATTAGCGGTATAGTTTGTTGTACAACGCGTATTGAAAAATAGATCCTGACTCCGAAGACTAAAAAGTGAAGTAGGCACCACGAGTCAATAGCGACACAAATCACAAATAAACTTATGCATAGAAATAACCTTTCACTCTTTAAAAACTGCAAATCGATGAGAATGCATCGTGTAATATGTGGGGGAGTGGGATTTACGAAGTGTAGGGGATGAAGAGCACACCGATGAAAAGCCTTCTGAATGCGTTCTAATTGTTTTATGTGGCACTTATGAAAGCACCTCCAGAAGAGATTAGTTCCTACAAAAACTTATTTTTCTAAATCGATATTTCTACGGAAACCCGATATGGTTTAACTTACGGTAATAAGAGACAATTTGTTCGCCACTATTTAAATAGTGCACCAGACTGATTTTATTGTTGATTTTATGATTTTTATGTATATGTATTTTTAACTAGCTTTTAGCTTTGTCTCTTTAACGTCGTTAGAACTGGTTTGTATAGTAATTAAAATTACATGTCTCTGAAATAAAGGGGGTATGTTGTAGATGCGTACGTTAATATGTATGTAGGTCTAGTGTGATTCAATTGGAGTTTCTTATGTTCGCCGCCTTGCCGCTGCTTAACGTCTTAAAATTCCTTAAGACAAGTAGCAGTGGCTCGACTGTCCGTTCATTGACAATTGCATTTCTTTTGGCGAACTTTACATCTACCTAAATCTCTCAAAAACTCTATTAACAAGAAAATGCAAGCCCAGCACTTGGTTAGGTGCGAAAAAATCATGCTGTTTTTTTAAGAAAATGTATACGCCTGATTAGGTGCACTCACACGTTTTGAAGCAAAACGGAGCCAAAAAACACAAATAGAAAAAAAATGTATAGAAAAACTTCTCAAGAGGGGCCAAAAGTAGTAAAGATGGGATATGGATCAATCGAAAAAACTATTTAGTCAAAACCTCTGCCAAACATCTGGAGCGTACGTTCGTGAACTGATATTAAATTAGCAGAACAAGTACTTCTTTACTGTGTAAATAAAAAACTTTGAAAGTAAGAAAGGACGTAACTGTTGGCAAGAAGATACCCGATTCGTTGATTGTTATTTAATAGAAGAATTATAGGTTCTTGCCACTTAGACAAAAACGCTTGGTTTTTCATTCTATCCAAACCTGAGCCTTCAATTCTTTATCAGATATCAGGGAGGTAGCTGCAGTCACATTGAAATGCACATTGTTCAGTGCCGTAAAAATTGGGTATCGGGCCATCTCAGTGTGGTATGACGACCTATTCTTTCGCGGTTGACTTAGCTTTTTACGAGAAGGCTGCACCCAACCTTAACCCTTCGATGGGCAGTAATTAGTTACTACACATTTGCTCTTTGTCGTTTGGCCAGACGAAATCTGGGTGAGGCTTTTGACAAAGGCAAAGCGCAATGACAGATGAAGTTTATTATGTTTATATGGTAGGCAACGTATGTAAGTATATATATATACAAATTATGTTCTTATATACTTACTGAGTCTGTGATTTTTTTATTTTTATGAACCATTTCGTCTGGCCAGACGACAAAGTCCATCCGAGAGTTAACATACCTAAACCAATGGTTGTTTTATAGGAAGACGGTTAATTCTAATGCAAATCCGAGCAATTACTAGCCTATTTTCTAAGTTCAATCCAGTGACTACATTGTGCACAAATTTCTATTGAAATCAGTAAACCTTAACACTAGAAAGACCGCAAGTTTTCCATACCTACAAAGACTACATATTATATTCGCTGATATCTCAAAATCGGCCGGATTTAAAATCATAATTTTAGAACTTTTACTGTAGAACCCGATAAAAAAAATAAATGTCATCAAAGAAAAAATTGATAGAAATACTAAAATATAAATATTAGAAATGGAGGGAAAACTGAGGGATTTTTCGCGCACAAAACCATGAAAGATTGCGTAGAAAGAGTACACTAAAACAACTAAGCAACAACAAGGTTGCAAGTTGAAATCGAAGCAGCGCTTGCAACCTATGCAATTTTATTTCAAATATTGTTATTTTTGGTATTCAAATCGCTTCAAACACTTTAAAGTAAACAAAATGAAGCGGAAAGACCTTGGCCTTACATAGTTCCACGCCTAAGCAACTGGCCATTAATCCTGGTTTTCGCCGCAATTTTTCAGAGATGAGCAAAATGACACAATGAAAGCGAAGCAGTCCACGGCTGCTGATTAATTAGAGTACTTTGGATAATTCCGACTTTGTGACATGATTGTAGCGACGCTGAGGGAAACGATATGAATCCAACAGCAGCCTTCCAAGATAATGTAATTTTGTGATGTCTTAGGGTTATTTTTTTAGGATGAACCAGCTACGTAGGACGATTTGCAAGTCAACATTAGCTGCACTTTTTTACTGAGATGCCGCCTCAGACGCTGAAAGGGCTTGCTTTACGAAACGAGCAACATACATAAATCTGTGGTGGAAAGCAATAATCGCTTAAGTCCATAGGAACTATTTTGAGCACCGTGTTTTAAAGGAACATGCTAGCACCCTGAACTCAATGATGTCTTAAGGGGGTAGTCAGGTAGAATCGACCATATTTTTAAATAATTTTTTTTTCATACAAATTTTTATTCCACATTAACAATTTTTTTTTTTTGTTATTGTACATAGTTTTGAGTACTGAAACATTTTTTTTATAAATTTTCGTTTATATCCGGGGGAGATATGGGCGACCGGAAGACACCATTTTGAAACGCTGGCTGACACGATTACGGCCGATCTACTGCACCGATTTACTTTAACTTTTTTTTTATATTTTCAGAAAAGGTTTGGCTATCGCATGAACTACGATCATTATTGTCCATTTCTATGTAACAAAGTTATGCCACAATTATTAACAAAAAACAAGCAAAAAGAGACAAACAATTTACAATTGCACTAAATGTTTATTTATTAATATTTTTTACCGTTGTAGTTCAAACGAGAGCCATTCATTTGTACTTCAAAATGAAATTTGTTTGGTATGTTCCAGATCATCCAAAATGAAGAAATCGTGTCAGCCAGATTTGAAAATTAGCGTTTTATTCAGTATTTTCAGTATATATTTCAGTACTCAAAACTATGTACAATAACATATAAAAAAATTTTTAATGTGGAATAAAAATTTGTATGAAAAAAAATTATTTAAAAATATGGTCGATTCTACCTGACTACCCTCTAAGTCGACTTTAGCGTTTATCGTTTTTGACCACAGAAATATCTGTAACAATATGGAAGAGTAGCCTAAGTGGACATATGATAATTGCGTTATTTAGTTGGGAGCTTTTTAAAGTCAATAGTTAACGTATGTAATCAACATGAATGCTAAATATGTAAATACTTGGCACAAACTAATGTATAAACGAGAGCTACAAATTGAAAAATAATTGATAGTATTTCACTTCATCTTTTGAATTTTTCTAAAAATAAAAAAATTGTGAGGTGAAGTGGCAAATTTGATTCAATGTATTCGCCACTGAGGTGCAGCGCTCGGCGTAGAGTATATGAACTGGGACTGCGACCGACTGCGAAAACCATTTCAAATCACCAATCGACGTACATCTCGATGAAGCTGATTAATGATGTGACTTAATAAGGCCAGTGAGCCGATTTTAATTCTTGTGCATGTGTTGGCTTTGCTGGAAATCGCATGAGTAGTGTTGTAGTAATGTTTAGTTTCGTCATAGCTTGTGTTAGCGTTTCGGTTGATTAATAGCGGACTTCCAGTGTGGTTACCGCACATTATTCAAATATATCCTGAAGTAGCCGAACGTAGGGTATGTGTTTGTGTACATGTGCAATTTTGTGAAAAGGTGTATTTGACGTGATTCTTCCAATTCTTGCATTAGATTTTGTTTTTAAATAAACATCAGCAATTATTGCAAATAAACGACGGTAGATACATACATGCTTACATATGCATTTTGTTTATAAATACGTAAATGTTACAAAGCTACGTTTGCAATACATAATTACTCCTGTATATACATATATACAATTACACATGTGTACAGAGTGCAGAACATTGAATCTGTTTCGGCAAAAATGCCGCCAAAGAAACCCCAAACAAATGGATATTTCGTTAGAGGGATAGAAAATCGTACACAAACCGATGTGCAATTTCATACAGCACTAAAAATTTATTCACTCACTTTTACATACATACATATGTATGTAATTACACGTGCATATACATACATACATATATGCGTGTCTGCGAACGGATGAGCGGAAGGCGAAAAGTGAGAAAAAGCGAAAAATAAAACAGCGTAAATAATAATAATAATAACAAAAAGCTCTCTACATGTTGCATTGATTACACACATAAGGGAATCTGGGTCATGAGCGTAAGAGACGGCGCTATGGGCCAAGTGCGCATTCGCGGAAACGGGATGGCGGTACGAGCGCCAGCACGCGGACGGGCACGGCGCTGCGCTGCGCTGCGGTGTGTACGATCGGAGTGGGGCTGTGGAACTGCGAGCGCGGGTGCGCGTGTGAGCGCCGCTTTGGTGCGAATACGAGTCTACGAGTTTGCGACACGTCGCCCACCGCGTCCCAACCCGCATTATGCCATCACCCAGTTGGTAACTCGTTTTCGTTTGCGCTTTCAGTTTCGTTTGCCTCGCTTCGCAACCATTAAATGAAGAACGCACACCACGAACCGGAATGGAACGAACATTCCGCGAGCGCGAGTAGCCAACGCTCTTTGCCTCCTTTGTGCCAACCTCTGCCGGTGCTGTGTCCTCTGGTCCGCCAGTGTTGAGGCACTGCGCTGGTTTGTTCTTCGACAAGCAGGAAAAACGAAAACCTCGCATATACATACATATGTATATTGTGCAAGGCTTGAGTATGTACTTGCGATGCTATGTACGCATGCCTGTGTGTGTATACGAGATGTGTGCATTAACATGCACACAATGAGTCCGTGCAGCCGTATGGATATGGCAATAACGCAATAAAGTATTAGGTAGAAATTGCATGCTGACATTCAAAGGGGGAGGGCGCCCCAGTTCGGGTTTAACGCAAGCCAAGTTGTTCCTCACACCGCAACTAATTTTGTAAAGGCCCACGTACACGTGCTATCGGCTATACTTTTCGATTTTTAACCACGACACAGAGACATGGTAGTGAAACATCCTTAGCCTTGGACTAATGCAGTGTTGTCAGATGGATAACAAGCCATCCCCCTGAAAACTAAAATTTCCCCCAAATTTATAGTGCACATAAAACGAATATTTCATGAAAATTGAAAAGACGCACTAGCTAACATCTCCGAACAAGGAGTTGATGTAACAAAAATGCAACCTTGTTGGCCATAGACGTTTTTAAAAGTGTCAATTAAAAATATCTGTAAAATATTTCCCCCTTAAATATTTATCATTAAATTTCGCCCCAACCGAAACAAATAAACCCCAAATTTAGGGGGGAAATCCCTTAATCTGGCAACACAACATTAGTGACTAATGCCTCGAACACATAGACGACGACAGCGACACGACCACGCGACCGCAAAATGGTGTCGGCTTCAATGGTCGCGGTGTAGTTGGCAACGTGATTACAAAAAAAAATCTGAAATTATGTAAACATATTTTTTTTACTTATTTACAGCACATTTAGTTCAATTATACAGAAATATTGGCCAAAAGTCATATTGAAAGGGTTAATCCTGTGCACAATGCATCTGTCCTATGGCGGTCAAAGCACGAGGCTTATGAGGCAAATGCCTAGGGCGGCAAAATTTGCGAGCAAAGCGACAAATTTTATACGTAGAGAAACAACTTTTGAAATGGGCGCCAAATTTCAGAAAAATATAGTCTTAAAGTTGCATTCAAATAAATATTCCCTCATGTTCTTCCTAACAATGAATATCGATTGATTTGTATCAAACAAATTGAATTTAACAGATCACATGTGGTTGATAACACAGCACAGCAAAATCACACTTTTTTGTGTTGCATGGAGATTTTCTATATTTTGTTGCTAACTTGGGTGCGCTGATTTCGAATCTACCCTCAGATCTTTTGTAGCAGCTCTAGTTAGTGTCACTTTTTCAGATTTGCCTCTACTTTTTCCATATTTTTGATCGTAATTTCTAAACCAATAAACCGGTTGACATGATTTTCACCCTGTTGCATTAGCAACATCGCACGGCTTCTTCTCCGATGCAATTTATTTTTATAAGTTTTAAAATTCCGCGGTAATTGGAGCTCAAAGTCGGAAAATATGGGATTTTAAGGCGTTTTCTTTTATGATCAACAACATACACTTTTTCTTTTTCATTTTTTTTTTAATGTGTATTCTGCCAAAAATGTTGCCTCAGTTGTATTGCATGATGTTTCTTCGTTACCCATTTTCGCCGTTTTTGCGAAAAAAATTATTATTCAAGTAAAATCGATATATATGCTATCAGTTATTCTTAAAAAACTTATTTTATATAATTTCATTTTAATTTAAATTCATTTGTCGAACAACGCGCCAACGTTGCGTACATACAACACAGATTCGAGACTTATCTAGAACACGCATAATGACACCCAGATAATTCACAAACCAATTATAATTTTTCCTTGCCTTTATGTGAACTTTTTTTCATGTCGACCAAAAAAAAAAAGAATTAACGTTTGACAATTTTTAGTGTGCGATTCAAAATTTGTCTGAAAAACATGTGTCTACATATACAAGTGTGTGTGTCAGTGTGTGTTTTGTAGGTGGTTGAGATATGGAGGGGAAGAAAGCCTTCCGAACAAAAAAAAATTTATCGCAATACCTCACGTTGCGTATACGCAACAGATGAAGGAAATGGGTTAAGATATTCATATACCTCGTAACTTGATTTATGAAACATCTGTACAATTTTCTCCATCGGAAGAAACGACTTGAAATTCCATATTTTCCTACTTTGAAACCCTATTACCACATGAAATTAGAACGCATAAAATTGATAAGCATCAGAAAAGAAGGCGTGAGAAGTTGTAACTGCAACGATATACATATAAATCATGACGATAGGATTATTGGTTCAGCAATCCCTTTTGTTTGTTTTCAGTTTCTACCCATTCAGTCGGAAAATATCAGCCGATTTTGACAGTAGCGATAATCAATTCTACCAACAAAATACATGTGGTTTTTGGTGTTGCCGGGATGCTACCTTATTATTGAGCGATCAGCTGTTACATAAAAAGGAATATGTTTTTGAAACCTGCGTGGAAAATCTATTCAGATTCATGTAAAAAAACTTCATGCAACAGATATGCTGTTGTCCAGTGTAATTTTCGTAAGAATTTTAATACAAAAATTTACGGGCGGCACTCTGGCGATTTGCCTTGGACGGCATATAAACTTTGTCCGCCACCGCATCTATCTACCAATAAGCAAAAGCTCAGTATATTTTGTTGTTGTAAACTGTTGCCAAAAAAACAGTAAGGTCTCTCTTCATGTTTCGATAGACACAATATTGACTTATTTTTAGTTTTGTTTTAGTTTGATGATATTTGATTGTTACAGCTCAATGCAAAATAAATTTTAGCTGGAGTTAATTTTCAATGAAATTGTGACAATTTTAATTTATAGTTTTAAATAAATAAATTCCGTATTTTCAAAATTCTGTATTTTCGACTTTTTAATTGGCGTTTCAATAAAATAAAAAGAAAAAACTTTTGTTACTTATCCTAGAGCAAGGGTGAGCAACCTTTTTAATCAACGTGCCTATTTAAATTGCAAAATTGTTTGGCGGGCCGCACTTATTAATAATTTACAAAATTTTATTTATAATAAAAATTAAAACAAAATCGATAAAATTTTAGAAATGTTTAACGGGCTCGCGGGGTGCGTGTTGCTCATCCCTGTCCTAGAGTATAATTTGTAAGGATTTTCTATTAAATGGTCTATATGTTATTAAAAAAAAAGGGTTATTCAGTTCAAAAACAGTTTTTTGCGTTTGTGTTTTGTGACGCTTGAATTTTCACAAGTTCGTATTTGTTTGGAAGTGTTGAAGTTGAACAATGAATAATTTCGTAATATAATCGTCGTTACTTTTGTTCACGCAATTACCAAATTAAATATTTCGCATTTGAGCAAACTATGCAAACAAGCAATCGATGTTGCCAATCGAAGTAGCGATACCAATTCTGTGGTCAAAACCAATAAACGGTTAAGTCGATTTAAGACATCACTGAGTTAAGGGTGCTATATAAATTACGATCGAAAAGTCAGGGAAAATTTGAAACAGTAACACGCTCATTTTTCGTTTGCGATGTGCGGATCCGAAATCAGCGACTCCTAACATTATTACCCTAAAACTTATGTAAAAAAAAATAACGACGAAAATTTGTTGACCTTTCTTATTTATCACAGCCAACAACACCAAAATTTGGTGCTCTAAACGTCGAATTAATTCGTAGTCGATTGATAAATATTGGGAAGAATCTTTACTTCGTTAAAACTAAGATGACAACTAGAGGTTTTCTATGGATCTAGATATATATAAGCAGCATGATCTGGACCTTGGAGAAGCTTGCAAAACGATTTTAAATACTTAATCTGTTCCAGAAGTGATTTCGAGGTTTTTAATAATACCTATGTAATGAAGCCTATTTCCATTACTTTTTTGGTGCGACTATACTAGCATTTCAATGACGTTCAAAACTTTCAAAAGAGCTTTAGTTTGTAATATTAATTCCGCGTTCACAAAGCTCATTAAGGCTGTCTTCTTGTACACATGTAGCAAAGGATCAAAAATACCGTAGCTCAGCTGGCTAGTGCGTGCGGCCGCGAGTCAAGACTCCGCGAGTTCAATACTACGTTGCGTTAACACCGAAAAAAAAGAAAAACAATAATTTTTCTTTCGGCGGCTGTCCTCTCAGCAGGAATTGGCAAACCTCTGAGAGTAAAATTGCCTATGAAAAAGCTCCCAACTCGTCGTTCGGAATCGGCATAAAACTGTAGGTTCCTCCCAACCTAGTACAAACATTCGCACGCACAACACGGTTGGTTGCGCGTAGCTAGGCCTTAGTCTCGTAATCGGGCTGTCGTGCCAGTCAAGAAGAAGAAGCTGCAGCCAATGTGATTAAAAAGTCTGTATAAACAGGCGGAACATCAAACTTGTCAAAAAGGGAACTAGCCAATTAGCGATTAGAGCGAAGAATTACTCTTGTCCAAAAGTCTGACTGCGGTATCAGTGGCCAACTAAGTAGCAAAGACTTCTCTCGACCGACAAAACTTGCATTCTATAGGACGCTTATTCTGCCCGTGCTCCTCTATGGCGCAGAAGCGTGAACACTGCCGCGTAGCGACACAGCGGCCCTTGGGGTATTCGAGAGGAAGGTGCTTTGCAAAATCTGTATGAGTTGTATAAAGACATGGATGTAGCACAGCGAATTAACATCGAGCGGCTACGCTGGTTTGGCCATGCCTGCCGTGTGGACGATGAAGCCCTGGCGAAAAAGGTGTTCGATGCGGTAGTTGGAGCTCGACAACGAAGAGGGAAGCCATGTGTCCGGCGGAAGGATCAAGTTGAGGACGCCTTATCATCTCTTGGTGTGATCAACTGGAGAAGGCACGCGGCAGGCCGTAACCCGGTAACGGGTTGCTATGGTCAGCTAAGAAGTTAGTACGACCAGACGATG
This sequence comes from Melieria omissa, assembly GCA_963971225.1. Lineage (NCBI taxonomy): Eukaryota > Metazoa > Arthropoda > Insecta > Diptera > Ulidiidae > Melieria > Melieria omissa. The sequence goes on from OZ020268.1 coordinate 88,857,046, forward strand.
TTTGCACGAAGCAACATTACTCATTGTCCTATGAGCAACCCACATCCAAAAACATTTAAACTACCTAGGGGAAGGAGAATAAAGATAGCGAATGAATGAAGGTCCCGGTTAGCACATAGTCTCAATTTCATTCAGTGCACTGTTAAACACTCTGTAAAAGTGAATGTCTTCTGTGCTTCTTAGAGAGCTGATTTGGGAGCTTGAAACTCTTTTGATTCGGTTGGAATGCTTAAAATTTATAAGCATGCTCTTTCCAAGTCAACCGAGAACATGTTTGGACCCAAAAATGCATTATCCCTTTGGGTATTGCAATAACCTGAAGCATGGAAGTTCCCTCTCTGAAAGCAGAAAGATGGTGTTATCACCATGGATTGGCCCTTCCGATCTCCAGATGCAAAACAGATTGAAAACGTCTGGGGCGTTATGAATAACGAACTTGCAGGAAAGCCTGTTTGCCATTTGAAACAGCTTTCAACGGTAAATCAAAAAATTTAGGATGTTCGTTCTTACAACTTACTTGCATTTTACTTGTATATTAACACATTTTAAGCGGGTAGCCTAGTATATGAAACTATGCTGCGTAGCGGGCATTACTTGCAAAACAAGCAAAAATTGCGCGATCCAAAATAAATAATATTTGCAAAAGTTTTATATGAAAACCAATCCGGTAAAAATACCGTCTCCCGCTTTTAAAGTGCCTACATTCAAAAGGTAAAAATACCCGCCCCGCTTATAAGCAGCAGTTTTCACAACGGGTAATTTTACCCGGCCCGCTTTTAATGTGTTAAGGGGGGGTAAGGGTTTACACTTTCAATTTTTTGTCTTATCTTATCGTTAAACATTTCAAGAATATATTCTCAAAATTTAAAGTCGATCGGAGCAAAACTCTTGAAGTTATGGTCTATAGTTAGTCCCCTGTCTTTTAGTGCAGATATACAGCTTATTCTCTTCTATCGCGTTTTTCTCAAAACTACTTTTTCAAAGTCCGTGATCACTGTCATTTAAAAACTACTAAA